>JAOWLH010000012.1:4555000-5990000 GCA_027405865.1 Salix purpurea | reverse complement strand
TATAATTATCAATCCAATTAAAACACACCAGATAATCAAAACATTGCAATTTTGCTATCTATGAGTTAATTAAATCAACACACAATTCAAATCCAAACTGTGACTAAATTATTCTCCAAGCCAGTAAAATAATGTCAACAACCAACCAGATCAATGCAAACAAAAAATAATCTATCTTTAATAGATTTCAGCGATTACAATATTGCTATCAACCAGTTAAATGCTTAGTAACTGTTAAAAAATATTTAACCATCAAACATTCAGTTCAAGACAACAAAAAATCATCTTTCATTCATTTTATTGATTACAGATTTACATCAACTAATTAAATAACCATCAAAACAATTAATACATACTAAACAATTAATCAATTATGGTCTTGCAATACTCAAATTACAATTCACTGATCTTTCATAAATTTTATCGCTTATAATTTTTAAATTTTAAAATTGAATTATTATCTGAGTATTTAAGCTTCTAACAATAATCAACTAATTCAATACATAAAAAAAAATTATAGCATGATTTAAAATTTACAATTCTCTATTTATCAACTAAAAAATTCATTGCTTACCACATAAATAATAAGTTTGCTATATATAAAAAGCCCGGCGCAACGCGCAGGCTAACCAACTCGTTGATGTACTGTTCTAATATCCAACCACATGTAAAAGAGAAAGAATGATTTCCTTTCCTCTTTAAAATTTGATTTATCCTTCGCACTCCACGTCATTGTTTTTTATTGTTTTTGTTAATTTGCATACGGCTCACTATTTTCCAGAGGAGAGCAATTACCTATGATCTAAATGGCGTAGGAGGAACATTGTGGATTGCTACAGTGTTTTTTCCACGCCATTTATATTATAGGTAATTGTTTTTGTTAATTTGCATATGGCTCACTATTTTCCAGAGGAGAGCAATTACATATGATCTAAATGGTGTAGGAGGAACACTGTGGATTGCTACAGTGTTTTCCCCACGCCATTTATATTATAGGTAATTTTTATTTTCAAACATGTGTGGTATTTGTATGAATACCAAATCATCAGTGATTTACAAGAAAAGTCTTTTTTCTCTAAAGATTTCATTTTAACAAATTTAATTCCATGTATGCCTCGAATCTATGCAAGATCCAAGTGGTCCTGCGTGTGATTATCTACTTGTCACACTACCGACGAGGAGCATCGATGATCCCGCCCCAGATCTACCTGTCTTTTGTCAGGGATTTATTCAGAGATATATGATCCTCCAGAGACGAGTCATGAGAGATGTCTGGGCATTTTCAATATATATGATTAATTTATTTTTCAAACCGATTTTCCAAAAAAATGATTTTTTTTTTTATTTTTAGTTTTAATTTGAAATTAAAAATTAATATTTTTAGATCATTTGTGCTGATGTCAAAAATATTTTTCAAAAAAAAAATCATTTTGATCCATTTAAAAAAGAAAAAACTTTCAAAATCAACTTTAACAACACTTCTAAGAACAAACTAATGGTTAGCTTAATAGTTAAAGATGTTTTCTTATTTTAGATTTAAGTTTTAAAATTGTAATGCATAAAAAACTAATCAAATGCACTAAATGCTTAATTGAAATCATCTAAAAGAGTTTTAGTGATTATTTGTCATTACATTTATAAAAAAAATTAAAAAATATATATGTATTTTTTTATTTTAAATTAAGTTTTTTTAGTATATTTAAATTATTTTGATAAAATAATGTTTAAAAAATAAAAAATATTATTTTAATATTTTTCTAAATCACAATCAGTCTAGCTTAATATACATTTATTATATATTAACTATAGACAATAGGCGTTGCAAAAACACTGTGGGGAGTCCTGTGCACTGCCTCACAATCCACTGTGGATTGCGGCAGTGCACAGGCGAAAATGGCCTTGGTGCTCCGGCGGTTTGTGTGTATTTTATGGGGGTGTTTTCGGTTTTTGGCTTTTTTTTTTTAATAGCCGCAACATGCACAGTGGATTGACGCATCTAACCCCCGAAAAAGACAAAACACAGCACAGTGGCGAGGGGCTCCGGCGGCTTTTCACATTTTTGTGCACAGTGCACTGACGAAACAAGCCCCCGAAAACGACAAACAATTGCACAGTAAACATGGGCTGCGGCGTCTTTTCCCCCCCCGGTATTTTCGTAAATACCAGTGGGGACAGGGGTCGTGTGGTCATTAGCCAGGGGGACAGCTGGCGCGTCGCCTGGCCGCGCCAGCGGCGTTCCAGGCGAACGCGCCCTTCAGGCGGCGCGTGCGGCGTCTTCCCGGCGTCAGAAATGAGCGTACGCCGTGCAGAAAGATGCGCCTGAAGGTCCTCTATCGTCCGTCGCGGCGCGTTCCTGTCATGTATGCGCAGGTGAGCGCCGGTGGACGGTTTTTCGCCGGCGGCCGCGTTTCTCTCTCCTGCCGCCGGAAACTCTGCTTCGGTCCCCGATGTTTGTACAAAGTTTATTGTGGTCCCTGATGTTTGGATTTCTGATTTCTTTTCCGTTCATTGAATTTATTCGGTACAGATGTTTGAATTGCTTTTAATTTGGTCCTTTAATTAAAATTAGTCATATATACACCTTTTCATTTCAGTCCCTCTTCTTCTAATTTTTTTGTAACATTACACAGCAATTAAACTTATTATTGCATGATTTATTTTGGTCCCAAGATTTGTTTTCTTTTCAATTGTATCCTTCAATTGGAATTAATCATATATGTTATTTTTCATTGTGGTCCTTATTCTTTTTATTTTGTTATTTTATATTGTATATTGTTAATTATTAATACTAATATTAATAATAGTTATGATTATAATTATAATTATAATAATAATAATTTAATTGTTTTGCTTGCTTACTCTTTTGTTAATGTTTTTTTTCCTCTTGATAATTTATTAATTTTTATTGTTTTGACAGTAATAGCAATGATAATTTTTAGTTCTTTTTAATTTTTTTATCTTTTGTTAAAGTTTCTTGGATATTTTTAGTATTTCATTTATTTTTGTTCCTTTCATGACTAACATAATAATAATGATAATAATAATGATAATGATAATAATAATGATAATGATAATGATAATAATAATAATAATTCAAATAATTAAAATAATAATAATAATAATAATAATAATAATAATAATGAAAATTTAATTGTTTCTTTTACTTACGTATGTAAAAACGCAATCAGATTGTTATTGTTTCATTACTAACATAATAATAATTGGTTTTCTCATATAATAATAATAATTTAATTGTTTTTCTTGCTTACTCTTTTGTTAATGTTTTTTTTTTCCTCTAGATAATTTAATAATTTTTATTGTTTTGACAGTAATAGCAATGATAATTTTTATTTTTTTGATTTTTTTTTCTTTTGTTAAAGTTTCTTAGATATTTTTAGTATTTCATTTATTTTTGTTTCTTTCATTACTAACATAATAATAATAATAATAATAATAATAATAATATTAATAATTAAAATAAACATAATAATAATAATAATAATAATAATAATTTAATTGTTTCTTTTACTTGCTCTTTTGTTAATGTTTGTAAGTGTGTTTTTTTCAGGATAATTTGAAAAATTTTATTGCTATTGTTATAATATTTTAATAATAATAATAATAATTTTAAATATTAAGACTCCGATGTTGCTATTTTTATAATATTTTAAATTAATATTGCTTCCTTTTCCCTTTTTTTTAATTTGATCTTTCTATTAATTGATTTTTGTAATTTGATTATCTGCACAATAATGATTTCAGTAAAAAAAAATTTCTTATTCAAATATGTTGCTCTTTTTTCTAATGTTAGTGCGCACTCTTTTGTTATCGTTTATGACGCAATACCTATATTCTAAAAGATGTGATCTATGCTTACGTGACAAACTCAACTCAAAATTTTCAGCATTTTATCTTTTAATCTATAATTTTTATTTACTTATATCATAGAAATTTATCATTGTAGATTTAATTATGTTAAATTATATACAAAAAAATACCCGCGGCAACGCGCGGGCAAGTTGCTAGTATATATATAAAAAAAAACATCTGTCAATCAACTTCATTCTATTAAGAATTACAATCACGTGTAAAAACATGTGTGGTTGCGCTGCAAATAGGGTCACTGTCGGTAGGGTATAAGTATGGGTTCTAGGTACGGTAGTGTTTCTTTGTAAAATATTATTTTAAATATTATTAATAAAAATTAAATAAAAATTAAATTTTGTCAATTTTTTTTTTAAAACAAACTCTCATCAACGGCCAACATTACCTGCTGCGTTACACAATATTTTTTTTTAAAATTTTCTTATGATAAATCTGATGTCATGAATTTAAAAAGAAATTGACAAAAAAATCATTTTAATACATAATAATAACTCTTTAAGATATGTATTTTTTTATTTTAAATTAAGTTTTTTAGTATATTTAAATTGTTTTGATAAAATAATGTTTAAAAAATAAAAAATATTATTTTAATATTTTTCTAAATCACAATCAGTCTAGCTTAATATACATTTATTATATATATATATATATAAAAAAAAAACATCTGTCAATCAACTTCATTCTATTAAGAATTACAATCACGTGTAAAAACATGTGTGGTTGCGCTGCAAATAGGGTCACTGTCGGTAGGGTATAAGTATGGGTTCTAGGTACGGTAGTGTTTCTTTGTAAAATATTATTTTAAATATTATTAATAAAAATTAAATAAAAATTAAATTTTGTCAATTTTTTTTTTAAAACAAACTCTCATCAACGGCCAACATTACCTGCTGCGTTACACAATATTTTTTTTTTAAATTTTCTTATGATAAATCTGATGTCATGAATTTAAAAAGAAATTGACAAAAAAATCATTTTAATACATAATAATAACTCTTTAAGCCCGCTGGTAACATGACCTAGTTTGAGAGAATGATAAATCTTAATTCTTTAGTTATAGTTTTTTCAAGTTCTGTTTGTTTGCCGAGAATATGAATTTTAGTAATTATTTTAAAAAAGTAATAGAATTTTTAATAATTTTAAAGGATTCGTATAGCAGTTAAAAAAAAATATCATTTTGATCCATTTATAAATGAAAAAACTTTCAAAATCAACTTTAACAACACTTCTAAAAACAAACTAATGATTAGCTTAATAGTTAAATATTAAGGAACCATCTCACCTAAAAGCTTAAGCTTATAGGTGAGGCCCCAGAATATGATTATATTATACTCTAACACACCCCTTCAAGTGAAAGCCCTTTGGGCTTGAAACTTGCACAGGCCCACATTACCTTGTGCTTGATTTTTTTTTATCAAATAGAATGGGGGTGGTGAGATTCGAACTCGTGACCGCTGGGTCAACAAGGCTCCGATACCATGTCATAAGGCAATGTGGGCCTGTGCAAGTTTCAAGCCCAAAGGGCTTTCACTTGAAGGGGTGTGTTAGAGTATAATATAATCATATTCTGGGGCCTCACCTATAAGCTTTAAGCTTATAGGTGAGGCCCCAGAATATGATTATATTATACTCTAACATTAAAGATGTTTGCTTATTTCAGATTTAAGTTTTACAATTGTAATGCATAAAAAACTAATCAAATGCACTAAATGCTTAATTGAAATCATCGAAAAGAGTTTTAGTGATTATTTGTCATTACATTTATAAAAAAAATTAAAAAATATATGTGTATTTTTTATTTTAAATTAAGTTTTTTTTAGTATATTTAAATTATTTTGATAATATCAAAATAATATTTAAAAAATAAAAAATATTATTTTAATATTTTTTTAAATCACAATCAGTCTAGCTTAATATACATTTATTATAAAAAAAAAAAAACATCAGTCAATCAACTTCATTCTATTAAGAATTACAATCACGTGTAAAAATATGTGTGGTTGCGCTGCAAATAGGGTCACTGTCGGTAGGGTACAAGTATGGGTTCTAAGTACGGTGGAGTTTCTTTATAAATATTATTAATAAAAATTAAATTTTGTCAAATTTTTTTTTAAAACAAACTCTCATCAACGGCCAACATTACCTGCTGCGTTACACAATATTTTTTTTGCGACCTTATGATGCTTGTTAAACTGAAATCTCACTTGCACTGGGCACTTTATTAAAAACAAGCTGAGAATTATTTTTTAAAGTATAAACATTCATTGAAAAAATAAACTACAAAATTTAGCGTATGACATGTAAAATGAAAATAAGAGAGTGAACGCTAGAGTTTATAAATTTGATTATCACAAATCTCAGGATCATTAGACTCACATAATTATTAATTTTAGGATATATGGGCTTCAGTAAGAATACAAAAGCTAACTTGGATAAACACGTTAGTTAAAAAAACAATTAATAAGAAAGATAAAAGTATTATCCCTCGATTTTTACCATACTTATTTTATTTGATCAGCATGTGAAATAAAACTCCCGCGTCTAAAAGCTTTCTTGACAGTAATCTAAAACTTGCTGGCATCAAAATGACGGTAATCCAATGGTTGAAAAACTTTGGTGACAGGGAACATTTTACAAATGCGGTGACGATGGAGTGATAAAAATGACGGTGTGGATGAGGTAATAATAGTTGTAGTTACGATAAAGGAGGCGGGGTGATGGTGGCGCGCCATACATGACAGCATAGTGCCACAGTGAGGTTGGGGTGGTATTGTGAAGATGTGAGAGTTTGAAAATAATCTATTGCCATGTATAAATATTATTTTAGCTATTAAACTAAATTGATATATTATTATAGAATATTTCATATTTTCTCTACAGAATATTTACGCATATCCCTGGAAGTAACTATCAGATATATTATTAGGCACGCCCCAGGTTCGAGGCCGCACACGTTCAAACTCCCCTCGCAAAACCCTGGAACAGTCGGGGGTTTACGCATGCTCTGGGCCCACAAAGTACGCTTTCCAGGTCATGTGGTTCCCCCCGTTATCCAAAAAAAAAAAAAAACTATCAGATCATGTACCAGAAACAAGTAAAGAAAATTAAAACGATCACGAGAAACATTTATTTTTGAGCTGGTTGGGATTTTTTTTCTCTTTCCAATTCATGCAAGGAAGCTTGATTAAATTATACGAGAAAATGACATTTAGAAGGGAAGTGGTCCGGGCTCGTTAAAAGAAAGGACAACATAATAAATAAATAAATAATAAGTGTCCTCGTACAACAAAAATTATACGAGAAAATGACATTTAGAAGGGAAGTGGTCCGGGCTCGTTAAAAGAAAGGACAACATAATAAATAAATAAATAATAAGTGTCCTCGCACAACAAAAAATGGTGAAAGCATGTTCCCGTATTATTGAATTGGCTAGAACTTTTTATTAAAATTTTATTTTGAATTTTTTTATATATATATTTTCAAATTAATTTGACATGCTAATGTTAAAATAAGTGTTTCTCAAACAACTAATCTTTATCAATAAATCTATCGATCCCACAATGAAAAGCAAAAACAACCAAACAAAGCAAATCCACGCTGTTATTATATTCACGTGCAAATATATTTATTTGAAAAAAAAAAGCAATTTAATATTATAATATTCAAAAAGTATACAATTCAAAATAAAAATTACTTTTAAAGCATATAGTCCATTAGAATATAAAACACGCACTTAACAACCTTTCTCTTTTCATCAACGACAACAACACCAACATTAGTAATATAACTGCCTACATGTCTGTGGGATAGTCCGTCTCTACAGCCCGTTGAAAAATCCATCGGCGATATCTTATTCTGTAGGTCCACGATTTTTTCTTATAATTTTTTATTAATCGCGATTCCTATCAAGTGGTCTTAGCTACAGTAATTCACTGTCATTTTCAACAACGTTTCAAATGCTATCAATTTATTCAATTATAACGACACGTTGTTGTTTCGGAGTATCTTTGCTTGTTATTTTGAAGTTGTATATATATATATTTTAATAAATATAATTTTATTTTAAAATTGAAGACAAACTAATTTGAAATCATGTAATTTAAATTTAAAATATAAAAAAGAAGAAGAATTAAGCTAATATGACTCGATAGAACCAAAAACAACTTATAAAATGGTTAAGAACATAGTTTGACTTCAAAAAACTTAAAATGATATATATTTTTAAAAAACATATTGATATATAATAAATTAGATTGATCGAGATTGATTTTGGTTAACCTTTCAAATTCGTGATTTGAGTCATGGGACAATTACAACCCTGAATAAAATGAATCAAAATAAATTAAAAAATTCGATTATAAATAAATCTATCATGGAATGATGAAATGAAAAATAAGAGCACAAAAATTAACACTTCAAAAACCAATTAAGAATTTTAATAAAATTGCAAGAATACATTGGTAGGATCGCAAGGTTCTTAAAAACTCTGATTACTCTAAAATTTTAAGCCATGGAAGAGACGAAACACGCCCCCAATTACCCACCCCAGGCGCCGGCTCATTAAGGGCAGAAGCGCCCTTACACTGCTCCAGTCCACAGTAATCTGTGAGAGGAGCTACAGTGGAAAGGGCACAACGTTTATTTGTTGTGTAATTTTTATTTTCAAACATTTGTGGTATTTGTATGAATTGGTACACATCATCAGTGATTTACAAGAAAAGTCTTTTTTCTCTAAAGATTTCATTTTAACAAATTTAATTTTAAATATGCCTCGAATTCGAATCTATGCGAGATCCACGTGGTCCTGAGTGTGATTATCTACTTGTCGCACTACCGACGAGGAGCATCGATGATCCCGCCCCGGGTCACCTGTCTTTTGTCAGGGATTTATTCAGAGATATTCTATGATACTCGAGAGACGAGCCGTGAGAGAACTCTGAGCATTTTCAATGTGTATGATTTATTTATTTTTCTGATTGATTTCGGGGGTGTTTAGGAATGCATTTTGAAACCGTTTTTCAAAAAAATTAAAAAAAAATAATATTTTAATTTTAATTTTAAAATTAATATTTTAAAATTATTTTCATGTATTGATATAAAAATAATTTTTTTAAAATAAAAAAAAATATTATTTTAATCTATTTATAAATAAAAAATATTTTCAAAATCAACTTCGACAATATTCTTAAAAACAAACTAATGGTTAGCTTAATAGTTAAAGAAGTTTGCTTATTTCAGATTTAAGTTTTAAAATTGTAATGCATAAAAAACTAATCAAATGCACTAAATGCTTAATTGAAATCATCTAAAAGAGTTTTAGTGATTACTTGTCATTACATTTATAAAAAAAAATACATATTTATTTTTTATTTTAAATTAAGTTTTTCTAATATATTTAAATCATTTTTGATATGATAATATCAAGAATAATATTTAAAAAATAAAAAATAATATTTTAATATTTTTCTAAATCACAATCAGTCTATCTTAATATACATTTATTATATATATATATATATATATATATATATATATATAAAACATCAATCAATCAACCTCATTCTATTATGAATTACAATCACGTGTAAAACTAAAAACATGTGTGGTTGCGCTGCAAATAGGGTCAGTGTCGGTAGGGTATAAGAATGCTTCTGAAATTAATTAAGAATACAAAAGCTAACTCGGATAAACATGTTAATTAAAAAAACAATTAATAAGAAAGAGAAAAGTATTATCCCTCGATTTTTACCATACTTATTTTATTTCATCAAAATGTGAAAAAAACCTTTCGCGTCTAAAAGCTTTCTTGACAGTAATCTAAAACTTGCTGACATCAAAATGACGGTAATCCAATGGTTGAAAAACTTTGGTGACAGGGAACATTTTACATTGCGGTTACGATGGAGTGATAAAAATGACGGTGTGGATGAGGTAATAATTGTAGTTACGATTAAGGAGGCGGTGTGATGGTGATGGTGGCGCGCAATACATGACAGCACAGTACCAGTGAGGTTGGGATGGTATTGTGAGAGAACTCCAATTTAAAATGTCATTTTGAAAAGTAAAATTGGTAAAATAGATTTTTATATTCTAAATATAGTTTTTATAATAGTTAATTACCTGCACTACGTTGTGAGCCGAGTAAATATTTTCTTATAATTATTAGGATTGAAATAATTAATAAATTTTATTAGTTTAAAAATAATATATAACATCTATATATGTAAGATTTGATATATACATCAACATATCTTTTTAGAACCATGATCTCTTTTAGTATATAGTATAATTTATATATATTTCAATATTATTTTTTGAGCTGATCGTCTTTACATGCAAGAAGCTTTAGATTAAATTAAACGAGAAAATGACATGTAGAAGGGAAGTGGTCCGGGCTCCTTAAAAGCAAAGGATAAAACTTGTAGTTACGATTAAGGAGGCTGTATGATGGTGATTGTGACGGTGACGGTGACGCACAATACATGACAGCACAGTGCCAGTAAGGTAATAATAGCTGTAGACTTGTAGTTACGATTAAGGAGGCGGTATGATGGTGATGGTGACGCACAATACATGACAGCACAGTGCCAATGAGGTTGGGGTGGTATTGTGAGAGATAAGTCCAATTTAAAATGTCATTGTGAGAGGCAAGTAGTCAAACTCGCGAGTCAACTCGTAAACTCGTACGAGTTTGCGAGTTGACTCAGCAAACCTGGTTGGACCGGAAAGAAAAATCGAAACCAGTTAAACTCGGTCAAAATCGGGTTGACTCGTAAAATCGGGTTGACTCGTTCTGATTTTACGCGTTCGGTCGGCTTTGAGTTTTCATCTTCAGATTTCAATCTTTCTTTTCAAAATAGTCATTGAAGATGAAGATTGAGAAAAAAGAGAGCAAAGGAGAAGAAGATGAGGGAAGAGGATGAGCGAGGGAGGGCGGCGGCGTGAGAGTGAGAGAAGAGAATTGGAATCCTTAGGGTTGAGTTAGGGGGGGGAGGGGGGGGTTTCTACTTTCTAATGGGGGGTCTAGGGGGGATGGGTTATAAATTATTATTAATAATAATAGTAGGTTTATACGGGGGAGGGGTTATGATATTAATATTAATAATAATAATAATAATAATAATAATAATAATTAGCATAAAAAATAGTTAGCATAAAAAATAATTTTAAAAAAATCCTATTAATTTAAGATAATAAATAACATTAATTAATTTCAAATACAACAATCATAAAAAATATACAATTACTTGAAAAACATAAAATAAGTAGTTTAAATTTCAAATCTCAAATACTGTGGGTCTTTTAATTATATTTAAATTCATTTTTTTAATTTAAATATAATTAAAAATAATAATTTTATTGTTCATACGATTTTACGATTTTGCTTCTCACAAGATTTTAGCTGTAATTCAACGATTTTTGTAAGGAAAAATTCAGGTACGATCTTACGATTTTACGATCCGATTTTTCGGAGCCCCTTTCGATTCGTGTCAAAATCTCGATTTTGACTACCTTGGTGAGAGGTAACTCCAATTTAAAATGTCATTTTGAAAAGTTAAATTGGTAAAATAGATTTTTATATTCTAAATATAGTTTTTATACTAGTTAATTACCCGCACTACGTTGTGGGCCAAGTAAATATTTTTTATAATTATTAATTGAAATAATTAATAAATTTTACTAGTTCAAAAATAATATATAATATCTATACATGCAAGATTTAATATAATAAAACACACCAACACATCCTCTTAGAACCATGATCTCTTTTAGTATATAGTATAATTTAAATATATTTTAATATTAAAAGTCATTTAAGAATAGTCAAATATATTTTAATATATATAACCAATAATATAAAACAAAATTTATAGGAACAAATAATATTATAATTTTTTCATTATTTAAATTGGTACTAACAATATTAGATCATTTTTAATTATAATTTTTTTAAAAAATATATATCTTGTTGAAAATATCTCATGAATTCTTAAATATTATTTTAGCTATTAAACTAAATTTATATATTATTATAGAATATATCATATTAACTTATTTCTCAACAGAATATTTACGCATATCCCTGGAAGTAACTATCAGAATATTTACGCATATCCCTGAAAAACATTTATTTTTGAGGTTGTCGGGATTTTTTTTTCTTTCCAATACATGCAAGAAGCTTTAGATTAAATTAAATGAGAAAATGACATTTAGAAGGGAAGTGGTCCGGGCTCCTTGAAAGCAAAGGATAAAATAATAAATAAATAATAAGTGTCCTCGTACATTTATGGAAGAAAAAACAACAAAAAAATGGTGAAAGCATGTGCCCGTATTATTGAATTGGCTAAAACTTTTTATTAAAAAAAAAATGATTTTTTATATTTTCAAATTAATTTGACAAGCTAATGTTAAAATAAGTATTTAAAATAAATAAATATTATTTGAATATATTTAAAGCATAAAAACATTTTTTTTTTAAATCACTTTTAAAATGTTTCTCAAACAACTAATCTTTATCAATAAATCTATCGATCCTACTATGAAAAGCAAAAACAACCAAACAAACCAATTCCACGCTGTTATTATATTCACGTGCAAATATATTTATTTGTAAGAAAAAAAAAGCAATTTGATATTATAATATTCAAAAAGTATACAATTCAACTAAAAATTACTTTTAAAGCATCTACTCCATTAGAATATAAAACGCGCACTCAACGACCTTTCTCTTTTCATTAACGACAACAACACCAACAGTAGTACATGTCTGTAGGATAGCCCGTCTCTGCGAGCCGTTGAAAAAATCCATCGGCGACTTCTTATTCTGTAGGTCCTCTATTTTTTCTTATAACTTTTTATTAATCGGGATTCCTATCAGGTGGTCGTAGCCACAATAATTCACTGTCCTTTTCAACAACGTTTCAAACGCTATCAATGTTTTCAATTATAACGAGACGTTGTTGTTTCGGAGTATCTTTGCTTGTTATTTTGAAGTTGTATATATATTTTAATAAATATAATTTTAATTTTAATTTAAAGATAAAATACTTTGAAATTATATAATTTAAATTTAAAATATATAAATAAAAAATAAAAATTAAACTAATATGACTCGATAAAACCAAAGACAACTTATGAAATGGTTAAGAACATAGGTTTGCCTTCAAAAACCTTAAAATGATATATATTTTTAAAAAACATATTGATATATAATAAATTAGATTGATCCATATTGATTTTGGTTAATCTTTCAACTCTGTGACTTGGGTCATGGGACCATAACAGTCCTGAATGAAGTGAATCAAAATAAATTATAAAAAAAATCTATCATGGAATGATGAAGTGAAAAAAAAGAAGCACATAAATTAATATTTCAAAAAACAATTAAGAATTTTAATAAAAATGCAAGAATACATTGGTAGGATCGCAAGGTTCTTAAAAACTCTAATTACTCTAAAATCTCAGTTTGATGTATAGAAATATTTCAAAAAATTATTCATAAAATTTTAGTCAAATCAAATAGTTGGATTAATATATTTATATATGATTAATAATGCAAAATTACATAATTTTTTTTTAAAATATTACTTGGCATGAATAAAATACATAAAATGGAGCCGAAATAATCCAGCAGAAATTTAGATAGAATTTACTGAATACACCAGGATTTTAAACAACATAAAATATATTCTAATATATTTTATTTTCAACTAATTTTCGTTTCTTACAAAGACTACCCTGCATCGTGATCGTGCTTGTCTCAATCCTCGGCTAGTCGGCTGTCCTTAATTTTTACAAATGGGCTTTGTGGTCCGTGGCGGGCCCACCACCACGTTTTTCTCGTCCTCCTTCCTCGTCCAATTAGCAGATAGTTTCTGACTTTTATCGCATGAACACTAACTTGTGGTGGCGGGCACGAGAGGATAGATAATAAACAAGCGACGTGGAACGGGGTGAAGGCTCCCAGCCCATCTATAAATAGGGCAGAGCATCATGCAATTCAGCAGTCGACTACAAAGAGAGCAACATCCATCCATATATACTGAGAGAAAGAGAAGCCATGGCAGCCAAAACTCCAAAGATTGTGAAGCACATTTTACTGACACAGTTCAAAGACGAGGTCACACGCGAGCAAATCGACAAGCACATTAATGCCTATACCAATCTGACCGCTCTCATTCCATCCATGAAGAGTTTCCATTGGTAATTAAAATAAACTCCCTTTTTCTACCTTAATTAATGTATTTACCACACACAAATAGCCTCACGGCGCGATGCAAATTGCCTGTAATTCATGCGTGGTCGGAAATTCAGTCAACTGGGTCTTCGAATAGCGTAACTCTAATACCGTTGACCCTTTTTTTCTTTATGACGTGGCAGGGGCACGGATTTGGGCATGGTGCCAGCGGGGCTGAACCGAGGATTTACTCATGCGTTCGAGTCTACATTCGAGAGCTTAGCAGGCTTTCAGGAGTTCCTCGATTCTCCTGCTCTTGCTGCATTTGCAGAAGTTTTCAAGCCTTGTCTGGCACAGCGTCTCGTGATAGACTACTTTCTCCACTAAATGTCCAGGAGGAATGACTACCTCGGCCGGGCTAGGTCAGGGGAATAAGTTATGTGCAATAAATGCTGGCTTCGAACCGCCGAATGTTCGTGTCTTTATTTCTTGTTTATGTTGAGTCAGGAGGAGAGTGCTCCTGTTCCTTAAATATAAAGTCAAAGGGGTGGAGTTGTGTTTTTTCTATCTCTTTCCATGATTAATTTCGGTCTTGGTATTATGTTCTTCCCCATTTATTTTATTATCCTGGTATGATTTCCGCCTTTGACGCACTTTCATGACTGCGTATATTCTTCTCTGCAGTCGGTAAAAGAAAGAGGATTAGAAGAAGAATGATGGTTTGAAAAAGTGATTAATTTTTTTTTTATTTTTTTAAATTAATTTTTACATCATATTTTATATATAAAAATATATATAAAACAGTCCGCTAGATTTCTTATTTATTTGAAAAGACAAAAATAACCATCTGCAACATCACGTGTTTTAATTAGGTCTTGCAGATCAATGATTGAATATTTTATGATGATTACAACGCTCAGACGGGGGTCCATGAATTCTTATGAAAATTATGGCAAGTCATTATTTTATTTTATTTTAGTTTTTAATCTCTCGATCCTATTTTTTAATTAGAACTAAATCCTTGAAAAATTAAAGAGTGTTATAAATACATATTAAATTATATTTATATGTATTGAATGTCCATTACTCTTGAGTAACTCTTGGATTTCCATAACTCTTGAGTTCATTTTTTTCTCCTATAAATAGACCACTTGTGTCTTGTATTCTACACAACTTGGGAATAATAGAAGAATTCATATTAAGCAAGGTACTTCTCTCTTGTATGTTTTGATGTCTATGCTCTTCTATGTGAATTATTTATTCTTTTTATAACACGTTATCAGCACGATACTCTAACCAACTTATATTAATTTTAATATCTTAGCTTTTTATTATTGTAATTTATTTTTGGCAAATTTTCTTTCACTATTATTCATAGAAAGAGAGTTATAGTTCCCGAAGAACAGATATTATAAGTTCCTGAAGAGCTAAATAAATTAAAAATAGTTCCTGGAGAACTAGTATTACAAGTTCTTGAAGAATTACATAAATTAAAAACAGTTCCTGAAGAACGAGTATTACAAGTTCCTAGAGAATTGAATAAATTAAAAATAGTTCCTGAAGAACGAGTTCACAAGTTCCTGAAGAACTAGTATCACAAGTTCCTGAAGAATTGCATAAATTAAAAATAGTTCTTGAAGAACTAGTAACACAATTTTCCAAAAGAATTAAATATAGTTCCTGACGAACTAGTATTTTAAAGCTAAATAAATAATAATCTTAAAGGTTTGATGTTCCTAAAGAATTAAACAAATTAAAAACAGTTCTTGAAGAACTAATATTTTTCCTGAAAGATTAAATAAATTAAATGTAGTTCCTGAAGAACTAGTATTTCTAAAGCTGAATAAATAACAGTCTTGAAGGACTGATTTTTTGTTTATCTTCATGATTTTATTTAATAAGTTATTTCTTGTTTTATAGATAAAGATAATGTCAAATTTGACAAAACTTGAATTTAATGCTCTTGATATTTTTAGAAATAATTATTTGTCATGAAATATTGACTTCGAGATTCATCTGGAAGCTATGAATCTTTAAAAGACCATCAAAGAAGGAAATAATATGTGGAAAAATCTAAATGATAGATATGACCACCAAAGTTTATCATACTTCCTCAAGGTCATTATGATTGGTTGCACCTGAAGTTGCAAGATTTTAAATCGATTATTGAATATAATTCTGCTCATTTTAAAATTACCTAACAGCTGAAATTGTGTGGTAAACATATGATAGAAGATCAAATATTTGAGAAAATTCTCTATTTTTCATGCCTCAAACATTGTCCTGCAGCAACAATCTAGAATGCATAATTTCAAAAGATTCTAAGTTATTCCTTGAAGTGAATGGAACTTTTGTCCAGAAGACAAGAAAGAACCAAGAATATAGGTATGAAAAAAAAAAAAAGGAAAAGGAGAAGAGATAATCCTTCTAAAAGTAACTCATCATACCACCAGAAGTGGAGATATAATGAATAGTGGTATGACTTTTTGTGATGAGAATTTATGTCTAGCAGACAGTGCAACAACGCACAATTCTTAAGGAAAATAAATACTTTGAGTATTTGACATTAACCAAAGCTAATGTCACTACAATATCAGGTCCAGTAGACATGATTAAAGGCTCTAGAAAAGCTAATATTGTGTTACCAAATAACACAAGATTGAGCATCAAAGATGCATTATATTCACCTGAGTCCAGAAGAAATTTACTCAGTTTTAAGGATATACGTGCTAATGGTTATCATATTCAAACAACGGATAAACATAGAAAAGAATATCTTTATATTACTGCACGTATTTCAGGCCAGAAGCTTATACTTGAGAAACTACCTGCTTTCTCTTCCGGAATTTATTATACGATCATGAAATCTATTGAATCAAACGTTGTGATACACCATAAGTGTTCCGACCCAAAACAATTTATGCTTTGGCATGATCGACTTGGACATCTAGGATCAATAATGTTGAGATGAATTATTGAGAATACACATGGGCATCCTTTAAAGAACCTGAAGATTCTTTTACCAAGTGAAAATCCATGTGCTGCATGTTCTCAAGGTAAATTAATTACCAAACCATCTCCATCAAAGGTTCTTATAGAATCACCATCTTTTCTTGAAAGAATTCAAGGAGATATATGTGGGCCTATCCATCCACCATGTGGACCTTTTAGATATTTTATGGTATTGATTAATGCATCAAGTAAATGGTCACATGTTTGTTTGCTTTTGAGTTGAAATATTGCATTTGCTAGATTAATTGCACAGATTACCAGACTACAAGCACAATTTCCTGATTATCCTATCAAGAAAATTCGACTAGACAATGCTGGTGAGTTTACTTCCCAAGCATTTGATAGTTTTTGCACTTCTATTGGTATTGATGTTGAACATCCTGTTGCTCATGTACATACTCAAAATGGTCTAGCAGAATCATTTATAAAACGACTTCAATTAATTGCAAGATCATTACTTATGAAATCAAAATTGCCTACATCTGTCTGGGGACATGCTATATTACATGCTACATCACTAGTTAGAATTAGACCAAGTGCTTACCATAATTATTCTCCTTTACAACTTGTTTATGGTATACCACCAAATATATTTCATCTACAAATTTT
Organism: Salix purpurea; assembly: GCA_027405865.1. Lineage (NCBI taxonomy): Eukaryota > Viridiplantae > Streptophyta > Magnoliopsida > Malpighiales > Salicaceae > Salix > Salix purpurea. The sequence goes on along the minus strand of JAOWLH010000012.1, from coordinate 5,972,317 downwards.
TGGTTGTGCGGTATATGTGCCTGTAGCACCCCCACAAAGGACTAAAATGGGTCCATAAAGAAGAGTAGGAATTTATATTGGTTTTGATTTTCCATCTATTATTAGATATCTTGAACCTTTGACTGGTGATGTTTTTAAGGCACGTTTTGAAGACTGCCATTTTGATGAGAATATTTTCCCATCATTAGGGAAAGCAAATTCCGTGCTTGAAGCACAAGAAGAAATTACTTGGAATAACCCGAAGTTATCTCATTTTGATCCAAGGACAAATAAATGTGAACTTGAAGTTCAAAGGATAATTCATTTACAAAATATTGCAAATCAATTACCGGATGTTTTCACCAGTAGTGAAAAGGTAGTTAAATCTCATATTCCTGCTGCAAATGCTCCATTTAAAATTGAAATTCCTGAAGAGAAAAAGGTCATCATAGCAGCAAATGAATCTATACCACGCCTGAAGCGCGGAAGACCTACGGGAGCCAAAGACAAAAATCCTAGAAAACAAAAACTCCAATGAATAGATGATGGTACTCTTAGAGAGTCCTCATCCATAAAACAAACATCAAATCTTGTGTCCAAATCATCTCCTAATACTGATCCTCCTGAAGAGGGACCTCTTGAAGAGACCAGGTACCTGGAAATAATGAGATCTCCATAAACTATGTTCATACAGGAGAGATTTTGATACGAGATAAAATTATCATAGATGATGTATTTGTATTTAAGGTTGCTTTTGGCATCACCAGAAGTGATGATGAATTTGAACCACAAACTGTTGAAGAATGTCGACATAGAAATGATTGGCCAATGTGGAAAGAAGCAATCCAAACAGAGTTGAACTCACTTGCAAAACGTGAAGTATTTGAACCTGTAGTCCATACACCTAAAGGTGTTATACCCGTTGGATATAAGTGGGTTTTTGTTAGAAAACACAATGAGAACAATGAAATTGTGCGATATAAGGCACAAGGTTTCTCGCAGAGACCTGGTATTGATTATGAGAAAACTTATTCTTCAGTGATGGATGCAATCACTTTTAGATTTTTAATTGGTTTAGTGGTCTCAAAAACGTTAGATATGCGTTTAATGGATGTAGTTGCAGCATATCTATATGGATCATTAGATAAAGACATCCATATAAAAATCCCTGAAGGATTTACAATGCCTAAAACTTTTTGTAATGAACCCAGAAGTGTTTATTCTATTAAATTATAAAAATCTTTATATGGGTTAAAGCAATCTGGTCGAATGTGGTATAATCGTCTTAATGATTACCTCTTAAAAAAAGGGTTTGAGAATGACGAGATCTGTCCATGCATTTTTATTAAGAAAACAATATCCGGATTTGCTATTATTGCAGTATATATTGATGATTTAAATATTATTGGTACTCCTGAAGAGCTCACAGAAACTGCAACCTATCTGAAAAATGAATTTGAGATGAAAGATCTTGGAAAGACAAAATTTTGTCTTGGTATATAGATTGAACATTTTTCAAATGGAATATTTGTACATCAATCGATGTATACAGAAACAGTCCTAAAGCGTTTTTATATGGACAATGTTCATCCTTTGAGTACACCTATGGTTGTTCGGTCACTTGATGTGAAAAATGACCATTTTCGACCTCCAGAAGAGGATGAAGAATGAAGTGCCATATCTTAGTGCTATTGGAGCACTTATGTATCTTGCAAATTGTACAAGACCAGATGTATCTTTTGCAGTAAATTTATTGGCAAGATATAGTTCTACTCCCACAAAAAGACATTGGAATGGAGTCAAACATATATTTTGCTATCTCCGCGGAACAACCAAAATGGGGTTATTTTATTGTGGATCAAATTCACAATTGATTGGATATGCAGATGCAGGTTATCTCTCAGATCCCCACAAAGGGAGATCACAAACAGGTTATCTATTTACCTATGGCGGTACTACAATTTCTTGGAGATCTGTCAAACAATCATTAGTGGCTACTTCATCAAATCATTCAGAGATTATTGTGATACATGAAGCAAGTCGAGAATGTATATGGCTAAGATCAATTATCCAGCATATTAAGAGAAAATGTGGATTGTCAGTCATTGACAATAGTCCCACAATATTGTTTGAAGATAATGTTGTCTGCATCACTCAACTCAGAGGAGGCTATATTAAAGGAGACAAAACAAAGCATATCTCACCAAAGTTCTTTTATACTCACGAGCTCCAACAAAGGGAAGAAATTGATATCAAACTAATCAGGTCAAGTGATAATTTAGCAGACTTATTTACAAAGTCTTTACCGGCCTCAACTTTCAAGAAACTTGTCCATAATATTGGAATGCGACATCTTAAAGATTTGTCATAAGACATGTACTTTTAAGGGGAAGTCAATGCAAATTGTACTCTTTTTCCTTCGCTTAGGTTTTTTTCCACTGGGTTTTCCTTTGCAAGGTTTTAATGAGGCAATTTGATATTGTTTTAATGAATCTTGAAGTATTCATATATAGATCTTGAAGTATCTATATAAAGTCCTCCTTTAAATTTTAAAGTACATGGTCATTCAAGGGGAAGTGTTATAAATACATATTAAATTATATTTATATGTATTGAATGTCCATTACTCTTGAGTAACTCTTGGATTTCCATAACTCTTGAGTTCATTTACTTCTCCTATAAATAGACCACTTGTGTCTTGTATTCTACACAACTTGAGAATAATAGAAGAATTCATATTAAGCAAGGTACTTCTCTCTTGTATGTTTTGATGTCTATGCTCTTCTATGTGAATTATTTATTCTTTTTATAACAAAGAGTAAATTAAAAAAAATAAAAGATTTTGTATAGTTTGCCCATGATAGCGTGTCAAATGATGAGTATTTTATTTTTAGACGGTATAAAACTCACATATTTTCATTTTTATATATATGCGTGCGTGTGCTGAATGATAGATCATACCTAGACTATTAATATTAAATAAGTACATGAAATTCAATAAAAAAGATTTAGATTTTTAATTTTTTTAATAATTAATAAAAAAAATAAAAACAGTAATTTATTTAATGAATGAATTTTGTTGTCATCCCTAATTTGAATGAACGCAAACCCATGTCAAAACTTTTTTTTAATAAGAGGATTACATGTGGTGTATAGCTAAAGAGGTGTCGTTCGAGTGAGAGAGTGCGACCCAGTGCTCCTGGCTATCTTCTAGCTAGTCTCTCTATAAAAAGTGCAATGGATCTTACAAGTTTGCCCTTTGCAGCGATGAAGGTTTCGACTATTAGCTTATATTGGAGTGTAGTTGTTATTATTTTTAAAATATTTTTATATTATTATATAATATAAAAAAATAATTAAAAATTAAAAATAATTAATTAAAAATTTAAAATACTTAATTTAGTCATATGAATGACGTGTTCAAACACGGTTGCCCTCGTATATCTTTTTAGTATACGACCGCAGGTCACATCGAACATTCATTCCTTGTCTCGGATTCTTATTGGCTAGCTTTCTGATTGTATAACGAATAGCATTACCGAAGCGTTGACGTGTTTTAATATCCTCTTTTTCCCTCCCTCTCTCGTCTCTTCCGTGAAAATTTGTGTGATCTCATTTAAGTTTAAAGTTTAAACATGGTTTTATATTGAATTTTTAATTGAGAGTTTTTTAAAATTTAAAATTTATGTAGAATCACTACATTTTTATACTTAATTTTATGTTTTAATTTTAAAAATTAAGGATCTCAAGATTTAAATTTTTCATGTCTTGGCACAAAAAAAAAACTTCAATACTTTATTAAAAAAAATTACCTTATCCAAAAATACCAAATATGGTAAATAAGATCCTGTGAATTATTTTAAATTCTCTGAAAAAATCATTTAGTTTTGTAGTAACTGTTAATTTTTTTATAAAAAAACTTATATATATATATATATTACTTTTTATAATTTATTTTAAAATATTATTTCAATCATTCACATGACAAATACATTTCAGTCCCTCCAATCTTTCACGTGCATTTGCTGGCTGCTAAGCTCATCATTAGTTTTTCATTTATTAATATTAGTATATCAAAATAATCTAATAAAATTAAACACAATTATTTTGAACAGATTTTTTTTTTCAAAAATATATTCTCACCGCAAAACAAAAGGTCTCAGAATATTGATTCAACATTACACAATAAAACTAAAATGCATAGCCATTTTATTACTAAGGCTACTGTAACAAAACAAAGGTCGGTGCACAATTATCTGTGATTGAGACAAAATATTGATTTTTTTCTGTAATTTCAATATTAAAAATAAAAATACTAAAAGAATATGTTATTATTCAAGATTTTCAATTCGTGAATACAATTAGAGTATAAATCATCGTATGAATATAATTTAAATTATTTATTATATGAAAACTGTTCGTGTGAAACGAATTTAATAATATTGATACTTGGGCAACTGTAATGGAAATTTAAAACTACTCTAAATCTAGAATCAAATTGAAAGTTGAAGCTAGAGTTCAAGCGAATCGATTTAAAATTTTAAAATCTTTTTAATTGGGACAGATATGAATCAAGCAAGGAAGGTTTAGAGGGAGATAATATCTGGGTTTCGAGAGTCGTCCTGACACGCGATGGAGGATAAGAATTAGCTCGTAAGAAATTCTTGTAAAATTTGCTGATTGCTGGTGTAACCAGAGGGCAGAGGGAGGAAAGAAAGTGGCCCCACCTTATTTTTTGAATTATTTTTATCAAATAAAATGATAGTGGTGGAATTTGAAATCGTGATTGTTGAGTCAATAAGCCTATGATATCATGTAAAAGAACTATCTCACTTAAAAATTTAAATTATTAAATAAAATTTTAAAATATAATTTATATTATTTTCTAAATTACTGTTTTCTTGCTAGCTGTAAAAGGAAAATTATTGAAAAGCTATTCAAAGAAACTAGTGGTTGGTGAAAATCTGATCGGTTTTAGGTTATAAAATCAGCCCTTGAGGAAGCCAAGAGAGCATACACAAGCCAGTGGCAGAGAGAGAGAGAGAGTTAGGAGGATAACAGATATGGAGCAAGTGGTAAAGCACATAGTCCTAGCCAAGTTCAAAGAAGAAGTTACAGAAGTAGAAATTCAGAAACTCATAAGTGATTACGCCGATCTGCGCAACCACATCAAGCAAATAAAGTCTTTCGAATGGTAATTGACTCAAGCCCTCGTTTCGTTTTAACTATACTGGCGCTCTCTATCTATCCTCCAAGTAATCAGGAGATCGCAATGGTAGCCTTGCCTCGTAATTGTAGCAGCTCATCTCCCTCCCATTATTCTTAAGAAGAAACCGTGAGCAAACGTCAATTTGGATGATTCGCATTACATCTATAAATGGATATGACGAAAAATAAAAAAGATAATCCTCCATGAACTCTACTGACTTGATACTATGAGAGTGTTCTGCTTTATTTCTGTAGTAAATTTAAGCATCTATATCTCTCCATGGAGTCTCACAATGTATTGTGCTAATATTTCTGCCATGTATTTTTGTTTTTTCAATCAACTTACGCATAGTTTCTACAATTCTGACAAGACAGGGGGACGGACGTGAGCATTGAAAACCTTAATCAAGATTTCACTCATGTCTTTGAGACTACTTTTCAGACATTAGAGGACCGATCAGCATATGTAGCAGATCCTGCTCATGTTAAATTTGGCTCGGAATTGCTTCCTGCCTTGGAGAAAGTCATTGGAATTGACTACGTCCCCACTCGCTAACCTTAAAATCCCTATGGGCCAGTGCTCTACAATACATCCTGCTGTAGCCATGCATGATGCATGCTGTGATAATAAAAGGATGGATCATGTGATGTGTAATAAAACTCTAAATAGTTCCGGGTAGCTCAATTAATAGAATCCTGTTGCGCTGCTGCTTGTTATATATAGCTTTTAAATGCTATGCAATAAACGAAGGCACCTCCACATGTTTCTGTGTATACTCCCTAATCGCATCTGAAACTCTTAATATTTCTTTTTTATATTTATAAAATATTTGGTTCTGTCTGTCAATAAGTTTTATATATTTAGTCTTTGTTGTTCTTAAGACTTGTATTTTGGTTATAAAATTTTAATTTTTATTATGTTTTTATATGCTGAAAGACGAGAGAGAGACTTGCCCAATAAAAAAGGGAGAAGAGAGGTTTTGGTAAGATGTGAATTCACATTTTAATACACGAGTTGAATGAAAATAGTTTTTTCATTTAATTATGAAAAACAAAGTAGAATGAGACTCGAAGATTATTTTAATTTATTTTAAGTTTTTTAATTGATTAAGGACTATTTTATACAGTTTGATTTTGCGTGTACTAGTGTATGGATAAGCAGTCAAAGTTTAAAGCCAAAATTCCCCACCATCACTGAATATGAGTAATCTTATTTTTGACTTTTTCATAGTATAATTCAGGATTTTTTAAAATATTTTTTATTTATTTTGATATCAGCACATCAAAATGATCTAAAAACATTAATTTTTTAATTTAAAATAAATAAATAAAAATTCAATTTCTTTTAAAAATATTTTTCAAGCACATTCTCAAACACCTCATTAGTCTCCCGTTTTGACAAAGTTGCAATCTGATGTTATAATATTAAAAAAAATACAATTCAAAATAAAAACAACTTATAATCCATTGCAATATAAAACACTCACTTAACTACCTTTCTCTTTTCATCAATGACAACAACTAGTAATAAAACTGACCACGTGTCAGTGGGATAACCCGTCTCTACAACCCCTTGAAAAATCCGCCGGCGATGTCTTATTTTGTAGGTCCTCGATATTTTTTATAATTTATTTTCGAAAAAAACAAATTAGTCCGCTATGAATTAGAGGTAAAATACCTAATGGTAATACAAAGTATTTAGACCATTTGGCTGGAATTGAAACGGCGATTGTTTTAATGGTTGGTTTGAAGAGCTGTTAGAAAATCAATGGGAATGTGGAACCTTATACATAATTGATACGGAAAAGTCATATTTATTAATCAACTTGTTATTTTGAAGTTGTATTACTGTATATATTTAATAAAGATAAAATAATTTAAAAATATGACATTTATATATAAAATAAAAGTAAAAATATAAGAGTTTAACCAATATGACTTGATAAATCTAAAAACAACTTAAAAATTGATAAAATTATAGTTTGACTTCAATTTCTTTTGAGGATCATATATATTTTTTAAGAAAATATTAAGACTATAATATATTGGATTGACTCAAATGAAATTTGGTTAACCTTTCATATTCTTGACTCGGATCATGAAACTATAACAACTCTAAATAAAATAAATTATGAAGTTCAATTCTAAGTCAATCTATCATTGAATAATATAATCGAAAAGAAAAGAGACACAAATAATATTATTTCAATAATATCCAGCAAAGTCTTTCGAGACTCTAATTGCTTTAAATTTTTATATTGTAATATAAAAATATTTCAAAAAAATTATCATAAACTTCAAGTCTGATCCAATGATTGGATTAATATATATGATTAATAAGGTTAGGCTTGATAATTATTTTCTTAAAAAAATTAAAATATGGCCGTAATAGAATTTTCTAGCTGAAATTTAGATAAAATTTGATGAAAGAACCAAGAAACCAGACAAAACATATTACAATTTATTTTATTTTAAAAATTAAAATAAAACATAACAGTCATTCTAAATCACCATAATAGACACAACCTTAATACGAACTTTTATTTTCTTACGAAGACTACTTTACATCGGAATCGTACTGTTACAATCCTGTGCGCTGCCTTTATTTCTACAAATGGGCTCTGAGCTGCGAGGCGGCCAACCACCACGTCTCTATCATCTTCCTTCTTTCGTCCGATAGCAGATAGTTTTTCTGACTTTTCTCGCATGAACAGTAACACCTGGTGGCGGGCACAAGAGAATAGATCAGATGCAAGAGACGTGGGGAATGGGGCGAAGGCTCCCAGTCCATCTATATATAAATAGGGCAAAGCATCATGCAATGTCGCGCGCAGTTGATAGCAAAGACAGCAACTTACATCCATAAAGAGAGAAAGAGAAGACATGGCAGCCCAAACTCCGAAGCTTGTGAAGCACACATTACTGACACGGTTCAAAGATGAGATCACACGCGAGCAAATCGACAAGCACATTAATGACTATAGCAATCTGATCCATCTCATTCCACCCATGAAGAGTTTCAGCTGGTAATTAAATAAAGCCCCCTTTCTACATCCTCTCGAGTTCATCAAGTAATGCCAGTCCTGCTTTAATTAATGTATTTATCACACACATATAGCCTCACGGTGCGATGCAAATTCCCTGTAATTCATGCGTGGTGGAAAATACAGTCAACTGGGTCTTTGAATAGCATGATTCTAATATCATACATTAACCATTTGACAGGGGGACGGATTTGGGCATGGAGTCGGCGGAGCTAAACCGAGGATATACTCATGCGTTTGAGTCTACATTTGAGAGCGTAGAAGGCTTGAAAGAGTACCTCGATTCTCCTGCTCTAGATGCGTTTGCAAAAGATTTTTTACCTAATTTGACACAGCGTCTGGTGATAGACTACGTTCTCTCCTAAATGTTCAGGAGGAATAACTACTTCGGCCGGGCTATTTTACGGGAATAAGTTGTGTGCAGTATATGCTGGTTTTGAACCACTGAATGTTCGTGTCTTTAATTTCTTGTTTGTGTTGAGTGGGGAGAGTGCTCCTGTTCCTTATATACAAAGCCATCGGGGTTCAGTTTTGTTTTTTCTATCTTTTTCCATGATTAATTTCGATCTTGGTATTATTTTTTTCCCATTTATATCATTATCATGGAATGAGTTCCGCCATTGACGCACTTTCATGACTGCGTATATTCTTCTCTGCAGCCAAATTAATTGCCAAGAGGAAAAAAAAAAAAAGAGGATAAGAAGAAGAAGAATGAAAGTAAAGAAACAGCATAAATATTAGAACTTCAGACGAGACCAAACAACCCTCACAAGAAAAGCTAAAATGTAAAAATACCTCCATGAAATTCAGTTCGTAACGAATCTGCCATTTCAAACAAGTGAATTTGCGTTGGCCCTACTTCTATTTGGAAAGTCATTTGTTTCCGGATGGTACAGCAAGCCTGTGTTTTTGGAAGTGCATGAGGATGCAAGCTTAAGACTGGAACTTGCAGACAAATTTACCAGTCAAATTAAATGGGCAGAGCTAGAATTTAGAAATCAAATTCCGAAAGCCATTTCTATATAAAACTGTAGAAAGAAAGGATAGAAAGAATATTCCAATGCCAAGAGTTCGACAGGCTTGCGTGATAAAAAAGCTTTTCTCTTCTCATTTCAACCTAAAATTTATAGATAAAAATCATCTACAACTATTAATTTAATATTTTATAGATAAAAAAAACACATTAAATAGCAGAAAAGATTGAACCACTAAACCGATGCACAATGCACTAAATTAATTCTTGTGATATGTTTTTAAAAAATCATTTAAAGTTATTTCGTACGTTGACACAAAGATATATCTGATTCTCTTGGGGGGGGGGGGGGATCATCGATAATATTCCTTTTGCTAAGTTAGATTATAAGAATTTTTGTGTGTTTTCTTACCAATGAATAGTTTAGCATCATATATATATATATAAAACAAATCCTAGATGAAACCCAGTCGGTTTGCCCATGTGAAAATCCAAAGGTCAAGGGTGCATCTATTTTTCTAAATTGAAATAGATAATATGTTTTTTTGTCATATTTTTCTATAAGAAATAAAGAGTGGACAACTTAATAGAGAAGTAAAACAAGGGCAGGAACGCACGCACATGCCTGGCCTGGCCGTTTGCTGCATTTTTTATCATGGTCAGGAATGTACGCATGCATCCTCTACTATAACCTCAATTCAAACGAGCTCTCCTATCTATCAAGGAAGGGTGATTTTTTTTTTTTTTTGAGAACCTTACACTCTTAATGGATACTAATTATGGAATGGTTGGTTTGAAGAGTTGATAGAAAATCAATGGAAATGGGGAGCCGTAAACATAATTGATAAGGAAAAGTCATATTTATTAAGCGCGATTCCCTGATTTACCCGTTGATTGTTTTACAAACTTAAATCTCTTCTTCCTGTGGGTATTATAATCGGCAACACCGTAAAAATAGATGTTCACGAGAAATCTTCCAATCATGTATAGCTGTAAACCTGGACTCGGGGCTGAACTCGTTTTAAAAAGAAAACGATAACGTTTTGATCAGCAATGAATTAGTCTAAATATCTGACTAAGTTAGCTGAATCATTTGTGATCAAAAGAAGACAAAACACTTTGTGCAGACATGGGTCCCTGGGATTAAAGTGGTAGCTGCGCGCCAAAGGGAAAACAATGAAAAGCTATTCATACAAACAAGTGGTTGGTGAAAATCTGATCGGTTTTTGGTTATAAAATCAGCCCTTGAGGAAGCCATGAGAGCATACACAAGCCAGTTGCAGAGAAGAATTAGAGAGAATATTTAGGATAACAGATATTGTTGAAATTGATAACCGGTCGACCGCTGCAAAGTGAACCGGTCGACCGGTTGAAGACTAAACCTAATCGGACGACCGCTTGAAGGAGAACCGGTTGACCGCTTGAAGCATGAAAATAAACCGGTCGACCGGTTGACCCTGGATGCAGTGAAGGCTTAATGCCGTGCTATATAAGGAATCCTTGTGCAATTAGAATTAGATTTAATTTCCTGTTCTGATCAATTCCGTGTAAAGCGTTATTCCTTTCTTAGACTTCTAATTAGTCTTGTAAACCTGTGTATATAAATACACATTGATTACTTAATAAAGATTAACACACTGGTACATTAAAAATTCCAGTTCTTCATTCTTGGCTTGTCCACGGCTTGCTCTGTTTTTTCTTCATGGTATCAGAGCAGGTTGCGATCAAACCTGTTGTTTGCTAAAAAAGTTTTAGCACAAAATTGTTCTTGTTGGATTTTAAGGAAATCTTGCTTCCTGTTCTTGACGTGTTCTTGACTGCAGAATTTTTTGCAAGAGTTTCTTGCTTCCTATTACTGCCATAATCTTAGCACATCTGTGCTTAGTGATATTAAAGCAATCTTGCTGGTTATTGCTACGATTTCTCAATGGAAAACTCACCTAAATTGAGTGGTGTTGATGACAACAACACATCCAACACTGCAGAAGGAGAACAAGGCAATCCAAACCAACGTCTAGGCTCAACATTGCTGAATGAGCTGAATTATCTTCCTTGGTCAAGAGCTGTGACAATTGCTCTTGGTGGAAGATCCAAACTTGGCTATATCAATGGCCACATTAAGGCTCCAGACCCATCCTCAAAGGATTACGAAGCATGGCAGTGCAAAGATCAGCTCGTTATGTCATGGTTGCTTAACTCTATGGAGAACAATATTGCTGAAATATTCAGCTACTCAGAATCTTCAAAGGAACTGTGGGAGTCTGTGAAGGAGATGTATGGGAACCAAAATAACGCAGCACGTGTTTTTCAGATCAAGAGGGACTTGTCCAACCTTCAACAAAATGGGAAAACCTATGTGCAGCTGCTGGGAACTTTAAAAGGCATGTGGAGTGAACTTGCACTCTATCGTCCTCACACCACTGATTCTGTAGTACTGAAAAAACGTGATGAAGAAGACAAGATCTTCCAGCTGCTATCCAGTCTTGGACCAAAGTATGAAGACCTTCGAAGCAGGGTCCTTATGAACTCTGAGCTTCCATCTCTTGCTTCTGTTTGTGCTACAATACAGAGGGAAGAGGCCCGCAGGAAAATTATGAACCCAGAATCAAGGGCTGTGTTACCAGAAAGTCATGCCTACGTCGCTAGAAATATGAAGAGCAAACCTTACAAAGGTAAAAGACCAGACTTAAAATGCACTCACTGCCATAATCTTGGCCATACTATTGGGCGATGTTGGGCTCTCCATCCAGAGTTAAAACCTGATTTTGACAAAGAAAAAGGACCTCAAAGGGGCTATGACAAAAGAGCTCATGCTCACGCTCATTCTGCTGCTTGCACCACTGGAAAATTTAGCCAAAATGATGCCATAAATTTTTCCACAAATCCTGCTGCTCTTCTCAGTGACTTTGCAACATACCTCAAGGAAAAAGGTGACACTAGCTCGGGAGACTCAAGCACCTCTGATTCAACAGCCCTTCTTGGAAAGTTTGCTGGTTTTCTAGCCAATTCCACCCAGCTGTCACAGGAGAACATCGAAGGTATTTTGACTGCACTTAAAATTGCCTTAGTTGCTAGCACTGTGCATAATTTTTGGGTCATTGATTCGGGTGCCTCAGATCACATAACCAACAAATTGACTAGCATACATGAATTCGAAAATTGTCTTACCCCAACTCATGTGTCTGTTGCTAATGGAAAAAACGTGACTGTCAAAGGGAAAGGTAAAATCAACTTGCTCTCGGAAAATATAGAGTCCCTAGTCCTATATGTTCCATCTTTTCCCTTACAATTACTGTCTATTGGAAAAATCACAAAAACACTAAATTGTCGCGTAATTTTTTATTCCCACCGGGTTATTTTTCAGGACCGTGTCACCAAGAGGACGATTGGTGAAGGGTTCTTCTTTCAAGTGCTGTATTACTTTTCAAATAATTCCAAAAGGCTTCCGCAAGCATCTGCTCTCTCTTCCCTTGGTCAGGATCAAATCCTATGGCATCAACGTCTAGCTCATCCCTCCGAAAAAATCCTAGCAAAATTAGTTCCTAGTTTGGATGCAAAAGATTTCGCTTGTGATACATGTCACTTCTCAAAATCTACTAGACTATCTTTTTCACCTTCCTTGTCTAGATCAGATAGAATGTTTGAACTTGTACATTCGGATGTTTGGGGACCAACAATTGAATCCATTGATGGTTATAAGTATTTTGTGTCCTTTATTGATGATTTTTCACGTGTGACCTGGATATACCTTCTTAAATTCAAAAGCGAAGTCATTGATGTTTTTAAGAATTTCCATATGCTAGTCATGACTCAATTTTCTGCAAGGCTTAAAATCCTTAGATCTGATAATGGCACCGAATACATGTCTCAAAAAATGACACAATATCTAGCTTCGTATGGCATTTTACATCAGTCTAGTTGTGTTAGCACACCCCAACAAAATGGTGTAGCTGAACGCAAAAATAGAGATCTTTTGGAGAAGACTCGGGCTTTAATGATAGAAATGCATGTTCCCAAGAATTTCTGGTCTCATGGAGTATTATCTGCTGCATATATAATTAATCAGCTACCAAGCCGAGTGTTGTGTTTTAAATCACCGCTTGAGGTTTTGCAGAATAAATCACCAGATATATCGCATCTAAAAGTGTTTGGCTGCACATGTTTTGTGCATATACAAGCTCCAAATCGTGACAAGCTTGATCCAAGGGCCGCTAAGTGTATTTTCTTGGGATATTCCTCCACCAAGAAAGGTTACAAATGCTATCACCCGCAGTCAAAGAAGCTATTTATTTCGATAGATGTTCAATTTGAGGAAGCCTCTCCATATTATGGCAAATCCAATTTGCAATCTGCAAAAGACTTATTTCCTCTACCGTATTCGGCTCCTGCAGTCATTGAAAATTCTCCAGCACTACCTATCTCCTCAAATGAAGAGACAGTCAGTCTGATTGATTCAGAATCAGCAAACAGCAATGACCACATTGAAGATTCCAATTCTGGTGACAGTACTTCTCCTCCTACTGCTGATAATGCTTTACCTGCTGATATTTTGCCTTCTATCTCAGACGTACAAGGGACTATTATAGCCAATTGTGACAATGACATCCGAAATGAGCAGACTACATCAGATGATCAAGTTGCTCCTCTGCCACAGGCTCGAAAAAATCCAGTTTGCAATCGTGGACCTCCACTTAAATTGCGAGACTTTGTCACGTATGCAGCAAGACACCCCATTCAAAATTCTCTCACATATCAACGGCTCTCACCAGCTCATGCTGCCTTTCTTTCCGCAGTTTCTAATGTCCATGAGCCACGGAATTTTCAGGAAGCCAATGCCTATGATGAGTGGAAACATGCCATGAATGATGAGTTATTAGCCCTTGATCAGAATCATACTTGGAGTATTGTCAAACTCCCCAAAGGTAAGAACATTGTTGGCAGCCGGTGGGTATATAAAACCAAGTTTAATGCTGATGGGACAGTCGACAGACACAAGGCACGCCTTGTAGCTCAGGGTTTCACCCAAACCCATGGGGTTGATTACAAGGAAACCTTTGCGCCGGTGGCAAAAATGAATACCGTGCGCGTATTACTATCGGTTGCTGTGAACAATGGATGGATGATGTGTCAAATGGATGTTAAAAATGCATTCCTACATGGAAAGCTGGAAGAAGAAGTTTATATGAAATTACCTCCTGGTCATCCGCAAGCTTCTGATCCTACCTTAGTGTGCCGACTTCACAAATCAATTTATGGTTTGAAACAATCTCCGCGTGCATGGCATGCTGAATAATTTCTGTTCTAGAACAACTCGGCTTTAAGAGGAGTAATGGGGATTCATCTCTATTTGTTCAGATTACACCCAAGGAAACGTTGGTGGTTCTTATCTACGTTGATGATCTTATCATTTCAGGAAATAATGCTGAAGCTATATCACGTCTCAAGGTCACTCTACAACATCATTTTCCGATTAAAGATCTTGGCAGGCTGAAATATTTTCTCGGAATAGAAATGGCTACATCTCAGAAAGGATTATTCCTTAATCAACGTAAGTATATACTTGACCTCCTCAAAGACGCTGATATGTTGGATGCTAAGCCTACCCCGACTCCATTAGACAGTAAACTACAGCTTGCCGTGGATAGTGAACCTCTCCAGTCTATCACTCACTATCAACGTCTTGTAGGTAAACTCATTTACCTCACTATTACACGGCCGGATATAGCATATGCAGTTAGCCTTGTTAGCCAATTCATGCATGCACCTACTATTTTTCACTTGAGCATGGTCAAGAGAATACTACGCTATCTGAAAGGCTCTATTGGACGAGGAATTATTATGGCGAATAATGGGCATACTCAGATAACTGGATACTGTGATTCCGATTGGGCAGGCAACGCTATTGATCGGAAGTCAATCACTGGTTATTGCATGTTTGTTGGTGGTAACCTTGTTTCATGGCGTAGCAAAAAACAAAATGTCATTGCTCGCTCCAGTGCTGAAGCTGAATACCGTGCAATGGCATTGGCAGCATGTGAGCTAATTTGGCTTAAAAGCTTTTTATCTGAACTGGGTTTCTCAAGCAACGACCCTATGACCTTGTTCTGTGACAACCAAGCTGCCATGCATATTGCAGCTAATCCAGTATTCCACGAAAGAACAAAACACATTGAGGTCGATTGTCACTTCATTCGCCAACAAGTTCAGTCTCAGAATATTCAAACTCACTACATTCGAAGCCATGATCAGCTTGCAGACGTGTTCACTAAATCCTTGTCCTTTGCTCAGTTTCACCGATTATTGTCCAAGCTTGGATCAATAAATCCATTTGATCCAGCTTGAGGGGGAGTGTTGAAATTGATAACCGGTCGACCGCTACAAAGTGAACCGGTCGACCGGTTGAAGACTAAACCTAACCGGACGACCGCTTGAAGGAGAACCGGTCGATCGCTTGAAGCATGAAGATAAACCGGTCGACCGGTTGACCCTGGATGCAGTGAAGGCTTAATGCCGTGCTATATAAGGAATCCTTGTGCAATTAGAATTAGATTTAATTTCCTGTTCTGATCAATTCCGTGTAAAGCGTTATTCCTTTCTTAGACTTCTAATTAGTCTTGTAAACCTGTGTATATAAATACACATTGATTACTTAATAAAGATTAACACACTGGTACATTAAAAATTCCAGTTCTTCATTCTTGGCTTGTCCACGGCTTGCTCTGTTTTTTCTTCAGATATGAAGGGAGCGGTAAAGCACATAGTCCTAGCTAAGTTCAAAGAAGGAGTTACAAAAGCAGAAATTGAGATACTCATAAGAGATTATGCCGATCTGCGCAACCACATCAAGCAAGTAAAGTCTTTCGAATGGTAATTGACAAAAGCCCTCGTTTTATTTTAACTATCCTGGTGTTCTCTATTTATCCTTCAAGTAATCAGGAGAAATGGTAGCCTTACCTCGTATTTGTAGCGGCTCATCTCTCTCTTTATTAAAATATTTATCAGTAAGGTTTTTTTCTTTGACGAGGACAGTACCATGTATATTGCATACGAGTAGGTTTTTCTGCCATGTATTTTTGGTTTTATCAATCAACTTACGCAGTAAAAATCTAAATAGTTTCTACAATTGTGACATGACAGGGGGACGGACGTGAGCATTGAGAACCTTAATCAAGGTTTCACTCATGTCTTCGAGACTACTTTTGCGACATTAGAGGACCGATCAGCATATGTAGCCCACCCTGCTCATGTTAAATTTGGCACACAGCTTTTTCCAACCGTGGAGAAAGTCATTGGAATCGACTTCGTCCCCGCGGCTGAACCCTAAAATCCCTGTATATGGCCTAGTCTTCTACTATATATATATATCCCCTGCTATAGCCATGCATGGTGTGTAATAAACTCTAAATAATTCCGGGGAGCACAATTAAAAGACTCCTGCGGCGCTGCATGTTATATATACCGGCGTGCCTGCTAGCTTTTAAATGGTATGCAATAAACGAAGGCCTGTGTTGAGCCTCCAAATGTTTCTGTGCATTCTGAATCTTAATCTACTAATGGCATCGCCATCTGGGACTATGGATCATAAAGGGCTGTCTGTGTTCTTGGCAGGAAATGTCAAGGACGTTTTTTACTTAATTGGGTGAAAATATATATATATTCTCTATTTTACAAGTTAAAAAATTGCTGATATTCATGTCGTTACCTATAATACCCTTAGTTAATAAAGAGGACATGGTACAAAATCTAATACATTTATTATCACTGCTTTTTCATATATATATATATATATATAGACACACACCCAAAATTACACGAAATGCTACAATTATCCCTCTATTAATGTACCCATAATCATTCATCAAGGAATAATATTATCTTATACAGTTTTTCACGATAATACAGTAACTGTATGAGGCTATGAGCAGCAGTACACCTTCATTGAAAAGACGAATAAAAAACCAAAATCATATTTAAATGTCAATTTATCATGAAATTATTTGATTGATTACAAACACATCCGAGGACTCGTATTCCAGTGAAGGGATAGCGAGGAAACTCATTTTTATTAATAATGGAGGTTATTATTTTGAAGAATTACATGTTATTAAAATAGCATGTAACATAAATAGTACTTTAATTTTGTCTTGCAAATCATATCCCATGTAAGTATCCGGTCATCCACTGCCTTTAGTTACCTGTGGGCTACACCTACACCACTTGCATTGTAGCTTTGTCTTAATATTACAAAACGTAGCACGCTGGCCGGAGAAAGATATGGTTAAGATAATGAGTTTGTTTTATTTTATTATTTATTCATAGTAAAATACTTTTTGTAATCAGAGTAAGTAGTTAATTAATTGTTCATTAAAAAAACCATAATTATCTCTCTTATTAACATGTGTAACTTGATTTAATGAACATGATTCTTCTCTTGATATCGTTTTCCAATATAATTGATAATAATCAATTTATCCTAACTCTTAATTTGTGGTCGGTCAAGTATAACTTAAATTGAATGTATTATAAGAAAACAATTTATTCTTTAAAAGATAATATGCTGTAGGCAACAACAAAAAAAACTTCCACGTGAGTTAATCTGATCCCATGCAAGACCCGATATTCCATAACACAAGCTAGTGTGTGTGTAGCTGAAGAGATGACTATTTATTAGTCAGAGACGTGGTTGGAATTTTGATGTTATATGTGAAAAGCGAGCTTTCATATAGCGTTGTAGTGGTGAGAGAAAAAAATGAGAGACTAATTACACCGAAAAAAATGGAAAATTAATTGAGAAAAAACAAATTAAAAAAAAAACCGACTAAATTAATTACCATTTTTTAAAATTTCTGATCTGAATCAGTTTTTGGCCTTTTCAAGTAAAGAATCAGCCAACTAAAACAGAATCATTTCAAATTAAAAAAAATATATGCTATAATTTTTTTTATTTTTCCGGTTTTGTTTAATTTTTTTTTATTTGCTTTCATTTTAGTTAAATGAGAGAAAAGAAAACTTGATTAAAATAAAAATAAAAATAAAAAAATTATTTTTTGGTTTTTACAGTTTTTCTTTTTAATTTTTCTTTCAATTTGATTATTTTTATGGAGAAAAACCGATGGAAAAATAATCACTCCTGTAGCATTGTGTTGAGAAATCAGAAAAATTCCGAGCAATCATGACCCTGGGCCGCAACTGACATGGACGAGGTATTGCATGCAGTCCTTGATTGTGGGAATATAGTAGTCAACACGACATGTGCTCCGCGTACAAAAGATCAAGTATCGTAACTAATATTAAAATCATTGCACTTTCTATTTTATTTTTTATTTTTTGCAGTCTACTGAAATGTTTATTAAATCTTGACCGACATGATATGAATACCCTTTTATTATATAATCATCAAATTAATATATAAAATCATGGGACACAAACGTGTTTCATTTAAGAAATTACTGGATATATGACTGTAGAAAATATCTATTTATATTGTTAATTCATTTTATTACTTGATCCATTAATCTCGGTTTTTTAGTATTTTTTTAATTAATGTCGGGCACCGGGGATTCTAATTTTCCTAAGATTGTCCCAATCTATTCGTAGATTTCCCTGAATCTCACAAGTTAGTAATAAGGCTGTTCGATTTAACATCATTGAATTATTGGCTACAGCTTCTATCATGTTCTTGCTTTTTTCTTGGGCAATGACATGATTAAATTATTTTTTTATTAGTTATGGCATAATCTTTCGTGTAATCAATGAGCATGACAGGGCGAGTGTGCGCCGGTGTCGAAAGATTAGCGAGCATGCACGTTTTGTAACAATCAGTTTTGTCATAACAATCGAAATGTTCTGAACCAGTTAAAATATAAGATAGAATGATATTATTTTTATTTTGGTTTAAATTTTAGTTTGTTTTAAATTTTTTGATCAAATAGCAGTCGAAACGGTTCTGTTTTGCTCTACCTGTTCAGTTTTAGACCAAATAATATTTTTTTTAAAATAATAAATAATTTTACAATATCGATCGTATATCTAATTCGACTATTAAATTAAGATGAAATTTTACGAAGAGTCTCTTAATATATTTATACATATTATGTTAAAATTTCAGAGCAATTAGAGAATATAATGACCTTGCGAGATTGATGATAACATTCTTGTAATATTATACATGTTCATAATTTTATTCATAAAAATCATTTTATTGTGTTTTTTATATTAAATTGCACAATTCTAAATAATTTTATTTTTGGATTTGAACATATATATATATATATATATATATAGTACAACTTTGAAACGGCACACCGAAACATTTCGAAACTGAAATAATTCATTTCAATTAAAAAAATAAAATACCAACCGAAACAATATTGATAAGCTTGTAATAGTTCATTTAGCCCATAACTTTTTTTTTTGCCATATGCTATAGCTCGGATTATATTTTTGTTTGGATGTATAAATTTTTTGGCCTTGACAGGGGGACGGACGTGAGCATTGAGAAACTGAATCAAGGTTTCACTCATGTCTTCGAGACTACTTTCGAGACATTAGAGGACCGATCAGCATATGTAGCAGATCCTGCTCAAGTTAAATTTGGCTCGGAATTGCTTCCTGCCTTGGAGAAAGTCGTTGGAATCGACTACGTCCCCACTCGCTAACCCTAAAATCCCTATGGGCCAGTGTTCTACTATACATCCTGCTGTAGCCATGCATGATGCATGCTGTGATAATAAAGGGATGGATCCATGGTTGTTAAACTCGCGAGTTAACTCGTAAAATCGTCTGATTTTGCGAGTCAACTCATCAAACCTTGTTAACTCGGGTGAAAAAATCTGTTTAGATCAAACTTGGTAAAAAACCAGTAAAATCGTACGGAACCGTAAAATCGAATTGGATCGGTCCGATTTTACGATCTTAGTCTATTCTAATTTCTACATTCTGATTTCTCATTTCTGACGCAGCCCTCTCTCTCGAAATATTAAGACAAAAAACAACCCGAAAAATCAAAGGGAGAAAAAAATGAAAGACAGAGAGATCATGAAATCACATGAACCCATATAGGAGCTTGAAGGCAAAAACAAGAAAAGACTTCAACTTTGAGACAAAATCAAGCAAAATACTAAATTGAAGAGAAAAAATAATCATTGATAAGTTAAACAAATCTTAACAAGCTTTAAGATGGTATGGTATTGAAGAGCAGAAACTGGAAGAAAGAAAGAGAAAAATTAGGCTTTTTGGATTTCTTTACAGGAGAGCTTTTTCGAGTTTCTTTACAAGAGAGAAGGGAAATGAGAGAAATAGTAAAGTGCTCCTGGAGAAGAAGGAGAGAGAGAGAGAGAGAAGTGCACCACCCAGTAGCCACTCACACATGAAAAGGCGCATCACTCCTCTCTTCCCTGTCCAAAAAAACAAAAATTGAAGTCTTTAGAGTAAATTATTATAATTATTATTATTATTATCATGAATTTATCTGCAAAATACAGAACCGAAAACATAAAAACAAATCGGCAAAGTAACAGTGTGATTAATATTGTGGTGGTTTTTATAACTATAATAAAAATAAATTGTAAAAAAATTACAGATTATAGTTTTTTAATTAATGCTATTAGTGAAATACATACAAAACTGCCAAGTGTTTTGATTAACCAAATATTTTTAAATATATAGTTTAAGCAAAACCCCACAAAAACAATAGATACTAGACGGGGATTTGAAAATATATTTTATTTGAGATTACACTAAATTTATTTATTCTAGTTTGACATGAGCATATTAAAACTATAAAAAAATTACAAAATTATTAATTTAATAATTTAAAACATGTAAATATATAAATATAGTGAGGAAAATGACAGTAATGACTAATAAGGCTGATTTCAGTTTACATAACACGCAGGCAGAATATTTGTTTTAAATTTGTTAGTTTTTACCTAATAAAATTTTATAAACATAATTGTTTTGTAATTTATTTTTTAAGTTATTTTAAATTATGCATGAACCTTAACTAATGAAGTTTTATGGTCATAATTATGATGTATTGTATTCAGAAATATTTTACTTATGATTTTATGATTTTTCTACTTGCACTATTTTAGCTGTGATTTTACGATTTTTGTACGGAAAAATCAAGTATGATTTTAAGATCCGATTTTATGATCCGAGTTTCAAAAACTCTTTCCATGTCGTGTTAAAATCATGATTTTGACAACCATGGATATATCACGTGGTGTGTAATAAAACTCTAAATAATTCCGGGTAGCTCAATTAATAGAATCCTGTTGCGCTGCTGCTTGTTTTATATAGCTTTTAAATGCTATGCAATCAACGAAGGCCTATGTTGAGCCTCCAGATGTTCTTTGTCGTGATTATGATTAATTTCCTAAACCTGATCTTTACCATTTTAAAAACAATCCTGTTCAGCAATTGAACTATGTTTACCATTATGGATTCAGCAACTGCTAGGTGAATTCACTTTTTTAATACACGAGTTGAATGAAAATAGTTGTATCATTTAATTATGACAAATAAAATAGATTGAGACTACAAGATAATTTTATTTTAAGTATTTTAATTGATTGAGGACTATTTTATACAGTTTGATTTTGAACTATATTTTAATGTATTTTTAAATAAAAAATACTTAAAAAACAATCCTGAAAAAAGTACCAAACAGGATATTAGTCTCTCGTTTTGACAAAATTGCAATCTGATATTTATAATAATAATAATGAAAAATACAATTCAAAATAAAAGCTACTTTTAAAACATAATATAAAACACACACTTAACTACCTTTCTCTTTTCATCGACGACAGCAGCACCTCGTAATATAACTGACCACGTGTCAGTGGGATTGCCGGTCTCGACAACCCCGTGAAAAATCCGCCGGCGATATCTTATTTTATAGGTCCTCGATTTTTTCTTATGAATTAGAGGTGAAATACCTCGTGGTAATACAATGTATTTAGACCATTTGGCTGGAACTGTGACGGCGATTAATGGAATGGTTGGTTTGAAGAGCTGATAGAAAATGAATGGGCGTATGGAACCGTAAACATAATTGATAAGGAAAAGCCATATTTATTAATCAACTTGTTATTTTGAAGTTGTATTGCTATATATATATATACAATAAAGATAAATTAATTTGAAAATATACAGCTTAAATTTAAAACATAAGAAAAAAATATGAGAGTTTAACTAATATGGCTTGTTAAGTCTACAAATAACTTATAAATTTATAAAAACATATTTTGACTTAAAACAACCAGGATTACATTTTAAAAAAATATATATATTAAAAAAACAAAACTAGTGGTTGGTGAAAATCTGTTCGGCTGTGGATTATAATATCAGCCCTTAGAGAAGGCAAGAGAGCATACACCAGCCAGTTGCAGAGAAGAATAAGAGAGAGAATCAGGGTAACAGATATGGAGCGAGTGAAGTGGGTGGTAAAGCACACAGTTCTAGCCAAGTTCAAAGAAGGAGTTGAAAAAGGAGAAATCGAGAAACTCATAAAAGATTACGCCGATCTGCGCAACCACATCGAGCAAATAAAGTCTTTCGAGTGGTAATTAACACCAGCCCTCGTTTTGTTTTATTTCTCCATGTGTTTTGGGTTTTGGTGCGTGGATGTTTTCCTTCTCTGTGATCATTTTGTAAATCCTGGAAAGGAGGACAGTTCGTAGATTCCAGTTCAAAATTAATCAAACGGGAATACATAATATCTCATCCCCTAAAAAAGTCTTTCATCGTGTTTGGATTTTTTTGTATATTTACGACATGATTGTTTTCGCAAGATGATTGAAAAACACGCAAGATCTTACTTATAACACTTGCAAGTAATCAGGAGATCGAAATGGTAGCCTTGCCTCGTAATTGTAGCAGCTCATCTCTCTCTTCGTTAAAATATTAAATATATGTAAAATAGAAGAGATGATTGAAATGTATTGTGTTGTATTGATTGATCATTGAGCTGGACATTTATACAGAAAATGTAACAAACTTTCCTATTGTATACAATGCTACTTTGTGTGTGTTGACAGCACACATTTCTGACAAATAACAATAAACTACCTAACAATATATCCTAACAATATGCTGTAACAATATACTGTAAAATAAGAAATTTATCTTCAACACTCCCCCTCAAGTTGGAGAGTGGATATCTTGCACTCCCAACTTGCGAATCATAGGAACAAATAAATCTCTTCCCAGAGGCTTTGTCAAGATGTCTGCCAGCTGATGTGCAGAATTCACATACCTCGTAATTATCGAACCATCCTGGATTTTGTCTCTAATGTAGTGACAATCCATTTCTATGTGCCTGGTTCGCTCATGAAAAACTGGATTGGCCGCAATGTGTAGAGCAGCCCGGTTATCACAGTATAGCAAAGCAGGCCCTTCGTGGGAGAAACCCAAATCCTTCAACAGATACCGAAGCCATGTCAATTCGCAGCAGGCCCCCGTCATTGCTCGATACTCTGCTTCGGCTGAAGAAAGTGAAACTGTTTTCTGCCGCTTTGACCTCCAAGATATCAATGAAGGTCCAAGAAAGATGCAGTAACCCGTCGTAGATCTCCTGGTAAGTGGGCAACCTGCCCAATCTGAGTCACAATAGGCTCTCAACTTAGCATCACTGTTCGAGGA
Source organism: Salix purpurea (assembly GCA_027405865.1). Taxonomy (NCBI): domain Eukaryota; kingdom Viridiplantae; phylum Streptophyta; class Magnoliopsida; order Malpighiales; family Salicaceae; genus Salix; species Salix purpurea. Next base: position 5,948,464 of record JAOWLH010000012.1, on the reverse strand, counting down.
GAAAAATAATCCTTTACCAGGAGCCCCCTTCAAATATCTCACAACCCGAAGTGCTGCCTCCATATGCAGTTTTCGCGGTTGATGCATGAATCTACTCAAGACATGAACAGCATACGTTATATCAGGCCTAGAAACAGTCAAGTAAATCAACCTGCCGACAAGTCTTCTGTACTGACTGGAATTTCTAAGCAAATCACCTTCATCTGATAACTTCAATCCTCGCTCCATAGGGGTATCAATTGGAGCTGCCCCTAATAGCCCTGCATCCGCAATGATCTCCAATGCATACTTACGTTGAGAAATGAAAATTCCATTTTTAGAAGTAGACACCTCAATGCCAAGGAAGTATTTCAATTTACCAAGCTCTTTGATGCGGAAATTATTATGCAGAAATTTCTTAGTTGCATCAATACTAACGACATCATTTCCAGTAATCAAGATATCATCAACATATATCAGAAGAGCAGTAAAAGACTTGCCTTGCTTCTTGGTAAATAATGAATAGTCAGCCCGTGACTGTTCATATCCTGCGGAGCAAATGGCTTCTGAAAACTTTGCAAACCACTGGCGAGAAGCCTGTTTCAGTCCGTATAAGGACTTGTGTAGGCGACATACTAGATCATCCTCCCCCTGTCGCCGAAGCCCTGGTGGTGGTGACATGTATATTTCCTCAGTCAAGTCACCATGCAGAAAAGCGTTGTTGACATCCAGCTGGTGAATGGACCAGTTATGAGAAGCGGCCAAAGCAAGCAAACAGCGGACAGAAATGATCTTCGCTGTGGGGGAAAAGGTGTCCTGATAATCGACGCCCTCCAACTGAGTGAAGCCCTTGGCGACCAAACGAGCCTTGTACCGCTCAATTGAACCGTCGGAGAGATGTTTGATTTTAAACACCCACCGGCATCCAATAGGTGATTTCCCGGCGGGAAGAGGGACGAGGGTCCATGTACCATTATCTTGGAGAGCTTTCAACTCGGAAGCCATGGCTGCTTGCCAATTAGGATTAGAGGCAGCCTCGGAATAAGAGGTGGGTTCAGTGGCCATGCTGAGCTGTGCAACAAAAGAGTGAAGGGCAGGTGTATATCGGTGATAAGATAGAAAATTAGCCATGGGATACCTCGTACCTTTGCTTGGACCGGGGAACAAGGAGGATGGTTGGGAGGAGGAAACAGTGGAGCATACATAGTCGTGAAGCTTGGCCGGTGGACCAGTGGGTCGGGTGGAACGTCTAGTAGGAGCTGTGACAGGGGTGTTGGTAATACAGGGTGCAGGAGGTGGATCATGTAGGGAAGGTAATAATGGTGATTCTGTGTTTGGTGGGGACAGAGGTGTATGTGGGATGGGGTGAATTGGAGAGGATGGAGATATGGGAGGGTGAGGAGAAGGATCTGGTGGTTGGGTTGTAGTGGGTGAAGGGTAAGGATCATAGGTATCTGGGGCCGGAAGTGGTAATGGACCGGTCTGGGTTTGTGGGTCAGAAGAAGGGAGGGAAGCATAAGGGAATACCGTCTCATGAAATTTGACATCACGACTTGTAAAAAAATTTTTGTGTGACAAATCATATAATTTATAAGCTTTTTGACCAATAGGGTAACCGATAAAAATGGAGGGTATAGAACGATGATCAAATTTATGAGAAGGATGGACATTAGTAGCGTAGGCTAAACAACCAAAAACACGTAAATGGGAAAAAGAAGGAGGTTTTAAAAAAAGTAGTTCGAAAGGTGTTTTGAACGAAAGAATTGGTGAAGGAAGTCTATTGATTAAGTGCACAGCAGTGAGAGTACATTCTCCCCAAAAAAGGGTAGGAAGACTAGCTTGAAATTTTAAGGCTCTAGCTACTTGTAAGATGTGTCGATGTTTGCGTTCCACAACCCCATTTTGTTGAGGCGTGTAAAAACAAGAATGTTGAAAAATGACACCATGATCATTAAAAAAAGGACGGAGGGAAATAAATTCCCCACCATTATCACTGCGAAAAATTTTGATTTTAGACTCAAATTGGGTGTGAACATAATTAAAAAAATTTTTGAGCAATGATTGAGTCTCACTTTTGTGTTGCATTAAAAAAATCCATGTAAAACGTGTATAATCATCGACAATAGTGAGAAAATAATAAGCACCAGAAATTGAAGGGTGGCGATAGCGCCCCCAAATATCGCAATGAATTAACTCAAAAGGTTTTACAGATGAAATGACGCTAGGACGAAAAGGTAAACGACTCTGTTTTGCCAAAGGGCAAACAGGACAAATTGTACTTGACTGAATTGAAAAATTTAAATAATTCTTAGCAATAAAATTTAAACGAGATGGTGATGCATGACCTAACCGATGATGCCAGAGATCGGTGTTTGAAATGGTGAGGTTGCAAGTGGGTGAGATATCTGCGTTGGTTCTTTTTGTTGCTAGTGCCACCAAGTAATATAGCCCATCATGTTGTTTCCCCAAACCAATCATCCTCTTCGTAGCCAGATCCTGCAAAATACACCAATAAGGAAAGAAAGTTATTGAGCAATTCAATCCTCTGGTCAGGCGGCTAACCGACATCAAATCCACTTTGAATGTGGGAACACATAGCACATTTTTTAAATAATAAATTGAATTAAGAGGTAATGATCCTCTCGCAACAATTTTGGCTTTCTCTCCGCTGGGCAGTGACACAGGAGGTAATGAGCAATTTTTCTCCATGTGGAAAAAAAATTTCGACGATGAAGAAATGTGATCCGTCGCCCCGCTGTCAATAATCCACTTGCGGGGGATTATTTTGGACAAACCTGGTTTGGTAGGTGTCTGAGAAGTTGATGCTTCATTTTTAATGTCGAGCAAAGACAAAAGTTGCTTTATCTGGGCCTCCGAAATACCAATGACTGGACTGCTAGAGGGCCCATCAGATACACTATTCACAGCTGGCCTGCTGTGGAATGGGCCCGGGCCCATGGGCCTGCCCCTTGGATGACCAGCCGGGTAGCCCTTAAGGGCATAGCATGTTTGGGCCCAATGGCCCATCAGCCCACAGTGGGTGCACTGTGGGCGCCCCTTGCTTGGCCCAGCTCTCTCACGCCCAAAGTTCGGCCCAGCTCCTTCACGCCCAAAGCTCAGCCCAGCCCTTTCACGCCCAAAATACATCTCCCTTTCTTCTCTGCCATTCACGCCCACCAGACCTCCAAAACGCCGTCGTTCATCATCTCTCTCTCCCCTGCCAAATCGTCCCCAACTGGGATTTTCTGGAGAGGGTGAGCTAAAATTGCTCGACCCATTATTGTAATGCCTTGGAGAGACAAACTTGCTGCCATTGTTGCTTCGGACTGCCATGGCAGCGCCACCCCCAAGCTCTGCAAAATGGGTCGAACTCAGCAAGCGTTGCTTCTCCTCTTGAGCCACGGACGAGTATGCTTGGCGAATGGAAGGCAGAGGACTCATCAAGAGGATTTGTCCCCGTATACCACTGTAAGTATCATTCAAGCCCATCAAAAATTGCATCATCTTTTGTTGATCATGTTGTGCTCCATGCATGATTTCACTGTGTGAGCTGAGTTCGTCCCAAAGCCCTTTCAGTCTCGTGTAATAGGCTGAGACCGAGAGCTGGTCTTGGCGAAAATATGCGATGTCCCTTTGAATTTCGAAAATTCTGGGGGCATTGCTTTGTGAGAAACGCTCACGAAGATCATCCCAGACTTCGTTGGCAGTGGTGTAATAAATTACACTGTCTGAAATTTCTGGGTCTAGGGTGTTGATGATCCAAGAATGGACCATGTCGTTGCAGCGGGACCAAGCTGCGTGATTCTCTGGTTCAGTTGCTTGTGGTGGCTGTTCAATCGAGCCATCAACGAAACCCAACTTATTTTTAGAATTCAAAGCCAGTGTCATGGCTCTTTTCCAGGTAGAGTAGTTGTTTCCATTCAGGGGCTTGGAAATCAAAACCAGCCCCGGGTGGTCTGAGTGATGAGAGGTGTAAAGGTTTGAGATGTTGAATCTTGATGAGTCTGTGGCAATTTCTTTGCCGTGAATTGAGGATGTGTTGTCTTGGGCCATGTTGGCTGGATTGATTTAGGTTAGGGATTTTGATTTGAGAAAAGGTGAACACTAGATAGTAGTTTGAGATTTTGAGAAACAATTTGAACAGTGGAATCTGTGATGAAATTGTGTGATGATATGAACTTTGATGAACTTTGATGAACACTGGATTCTGGAAAAAAACTGATGAAGATTGTGAAATGAACTTTGATGATTTGATTTGATTTTGGAACTGATTCTGGGTGATTGAATGTGTGGTGAAGTAGATGATTCTGGGAAATTGATTTTGGGACTGATTTTGGGACTAATTCTAGGACTGATTCTGGGACTGATTTTCGGTGAAAAAAAAAATCTACTAAACAAGCTCTGATACCATGTAAAATAGAAGAGATGATTGAAATGTATTGTGTTGTATTGATTGATCATTGAGCTGGACATTTATACAGAAAATGTAACAAACTTTCCTATTGTATACAATGCTACTTTGTGTGTGTTGACAGCACACATTTCTGACAAATAACAATAAACTACCTAACAATATATCCTAACAATATGCTGTAACAATATACTGTAAAATAAGAAATTTATCTTCAACAATATATATCAGTAAAGCGCTTTTGTCTTTGACGAGTGCCGTTTATTTTTGGTATTCAATTAACTTAGGAATAAAAATCTAAATAGTTTCTACAATTCTGCCGTGACAGGGGGACGGACGTGAGCATTGAAAACCTTAATCAAGGTTTCACTCATGTCTTCGAGACTACTTTTCAGACATTAGAGGACCGATCAGCATATGTAGCCCATCCTGCTCATGTTAAATTTGGCACACAGCTTTTTACTACCTTGGAGAAAGTCGTTGTGATCGACTACGTCCCCAGGCCTGAACCGTAAAATCCCTATGGGCTAGTCTTCTCGTATTCCAGTGAAGGGATAACGAGGAAACTAATTTTATTAATAATGGCGGTTATTATTTTGAATAATTGCATGTTATTAGAAAAACATGTAACATAAATAGTAGTTTGTATTTGTCCTTGCAAATCATATCCCTTATGTAAGAATCCGGTCATCCAATGCCTTAGTGACCTGTGGGCTACACCTACACCACTTGCACTGTAACTTTATCTTCATATTACAAAATCAAGCACGCTGGCCGGAGAAAGATATGGTTAAGATAATGAGTTTGTTTTATTTTATTATTTATTCATAATAAAATACTTTTTGTTAATATATAATCATCAAATTAATATATAAAATCATGGGACACAAACGTGTTTCATCTAAGAAATTACTGGATATATGACTGTAGACAATTGTTAGTTCATTTTATTACTTGATCCATTAATCTCGTTTTTTTAGTATTTTTGTTATTGATGGCGGGCACCGGTGATTCTAATTTTCCTAAGATTGTTCTAATCCATTCGTAGATTTCCCTGAATCTCACAAGTTAGTAACAAGGCTGTTCGCATTGAATTACTGGTTTCTTACGGCTTCTACCATGCTCTTGTTTTTTTCTAGTGCAATGACATGATTAAATTATTATTTTTATCAGTTATGGCACAATCCTTCGTGCAATCAATGAGCACTTTATTAGTTAAAAATATTTTAAAATAAAATGGAGAAGTAATGATTTGACAGTCTTGTCGTTTAAATGATTTAAGATGGAGACCATGAGCTGCCGACAGTACTCCTCGATTAGTATTGTCATGTAAGCGCGTGGTATTGATAACCATCTTATTTCATTGATGGGTGGTTTTCTTATTTTTTAAATTATTTTTTTATTTAAAAATATATTAAAAAAATTATTTTTTATACTATCACATAAAAATATAACTTTTTTTTAATTTAAAATAAAATATAAAACTGGAAAAATAATAAAAAACGAATATGAAAAGACAAACACTCGCGTAATCAGTGGCAATATATTATCTTGTTCAATAACAAGCTCTGTTTATATTTCTTTGTCTTTGATGGTTAAAGAACTATCTAATCTAAAATTTTAACATTGTAAGTGAGATTCCATAATATAATTTATATTATTCTCTAACACACTCTCTCAAGTAAAAATCTTTTGGATTTGAAACTTGTACAAACTCATATCATCTTGTGCTTGGTTTTTATCAAATAGAATGGGGTGAGATTCAAACTCGTGACTGCTGAGTCAACACAGTTCTAATATCATATTAAAGAATCATCTCACCTAAAAACTTATGCTCGTAAATAAACTATATAATATAATTTTTATTATTCTGTAACATTGACAAGACAAGTCATGTATCTGCCATGTCTCGTCAATTTCTTCTTCGGTGTTGATTGGTATTTTGACTTTAGTTATGTTTATATATGATTTAAAAACCTGGTTATTGAGAGGAGAAATAAATTTGTTTTTTCCTTATGATTTTGATATATTAATATTAAAAATATTGTTTTATATATTTTGAAGTAAAAGTATTTTTAAAAATTACTGTATTAAATATTTAACTAGTCAACAGTCGAGAGAGTCGTTGAGTTTTGTTTCAATATTTAACTGGTTAACAAGTCGTGATTGATTTTTATAGTTCAGGCCCATTGAAGCGCTATTGAAATAAACTTGAGCGATAAAAAGAAAGAATATAAAGAATATTCCAATGTCAAAAGGTAGACTTAAGCGATGGAACATCTTATCTCTTCTCTTTTCAACATGGCATTTGTTTGATAGTTTATTGCGTGTGGTTTTTAAATATATTTTTAATTTAAAATATATTCAGGTTAGTTTTTCATTTAATTTTTTATATCATTCTATTAAAATAATAGAAAAAACATCTAAAATTATTAAATTAATATTTTTTAGATAAATAAAAAACTTTAGAACATAACAGATTGAAAAACTATACCAATACACAATGCACTAAATTAATTAATGTGATTTAAAAAAAACATTTTATGTTATTTGGTACGACGATACAAAAATATATTAATTTCATTCTCTCAGGGGAAAAAACTTAAATAATAATGTATAATAATAATAGATATGATTGGTTAAGATGTACAAAAGAAATATTGGAAAAAATTAAAACGGTTGTATTTTCAAGTTTGATGACTACAAAAAAAAAATCAAAACCTCAAAATGTTTTTATTATTGAAAAAAATTAAATCTACTACAACACTATATATCTAGAAGCAAATAATATATTTAACAAAGAATAAATAGTAACAATAAAAAAAAAAAAAGAACCAAGAAAGAGTATTACTATTTCATATAAGTTATATATAATGATTTCTATTACCGAAATCAATCTCTAAACAATAGACCATTTGATTCCACAACACATTTATATTGATGATGAAAACTTCCGAATGTATAACAATGGAGAATTTAGAACATACCGTTCTCCATTTTGATCTTGAACTGTTGCATAGAATCCTTTGATGATCACTGTGTTGATCTTCTCCTCTACACCTTATTCTTTTCGGCAATCCCTTTGATGGAGAGGGATTTACTTTCAGTTTTCTATATTCTCTTCTATTCTTCTATATCTCAGGTAACAAATAACCACCACCCTCCTTCCTTTTATACCCACCGAATGGGTGTCAATAATAGGAGGGTTGTGTCTTTTAATTAAATGACATGTGTCTTTTAATTAAATGACATTAAAGACATTACCTTAACTTTATTTTATACACATACATATATTTAAAACCATCAATATATGTATGTATACAACCTTATGAGAATATATTTTATTTTATGGTTAGAGGAGAGGGTCTCAACGTACCCATTCTAATACTCGTTTATTGAGACCGATCCATCACGGTTTCACTTTAACGTATTAGAATCCGTAGACTTTACAAAGAACTTGAACTTTAATGATCGGACCGTTAATACATCGGCCACTCTACGTGAAATATTCTTACATTCTCCCACTTGGCCGTTGTGTTAACTTTATAATCCAATTCCCTTTCATGCGCATCTTTACATCAAGTTCAATATATCATAAGTGCCATAAAACCAGAGTTAGCCGAGTCATGGCGGTTGCCCATCATTTACTGCGATGGGGTCCCTTCCAAGCACCACACACCAACTCCAACTTTACTACTTCTTTTCTATTGAGATTTCACTATAATTCTCAAAAACCTTTATGTTGAGAGAAACCATAATTCTCAACTTTATATGTTATCTACTTTAAGAAAAACTTTACATGCATAACTATTATGATAACATTCTTTAATTACAGAAAAAACACAAACTTTAATGACATCATCTTTGAGTAACAATTTTACATGAGCACAAACTATTATAGCAAGGTCTTATCTATTATGCCCATTTTCTCTACATGGCCAATAAATATACCGGGCGGCAATCCTTTTGTCAACGGATCTGCCAACATCATGTTTGTCCTTATATGCTCAAAAGTCACTCTGTGTTTCTGCACTTCTTCCTTTACAGACAAGTACTTAATTTCCATGTGCTTAGCACCTTTCGAATACTTGTCATTCTTTGAGAAGAAGACTGCTGCGGAATTATCACAGTAAATTCTCAGTGGCTTGGCTATACTGTCAACGATGCCAAGCCCTGAGATAAGGTTCCGCAGCCACAATGCGTGAACCGTGGCTTCAAAGCATGCCACGAATTCGGCCTCCATAGTGGAAGTAGCAATGACAGACTGCTTTCCACACTTCCATGAGACTGCTCCCCCAGCTAATAGGAACAGATAGCCAAACGTCGACTTCCTACTGTCGACACAGCCGGCATAGTCTGAATCTGAGTATCCGACGATTTCTATATTGTCGGATCTCCTGTATGTAAGCACGTACTCTTTGGTGCCTTGCAAGTACCTGAGAACTTTCTTTGCAGCTTTCCAGTGATCCATTCCGGGATTACTTTGATACCGGCCCAACATACCAACAGCAAAACTGATATCTGGCCGAGTACATGTTTGAACATAGTTCAAACTCCCAACCACTGAAGCATACGGAATTCTTTCCATTTCTTTACGTTCCAATTCATTTTTCGGGCATTGCATTTTGCTGAATTGATCCCCTTTCTGAATTGGAGCCTTTCCAATGGAACATTTTTCCATCCCATATCTCTTTAGAACTTTATTTATATATCCTTTCTGAGACAAACTTAACAGTCCTTGTGATCTATCACGGATTATTTCTATCCCTATCACATAAGATGCCTCACCCATATCCTTCATTTCGAAGTTACTAGAGAGATATTTCTTTACGTCACTTAACATTCCCATGTCATTTGCAGCTATTAATATGTCGTCAACATATAATACCATAATGGCAAACTTGCTCCCACTAACCTTCATGTAGATACATCGATCAACAATGATCTCTACAAAACCATACGACAATATGGTATCATTAAATTTTATATACCATTGTCTGGAAGCTTGTTTCAGCCCATATATTGACTTCCTCAGCCTACACACAAGATTTTCCGTTCCTGTGGCCACAAAACCTTCAGGTTGATCCATATAAATTTCTTCCTCAAGCTCTCCATTCAGAAAGGCTGTTTTAACATCCATTTGGTGAAGCTCTAAATCATAATGAGCCACCAATGCCAAGACAATTCTTAAGGAATCCTTCTTTGAAACTGGAGAGAAGGTTTCCGTATAGTCAATGCCATCCTTTTGAGTGAAACCTTTAGCAACAAGGCGAGCCTTGTACTTTTCTAAGTTGCCTTTAGAATCCCGTTTGGTCGTAAAGATCCATTTACACCCAACAGTTTTGAAACCATCAGGCAACTCTACTAGGTCCCACACTTTATTGACATTCATAGAAGAAATTTCTTCTTCTGCAGCATTAGACCACTTTTCAGAATTTTCGCTTTCCATGGCTTTTCTGAATGTTTTCGGATCGTCATTAAGACTAAGGTCGCATTCACTTTCAACATCGTAAACCACATAGTCATCTGTAATGGCAGATCTTCTTTCCCTTATAGATCGCCTCAATGGTACTTGTGGCACGATGTTCTGTTCTTGAATTGCGATAGGTTCATTTTCAATTTCCTGGTTTAGTGGGACCGTATGTTCCTCATTCTGTTGTTCCATTTCGGTATTTGGTTGTACACCAACAACAGGAATAACAACTTGGGTCGGAACTACGGGTGAAGAATCTTCAACCCGAATTTCTTTTATGTTCACTCCCCTAGATTCTGAACTCCCACTAGTTTCACCATTTTCAATGAACCTAGCATTACCCGTCTCGACAATCCTCGTACTATGACTAGGACAGTAAAAGACAAATCCCTTAGACTTTTCCGGATAGCCAATAAAATATCCACTGACTGTCCTTGAGTCTAATTTCTTTTCATGTGGGTTATACGGCTTTACTTCTGCTGGACATCCCCAAACACGTAAATGTCGTAAACTGGGTTTCCTTCCTTTAAATAGTTCAAATGGTGTCATTGGAACCGCTTTACTAGGAACCCGGTTTAATATATACGTTGCAGTCTTTAATGCGTATATCCACAATGACATGGGAAGTTTGCAATTACTTAACATACTCCTAACCATTTCCATTAATGTACGGTTACGCCTTTCAGCTACACCATTCTGCTGAGGTGTTCCCGGCATTGTGTATTGCGCACAAATGCCTTTACTTTCTAGAAGTTTTGCAAATGGACCTGGACATTGTCCACTTTCGGTGAATCTACCGTAAAACTCACCACCTCTATCCGATCTCACTACTTTCACTTTCTTTTCTAATTGCCTTTCCACTTCATCAATGAATAATTTCAGTACATTCACCGACTCAGCTTTATCATGCAATAAATAAGTGTATCCATAACGTGAGTAATCGTCAATAAAAGTGATAAAGTATTTTTCACCACTCCATGACGGAGCATCGAATGGGCCACAAATATCCGTGTGTATCAACTCTAAAAGTTGACTACTTCTTGTGGCGGGTTTCTTTGTGATGTGTTTGGTTTGCTTTCCTTTAATGCATTCTATACACACATCTAAGTCACTAAAATCTAATGGAGGTAATAATTCTTTCTTTATTAACCTCGTCATCCTTTCTTTAGATATGTGACCTAATCTTTTATGCCACAAGAGTGCTGATTTTTCATTTGATGCACTACGTTTAATTCCTTGATTCTCAACATTAAACAAAGATTCAGAAAAACATTTATCAAGATTAAACCTGTACAGTGAATCAACCAAAGTACCATTACCATAAAAGTAGTCTTTTCGGTACAAAGAAAATACACCATGTCCAATCTTAAAATTAAATCCTAAATCGTCCAACCTACTTACTGAAACAAGATTTCTAGCACATTCAGGTACAAAGAGACAATTTTCAAGATCTATATAACAACCAGTGTCAAAGATCAATCTGTACGTCCCAATGCCTACTATCCGTGCCTTCATCCTGTTTCCCATGAACAAATACCTTTCAGTTCCTTTTAAAGGTTGGATCGAACTGAATCCCTGTTCAATATGAGATACATGAGTAGATGCACCAGAATCAAGCCACCAAGTATTTCTAGGCACTTCTACAAGATTTAATTCGGAACAAACAAATAAATGTTGTGTACCTTTCTTGTCGAACCATGCCTTCCTTCTAGGACAGTCTTTCTTCATGTGTCCCTCCTTCTTGCAGAAGAAACACTTGACCATTTTACGGATATTACTTTCAGGTCCTTTGAAGGTACCCTTATCCTTCCTTTTGTCCTTCATACTTGGTTTCTTAAAGCTGCTACCGGCTTTGTTTAGTCCAACGATGAGTGCAACTTGATTCTTCTGTTTCTTTAACCTCGCCTCTTCCTGTATGAGCATGGCCTTCAATTCCTGAATGTTCCATTTATCCTTTATGGTGTTGTAATTCACCTGGAACTGGCCATACTCTTGAGGCAGAGAGTTAATGATGAACTGAACCAAGAAAGATTCATGCACCTCCATCCCCATGGACGTCAACCGTGATGCCAGATTAGACATGTGCGTGACATGTTCATGGATTGTCTGAGACCAATCGAACCTCTTCGTAGTCAGCTCGCTCATTAGGCTGCCTACAATCGATTTGTCAGCCACATCCGATTGGGATTGTTCCTTTATTTTCAGAATGAATTCCCTTGCTTTCTGTGTTTTAGGCATAGATGGCTTTACACTTTCTGCCATCGACATCCTCAGTAAGTTCAGGCACAGCCGGTTAGAGCGCTCCCACGTCTCATAACGAGACTTTTCCAATTCTGAGCTCTCATCCGTAATGGCTGCTGGCTCCTCATCTGTGAGTATGGCTTGGTCTAGGGACATTACACCCAAAGAAAACCTTATCTGTTCAGACCATTCCTCATAGTTGAGTCCATTGAACTTTACCACAGAATTTGCTGAAGCAAACAAACTAGATGAAGCTGCAAAATTTTCAACGTGCTTACCGTTAGTGCTTTGAAACTTTAATAGATTCATCAACCAATAAAATCTAAACACTTTACTTGTATGTATTTAAGCAACCTGTGGGCAATACATTAAATACATACACTTTGCATGATGCTTGTTTAGATTATCTTTAATAATTAATCAAGTCATACATACAATCGATAACAATGCTACCTGTGGGTATACACATTATCGACCGTAGCATAAATGATTAATACTTTAGGCATTACTTAATACACCCAATGATCCACCTGTGGGTGATCTCCTAGGATATATTAAGTAATTAATTGATCAATCGAAACCTTTCATGTCATTTAAGCATCATTTAATCATGATCAATTATGAATCTTTACTTTACCGTCACATTAAATATAACTAGATCACTGTGGTGATTAACAAGTTATACGTAATATGAACTCCTTTTAATAAGCTTTTATGTATTAACATTTCGTAATACATTAGCTTAATTACTTTACGGTTTGCAGCGGAAACATTTAAAAAAAAATTTGGGTTTCTGCATGAACCGGTCGACCGCTTGGGTTTCCAAGTGAACCGGTCCCCATTGAACCGGTCGACCGGTTCCCTTTTACCAAGCAAACCGGTCGACCGGTTTGCTTTTCCCAATTGAACCGGTCGACCGGTTCACTTTTACCAAGTGAACCGGTCGACCGGTTTCCTTCCTTTTCTATTGAACCGGTCGACCGGTTCACTTTTACCAATTGAACCGGTCGACCGGTTGGTCTGAACCGGTCGACCGGTTGGTCGATGACAGTTACTGTTCATCGTCATCTTTGACGAAAACCACCATTTAAAACCAGTAATCAAAAAAAAATTCATAACTTTTGATCTACACCCAACATTTTAACATATAATATACTGTTGGAAAGATAATTTCAGTCTCTACACATTGATATACATGTAATTCATACATTTCAATTTATCAATGTTTCATAAAATTGCACAGATTCATCACCAATCCTTTAATGGGAGATCAATGGGTTCTACCTGGCTCTGATACCACATATAAGTTATATATAATGATTTCTATTACCGAAATCAATCTCTAAACAATAGACCATTTGATTCCACAACACATTTATATTGATGATGAAAACTTCCGAATGTATAACAATGGAGAATTTAGAACATACCGTTCTCCATTTTGATCTTGAACTGTTGCATAGAATCCTTTGATGATCACTGTGTTGATCTTCTCCTCTACACCTTATTCTTTTCGGCAATCCCTTTGATGGAGAGGGATTTACTTTCAGTTTTCTATATTCTCTTCTATTCTTCTATATCTCAGGTAACAAATAACCACCACCCTCCTTCCTTTTATACCCACCGAATGGGTGTCAATAATAGGAGGGTTGTGTCTTTTAATTAAATGACATGTGTCTTTTAATTAAATGACATTAAAGACATTACCTTAACTTTATTTTATACACATACATATATTTAAAACCATCAATATATGTATGTATACAACCTTATGAGAATATATTTTATTTTATGGTTAGAGGAGAGGGTCTCAACGTACCCATTCTAATACTCGTTTATTGAGACCGATCCATCACGGTTTCACTTTAACGTATTAGAATCCGTAGACTTTACAAAGAACTTGAACTTTAATGATCGGACCGTTAATACATCGGCCACTCTACGTGAAATATTCTTACACAAAATGTTTTTATTATTGAAAAAAATTAAATCTACTACAACACTATATATCTAGAAGCAAATAATATATTTAACAAAGAATAAATAGTAACAATAAAAAAAAAAAAGAACCAAGAAAGAGTATTACTATTTCATATAATCTTGTAAATATAGTTATATTGCTATAGCATCCCAGCAATGATTTTTTTTATAATGTACACTTGAAAAGTTATAAAATCAAACGAACTTAAATACGATGAATAGACATGAAAATAAAAATGTGGAACAAGTCAGATATATATTCACATATAATATATGATTTCATAACACTATTTTCTTTTTTTATGCTTTTTAGATATTTTAAACAAGATTTGAAACAGGACAAAATATATTTATCATCTTCCTTCTTTCGTCCGATAGCAGATAGTTTTTCTGACTTTTCCCGCATGAACAGATAGTTTCTGGCTTCTTACGTGGCGGGGCTGCCACCTGGTGTCGGGCACAAGAGAACATAGAAGATGCAAGAGACGTGAAATGGGGTGAAAGCTCCCAGCCCATCTATAAATAGGGCAGAGCACCATGCAATGTAGCAGTTGTCTGCAAAGAGAGCACAGAGAAAGAGAAGACATGGCAGCCCAAACTCCGAAGATTGTGAAGCACACATTGCTGACACGGTTCAAAGACGAGATCACACGCGAGCAAATCGACAAGCACATTAATGACTATGGCAATCTGATCGATCTCATTCCACCCATGAAGAGTTTCAGCTGGTAATTAAAATAAAGCCCCCTTTTCTACATCCTCTCGAGTTCATCAAGTAATGCCAGTCCTGCTTTAACTAATGTATTTATCACACACAGATAGCCTCACGGTGCGATGGAATTGCCTGTAATTCATGCGTGGTAGAAAATACAGTCAATTGGGTCTTTGAATAGCATGATTCTAATATCATTAACCATTTGACAGGGGCACCGATTTGGGCATGGAGTCGGCGGGGCTAAACCGAGGATATACTCATGCGTTTGAGTCTACATTTGAGAGCGTAGAAGGCTTGAAAGAGTACCTCGATTCTCCTGCTCTCGATGCGTTTGCAAAAAAGTTTTTGCCTACTTTGTCACAGCGTCTGGTGTTAGACTACGTTCTCTCCTAAATGTCCAGGAGGAATAACTACTTCGGCCGGGCCGGGCTATTTTACGGGAATAAGTTGTGTGAAGTATATGCTGGTTTTGAACCACTGAATGTTCGTGTCTTTACTTTCTTGTTTGTGTTGAGTGGGGAGAGTGCTCCTGTTCCTTATATATAAATAAAGCCATCGGGGTTAAGTTGTGTTTTTTCAATCTTTTTCCATGATTAATTTCGATCTTGGTATTATGTTTTTCCCATTTATATCATAGTTATTGATCCCGTCCCGGGTACCGTTCCGGTTTTGTGTTTGGAACGGAACGTTCCGGTTTCGGTACCGTTCCGGTTTTGTACTGTTCATTTTTATTTAATTATATATATGAAAAAAATAAAATATTAATTTAACAAGTATAATTTAAATTCAAGATAAATGAAATTTAAATTATACAATACAAACATAATCTCAAAATTAGAAACATCTTTGAAATTCCAAAATATTATGAAAGTAAAATGTTCTAAAATAAAAGAAAAATACATCAAATATCTTCTACATCATTAATAAAAGAACCATTTTTTTATCTTATTTTAAATAAAGTTCAAGTATTTTATATATAGTTTAATGATACAATTAATTATATAATAAATAGGAGTAAGTTATATAATTAAATAATTGCTTTTGAAAAATCCTCCAACAATAAAATTATTATTTTTAATTATATTTAAATTAAAAAAATAAATTTAAATATAATTAAAAGACCCACAAAAAAATTAACCCTCCAAAAAAAATATTATTATTATTATTATTATTATTATTAATTTATAACCCCCCCTAAAAAGTTAGAAACATATTTTTATTTAGTTATTTATTATTATTATTATTATTATTATTATTAATTTATTATTACCCCTCCCCCGTATAAACCTACTTTATTATTATTATTATTAATAATTTATATAACCCCCCCAGAAAGTATTATTATTATTATTAATTTATATAACATAACCCCCCCCCCCCCGGTAACTACCTCCTTCTTCTTTTCTTTTTTTATTATTATTATTATTATAATAACTAAGTATAAAAGGCAAACCCAACATAACCCTAAAGCTCCAATCTCCTTCTCCCAGCCGCCGCCCACCCTCATTTCATCATCTCTTCTTCTCCATTTATTTTTCTTCCTCATCAGTCATCTCCTTTTCTCCATTTATTTTTTTTCCTCCTCATCCTCATCTCCTTTACTCTCTTCCTCATCTCCTCATCCTCTTCTCCATTGTTTTTTCTTGGCTCCGTTTTGAAGTTTGAACCGGCGGCAGAATGTATTTATTTTAATTTAGAGTTTTATTTGGAATTTTTTGAACCCGGAACCGGGGCGTTCCGGCCGGAATTTGGCCGGATTTTCCGGAACTGGCCGGGATTTTTACCGGGACAAAAACGTCACCGTTTTGTCCCTGATTTTGCAACGGGACGGGCCGTTCCGGCCGGAAGCCGGAACGGGACGGGATCAATAACTTTGATTTATATCACTATCATCGAATGAGTTCCGCCATTGACGCACTTTCATGACTGCGTATATTCTTCTCTGTAGCCAAATGCCAAGAGGAAAAAAAAAAAAAAAAAGAGGATAAGAAGAAGAAGAAGAAGAGTGAAAGGAAAGGAAAGAAGTGGCATAAATATTAGAACTTCAGAGAAGACCAAACAACCCTCACAAGAAAAGCTAAAATGTAAAAATACCTCCATGAAATTCAGTTCGTAAAGAATCTGCCATTTCAAACAAGTGAATTTGCGTTGTCCCTTCAACATTTTTAATCCTTATTTTCTGTTATTGGATCCTTCTTTTATTTGGAAAGTCATTGGTTAATTTCTGGATGGTACAGCAAACCTGTTTTTTCAAGATAATATGCCTTTTTATTTATTTATTTCATATATAGATATTTATATGGACAAAAAATAAAGGACATTAGGTCACCTATCAGATTCAGGGTGGGTAGGTTGGATTGATTGATTTTTTTTAAAAAAAATAATAAAATAAAATTATTTTAATATGATGATATAAAAAATAATTTAAAAAAAATAAAATAAAATTATTTTAATATATTTTAAAGTAAAAATTATTTTAAAAAACAACCACATAAACCATCACCCTGAATATAAAGAATCGTGACAATAAGTTTCTTCTCAAGTTTTTTTCTTTTCAGAAGAAAATCAATAAATCTAGGCCGAGTTTTTATCGGTCAATGAATTAATCTAAATATTTGACTAATTAGCTGAATATTTTGTTAATGTAGACGGAGTTCAGATCCGAGTTAACTCGACAATCTGCTCTACAACTATACATCGGTATTTCCCGGCAAAATTAAGCTACATCCCGTTAAGCTCAATGAGAAGGCAGCCCATCTGGTCAAATATCCAGTAATGGAAACCTCGCAGAGGTCGAAACCCAATAAGCAGGCCTCTAGAAAAGCCATGCCGCTATTACAACCTCTTTCCAGGCCGAGGTAGATAGCTTGTCCAGAAGCCGGAGGCTAGTTCCCATGCGTCCCTGTCCAGTTTTAAACTTTTACCACGTTTTTTGAAATTATGACGAGGATTGTTTTCAAAAATGATTTTTATTTAAAAGTATATTAAAATAATTTTTTTTATTTTTTATATTATTATATAAAAATATATAAAAAATTAATTTAAAATGAAAGTAAAATTAATTTATTTATAATTTTTTTCAAAAATATTTTTGAATCAAACAGTACCCAAATAATAAATAGCGCTAAACCATTACCACCGTAGATTATGTATTATTTTTATTGAGTTTATTTACATTTAAATTACGTATTATTTTTTATATAAAAATTATTAATGTAAAGTGGATTTTATAATATTAATACTTTTGTAATTGTAATGTAAATTTAAAATTACTCTAAATCTAGAATTAAATTGAAGGTTGAAACTAGAGTTCAAGCGAATTATTTTTAAATTGTAAATTCTTTTTAACTGGGACAGATATGCATCAAGAAGGAGGGTTTGGAGAGAGGTAATAACTGGTTTTCGAGAGTCCGTCCTGACACGCGATGTAGGATAAGAAATCCTCTAAAAAAAAGGCGTGTAAAATTTGCTGACTGCTGATGTAGCCAGAGAGAGGAAAGAAAAGTGGCCCCACCTTTACAGTAAACAAAAAAAATACAAAATACTGTATGCATCTATAAAGGATACGAGTAAAACGCAGTTGGTGTTAGAGAATAATATAATTATATTTTGGGGTTTTATTTATTAATTTAAAATTTTAGTTGAGATGGTTTTTTGATATGGTATCAGAACTTTGTTGATATAGCAGTCACGAGTTTGAATCTCACCACCTCCATTCTATTTAATAAAAAAATCAAACACATAATGTGAGCTTGTACAAATTTCATGTCCAGAAAATTTTTAATTGAAAAAATATTTTAGATAATAATATAATACTTAACACCGAGTCTTCACACACGTCCCTGGGCTTGCAGTGGTAGTTGCAAAAGGGGAAAACATTGAAAAGCTATTCATACAAAACTAGTGGTTGGTGAAAATCTGATCGGTTGTTGGAAATAATATCAGCCCTTAAAGAAGCCGAGAGAGCATACACAAGCCAGTTGCAGAGGGGAGAGAGAGAGAGAGAGAGTTAGGATAGCAGATATGGAGCAAGTGAAGGGAGTGGTGAAGCACATAGTCCTAGCCAAGTTCAAAGAAGGAGTTGCAGAAGAAGAAATTGAGAAACACATAAAAGAGTACGCCAATCTGTGCAACCTCATCGAGCACATGAAGTCTTTCGAATGGTAATTAACACAAGCCCTCGTCTAGTTTTAACTATTTCTCCATAGTTTCGCACTTGGTTAGCCTGGAATTAACTTTTTCTTCAAGTAATGGGGTTTTTCTGCCATGTATTTTTGTACTTCAATTAACTAAAATCTAAATAGTTTCTACAATTTTGACATGATAGGGGGACAGACGTGAGCATTGAGAACCTTCATCAAGGTTTCACTCATATCTTCGAGACTACTTTTCTGACATTAGAGGACCGATCAGCATATGTAGCCCACCCTGCTCATGTTAAATTTGGCACAGCTTTTCTTCATATCGCGGAGAAAATCGTTGTGATCGACTACGTCCCCAGGCCTGAACAGTGAAATCCCTGTGGGCTAGTCTTCTGCTATATATCCTGCTATAGCCATGCTTGATGCATTCTGTGATAATAAAGGGTTGGATTAATTATGTGGTGTGAAATAAACTCTAAGCAGTTCCGGTTAGCACAGTTATATATAACGGCGTGTTTGCTAGCTTTTAAATGGTATGCAATTAACGGAGGCCTATGTCGAGCCTCCAAATGTTTCTGTGTATTCTGGATCAATAAGGCTGTTTGCATTGAATTATTGGTTTCTTACAGCTTCTACCATGCTCTTGTTTTTTTCTAGGGCAACGGCCAACGACATAATTAATTTTTTTTTTATTAGTTATGGCATAATCCTTCGTATAATCACTGCGCGTGATTGGGCGAAAGTATCGAAAGATGAGCGAGCATGCACGGTTTTGTAACAGTTCGTTTAGCCCCTGACTCTTCTTGCCATTTGCTATAGCTCGGATTAGATTTTTGTTTGAATGTATATAAAAAAAATCAATCCATAGAAAATTAATTGTTATTTCTATTAATCTCAATAAGTAATTCTTGAAATCTTTTAATTCATTTTTTATCTGGTTCTATTTCATTTATATTGCTAACCGGTAAATAATAATAATAATAATAATAATAATAATAATAATAAAACTTCATGCCTCAACTTTCTATCTTGCCTGAGTTTAAAGGTAAACCATGAGACTACGAAGAATTTATTCTATTATAAACTTTTTCTGTCAAAAACAATTTACTTGACAGTTAAAAAAATAAAAAATTGAAATTGAAAATTAAAAATTAAAAAAAACAATATAATTAATATAAAACTCTCTAAATTTAAAATTGTACAGTAATGATCTATTTGATTTGTCTAAAACATCTAAAACCAAGACTAAGAATAATTAAAAAAAAATGAATATAGAGTTGTGTTGTTTATTTTGCATTTTTAGAGTGTTTTTGTTTTATAAAACATTTTTTTTATTTTAAATATATTTTAAAATTAAAAAAATCTTTAAAAATAATAATATAATAATAAATAACAGATAAGCCTTAAAGAAAAGCTATGCAACGATTCTCACTCCTGTTGGTGGAGAAGTAATGATTTGATAGCTCAGGTCCATTGAAGCGCTATTGAGATAAATTTTTAATCACCGTGGTGGGAAAGAGTTATACCGTCCTTCAAAGTATACCATCTAATCAAGCCTGTCCCTGCTTCTGATGATAAGAAGAAAGTGGGGTCCATGGGCTCGTGCTATGATTAAAACCGAGCGACTATGACTGTTTTGATTTTTCATTATTTATAAAGTGTTTTTTTATTTTGAAATATATTTAAATAATATTTTATATATCAAATGCTAAAAAGTAATTTTCTCTTTGAAATATTATTTTTCCAGGTTTTTTGATTCATGACATCAACATTTTAGAATCACTAAGAAATCATTAAAAAATACATCAATTTAATTTAATATGCTGAGAAGTGAGAACATCTTTTTCTGTGTGGGGAGTTGCGTGTTATCATTTACCCTTGCATAACAATTTTTGAAAAATTACAATAGCCATCACACATTAGCACAGATTTCAAAGATGGATAAAGAAACCAAATTACCCCATATTTACATGATTAGCATATTTTTGTACTTTAACGTTGGTTGCGTGATAGCAAATCAGTCCCTGCTTTTTAACGAGAGAGGGTGGATAGTTATTTTAATGCTAGAGTTAGGATGGCTGGATTATGTTATGATAAGAGAATGGACGATGGTGATTACTTTTTTTTTAAAAAAAAAAAAACTAATTGATGGCAAACCTTAATATACAACGAAAGAGCATTTTTATTTATTGCATGAAAAATAATGATAAAATTGTAAATAAACGTTAACGTTTTTATAAACTTCAGAATATAAACTTTAATTCTTTAAAATTGATGAGCAAGTGTAGCTATAATCAAAATATAGGACGCAATGGGTAGTTGTTTTAATAAAATATTGAATAATAATTTTTTTTTTAAAAAAATTGAAAGTTAAAGTTTTAAAAAGAAAAAAAAAGTTTGAATAATAACAATAATAATAATAATAATAACAATAATAATAAATTCTTTAATGGGGAAGCCTTCCTAAACCCGGAAGGTAGTTACTTGCAAAACACCAAACCCGAACCTGATCTGGTCCACCGGTACTTGAACGGGAGGAAAAAACCCGACGGGACCATCTTTCATCCATCATCTTTCAACGGGTCTAACTTAATGGGCCATATTAATCTTCCTATGCTAAGACCTGGGCCGTATGTGTTCACGGGCATGACTCATGCCCACAGGCTTTTCCCCACATTTATCTGGGCCTTACAAGGAACAAAAAAAAAAAGCAAGAAAAAAAGAGGAGCCAGCTTTTTATTTTTTATTGCAGCCAGCCTCCTCCTCCGCCCCCCGTTTTACCCATATAAAAGAGAATAATATTACCACAGAAATCAGGGGGAAAAAAAGAGTTGAAGAAAAACAAGAGGTTCGATTCTTTTTCGCTTCGATTTCTGATCTCTATGCTGTTATGTGTTAATTCGCTTCTGTCAATAGTGAAATTAGTTAGGGTTTTTTTTTGGGTAAAGAATTGCATGCTTTTGTGCCTTTTCTCTTAAATTTATGTTTTTTTTTTTTTATAAATCTATATATAGTGAACAAGACATCAGTGTTATGAAAATCTTAGCTTGTTATAACTAAAGAGTTTAATTATTCTAGCATTGAAGGATTTTGTCTCTGTGGGTTTCAGGAGGAAGTGTGGATGTGAATGATGGGTTCTCAAGTCGAGCCAATTAAAGAAAACGTTTCGGACCGAAAACCAGAAGGAGGTGGTATGAATCTTGGATTTTATTATTTCATTGACTGCGAATGGAAAAATTATTGTTATTGACATGGTGGTTGTTAATGGGTTTGTTCTTGGTCTTTAAAGAGATGGAATCGCGGGTGGAAGCTATATGGGAAAAAATGAATAAAGGAGTATCCAATAAGACTGCTAAATCACTTTCAAATAAGCGTACCTTTTCGAACGTGAATGCTAGTTCAAAGAAGGCGAATAATGTGAGGATGTTCTCTCTTTCTAGCTCTTTTGAATGGAATTTTATTTGTATAAATGGTGGTTGATGTTTTATTTGTTTCTGCTGATTACTATATGGTAGAACTGGATGGCTTATCTTGGCTTGGCATCGAAGGAAGTAGACTCTGGACTAGAGGGGGAGGTACAGCAGAATGGTACCAGCGTTGAAGATAGTAAGGTTGCTTCCTTGTGGGAGCACATGAATAAAGAAGTACCTAATAAGTTGCATAAATCGTTTTTGAACAAGTCTTGTTCAACAGTGGATAAATCGTCACAACCTAAGTCTGATGTGAGGGCTTTTCCTGCCCTTTTTCTTATGAGATTAATCAGCCGATGGTTGTATTGATATAGTTTGTTAACTCTCTTATTTCATAGAATTGGATGACCTATCTGGGTATGTCAACAAAGCTAAAGGAATACTCTGGGCATGATGAACCACAGAGGGGAGCTGATGTTATACAAAATGGAAGCGGTGATGAGGCCAGGAAGCTGGCTGCTGCAGCTCTCTCTGCAGTTAAGGATGCTGCCGCTGCAGCCGCAGCCGCAGCAGCAGGCCGGGGTAAAGTTGAGGTGAGCTCTTTTTCTCCTTTTCTACGTTATAGGACAGTTTTTTTTTTATGGCGTACTTAGTTGGCCATTTATGGCTTTTTAGCCATGACAACTCTTTGGCTGACCTTGACAATTGTTTGCAGTAACATGAAGATAGATCCATTGCATGATAAATGGGAATAATTTTTGATAAAAATGTCTGAACAAGTTATGTCCTAACTCTTTAAACTTGAGTTGCATCTGCTTGTCTTTGTCAAGTTGTGGCCATTTCTAAGTAAACTTTAATCAAACATGCCTCCGTTATCCAACACACAACTCAGGTAAGAAATTGATTTGAATTTCAAGCATGTGTTCTTGTTCTGTGTGCCAGTTTATTTACCATTACTTTGATTGTCATGGTAATATGGTGCAAGAACAAGGTTATCAAGTACATCTCAGCTATCTGGTTTTCTTGGTGCCTATGCAAGGCATGTTATACTGTGCGTTGCAAAACCCTTTTCGTCAAAGAAATTGATGTGGAGTCTGGTTTTAGAGATATGCTTATTGTTGTTTATCAAGTTGGACTCTTTTTGTGTTATTGTTGATCCATTGTCACTCCTCTTTTATCCCCCTAGATTTCCTTTTATTCATTCTACATCACAGGAAACCAAAATTTGTTTCCTTTTCAGATCAGGGAGGTTCGAGACTTTGCCGGTCAGGAAATTGAAGTTAGGAAGCTTGTTGATGCAGATTCAAAAGAAGCAACTGAAAAGGCCAAAGCTCCTGCATCTTCTGCTGTTGATGCTGTTCTTGAACAAATCAAGAAGAAACCAAAACTCAGTGTGCTTGACAAGACGAAAAAGGACTGGGGAGAATTTAAGGATGAAAATAAGGGGTTAGAAGATGAGTTAGATGCATACAAGAAGAGCTCAAACCAGTATCTGGACAGGGTTTCTTTCTTGGAACGAACAGATTACCGGGAATTTGAGAGGGAGAGAGATGCAAGGTTGGCGCTACAGGCCAGGAGGAGGACAGATATGCGAGAGGATTTGTAAATTACTTGTCCCAGTAACTACACTATAATGAATTTGCAATGAACATGGTGAAAGACAGGAAGTCCCGGGATTTTGCATAAGGGATGCTTTGTCTTTGATGTGCAGTTAAGGACTGTGATGAGCAGGGTGATGAATTCGTGCTTTTATTTAAGATGTTCCAAGTGGTCGAGGAATTGAAATTCTAGGTACTTGTAAAAGAAAAGAGAAGTGGGGAGAGTAGTCGTGTTTGTATCAAATGTTTGTCCTCTTTCCTATTTTTATCAGATGGTTTCTTATTTCGTAACCTGGAGCAACTACTGGCGTGTGATCATTGGAATTTGGAACATGATGGATGAAATCTTTTTTTCCGTTGCAGTTCTCATTTCACCACGCAATACATGTTCTCCCACCCGTTATATTTTTATCATTTCACCATGCAATACATGTTCT
This sequence comes from Salix purpurea, assembly GCA_027405865.1. Lineage (NCBI taxonomy): Eukaryota > Viridiplantae > Streptophyta > Magnoliopsida > Malpighiales > Salicaceae > Salix > Salix purpurea. Next base: position 5,924,078 of record JAOWLH010000012.1, on the reverse strand, counting down.
CCCACCTGTTATATTTTTCTTTGTATAGAGCTCGTTCTTGTTTGAAAAATGGATGCTTTAGCATTAATGGATGCTTGCAAACATTCCGTGGCAGGCTCGAGAGAAGGAAAGTACTTAGCTGAGGAAGGAAAAGGAACATAACAATCTGACGTTTGCGCGTTAGGTGAGACAAATGGAAAGGCAAATCGAATGGCCAAGTCTTCGATTTTTTGTAAAGGTTAATGATGACCTGAACCCGTTACAAGGCCTAAGATACAAGTCTGCTACATTTCACAGATCACCTGTAACTAAACTAACACTAGCAAAAAGCCAACAGCTCCACGACTACAATGCATCCATGCCACAAATAGGCTGGAAACTGAATAAAGAATTCAGCAATTAAAATGGGATCCAAATAACCAACTCCACTGGCAATTCTGTAGATCACAACTGAAAGTCCAGTGGAATCTAGAATGAATCCCAGCTGTACAGACATACCTGGAAAATTAGTAATGACCATTGACTAAAAATACAGCACTCATCTCATCATGAATGTTGGACGTGTTTAGTTATTCTCATATATAGATAGGGAAATGAATGGCAAATTCCTATTCACACATTCCAGCTGCTCCAATAAAGGGTGAACAAAGCAGAGGGCGTTTTTTACAAAACAATTCAAAATGTCCTTCAGTAAAATGAAAAAAGAAGGCAATAATCGATCCTTCTTTTAGATGTGAATGGGCTTGTCGTGAGTAGCCATGGCAGCTTCCTTCAATGCCTCACTCATTGTTGGACGCGCATGGCATACACGTGCTATGTCCTCGCTAGCAGCATCATAAGCAAGAGCCAGCACTGCCTCATGAATGAGCTCTCCAGCATTCGGAGCCATGATATGGACTACTAATATTTTGCCGGTCTCTTTATCTTGACTAACCCTTCAACATCATCAATCGCCTTGGCACGACTGTTTGCCAAGAATGGGAATTTCCCAACAAAGTACTCAACACCAAGCGCCTTAACCTGCTCTTCAGTTCTTCCAACAGATGCAACCTCAGGATGTGTATAGACAACTCCAGGGACCTTATCATAGTCAACGTGGGCGTGCTTGCCTGCTATGAATTCTACGCAAGCAACTCCATCCTCTTCTGCCTTGTGTGCTAACATTGGGCCAGGAATCACATCCCCAATAGCATAGACACCAGAAACATTTGTTACAAACCTTTAATTGACTAAAATTCGACCACCCTTGTCAGTCTCCACACCGATCTTGTCCAGCCCAAGTCCAGCAGTGAATGGAGTCCTACCAGAAGAGACAGGAGCTACATCAGCTTCAAGAGTTGTCTGGTCACCACCAGATGCCGATTCGACTGTCAACTTCACACCATCTCCAGAAGTATCAACTCCTACAACCTTGGTTTTGACCATGAACTTCATCTTCTGCTTCTCAAGTATACGTTGAAATTGCTTGCGAACTTCCCCGTCCATGCTTGGGACAATATCTGGAGCAAACTCGACGACAGTGACTTCTTTTTAACCAAGCCGGGCCCACACTGAGCCCATCTCATGTCCAATATAGCCTGCCCCAATGACCACAAGTTTCTTTGGAATCTGTTGCAAAGCCGAAGATACAATTTTCTCTTCATCAATGGTAAACTCCCAGGTAGAGACTTGAAATCAGAACCCGTGGCAATTATGATATTCTTACCTTTCACAACAGTGTTCCCATCATCAATGGTGTCCACTGACACCTCAGATGGGGAGATGAACTTGCCATAACCTTTGACATAGTTGACTTTGTTCTTCTTGAATAAACCTCCAATACCTCGAGTAAGGGTAGATACAGCTTTGTCTTTTTGGGCCATCATGGCAGGTAAATCAACCTCAACAGAAGAAAACTTCACTCCATGGCTAGCAAATGAATGTTGGGCTTCATGGAACATGTGTGACGAGTGAAGAAGAGCCTGAAAATAAGAAGGGCAAGACTAATTCAAATTTGATATATGTTAGGGCATTCAAACATACACAAATGATAATACATCGAATACCTAAGACGAATAAATATAAACGAGCTGCTTCCTATTCGATACAGACCGCCATGTCTGCCACAGGTAGGTAAACAGATAATCAGTAGAACTAATCAAACACAGCTTAAAAGTTCTACTTTGATACTCTAAATCCATTGCCTAACAGGATTTGATTACAGCACACTTTGGTCCTTGTATATACTGTGCAATGCACTTTCACACCAGGAAATCAAAATGCTTAACCCAATAGAAAAACAATCTTCCACTACTTTTCAATTCTTTCATTAAACAATCAGAAACTTGTGCAATATTTTATATTACTAAAATAATATAAAGAAAAAAAGACGAAGAGTTATATCCCAATAATAACCGTTAAATATTGTAACTCTTTTTTTATAAATATATTTGTTAACAATAACAACAAAATATATTAGAGAGATAAGAGAGGTAATATAAAAAAATTAAAATACAAGAAAGAAAATGTATTTTTCTATAAAAAGGAAGAAAATACTCTTTAAGTAAACTCGATGTAAATTCATAAAAAAAATATATTTTTGCAAACAATGCATACTCACAATGATTAACAAGTCTATTTTTTTTTAATGTAATTATATTTAGATTGGTGATATAAAATTTTTAGACATAATTATGTTATTTTCTCCCCTGCACTTTTAAATTTGAAAGGGCGATGATGCTTAGAAATTAAAATAAACAGGACCAAACTTGTTGGGATTCGTTTTAAAAGTGTTTTTGAAAAAATAAATATTTTATTTTTTATTTTTTTTTAAATTAAATATTTTAAAATTATTTTTATACAATGATACATTTTTTTTTTATAAAAAATATTATTTTAATATATTTTTAGAAAAACAAGAAATAAAACCTACAAATCCACCTGACCTAATAGCTAGTGAGTGAATGGACCTTTTTTTTTTCAAGGGTAAGAAATCAACTTCTCGTTTCCTTTTCTGGCATGTTTTTAATGTAATGAGAGCCACCGGCTATTCTATAATTTCTATTCATTGAGGTGGGGTCTGTCGGACCTCGTCATAACATTGAGTAAGAGGAGTATGTTAGTGTATCGATGTCTAATGTAGAGGCAGAATGCTAGATTATTTTTTATTTTAAAATATATTAAATTAATATTTTTTTAAAATTATTTTTAATATTAATACATTAAAATAATATAAAAAATAAACGGGCTATGCACTCATTTCCCATCCATAAAAACGGGAAGTCCAGTTTGTCAACTAGAGATGGTGTGGTGTGCATTCAGCGGTTGGCATGGTCGAGATCCATGCCTCATGATTTTCATATGATAAAAAAAATGAGCTTGGTGGTCCAGGATTATAAAAAATCAATCGGTAATCATAGCTATCAAACGGTCTAAAGCTTAGGTTGGTTTAGTGAGTTAACCGTGGATAAGCAGATTAATTCAAATCTTTTCTAAAATTATTTGGATAATAGTTTAAAGAAAATATTATTGGAGTTGACAAAAAAGAAAAAAAAAGAGATGAATTACCAAATTATCCATATTTATATTTGTCAAGTTAATTTTCAAGAAGTAAAACCTCGTCTTGTCTGCTTTTGGATTTTGTTTATTGAAACTCTAGAAAATAGTGGCCTCATATGATCAATTTTGTGAACAAGGTTCTGTTTTTAAGTGCTCGAACTACAATGACGGTGAAACTCTGAAAATTTGCTTTGCCTTGGGACGAACTCTTACTAGCAGAGGCGGAAGGATGATTCACACGAATATTAATGCCCTACTAATTAGTGTGAAAAGGAATCCTTTGGAACCAGGGTTCCCACAGTTCAAAAACAGGAGTCTTTTCTTGAATATTGCTTCACATTCTCAAGAGTTAGAATTTTAACTAGGATTATATTCAAGGAATACATTACACGAGTTGAATTCTCGTTAATCCCTACGGGCAGGTGGAACAGAGACGATGTGTAAAAGAGAAAACAAAGCAAAGAAAAGGATAAAAACTACTGGCTGCATTACAGCAGAGACTGACGTCTCACTTGATGTATTGCCCTAACCCCGCATTCTCCTCTACCCTACAAAACGGCTGGCTGTTTGTACTACACCATCTGAAACAGCCACAAACAGATAAAAACTATTTACCATATCAAATCAGTAAATAATGTGAAATAATATGTATGCACAATCAATTGCCTTCAAACAAGCTCTTCAGCGTGTTCCGAGCCTCCTCAGAGAAGCAGAAGCACCTCAACATTTCACTCTGAGGTGGGCATGATTCAACAGGATTAGGTAATGAGAAGCAGACAACAACGGCAGTGAGATTATCAGCTGAATGGAGGTGTGATGCCTCAATGACTAGTTCTCTGGCACTGAGCTCTGGATCATTATGCCGCCTAAGCCCACGACGGACAAGGCTGACAGCATACTGGCTTGGCATAACATCCCAGATACCATCACAGCAAATGATCATAAATTCATCATCCTCTGTTAACATAAACTGCTGAACATCCGGCTCAGCAATGAGAGGTGATGAGGAGCCAAGTGGAAGCTTAAAATCCCAGTCTCCAAGGGCTCGTGTAACAGAAAGATAACCATTAACATAGTCATCTTCAATATAACCACCTAACTCCTCAACCCGCTTGCGTTCTGGAAAATAAGAAGGCTTGTGATCTTGAGACACATCAACAGCTACCCCTTTCCTGCAGAGAACTGCTCGGCAGTCACCAGCATTTGCAACCACTAAATGCCTTCCAAGAACCAGGGCAGTCAATGCAGTTGTTCCACACGAGCTGTCAACAATGCTTTCATCAGCCAATGCACGGTCAGCCAGTAAAAATGCTTTTTTATGGGAATTAATCAGTTCTTTTAGGAAGATATCATCAATATCTGATGTTTGTGGCAAGTCAACATCTTCAAAAAACAATCTCATTGCATTCCTCTTGACATAAGCAGCTGCATCAGGCCCTCCATGACCATCAAAAACTGCATAAAAAGAACTCGGACACTTGAAATAAGAACCTAGATGAGCAGATAGATCATCAATCCTAATGTGTTCATCATCCATAGACGGCCTTGTTCCAATATCAGCATAGCTACCAGATCGGATGCATGGAAAAGGCTTGGCAGCAGAAGACTCGTCAGCAGTTTCATTAAGGGTCTCTGTGCAACTCACAACCTACAATGCAAGAGAGAAAGAGGTAAGTACAAGTTTGGCAATATCAATACGTAAAGCAAGAAATACAACAGCACAACATTTTGAAGATGTAAAATGCTCTACAGACAAGAAAGCATGTGACAGAAAATGATAATAAACCAAAAATTACACGCTAACAAATATAGGATGCACAGATTTCACCAACTCTACCAGTAACCTATCCGGCAAAAGGCAAATTCTAACTCCCAAATACTGTTTTCATTCAGACGCGTCTGTAAATTATGCAAACCTTTGTCTTCATGAACCAACATTCAAACATCTTATAGATCAAGGGAAAAACCCATAATTTATGGTTGAATACCCTCAAATTACATACAAAACAGCTCTAAACCTATTATCCCTGACCATAAGTTAAAAGGCATGCATCTCACATGTATCCTAAACCAGTCAATAGCCTCGCGACAACATTTACGACCAAATTCCCCCCTAAAAAGAAAATCAAAGAAAAACTCAGTACGGGATCAAATTGCCACCAGAACACACAAAATCTATGAAGCTTAACAGTCCAGTTATCTTGAGAAATCCAAAAAAGAAAAGCAACCCGATCAGTTTCTTCCTTAAAAGGGAACTGCTATTTAACATGTTAAAAAATAAAGAAACCGATAATAAATCTTAAACATTATAGAACACCGGAAAGAAGAAGAAAGCACGTACCGACTCAAAACGCGAGATTTCTGTGGAAATCGAATCAAAAACAGGAGTAGAAGGAGTCATGTTCTGCTGATCTTTAGCCAGACAAAGTTGATATTGCGCATCAATAACATTACACATCATCTCTGTTGTTTCGGTCACCGTTTTTGTACTCACTATCATTCTCAATCACGAGGTTTTTTTTAAACACAGATTCACCTTCCTTTTCAGCTCTTCAAAATAAACGGAAATTAGGGTTTTGATTTTTTATCGAGTTGGATTTTAGAATCAGAGAATTTCTTTTTATGGGGCGTGTCTTGTTTTTTTGGGTGAAATTAGGGTTCCTGAATCGAAGTAGATTCTGATTTGGGTTCTCCTAGAATTTATTTATTTTGGGGTTCGTGAATTGAGTGACCGACGCGTGGGCGTTAAGACTTTGAAGAGACTGAGACGGGCACGAAACTAGAGATCCATTCACACACTTACAAATGTTAAATTGTTGTGTGAATAACTAGACGGATTTGCCCTTTTACAATTTAGACTTCGTGGTTTATTTTTCATAAGAAAAAACGTGTGTGCACGCGTTGATTTAAAGTTCAAGCCAATAACTGGATGGATGCCTTCCTTTATGGTTAGATATACGGCGACGTTTTATTTCCCACCCTGTCAAGAAAAGGGTTTGCTAAGATGCAAGTTCTTTCTTCCTCTTGAAGCATCTTATTATTAACAATATTTTTTTCTACTTTCATAGTGTAAATGCATAAATAAATAAATAAGCCCCATTAAGTCATTAACACGCCAAATTAAATTAAATGTACACACATCACATTTAATTGAAGAAAGAAGTCTTTATATACAAAAGTTAATAATAATAAAAAGAAACATTTTATAAACATATAGTACGTGACACAATGGTAAAAGTTTGGAATTAAAAGGTTTGTTACTCTCATAGTCTCAGATTCAAGTCATATGGTTGCTAATATGATGATCATTGGAAGCTTGCATGACCGTTAACTTCAGGCCCCTTGAGATTATTGAGATACACACAAGCTAACCGGGATACTCATGTTAATAATAATAAAAACATTTGATCATTAAACCAATGTAATTTTAATGCTATGAAATGTTGTACTCATGACAAACACAAAGCATAAACGCAGACAATCATACTCCAAGGTAGCATTTGAGAATACATGTAGTTTAACATGGGTGAAAAAATCATTTAATACAAGTGCAATCAACCGACTTTTTTTATTATCAAATTTTATTACTATCACTATATTTCAAAAATATTTTTGAAAAATAATATATATATTTTTATTTTTATTTTTATTTTAAATTAAGTTTTTTTAGATCAGTTTTTTATGATAATGTTCAATTTAAAATATATATATATATATTATAATACATTTAAAAAAATATATTTTCAAAAATAAATTTAACTAGATTTTCAATTCAACTCTAGAGGTCAGGACCCACGCGAAAACCCATAAATCTCTTTTCATGGTTACTAGCATTTTTGTCGGTACTGCGATTCTTTTTTGCCGTCGGTTTTGTGTAGGAAATACAAAGTACAAACGGTTTCACGTTTTTGGCGTGGGTCCCTGATTTTTTTTATTATCAACTAACCTCCTTTTACAATGTGAAGGGCAACTTGGGTATTTGATCCACCTAAAAACGAAGAAGGCTGTGCCGATCATTAGCCTCTCCCTATAAGGCTTGCACAAAAATCTAATAAAATCTAACCACAGTAATTTCTCGAAACATGAGTTGCGCGATTAAGATTTTTTCATAGCAAACGACAAACGAAGTGTTTGTCCATACTCCATATAGATAGATGTACCGGCACCTGAACATAGAGTACTCTAATCTGTCAGAGCTTTTGAAGAAGTATCTGTATTTTCCCTGGTTCATAGTCTATTTGAAAGTTAATTTGATTTTTATTTTAAAATATATTTTTTATTTTTTTAAAATTATTTTTAATATCAACCTATTAAAATATCTAAAAACAAAGTGCAGTAATTTTTTACAGATAATATTTATAGGTCGTCAGATTCTTTGTAAGAATATGTCTTGTAACATGGCAAAACGCTCCGGGTCATAAAAAAGAGCGAATCTTTTTCTTTCGGACGTCAAAAGGATTGTTTTTTGACATCGACGAACCTGCTTAGTAAAAGTCCAAACTACAGTGGAGAGAACAAAAAAAGAAAGAAAGAAGAAGCATTAGTGTAGCTCGAGAGGGATCTTATCCTAATCACCGAGCACAGAAAAGACTTCCCGCGTGTGATTATTACTATATGCGAATAAACCCTAACCAATTCAAAGACGCCATCCAAACGTGACCTAGCCTACGCGTGACCCATTGCTTAATTTTATAGTAATTTACCATCAATAGAAATGTTTGTGTTCCGTTAATGGTGAAATTGATGACACGTGGCCCGTTAATGGCTTTTTCTTAGACCACCTTTGAAAAACAAAAATCATATCTATATTAACCATCATGTAATTCGAATCTGAAATCACATAGAAAATATACTCATTAATTTTAAATTCTTACTACTGTATCCAAGGTAGTCAAAATCGCGAGCCAACTCGCAAAATCGTACGATTTTGCGAGTTGGCTCCGAAAACCTGGTTGGACCGGAAAGAAAAATCGAAACCGGTCAAACTCGGTCAAACTCTTAGAAAAATCGTTCAAAATCGTAGAAAAATCGTAGAATAATAATAAAAAAAATAATAATAATATTTAATTATATTTAAATTCATTTTTTAAATTTAAATATAATTAAAAATAATAATTTTTGTATGGACATTTTACGATCTTTCTACGATTTTACGATCCGATTTTTCGGAGCCCTTTCCGATCCGTATCAAAATCTCGATTTTGACTGCCTTGACTGTATCACCTATCAAATAGTTATAGAAAATTATGTTCTTACATTTCGTTGGTAGATTGCAAGGTTACCTTCTTTGAATTTCAATTTCTATTACTTTTAGGTTATATCTTGATTTTAAATTTTAAAGAAGAGAGGGAAAAACAATCCCTCACGAGTGTGTAAATATAAAAAATGATGACTTGTGAGATATCCATATATTAAGCAAAGGGTGAGTTATACTATCATATCAAAAGCTAGGTCAATGCTCATTTAAAAAAAGAGGTATAGCTTATCTTGCATCAATGTAGAGGATATTTCAAATTTGGATTTCTTTTTTTATAAATACCAGAAAAATTAATTAATTTTAGGACACTTTCATCAGGACAGATCATAGCTGGGCAATGAATGCCATTTTTTGGCACGCCGCAGCTGTGCGCGGAAGAATTATTAGTTGACGGTGCACATTTTTAGTGGCAGCCATCAGATCCCACCCACGGGGTGTTGGCCAGACACTAATCACGATTTCACCTAATGTTTGTTTTTAAACGGCAAAATAGATTGCTAATCAAAATAGCTGACCTCACGAGCTGTCTTTCCTCAGACTTCTCTTTCCTTTCCCTTCCTTCACTCCATCGCTTCTTTTTTTAAATCATTATATTGCTAGTAAGAGAATAATTTAGCTTGGCTGACAAGTTAATCCTATTTCTCAAGATCTTGACCTTTTCTACTATGCATATGCTGGGAAAAACCCTAGCAGATGGATAAGGTTTAGCTTGTGGATACTCTTACGCCAAGAAATCAAGATGTTGACGACTGAGCAGGTAAATTATCCAGAAACCTTACCTTTTGTTCGGTAGATAATACTAAAATAATTAACATGAGCATATATTCAAGATATTTCTTTATTTAATTATAGAAGATATCTTTGAATCTGTACTCGTCGATAGAAATTATTTTTTATTTTCAAACAATTTAAAAAATTCATCCTTTATATTAATCATATTTATAGTACTGGAATATATTAGTAGACGTGGCGTGACGACAAAGAATTTAAAATCTATCTTGCAAGTTTTGTTTTCGAGTCAGGACGTGCTTAACTTGTAAGATTTTAGAATAACCGTGATTTTATTCACTTAGTTAAAGTCTATAAAGAGTGACTAAAGAGAAGTGTGGTTTCGTGGAATCCAAAAAATAATAATTATATTACAGGAATGTTGTTCTAAGCTCAAATTTTAAAAATCTAAGGATTTAATAAAAAAAATACTCAACATGTATTCATCTCTATCTTTCTACATTTATTTAATATTTTTATTTAAAAAGATTAAGTAAACACATCTGCAGCAAATAATCGTGTTTATCATCTCTAATTAAGTTTGAATTAAAAAATTATAAGATTGGACGAATAACCTATAGATTTGTGATATTCTATAGTTAAAAATAATCTATATTAAATCACATGTTCATGTCGACTCACTTTCTCCAATACTGAGATGACTCGAACTAAAAAAATTACCTTGCAAGTTGCAATTACCTCCTCACATCCTTTTGTCACTGTAAACGACAGACATGGGATTTTGGAGCTCACCAGTTGGTGGGTTTTGTTTTCTATCGGGACAAATAGCGACGAGAGGTTGATTAATGATTCCTCCACGTTTTTGTTTTGACAAAATTGATCTTGTTTAAATTAATTTCCTTACATTTTTATACAATTTTGATACGATAATATTAAAAATAAATGTTATAAAATAAAAAATATTAAAACAAACACCTTCTACAGACCTTTTAAGACTTGCACGCTTTTGATATCTTTTACGACACATGGCAGAAGAAGAGAAGCCAGCATCCTTCCAACACTCTTGTCCTCTCTTCCCTGTCCGTATCACGTTCATCATGAATTGCTCTCTCATGGTTGGTTCTAAGATTTCTGGGAAAGCTTGTCAGCTTAGAAAGTGACTGGCACGGAGTTTCCATGTCCAAGTCTAGTCAACACGTGTCGAGATGAGATTCGCCTGTGAGCAGCTCTTCACCTTCCAATCAGATTTCATCTTGCTTTGCCCATACCTGCCCTGGCTGAGTTGGGTCACATTGGAAGTTACTCTCTTCTTGTATGACATGTCCAAGAAGTGGAAAACGTGCCCGACAACTTTTATTATTATTATCAAATAACCTAAAAGGCATCGCACCGTTCACTATTCATTATTGTAGCACCAGACTCATTGCCACTGTTCATTGGCAATAACACTCGGTGCATCTCGGGTGTTGGTCCTCTTTTTTTTTTTCGATTTTAAACAGTGTATTAACAAAATTAGCCCCTGAAAAAGACAAAAAACGCCGTCTTTTTCGGGGACTGGACGGTCATTGACCAGTCCGGCCCGGCTCAGCCAGCCGATTTTTTTATTTTTTAAACATTAAACTAAACAGTGCAGCGACGAATTCGCCCCCCAATAACGACAAAAACACGGCCTGGGGGTGAGGGGCCTTATGGTAATTAGCAATTTTTTATTTTTTTTTTTCGCCCGAAAACTTTTGGCGCGTCGGGTCACGCGCCGTCCGTTACAAGGCTCACGTGTTTTTCGGACGGCGCGTGCGGCTTCATACGACGTCCAAAAATGACCTCCCGGCGTCTAGAACGCTTTTAAGGCATGTGCTCTTCCCTCCGGTGCGGCGCGTGTAATACTAAGGTGGCCGTAAACGGTGTAATGGTCGTTTGAAAAATTTCACCCCTTTTCTCTCTCCTCCTGCGCATGCTGACGTCAGCGCAGTTGTTTTTTCTCAATTTTCACTTCGGTCCCTGCACTTCGAATTGTCTTAATTTGGTCCTTATTTTTATTATATAAGTTTTGATTTCTTTCAATTTCGTCTTTCAATTGAAATTAAGTATATATTGTAGTTGCATTTCGGTCCTCAGACTTTGAATTTCGGAAATTGGTCTGGAATCCATATTTTTTAAAGTCTCAAAGTTTTGATTTATTTCAATGTTATCCTTCCATGCAAATTAAGTATAAATTAAAGTTTCATTTCAGTCCTAATTCTTTTGATTTCCGGTTTTCTTTCAAATTATTTAATTTCATTAGTATCCATGCTTTGATTTATTTCAATTTTGTCCTTCAAATTATATTTAACATAAAAAAACATTTCTCTTCGAATTTTAATTTTGTACTTAACACAATAATAATAATAATAATAATAATAATAATAATAATAATAATAATAATAATAATAATAATAATAATTATTATTATTATTATTATAATTTAATTGTTTTTCTTTTTTGCTCTTCTGTTATAATAATAATAATAATAATAATAATAATTATAATAATAATTATTATTATTATAATTTAATTGTTTTTCTTTTTTGCTCTTCTGTTAATATTTTTTTCCCTCCGGATAATTTAATAATTTTTATTGTTTTGACAGTGATAGCAATGGTAATTTTTTTTCTTTTATTTTTTGTTAAAGGTTCTTGAATATTTTTAGTCTATCATTAATTATATGTTCTAATATTTATTGAATATTATTGCATAAAAATATATATAGGGAGAAGAAAACATGACCTAAGAGTTTTTTGAATAAAAAAAATTAATATCATTATTCTTAAATACATTTTATATAATAATATAATGAATTAATCGAATAACATAAAAAAAATTATTGAATATTATCGCCTATAAATATATAGAGAGAGGAAAAAAATGACCTAGGATTTTTTCCTTAAAAAAATTAATATCAATATTCTTAAATACATTTAATGTAATAATATCATTAATAAATCTTATAAAAATTTTTTTTGTTTAACTTTATTTCTTAAAAACAAATTTACAATATTTTCATTTTTAATATTTTAAATATAATATTACCTGGGAAAAAATTAAACTAAAAAAAAAATTAAAAATTTACTTAGATTATCTACAATTAAAAAATATACGGGTCACTTTCCATTTTGATTACATAGATTTTATCAATTATAATTATACTAACTAAATATTAAAATAATAAAATACAATTCATATAAAAACAATCAATTTTTTACATAGATAAAAAAAGCCGCCGCATCGCACGGGTATACCGCTCGTGGTTTAACTAGATGGGCACATGCAGGCATTAATTTTTTTCTGATATAAAAAAAAAAAAAGCAACGATGACAATACGAGACACCGTCCAGCACGACGCTTCCGCTTCCAATATTATTTATTTTTAAAGGTATTAAGTCATTTCACTATTCTAATACACAATAACATATTCATAACGAAGCTGTGAGGGCTTGTATTATAGCGCCACCACCCTCTTCGCACCAGCAACTTCCATTTTGTGTGATGCTCGGGCTTTCAAATTTGGACCAGGAAGATTTTCAAAATCTAAAAACAATTCTATTTCAATCTGCAATTACAAATACAGTAAAACATGACAGACATAGAAACAAATGAATGAGGTGAGAGGGAGGGCAAAAATAAATCAACTGAAAAGGCAGCGTGGATCAAAATGAAATAATCCCCATAAGGCTTTTTGGCCTGAGCTTGACGGAGGAGTTTCTGTGTTTACTCACAGCACGCTGGCTGGTGCTCCTTCTGCAACTTCTCCCAGAGACATAATACTAACCTCGGGCTTTGATAATGGGCAAGAATATAATCTGTTTCACATCCAGCATTGTAAAACCTTTCATCGGTCATGCAATGAACTTCTTGACCACTGTTCTTGAATTGCTCAATCCAAATGCCCATCGCAACATCTTCTAGTTTAAAAAGCTGACAGAAATCAGAAAGGTAAGTGAGTGAAAGCAGGAAGAGCCAGCGGATGATGCAGCTCCATTGTCCTTTTCTTATGCTTAAAACAAATGCATTGTAGAACACAGAAGGTGTTTAGTATTCGTCGATTTGGAAACCGAAAAACATGATCTTGTTTCTTGAATTCTTCAATACCTGTCTTTTTTGCAGTTCCCTAGATGTTATGGAGAGAATTTTCACGTTTTCATGTTTGCATTTAAATGATAAAAATATGTGACGGGTGGCTTACCAAGCAGAGGAGAAAAGCAGGACCACTCAAAGCAGATCCTAACATCTAATGAATATTGCAATAGCATTTCTCCTGTTTGAATAGAAATTTACCTTAAGATCTCTTTCCTGGTGGCCTCGAACAATGAATTTTGCAATGTCCCGAGATATAATGTAACCAGGTCCATGAGCCCATGGTGGATATGCATCATGCGGCCATTCCTGCAAAAAAAATGACATTCATAAAAAAAGAGGAAAAACTATCCGGTTAAGAGGTGAACCAGAATAAAGCAGAGAAAATATAGTCAATATGCAACTCAACCAGGAAATGGGGTGCTTGCCTCGTTGCTGATATACCATTTGCTGTCTCTATCCCTGTGAGGCGATGAATCAAAGGATATGCGACCATACAAAAGACCATTTGTTGGCTTTTCCTTGAGGCTTGTGAGTACTTGATCAATCCTAACAAAAGCATCGTCGTCTGTTTTCATTATGTATTTAGCAGGGAGAATTTTGGTCTGCATATTCAGCAAAGATTTTTGATGAGTAACAAAACAGGCAGAGGAGATTGAGCAAGTGATTTAAATACAAATCATTACATACTCCCATAATGCAGATTGCAATTGTTTTCAAACTTATCAGGCTGTAATAATCGACAAAAGGCATCAATTGGATATCTCCATATACCAGGGCTTCTTTCCACAGCTCAAGATTGACTTGACTGTTCTTGTGCTGCAGGCATGAAAAATACCAAATTATTTATCAAATATTTTTTTCTGAATGCAACCATGTTGCACATCTTAGGCATGATTTTCACAGAACCAAATTAATTATCAAAGAAGCTAATTGATCATAAATTAATTTACCGAATATTTATCAGAAAAAAGGCTCACCTAGCATAAGCCACAAAAGATTGGAAGTCTCAGGAAGTAGCATTCATTACTGCATTTCTAATATTAAGAAACACTAACCAATACATTGCACATACTGCTAAATCTAATATAATTTGCAGAAAATACAGCACATCAGAAGTTAGAAGAATATGAAGATTATCTTCATCTGTGTGTGCGTGTTTGTGAAGTTTGTCATGGACTACAACTCATCACTTACCAGGCCAATGAAAAATCGCACAGCTACATCCCCTGAGCGTGCAGCCTCATATTGCATCCAAGACCTCCTCAGTGCCATGCGACGCTCAAAATTATTTCCCGTGGAGAAAATCCCAATCAACATTACAAGTCTCTTTCTTGTTACCAGTGGAGCTTTCAGGTGCTCAACATCCACCACCAAGTCATTATTTTCGGATACAGGCAACCCTCTTGCCAAGGCAGATAAGATGTCCACACCACCAGTCACTTTGACCCCACTCACTAACCATGGTTCTAGTTTCTGCACACAGAGAATGAATCAAATGGGATGATGTTAGGTCCCAGTCAAAGCCTTTAAGAAAATAAGAAAATACTCTGCTTAAGGTGAGAATGAACCTTGTAATACTTTTCTTGATATTCAACTTGCTGGAAACAATGATTTAAATACAAATAAAAACTTAACTACTTTCCTAATTAGAAGGACGTGGAACAGCTAGTTGACAGAGAAATAGCCCCCACTAATTGACTTATTCCTTCTAACTTTATTGACCAATTCAAAAAGCAAATTAAACAAAATCAGCAATTGCCCACAGCTGAGTCATCATAATACGTGTCCCAGCTCAACCCTCATATCTCGGATTCTTGATAGGCACCCTATTAGACCGTCGTGGTTTATCATTGCCCCTGTCTTGAATTAGAACCTTGTCCTCAAGGTTGAAGGACAGAAACTTGTCACGCAGCTCCTGTGCATTTTCCCACGTAGCATCCTCCCTTGACAAGTGTTTCCATTGGACAAGGAGTTCCTCAACAAAAGTAGACCCTTTCCGCACCCATCGGGTTTCCAACACAGCAGCAGGTTCTAAAACAAACTCACCATCATCAGTAATGGGAGGCAGTTCTGCACTGGTGACCGTGGACTCTCCAACTTGCTTCTTGAGAAGTGAAACATGAAAAACAGGATGTATTCGAGCATCTGCAGGAAGCTGAAGCTTGTAAGCAACTTTTCCCACCTTTTCCTCAACCTTATAAGGACCATAAAAACGGCTAGCCAACTTCTGAGCTGGTCTCCGAAACAGAGATTGTTGACGATAAGGATGTAGTTTGAGGAAGACTAAATCCCCCACTTGAAAGTTCACGTCCCTTCTTTTGGAATCAGCCCCCTGCTTCATTCGATTAATTGCAGCCTGCAGATTAATTTTGAGCTGACGTAAAAGAGAATTACGAGAAATCATAGTCTTATCCACCTCGTGCACTGAAGAGGCCCCAATCTGATAATTCGGGATGCTCGGTGGTGGTCTGCCATAGAGAGCTTGAAAAGGAGACATCCCGATAGAGGAATGGAATGTGGTGTTGTACCAAAATTCAGCCCATGCAAGAAAAGAACACCACTTTCGAGGTTGTTGAGAAACAAAACATCGAAGATACTGCTCAACACACCTATTAACCACCTCCGATTGGCCGTCGGTTTGGGGATGATAAGCGGAACTCATGTGCAGCTTTGTCCCTGACATCTTGAAGAATTCACGCCAAAAGTGACTGATGAAGATAGGATCCCGGTCACTAATAATGGACTTTGGCATGCCATGAAGCTTGACAACCCCCTCCACAAATTTCTCAGCTACCATTTTGGCCGTGTAAGGATGTGCTAAGGCCAAAAAATGAGCAGATTTGCTTAAACGGTCCACAACCACAAAAATGGTGCTTTTACCATTAGATGGTGGTAACCCTTCAATGAAATCCATGGTAATATCGTCCCAGATTTGACAAGGAACGGGCAGCGGCTGTAGAAGCCCGGCTGGAGATAAAGTATCAGCCTTATTCTTTTGGCAAACCGTGCAAGAAGCAACATATTGCTGAACCATTCTATGCATGGATGGCCAATAAAATTGCTGCGCCATTCTTTTGTATGTGCGTAACACCCCCGAATGACCTCCAGAAGGTGAATCATGGAATTCCTGTAATAGAAGCTGGACAAGAGGTGAATTAGGGGGAATGACTACCCGGTTATTATAACACACCAACCCATTCATCCATTTATAGGGAGCTCCCGGATTGGCAGTAGCAAGTTTGCCAATACGGACCATGTAAGGATGTTGGCTGGCTTCCTCCTTGAGTGTCTGCCACAAAGATGCTTGAGGAACAAAGAGTGCATTAAGGCTAGGGCTGCCAATTACTCTTGATAAGGCATCAGCGGCAGAATTCTCCTTTCCCGGTTTGTAAGTGATTTCGTAGTCATACCCTACCAATTTAGACACCCATTTCTGCTGTTCTGGGGTGACAATGCGCTGCTCCATCAAGTACTTGAGGCTGCAATGATCAGTGTGTATGAAAAATTTCCTGCCCAGCAAGTAAGGACGCCACAACCGAATAGCTTGAACAATGGCTAGCATTTCTTTGGCATATGTGGACCATGACAGTTTAGTGACCCCCAATGCTCGGCTCATGAATGCAATGGGTTTCCCGTGCTGAGTTAACACCGCCCCAATACCAGTACCTGAAGCATCAGTTTCAATGACAAAAGGTTCATTAAAATTAGGCATAGCAAGCGTAGGAGTTGAAGTCATTGCTTGCTTCAAAGCAAGGAATGCCGCATCTGCCTCCTCTGTCCACCGAAATAGGCCCTTCTTCAAAAGGTTTGTGAGTGGTCGGGCAATGATTCCATAATTGCGAACAAACTTTCGGTAGTAACCTGTAAGGCCTAAGAACCCTCGTAATTCAGAAACATTAGTTGGGCAAGGCCAATTAAGCATAGATTGAATTTTGCCCTTGTCGGCCTTCACACCTTGGGACGTCACAATGTGACCCAAATACTCCACCTCTTGTTGCCCAAACACACACTTATTCAATTTGATGAAAAACTGATGATGCCTTAATATTTCAAAAGCTGTTTTAACATGTTCAATATGCATGGTCCAATTGGGGCTATAAATTAGAATGTCATCAAAGAAAACTAATACAAATTTGCGAAGGTAAGGACGAAATATGGAATTCATGACAGACTGAAATGTTGAAGGAGCATTACATAACCCAAATGGCATAACCAAATACTCATAATGACCATTGTGTGTACGAAATGCAGTTTTGTGGATATCTAAAGGATTGACCCGGACTTGGTGATATCCAGAACGTAAATCAAGTTTAGTAAAGAAAGCAGCCCCATATAATTCATCAAGCATGTCATCGACAGTTGGAATAGGAAATCTATCTTTAATTGTTGCAGCATTTAGGGCTCTATAATCGGTACAAAATCGCCAAGTGCCATCTTTTTTTTTAACTAACAACACAGGAGAAGAAAATGGACTTGTGCTAGATCTAATTAGCCCCAATTTTAACATGTCATGAACTTGCTTTTCAATCTCAGCTTTTTGAAAATAGGCATACCTGTATGGCCGGACATTGATGGGCTCAGTCCCTTCTTTGAGGTTGATGTGGTGGTCAATTTCTCTTTGGGGAGGGAGCTGTTGTGGTTCTTGATGAATGTCCTCAAATTCTTGTAACAATTGTTGCATATCAGGTCGGTTCATCTGTGGTGTTTCTTCCACAGCCGGCTGTAGACACACAGCAAAAATAGAATTGCCCTGCTTCATCTCCTTCGACAGTGCTTGAACTTGTATCGGCTGAATTGGTTGATTGCCAATTCCTTCCAACTGATGATGTTGATTCATCCAAGAAAACTTCATCGTCATCCTCTTCCAATCACAAACCACCGTTCCCAACTGTTCTAGCCACTGGACTCCCAACACCATATCCAACCCAATTAGTGGTAACGAATAAAGAGTTAAGGTAAATGGGATACCTTGCAATAAGACGTGCACATTGTCAAATCTCCCCTGACACCTTAGCGGAACTCCGTTAGCCACTTTCACAGCAAAAGGTTCAGTGGGCACTACCGGTAATTGCAATATTTCAGCTACCCGTTCATTGATGAAATTGTGGGTTGACCCACTATCAATAAGCACAATCAGTTCATGATGTCCCACTTTGGCCGAGACTCTCATGGTTCTAGCTGTTGACCACCCCGTGAGAGCATGGAGTGAAATTTCAGGTTCCTCATTATCGATCTCATCATCTTCATAACAGCTTTCAAGCAATAACAGCTGTGGCCCCTTGCATTTGTGCCCCAATACAAATCTTTCATCACAATTGAAGCAAAGGCCTTGAGCACGCCTTTGTTGCATCTCCGACCATGTTAATCGCTTCATCGACGATGCAGACTGGATTTTAGAAGGTGAAGAGACGCCGCCATACCTGGTGAATGGGCGATTAGAGACGTCAGTGTTCTTGTTGAATGGCCGATCAGAAATATCAGAGGTTCTGTAGAGTGGCCGATGTGGTTTCTCTTGACGAATCATCTGCTCATCTCTCATCCTTGCCAAACTGATGGCTTCTTTCAAGGACTTTGGCTTAAACATCCGAATTCCATCAGCAATTTCAGGCTTAAGACCACCCATAAAAGTACCCACCAAAGCCTTCGGAGTCCATCCTTGCACTCTGTTTCCCAGCCTCTCAAATTCCTTTTGGTATTCCCGTAAGGATCCCGTTTGCCTTATTTTTGATAAAGACTCATCAAAATCTTCGCAATCCGTGGGACCAAAACGAGCCCATAATTCTTCCACAAAAATCTCCCACGATACCTCTTTGTGGTCCTCATGATAAGCTTTGCGTAACCACTGCCACCATTGATTTGCTTCGCCTTCCAAATGAAAAGAAGCCAAAGACACTTTTTGTGCTTCCAAAGTGCCCTGGTATTCAAAAAATTGATCAACACGCGTGAGCCATTTAGTTGGGTCAGTACCAAAATACTTGGGAAATTCGAGCTTAGCCAATTTGGAGGAGAACATTGAGCGGCCACCGTCTGTGGTGTCACGAGATCGTGAACCAAAGGCTTGCCCACTGCGTTCTTGGACATTGCTAGAGTTCGGCTCTTGCCTTTGAAGCAGTACTTCAGAAATTCTGCTAATAGCAGTCTCTAGCTGTTGTAATTTGTCAGTAACCCCCAGTTCCATCTTGTTGAAATTGTCTTGAAGTCCCCCAAGAGCTGCTTCTAAATTCTCGATCCTGTCTTTATTGGAAGTCATAGTGTGAAAGCTCTGATACCAATGTTAGGTCCCAGTCAAAGCCTTTAAGAAAATAAGAAAATACTCTGCTTAAGGTGAGAATGAACCTTGTAATACTTTTCTTGATATTCAACTTGCTGGAAACAATGATTTAAATACAAATAAAAACTTAACTACTTTCCTAATTAGAAGGACGTGGAACAGCTAGTTGACAGAGAAATAGCCCCCACTAATTGACTTATTCCTTCTAACTTTATTGACCAATTCAAAAAGCAAATTAAACAAAATCAGCAATTGCCCACAGCTGAGTCATCATAATACGTGTCCCAGCTCAACCCTCATATCTCGGATTCTTGATAGGCACCCTATTAGACCGTCGTGGTTTATCAGATGCTCGCTACTATGAAGCTGATATAATATCAACAAGTTCTCATTCCATATTTTTAACTGTTTATAACACCATACCTTACCTCCCTGTACACAAAAGATGTTTCATGCCTCCCATTTACTGTCATATGAAATCCCTCCAAACCAACCCATAATGTAGCAGTGAAAGCATTTCCTTCAACAAATGGGAAATTAGCTCTTTCATGGGCAATTTCTTGGGAAACATTGACTGATACATTACCAACAGAACTGGCATTTCCATTTTCTTCCATGGTGCTTCTGACAACTTTTTCATTGCAAAGCACGAGTCCATCAACTGTCATATTTTATAGCTATAATAGGTCAGAATAGATTAATGTTGCTATTCAAGAATCTAATTTCAAACTTCTTTTCCATGTAAAAAGGTGGGGAAATGGAAAATAGTCCAATACTCTCGACGTATCCACCATTCCATACTCCATCCACTTAAATGAAGCCATGTGTACTCATTGATATATCATATTATGAATTTTATTTGTATTTTCATATATCGTTTCCATTTTCCTAAAGCACTTGAATCATAGTAATTTAACGATGATTGTGAACTAGTACATATGACTTCATTTAAGTTAATGGAATAAGGAGTGGTGGGTAATCCTGGAGAACTGACGTGCTTTTCAAGGGGGAATAGGCACTGGGATCAGATACCACAAGGAAAAGAGGTGGTGTGAAGAAGAAGAAGAAGAAGAAATCCTTCAAAAAGGACTGAGATGCCAGTTCTAATGATAAGGTTATTCTAATGTTCATTTTTTCCTTTTAAGTTCAACGTGGCATGTGAGTTCCATTCCATTACAAAAACCAGACAAAAAGTTTGAAATATGTTCAAGATAGATAGCAGATACATTTGTTTACAGTTGCCGCAGCAGAGTACTTGACATGATATTCTCCCCCTAAAACAGTGGTGCTATAATCCTATACTAGTTTAAATGCAATCCAATTGAAGATTTTGGAAGAAAAAAAAGAAGAAGAAGAAAGAAGAAGCTTCTTTTTAAATGTAATCAAGCGCCAGCTTTATGGCATCTAAAGATTTTCATAAAATGATGGTGTCCAAAATATAAGCCATGATCATACTGTTATAACAGTTCAAATCAAGGATGAGTTTCGTGAAGAAAATCAAAATAAAGCGGGCACAAATTTCCCAGATCCAGTGTTGTATGATAGACTATTTGCTAAATAAAAGACCCTATTCTCTGTGGAGAGAAATGAAGCAAAGCCCAAGAAGAAACTAAAACTGAAGCAGCATCCTTCTAAAATACCAGCACGTGTACCATAATTCCCTTCTATAATTGCTGTCACATGAAAGGACTCCTGACCAAAGCAATATGGATATTCCAATTTTAGATAATTTCCTTTTCCATTTGAGGTGCTTGCTTAACTAAATTATATCTACACTATTTTATTGATGGTCCCTACCAGGAAAACATTGTGAACTGAAACATCAGTAGTTATCCTGGCACTAGGTATTTTTTGGCTGCGACAAAAAGGTTTATTAATTTTCACGTCTAGCATTCAATTATGGAATGTTAAAGCAATACAACATTAAAACACGGGAGTTGCATTAATTCTAGAAAACTGCAGGTATAGATTCAAGATAATGCATTGTCACAAACAAGAAAGAATCACAATGATTTATACCTTTTGGGATGTTAACAGATCTATGACTAGGACATCTTTCTTCTTTTCCCCAACCAAGTTCTTTAGTCCATGTATTCTGCACAACAAATGGCTCCTCTGTCATATTGTCTCCTGGCAGGCTCACATTGTACAGCAAGATAATAGGAGGGTTTGACTCCACCGGAAATTGAGACCCTAGAAGTTCGATCTGAAAGCTTTTGCTGTGCCCATCTGGAATGCCAAGTACTGAAATGGAAGAATCTTCAGCTAGACCACAAGGGATATCAAGAACTTTTTCACCACTTGATGTTGTTAAATCAACTGTGCTTACAGAGTAAGGACAGTTCTTATCCTCTGATTTGTCAGTATTGGAGAGTTGAGCAGCCTTGTCTACCTTGATTTTGGACAACAAGTCCTTCCATGCTATCGATGCCTCTCTAATCCCCTGATTTGTTTCAGGCAAAGCATCGGACCTTGACAGTAGCAGACGCATCTGAAACCAAACAAGCAGGGCCTTTGATTCATCCTTGGATATATTGTTTGGAGCATACAAATCACTAAGCCCTTCAACATTTACATAATGTGGTTTCTTGGATGATTTTGTGGCTTTCTTCAGTTCCAATTGAGGAGATTTAGCAGGATGGTCCTCCTTCAAATGAGAATCACCAGCTGGATGATTTTGGAAAAAACCATATGATGACTGCTTTTTTTGTGACTGAGTTCCCATAAGGTTATAACTGAAAACCAGAATTATAGCAAGAGCTATAATCACAACCCCTCCGGACCATTTCTTCATTTTGAACATAGACAAAGCTATTTTCAATGATTTCATTCTTGCACATGCCAAATTATCAGACTCATCTATGTAGTACTGTCATCAGCAATAAAACCTGCAAATAAGAATGCAGCCTCATTCTCGAATTGTTGCCTTCAATTTTTACTTGTTCTGTTATAATATTTACTCTGTCCAAACCAACCAATGATTTGACAGAGTTTTCAGCATTACTGGTCAAAAAACAGCTAATTTAAATCAGAGAAAGCATGGAAGAAGAAATAAAATAAATGGAACAAATCTCAATAAAATCCAAGCAAATGAAAATACCGGACTCAAGCAAGCTTGCTAGAGCCAATTTGAAAAGGTAAGCTGAACTTTTCATGTATCATATTCTAGGAACAGACCCATAATTTTGTTTTCCATTCTTTTCATCTTTAATCGCACTATGCAAAAGTAGCAAAGCACAACTACTTAATTCTAGGACTAATAAATTACAAGATCATCTTCATCTTCACATATAAAAGCACAATCTTAATCACCTCCTTCACCATATCACATACCATCATTACCTATCATATTATTTCATCCATTTTCGCAACTTAAAAAGATAAATTAAGAACAAAAGTTCAAATCTTTTACAAACATCTACCAGTAAATAAAGTACAAATGCAAGTATCTTTCAAATGAATCGATGAAGCAGCAGAAACATTAAATCATTTAAGTGACTAGAGAAACATACAAAACAAAGCAAGAAGCTAAAATACAGATAATGCAATGAGTGACAACGGCAAGAAGAAGAAACTTAACGTGTTGAATGCTAAAGCGGGGTTTTTTTTTAGCTTGCTACTATGTTGATCTTGGAAACCACTAAGCCACTATATGAAATCTACATCAGAAAGCACCAAACTCAAATGACCAGATCATTGCATATCTACAGCACACAAATGCAAAGAGAGCAGAGAAGAAGAAAACTGGAACCGTTCAAGAAACAGTTACAAGCAAACTGGACTTACTTATATTCTTTCTAAAATGGGTTTTGGAGCTTGCTGCTAGTGCTGTGATCTTCGTGGTTGAAGCTTCATTTTCAGGGGACTAAAGGGTCGCCATTGCGGCTGGTTCGAATCAGCAACCGCTGTTTATACATACATCCGGCGTCGTTTCTGTGCTTGTCTGAAAATGGGACATTAAAAAGACATGATCTGGCAGACTGGCACCGATAAAACTAGTGCCACGCAATGACTAGAGTGTTCGCTATATTTCCTCCCTTTAGCTTCACTGCATCATATCATTATAGAAAGATTCCTTCTTGTCTGATCTGAAGTCTGAAATCTCGATGGACTTCATTAAACTAAAAATTATAAATAAAACTCCCTGGTGGACTAACAGATATTTTGGTGGGCCTATGGGCTTCAAAGCCGGGTCTTAAAAAACTAAAAGGGCAAAGGGCCAGGTTCTCTGCATGGGAGACAATGTTCCTCGAGCCAGCACACGCACATCCATTCCCCGAAACCGTGCAGTCGTGGAGTTGACACTCCTTCTTCTCCTTTTTTTTTTTTTTTTTTAACGTGTATCATCGTGCAGCTCGATTAATTTTATGGATATTAAAGTTAATATTCATATAAAATTTTAGTGATTATTATATTAGTGACTAAATGTTTCAAATATAAAACCAGAAAGTAGCAAAAATTACGAAGGAAATTGCTGCAATCGTCGAGTTCAAATTCTGCAGAAAAAAGCAAGGCCCGATATGCATGTAAAAGCTGTAATCGGGAACCTGGGATATGGGAAGAGCCTTCCACTCACCCCATCTAAATTTCTGGTTTTTTTATATAAAAAAAATCGGAATTTTGCTTAATTTTGTGCAGTGGTAGAGTCCACACTGCACGGCAATACAAGAGAATGAATAAATTTAGACCACGTTTCATAGAGAGAAGAGATATAGAACATTACTCGTCCTGTGACTAAAGCTGATTCAAGATCTACTAAAAACAATTGCGGCGTTAAAAAATATCAAGTGTGTTTCGAGGTTCATCGTGTAAGCACAAAGGACCACTTCCAGATATTCCCACCAAACCATTTTCAAAGCAACGTAAAATACACTTTTGGGATTTGGTATTGAGTTTTTTTAAAAACTATTTTTATTTTTTATTTTAAATTATTTTTAATATTATTTTAATATACTGATACCAATAATTAATTTTTTTAAAAAAATATTTTAATATTATTTTAAATAGAAACTTCCAAACATCACTGAAGATCTAAAATTGTTGTTGGCGATGGCAGTTGGTGTCAGTTCTATCTTACGGGGACGTATAAAAAAATCATCTCAACCTTGTTTGAGAGAGTCCCAGCATGCCCCTTACGGTATGTGCATCTAGCGTGAGTAAAACGTCTCACGGTACCAGTACAAAACTATAAGGAAATAAGTAGAATTACCTCATGTTTTGTGAAAAGTTTATTATTCAATAATTCGAAGGGAGAAAAAAACACACCAATTATTTATATAGAATTTATAAACGGCCCTAATTAAAAATAATTCAAATAAAAGTAATTAAAATCTAAAATCAACTAGAAAAATAATTAAAATAGCAAAAACATCAACTTTCAATCCTAATTCCCCAATAAAATTAGATATGTAAAATAATCCTTCAGAATTTAAATCTAATTCAATAGTTAGAACTATAATTGTTTTTATTAGGCTATATATTTACAGGGTATTTGATACTACATATTTTTAAAAAAATGATTTTTTTTCTTTATATTAAAAAAAATGATTTTTTTAGATATTTTCATGTATTGATGTCAAAAATAATTTTTTAAAAATAAAATAAAATATTATTTTAATACATTTCTAAACAAAAATTATTTTCAAAAATAACATCAACTAAAAAAAAAATCCCCATAGAATTTACCTTACTTATCTAATTATAGAAATATTCACAACAATTTACACATTATATTACCACTGATTCAGTCATGGAAAACGTCTCAACTACGAGTACACATCAGCGCTTCCATAACATCTTGCCCCCGGCACCAAAGATGTGTGTCCAATAGCCTTCCTAATTTGCTAAATGCTATTTTAATAATGACTTTTTTTTAAAAAAAAATCATTTTTTACAGTATTTTTCACAAGGACAAAAAAAAAAGAACCTTTTTTTTTTTATCGTTAGCTTTACCATGACTCGTGAAACGCGTTCTCCACAGTCTACATATGTTAAAAATAAAAATCCTTAAAGAACTAGAAATTCCAATACCACACATACTATCAGAACAGCGAAAATCACAGACTGCTCAAACAGACACAAAAAGTTTAAGATATCATTACTCTTATTATTGCTGAAACTGAAAACAGGCATCGCTGCTGTTATGATAGCAATTCAGCAGCATAGAGGAGATAAAAGATCAAACACACACAGAGAGTAAATACTAGTTTGATTCAAAAACCATGAATCTTGATCTGATCCTTCTTCAAAAGATTCTGATTAACAAGGAAGTTCTGGACGTTCTTGCGTTGATCACCTTGGAGTTGAATGACCTTGCCAAGTTCCTTGTCCTGCACAACATTCCCGTTACAGCAGAAATCTTTCTTGAGAGTCTTGAGGATCCTTTCGTAGCTCAACTCTTTCGGCAGACCCTGGACTGTAGTCAAGCTCTTCTTTCCATTCCTTTGCTGTATGCGTATGTGCACATACTCTTTGGTCCCTCCGCCACCGGACTGTTTGGCATCGGCAAATGGATCGAAAGCGCAAGGAATCTCGATCTCTAGTCCAACCATATATGTACTTCCTGCTCGACGGAACTCAAGAACAGACAGGTTGGTGTTGGTGGTGGTTTTTTTTTTTTTCTTCCGAGCGGGGTTTGTGTTTTAGATTCCGAGATGAGAGATTTACAGACTGCTAGAGATTGCTTTTATAGGAACGCACAGGTCGGTTTGTAATGGTTAGAAGAGCAGTGTGGGGCTCTTCACACGTGTACGGAAAAGATCAAGGAACAATGAACGTGAACGGCTGGATTTAGTTTCTTCGGTTGAGGTTTGGACGATTTACGCGTACAATTGACGCATCCTGGGACCCATCCTGGACCCTGGAGTCCATTGAGAAAGTTCTGGATTGAGGGAGAAGGGAGAAGAATCCCGTAAAGAGAACACGCGGTCCACCCGTTTTATTACATAAAACAATAGTCCTCTGGGGTCAGATTCTCTAGCACCCAATTCGCTAGCATCAATTCGAGCTCATTCTAATTCTCTGTTTGTAAGGTTATATTTTTCTAGTCCATGTCTGGATATGCATCTAATCGCACGAGCAGCATTCACACTTGCAGAAGTTCAGGTTCAGCCTCCCAATAATATAATAAGCATAAGCTATTATATTCCAGAATATAATTAAAAATGTTGGCATGCCCTTCACCTCCATCTTCGTAGCTACCTCCTGGTTATTTAATGCAGGCACACCACCAATATATATATATATATTTGAATCTCAATCTTCTCGTCTCGGTTCTAAGCTAGATTTCAAGAAAATAAGATGAGAATTGACCCAGGAGAACCGGTCAGAATCCAATTTGACTCTAATATTTGTTTTGCATAGTTTATAGATATGCTTGGAAACATAAAAAATGAAATGTAATTCCAAAGCCCCTTCCGAACAGCACAGGCACGCGGTCTAAAATCTAAACATTCATAGGCAGAAAAGTCGTGTGACCTGATTTTAGCGGAGTTTAATATTGTTTAAAACCCTATTGAGCAGTTTTCAAAACCAATTGGAGCTGCTGCCATGTATTGAACTTAGATTAACAGACACCTGTTGGGGAGACCAGATAAAATCCCTTTCGTATAGAATTCCTTTCAAATCTAGGTGAATATGGTCCTGTCACTTAAATTTTGAGCATTTCCTGAAGAACAAATGGAGGAGTCATTATTAATGGAGAAAACCCCCATAACTGTTCAGCCAGAATGCTGTTATCTCATGTCTAGAAACGTGGCACGCGGGCTACAAGTTCTCGGTGAATTGTAAGCATTAGCCAGATGTTTTATCCTCTAGTTGTAAATCAGAATCGTAGTTTATACTTGTCAAAATTTCATCATTGGAGATTGCAGGCTTGCCAATTTGCTCTCAAGTAATCAGGAGCACGAAAAAAATGAAGATGTAGGGCTGGTAACTAATCATTGATACGTTGCGTCCTGAAGTGTTCATTGGTCCGAGTAGACCTCCATAGCCTGATCTGTCTGGTGGCTGCATTTGATCACACTAACCTGTTCCTCTGCGTCTGCTGGTCTACTACTTGAATAAAGAGTAAGATGCGAAGGTGGAGCTTTTGGGGGGTCCTTCTTCCCATGAGTCAATTCCACAGTCAACCAAGTTATTGACCATCGTAATCTTCAGAAGAACACAAAGCTTCACTCTGAAGACAAGCCCTGCCTGAAAGTGATTTTCAGAAGAATCTGTTAAATAGATCAACCTGGCCAAAATCTGAACCCGGCTCTGTATTCAGAGCAGTGGTAATATTTACATGGACACATGATAAAGAAAGGAACCTTAAGATGTATGAACAGTAACATTAAATAAGCTCGGAGTGTTTGTGTGTTTTAGTAAGATAACAGGATTGGTGTCCAAAATAAGTTCCTACTGTAATTTATTCAGGTAAGAAAAAAATCATGCATGTAATTGTATTTTCTTTCCTTCAGTGCCGCCCCCGCCCCCATTTATTAAAGAGAAATTTTCATTTGCTAGATATACATGTTAAAGAATAATATAAATAATATTCTGGAACCTCAAGCTTTTAGATGAGATGATTCCTTAATAATATATACATCTAAATGCAAGCAATTCAATATATCCATACCAACTAGTATGAAAGAATTTGTCAAGTTTCTTAGTACATCAAGATCACGATAGCTCATTAGAAGACCAGAAAAAGTCTAACTATGATCTGTAAATCACACTAGCAAGGCTACCTGTCCTTGGGCTTTATAGTCATTGCAAGGTTGAAGCAATGAAGCAAATTATGGCTAGTACATGTTAAGAAACCATTTCATTTAAAAACATAAGTTATTGCAAGCAGTGCGCATGGATATATGAGATTCGAAATAATGACCGCTAGGTAAACAAGGTTTTGATACCATGTTAAAGAACTATTTTACCTAAAAACTTAAATTATTAGATGAGACCCGGAATATAATTTAGAGGCACAAGGCAACCTAAGTGGAGCGGCTGTTCTTCTGAAGTTACAGCGGCTGCTATCTGTAAAAAAAGCAATATGAAGGAGGAAGAAGAGCATATGCATATACAACACAACTAACACAGAAATATACTAAGTTCCTGTGTCTTCCACTACACTGTACATCGCTTGAGATCCATGCTCAAATTCATATCAGATGAGCCAGTAAATGGATGCTTCATCCTTAATAAACAACACAGATGCTGATAATCATTCAGAATATGGCGCTTATAATTTACACTATTAAATTCTTGATCTATTTAAACTTTAAAGTCTATTCACTCATACGGAACAGTAAAGAGAAGATAAACCACAATTTTATAGCAGACCTGTCTGTGCAGATTTGGATGATTTTTTTTTTATCCATCGATAAAGTGGCTGCACCTTTACTCATATGTCCATGTGCACTGCTTGCAATGCCCAGTTTATCAACACCAGAGAGCAGTTGACGAGGTTGGCCAAGAATGTTTGAGACAGCAATACCAATCATAGTACTTGGTCTCGTGCGCATGTTCTCATTAAATCTTTGATTTTATCTCACCTGATCAACATATAAAAAGCAACTCATATTCATCATTTCAATTGTGATAATATGCATAAGGTCGACAGGAAACAATGTTAATTTTTCCATGTCGAAAACAGAGATTTAACTTTTAGGGTGTAGCAGAAAGAAATAACACCACGGATATATATTTCAAAACACGAGTGCTAAGCTTAATGGACACGCAATACCAAGCCCACGTTAGCAAGGACTAAGAGCAGTAGGAGTCATCGAGGATGACCAGAACCCAAGCACTACTCTTGGCATTTGATGAGGACATAGCCGTTGAGACTTGGAATAGAACCTCTGAGATGTTAATAATACTGTAATTGGATGAGATAAAAAACAAGTTTGAAATGTGCAAAAACTATGTTTCAAGATAGGTTTTAGCACACCCAATTTGAATAATCGGATCAACTGACACGGCGGTTGCTGTTTTTACAACATATGGAGGATGTGAACTTCTGTTGTGGAGAGACATATCTAGAAAGTTGTGGTGATGGTGGTTGGACTCTTCAACTTGTTATCAAAGAAGGATCATTTTTTGGCATCAAATCACTGATCCTAACAGCATTCATTTTGCCTTTCTTTAGAACCCTAACACGTAATGCTGTAGCAGGATGACCCCCTGCATGGTTTGGATGGTGATCAAGACTCTCATCAATATTGTATCAATTATTTCAGTGAATCAGTCCCTTCAACAACAAAAATCCCAGTTATCTTGGTCTACCAAAATCTTCCCCTTAGAAAGAAGCGGCTGCATTTGGAAAAAGAAGCTTCCATGAATCACTGGTACCATCAAATATGAAAACATATTTGGGATCAAAGTAGACATAAAAACTGAATGTAAGAGTGAATAAATGCCTGTGCCAAAAAAAGAAGAGAAAAAGAAGAAGAAGAAGAAGAAGAAGAACACTAATGCCACTGGGCCATTAATCGAACCCTTTATATTGCCTTAAACCCAGTGGTGATGCATCTTTGCGATTCTTCCTCGGATCAATTCAGTGATGTTGTTTAGATTTTAGAAGATGGTTCCTTAAATGCAAATGCTTCTGTCATAATAGCTAGTTAGGTTGATCTTGCTGTAGAAGGCTACGTGGCTACACCATCTCAGGGGCAAACAGGAGACCTCGCAGCAATTCTCCCAGATGTTAGAAAATTAGGGGGTTTGCTGAAAATTTAGTGAGTATTTTTATCTTCATTGAGCGAAAACAAACAAATTCTTCTTACCTTTTTTTTCTCATGAATCTGAATTCTGTAACTATTTAATTTACTGTAGTGATTTGTTTGCGTGATGGAAAATGAGTTTGCAAGCTAAAAGTAAAAGTATAATCAAACTTCATTTATTTATTTTTTTAAATGTTGCCCTTTGAGCTTATCATTATTTGTATTTCGAATTTCTATGCAAGTGGAGTAGCTGAGATTATTTTTTAAAATATTTTTTTTAAAAAATATATTAAAATAATATTTTTTTTATTTAATTTTAATTAAAATATTAAGATATCTGTTTGAGATAGGGATAATTTTATAAAAAAAACAAATAAAAATAAAAATTTTATTCCCATTATTTTTCCGGTGAGTTTTTTTTTTTTAATTTCAAAACCGATGAATTCAGTTTCATTGTTCAATTCTCTTTGACGATTTCAATGGTTGATTTTGGGTTTCTAAGAAAACATGTAGAGCACTGAAAATTAGAAAAACCCTAATCAGACAGCCAAATGTTTCGTTGTCTTCTAGACGTGAGATATGGGGAATCCAAAACCTGCATAGAGAATCTAATTAGAATTTAAATTTTATTTAACCCTCCCCCCTCACCTGTGACACACATGGATATCCAAGCCATGAACGACACGTGTCTCTTCCCAGATCTTTCACTCTCCAAGGTGTCAACCTTGAATTTCATCAAAATCATCGGATCTCTAAGCTGCATGTGATTTGTTTTTCTTTTCGGGCTGGAATTCTGAAAGTTGGAAGACGGGAAGGTACCAGAAAAAAACAGGCCAACTAGCAGGAGCGCAAGATTCGGCTAACTTCTCTTGTGTTTGTTACTTTCTATTATTATTATTATTATATTTTTATTATTATTATTCTAATGCATTTTAAATAAACTATAATTTCATATCCCTTAGATAATAACTAGTCAACTGCCCGCACTACGTTGCGGGTGTAGTGCGGGCGAAAAAAATAATTTTTACAGTTGTTAAGATAATTTGGTATACTAAAAGGTATTAACATTGTCTATTATAATAACAATAATATCGAAATTTCAACATCTAAAATTATCATTATTATTATTGTCAAAAAATCATCATTATTATTATTGTCAAAAAAATCCACAAAACCTCAACAGAAGATAAAACAATTTTTTTTTTATCATTGTTATCACTGTTAAAACAATAAAAATTATCAAATTATCCTAACAGAAAAATACCTAAACACATTAACAAAGGAGTAAGGAAAAAAATAATAATATTATTATTATTATTACTATTATTATTATTATTATTATCATCATCATTATTTTTATTGAGAGAAAAAAACCTAAACACATTAACAACAGAGTAAGGAAAAAAAATATTATTATTCTTATTATTATTATTATTATTATTATTATTATTATTATTATTATTAGAATGGAAATAAGATTAAAATATAATATTTTAATATATAAAACTTGTTTTACTAAAAGGTATGAACAATGTCTATTATAATAACAATAATATCGAAGTCTCAAATTTTTAAATTATCATTATTATTATTGTAAAAAAATTATCATCATTATTATTGTCAAAAAAATCCTAAAAACCTCAACAGAAGATAAAACAATTTTTTTTTTTATCATTGTTATCACTGTTAAAGCAATAAAAATTATCAAATTATACCGAGAGAAAAATACCTAAACACATTAACAAAGAAGTAAGGGAAAAAAATATTATTATTATCATTATTATTATTATTATTATTATTATTATTATCATTACTATTACTATTACTATTATTATTATTATTATTATTATTATTATTATTATTATCATCATCATCATCATCATCATCATCATTATTTTTATTGAGAGAAAAAAACTTAAACACATTAACAAAAGAGTAAGGGAAAAAAATATTGTTATTATTATTATTATTATAATTATTATTATTATAATGGAAAATAAAACACAAATATCAATTTATCAAGGGATTAAAATCAAAAAGTAAAACTATTATTATTATTATTATTATTATTATTATTATTATTATTGTAATTATATTTTTTTTATATGATTATTATTATTATTATTATTATTATTATTATTATTATTTTTATTGTTATTATTATTTTTATTGTTATTATTATTATCATTATTATTTTTATTATTATTATCATCATGATCATGATCATTATTATCATTATTATTATTATTATTATTATTATTATTATTATTATTATCCTAATGCATGAAAGTGGCAAAAATAAATCAAAGAAAAAAAATCGATGGAAAATAAAATTATTAGCAAAAATGTAGCAATTATTTGATAAGCATTAAATATTTAAACAGGGATTTAAATCATAAATCAAAAGTTGAAGGGCTGAAATGAAAATCACATTTATTATCAATTTTAATCGAAGGACAAAATTGAAAAAATTCAAACCTGTGTACCGAATTTATTGACCAATTTGGACCCAATCCGGAAATAAAACGTTCGAGGACCGAAGTGAAAGGTGCCCATTTAATTAATTTCAACCGGAAGGACGAAATCGAAGAAAATGAAAACTACTGTAACAAAAGTGCAAGGTGCGGGGAAGCAAATTGTAAGTTGAGGGACCGAATTGAAGAATGCATAAACACGGGGGACTCCCCTGCACTTTTACGTGCAGGGGAGAGAGAGAAACGCTGCCGCCGTCTTCAACCGGCCTCCGCCGCGTACACGGACACAGTGTGGTACAACGCGCCGCACCGGGAGGAAGACCAAGCGTCGGCGCACCGGATTAGACTCCGGTTGACCATTTCCGGCCACCGTATCATACCGCACGCGCCGCTTGAAAGGGGCGTCAGGGGGGGCACCGTCGACCGCGTGGCACGCACGCGCCTGACAGTTTCCGAAAAATATATAAATAATAATGGTCAGTTACTGTTATGTCCCTGCCCGTAAATAAGCTATTTTGTCTTATAGGGGGCTATAACCGTCTTTAGCCATTTCAAAAATATTAAAAAAAAAAAAGGGTTGCGGCGGACCGGACCGATCGGACCGGACCGGACCGGTCCGTACGCGTGCAATTACGTCCGCGCCCCTGAGCCTAACCGGTATTTACCCCTCAGCCGACAGCTTTTTTGTCCTATTACCGGGGCTAATATCGCCTCTACACTGTTCATAATAGAAAAAAAAAAAAAAAAAAAAGGTGGACGAACTCGCGCGACGCACGGCGGACAAAAGTCCAGTCCACAGTGATTTTACTCACAATGCACAGTGCCGACCCCGAGCTGTTTTAGCTCTTTTGTTAATGTGGACTTTTTTTCTAATGCATTTCCCCTAAATTTGTTTGTAGCTTACAGAAAGCATCAACTAAGACTATAAAAAATTCGAGACGCAAAAACTGATGGAATGTCATGGTGATTGTGATAGAAAAAGCCCACATAGGCAGGCCCATTCCCTGAACCTTACCAAACCAATGATGTAGCGAGTGTGGGGGCGTGCAATAGAGAAAGGACAACACGCGCGCGCGCGCGTCATGGCTTAAAACCACAAACTCCATCTTCAATGCTCGAGGGGATTACGTACAGAAATCACACTCAAATTCTAAATCACAGAATCCTGACTTTGAGGCCCTAATCTAATCCCGTGAGAGCACGCATGTGACAGACTCAGACAAACACATACAAGTGCATAAATCCACAAATTCCCATTTTCACCACCAAATAGTTATCTCTATAAACGCCCTCCTCTTCGAATCTTTTTTCTTAAAAATAAATAAATATAAAAGCACATTCATCAAGCAGGCTATCAACTTGCTACTCGAGAATAGCTGGACTTGGAATCCCAACTGCTAGCAGCGGCAGCAACTCCAAGATAACGCTGGCGATACAGCATATTATTTATTTTATGGTGAAGCTATCATTACTTTCTGAGTGGTGAAAGTCGATTTGTTCATGTTATTTTCTGTCATTCGCGAGAGCGACCGCTGGAATTTTTATTTTATTTTTTGTTATGGACCATAGGTTTTGGATTCGCCCGTGAATGATTTAATTCCCTCGTCGCGGACCTACTACATGTTTCTTACTGGTTACTTCTATTGGCCGCAAAGAGCTAACAAACAATAAAGAGTCACGAGAGTCGGCACTGATTTTCTTCGCATCAACCCACATCTTTTCATACATTACCAGATTGCTACCACAATAATTTTTGAGTAAAAATAAATTTTTTTATGCAATTAAACTTTACTCTTTAAAAAACATACTTTATGAGTATAGGTGAGAAATTAAAATTCCAGTTATCCTATGATTTTACAAGAGATGCACGTTCTGACTCGAATTCAAAACTTATTATGCAGACTACAAAGTCTTAGTCATCGCGTCACGCTCCCTGGGTGTATAATAAGAAGTTTCTCCTTTTCTTTTTCTCAATCATCCAATGAAAGAGCAGTCGGGTGATCAGCTGGAATCGCATGAAATATTACATGTATCATTACGTCTAGATGATGTAATATGTCAATCGATGTCTTTATTTTCCCTAATTTAAGTGCAGAGTTAATTCCGTGCGAGGGACAGAGACGAGGCCTTAATTAATGGCGTGATATACATAGAAAAACCTAACTTGTAGTTACTCGTATACCAAAATAGAATAACGGTTGCTGTGCATAAGAAGCTTCATCGCCCGTGTTCAAAATATGGCTTAAGAACTTGTAGAACACAGAGGAGAATCACTAAGCTCTCTCTCTGTAACAAGGGTTTGGCAGATGTAGTTAACTTGCTGGTTGCAAAACACAATCAATCAGTGTTCTGTTTAAGTATCAGGAATTGTTGCCCTCTCTTCAGGGTTTTGGATTATAGTACTTTATTATTACTTGGTCAAGGTCGACAGGTAAATAAATTAGTATGGAATCGTGGTCCGAAAGTTATTTTTTTCTGCAAAATCGCATCCTATAATGATTTTTAAATGCCTGGATGGAAGAACTTTCATCATTTCATTGAAGCAGGATTCATAATTACGGCATGAAATGTTTCATGTGCGACGCATAGATTATGCATGAACAGGATAAGACATATTTCCTCAATTTTTTCCCCCTTTGTTAGTTGTTTGTTTAGAGGCCCTGCCCGCAACAGAAGCCTACAGAATGCACCTGGTCTTGGCACTATGCTCGAGAAAACACGGGCCTCAAAGCAGCTCTCGCAAGCAGGTAATAGTATACTGCTGGCGATGCAAATCCCTCCCAGCCCTACCCTAGCCTTATTACGTGTTAGCCAACTAAAAACACCAAAAGTTATTGTATTAAATTCTTGTTTTGAAGGGTTGTAAACTTTGATTTTATAAGTTTTTTTATTTATAAATATATTAAAATAATATATATTTTAAATTATTTTTTATATTATTAAATAAAAATAATATCAAAATTATTTAATTTAAAATAAAAATATTTTTTTTTAAAATATTTTTAAAACACAGTGTAAAACAAACTAAAAAAGGGACAGAAACAAGGAAAAACAGATCATCATTTATTGGCAGCATCAAATTAGCTAGCAAGGTTTTACTCCTTGAGAAGCTTGAATTAATCTCTCGTTAAGGGCACTCAAAAATTAGTCTTAACGTTGAGAGTGGGGCGAGTTATGCCTTGGCCAAGTGATTTAGTATGATATTACTCTCCACCCTCAAAGGTTTAGTAAAAATAAAAAGACGAACAGAATTAAAAAGGTTAGATGAAATCATTGATTTCTACTGAAGAATCAAGTACATTCTGCAACATCTGCCACACGAGAATCCTCCGAATTATCCCCTACTGTCATTAAAGAGACGATGGTATTTCAATCAACTTGAACATGACACGTGTCAGCCGTGAACATCAGAACAATTTTTTGGAGGTCCTCTTACGGGAGTATAAATTAATCCCTCTTGCTGCTTCACTCGAGGCCCCTAAAACTTACTAGGACTTCTCTGCCTCTCTCTCTTATGCAGTTTCTCAATAACAGCATTAGTGAAGCTGAACTTATTGTTGTCTTGCATTGACATATTCTTGATTTTTCTGGTTCTTCACAGTATTGAGCACTGCAATCTTTCATTCCATTTTCATGGAGATCATTCGCTGTATTTTAGCAGTTTTCTTCGGGGTGTCCCTTCTGCTTTATAATTCCAGCAATGTAGAAGGAAGGTATCGTTACCACAAGCCAAAGAACAAAAGCTCCAAAACTACAGGGTCCCCTGTTTCTCCAGCCCCTTCTGATGCCCCTGATCCTCAAAGCCCCTCTGCCCCTTCATCCCCTTCTAACTCTCCTCAAATCCCTTCAGACCCCTATCCGAACACAAGTTCAGACTGCATTTTCAATGTCATGGATTATGGGGCAGCTGGCGATGGTTCCACTGATGACACTGATGCGTTCAGGCAGGCTTGGAAAGAAGCTTGTGGAGTGGAATCTGGTGTTATTCTGGCTCCTTCAGGCTACTCTTTCATGATCACTTCGACTATTTTCTCAGGTCCGTGCAAGCCAGGGCTTGTGTTTCAGGTAAAAATATTTATACCCACGTCGTTCTGTTTGTCTAGTAGGGCCTGGCTTACTGAGAATTGCAACGTGAATAGGTGGATGGGTGCCTAATGCCTCCGGACGGACCGGATTCCTGGCCGGAGAAGGATAGCACGCAGCAGTGGCTTGTGTTTTATCGACTTGACGGTATGACTCTCACAGGAAAAGGAACCATTGAAGGAAATGGAGAGAAGTGGTGGGATCTACCCTGCAAACCTCACCGGGTAAGCTTTCTTTGGTTAAATTTCTGCATTTCATTAATTCCGTGTTGGAACCATATTAACGTTTTCTGTCATGATATGATGTGATCTCAGGGTCCTAATGGATCGACATCAAAAGGACCATGTGCTAGCCCTGCGGTAAGTGAAAATGAACCGCAAGTAATTTGGGTAAAAAATGATCAATCACTACGTAATTTTGCCATGTATTAACAGCTAAAACTTTTTCGATGGTTTCAGCTAATTCGTTTCTTCATGAGCTCCAATTTGGAAGTCAGTGGCTTGAGAATCCAAAACAGTCCTCAATTCCATATGAAATTTGATGGCTGTGAAGGTGTTTTGATAAAAAAACTGTCCATATCTTCTCCGAAACTTAGCCCCAATACTGACGGGATCCACATAGAGAACACCAGGGATGTCGGCATCTACGACTCTCTCATTAGCAATGGTATGACATATAAAAAAATAAAATAAAATATTTTATTTAATATAATCTCTCTATTTCAGATTACTTATCTGCTATTAAGCCATTCTAATAATGAAATTCCATGACTTGAACAGGTGATGATTGCATATCAATCGGGACAGGATGCTCAGATGTGGATATCGATGGTCTCACTTGTGGTCCCAGTCACGGGATTAGGTAATTGAGATCATGGTTGTGTTCATATTAAAAGCTATTTCAAAATTCTTCTTCAAATTGGAAAACACAACCTGATTTCCACCCGCATTCATCTTTTTCGCTGCTTTTTTATTAGAAAAAGAAAGAAAAAAAACTTGGTGTTTCATCTATTAAGGGCCTGTTGATTGAGAGCGTCTATTATCAAAAACAATTCACATCAAATGCAGATCTAAAGTTACAATCCAAATGATTTTTCAAAATTTTGCTGAATTCTCTTATACGGGACTGGCATCAAGTGTCTAAGACTGTGGATTCTTTGTCTGTTCTGCGTAGCATTGGAAGCCTAGGCGTACACAATTCCCAGGCATGCGTGAGGAACATAACCGTCCGAAATACATTAATAAAAGAATCCGACGATGGATTAAGGATCAAAACATGGCAGGGCGGCACGGGCAGTGTATCAGACATAAACTTTGAAAACATCCAGATGGAGAATGTCAGGAACTGCATCATCATCGACCAATACTACTGCCTGTCAAAGGCTTGTCTGAATGAGACCTCGGCTGTTTATGTCACAGGCGTGACATACAGGAACATCAAGGGCACGTACGATGTAAGAACCCCGCCAATACACTTTGCTTGCAGTGACACAGTAGCCTGCACCGACATACTGCTATCAGAGGTCGAGCTTCTCCCTGAAGAAGGTGAGCTGGTGGACGATCCATTTTGCTGGAATGCTTATGGAACTGAAGAAACAGTGACTATTCCTCCTGTAAATTGCTTGAGAGAAGGAGAGCCTGAGAGTGTAGGCGAGATCTCCTCTACTGGTTGCTGATATAGTGATCGCAATCATATATACTAGCAGTTTTTGTTCTTACAGGTATATATTATTGTAACATATAGGATGTGTCGTGTACTACAGAGACCCGGATCCATTATTGTATTGTTCTTGCGTCTTGATTGTTGCCGAGGATCCATCCCTGCTAAGGGCGCTTTGCCCTTGATTGTGTGATGATGTAATGGAATATGGGACTTTGATTGTGAATCGATTGTTTTTTTCCCTTCAGTGCTGTGAAGAGATGGGAATGGATTTTCCATTTAATCATTGTCTGGTGTTTCCAATATATAATCATTGTCGAGGACTGCTAGCTACCTTCACCACTATCATATATTTAATGGTTTTACTTGAGTTTTTTTTGCATATGTTTTTTTTTTTAATATTTAAGTGATTGATAATTATATTTTTATTTTTTTAAAATATTTAAATATTTTTTAATAGTCAAGAAAAAAATAATCGGACTCGTAGTGTAACAGGAGTCACTGATATATTAAACTATTAACTATGATAAAAATAAATAAATTTACTTACAAGGATAGACTAAAAATAATTCTTAAAAAATAAGTGGGGATTTTTTTTTATTTCTCTCTTTCTTTCTTTTTTTCATTTGAAATTACTGAAAATCAAATCAATAAAAAAAACTCCGACATAGAAATACAATAGATGCAGAAAATAAATACAGCAGTGTTGATTAATATTGTTAGCTGTTCTTAAAATATATTTTACTTGGTTTGTTTCTCGGCTACTTTGAACGGTCGAGAGTAAACTATATATCTGTAGTAACCAAAACTGCTACTGCAATTACCATTACTATCTTATATGATACAATAAAATAAACCTTGTATTCCCGTAAATGGCCAGTTTTATAAATACTTCCCAATTATTTTATGTAATTCGACCCATGACAAGGCTCCTAATATTCCAAGCCCACCAGTAAATGGGCCAATCAGGCCTATCTTTTCCACCTGACAATCGACTTATTTAATAGTAAATGGGCCACCCAGGCCTATCTTTGCCACCTCACAATCGACTTATTTAATAAAAATTTAACTCCATGCCCACCAGTAAACAAGTTAATTTGCTTCTTTTCAGTTTCGCCTCTGCAACTACGAATGAAATTTTAAACAATCACCCACTCCGCTCCCGCTCTCGCCGAATTTGGAAGAGACGATGCCCTCTTTACAAACTGCGCTGCCTCCTGAACTGGCCAACAACGTGATTAGAGTTAAGTATCATTTTCTTGTTGCTTCAATTGAATCTATGTTGGCAGTAATTATCCAGATCCCTAATTTTCATGGTTTCAATCGCAGCTTTACCGTGAATGTCTTCGACGAGCTAAATATATTGGCCATCAGGTAATATTTTCTTTAATTAAACTCATTAAATCCTGTTAAAAAATGCAATTTTAATCAGATCAACAACATTTCTTCCTATTTTATCCAGTATCGATTATATTACCAAAATAATTCAAATGTCTGTGTCGGGGTATGGAAAGGAGTAGTTTGTTGCTCGGTCATCCAAGAATGGTGGTGCTTATGATATGGAATCGGGGTAATGGTCCTGGGAGTTAACTCTTACTTTGGCGTGCTGTATGGTTATGTGTGACGGGCTATGTTGCACTCATTATTATCAACTAGAATACCTACTGCCGTTGCTTTGAAACTCCAACCTATTTAGTTGCTGCGATTGTGACTTGGATGGCATAGAGGTGGCCATAGATCTTCTTTTTACCTTTTTTTTTGTGGTAATCTGGAGTCTAACTCCACCCTTGTGGTAACTTCTCTGCAATGAATTCTTGATGAATCTAGTCCTGGTTTCTAAAAAAATAGAAATAGAAGCGACATTAGTATTCATCTTTTTCAATATAGCCTCCATTATTATTTTTTAGTTGATGTGTGTTAATATTTGTGTTTTAATTATTGTGGCAGCAACATAACACGGAGCTTCTTGTCAATATGGTAAGACAGCAGTTTAAAAGAAACAAACACGAGACTGATCCAGAGAAAATTCAAAAGTTGAAGGATGAGTAAGTTGAAGTTGCTCTGTTTTTCACATTGTTAAATTTTTTGCTCCTTGTTGTGTCTGTTTCATTTCTTGCACTGTTTATTTTTATGTCCGTGTTTTAGGTGCAGTTTTTCTTGATTTAAATATGTATTGTGGATTTTAAAGGAAATTACTTGATTAGGCAACCATGATGCCAGTTGCTTTGTTCTATAATTAGAGTGCAAAACAGTTCCTTAATTCATTTGTTTGGCAGAATTAACTAGCTGGGTTGTAGGTTACGGACACGCTAACTAGCAGTTTGTTACTCTCTCTTTTTGGGAGCATTGTTTTGAGTTTGATGTTTTTTCTATTATTGCAGTGCGGCAAGGGGACTTATAAATCACATACTCTATGAATCGGAGAAGCTGTCTGGTCGCAAAGTGAGCAAGAGTACTTGATGTTTCTTCAGAATTTTTAAGTAGAAGTTTGGGTCGAGAGCGCAGTCGGTGAGTTGGATGAAGTTTTTGGCTATCATTTAGATAATAAAAGAGATTTTTCCTTAATCATCACCAATCTTCTGAGTGTTCAAGGATCATGCTTAATGGAATTTGCATAAACGGAAAAATCTCATACTAGCTATGCATGCCATTTTCTTGATTACCAATGAACAGTAACGGCGTAATAAAAAAGGGTGGAGGGGAAAGGCTGAATTTGAACCGGGTCATAATCACGGCATTATCTCACAGTTTGCAGACATTGTTTCTACCGAGTATTTTATTTGCCTTGGATGTTTGCATGCATACAGTGCCTTTAAAATGCATTGAT
Organism: Salix purpurea; assembly: GCA_027405865.1. NCBI lineage: Eukaryota > Viridiplantae > Streptophyta > Magnoliopsida > Malpighiales > Salicaceae > Salix > Salix purpurea. Next base: position 5,882,449 of record JAOWLH010000012.1, on the reverse strand, counting down.
ATTATTTCGGAATTGAGGTTGTGAAACTCAATGCTGCAGTGTCTATTTTGCTCAACAGCATGACGGTCATGTGCCAGTTTTGCTTCTATTTTCATAGCTTTTGAACTTTCAACATACACCATACACTAACAAGTATCCCAAAAATACAATCAGAAAATAAATTAAAATCAAACTTTTAGTTTTAAAATAAGCGCCAAACATCTGACTCGATTATTTTCTTAGAGAATCAATTAGCAAGTACAGAGACAAGCACTCTCCCTTCAAAAACTTGTTCGAGGAAGTTGAAGAGTACGATTTCGAAAACATTGGCTTCTTTCTATTCCACATGACGAGGCTGTCTTCAAAGAAATTATTTTTTGAAGAGATTGGAGTTTCTGGATGAATTATAAATTGTTAGGCGATTTTGTTTTGAGTCTATTGACTATCGATATTGTTTGAGTTTTTATAGGATTGATGGTGTTTTGAAATCAAATATGCATGTAGAATACGGTTTTTTAGTGGTTGGATTATGAGTTAATTAAATGACCATTGAAATAACTTTCTTCTTTGATGTAAACTATTATGAAGAATGCCTCCGGAAAAAATTCTCTTTTGGAGAACATGAGGATCCTTAATAATCTTTTATAGAGAAAAAGAGTAGTAAATATATGCTAGAGAACGTAAAATTCTAAGAACAAAGTTGTTTTGTGCTAAATATGTTTTTTCAAAGCAAAAATCTTGAACCTTTTACCGGGTGGTATAAGAGGTATTTGTAGCACTTGAACTTCTTTTTTAAAAAAAAATGGAGAGGTTGAAAAATAATTTTACCATGATAACATTTATAATGAACAAATATCTCATACACATGCATTAATGAGAGAATATCCTTTACCTATGCATCAAAGAAGGAATAAGCATATAGAATTGAGACACTCGTTGAACCCAAGATCATTATGTCATGTTATCATGATAAAAAAGGAGAAGGGCTTACAGGATCATGCACGCCCTTGGGATTGAGCTCGGGAACATTGTCCGAAGCCAATAAGGCTTGGGTGTTTGCCCAGTACTTGGGCTTGGTCTGTGCACTTGAGCCCACAACTTGCTGTTGGGTTCGCCCCAACACTCGGGCTCGGGTGCTCACCCGAGTCGGAGTCCATACAGTGCTGGACATGGGCTAAAAGTTAAACCCACGACCATTATGAGTTATGTGCTAGGAAAACAAATCTTGATCCTTTAGTAGAACTCCCAAGTTTGTGCGGTATTTTTATTGAATATACTTGATAAATATATTGTATTGTTTTGTTTTCAACATTTATTCTTGTAAAAAAAGCGGGGGCATCTTGAGGTGTTTCACCCGACCACTCTCATGCTAGATGACATTTATAGCTAAAATATTTTTTTTATCTTGATTGGATAAATACCTAGCATGGTGCTTTATAACGATATTAATTGTCTTTTTATGGATTTATCATGATGATGACATGCTGTGCTGATCTAGACGAGAATGAAGGATACCTCCTCTTATTCATAGACTTCTTTCATTTCAATTCATTTGAAATCTCTCTCTAACATTTCTATTAAAAACTTGGTGTGAAGTGGGGTAGGTGTGTGGAAGTGTTTAATCTTGATATGAGACATGATAACTTCATAGAATGGAGTAGAAAAAGTCATACCTAGAGACTAGGGGTTGTAGCGATTAAGGATTGGGCCGGGACTAGGAGGGCTAGCACCTGCCCACTAGGAAACCTCAGGTTGCCTACAGATCATAAGAATAAAAACAAGAGTATCCTGATCACTGAACGTGTGATTAAAGTCAACTCCCAAGTAAGATTAGTAAGCACTCATTGGACAGAACTGATTACTTCTCAATGAATGACCAAGGAAAAGGATAGTTTAAATAAATCCACATTTGCATTGTTTTACGCATGATTGACCACCTAGCAACATAATTGTATCATAGCCTTCTACGATTATCAACTAAATTATTTTACACGCATAATGGTAGGGAAAACTTGAGATTTTTGTCTCACAGAAACACTATCTTCACGGTCTGCAGAGCAGGCATACGAGGATAAAGATTACCTCTTTCTTTCGATTGCACTCCTTACACGCTGCAAAACACGAACAAACTCGTTGAACAACGTGAAGTCAAAATATTGTTGACTTTCTACACCTGGACCCACTCTGGGAATGTTTGATGGCTGAGTAAACGAGTTTTGACAGATTACGAAGTCAAAACAACCAAACTTCTCAACCAGTCTCTCAATTGCACTGCTTGTTAGCTTCCGTATGTCTTCTATTTGCTCCAATCGTCCAGTTTGTCCAGTACTGCACCACCACCTCTTTAAGACCCTTCGATTTGTTTCAGAAGTTTCAACAGAGACCACGCCTTTCAAATGAATTCCGAGACGATGTAAAGTAATTTCTGCACCTCCAATCCCACTGAAAAGTGACAACACTGTTATTCCCTGTGGGAAAATTGACTTCAAAACCGAGAGATGGTATCCCAAAGTATCGGTCTGGAAGCTATATCTGAGTGAGTACATCCTTTCTGTCAACGGATAATCTGCAATTAATGTGTGATTCAATGGATACCCCAGGGCTTTCTCTAAATGAGCGGGTTCCATAGGGGTTAGCTTGTTCGGGCCAACCCACATTAGATTTAATGCCTGGCAATGACGAAGGAGGTCTCTCTGCTGTTCAGCTGAGAGCAAACCTCGAGAATCATCCAGCATCCTTCCAAGCATATCACAGAGCTGAGACGATCCTCTGCTATCGAAATTTCTGCAGCTCATCTTCTTCCTTGCATCCCATGATGGCCACCATTTCTTTGTACTTGGCATCAGATCTTCCAAGGCAATTGGTGACTTTGGAAGGACGTGAGACCTATTTTCAGTAGGAAGATTGTGTATGTAGCCTTCCCTCCTTCTCAATGCCGAGAAAAACTGAGCATCCACAAATTCGGGCTCAATTCCATATAAGAACTGAGATATTTTTTCCCAGGTGTCAGCAGATGCAGTTGCAACATTCCCATAGAAAAAATACGGAGGTTTAGCAGCAATTTGATCAAGAATCTTGCATGGATTAGATCTGAATGGCTTTGGCATTCCAAATGTGGTAGTGTCGGAGTTAACCTTTTCTTCTACCCACTCAGGTTCAAAATAAGAACTTGAACCATAGTCATATTCCTGCTCAGGTGCAAAATAAGAACTTGAACCATAGTCATATTCCTGCTTTGGCTGTTCACCTGCACAATTTTCCTCAAGGCCATCATGCCTAGGCTGAGTTTCTTGATAGCCTTCAATATGCTCTTGTCTTGGACGTTTTCCTTTACGTGTTTCCTTGGTGTTAGTATCTCTTGACAGCAAAATAGTGTCTCGTCTACAATCCTCAGTTTCTGACTTCACCCTGCCGAAAGAGTGATGATGTCTTGTGCCATTTTCTGTCTCCACACCAAAGGATCTACTGTCATCTGCAGCACTCGAGCAGCTTGCAGTGGAATTCTCAGAATACTGCACAAGATAAAAACTATATTATGGGGAAATAACTGACTAAAAGAGTGGAGTAAATAGTGTCCATACCATCATCTTGAGCAAGAAAAGAAATGACACAAACAATAATGCCAACAGTTAACTTCAAGCTCCACAATGACTAGGTTGTGTTATAAAAATGAAGGAAATAGTGTCTAATTCCTTGTAAGCATGAGCAAGTCATTTGTAAGGTTCCACAAGGCCATAGAACATGGATACAAGAACATGATGCTCAAAAGTATCTGCCAATTTAACTCCTTCAAAGCATTACGTTTGCACTTTTCAGAAGGAAAAAAAAGGGTTTGAAATTCAACCTCAGGAATGCCAAGCATGTATATCCGGTCCTTAAATATTACAGTAGAACAATTTTGACAGTATAATTGACACACTCGTCGAAAGGCCATGTTAGATCAACTTTTAAGTACTTGATAATCAGTGCAACGATAAAATAAAAAGGCACTGTTAAAATTCAAAATAAAGCCTCTGTGGAGCTAAACCCAGAATACTGAAAAATTCAATTATAGACAAGGGGAGAACAAAATGACCTTCATCTTTATAACATAGGTTTCCCCAAGTTGATGTGCACAAATTGCATTAGCAAGCTCTGTAATTGGAATATCTGAACCTGAAAGAAAGGAAATAATGAATCACTCAATTGAATAAAACTAAAATGGGAGGTGACCTTGGTCAGAAAGAACCAAAATATTAAACAAAGATGATTGTTGCATATGTAATCACCAACAGCCAAAAGCCTTCTAAAAGATACAGCTACAACTTTGTGGAGAATAGTAATTTGAAGAAAATGTCTATTTTCACATGTTTATGATTACACTGAGATACCCCCCCCCCCCACTGAATTCATTTTTCAGGGTGATCAACATTAATCTTTGCATATCATTCCACTCACAGTGCTCTTTTTTGCTTCTTTTTTTTTTAATTATTTGGGTTTGAAAGGGATTAAAGCAGACCCTTGGTTTTCTAGAAACATGCACAAGACCCTGCAACATGCGTCTTGTGCATCTTCATTTACAGCAGTCCTTGATATAAACTTGATCAAATATTAAGTGCTCAGCAGGTGTTCTAATCTTGTATCTTTAAATTTTGTAGTCTTGTCCATTGACATCAGAAAATTGATTCTAGAAATTGGCAAGAAGACATCCCTTTAAAACATAATACACAACACAAAAAGTGGTTGAGAAGGAGAACATGAAAGAACTTTTGCAAACTTGAAGCATCAACTCAAAACTATCATGGAGCATCTGGGTAGGTTTAGAGAGAGAGAGAGTTTATGCAAACTTGAAACATCAACTATCATGGAGCATCTGGGTAGGCTTGGAGGGGGGGGGGAGAGAGAGAGGGACGCTCAGTAATACAAAAGCAATTCAGAAACTACTCAAAAGGGCTGAAGATGCAGAAGAACTTATCATATGTACTGTAAGGGTTTAGTGGTAAATTGGATTTTTCACCGCTCTCATTATTAGAAGCTAAAGATTAGAAACCTGGAAATATAACGTGCCTTTGCATTCAGAATAATCAAAGTTGTGAACAATAACTACTCACCAAACTTATCAATAGCCAATGAAATTTCATTTTCAGAGAAACCCATGTCAAGCAAACAGAGTGTTTTGTCCATGGTTCCATATAGGGTTTCATCATTGATATCCTGGACATCAAAAGGTTACAATTATTGATAATGTTCACATTATATGTAAAAAAATACAAATCTAACAAAAATAAAACTCAACTAGATATGCCATAAAAATTGACTCTGCCAAACTTCACAACTAAAAGTAGCCTTCAAAATACTCTTCCATCTCGTCTTTTACCTGGTAATAATCATCATAGTGCCAAGAGAGCTGGCCATGATGCATGAGACTATTGCAATAGAAAAATCCCTCAAACTCAACTAGATATGCCATAAAAATTGACTCTGCCAAACTTCACAACTAAAAGTAGCCTTCAAAATACTCTTCCATCTTGTCTTTTACCTGGTAATAATCATCATAGTGCCAAGAGAGCTGGCCATGATGCATGAGACTATTGCAATAGAAGAATCCCTCAAACCACTATAACGCATGAGTATCGAAGAAGATCTATCAACTTCACCTCCACACATCAGCCATGTACCTTTGTGCCTCAACTCTATGTATTTATGTATCAACTCTGTACCTCTATCCCAACCTTTCTGCTTCAAATCAATATCTTTTTGCGTCGTGTGTTTACTACAAAGTCTATGGCTTTTGCTACAGGTTTAACACTTACAAATCAAACTCGAGGCATCTACTTTTGAGTCCAGATTGTACTTATAATTCCACATCTGCACTTCAACTCCATACCTTCACGCTCTTTCAGTCTTATGCACCCACACAAACCAAACCACTAAATGTCCTATGCACTCCAGCCCCCACCAACTGGTAAAATAAATTATTGTTGAAGCAGAAAGAAACTAGGAAAAAGTACACACTTCTATCTTGTGTGGAAGAGATGTCAAACTTTTATCTGGTCCAAAATCACCTGAGCACATATACCAGTGCCCCATCCGCCTAAGTCAGGTAATTGAAAGCTTTGAATTGAATACATTGTATGGTGCATGGATGTCAAAACATTTCTCTCACCTTTTTTTTTTTTTCTCACCTCAATGTGGTACTTGAAGCATACATTTGTCATGTCATCTAACATAGATGTTGAAATACATATAAATATGTAAACAGCGACTAGATGAGAAAAACACAGTTGCAACACGGTGTCATCACCCAAGTCCCATAAACACACAAAATAGAAAGAAAGAAGCTGAAAACACAAGCATAAAGGTGATTTCCAAATCCCAAAGAGCCCAATAAGATTATCCGTTATGCTCATAACCTCCAAAAATGACAGTGAAAGCACACCTCTTTATTCTCCACATCAATATCAGGCATATCCTCTGTTTCCCTGTTAATATTGTTAGCTATCTGGGCAGCAATGATGAAGTCCATTATTTCATTGATGGGAGCATTCTCACCTGTGACATTATGAGATCACTATGACTGTCAGATGAACTATATTATGGCTGATTGGTTTTCAGAATTGCTAGAAAACCAAAAGAGGCAAAGAGTTAGTGCAGCGGACACAGACAGCCAATTTACATATAGTAACCATCTACAAGGAGGAGAAACAATTAAGTCAGAAAATGGAATCAGAAATGGACCCACAAAATCCTTCGAAGAAGAAGATATTTGCAAGAAAACTATGATGTATGTTGAAAGAAGCCATCACATTAGGGAAATAAGGTACACTAAATAACCATGCAGCCAAACAGGCCTCAAAGCAAGTTGCAGGTCTATCTCATAGCAAACAAAAAAAAATCACCAGATAGAAAATTTAGCAACTCACCAAGTTTATCCATTGCATATTCAACGTCCTTTGCTGGGAATTTCATCTTCAGCAAGGACACCCTTTTGTCATCATAAACTTCATCGAATACATCTGGCTCCTACAAAAAATTGAAGACCAACCATAGCAAATCCAACAATAGCATGTTATCAAAGATCACTGAATGCAGTGATCACAAGTCAAATCATCTTACTGAATGCTGATCAGATCAAACCTGCCAGTTTTGATTACAACCGCAACCAAGCTTCATGTGAACAAAAAGATCAAAGACATATAAAAATGAAAACTTTAGCAAGAAGAAAGGGTTTTATGGAAGCGAGAAAAATCTTAAGATTTTATGGAGATGTGCAATTAGTGCAATTATTTGGTGCATTTCGGTGGAGAGAATGGGAGGGTTTTTAATAACGATTACACCTGAAAGCAGTTGTGGTGGGGTGGTGGGATAGTAGTCTTCTTGGCTTCTTTGTGGTGTCACACTGCAGGGGCTCTTGGATGTGCTTCCTTTGCAGATATACAAAGGGAAAGTACCTTTTACTTTGAGCTAGTTGGCAGTTTCTTTTTTTCTATTTGGGAGGATGTTGTGTTATTTCTTCCTTCTATCAAATAAAGTTTTCTTAAAAAAAAGATGTAAAATTAATCCTAAAAAAAAAGGAGATTAGTGGTGAGATTATACATGGGCACAAACAATGATATCTGATCTATATAAATGGATTCCACAGAAAGGCTTCCCTCTTTGGTTCTAAGCATATGTCCCTCCAAAAGAGAGCCCTTGCTGCAGTGAAATGCCTTTGTCTAAAGGAACTTCCATTCCCGATTACAGAGAAAGTTGTTGCATGTGCATTAATTTCTATAAACATCCAAGCTTTTCTAACTATCAAACATTATATAGTACATATAATAAATAATTAGAAATAAAATAGGAACCAAGACATACCAGGGGGGATAAATACATGGTGAGAATTCAAAGATTTACAATGCAATGAATATGGATTGGAGAAATCTTGTGTGGAAATGCTCAATAATAGTTTTGCAGATTAATAGATCCTTCATTAGACATTTTGGAACTGAACCTGAGGTATTGACCTAACTCTTGTAACACCTAGCTTCAAGATGAGCTAGAAGACAGGAGACCGATATGAACACTAAAAGTTCACAGAATTTACCTCTTTTACTCCAGTTACTGCAGAATACTTTAGAGGGTTGCTTGAACCCCTATCATCAAACAAGCAATCTAAAGAATCTGGTGGCTGAGATTTAGGCTTTTGAAAACCCTGTTCCATTCCAAACAATGTCAACCAACAGCAGTTAAAAGTAGTTCAGAAAGTTTCCTTAAAAGCATTATCTATAAGCTATAAATGAGTAGGTAGTAAGATGCGTTGGTCATTTGCAGGAAAAAAAAAGTTTCCAAGATTTACAGGATTGTCATGAAAATGATTGAAAGAAACATTAGTTTAATTTTTATTTTCATTTTATGGGTGAAAACACAAAGTTGGTGACAGGAATCAGATTGGTTGATGCCACCAAAAAACACCTTGTAAAAATGTACTGACATAAATCACAAAAATATGTTTCATCTTGGCAAAAGAGATAGCTCAGATACAAATTATTAGTTACTTCATGACCCATGTAATTAAAAGATATTCAACACTAAACAAAACATGAAATATGTCCTGATGAATACATGAAACAATCCATCAAAATAAACTGGCAATGAAGCAAAATCTTAGTTAAACAAATTAAGACACAGGATCCAGGATGGACATTCCGATTCCAAAACCTTCTTCAATTGAGTCAAAAACAACTTTGGTATTCTATAGAAAAGTGAGAGAGAGAGAGATGTCATCGATTTATTGATTACTTACAGAACATTCCATGAGAATCTCCAATAACAAGTCGACATTGTCTTCACCTGGAATTAAGAGAAGATATTCACCAACAAAAAACCACGGAAAAATCTTTATATATATATCATATAAATTATTCAGAAAATAATTGAGGTTGGATAATGACTATAAGCAAATTAATCTGGGTTTGCAACTAATGCCTAAGGGGGGGATTCTGGTTGAATTAAAGTATGGATTTCTTCATGTTGTTTTAAAAAAGGACAATGCCGGTTCACCATATCCATTTATAATCTATTTCCAGTTCTATCAAAGAAAAGAGTTATAAATGAATGTTTATGTCCATTCATAACAATACCATTTTCCTCAATCACTCTGTCGACAAGAGACGGAGAGTATCCCATTTCAGTAAAAAATGATCTTAAACAGCTTCGAGATGAACTTGCTACATTATCCTGAAACAATACATCATACGATCCTTCAGCATAAGCCATTGAGTATACAACCAACAACAAATTCTGCTCCTTTTAATTGTAAGAACATACTCCAACCTCACTTGACTGCAGACTCTCGAATGCCAAATCAAAATCCAATTTCTCATGCTTTGGCTTTATTAAATTCTTGCTATTATCATTCCAATCGCTGCTGCTTCTGCTTCTGCTTCTATTTGGATCCTCCTGTAGTAATTAATATAATTATAAGTATAGTTAACCCAAATTTAACTCTCTCTTTGCAGCCAAAAACTGAGGAAAATCCCATCCCAATCAATCGAACACTAAAATTCACTTACCATTTCAAAATTAGACACCACCTTCACTTGAATAACCTCTCTGCTCCGCAATTAATTAAGCCAGCTTTCCCTTTCGTCTCTGCAAGATTTATACAATCATGAGATTAACCAAACCATCGGATGCATTTTATGTGCATGCGATGTAATTGTCGTTCCTCGCCATACCTGATAAGAGAAGAGAGGAGGAAGGAGAACGGCGCGTCGGTTACCGGTCGCTGAAAAACTAACTGAAACAGCTCAAAATTTTACGAATTACGACGGAGATGATAAGTTGTGGTGGCTGGGTACGGACTACCGCGTCAGTTAAATGTCGTTTTTCACAGCGTAAATTAATTATCAGTTCACGGTTCTTGAACATAATTATAGTTCCAAAGGGAGGAGGGTTTGCGACATGAACCGCTGGTGATTTGCGATATAAACAGCACGTTCGAGTTCAAGTTAGAGTTTAAATCAGAATATCTATTTTTTATAAGAGTTTAGAATAATCTATATTTTAATTCTCTCATCCCAAAAAAATTATAACTTAGGTCTTTGTTTTTTAAAACCTTTATCTTAATCCCTCTCTTCTTTTACCTTTGCCTTCTTATAACATCTTGGTTTTTTCTTTAAATCCTTACACTTATTCTTTCCTTCATTAAATTACATTTTCTATTTTCACATTCTACAGTAGGAGAGAACCCGACGGCTTTTTTTAATAAAACAACGGTCAACAATAATCAAGAGACTGGCTTGTTTTTTAAAAACTATCAAGGACTAAATTATAGTCTTAGCAACACGATAGTGACTAAACGACTTTACTTTGCAGAAGTGGAAGTCAAGCCTGTGTATTTTGTATTGTTGTAATTTTAAAATGTTTTTTATTTAAAAATATATTAAATATTATTTTTATTAATACAATAAAATTATATAAAAAATAAAAATATTAACTTAATATTTTTTAAAATAAAACTCACTAAAAAAACAAAAGTTACATTGTCTCGTAGTCTTTGCTTGGGTTAAGAGGGTAATGAATGATACGTCACTAGGCTTTAGAGAATACGAGCGAATTGCTCGCGCGATGCACTGGGATTTTTTATCTATATAAAAAATTAATTGATTTTATGCGTGTTGTATTTTTTATTTTAATACTCAATGAGTAAAATTATAATTAATAAAATATGTTAGAAACGGGTGTTTTTTCCACCAAAAAATGATTGAATATTGCTACTACTAAAACTCTATTGATAAAATCCGTTAGAAATGATTTTTTTTATATGTAGGAAATTGATTGTAAAATTTATTGCTCATATTATTATATTAAAAATATTTTAGAATAATAATAATAAATAGGTCTCACATATTTATAAGAAAAAAATAATCATTATCATTATTTTGAATGTCCTATCTATAATAAGAAGAAATTTTAACACCTAATAGTATTAAAAAAAATAAAAACTAAATAAATGGAAAAACAAAAAAAAATTATTAGATTTAAAAAAAATGAAATGAAGAATAAAAAAAAGAGAAAATAGAAAATATCATTTTTGAAATGACTACCAACAAAAATTAAAATGTAAACATAAAAGAAAATAACCTTAATAACAGTAGAAATAATAAAAATTGGTGAGACCATAATTATTGTTAGAAAAAAAATTTCATAATTTTTTTTTATAATACTATATTAAAAGTATTTCAGAAGAATGATATTAATTTTTTTTTCCAAAAAAGTTGAGGTCACACGCGTGCGCGCCCAATATATATATATAGTCTAACATATTTAAAAGAAAATAAAACTTACAAATAATCATTATCATTATTTTGAATATTTTATCTATAATAATTAGAAAATTCAATACCTAACAATATTAACAAAAAATAAATATGATTATATTTAAAGAAATTATTTAACTTGAAGAATAAAAAAAAAGAGAAATAATAACAAATATTGTTTTTGAAATGATTACCAACACAGATTAAAATTTAAAAAAATCTTAATAAGAGAGGAATAAAAAAATTGAAACAAAAACTAAGAGCATGTATATATATGGACAGAAATAACAATTATGTAAGAAATATAAAAAAGGATTTTTTTTTCAAATGGTAATGAACAACGAAAACCACAATTGAAATAATTGTTCATTACTGTTTGAAATTGCAATCTCCTTTAGCTATTTTATAAAATAATAGTAGTGGATCCCGTAAGCTGACCCGGACACCCTGTTTATAAAAGAAAAAATTATAAGTGGGAAAAAATAGAAAAAATTAAAAAAGATGAGTCTGGGGATTATTCGTGGCGCGCGTAAGTTGTCCCAGGCATCACAATTATAAAAAAAACGTATACGTGGGGGGGAAATCAGGGGAAATGTTAAAAAAAATGGATTCGGAGATTAGTTGTGGTGCACGTAAGTTATCACGGATACTTTGGTTAAAAAACACAAAAAAAGAAACCCAATTAAAAAAAATATTAAAAAAAAAAGCTAATCAGAACACCTCGGTTATAAAAAAACAAAAAAAAAGTGTAATTGGAAAAAAAAAAAGGAAAAAAATATTAAAAAAAAAGATGGGTACGAAGATTAGTCATGGTATGTGTAAGCTGTCCCGTCCACCTCGTTTATTTAAAAAAAAAAAAAAAAAGGAAGTCCGATTATAGAAAAAAAGTGCAAAGGGAAAGCACATTTTTAAACAGTAATGAGAGAAAAAATTGTAGCGCACATAAATTAACTCGGACACCCCAGTCATGGAAAAAAAATGTATAAGTAGGAAAAAAACAGGGGAAAAAATGCAAAAAAAAATGGATCTGGAGATTAGTCGTGGTGTGCGTAAGCTGACATGGATACTCCGACTTTTTTTTAAAAAAAAAGCCTAGTTAAAAAAAAAACTTTTCAAACAGTAATGAAAAGTGAAAATTATTGTTTATCAGTGTTTAAAAACATTAGCAACCGAGGAGATTCCAACTCTCGCTCTCGTGGTGCGGCAGCAAACACGTTAACCACTCGACTTAGTTGTTCATCCTAGCATACATATAATACTTATCTTACATTTTTGTGTTTTTTTGCATTTATTTTATATATATGTGACATGATATATTTTTAGTTTAAAGTGTTTTTTATTTAAAAAAAATGATTTATTTTTTATTTTTTATGATTTATTCTTCATATTATGATATTAAAAGTATTTCAGAACACTTAGATTAAATTAATCTGAGATTTTAAAAAAACTTAGTTCATTTTTTATATATATTTTCAAGCGTTGATACTTAACAAATATCAGAATATATAATTATTTTTAAGCGAAGAAACATTAAAAATAATTGTTCTCATTATTTTAAATTCCTTATCCATAACAAAATGAATATAAAAAAAATAATCAAAAGGCTTGTAGGTTGATTATTTCTCTCAAATGTATAGCATCATAAATATTTTTTAAGACCATTAATATTTTTTTACATGTAAAAAAAATTGGTTTTGGCTACGGCGAAACATAGAGCAAGTGACTCGTATATTTTTTCACTGTAGATAATTCGACCTAAATTTTTCACTTATTCTGTCTAAGTGTGACTTTGTATATTTTCTATTTACGTGATATTAGTTTTGAAATATCATACATAAAAAAACGTAAAAGTTAATTTTTAACAAAAACAACATCGACTGATGAATTATTTAGATTACTATTCTCATTGTTATTACCATGATTGTTAAATTGTAACTATTATTATAGTTGTCATTATAATCATTATTGTAAATAATTAATATTCTAATTATTATTAGCAATATTATCGTTGCCACCATCATTATTATTATTATTATAAAAAAAATTAATTTTTATTTAATGTTTTAAGATTTATTATTCATATTATTATATTAAAAGTGTTTCAAAACACCGAGATGAAATTAATTTGAGATTTTTTCAAAAAAAATTAGCTTATATATATATATATATATATATATATATATATATTTAAGGCGTTAATATTAAACAAATATCAACATATATAATTAGCCTCATATATTTTAAAGAAAAAAAACCTTTAAAATAATTGTTATTATTATTTAAAACACTTTATCCATAATAAAATGAATATATAAAATTATTATTATTATTATTGGATAAATAATGGAAATAAAAAAATTACCTCGAAGAATAAAAAAACCTAAAAATTTTAAACAAAAAGCTAACAAAAAAATAAAATAAATGAAAAAACAAAAATAAATATTATTAGTTGATTTTTTTTACTTGAAGAATAAATAAATAAAATAAAAAAAGAAAAATGGTTAAAAATAAGGAATATGAATTTTTGAATAATCATCGACACAAATTAAAATTTAAGGACTAAATTAAAAAAATATAACCTAAATAATATAGAAAATAGTAAAAAAAACTAAAAGTGTATATATATATTAGAAAATATATATACACTTTTAGTTTTTTTTTTACTATTTTCTACATTGTTTAAACATGTATAAAAATAAATATTATTTAAAAAATATATATAAAAAATTAAAATGAATTTTCCATCTTGGAATCACACTTTTATCCTATATAATACCACCAAGCACTTTTGAGAAACCATTCACACAGCTTCAATATTTCGTTTTATCGTTTTTTGGCTGACCATATCTTTCATATTTCACACGCGCGCGCACAAATTCATGACGCGGGCTTTTTTCTGTTTTTTTGGCACAACAAGTAACAGATGTCGCTGGTAGCGCTACTTGCCAGTTAATAATTCTGAAATATGAAAAATTGGTCTGCGTATATGTCAGAGCTATCAAATAAAAAACTCACTTGAGAGAACCATTAGATCTCCTGCCGAAATCATTAATTGCAAGGATAGCTGCCCGCAAATGAAAACCATTGAGAGGGCAGCTAATTAATTCGATGAACACAGTGCAAAAACTCATAAACAATTGACGCAGGATAAATAGAAGTCATATAATAATTATCATTCGCCATTACAATTCAATGCAATGAAATCTGAAGCAACTATTTTCTACATTGTTTAAACATGTATAAAAATAAATATTATTTAAAAAATATATATAAAAAATTAAAATGAATTTGCCATCTTGGAATCACACTTTTATCCTATATAATACCACCAAGCACTTTTGAGAAACCATTCACACAGCTTCAATATTTCGTTTTATCGTTTTTTGGCTGACCATATCTTTCATATTTCACACGCGCGCGCACAAATTCATGACGCGGGCTTTTTTCTGTTTTTTTGGCACAGCAAGTAACAGATGTCGCTGGTAGCGCTACTTGCCAGTTAATAATTCTGAAATATGAAAAATTGGTCTGCGTATATGTCAGAGCTATCAAATAAAAAACTCACTTGAGAGAACCATTAGATCTCCTGCCGAAATCATTAATTGCAAGGATAGCTGCCCGCAAATGAAAACCATTGAGAGGGCAGCTAATTAATTCGATGAACACAGTGCAAAAACTCATAAACAATTGACGCTGGATAAATAGAAGTCATATAATAATTATCATTCGTCATTACAATTCAATGCAATGAAATCTGAAGCAGCAAATCATGCACCCCAGTCCATAGTAGATCTCGGTGTGCGTGAATAGTAGATCTACAGTAAAACAACGATCTACTTTAGTTTCTTTACTAATGTCTGTAGAAAATATTATTAATTTAAAAATATATTAAAATAATTCTTTTATTTAATCTTTAATTTTGACATCATTATATTGAATAAATAAAAATACTTATTTAAATTGAAAAGTACAGTCGAACCACATTTCCTAAGACTGACGTGAATGAAAAACATTTATCAATTAACTAATCCTTGGCTGAGCAGTGTGGTTCCATGGAATTTTAATGTAACCAAAAATAATTTCCCCATGACAGAATTCTTTGCATCTTTGATTAGATGTAAGGCTGTGCGGTAATTTTCCTTTAAAAGCAGCAATAACAACCATGCTACCCAAAATAAAATCAAACAAACAATTAGAAGATACAAACAAATGCTTCAAATGAAGTAAACAAGGGGGAAGGTGCAAAAGAAAAGGGTATGACGGAAACAATTCAAATTTTCCAACTTCTATTGCCCACAACATTCCTCTATTTTCCACTTCTGTTTACATTGATCAGCTACGCGAGAACTACCGTGTAGAAACAGCACAAGAGAACACAGTTAATTGCAAACCTTCCATGTCATCAGTACTTGGACCCCAGTTTACCTAAAGCGCCATCTTTGTCCAGTTGTACAGGCCTAGGATCAAGGGGGATAGTACCCACTGTTAGAAAACCAGAAGATTCAGACATTCCATTAACTTTAACAGGCATTGATCCTACTGTGACAAAGAAAGCAGATTTGTTAGCAGCACTCAGCAAGGAATTAGATTCAGTCTGTTTCGGATTTATATCAAGTGAGCCGATCTTTAACACGGATCCAATATCATCATCTGAGTCAACTGTAACTTGCCCAGAATCTTTGCTCCTGCTTGAAATGGTAACATCTGAATAAAGTTGCTCAGTTGCAGAGGTCCCAGTGTTCGTCAAGCTGTTATGGTCATTATGATCCATAACCTTCTCATCTTTGTTTGTCTCAACTTGATTCCAGCTATTGCAATCATTTGGATTCATAATCTTCTCATTTTTGTTTTCATCAGTTTTCTTTGTGCTGTTAAGATCACTATGCTTCATGCTCTCATCTTTGTGTGGTGGGTGCTTCGCATGACCATTTAGCTTGATGGCAGGATTTAATGCAGGTATGAATAATGGAGATCGGAAGCTTTTAAACATAAGCCTGCCTTTTTCTTCCTGCATAATTTTCTGGCGATTCTCATAGTACATGAAGTCATCAAGTATAGAAGTCTTAAGTGGCTGATTTTTGAATATTTTCAGCATCTCTAAACCTTGCTTATACATTATCTGGAAAAAATAGAAACCCAATTAGAAGAAATAACCAGCAGAAGGCATTAATCAGACAAAATTTAAGGGAAAACGGGATGCATGTAAACTTAGCAAAAACCATAACCCTGAAGCAGAAACCATAGATGACTAAAATATTCCCTTTTTCATTCTTTGTTTTTCTTTCTCTCAAGGCAAGATAGCCAGCTCAAGCTTTTATGAAGCAATAAGAGGGAGATTCCCGTTTCATATATAATATTAAATCCATGTTGTCTACCGCAAAACCACTATAAAAATAATTATAGAGGAATAGAAATATCCTATAGGAACTTCAATTAATCAAGAGGAGCTTTGAACATAAACAAACGCTTGCTACATAGTGTAGACACACCAGCCATAACGAAAAAGTAACCCAAACATACCTCTTGGGTGTCTCTGCTGTTAGTTACTGGCTTGCTCTCATTATTCACCAATATGATGTGCCTAAAGCTTGAGTTTGGTATATCTTTAATAATATGCCACTTGACAAGAAAGCTCCCACTCCATTTATCTTGCTGCCAAAAGTCCATATCTCTATGAAGGTCCACTGGGCCAACCATCTCTGCAACACCACAGAATTGACCACTTGCATTAACCTGTATAAAGACAAGATTGAATCAGCAGTGAGCAATAGATGAAGAAGACATCACATGATTAACCTATTATTCTCCAGTTTGAATGAGTGTAAAACATTAAAAAATCAAAGAGGAATCTATTAGCATAGAACTCACAGAAAAGAACAGAAAGATAGGGCATCCTCTAGGTCTTCCCGCAGCTAGTTTCTGTGCATCTTCAAATGCAGTCTGAAGCTTTTTGTTTCCATGAGGTGTGGATGACCAAACATTATATTTGATGCTCTTGTGCACATCATCCTCACTATAAGATTTTATTACAAAAAACTTTGCATCTAAATAATCAGTTGAGAAATCATCCTTGTTGTACTGATCAGTCTGTATAATGATGTTTCCTAGCCCGTTAATATCTCCCACTTTGGTTGTGGAGGCTTTAACTGCCGATTGATTTTTCAACTTGTTTGTCCTAGGTCCCCGGTTCTGCTCACCCAACAGCTCTACATTTCCATTCCGATCACTGAGAGTTCTGCCATCATGAGTTTTTGATTGAAGTTTATCCACTGAGGTCCGACCATAAGCACTTGATCCAAAATTAGAAAATCCATTGTTGACAGGGAGAGTGATTTTTAATTGGTTTTGATGAGATTGAACTTTGCCATTTGAAATTTTGTCAAAAGGACGTGTGGGACCGGAAGCACTTCTACCCTGCTCAGTAGAAACATTTTGAAATATTCTCAACAAAATCCAACAACAATCTGTTCAAGACCAAATTAATTATTGATGAAAGAAACCGCTGAAATGCACCAACATTATAAATCAATCTAGCCAATGGTGACATGAGGATGTCTTAGCATAAACCTTACCACGAGAGTGAAAATAACATGCAGCTTTCCAACAACTTTCATTCTTTACAACAACAAAAAAAAAGGAGCACCGCAAAATGCTATCTTATTTATGCAAGAAATCATACCTGAAGCGTATGCAATGAAGCTTGAGTAGGAATGCTACTAGTAGAAACACCTCCATGTGTCATTGATTGCTTACTTGGTCCAACATTAGTTTTTGCCCCTTCAGATATCCTGTACGAAGAATTAGTCTGGTTTGAAGCAGGTCTTGGGCCGTTCCTTGCAAATGCTGCAGATGATGAAGAAACTCCATGTTTAAAACTTCTCCCATCAGGTCTGCCACTGCGTGACATGCCAGTACCTACCAAAGGATCCGCCAAACCATTTGGGAAAACTTCTGGTTGAAGAGCAACAGAAATATATCCAGATGACGATACAGGGTCCTGATAAGGGGAGATTGGGTAATACTGTGGTGCCCCAGCATACGGGCCATCAATTCCTAACATAGCACCGGGTATGTAAGGATTGTAAGGATTATATGGAGACTGTGCATATCCATAGCTAGGTGTATAATATACATAAGGTAAACTTTCAGTTTTTGCACCCTGCAGGAGATTAAGTGGCCATTTTGAATATCAGAACATTATTCAGAAGCATGTGTGAGCACAAAAGTATGAGAAGGAGAGGGAGGAGAATTTCACTCACCGAATACTGAATTTCTGGACCATCTACACCAAAAATCTTATGATGGTCCTCCCATTCAACGGGTGTTTCGAATCCTGACAACATTCAATAAATACAGTGCACAAATGAGACATCACATCATAAAGCATCACAATAAGATATTCAAACAGTACCAGCTAAATTTACCTGTACAGTAATAACCGTAGTTGGTGGCAGCTGGATACAACAAGCCCTGACCTGGAATAAACTCGGGGGTTCCTTCGTTGTACATGGCTTCAACTTGCTCAACAACTGGACTTGTCAAAAGAGGGTTTACCTCAGCACCTTGAATCTAAAACCCAAGACATGAGAAAATGTCACCAAACGATCAGAAATAACCACAGGAGGAGAAAAAAACTCGTTGTCATATAGAGAACCATTGGAAATTAATTTGACTAAGTTTCTTTTGATGAAGTAAAACATCAGGTTATTTAAGGATGATACCAAATAAATTTCTGCATTTTCATGTCCAGAAACATTATATATATCCATTCCAAGACTGCCACCCCTGAAGAAATAGATAGATAACAAATCTTAAGCCTTGACCAAGCCGGTAGGAACCAATCCAAAACTCAACACGAGACTAAGCTAGCATATATTGAACACAGAAATAACACTAAGCAATTATAAGGAAAAATCAAGCAGCAAAACATCCCCAGTTCATCAGTTCGATTGCACCCAAAAAAAAAAAAAAAAACATCAGGGCATCAAATTAATTATCAAAGAAGAGCCAAGCCAACACTCGACTAAATAAGCAAAAAGTCCGCCAAAAAAACTCATCGGATTAATTGAAAACAAAAGCCTAAAACACACGAACAAAAACAAAATACTGAAAAGAAAACTCTCCAATTCATTCAAAAGACCCTAAAAAAATGAATAATGGAAAATATCTACTCACCAATTAAATATGTACTACAATAAAAATTAAAAACAAAAAAAAAATATATTTAATCTCCAACAATCAAATACTACGAAAGATAGCTCTTTGAGTGAGCTTAGAATATAAGCTTATTTAGATAAACCCAGGGAATAAATAATAGAAACTTGAAGGACGCAAAGTGAATAAAAGGGGGCACGCAAAAGATATGCAAAGAGTGTAAAATAGTTAATTAAATTACTTACCAGAGAAGAGAGAAGAGCAATCAAGCCATACATGACCTTGAAATTTCTTCATTTTGAAATTTTGAGAGAGAAGTGATTGGTATTTGTAACATTCTCTTGTATTTTTAAAAAATAAGAAATAAAATCAAAGTTAACCCTATAAATAGAAAAGGAGAAAGAAATTGAAAGGGCGGTTTTTTGGGTGCTAAGAAACCAGAGGGAGAGATGGGCGAAAGATTCGCATCCAACAAGAAACGTTTTTTCTCTCTATTTTTCAGTGTGGATTTTTTTTTTTTATTGTCCGAAATTGACCCGAGTTTTAATTGGAGAGAGAGGACAGAATCTCGTGGAAGGTTCGCGGGAAAGTGGAAAGGGTGAAAAGGTTAAACGGCAAGAGTTGATAGAGTTCACGGCAGTTAACATAAACGGTAGAGTAATTTGCAAGGAATGTTTCCTCTTTTAATTACTATTCCATAAAAAAATTAAAAAAGATATTTCGAAAACCAGCATCGACATGATAAATAATATTGACGAGGACAGTAACTAGGTTTCTGGTTAACGCTACGCGACAAGCCGGATTATTATATTTTTCAAAATGTAAAGTCATCGTTAACAGGCTCTGTTAAAAAGATTTAGCCATGACTAAGTGAATGTTTAATATTGATGTTTAGTTTGGTTTTTAAAATGTTTTTTTTTTCAGAAATATATTGATTTTTTTTACTTTTTTAAAAATATTTTTAAAATACAGTGCCAAACATGTCTAAATATTATTTGTATTGAAAAAAACATTTTTTTAAATGCTAGATGACATTTATTTTAAAAACATATATTAAAACTATAATATATTATACTGATTCGGACTAATCTTGATTAATTTGTAAAATACATTATCTAAATTATAAAAATATAATATTATAAGAATAAATTATAGTTTTTTAAGTAGCAGGTTTAGGTAAACCTGCAAACCTTTTGAGCTAGATTGTAAAGTTAAAATGACTATATAAAATAAATTAAAAAATCATTAAATTAGAATAACTCCACACAAACAAACCAGAAAAAAATACAACTCAATTTTCAACCCATCTAAAATTAAAAAATAAATAGTAATTAAAATTTAAAATTATAAAAATCATATTTTTTTTATTTTAAAACGGAAGCTTCGGTCTGCAATAATAAACTCAAGCACATATGGGCTCCGTCGGGAGTTTATTTTTGAAGTTAAGAGTCGGGCCATTAATATCGGACACCCCCCCATTCCAGTCAGGTAATTGTTCAAGTTAGGTTATCTAACAGCCACAAGCTGATTCTACTAGGACAAAAGAATTTATCTTGAATCTGATAGCTCTTTCAAATATTGATAATCAATTCACGAATTGTCAGTAAACGCAAACACATAACTAGCTAATCCATGCAGTACAAATCATACCCCCAACAAGACGGTCATAATAGTTTCTACAATGGCGTGATAAAAATGAGGATGAACTCACCCTTCAGCAAAGAGTGCCAAACTGAAGCAGCTCAACCAAAAGCAACTTTCTGACCCAGTATGCAAAATACGACAAGTTCGATTAATTATTTTGTTTGCCAAGGCAGCTGGTCCTTAGGTAGCGCTACTAAACCAATTCCCAGAGAAGCTATCATTGGGACATGTCAGGGCCACCAAAACCATTTGATTAACAAAACTTGGTTTCTCTGCTCAAATACTGGAGTAATTCGTTTCATCTTAAGCTTCAGCAACTGGAGGAAGCCCTGGATCTCCTGTAGCCTCCTGTAGCACTGGCTCAGCACTCTCAGTGACTGGCAGCAGCTCTGTTCCTGAAAACGCATTACCATGTGTGCCTGGGGACATTGGAGACATTTCTTGTTCTGAAGCCTTCAATTCTGGAGCTGTCATATCCTTCTCATCAATGTTTCTTTCTCGAGGCCTTTCAAATCTATCATAGTCAGGGCTCCTTCGAGGGCTACGGCTGTGGCTGCTGGAATGTCGAGGACTATGGCTATTGATGCGGCTGCGGCTATGGCGGGGGCTGCGGCTGCGGCTATGGCGGGGGCTGCGGCTGCGACTGCGGCTATGGCGGGGGCTGCGGCTTCGACTCCTGGTCCAGCTCCTGCTTCTACTACGGCTCCGGCTATAACCCCGTGTTCGAGCCCTATCAGGGCTTCGGCTGAAACTTCTGCCCCTACTCTTATCAGTCATATCCCTTCTGCCATCGAATCTTCCATGACCACGTCCACGCCCATCCATGTAGCTATGATGATCATTCCTACCCCAACCTCCATGACCACCACCAGAGCCACCGAATCCCCTTCCCCTGTTTTCACGCCCAGAAAATGAGTCGTTTCTCCCACCGCGGCCACCAAAGCCACCTTCCCTCATCCCACCGCGGCCACCAAAGCCACCATCCCTCATCCCACCACGGCCTCCAAAGCCACCATCCCTCATCCCACCACGACCACCAAAGCCGCCATCCCTCATCCCACCACGGCCACCAGAAGCCCACCTCCCACCACCCCTACCAGCATCAAAACGATTCAACCCGCCTCTATCCTTACCAAAGCCAGGTCCACCACGCAAAGCCATCTCTCGCACCTCAACAGGCACATGTTGATTAGCTCCCTCCAGAAGTTTAACCAGGTCAGCTGCATATTTCCAGTCCTGCTCAGAGAAAAAGGTGTATGACACCCCAGTTGCACCAGCCCTCCCAGTTCTACCAATTCGGTGAACATAGTCCTCAATTCCCGAGGGGAAGTCATAGTTGATAACAATCCTAGAAAATGGAAATTGATGTAAGATTGCAATCTGCAACAGAATCACCAGAGAGTGCTTGATGTTCCAAGTAAATAATATGCAAAAAAAATTAAAATCACAAATCTTCATCCTAAACTTCCACTTCCCTTAAACTCTCATCCATGTATTCAAAAGGAGATAAGAACTAACCTTATGTCTTTGATATCAAGACCACGGGCAGCAACATCAGTGGCAACTAAAATTGGAGATTTTCCACTCCGGAATTGGTTTAAAGCCCAGTCTCTCTCGCCTTGAGACTTGTCTCCATGGATTGCAGCAGCTCCAAAGTTCCGTCCAATACTCCGTGCAAGCTGGTCACACAATCTCTTTGTAGAGCAGAAAATGATAGCCTTGGAACCTCTCTCTTGTGTTCTAAGGATTTGCTCCAAGCGCCGATCCTTCTCCATTTGTGGGACCACTTCAACATACTGCGGATTCACATTATTTTGTTTATAGTAAGATGGGAACATACTGCACATTGACATTATTTTGTTTATAGAAAGAACAAGGGAACATATACTAATGGCAACAGAATAAATACGAAATTTGCATATAAATACCCAAAAATATTTAGAGATTTGTAAATTTTGAATAGAAGAAAAGAACATATTCAGCAAGTGTCAAGGTGATTTTTAGTCCCATGAAGTTTAGATATATTACATATTTGATGAAAATTAATTTAGAGAAGGTATATTTCACCAAAAAGCATGAGGCTGAATTTACTGCAATCTACTCCATTGAATTCTCATTGAAGTAACAAAAATGCACTTCACAGGTTACCTGTGTGATTGACTTGTTGGCAGCAAGCACATCAACACTGCCAATGTTCACCTGGACAGGATGAACAAGAAGATCACTTGCTATTTTCCTCACTTCTTTTGGCCAGGTTGCAGTGTACATAAGTGTTTGCCTTTGAGGTGGTATTTCGTTCACAATCTTACGAATCTGAGGCTCAAATCCCATGTCAAGCATTCGATCAGCCTCATCAAGCACAAGGAGTGAAACTTGCCTAAAGTTAATCCTTTTCATTTCAAGGATGTCATTGAGTCGACCAGGTGTTGCCACGACTATATCTGCTCCCCTTTCTAACTCTTTCAGTTGAGGAATCTTTGGAGCTCCACCATACAAGCACTGCATTAAAGTACACAATCCAATGATGAACCAACATTCCAATGCAAAGTGAATAAATAGCTCTCAGAGAAAACACTCACAGTGCAAGAGACCCTTGAAGATCGACCAAATTTCATCACTTCATCTTGAATTTGAGTGGCAAGCTCCCTGGTTGGAGCCAAGACTAACACTGTAGGTCCATTCTGAGCATTATTTTGTCGTTGTTGAATAAGAATGAACGCAGGAATCAAGTAACCCAATGTTTTACCAGAACCAGTTTTAGCAATGGCCACTATATCCCTACTTTGTAGCGCAATTGGCCATGTTTGTGCCTGAATTGGTGTTGGAGATAAGAATCCGGCGGTATGTATCTGGAACAGAAGTGTGAATTTAGATAAGCACACTGATAAATTTAAGTGTATCAAAGTTATCAGCGCTTAAAACAATATAAAAGGAGATCAATAGCATGTTGTGACAAAAAAGAAAAAAACTAAAAATCCATGGGTATACAGTTGCTTACATAAGCAACTCGAGCAAATAAAGAGGGCAATAAAGACATGAGACGGAGCCAATAAGCAACAAATCCCAGTCACATCAGGTGTGAATTGGACAAAAGACCAACCACCTTCCTAGAAGATGCACAAGAAAGGCTCCAACTGTCCATTTTGCAGCCTCCAAAAAATCAGAATAGTTCTTGCATGAATAAATATGCCAATAGCAGAGCAGCGTACGACATATGCTCCTCCTCCGGAGCAAATATCGCACCTGCGACAAGTGAGAAATTATGAGTCTAAAATAATCCAGAGGCAAGAACATCTCAAAAACAGAAAGAAGCAGATCTCAAATTCATTCTTCTAAACCTAAGACATAAAACCTAAAATATTGGCACAAGTAGAACTTACATCTCGTAATATCTCCAAAGGGAAACCGGTGGCTTCAAAAGTCATGAATGGGGCAGGAACATTGTCACCCTGTACAATGTACAGACAAAAGTATAAGATAAAAACAATACTAAATAACTAGTATGCCATCAGATACAAATAATGGGAATGAAACACTGAAACCAAAACAGACAAGCCTTTTTTCCAGATGAAAGATAAATTCCCAAAACAAAAAAAAAAAAAAAAAAGGAAAAGAGAGAGAATGAACCACAAGAACACATAATGAACATGTTAAAAACATACAGCTCGTTTATGGAAGAAGAGAAGAGGACCTCTACATGAGGTCTAGTAGAATAAACTATTCCAATTTAAAAACCATCCTCGTAAAAACATAAATTAATGAAATAAGCGCAAATAAAAAGAAAATACATGAATATCACATTTCTATAACTCCTATCAAATCCAAAAATCCAACAGTCACTGGGTGACACATCCATACAACTTGGTGAGATAGTACCCGCTCATCAGCAACAGCACCTTAACAAAGCAAATGATGTACTTTGGTGAAGCCTAGGTAATCAATGATCTGACCCCCCCAAAAGCCATGCGAAATTCCAAACAGTCTAAACCTTTCTGCTTTTGACTCCCTTTGCTTACTTTGACTATGCTATAATAGATTACCAGTTGACTCATTAGTTGTGACACTTGCCTATTTTAGCCTTTATTCAAAGGAATTAACGAGGACTATCACAAGCAAATTAACATGATAATAATATCTTGTCAAGTTATTATACAGACCGTAGCTGTGACTTCATGTTCCTGGCGGTAAACTTCAACAGGCGAGAGGCTAGAAATGTCTGCAGTTTCAATAAAAGGGGGTCTCATCAATGCATTATTTGAAAAAGGTGGTCCACTGGTTGCTTGGCTATACATATTATGGTTGGGATGCCCATCTGCATTAAATCCAGCACCATGGCCAGGTCCGACATTCTGAAATGGGACGCCCCCTGTCCTTAACTCCTGAAAAGGATAAGCAAATATCTTCACTGATTAGCCAATCAATCAGAGTATAATCAATGAACCCATCAATAATGCTTGTTTGCATTTCCTAATTTCAATTATTTAGGATGCAGAAAGATTTTATTTTTCCTTTTTTCTCCCATCATTTTACAAGCTAAAACTTTCATTGAAAGCATTTCCTTAGAGTCAAAGGCTACTGAATAACAGATGAGAGCATAAACTACTGTACCTGCTGCTTTCTTGCCCTCGACATAGCTGTGAACTCAGGCTGATGGGGACTCATCACAGGCCCTTCCATTTTAGCATTAATATAATGATCATTGCCAGACCTACCACGTGCATTGTTATCATAGCCCATATTTAACCCAGCAGGGGGCAGATTAGACTGCTGATTGTGCATCGCTGATGGGCCCATATGATTTTGAAACCTAGGACCATGCTGCTGATGAAAATCAGTCCCAATTTGCTGCATCTGAACCATGGAGGGAGGCTGTTGAATATTAACAGAAGAGTTACCAAACTGCTGAGCCTGACCCAACTGAACACCAGGATGAGGCATGCAAACCGAATTGCTTCCAGCAGACAGGTTTTGAGAGGATGATCCACCAGTCTGTTGAGACTGAGTTGGAGAAAACCCAGTTTGATTTCCTTGCTGGAACTCAACTTCCTCTCTCTTCGGCAACGCTGCCTTGTATTCATGTTGATTAGGAAATTGCAACCCTTGTGCACTAAGATGTGTCGGATGCTGCGAACTTTGTTGGCCTTGTGGAGGCATGTTTTGCTGATGTGTCATGTACTGCATTGGCTGCTGATATGCATATTGATGCCCTTGTGGTTGTGGCATTTGCAAGATTTGATGCTGCATAATGTACTGTCCTACTTGCTGGGGCATCTGCTGACCTCCTTGTTGAGCCATCTGCTGACCTCCTTGTTGAGCCATCTGCTGAACTCCTTGTTGAGGCATTTGCTGAACTCCTTGTTGAGGCATTTGCTGACCTGCATGGGATAGAAGATGCTGACCAGGAAGCTGCATTGATCTCATCTGCCCTGGTTGTTGAATGGCCTGTGTCAACTGTGAAACTTGCTGTGGTGCACCCTGCTGGTTAGAAACCTGCACTACTTGGGGACCCTGCTGTTGTGAAGTTACTTGTCCATATTGTTGATGCAAACGGCTGATCTGTTGCCCTTGTTGCTGTGATGCTTGCATGGTCTGTTGTGCAGCTTGAGCCACCAAGCCATTTGGTTGCGATGAGTGTGCCATGGGTATCTGGGCCAACTTAGGCGTAGAAGGATTAGGAGGTAGAGCAGGAGGCATCTGCGGCGGCACAGATTGGGGCTTTTCATACTGTGTGACGTTGGTTTCAGGATTCCAGTAATATAAAAGACCTGTACTTCCATCAATCAGTCCCGTCCATGGTTTGGGAAGGGTTGGGTCTTCTGGAGCATACCGTGGCCCAAGGGTAGCTGAAGCTGGTTCAGCAGTAGCCATGCCTAATATTTATCTGCAAGCAGGCAAGCTACAAATTCTTTTTCAAACATGAAAATATTTTAGCGGCATCTTATACAGATTTAGGATTCAATTATGTAGTCAAACAACATTAATTCAATGGTTTTTCATAACTATCTTAGAACATGATCATCAAGAACTTCATCAGTGCTATCTTTATGGCATTCTGTTTTTTCAAGCACGAGACTCAGCTCGAAAATCCAAAAAAAATTAAGTAACTAAAGATTCGTGTTTCAAGTTCTTTAACTGGTTATTGACTCGCAAATTAAAAAAAAATCGAACCATTAAAAATCAACAATTCATATGCAAATAACGAATGTAATAGATATATACACATAAAGTGAAAATACAGTGCAGTTGATGAGATAGACCCTCGATAATATCGAAAAAATAATTAAAATCATCTCAGAACGATTGCAAAAAAAAAAAACAGAATACCTTGCTGAGGATGTCTGCCGAGCTTTCACGCTATCTGTAAATATGAAGAAAGGGATTGCAAGAACAAATGGAATGGGATAAAAAAGCTTTTAAATGTAATAATAATTTCGAGTCCTCTAGTCTAACTCGAGTGAGAAAATCATCTGAAAAATAGACTGCCTGCTTGTGTAGTTGTGTGGATCGATGATTTTAGGGTTAGAGGAGATAAAAGGTATTGGCTAGCCCGACAGTCTATGATTTATAATGAACTCGCGTCTATTTTAGCCATATTTATTCTTTACCTTCGCCGACGTGCTTTGGGTCAAGATTGATGGTTGTGATTTCGTGGGCACTTGAGAAAATCGATAAATCTGACGGTCGATGTGAGTAGGGTGAGAGAATATATAAAAAAATGGATTCTTTTGGGCGACTACAATGAACCCCCAGCCAGTATGTGTTTCACAAATTACTCCACCTACGTGAAGAATTTTTTATTATTATTTTTAAAGGCTTGTTTGGAGGGTGACTGAAATTATTTTTTAAAATGGTTTTTATTCAGAATTTTATTAAAATATTTTTTTATTAATTTTTAAAAAAAAATCGATATTATCACAAAAAATAATCTAAAAATATTTAATTTAAAATAAAAAATAATCTTCAATTTTTTTAAAATCAATTTTAAAATGCATTATTTATATATATTTATTTTGGATTCAATCTCCCATGAAGCTCACCTTAAAATGATATTGAGAAACTAGATTATTTTAAACAATAAAAAAAATATCTAAAAAATAAGTTGCTCAAGCCTGATTGGAATTTAGTAGGATCAGCTGATTTAAGTTGAATTTAGCAGGGTTTCTTTGGAAAGTATGATATATATTTTTCTGAGTATTATGCTTTTAGAAATACATTAAAATAATATTTTTATTTTAAAAAAAATATTATTAATATAAACACGTTAAAATAACTTGAAAAACACCAGAAAAACAATAGTTTTAAAAAAATATAATAAAATATATTCATATTTTAAAAAAAGAAATCAAACTCTTAAAAGTTAAAACGCCCCCAAGTTTATATTTAGCTGCATCGATCCGTCACTGCATTCCGTTATACTTTGTGAAAAGCAGATGAGCTCAAAAAAATTAATTGGTGGTTGTGTTTGATGCTTGAGATGAGAATATCTACTGCGTTTGCCAAAAATTGAAATTTTTCCTTCAAATAATTTTTTTGCTTGGTTTCGAATCAATTCCATTTCATTCCGTATCGAATATAACTGATATATCTCCTTCTTTTTCAAAAACTTCAAAAACAAAACAAATTTTATTTCGATTAATTCTGAAAATTTCATCCAGAATGTTTCGGTCACATTTTGTCTTAATGTTTATTTTTTAATAACGAGTAGTTTTACGATATCAATTATATCTCTTAATCCAATAATTAGATTCAAATAGAATTTTACAAAGAAACTCTTGATGTGTGTGTGTGTGTATTAGGTTAAAATTTTCGAGCATTCAGATAATACAACAACCTTACGGAATAATGATGATATTGTCATAATATTATCCAAGTTTATAATTTTGTTGAAAAAAATTATCTTACTAAGTCTTTTTTTTTAGATTATTTTTTCCTCAATTTTATTATTAAACAACCAGTTTATTAGGAATTGAATTTTACTTTGATTTGTTTTATTTAAGATTATTGTAGTCTTATGACACAGGTCACATGTTTGAATGTTAACCCTGGTTGACCCTGGTTAATCCAATATATCGTCATTTCAATATTTTTTTTATGATGCTAACTTGATTTTTTTAGTTAAACTATATTTCTTATCATTTTTTCATGTTATCTCTGGACTCTCATTTTTTTCATCAAGTCGATCAAGTTATATCAGTTTAACTTTTATTTTTTTTATTTATATTTGAAATTTAAATTGAACAATTTAAAATAATTTTATTTTTTAATACAAAGTAAATTTTTGTTTGATAAATTAATATATTTAATTATATATATATAGCACATAAATAGCATAGTCCCAAAACAAAACATTCAAATACTTCAAAATTAAAATATTTCACTATAACTGAAAAAACAAAATATCTAATTAACATCTTGGATCCAGCGCAAGTCCACGACACGCCAACAAAACCAAATACTCACACCAGCAAATCCAGGGATGCGTATTCTGTGATATTTCTATCTGCAGCGAGCAAGCATGTTTCGAGACTTGCTACCGTCAAAATATTTGACAGAGTAAAATCTACTGAAAATCTTCGTAACTGTTTGGGAGGGTAGTTGTGGTTGTTTTTTTATAAAAAATTCATTTAAAAATATATTAAAATGATATTTTTTATTTTTTAAAAATTATTTTTGATATCAGCCCATCAAAATAATTTAAAAAAAAATCATTTAAAATGAAAAAAGAAGAAGAAGAGAAAACAGCATTTATAACACCCTCCCAAACAGGTTCTTCGTTACACCAACACGGCGTGATTTTGGAGGGAAGAGAGGGGGGGGAATGAAAAATTGAAAACAGCATCGGCGATAATTCATCCATCACAGCCCAGCACGCGCCGCTCGTGGAGATCAATCGAGGGCAATCGACTGACCACTGCATCAAAGCTTCACAAACTGCCAAAACTCAACAAAACCTTGTACGCGCCACGTTATGCTGGGCACACGCCTACCAAGTTCGAGTTTTCGATGACTTTTTAACTGTTGTAAGGACCAATTTACCTCTATACCTACTCGACAATGATGAAGGGTCTGTTTGGTATTACGGTTGCTGTTGTGGTTGAGGTTGAAAAAAAACAGTTTTAAAAAAAGTGCTTTTACTGCGGTTCAAAATAAGCAGTGAAATGTTTGGTTAAAACTGTGGTTGAGTTTGAGGTTTAAAAAACACACACACACAGACATATATATATATATATATATATATATTATTTTTTAAGTATTTAATAATTCAAGTAAATTAAACACTTGTTTTTATTCTCCTATCAAACTACTTGTAATTTCATCCAAATTAAATCCATATATGAAGGTCTCTATGATCCCGGAACAATTATAGGGTCTGTTTGGTATTGCGGTTGCTGTTGTGGTTGAGGTTGAAAAAAAGCAATTTTAAAAAAGTGCTTTTATTGCGGTTCAAAATAAGCAGTGAAATGTTTGGTTAAAACTGTGGTTGAGTTTGAGGTTTAAAACACACACACAAACACACACACACACACACACACACACACACACACACACACACACACACATATATATATATATATATATATATATATATATATATTATTTTTTAAGTATTTAATAATTCAAGTAAATTAAACACTTGTTTTTATTCTCCTATCAAACTACTTGTAATTTCATCCAAATTAAATCCATATATGAAGGTCTCTATGATCCCGGAACAATTATAAAATATTATTTAAAATAAAATTAGAATTGCGATACAAAAATTATATTGTGATATTCTTTTATTATAATTAATTTTTATTTTTATTAATATTAAATATATATATATACACACACCCAGCCCTATATATATATATATATTCCAGCCCACCCTCTCTCTGCAATATCAATTGCAGAATGCAACGCACGGAAAGCAGAAAATTTCTGCTTTCCATGAAACGCCGGTTGAGAGGTGAAAATTAGTGGGTCCCATAATTAAATCAGTTTTTTTGTTATTTATCAAACACATGTTTATAGGTGCAACCTGCGTTTTGTTGAAAACGCAGGTTGCACCTCAATACCAAACGGGGGCGAAAACAAATGCACAAACTTCCCGTGAAACGACAAACTTAATTATGAAACCGAGGGTAACTTAGTAAATTTAACCTGTGTTGAACTTTTAACATTTTAAATTAAATGTAGAGATCAATTTAATGCTTTACCCACGTGACTGCAGCAAAAAAAAAAAAAATGGAAATACCAAAAGCACTGAGAAAACTTAATTAATTTTACAACTAAGGTAATTTGATAATTTTATCGTGCTTGATATGAATTTTTTTTTTAAATCATGAAAGTCAGCTATCGAATTATTTTCTTTTACGGGCAATGAGGGTGTTTTATTATTATAAAATAAGTAAAAAAATCTATGCACTCCAATCAAAACAAAAATGACACGTGGATTGTACTAAAAAATACTTAATTAATTATGAAATCATGGTGATTTAATAATTTTGTCGTACTATAAAATATGAAGTTTTCTTGAAAAATCATGAGAGCCACCCATTAGACTTTTTTTTCTTTTATGGGTAACGAGGATATTTTATTGTCATAAAATAAGCAAAAATACTTTTATACTCCAATCAAAACAAGAATGACATTTAGACTATGTGAAAAAAAAATTCATTGGTTTTATTGATTGACTTGATGAAGAATAAAAATATCAATTTATATTATAATTCATAATAAAATCCCTCTAAATCTAAAATGAATTTTCCATAATTTTATATTTTTAGTAAACATGTTTTATTTCATACAAAATGCGCGGCGGAGGAGATTGGTTGGATAGTTCAAAACTGGTAATATGAAGTGTTTGCTTGGGAGTGTTAAAGTGTTGTTGAAGTTGTTTCTTAAAATAATTTTCATTCAGAAATACATTGAAATAACTTTAATTATGGTGATCACTTTATAAGATAAATACACTGGATTTTACAGTTTTTCGTTATAATCACCAAAAATATCCACCTTATATATTATTTTTATATTGCCAATATCAATATAGCACAATTCAAAACTATTTCATATAATTTAATTTATTTTGAATGAATCAATCGGATTAATTTATAAATCATTCGAAACTTAACCCAATAAAAAATAAATTATCTGTACACAAAAAAATATTATGATTGTAATACATGAACAGTCTTAACCGAAGACTACAAGTGGATCGATGATTGAAGCCATCAAGCACTGAACAGGCCGAAAGGATAACTCGCTCGGCTAGGAAGTCCAAACCAAACACCCGGGCTGGCCCAGCAAGTAAAGACAGTCTCGCAAACAAACCGTTACCAGGGTCCAGTACGCTGCCCCGGATCGAGGGAAATATTTGCTGTCAGGCAAGGCTCCTTCTATTAGAGAGATTACCTGTCAGGCAAGGCTCTGTCATCACTCACGCTTTTATGAACCAAGAGGTAGTTAGATTCCGAGAAGTCCCCGTTTTCTCCTCAAATCATTGCCTTCCATGTGTTACGAGACGACGTCGTTCGGATTGGGTAGCATTTCTTGAAGATGGGCCCTTCTCAGCCATTCAAACATGGATTTATATCTTCGGCATCTTGTTTTTGTGGGCTCAGAATGGCGCTTTTTTTTTTTTTTTTTTCCAAAAGAGTTTTGGAAAGGACAGAAACGGGGCAGATATGTTTATATTGAATTTTAAATTGATTTTCATTTAAAATAATATTTTTATGTTTTATAAATTATTTTTGACATGAATATAAGAAAAACATAAATTAAAATTAAATATATTTTTTTCAAAAATATTTTTAAAATATAATGTCAAAAAGGATATCATGTCTCTACATGTTCTATATACAACTTTCTATTCGGAGAGTTCTAGATTTCTTGTAAAAAAAATTGAAAATTGAAATTTTTTTATTTTTTTTTTAAATATTTTTTTTTAAATATTTTTAAATTATTTTATATACTGATATTAAAAATAATTTTTAAAAGTCTAATGAAAACTCGGTGAAAAATAAAGGTCAAATGGACAGTGTATGTCTATGGACACGTGGAAGATTTAAACCCCAGAACAGCCTACAAGTAAACAACCCACCTGAACTAACCAAACGCCTCCTTGTAAGCTAAGCTATCAAATTTAAGGATGGCCACAAAAAACAAAACAAATGCGACCGTTGACTCCCTCCGCGCCCCGAAATAAAGAAATTCGAAAAACCGTGGTAGTTATATTTAGCTCCGACTATCGCGTCACCCTTTAATAGACACACAGAGAGAAGAGGAAACGCATTTCCTTGTTAAAAGCGAGAGAAGCAAAAATCAGATCTCAAACTGGTCACGCCACGGTATCTCTCTCAATCTCTCTTTATCTCATTTGATTAGATTAGATCTTTGAGGAATTTAATTAAATGTTAAGAAACTGAGTTTAATGTGGCAGAATAGGAAGAATCAAGGAAAGGCGAGATGGGGCTGTCATTCACGAAATTACTTGGCCGGTTGTTCTCGAAGAAAGAAATGCGAATTCTGATGGTAGGTCTTGACGCTGCTGGTAAAACCACCATTCTTTACAAGCTCAAGCTGGGAGAAATTGTCACTACTATCCCTACCATTGGTAATTTATTGTATTATTTACAAGTTTTTTTTTTTTTTTAAAAAATAATTATTGGCTGATTCTTGTTGGATCTGTGTGTATACATGTTGTTAGGTTTTAATGTTGAAACTGTGGAATATAAGAATATTAGCTTCACTGTCTGGGATGTTGGCGGTCAAGACAAGGTAATTCACATCTGTCTGATTTATTTTATTATTTCCCAGTTTTTTTTATTTTTGCCATTCTAGTTTCGCTTGGGCTGTATGCTTTGGTTGTCTTGTCTGGCCGATTGGATTGTCGTACATGATGTCTCGTTCTGTGTGTTTTGTAAAAATTATTGACCTTCATGTTGTTAATGTAATGATCATGCTGGGATTGTGTGGATTTACCTGCATTTCGTTGTAAAACCATGGTTGACGTGAGTGGATTTGCTTTCTGACTCCCTGGATTTTATCCGAGTGTTCTGCAAATGGCATGCTGAACAGGATGCAACGATATGATCAATGTCCGTCATTGATTTGTGCTTTCTTCCAAGGGCTTGTTCATAATAACCTTGCCTGCGAGCACATATTCGTTTACCTAGTGGTTGGATTAGTAACTGTGGGACGTGTTTATAGTTATAAAGCTCCCTTTTGGGTTTCTTGGTGCATGTCTATTGGTCAACTCAACTTAAATTTTGTTACCTCGATTAATAAAATGATTTGGTTTTATTACTCGTCTGCAAATTATTTTTTCTTTTGTGTGTGATTTCAGATTCGTCCTTTGTGGAGACATTACTTCCAAAACACGCAAGGGCTTATCTTTGTGGTCGACAGCAATGACCGAGATCGAGTTGGCGAGGCTAGAGACGAGCTGCAC
Organism: Salix purpurea; assembly: GCA_027405865.1. Taxonomy (NCBI): domain Eukaryota; kingdom Viridiplantae; phylum Streptophyta; class Magnoliopsida; order Malpighiales; family Salicaceae; genus Salix; species Salix purpurea. The sequence goes on along the minus strand of JAOWLH010000012.1, from coordinate 5,847,955 downwards.
AGGATGTTGAATGAGGTATATATTCGCTGATTTTTCAACATTTATGATTTGCTAGGGCAGACATGTCTTCCATTTATGCTACTGGAATTGGTGAGATGATAAATTTTGCATTAACCTATATTTATGATTTGATTGAGGAAATAATACGACCCTTTTTTTTCCTGGGCAGGATGAGCTGAGGGATGCTGTGCTCCTTGTATTTGCAAATAAGCAAGATCTTCCAAATGCGATGAATGCTGCTGAGATAACTGATAAGCTCGGTCTTCATTCTCTAAGACAACGCCACTGGTAAAGTGGATAGTATTCCCCCCCAGACTCTCTAACTCACCTTACAAAGTATGAGAATCACAAGTTTATAATAGGGAATTTTCATGTAGTGCTGCCCCCACTCCTTCCAGCTACAGAATGCACATTTTTTTCCTGCAGGAATACAAATTTGGAACCAAAAGCTTCCTTGTTCTCCATGCTTTTTTCTTTCTTTCCCTTCCTTTTTTTTTTTTGTTTGAACCACCCCTCCATATCATGCTTGCTCTACAAAAACATAAGCAAGCGTGTGACTCTTGTTGATGTTTTTCAGGTATATCCAGAGCACATGTGCCACTTCAGGAGAAGGGCTTTATGAAGGACTGGACTGGCTTTCAAACAACATTTCTAGCAAGGTATGCCACAACACCACCTATTTTATACGTTGCTTCTATTAGAACTTGATTTAATCTGTGTAGTTTCCTGTGGCTTACTTTCTGCTAATCATGGTCTTTTCATCTATATTCTCTAATTCACGTTTTTTTTTTTTAAATTGCAGGCTTAGTGGACTGGAGTTTTAAATTCTCTCAACAATGCGTACTAGCATTTGATGTTGGGTTTTGTAGATGCTGCCACCATTTTTTTCTTCCTTTTCACAAGTTGTTTTATAAATTTATATTTCTCATTTCAGTACTATGGTTGTCTTTTTAAGTTACACCAGAGTGTACACCATTGACATTTGCATCAGAATATATTCTGAATAAGCTCCTAGTAATCGAGTTTCAATCAAGTTATTATGCTCATGAGTTTCAGTCAAGTTATGATATATATTATATTGCAATATCAAGTAGTTTTGAATATTGCCATCTGAATTTGAGACCTGGCTAAAATAATAGGCGACCTTTTGCCTTGACCATTTATTTGAGATAAAACCCTGGGAGAGCACATTCAGGCTATTTAGTTGTTATACATAGCTAAATTCAAGTGACTATTACTCCCAAATTTAGTAATTTGAACATAAATTATACATGGAGCAACGATTGAAACATACAAAATCAAGTTCGCTGTAAATAATTTACTGCATACCAATTGCTTGGTTTTGATGTTCCAGTCAGCCTCTGTTTTTCTCCCTGACGTTTTTTTACCCTTTTAACCGCTACTTTCTGTTTTGCTCCAGTGTGTCATTTGCTTGATGGCCACCAGACTTTTATTTCTCTATTTTTGTGATATTTGACCGTCTATTCATAAAAAAAATACTTTTAAAATATAATTATGAATATCAATCATGAGTTTGGGGTTTAAGAGGGGACAATTACATCACGCAAAAAAAAAAAATCAGCGCTGACAACTCGAACAACTCTTGATTTCACAAAATCCTACCATTGATACTGTAACGAGTCCATAATTCCTATTGTTGGAAGAAGCAGCTAAATTTAGGAAAGGCATTCAGGAAACTTGAGATGATCTGGGTCGGTATACCATGCCCTTGTATAAGGACGTGGTGGAACCTCTCTATCAATGACAACACAACCTTCTCCTCATCTGCTTCCTGCAAAGAACCTGCAACCCACCATAAAAAAAAACAGCAAACGACTCAAATTGACAGAAAAAGTTGCGCAGAAACATAAATCCATGAGATGGTAAAACCTGATAGATGCAACACGGACATAATGATCCTGTCTAAATTGTTACAAAGGGCAACCATGAAATGATGCAGAACTCCAAATGAAGTAGACAAATACAGCTAAAAGTGACTTGCCAGGTCAGGTTATTTACGGGGGATATTATGGGAGTTCCATAATCTTATCACTGATCAATGATCTGACAAGTTTCACTGGAGACCACTGAAACATCATCTTTAGTTTTGATGTGTTGCTCTCCAAAGGATTAGAACCATTTACTAATCCATTTACTAAGTAGATTATAAAACTAAGTATCTAACTACAGAGTCAATCTAGTAAACTAGTTCCACCATGACAATCTTGTGTGGTTTAATAAAGCAAAAACATTCTCCCAACAATTCTATGGCCTCCGTCTGCGCAGCGACAAGAATGTCTTCCAGGTAATCACTTTCTACAGAACAATGTATAGTCAGACTTACCCAGCTCAATTTCATGCTCTTGATCTTCCACATCTCCCTCTTCAACAACCATACCGTTCTCTAAGGCAGAGGCTGCTTCTGCATACCTTTCCAAAAACTCCTCTTCAGTTTCTTCAAGCTCATCCTCCTCGGAATCCTAATCAGAAACAAAATAATCAGAAACAAAATCAGAGCTGAACTTGCAAATGATTTCAAGACGCAAAATGGAATAATGTACTAGTAACTAGGTGGATAAAAAGCATAATCCCCAGCATGATTCATCACTTTTCTATATAGTCACGAGCTACTATAAACAACTGCAAAAACTAATCAAGTAGCTCAGGTACTCAGTGGATGAAACTTTTGAGGAAATAAAACATAGCATCATTTAGAAAACTATATTCATAAAGGATAATCTGGAAGTTTCCAACCTCGCTGTCATCATCGTCGCCGTCATCTTCTTCACCATCTTCTTCAGCCTCTCCATCTTCATCTTCTTCCATTTCATCCTGCACTTCTTTCAACCTTACCAATGTCTCCAGCAGTGATTTAAAGCAGTCCCTTGACAAATCAACCCTCACATTCTGCTGTCCTAACAATCGTTCAATCACCTTGGCCAAAGTCATTGCTGAGAATCAACACCAATGCACTTAGATCTTCAGCATACAAGATTTTTCTAAATATCTAATCTGATGCAACAAACTTTTATATAATCGATAGAGTTGTGTAGTCAGAAAATGCAATTGGTACTCTTAACTTCGGCCTCAGTCAGATAAACCCAAACCCAAGGTAACTTTTAAGAACAGGTGGTGAATTTAATCAAATTTAAGAGACACGAGAATACAAAGGAGCAGCAACTTGATTTATAGATTAAAATCATGTCTAATTTGTAAGGTACTAGATTTCCTCTCATTTCAGAGGAGATAAATAAGGCCCTTCTCAAGAAAAAAAGGAAAGAGAGTAGCAACCTCCTGACCTGTTAACTTTATCTCGGACTTTGTTGAAAGACCAGGTTCAAAAGAGCCAGTGCCCACAAATCCAACAGCAGATACCCAAATTGTGAAACCTTTGTCTGAATCCCTCTCTAAAATGGACTCCACAGTATCAGGATAGCACAAATAGCATGATGATATAACAAACAACAAAGGCTTCCACAGTGAACAGGGCTTGCTTTGTATTTCTCTAAAACGAGAAAATGCAGCCCGGCTAAAAGCATTAACCAAGGACTGCTTCACATTTTCAGTTTCAAACGAATAGCTCGGGACATTTAGTAACATATGAACACATGAGGAAGCCCTCCAAGTTGCGGATGGATATTGTGAGATGGCTTCGCTTACAAAAGCTCCAATGCCTTCAATGATAGATTGTTGTGGCACTGGTGGAGCAGGAGGTGATGGCATCTGTCTAACAATAAAATTCTCCAGCCCATATTTACTGTGAAGACTAACAACTTCCTTGATGCAGTCAAAGACTGACAAATCTTCCAACTCTTCCCAGGCATGCCAGTCAGCAATCAGATCAGCCCAAACCAACAATAGTTCAGATAGTTTAAGCTGTTGAATTGCATTGCTTCCGGTAACAGATAGCATAACAGATCGTAGCAGTGTCGATGAATCATCCAAGCATGTTGGAATGGGTCGCACCTCACCATCCTGATTGTTAAAAAAAATTCAATAGTAAATGGACATAAAAAAGACAAGAAAACAAATACTCATTATGAGTAGAATTCAGCAAATGCCTGTGAAAGGTATACATGTGTGGTCATGAGCGCAAAACATGAACTAGTGAACCATTCTGACATGGACACAAAGTGAGGGAAAAAGACAAGTGAAAAATAGTTGACCCGAAGCTAAACAAGGAAGCACATCATGAAATCTGCACTCTAAAGATAATACAATGATCTATTTATGAGAAAACCTGACAATGACCATTTCCTCCCACTACGTGTGTCCCAATAACTCATCTAAACAGATGAGTTATTAAATAGCAGACAGCCAGGGTAACTTCCTCCAAACACCAATCTGTGTAAGTGTTAACAAGAGACATTTGGTCAAGTTTCTCCCAGAACATGGAAAGAAATTAAGACTTACCACTGGATGCATGGGTGTAAGCCAAGCCTGTTCCAACAGTGCTGACAAAGATTTGCCGTTGGTAGTTCGACCAGATATCCACTTTTCACTTGATTCAACCTGCTCGGTCTCTTCAGGTACAGAGTTTTCCCAAGATTGGGACATCACTGCTAATGTTGCAAAGCCTTTTTCAAGCACCTATAATGTACAGTATTAATCAACAAAAAGAATCACACTTCAAAAACATAATTTGAGGAACCAGTACCATTTATGACAATTTCACACTTTTAAACATCATGAGTAAATGATCACATAGTCTACATCATCATATTTCGGGTAAAGATAAGATTAAGAGGGTATGCACTTATAGCGATATATTCCTACATATTCTGGGGCAACTAGAAACTATTAATGCAATGAAACAAACAGTGCACATGATGTGAAGCAATCTACCCTCTGGTGGGTAATGACCCACAGTTTGTGAAGCAACTAACTTTATAACCTTATACTCCAAAAACACAGAATATTCCGGAAGCTGTCGGTGGAATGCTTGTGCAACACCAATAAATTGAAGAAATTGAAATGTATTTATGGAAGCAACCAACTAGCAGATGGGCAAAAGTTGGCAAAGCATAACAGAGAACAGCTCGAGTGCAGTGATCTACTCAATGATCGGGTAACTAATTACAACTGACAGAAAAAACCACAAGAATAGCTTCAAGAATCAACACGTACTTGAGGCCACGTTTCCATCCCAGGATGTATAGACTTCGAGAGGGTTCCAACTAATGATGTGATCATAATAGGGATATGATCCATGACACTCTCATCACCAGCCTCCACCACAGAACAAAGAAGCTGAAACAATATCAAAGTCTCTTCATCTTCGACATTGATCCGACTAATCACAACTTGAAGAAGAGGTAGCCAGTCAGGTGGCGGATAGTCATTCTAAGGAAAACAAATATTAAAATGAAGTTAGAAACCAGAATCGCATACTGAATGCAATTGCACAATCAGGTGGCTGATTTGGACCTACTTCAAGAAGCTCTGCAATTGCCCCAGCTGCAGAAATTCGCACAGGATAACAAGAAACGCTCTCATTATCCGGCATTGTCAGTGCCTTGAGCAATGAAGAATATACATCCACATTCATCTCCTGAACGCAAGGCATGAAGTTAAAAGGGGATATCTGATATTGCTAAACTAAAAGGTTAAAATAAGTTCAGTGCTCATGAATATTGGAACACAAGCAGAAAGGGCATGCAAAATTGATACAACAAGAACACGGGTAGATCAATGCAACTTTTGCTTTGATAAAAGTGATGGCATGAGCAAGAGTCTCACTTCTGTTAGACAGGACGCTAGCTCCCCTATTATCCAGTTTGCAGAAGCAATCAAGTATGGTGAGCTGACAGGTATCTTATAAAGTGGTAGCAGCCGAGTTTGAACCAGAGTGGTTATGTATCCAGGTTTTTGCTCCCTTATAAACTGTATTTCCAATGGGAAAAGCAGAAAAAACACAATTTAAGACTCGTTAAAAAACATCACATTGGTCAATAATATGTGGGATTCCATTTCCTTACATCTTGCAGGCCACCATATGCCATCAGCACACCAAAATAACTGTGATGGTTAATACACAAACAGGATAAGAAACACATGAAAATATTAAGGAAAATAAAGAAAGTGTTGCATATCTGAATGAGAACAAGAAAATGATTATTAATAATATTCCAACATTGATGTTCCACGCAATCAATGTTCACAAATGGATGTGTAATCATATCGATGAACGACGATGTAGTGCCAACTAGGGGTGATCATTTTCAGTTTGGTTTTTATCTATAAAAATAACTAAATCAAAAATAACAGAACCGGTTTAAACCGATCAGTTTCGGATCGGTTCGGTTTTTTTAACCAAAAGCTTAAAAAATAGTTTTGATATTTTTTTAACCCGATTAAAAAATAGCTTAAAAAATAGTTTTCACCAAAATGGAATCAAACAAAAAAAATTGAACTGAATTGGAAGAATAAAATATATATATTTTAATTTGAACAAGTTTGGTTTGGTTTACCGGTTTTTACCTTAAAAAACCGAACCAAACTGGAAGTTTTTTTAAAAAAATCTAATCGGTTTAATCAGGTTTTTTTAATGGTTCAGTTTTTCTCAGTTAATTTTTTTTGGTTTTCTCAGTTTTTTTGCTCACGCCTAGTGCCAACATAATCTCACTAAACCACACAAAAGTCACAAGTTCAATTTACAAGTCATGCTATTACTTAGGTAGGAAAATTACCAATCAAGGAGTTCCAAGTATGGGCAGGAATAACAATATCTATACTGTACCATGAACTCACTCATTTATAATTCTTGCTTCAGATGCATTAGTGCCAGAAGGGATGGGAAACTTAGACAAAAATGGAAGCACTAGCAACTCTCCCATAGAACAGCGCTGATTATTGCTCTTGTTCTTTTCACTTTTTTTCCGCTTGGATGAGGCTGAACAACCATTGCTAGAAGTCCCCATGGGAGGTCCCTACAGACATCAAAAGACAAACTTTGAAGAATACTTTTACCAAAAAAATACAGGTTAAAACACTTTCTGCGAACCATCAAGTACACACCTTCGACAATGAAATAACACCAAGCAGGTTCATTGCACTTTTTCTGGCCGTGAACAGATCCTCCCTCCATCCAGAAATTTCTTCCTGGGCATATACTAAAAATGAGGACATAATAAAATTCAAAACAGTTGGAAAGAGAGTAAATTGATACACATACAAGTTCAGATGGAAGGTTTTTTCGAATGTACTCTTCTGCATCTTCTTCCCACTCAGAAACATCCTACTTGTAAAGGCCGCAATAAAAAAAATTAGGAACAGAAAGCCAAATCAAGTTATTACATTCAAAAAAAATCTCAAGGAAATGTAACAGTTTTTTGCTATTTAAAAAAAAAACACCTTCTCATTCAGGACCAATGCTGGTAAGATTGCAGAGTCCAATAAAAATGAAAAATGTGACGAAACTAATCTCCATCCCTGTTACCAAGAAACTGAACTTTAGAAAAGGAATTGTATTTAAACCAGGAACCCCAACAACAAACCAGTGATCCATATACTGACCAGAAAGTAGTAAAATCAATGAGAACATAAAATTAACTAGAAAACAACAATAATAATAAAGGCAAAATAAACTTAAATATTACTTTTCCAAAATTCAATATGCACAAAAGAACTTACAGGGCCAGTCTCTAGGATGTTTGAAATTACATCAAAAGCTAATGAAATAATCCTCTCTGAAAGGAAATCAAGCTTCTGCATAAAGAATACCACATTTCAAGTTCTAATATGACCAGCAAAGCAGAAAACAGATAAACACAACCTATGAAGTAACTAGAGCTGAAGATGAGAAATGTAAGAACCCATACCAAACCACCAAAGTCTAAGGAAAAAATCAAACAGTATATGGATAACCTGTAGCGGTTAAAAACAAATGTGCAAGCGTGTTTGTGTCTGCACTTATGTACATGTACAGATATGTATTTATTTGGATCAGCATTAGAGTTCTTAAATGGCCAGGGTGGATTTAAATATTAATAAAAGTTTGAGCATGTGAGTACTATGAATTGAAGAAAAGAGAGGAATCTTAGGAACTTAGCAGTGCACAGGAAGACACAAGAGAGAACAAGTAGTTTTTATTTCCTTTTTTTATGGTGTTGGGGGATCAAGTCTTAGTTAAAGCTACAAAAACATGTTGGATTAAATGAAGATAGGGCAAGGGCAAGGCTCTTCCAGGGAGCATAATAGGAACCAAGCCTGAGGTCAAACCCACATATTTAACAAGTGATTTTCAGGATGCAGCATAATTACAATCCCACAAAACAGGTTGCGGGTGATTGTGAGTGGATGCCAGATGCCAAGCAATGATCATCCTCAGCAATATTTTAAAATTGAGTGGGGGAGAAAGAGAGAAGGAGAGAGCTCACGCTGATGTTTGTGCTATATCTGACAATCTTCAAAGCACTGTTTATGATGTCTGGCATTAACCTATAAAAGTAGAGTTAGAAAATATCAATGAAAGAGCACTAACACTGAGGCACCATAGAAAGTAAAATCCAGACTGTTACTTGTCAGAATACTTCCGATGTCGAGTAATCAGAGTGCGAAAAATGAGCAAGGTCCTCTTTCCAGTCTTCAATCGTAAGAAGTATTGATCATCTGGCACAACACCATGATCAAAGCTCAAGGAACCCAGAAGCCCGATCAAGTTACGACAAAATGAAGGCAAGAGAGGAACCAATGCAGATGGCATATGCGACCTCACCTATAAAACTAAACATGGGTCAAATGAAAAGGCAGATGGATAAAATGCAAGAGAAAGCTACAGGTCATTTTGTTCCATTTAGTCAGAACGATTTGTACAGAAATTACAAAGGAGTCAAGGTTATGCACAAGTAGCAACTACCTTTTAGCTAAGGGCACAAAAAAGAAAGCAAATGGATCACATATATTGTGAATCTTAAGAACATTTTGACAAAATAGCATTTGGAGAACATGAAAAGGTACTTACAGTGAAATATATGCACTTGCATACAATAAGAAGAATCTTCTCCATTTCCATTTCTATTCGACCCTGAGCAGACAAAGCCTGATTGATGCAAAATATAACCCGTCATTTGAAAACTCATATCAATGATCGCTAGGGATAAGTCAACATACACGGAGAAAGCCAGCCACAAAACCTTTTGTACAAGTTGATGGAATAAACTTAGCATTGGCACGAGAATTTCTTTTGCAATCAGCTCCAACTGCGGTGGCACTGGCTCCTTAGCAACTTTAGGATTTAGAAAGTACTGCCCGGTAGTACGTTTAATTGAGTTGAGTAATTGTCATCGGTGATAAAAACGCAAAAAACAAAGATATTCATATTCGAATTGCCTCGAGAAAAAATAATAAATAAGTACCTGAAAAGGTCTAACGAGTGCTTGCAGAACCGTGAGAGCATTGATAGTTTTCCATTCACAATTCACACCAGAGCTAATTAGATTACTATTTTGAACAGCAGACCATAACTCAGGTACAAGCTCTGGCCAATTATTCTGCTTAACAAACTCTGCTACAGTAATAATCCGAAACTGCCAGCAGTTTTTTTTTTTAACAAAAAAGCTATAATTAATGTGTGAAGGAGAGAGAAACAAAAATAAAAAATAAATTGAGCGATGTGCGTTTGTACCGTTTCAACTAATACTTTTAGAACCGGGGGTTCGACTTTGAGCAGAGACTGCATAAGCTGATCCTTGAATTCCTTGCTGACATTTGATTTTGAATTAGGATTTTCACTGTCAACGCTCCGCCGAGTGAAGTTCTTAAGGTACGTGGCAGCTGCGACGCTTTGGCCATTATTTCCGCCTCCTGCGGAGAAAGAAAGTAAGATCAATTAATTGAGTGGTTTTAAAAGAAGTTGTGAGATATATGGAGGTGGTGCTACCGGAGGAGATGGAGAGGAGAGAAAAGGGGAAGTGAGGGGAATGAGAAAGGCGGTCGAGGGATTCTGTTGCTGTGTGAACGACGGTGCTATCGGGGCTGAGAGTGTCGTTCAGTAGCTGAGCTACTAAAGAGATCTCCATGGCCATGGAGATTTTCGTTTCTGTTTGTTTTAGGCGCTGGATTGAGAAAACCCTAATTATGGAAAGAGGGAAAGAACTAGGCAGTGTGAAATTATTGGGCGGGAAAAAATAATGTGTTGTGAAGCATCCAACCTCTCGCATACAAAAGCGAGCGCTTAATCATCGTATTGTGTATGGTAGATTGGTTTATATGTTTTCTTAAAAATATTTTTATTTAAAAATATATTAAAATAAGTAGGGCTTGTTATTTTATTTTTAATATTATATTCCAGTGTTTGGTATTTTAGTGTATACGAGCGGTATACCCGCGCGATGCGGCGGGTTTTTTTATCTATGTAAAAAATTAATTGTTTTTATATGTATTGTATTTTATTATTTTGATATTTAGTTAGTATAGTTATATTTAAGAATACTGATATGAATTTTTGTCCTTCAAAAAATCCAAAGTCATTTTTCTTCTCTCTCAATATATTTTTAGGCGATAATATTCAGATATATTAGAAATAAAAATATTGTGATTTGTTTTAAAACATGAACTTAATTTTTTTTTGTGCTATAATTATTTATTTGTCGTCTAAAAAGAACAGTCTAATGGAAACGGGAAGTGACTTGTATATTTTTTAATTTGACTTGTAGATAATACAGGTAAATTTGTCAATATTTTTTTTTTGAGAATATTTTTCCCAGTAATATTAGATCTAAAATATTAAAAATGAAAACATTGGAAATTCTTGTAAGGAAATAAACCTAAATAAAAGAGCACAAAATTAAATTTTGAAGCCAATATTTTTTTTATATAAGATTTATTAATCATATTATTATATTAAATATATTTAAGAAAACATGATATGAATTTCTATCCTTCAAAAAATCCTAGGTCATTTTTTCTCTCTCTCAATATATTTTTAGGCGATAATATTCAAACATATAATTAGTTTTACATATTTTTAATTTGACATAAATATACAAATATATAATTAATTTGACAGAATTTCCATAATATATTTAATTTAAAGGATAATCTTAGGCTATTTTGCTCTCTCTCTATATATTCTTAGGCGATAATATTCAATAAATATTAGAATATATAATTGGTTTCACATATTTTAATTTGATATAAATACACAAATATATAATTAAAAAGTCAAAACACTGCAAATTTATTTCAAGAAATAAACTTAAACAAAAGAGCACAAAATGAATTTTGAAGCCAATATTTTTTTTATTTTATAAGATTTATTCATCGTATTATTATATTAAATGTATTTAAGAATACTGATATGAATTTATATCCTTAAAAAAATCCTAGGTCATTTTTCCTCTCCCTCTATATATTTTTCCTGAGTTCCATTTTCTCCATAACAATATTAGATCTGACACATTAAAAATAAAAATATTTTAATTTTTTTCCATAAATGAACTTAATTTTTTTACGTGCTATAATGACTTATTTGTCGTCTAAAAAGAACATGAATCGAAACGGGAAGTGACCCGTATATTTTTTAATTGTAGATAACCTAAGTAAATTTGTAATTTTTTTTTTAGTTTAATTTCCCCCCGGTAATATTATATTTAAAATATTAAAAATGAAAATATTGCAAATTTGTTTTTAAGAAATAAACTTAAACAAAAGAGTACCAAATTTAAATTCAAAGGCAAAATTTGTTTTATAAGATTTATTAATTATATTAAATGTATTTAAGAATATTGATATTAAATTTTTTTTAAGGAAAAAATCCTAGGTCATTTTTTTCCTCTCTCTATATATTTATAGACGATAATATTCAATAATTTTTTTTTATGTTATTCGATTAATTCATTATATTATTATATAAAATGTATTTAAGAATACTGATATTAAGTTTTTTTTATTCAAAAAATCCTAGGTCATGTTTTCTTCTCCCTATATATATTTCTATGGGATAATATTCAATAAATATTAGAATATATAATTAATGATAGACTAAAAATATCTGAAAGTGTTTTTTTTTTAAATAAGTATTTTTATAGGATCATCCGAGCGGTCCAAAATCAAATTTGTTGGCTGAGGGGTTTGAACCCCTGCGTGCTGGATTTTCCAGCGCGCAGAGGGCCGCTCGGCCAGAGGTGTTTCTTTGTCATTTCCGCTATAAAAAATATAAAAAGCATCTTTGTGCAAAAACAAAAACAAAAACAAGTGCACATACGCGCGCGATGCAAGAGCTGAAAATGGCCAGTCCACAGTGCACATGAGTGTGAGTGCACAGTGGGCTGGCCGAGCTCTTTTAGCTCTTTTACTAATAATTTTTGTAATCTTTTTTTATTTAAAAATATATTAAACAAATTATAGCACATAAACAACACTCACTTCACAGTGATGATCCTATGAACCTGTTTGGGAGTGTGGTTGTGGTTGCTTTTGAAAGTGTTTTTCATTCAAAAATACAATAAAATTATGTTTTTTTATTTTTTAAAAATCATTTTTGACATCAGCACATCAAAATGATATAAAAACATCAACTTTTATTAATTTAGACTTAAAAATAAAAATAAAATAAAATTTTTTTTTTTTTAAATCACTTTTGAAAAGCCCTCCCAAACACCCCAATATCTAGATGACTGGTGAACTTTCCGATTCATACTAGTTTGGCAAGATGCAAACTTTAATTTTTTAAATTATTTTATTGTGTTTTGTAATTATTTTAATATGTTGATATCAAAAATTATTATTTTTTTAAAAAAATAAGTATTTTTAATTAAAAAATACTTTAATAAATAATTACTACCATAATAACAATCCATTCTTATACCTGACAAGTATAATTACACCTCGGTTAAAATGTGATTTTACCTTATTTTTCCAATACCATGTCATTGTAATTGTAATGTTTTCTAAAAGATATTAAAACAGTAATATTTTGTATTGTCTTTAATTGATTCACTCAACCCACGTCAAATGAATTTTTTTTATTGATATATAACAATAAAAAATACATGAAAGACAGTAATAATAAATACGATCATGAAAGAGAAATGTATTTCTTTACTGTAATTAAATTTCTTTGCCTCGCGCGTTTTTTCTTGTTTTTTTTTAAATATTTTTTTATTAGAAATGTAGTTTATTAAATAAAAAAATCAATATTTATATGTATAAAAAATAATGATTTTAAAAAATTAGATTCCTAATCAAAATAATATTTTTTTTATTAGAGATGTCACTAACTACCACTGGCGTGACGAGTGATTCGCCATGTCAATGAACTATTTTCCCGTCCATTCTGGATATATGCCAGCATGGTTTGTTAGCCCGGCATCTAGGGGGATCGGTGATCTAATTTCGATTGGTTATCCAATTTACCCAATTTAAAAGTCGGACTATTAATACATGGTAATTGTTTAATGATTTTAGTAGAATATCATAATTTTGTTTATGTTGTCTACTTAGGTCTATTTGTATTGTCATTTTTTTGCCCTGATTAAACAGGAATGCAATAGAAAATATTTACAAGTTTCTTGAATTAAATTTTGAAGGAAAAATATATATCTTACAAGATTTCCTTTACTAATTACGAATTTCTTTTTTTATCTTCACAAAAAAATGTATTTTTATTGATGATATCTTTTATTATAAGTATTGTTTTAAAATCAAACCAATCATAATATGAAAACCAAGTTTCAATAATATATATATATATATTAATAGTATTTATGCGATTATATAAGAAATTAAAATAATTGTTAATTTGAGAAAACTAAATAAAAAACTCATAATAAAAAAATATAATTTATTTTCATTGAATATTCATGTATAGTTTTAAAAAACTAATTGCATTTAAGATTTTTGTACAGCTATATATAAAATAATTGCTAATATTATTAAAAAATCATATATTATATATTAAAAACATTAAATAATCATATGATTTTTTAAATATCATGGTAGCTATTTATTTAAAAATAAATATACTTCACAGTAAAAAGTAAAAACAAATCGTGAAAGGCTAGGTAAAGAAAGCCCAATCCCGCACCACTTTTTTTTTAAGCACAGTGGATGCCACATCATCACCTATGATGGTTCTCGACTTCCAGAAAATGGAGGTCCAAGGTTTCCATTGTCAACACTCTCAGGCTCAGCAGGAATAAATAGAAAATAAATTTCACGAATTTTCATAACTCCATTCCCAGCAATAAAACACACTTTAATGAGCTGAAAATATAAAATCAAGTCAAATAAGACACAAGCTTCCTGCATTTTAGTCTCCTTTTCTCCATATTCTTCAAGGAATCAGTTCACCTTCATCTTCTCTGGTACAGAGTGCAGACCTGTTGATAGCAGGATTTGCGTTTTCTTTTTATTTTCCATGGCAGGTTGAAAGCTTGCTAGCTCATCTCTCTTTCTAGTAGCTCTTCTTGCAATTGCATATTTCGCGATTGAAAATGTGTTTGATATTATTTTTAAAAGTATTTTTTTTTATAACTGCATCAAAATAGTATTTTTTAATTTTTTATAAATTATTTTTAACATCGGTATATTTTCATCTAAAAATACTAAATTTTTTAATTTAAAATAAAAAAAAATAATAATATTTTTCAAAAACAATTTTGAAATATAATGACAAAAACGTCTTTTCAACTGTCAGATACCAGAATGCATGCAGGTGTTTGGAAGTGCTTTTGAAACAAATTAATTTTTATTTATTTATTTTTTACTTTAAATTTTACTTTGAAAATCTTAAAACCTCCGGGACCAAGATATGTAAAAAAACTCGTCTCTTGACAGTGCAAAATAAAGAAATTAATTTTTTAGCTAATGTTGGTCTTGCTATTTCAATTTTCTTGACTGTAACTTATAGTTCTATCTTGTAATAACAAGTTCTAATGTAGTGCGAATATAACCTAGGGGTGAGCATTTTCGGTTCGGTTCGGTTTTTTGTCAAAATAGTAACCAAACCGAAATTTTTGTTTTTTTTAAAAATCAAACCGAAACCGAATTTATTCAAAACCGGCCACTTTCGGTTCGGTTCGGTCCGGTTTTTATGGTTAAAAAAATCATAAAACCGAATTTGTTTTTGGGCCTTCTGATGGGCCTTCTGATGGGCTTTCTGATGGGCTTTTTGATGGGTTTTCTAATAAATTTTTTGATAAGCTTGAAAAACTATTTTTGTACAAGAACCCAAAGTATTTTTAAAATTTTTTTTGCAACAAATACAAATATTAATGTATTAAATTGTTAATATAGTGTTTATTAAGTTTTTTTTAAACTTTCTAATACTTTTGTTTTGTGTAATTTAGCATGATGAGAGATAATTAAAACTACACAAGTGAACAAATTTAAATTTAAATTACAGAAAATGCCTTCAAAAAGGGCTTCAAAATAAACAAGAAACATTAACATAAAAAACTTCAAGAAATACAGTCGGTCTTGAACTAATTATCATCCGTCGCTAGATTTAACTTTCCACCAAAATCTACAAAAAAATAATAGAAATGTTAGATTGCAAATAAGTTGATTATTATTTAATAAAATAAAAATACAAATGTATAAGAAAAATCCACCTTTTCAAGAGTGTGCAGGACTTATACTAGGGGAAAAATTATTGCAAGTTGATGCAAAGCTAGCCGAAGACAGAAACATAGTCATAGACCAGAGGAACAAAAATTTATTTAATTACTACTTCACCTAGCCGAAGATAAAGTTCCAACAAAACAATATCTACATAAAAGGATTGTAATCATAAACAAGTCTGATTCCTAAGACCTGATTAAATTCACGCATCCACAAAGGCATGCAATCAAACTCAAATTAAGCTAACAATACACTTCTACTATAAACACAAAACCCTAATTTCACATCAAAAGGCATCGATTCGACTCTCGCGAAGCACAAGACGATGCAAACAGGCTATCCAGTTTCGGTTATAGCAATATAACGGTGGGTTGTACCAGTTTCGGTTATAGCAATCCAGTTTCGGTTATAGCAATTTTACATCAACTACTGCTAAGGTATTTCACAACTAATTAAAATCACTAAAACCAGTATTTCACATCAACTACTGCTAAGGTAGCGAGGCGAGAGGACTTACCTCTAAGATGCAGACTTGCACTGACAGAGAGGCGAGAGCCTGCTTGTTGCTTGCTAATTTCCAGACAGAGGCGAGAGGCAAGAGGACAGAGGCGAGAGGCGAGAGAGGCGAGAGGACAGAGGTGACTCAGGCGAGAGGCGAGAGAGGCGAGAGGACACGGGAAAGTGGAAACTGGCGAGAGAAAATCTGCAAATACCTATCAGCCCAACAAACAATGACAGACCAGTAAATATCGAGGGCAAACATAGCAAAGAGTTAGTTTAATGAGGGCTACAGATCTGAAAATTTCATGTGTCTTCTGTTCAAGGCTTCGATTTCCAAAGAGACCAAGTACCCATGAACATTAACTAAAACATAGAAATAAAATAGAGAAAATTATTTACTTACTCTTTGTAAACAAAGGTTCCAATAAAACAGAGGCGAGAGGGAGGGAGAGAGGCAAGAAGGGGGCTGAGCCGAGAGGCGAGAGAGAGGGAGAGGGAGAAAGGCGAGAGGGGGGCTGGCGGCTAGGGTTTTTTTTATCAAAGCAAGGGAGAGGGAGAGGAAGAGGAAGAGAGGCGAGAGGGGGGGTGGAGGCTAGGGTTTTTTATCAGAGCAAGGGAGAGGGAGAGGGAGAGAGGCAAGAGGGGGCTGGCGGCTAGGGTTGAAGAAATGAGAGATTGTTATTGTAACTTTATATTTATATGGGATGTTTTAACCGAACCGGACCGGTTCGGTTCGGTTTAATCGGTTTTTTTTTTAAAAACCGATACCGAACCGAACCGGACATTTTTTTAAAAAAATATAATCGGTTTAATCGGTTTTTTTTTTCGGTTCGGTTTTTTCGGTTTTTTTTTCTCGGTTTTTTCGGTTAACTCGGTTATTCGGTTCGGTTTGCTCACCCCTAATATAACCCCTACCGTGGTACACGCCAGAGAAAAATATAATATAGAGTGGCAAATTCTTAGAGCATGCCCGGAGAAACACATCTTAGCACGTGAAACTCTAATGACATGGCTCACGGGGACCAAAACAAATGTTTGAAAATCAAAGTGCAGACACGTGAAAAATCTAAGGATCTAAGGCCTTGTTTGTTTCAAGGAAAGTAGGAAGAAACCACTTTCCAAACTTTCTTGTGTTTGTTTGTCTTCTAGAAAGTTGGTCAACGAAAAACACTTTCCAGTCAAAGAAAAATCTGGCTTGGTTTTCAGGAAAGTATTTTCTGAAAAATTTGGGCGGAAAACACTTTCCGGAAGTTGTGAAAAAATTAGAAATGTCATTATTTGCTAATTATATCAAATTTGATCCTCAAACTTTTGATTGTTATATATAATTTGTTTTGAATATTTACTTTTCAATTCCATCTCTTAAAATTTAATTTTTATATTAATTTTGGTCCTTATTTTTATAATTGTTATTTGCTTTTTTCTTATCATTTTTTTATTGAAATTTTTTATCTATCAAATTTGGTCCTCATTTTTTTTATTGTTACTTATTTTATTTGAAATAATTTATGAAATGTTAATTATTATTATTTTAATTTATTCACCTTTCATTTTTTTTATTTTTTAGATTTGATCTCTATTATTTTGATTATTATTTGTTTTATTTGAGATAATTTATGAAATTATATTTTTTTTCAATTTCATTCTCATTCAACTTTTTAATTTGTAAGATTTGTTCCTCATTATTTTAATAAACTTGAAAAAAAAATAATTTATTAATAAATTATTTTTCAGTTCATTTTCCATAACACAAATAAACACTGGAAAATGTTTTCCAGTTCATTTTCCATAACACTGCCAAATATCGGAATTCACTTTCCAGAAATTCACTTTCCCCAGAATTCATTTTCCAAAAAAAAATTACTTTTCAGCAAACAAACGAGGCCTAAAATAGAAAAGTCTCGAAGTTTACATGAACCATGGTTGTGTTTAGTGGACTGTAGAGGTCCCGTTGTGTTTAGTGTTTTTGCCAGCAACGGTGGGCCCATTATGCTCTTAAAAAGGAATGTTCAAGTTACGAGAAACCTCTTTGATGGTTAAAGGATAAATACTAGAATCTCTTAATTTGTCTATTTGTACGGCTTGTGTTTCAAATTAAGATATTTTGTAGTTGTCTCGACATAAAATGGCGGTTAACTCAGAGAGTGTATAAGGAAACTGCATGACCGAAAAAAAAAATAATTTGGGCTTGGATATAAATTCAACGGTGACATTATTTTAAAAAAACAAGCGCCAATGACTTGGATCATCAACTGTTTTAGATGTATTTTGTATCAATTTTAGTTTATTGTAGGATAGAAAAACAAATAATCATAAAATCAAATATCAACTCGTCGTTAATACTTTATTACAAAATTTAGATAATTCTATAAAAAAAATAAATCCAAACAATCCTTATCAGTCAGTCAGGATTAACCAACTCGAATTATGATACGAGTCATCAACCTAATCATGTTCAATTTTTTTTTTAATAATATTGTATTTGATTATATGATACCAGTTCTCGAAGGTAAATGACTTGCCCTAATGTTCATGATAAAATATTGGGTGATCCTTGTTGCGACGAACAATGTATTATTTGATCTACCTAGATTTCAACAGCTAAAGGTCATTGAAAAAACAGTTTAGGGTGTCAGTCTTCCAAAAAAGATCATTTTTAATCTTTTTTGATAAAAACACTTAAAAAGTATTGAGACCATAATAAACCTATTTATACTTTCAGATAGCAAAAAAAGAAGTTAGAAATAAATAAAAAAAACTCAAAAACAACAATTGCAGATTGTTAGATATGCTTTTTTCAAACATTTAAAATGCGAAGTAACATCTTAATGAAATTGTTTTTATTAAATGAAACTTATTAACATCAAGATCAATAATTTTTATGGTCAAGACAATATATTTTTATTAAATGAACGTGGATATGATGACTGTGTTTCTCTTGCATTCAAAATAGAAAAAAAAAGAGAAATAAAGTCTTGAAAGAAAAAAAAATATATATTACAGGTTGAATTGAAAAATGGGTATGTTGTATACCAAGAGGGTCAAGGTCAACCTTTTCTGGTCAGTCTATAAATGACCATCTAGTTTTTTGGTTTCATATCTTTCAAATATACCACTGTTTAATAAAATAAAGCAACTGGCCTTCAATCTAGCAAAAGAAGAACAAGTAATTGACGAGAAAAAAAAGTTCAGTGACCGTTTTTTTTAAAACTATGATAATTCATAGACAAATACGAGAGAAGCTACAATATTTCTCTGTCTTCGAGTGTTTTCCATGATAATATAAAATGATCTACTAACCTATATATTATAAATAAAGTAAATATATATTATAAATAATGTAATATACATTAGAAAATAATGTAACTACATCAAAAATATTTATTTTTGTTTTTATTTAAAAATACCTCAACAAGAGAGTAAAAAACTATATATAAAATTAATAATTATATTGTAGGAGGTTTTTTTAAAAGCAAATATTTAATTATATAACTTACTCTTATTAATTGTATAATTAATTGCACAATTAAACTACATACAAAATAATTATACTATATTTAAAATAATATTAAAAAATGGCTCTCCAAAATAATTTTTACCATTAAAATATACATCAATAAAAAAACCATATATACACTATTCAAAACATCATTTCAAAGATTTAGCTCTCACAACAACTTTTACATTGAAATTGCTCTTACAACCGGTGGATCCCAGCACAAGGCTGTCTCATTCTCAACGGTCAAAAAACCTGTCCACCCTATCCCAGCCAGCTTGAGTAAATCATGGAGATATTGCTTGTAACTATGCCTTCCTTTCACAAGAATCGAGATGGTGCCAGTCATTGATCTTTCCAAGTTCCCATCACCAAAATTGCCCTTTCTATCTCCAAGCTCGCATCATAAAAAACCTCTCGCCACATTAGTTCAAAACTATCCAAGAAATGCCTACAGTAGCACAAGCTGCACAGCTCATCACTTTCAAGCTGTCCATATTCATAATCGCAACACTTCAACTACCGCCAGCCCTTTCTCTCACTCCTTGCCGAACCTCCTGCGGAAGCATCGCCATAAACTACCCCTTTGGCATCGATGACGGGTGTGGCGCACCGCAGTTCCGGTCCATGCTGAACTGCAGCACTGATTTGTTCTTCTTAACCCCCTCAGGAGGTTACAAGGTCCAGCACATAGATTATGATAAGAAAACAATGACAATATATGATCCTGCCATGTCAACATGCTCCATTCTACAACCCCGCCATGATTTTATCATGACAGAGGTTCAATCTGTCACTATCCCTCCAACCCCAGATACTGTTTTCGCTCTTCTCAACTGCTCTATTGACTCTCCAGTACTTAACCATTACAAAAACCTTTGTTTCGATTTCTCTGGCCATTCCTGCGATGAGCTCTACGGCGCGTGCAATGCTTTCAGAGTTTTCCATGTGCTGACAAATAGTTCTCCACCTTGTTGTTTCACGGGGTACGATACTGTAAAGTTTATGAAAATGAATATCCTGGACTGCACGCATTACACTACTGTGGTCAATACTGATAATTTGCGGGGTATTGGACCTTTGGATTGGGTTTATGGGATCAAACTTTCCTTTACCGTGCCCAAAACAGGTTGTGAACAGTGTTCACGATCTGGTGGGACTTGCGGATATGATACTGAAACTGAAGTGATGACGTGTCTGTGCTCGAGCTCCACTAATTATACCAGAGAGTGTGGTAAGTATTCTTTAATCTTTGCTTGTCAAGAATTATTGGAGAGGTTATTCGAGCTAAATGGATTTATTATATGTGGTGAGCAGCGAGGTTCACTGGCTAATTTCTTCATTCGTCTTCTTTCAGCTGGAGGCAGTATTTCAGCATGTGATCGTATAAGCAGCCATTCTCCGTGGACATTCTTCCACGTAGCAATTTTGCTTGTTTTGAGCTTGTTACTAGCGATTCAATGATCATGATCGTGTTGTAAATCATTTACGATCCTCGCAATTACTCACTGTATTTTTACTTTCTCTGTTTTAGGCTTTTAGCCGAAGTCCCGTGATGGCCAGTGACTTGAGAAAATGTACTGAATTTCTTTTAATTTATGCAAGGTTGTTTTGGTTCAGCAAAGACAGCAGTAGGAAGGAGCTTTCACAGAAAGATGCCTTCGCATCGATGGCGGGTGCCAATCACCCTGCACTAGATTTTTTTTAACATAAAAACATAATTAAATTTCAGTGAATTTTTTTTATTAACCCGTGTGGGTCAATGTATTTTGACTAATCCATGAATTCTAAAATAATTTTTTTTTTAATAATCATCATATGATGAGATTTGAAATTATAAAGAGAACAAATCAGTTAGCATCAAGCTCTTCCGCTAGTCATCTACTATATCTACTGTATGGTTAATTTTAGTGAATCTTGTTAATTGTGGTGGTGTTTATAATAACGGGCTTGGCGTTTTATTTCTTGTATAACTGGGCTGGGCTTTACCAATTCGGCCTACCTAATTAAAATTTCATGCTGGTAAAAAAGTACCAAATATATTTAAAGATTGTGGTAAATGTTATTTTTCAAATTTTTTATGTATTAAAATAATATTTTTATTTATAAAATTTGTTTTTGATACCAGTATATCAAAAAAAAATAAAGAAAAAACACTAACAGAATTTAATTTAAGTAAAATAAATTAAAATATAATGAAAAACTAACTCAAGTACAGCACCAAAAGGCATTAATATTTTTTATCACGTAAATAATCATGTCAATTAAATGGCGTGTAAAAATGATCTGTCCTGTATAAAAGGAAAATAGCTCTCGAAAAAACAATAGAAATTAAGCATTGGTGACCACCTTTGCAAGATTCACAGTGAATTGTGTCTTTGTGTGGGCCACCTGTCACCACTTTGATGTACTTGAGCTCACTCAAGCTCTGCACCCGTTGATCTTAAGTCCGTTTTGAATGCAATTTCAAACAAGGATTTCCCAAATTTATTGTTTTTTTATTTATAATTATTGTTTTTTATATGTTTTTGAATTGCCTTGATATTTTGATATTAATGAAAAAATAAAAATACTATTTTATGTAATTTTGAATAAAAACTCTATTTTTAATTAATTTAGTTCCTTCCTGTTTGATGTTTTAAAGTCACTTTTAAAAAAAAATGAAATTTTTTTATTTTTATTTTGTTCTTTGAATTATATATATATATATATATTTAAATATATTGATATTATAATATCAAAAAATAATTTTTTAAAAAATAAAAAAATAATTATAATATTTTTTTAAATAAAAAAACAATTTTAAACAGACTAACAAACATGTCCTTTATTCTCTTTGCCATGATGACAGTACACACCCATTTGGGCCCATTACCAGTCATTGAATTCAAAGCCCACCGTTTCTGTAGCTCACTCTTGGACGGGTGCTTTAAGACGTTGGATTCTCTTTTCCACCAACGTAATTAAAATAAAGTTGCGAATTGTGGATTTCTGCTCAGGATATCTGGACCCATTAGCAAGTAAACTTTCTTTATTTTAATTTCCCTTTCATGTCCGTTTGACACTTGACAGGGATAGCGCTCCCAGGATCTCAGTTTGTGTGATCAAGTGCAAAATTTACCGGTTACCATCATTTCTCTCGTTAAAGTTATCGTTGTTACCAAACAAAAAGATG
The DNA here is from genome assembly GCA_027405865.1 of Salix purpurea. Lineage (NCBI taxonomy): Eukaryota > Viridiplantae > Streptophyta > Magnoliopsida > Malpighiales > Salicaceae > Salix > Salix purpurea. Next base: position 5,825,219 of record JAOWLH010000012.1, on the reverse strand, counting down.
TTATTCTAATCACATCTAATCTTTTTAAGCTAATGATGCATCGTGGCAAGAATAATCTAATTTTTAAGTACCAAAATTCCCCCGAATTATATTCCACCTTTATTTTGGATGCTGATTGAGTGAGATGTGTATTAAATCAATAAAAATATTGTTTTTTAAAATATTGTTTTATTTAAAAATATATAGAAATAATATTGTTTTATTTTTAAAAATAATTTTATCATCATCACATCAAAAAAATTATCTTAAAAAAAATCTTAAAATATAATTTATGTCACAAAACCAAACAATGTAAACTCAGGCAAATTTATTCTCGTGGTGAAACAACACAATTAAAGCAATTGATTTTATTCAAAATAAATATTACACTAGCCATTTAACCCACTGCGTTAATTAATCAGATACAGACATTAAGGTTTTAATGCTAGTCATTTTGATTATTACGATCTAATGACAAGAAGTTTATGTGTTTCTCAATTTCAATAATAAAGGAGTTTTAGACATCCCATTTACATTCAAAATATTTTTTTTATAATTTTTTTTTTAAGTCAAGGCAATGTTTAGAAATGTATTTACATTCACAATTTCACAATGCAATTCACGGACAGTAACTGTTTAAAATCGTTTTTAAAAATATTTTTTATTCAGAAATATATTAAAATGATATATTTTTTTAAAATATTTTTAATATTAACAAATAAAAATAATATAAAAACATCAAAAAAATTAATTTATAATAAAAAATAAAAATATATATTTTTTAATTTTTTCAAATATATTTTTGAAATATAAACATCTCTAAATCGAATAAATAATATACAGAATAAACTACTTTACCATATAAGCTAAATATGGCACGACGATGCTATGGATTTTTAGCATATAAAATATATAAAAAAAGACACCAGATACATGTCGATTATTTATTGAATAAACAGGAATTAAATATATTTTGCGAAAATTGGAATCAAAATATTTTAAATCCGTTAGGGTAAAATTTTAAATTCTAACAAGTCAAGGACCCACTTCCTAATAAATTGCAAATTCAAATTGAAAACGAGCGGGCCTGACTCCATTGAGATCGCACCACCACCAATCGCTCCACTGAGCTTCAGCTTTCAAACTTTAGTCCTTCGACACCACCCTCTCATCCCCAAAAATCACAAAAAAGAAATTTACAGAAACAAACTCCATGTTACATTTCTAAGCTTAAAGGAAAAAAAATGTCCAGCTCAAAACCAACCATAGCTCGAAACCCACACTCTAGGAATCAACAAGAAGAACCTTCAACAAAAGAGAACGAATTCGAAACCTCTTTGAATTCTTCAGCTCACTTTCCGCCGCCGAGAACACCACTAAATTCGATTCCAGATCCAACTCAGTGTCACAAAGAAACACACGAGTCCGGTTTTGACAGTAAACTCGAAACTACTCGATCCGGCAGATTCTCAACTGGAACCCCTAGGGTTTTGATTCGCCATGGTAAAGCAGCACAATCAGAGCCTAACTCTGCGCATAGCACGCCAGCTAGGAGTGCCTCAAGAAACTCGCTCGGTGGTGCGTTGGGAGGTTATGCGACCGGAACTAGGAGTTTGCAGTTTAATAAAGGGAAAGATGTGAGTTTCTTAAGCTCCAGGGTTTCCAGAGGGATTTCAGTGTCGAATTCGGATTTCTCTGTTGAAATTCCACATTTTGAGCTCGATGAAGACCCATCATTTTGGAAGGATCACAATGTGCAGGTACGTTTTTTTTTTTTTTATGAAAAAAAAATATTCGAAGTCGGATAAGTTTGAAAGTTTGTGTATGTATAATTGGGAGATTTTTGTGGTTTAGGTTTTGATAAGGATCAGACCATTAAGTAATATCGAAAAGGTTTCGCAAGGGTATGGTCGGTGTTTGAAACAAGAGAGTGGACATACATTATTGTGGCTTGGTCATCCTGAGACTAGATTCACATTTGATCATGTTTCCTGTGAGACAATTTCACAGGTGATGTTTCGATAGCTTGTATTGATTAATGAAGAATTTTTGTAGTTCAATTTTTCCCCTCAAACAATGCTTGGTACGCTGCGTGGATTTTTATTGGGCGAACTGTTTGATTTTGATATATAGGAAAAGCTATTCAAGGTTGCTGGACTGCCTATGGTGGAGAATTGCATTTCTGGATATAATAGCTGTATGTTTGCTTATGGTCAGGTAAGTGTGCCAAAGCAGGCTTGCACAGTGAGAATGGTGCTGTTTGGTGTTTGGGGGATAGACTAAGTCTGATGTATAATATGATGCCTTGCAGACTGGGAGTGGAAAAACATATACAATGATGGGTGAGATAAATCAGGCGGAATGCAAGCTCAGTGCGGATTGCGGGATAACGCCTCGAATATTTGAGTACTTGTTTTCAAGGATTAGAATGGTATGCTAATAATTATTCTGCTTCTTTCTTGTCCAAGAATTTTTTTTGGGCAGGGGATAAGTGGATGGTTGTATCAATATAATAATTTTTTGTAGGAAGAAGAGAGCAGAAGGGATGAGAAGCTGAGGTTCAGTTGCAAATGTTCTTTTCTGGAGATATACAATGAGCAAATAACAGATCTATTGGAGCCATCATCAACTAATTTACAAGTAATTTCAAAATTTTAACTGATTCGCGGTGAGAATCCTATATACATCTGCATGTAATAAATCCTCAGCGTTTTGTTTTTAGCTCAGAGAAGACTTGAACAAAGGTGTATATGTAGAAAACCTCACGGAATATAATGTGAGGACTGTTAATGATGTCATCAAGCTCTTGCAACAGGTGACTGAATTTTGTGCCTCCATCACCATTTAACTTGTATTTCATGGTTTGCATGGACAATTAATTTTATCTATATGCACTATGCAGGGTGCTGCAAACAGGAAAATGGCAGCAACCTATATGAACAGTGAAAGCAGCCGCTCTCACAGTGTTTTCACTTGTGTCATTGAAAGCTGGTGGGAAAAAGATTCCATGAACCACTTTAGATTTGCGAGATTAAATTTAGTAGATTTAGCTGGTTCTGAAAGGTAAGTTGCTCTTTTTTACCCCCCCTTCCCATTTTATGTTTCCATAATGCTGACTGAATTTCAAATTTATCAGGCAGAAGAGCTCTGGTGCTGAAGGAGATCGTCTGAAAGAAGCAGCAAATATAAACAAATCCTTGTCAACTTTGGGGTAATTTGATCACAGGCTTGTTTCCTAGTTTGTATTTGTCATTAATGTGCCTGCATTGATTGGTTATGGTTTGCTTTTAGCTTGGTGATAATGTCACTGGTTGATTTAGCGCATGGAAAACACAAGCATGTTCCCTACAGAGATTCTCGGTTAACATTTCTACTTCAGGTTGGAAAAATAGAACTTTCGTACTAAGATTCTTCCTAGTTTAATATGCTCTAATCTTCGACTTTGGTACGTGAATGTAAGATGGTTATATCTGCATCTTTGAATACAGGATTCTTTGGGCGGGAACTCAAAAACAACAATTATTGCGAACGTCAGCCCATCAACATGGTCCGTCTTAAAATCAAATTGCCTTAGCTCGACATTCATAATTTTCTTACATTTGGTTTGTGACATTTGTCTGTATAATTTAAAATATTTCCTTGCAGCTCTGCACATGAAACGCTGAGCACCTTGAAGTTTGCCCAACGTGCCAAACTCATTCAGAACAATGTACTTACTTGGACCTAAGATACCTCTGTTTTCATAAGAACCAAGGCACATTTAAATTTTCGTTGTTCCTTTTTTAGGCTAAAGTGAACGAAGATGCTTCGGGTGATGTTGGTGCACTTCAAAAGCAGATTCAACAGCTAAAGGTATGGTTAGCAGCATGCTTGTGGCTATGTGCTAATTTTATCCTAGAAATGTTATGGCTATTAGAATTAAACCATTTTTCTATATTCATGCAGGATCAACTGTCCTTTCTAATGAAGCATCATGACCTCTCAAGGCCTCTTTGTATGCCGAGTTCTGAAGGACCCAAATTGGCTGGTCATTCCTCAGAAGACAGAAGAATAATTGATAACCAAAGTATGCTTAGTATAGAAAATAAGAAGGTAACTCCATCACTTCCACAATTAAACGCAAAAGCTTCTTTCCAAGGACTTGCATGATATTGATGTGGGTCAGCAATGCTAATATTTAAATGTCAGGTGAAATGCATGGAAGCTATTTTAGCTGGTGCTCTTAGGAGAGAAAAGTTGGCAGAAACTGCATTTCAGAAGTTGGAGAATGAAATGGAGCATGTGGACCAATTAGTATGTGATATCACAAGAAATAATTATTTTCTTCACACTTTCTTTCTTGCAAATTCTCTATAATCTCCCTTAGTACTAGGACTGAGTATATTAGGTACCTATTCTGTAAAAACCTAAGCAAAAATAGTCATATGCAACGGGAAAATTTATGTTAGAAACTCCCTTGCAGATTTGCCAAAAGAAGGAGGATGTGCAGCATACTAAATTGATACTAAGGTTTCGTGATGAGAAAATTAAACAACTTGAGTCGTTAATAGATGGTTCATTGCCTGCTGATCATTATCTCATGGAGGAAAATAAAGCTTTGAAGGAAGAGATTCAGCTACTTCAACCAAGGCTTGATAAAAGTCCAGAATTGACACGTTTTGCTTTGGAAAATATAAGACTTCTCGAGCAGCTTCAACTGTAACTCCATTAATGATGTGTTAATATTTGCTATGGATTTCTTCTCTCTTTCTGCTGACGAAGGACTCACCTTTACATACTTTTGATGCCAGATTCCAAAGTTTTTATGAGCAAGGGGAGCGAGAAATGTTACTAGGTGAAATTTCAGAACTGCGTGACCAGGTTTCAGAATAACTTAATGCTTCTTCTTCTTCTATAAATGCAATTCCAAAAAGGTACATTTACATTTTTTTTTTCTGGACACGCAGCTACTGGTTGAACTTGAAAGAAATCTTAAGTTCTCCTCAAGATATGAGAGTCAGGTAGGAAAGCACTCCCCTCACCCCTTCCCCACAATCCTACCATACTCTTACCTGTAATTTCTACACTCTCTGACCCTGCAGGATAATGACACTGTAAGAGAGTTTGAGGATTGCAGGACCATGAATTCCAAATTGATGAGGTATCATTGTAAATCCGTCTATTTTCTTGGCAATTTTACGGTTCAATCGACACACTTGAATAGAAAAGAAAATTCGTACCCTTGACTTTTCTTGCCTTCTCATTATTTTTCTTCGATAAATATCATTGAATTTTAGCTCTCCTAGTCCATCTCCTGCAAAATCTGCACATGTTACTGTATGGAAAAATACTTGTGGATATAGGTGCTGTGCATGAGGTCTTAATGATTGCCAAGCATGTCAGTGTTCAGGCATTTTTATGAGCTATTCAACATAGATTGATGTCGATGTTCTAACCCTGTACCTGGCATTTATATAGTTCTGTCATCAGTGTGACCGCGTTTGTCCTCAACTCTCATTTCCCCTTGTTCTACGAATGTCAGTTGGTGCTCAGAAGATCTGAAATACACATTAATGATCAAATTGTTCACACTATTTTCCTTCATCTTATTTCTTTGAATATAATTACATTATTCATGAATTTTCCTGCAGAGAGGTTGATGAATTACTAGAACTCAAGACAAACCATGATACAGACTCATTATCTAAGGATCCTGAGGAAACAAGGCAAATTGATATATGTTCTTCGGTGAGTAAGATGCAGATTGCTTTCTGCTTACATTTCATATAATTTTCAAAGCTAATGTGCTTTAATTTACCATTGCACATGATTTTATATTTTGATTCAAAAAGGAAAAGGGGTTCAATAACATGAGAGTGCTGCATGAATTCTAACATTTGCACTATTCAGTTTTCGTTAAACTAACCGTTACCTTTTTTACCACCATTACAGGTCGAAATGATATCTGATGGCAGTGAATGGGGAGATGAAATGACATTTTTTACCCCAACAGATGACATTTCTCTTCAAAACAAAAACAATCTACGCACAAGTGCTGCCTCTATTCAGTCTGGCAACACTCAAGCCGAGTTGATGGAAGCTAGACTGTTAATTCAGGCAATGGAATCTGAGCAGGTTCGTCTAATTGAAGAGCTTCAGCTCATGCAGGAGCATAACAACATGTACAATGAACTTTTAAAGAAGAAGGACAACAAATTAAGAGAATCAGTGCTTGAATCTGGAAGTAACTGTCTAGAGTTACACGTTTTAAAAGAGCACAATAAAGTTCTGGTAATGGAGGGAAGCAGAGAGATCAAGACCAGTCCTTTGCAAGCCAAGCTGGACAAACTGAATAAGGATCTCGAGGAGGCCAGATCACTCAATTACCATTATCAAGAAGATCAGGCATCAAAATTATATCAACAGCATCAAGCTGAATTAGTTTGTGAAGATGTTGAAACAGAGACCACCAGAACAATCCTTCATTTACAAGAGGAGATTACTGCTCTTCAATTGGAGCTTGATGAGAGATTATACTGCATGACGCAAGAAAACACAGGTCTAAGAAACACGGTTGCTGCTAAAGAGGCGGAGATAAGGGCACTTTGTGGGGAGTGGGAAAGGGCAACCTTAGAACTAACAAGCTTTCTTACAGAAGGTTCCAAATCTCTCAAAGACGCTTCTGGTCAGATTGAAAATATTGTCAATGCATTTCCTAAATTAAATGTTTGGATCGGTGAACATGCTGAGAGGGCTGCCAGAGCTTGCGTTGACAAGGAGGAAACAATCTTACAGCTAGAGAAAAGCCTGGAAGATGCGCGCAAGATGGTAATGGATATGGAGATGAAGTTAAATTCCTTGCGGGAGGCAACAATGGCTTTGAATGACTTTCCACAATCAGATAATGATGAAAGCTCAGAAGAAACAATCCACTTAACCATGCCACTGAATGAAAAGATCAATATTGTAAAGATGCTAGAGAGTGAAATCAAGTTGAAGGAGATTCAAATTAAAGAAGCTGAAAAACGTGCCGATGCTGCTTTCTTGGTTGTACAATGGCTATCTGATTGTCACAAGGTTGCTCGCAGTGATGATGTCAAGAGGCGCATTCCCATCTCAAAGTTTCCCTCTCCCACTAATATGGGCTATCAAAATACTTTTGATGAGAAGGTTGATGCATGGTCAGATAACGATGCACCAACTGGGTGGGAAAATTTAATTTTGGAGTTTGAAAATGCTATCACTGCTTCCTATAGGGATGTAGAAGTGCATATAGCTGCGCTTCAATCAGAGGTTCTTGCAGCTTTCGTTCCATACAGGGACTTGGCCCAGGATTTGGTGAAAGAAATTCACGAGATGAAGGGTAAAATTATTGAATTAAATGAAAGGCAGATGGACTTTCAGTCTTCTACCATGAATTGGAAAGCATGGGAACCGCATGAATTTTTGAAGTTTGATAACCAGCTGCACATTTTGCAACTAATAAGAGTTGAACTAGCTAAGATCAATGATAGAATGAAATTTTTTTCTGGTTTTGTTGACCAAAAAATAAGTTCACACAACTGCCTGTTAAACAAAGATGATTTAGAGGAAGCAGATGGCTGGAGCACTGATAGTTCTTCATCATGTTATTCCATGATAGGATCTGATTTTTTCCCTGAAAGTGTTTCCTTAGGAAACAAATTGGATGGAAAATCACATAGTGGCTGCTCTAAACTTTCTGGGAAGATAACTGAAAAAATGGACCTGGAGTCTCGAAAAGGATCAGCTGTCCAATCTGAATCAGAAGGTTTTCAGTCTGGATCAGAATACTCAGAGAATCTTTTGAAAATTCCACATTCCAATCGAGAAATAACATTAGAGATGAAAAGGGAGCTGGATTTGACACTTGATGCATTCAGAAAAATCTATGTTCATTTTAGCACAATTTTAAATGAGGATGATCTGATGCATTGCACTTGCCCAGAAGGTACATATTTTTTCTGAGCGATTGCATCTGTATATACTAAGAAATTATAAACAATAAGAAAACTAGTAAATAACTTGACTGGTTTAATAAATGGCAGATATCACGGAATCATTTCCACCTCTTGGCTCAAGGATGAAGATCGCTGAAGCACCCTGTCATAGTACTGGAAAGGTACACGTTGATTTTGAATAACTAATTCATTTGACCTTTTGCGTGTTTTCGCAAACTAAATATAAAAAATTGGTACATAATAGCATTGCTGTTACTTTTGTCGTTTGATTATTACCAATTTACCCAAATTGTTCAAAATCACTAACTTTAATTGTGTGCAATATTTCAAACATGCAGGTATTTGCTGATGATAAGGTTTGTCATGGTAGTGTCTTCTTAAGAAAATGCGAGGAAGCCAATGCAACCATGAAAGAAGCTGATTATATGTTGAATGCATTGATGGAAGCTAATGAAAATGCAAAACAATCGAGTGATATGTGGAAGCGAGCCAGTGACGAACTGATGGTAGACAGGTCACACTTGATTGAAGAAAACGGACAGCTCAAGTCTTCATTATGTTTGAAAGAAGAAGAAAACAAATTACTGCTGGATGAAAACAGTCATGGTTTGGCAGAAGTAGCGAATTCTGTGTCTATGCTTGAAGCGTGTTTTCTGCAAATGCAAAGGGAAGAGGAGGAAAGGTACAGGGTCATTTATTCAGATGTCTTATCTATGGGAAAAGAGATGCTTTGTTTCATTTGCAATTCAAGATCATCGGTGGAAGATATTTTCTCTGAGATAATGGAGAAGGAATTTGCTCGCAGCATCATGTACCATTGCCTTGTAGGAGAGGCTGTCCACAAAATTCCAAGCTTCATCGCACAACCAGGTTTCCGTTCTTTCAGCCAACAAGAATGCCGCATGGTAATGGATACTTCACAAAGAGTTTGCTCGACTGGTCCCGCTGAAAGCTTTGTCACTAATAAACAGGAAAATGAGAAACAGCGTCAAAGAGAATCATTCACAACCTCGAAGGAAGGGGAGGGGCCATCGCATGATAAACTGAAATACGATTTTTTGTCTCTTAAGAAAGAATTGGAAAGGAAAGAAAGTCTACTGACGGGCTTGCTTTTCGATTTTAGTTTGCTGCAAGAGACAGCCTCCAATCGAACAGACTTCAAAGATGAAACGGAAAAGTTAATTTTTGCTTTGACTGAAGTGCAACATGAGCTAGAGAAGAAAACAAGTCAGATTGACGACCTGTTGGTTCAGCATAGAAAAGTTGAAGGCCATCTTACGGATACTGAAAATGCTTTATTGGTATCGATATCTGATCTTGCGCAAGCCAAGGAAACAATAGATACCTTGTCAGACGAAAATGCCGAGTTGAGAATTCTTCTTAAGGATATATATCTTAAAAAATCTGAAGCTGAAGAACAATTGGAAGAACAGAAAGAGGTGACCAAAAGCTTGGAAGGAGAAATTATTCACTTGACTTCCTCTACCGAAAGTAAATTGTGCACTGCAGTTGAAAGCCTCGAGGAGGAGTTAGAAAAGATCAGAAATGAGAGAGAACAACTCCGTGAAGAAATCTACTCCTTCAATGATAAGCTTGAGATGGCATATGGATTAGCTGATGAAAATGAAGCTATTGCTGTTGAAGCTCGCCAGGCATGTATCATTGCGGTTGAGCTTGTTCTTTCGAGTCCGTAACATTATTTCAGCCTGATATAAAGAAGCACTATTTTTTTTTAATTTTTTTTCAGGAGTCAGAGGCAAGTAAAATATATGCCGAACAGAAGGAAGAGGAGGTCAAGATTTTAGAACATTCTGTCGAGGAGCTTGAGAATACAATTAATGTATTGGAGACGAAGGTTAGTTTACTGGCCATCAAAAGTTCAAGGGGTACCCACTAAAAAGTGTCTGGAATCAAGCTGCATTAAGATTTCAACAAATTTCATCCAAATTGAGAGAATTTTGTGCCTATCGAAAAACTATTATTTTTTGTTTGTGCTTGGTGCTGATTTTTAGTTATTTCTTTAAAGCAACTGAAATGATATGTCCACTCTCACTTTATTTTTGATAAATCGTTTCCCTCACTCAGGTGTACGAAATGAATGATGAGGTAGAAAGACATCGATTGATCAGAGACTCGTTAGAATTGGAACTACGAACTTTGAGGCAGAGATTGTCAACAGTTGAAAACACATCTGACATTGCAGATTCTGAAAATGCAATTTCTGTACAAAATGAAGATTCGATAACTAGGCGAGTAGTGCTGTTTTTCGTTGGCATGAAGTGCTGATTTCTGCCTTATTTTGTTCTTGGATTTAAAAATTATCTCATGCAGGCAATTGCACAATAGATCACTGGAGCTTCATGGGGCCTATAATCGGATAGGACTTCTAGAGAGGGATATTACAGAAAAAGATAAAGAGGTGCCGCCTTAGCATATTGCTGGTTTTATTAACTAGATTTTTTTATAAAAAATACTTCATCTGCATTTTATTTTTCAATAACAACGTTTTGTCCATATGTAAGATCAAACAATGCAAAGAGTACATCTCCGAGCTTGTACTACATTCTGAAGCTCAGGCATCACAGTATCAAGAGAAGGTAACTTTCTCATATTTAGACTGGTCACTGTGCTATCAAATTTTGTAACATGCAAATTCTGAAATCTAAAGTAATAAAAGGCAGACTGGTCTATATCTTCCAGAACTGTCTCGGTCTTTAAGGTGCAGCATTTAATAGCTAGTGGAAAATTCTGAAACAGGAAGCTATATAAATAGGAGTCCTCCTATAGTACAGATTTTCTTGCGCATAGTTTGGTGATCCAACATTCAGTCCATGTTGTCGTATAATATATTATGCCAAAATCGAAACGAATTCTATGAAGCATTCATACCAGAGTAAAATGAAAAGATGGTTAGATTGTAGGGAGATTCGTTTGTAAGGTTTGAATATTCGATGTTGACTTTCAACACATTATTGTTCTTTAATGTCAGTTTGACACATGGATCCATAGTAACTTTTCTGCCTATACGATTTGATAGTTTAAGACTTTGGAAGCCATGGTTCGTGAAGTAAAAGCAAATTCGTTGGACTCAGCATCAGCCCTACAAGTGGTAGAAAAAAGTGAAAAAAGCTCAATCAGAACAAGGGGTTCTAGTTCACCGTTCAGATGCATTGCAGGTTTGGTCCAGCAGATGAATTTGGAGAAGGATCAAGAACTGTCGGTGGCAAGGCTTCGTATAGAAGAGCTAGAAGCAGTGCTATCTAGTCGGAAAAAGGAGGTTGAGTAGTTTTTCTCTCAGTTGCTTTTATTGTTTCAGTCGTCACGATTATATCAAATGGTTGAAGAACTAAGAATTTGGTTGATCCATAAATTGGGATATCTCTTAAATAATGCCACTTTTCGTAGCAGCATGGATACGAGTAGTTTGACTCTCTCACTTTATATATATTATTTCTTGGAATAAATTGCGAGCTATATTTGTTTTTCAAGAATACAATTCTTTTTGTGGATGGCTAAGCCATGTTGCTCATTTTAATGGCCCTCACTCTCTCCTCTCTCTCTCTCTCTCACACACACATACACGCGCATTTGCAATCATGCAAATCATACTTGGCCAGAGCTAGATGCTTTTGCGTGTATCTGATTCTTGATGAAGTAATGTTTGTGTACTTATTTAACAATGAGAATTAACCGCTCACTAAAATTAGCACCGGATCAGGTATGCGCACTAAATGCTAGACTGGCTGCAGCAGAAAGCATGACACATGATGTCATTCGAGATTTACTAGGTGTTAAGTTGGATATGACCAACTACGCAGTAAGCTTCAAAATTTCCATTTCAAACATGTTAATTTTTTTTATTATAAATGTATTGCTTATCTCTGTGGATCTTTCTTGTTGGCATATTGTAGAACCTGATTGATCAGCACCAGGTTCAAAAATTAGTTGAGGATGCTCATCATCAGACAGAAGAATTCCTTGCAAAGGTATACCGAGTCTCTTCGTTTGATAAAGTATTGGGCTGAGATGAGATTCTGATTACTATTCTTTTCTCACTTCTAGGAGCAAGAAATCCTGAAGTTAAGAAAACAGATAAATGATCTCACAGAAGAAAGAGAGAGGTAAAGACTTTATCCACAGTATAGAATCAAGTTTTGGACTTTTGTTTCCCTCTAAAATACACTACGAAATGAGAATCGCAATTCACAAGCCGTGTCCCTTGGTTAAAAAACAACGTCAAGAAGAGGACATTATTTGGTAGACCAGGCCAATAGACATAATACACGGACAAAATATAGCAGTCCCCACATGATGATTTATGAATTCTACTTGGCTTTGTCTATACGGCTTTTATTTATTGACCTAGCCTATGAATGGGATGGTAGAACAAGTCTACCTAATATTTTCTTTTAGAGAAGGGCAAAATCTAACAGTGAGGTGCCTGCATGATTTTTCTAATCGTCACTGATATACTCTTCATTTGTCTGAGTGTCCCGCAGTTGTATAGCTGAAATAAATCTTAAAGTAGAAGATATGCTTGCCGCCCAGATGACTGTAGAGCAACTTAAAGAGCGAGACCAGTTGCTTTCAGCGCAGAATGAAATGTTGAAGGTGTCCATTATTAACCGTTTTAATTTGCAACCATGTAGCTGTTACTGGATAGCATTGCTGCCTTCAACAGAGTTCTGTTCACATTTGCTGTCGCATTTGTTTCTGCAGGTGGACAAAAGTAATCTACTTAGAAGAGTTGCAGATCTGGATGAAATGGTGAAAACTCTTCTTGGAACTCAAATTACCCAACAGCGTGCTCCACCGACATCCAGTGCCAGGGCATGTTCCTAAATTTTTATAAAATTTCAATATCTCGATTGCTTGCATTTTTGAGTAAATAGTTTTCATGATCAAACAGGAGAAACGTGTATTGAAAATGGGTGGTTCTGATTTAACTAAGAGGCTGGCGCATTCTGAAAAGCTTTTGTCTCGTGTGAACAATGAACTTGCTCAGTATCGCAGCAGAACTGATGCTAGTCATCCATATGTCAGAACTAAAGGGCAGGGCTGAGAACTGAAGGGCAGGTAAGTTTATCAAGAATGGTCCATTCACATTATCGTGTTGCAAAACCAGGGTTGTAACCTCTGATCATTTACAGGAAGGACAAGGCTAGACACAATTTTGCAGAAGCCTTTTCTTCTTCTTCTCCGTGTCTTTCCATTTTATCTTCTGGAGGTGATGACCCATGCCATTTTGTTAGCTGAGAAGTTGACGCCCAGTGAACTTGTGGGAGATCATGTGATTAGATGATTCATCGCGGCTCATCACCATAAACTTATTTTTTAAATTTCACCAGTTTCGTCGAGGTATTTGCTTTTACCCTGTTAGAAAATAATAGGTAACTGTAATTATTTGTAAATTGATATTGCATGCAGCATTTCCTCCTCTGCGGAACGCTTTTATGCCCATACACCATCAATTTATTTATTATTTTTATTTATTATTTTATTTTACCTTGTGTGCACTGAAAAGAAAACAGTCATTTCAGTAACAGGCAATCGAATTGAAAACAACACTCCCATATGCAAAGCATGAACATATTCCCATAGCAATAAAGGGGTAGAAGAGAGGAGTAATAATATAACGATAAAAAGAAAGAGTGATCAGGAAACTTGAAAGCTGCAGATGCATTTGGTATATAAGCTTTTAGTTTTAGTTGGTAAACAAGAACTATATTTCAGGCTTGCAACTCCTGAAAGCCATTTCGTAGGTGTCATCATTCTGTTCCCCACTATATTCCAGGCTTGAATTTGACTAGTGCTCATAAGGGCAAATACATGTACAATCTCCCCTCACCCCCCTATCTTCTTCCTTACCTAAATTTTAGTCACAAAGAATCTGTTAAAAATTAAAACATGCCACATGACAGTTGCAGGTAGAATAGTCACTACTAGCAAGCACATAATTAATGTCAATTTGCTGGATCATTGATCGGCTGTAAATACATGAAAATCTTGTATTCTAAGCTATCTGGAACTTTCATCCTGCTGGGATACACCATACCCTTCGTCACCCATCTGTTGAGTCCACAAAATGCATTATAAAACAATCCATAACAAAAAAAATAAAATTAAAAACAATGCTCAATCAGACCAAGTAGGAAGGGTCAAATAAGAGATAAAGCAGATAACAAAAAAAAAAAGGGGGGGATCTATCTGGGATTCTTTGAATACATGTCATGCCATGTATCGATTTAGAGAAAATTATGCTGCAAAATCCAGGAGGTGGTGTTATGCTTTGTGCCCTTCTTTTGCAATAAAAAGGAGAACAATGCAGCAAATAAAAACCATTTTAGCACAGGTAAGATAGATGGTGACAGGCAATTCAACATGCTTTGGCAGCATAGAGATCTCAATGTTCTGAAGAATACCTTGATATTCTCAAATTTTGTAACCATCCTCATGTACTGATCACGTGCTTCTGGGTAGCGAACCATTGATGTTACTCTTGCCAGAGCATTTTCAACTCCAGCAAATTTCTGTTTGCGGCTTATTCGAAGGAAATCATATTCGTCAGCTTTCTCAGATTCTGGTTTCACATCTCCAATTGTCTTTTCCAACCGAAATCCTCGCAAACCAGTACGTTTCCGTCTCCAACGCAATATGGCCTTTTCGACAATGCCAACTGACCAAACTACCTTTTTGTACTGCTTTCGAACTTGATGTCCCCTCACATGAGCCTGAAAGCATTCAGCATTTGCATTTCTCAGATATTGAAACTAAACTTAAGCTGGCGGTTCAATAGGCATGCAGGGGGGGGGGGACTAAAATAGCCTGATTTGGTAAGAAAAGGTAACCACCAGAAACATCAAAAGATGAAAGAGAACTACAGTTCATCAGGAAAAAATACATTTGGTTCTAGCAACTCAGACAAGCATACAGGTCAAGTAATCACAATACATCTAAATCCATATCCTCTCTCTAAAAAGTGATACGCATATGGCAAACAACTACTTAGTGGAATAAAGAACATGTAATTTATGGTTAAAAATGGAACACACATGGCATTCACAGTATTGAAGTACCTGGATTTTTACAATTCGATTGCGGATTTTCAAAAAATCTTTCCTTCCCTTCCAGCCACGATACTTTTGCTGGATCTTTACAGCTGCAGAATGTAAATAATCTTCAAAGTGACCCCTCTTTTGAACCATGTTTAAAGAACCAAGGGCAGCTAGGTCAAGTGAAATTTCAGAAATATCATCACTGCTCTTTGCTAATTGTCTTTGACGAAAAGAACTTGTTCGATAGGCAGCATGAATGAGAGCCACTGCACGAGCTGATTTTCTGACGGCAGCCAGGGACCCTTTCAAGGAAAGCAGTTCTAATTCTCCCTTACTTGAAAAAGAGGCAACTTGGGCTGCAATATCAGTTTCCTTTTCAGCTGCCATAGTTGCAGTGTCACGATCCATCTCATTTTGGTCAATATTCAACGATGAAAGATGCCTACTTAAAAATGCTTCAGCCAAGTATCCAGAGATTCCTTTATGGCCACGACATGAAGCTAAATCAGCTGCACTTTGTCCTCCAGGAAATGCTGGAGTTGGATCATCGACAGCAGTGGGATCCACATCCAATCTAATGAGTGCAATCACTGTTTCTTCTCTGGATGAGGGGATCAACACAACAACTTTCAGTAAACAGTCATTAAAAAATAGATGCAACAATTTGGACATCAAGGCATTGATGATTCTTCTAACATATAATTCGCACCAACATGTCAGGATTGGGGCAGAAGGAGCAGATAATTATCCCTTTTAAGCATTTGAATTGTAACACTTGCACTCGATAAAGATATAGCACAATAAGAAAATCTCCAAAATAGGACAGCAGTCCTGAAAAGACAAATCAATGTGTGCACACAGACACATGTAAATAAATGCATTCATGCATCATGCATGAAGTTAGGAATATAGTTTCCCAACATAATAGAAAGTCATAGCTTGCAACAGCAAATAATAAGAGAATCAAAAGAATGATTAAGAAAATTAAATAAACCACAGCAGGAATGTTCTGGATCGAGGAGCAATAGATAAAGTTTTATACTGCAAGACAGTGGAACTCAGAATAGCAATCTGACCTCCCAAAATATGATGCCCAGTGAAGCGCTGTTCTCCCTCGTGCATCTCTGAAATTGGGATTGCCACTGGCAGCAACTATGAGGTCCATGGCCCATTCATAACCAAGACCAGCAGCCAAGTGGATGACTCCTTGACCTTCTCCATCCAAAACATCCGGTCCTTTACCTCCTTCATGAACTTTACAGGCCAGCCACTCACAAAGTCTGTCCCTCAGTAAACTTTCAATCAACTTATCTCTAAAACCAATGCCATGACCTAAAGCGACCATAAAATTATCTTGGACTTTTCCCATATCCTTTTTACTATCATTTCTCAAATAAAATAAAGTACTTATTTTTTTGCAACTTTCACAATCCTTGATGGAGCAATTTGACAACTTCATCCCAGGGCCTAAATATAACAACTTTGCTAAACGCATTTGAAAGAGAATTTCCTCCGGTTGAACATTTTTGCCAGGCAAAGAAGCAATTTCAGAAGGATTTTCACGATATTCAAATTCCCTCACCTCACTGCATGATAGTCTGTTACGGCAGGTGACATAAAATGGAACATGCCCAGGAGCATGTTGAGGAACCTGACACCGGATGACACAATCATTCAAAACCTCAGCAGAAACTTCAATCTCACCAAACATACAACCCCATTTAGTTTCACTGGAAAACTTCTTGCTTCCCAAGAAAGTACCAATGATCAGAACCTGATTAAAATCAGCACGAATCATATTTCAGATTCTTGGTAACAAATATTTTAATGCAATAAGAAACTTGTAAGTGGTTTTAACCCTCATCAACAACAAACCCCCCCCCCCCCCCCCCCCCCCCCCCCCCCCCCCCCCCACAAACTGCAGGGGAAAGAAGGGATCAAGATCAAGTATACAAACCTTTGTGTCAACACCAGAATAAGCCCAATCCGGTGAGAAATCACGGATGCTAAATAGCTGGTCCTGGGAAAGAGAAGGGCCCAATGAATCAATGTCCAACTGCATATGGTGTGACAAACTGGAAACTTCCTTGTCTTCATTCTCAGTACTCAGTGTACTCCAATAATTGCCAGAATCCGAAGCCATCAAAGAATCATTGCAATCTCCACCTATTTCTTTATCCATCCATCTCCCAAAACTGTCAAGTTTCTTTAGCTCTCCTGATTGAATATTATTTGCACCTCCATCTTTGGCTTTGTTCTCAACTTGGGCAGTAGAAGCAGCTACTGTTTGAGTCCCAGAGAGATTATGAAATTGGGGAGAAATCAAATTGAAATCAAGCTCCTGCGACACCAACAAAATCAGAAACTGTCACTTTGCGAATTTCATCACAGGAACCATTAATCAGTCTAGCATATTGCATAATGCAAACAGCGGACCTGGATTACATTTTGAGGAGTAGCTGTTCTGTCAGTGATCAATCCATTTGCACTAACCACAGTATCCGAAACTGCATTACCCTCTAATGTAGCATCTGTTAGCTTACGAGTAATGAACTCAGCTCCACCAGGCTGGTCAACAAAAAAATTCTGGCCAGGCAAACTAAATACACTTTGGCCAGAGCTGCTAACTTCAGGCAACAGAGATGATTTTGTGCCGTGATCAAATTTTGCTCCTGCAAACCATGATCTAGGAGGATTCTTTGGTAACGTGTGAAATCCTAAAAAGTAGCACAAACAAAGTCATGTGATAACTGTGAACGTGAAGCAAACAGCATTTCTGCCAGCTCAAACACCTGTAAAGACCACTTCAATCTTACTTGCTAATAGCAGCAACAAAGAAAAAGTGAACACACATACAGAGACTTTAAATTTTATGGATTGTTTTGAGGGTCTTAGTGAAAAGCAACATTAAGAAACACATTTGACGCACTATCAAATGTATTCAGCTACACCAAATATACATAAAATGTATTATTCATGCAATGTACCTTACCTTCAACTCTGGGTACAAGTACAGATGAATTATGTGACATAGAGCCATGAATGGATTGAGTAAGAGAAGAGGTTCCTGGACCATTCCTAGAATCCACATCCTCAAATTCTGAAGATAATGCTTTTCCATTCCAGTCAATTTTGTTTGGACTTGATGCATAAGATGTCTGAACTGTAGATGCAGGTGAGGCTGCTTGTGCAAAGGAAGTCACTGAACTGGGTTGAAGGTTTTCAACCTGTGTACCTGAATCTTCTAGTAAACGTGATACACCAGACTTGTATCCCTACAGCACAGAAAGAATAAAGGAACAACTATGAAAATTCAAATAGCACATGAAAGTGTACATTTCAAGTTTTGGCCATTATTACAAGTATTTATTGTAGAATACTGAGAGACAGGCACATAAATTAGCACAATGAATGCCTTTTTCACTATAGCAAAAAAAAATGAGTCACGTACACTCTTAGTTCCTAATGATTATTATTAAGCTTTAACACTGATTTAAAATTTTAAAGCAGATTACCATAGAATCCTGAGATCCTTTTTCACTATAGCAAAAAGATATAAGTCAAGTACATTCTTAGTTCCTAATGATTATTATTAAGCTTTTTTAACACTGATTTAAAATTTTAAAGCACATTACCATAGAATCCTGAGATAGATAACAAAGTATACCTCTTTCACTTCTCTGTAGTGTACAAAAACAATATGCTCTAACTGCCTGAAAATCACAATATTAATTATTATTAAAAGGTAAATTGTGTAAGCATGAAAACGAGTACTTATGAGCAAATAATAAATTCATGGTCCATCATCTTTATTATTACAAAATATGAAGAATAGCAGTATAAAAGAGTCCCAGGTCCTTGTCAACCATATCCAAAAAAATCATGTTTTTCCAGTTTTTCCACATTTATGAGGGTCGGGAGAGCATATTGTCTTAACTATGAAAGAGCCAAAAACTGTGAAATTCATTTAGAACATCTCTTTGTACCCTGGTGCATGTCCCCTGCAAAATGTCCATAAGATAACAGTGCCCCACATACTAGGCTGTCAAATACTTTCCATGTTGACTATTAGACGTGGTGTGACATTGTGAAGAGTTCCAAAAGCCAAAACTTTCAATTTCAGAACAACAAGACTAACAAAAACACTCACCCATCAAGCATCCAATAGCACCGCCGCTGAAAGTTCTCATTATCCTCCCCATGGGCATAGTAGCAATGGAGAACATCCACACTGCCAGCCTGCAGAAACCAATTGAGAACTGACTGGCTAAATGGCCAAAGAGATTTACTGATACCAACTATCGACGATGAAAGGATTTAGTAGAGCATCAAATTTGAACAATAAAAAATACAACACTGTTACAGCTAAACATTTGAAATGTCACTATATAACCCTATAGAGAACAATTCCTACAGCAGGACTTTGCATGCAGCAACTCACAGTGACAAGGACATCTCGAAATAATGTTCCTCTGCTCATGTTTTTCATGCCAATATACAATTGGCACTTTATATGAAATAACAAAAGCAAAACAATAACCAACATTTGAGGCTCAAGAAAGTTAAAGTGACTCAATAAGTTACAAGTTTCTGTAAAACATATGGAATTGCGTTTCCACAAATTTACAACTACCAAAAAAAGGCGAACTTACAACTAACAAATTGAAGAGCACACCTTCAACTTTTCGTGAGCTTCTCGGACAGTTTTCCCATCTTTTTTCTTCCTCCAACGATGACCATCTTTACGAAAATATCTGAGTGCTTTTCGATCAAACAAGAACATAGACCCAGCTGAAAATAACAAGCATATAGAACACAAAATGAAACCCAATACCCCAATTTCAGTTCAAGAAAAATAATCACTTGAATCAAACAAAACAACATGAAATAAAACGAGAACCTGCAGGAATAGCTGGGGGCTCTGCAGTCAACTTAAACTTCTGGTAATTGCGAAGAATTTCCAATATTTCAGTGGGTCGAAGCCAACGGTGCTTTGCTTCTTCCAATATCTGCTCTATATCTGCCAAAAAAAATATTCGACGCGGATAATTAAAAACACACACTCACAAAATTCATTTCATAATTGAAACTCTTAAAACAAAAATATTTAAATAAATACGCAATCGCATTCAATGTATTGAACATACAAACAAGAATAAAGAAAAAAAGAAAAAAAAAACTCACTCAGTGTATGATCAGGAATGTATCTTCTAGTCTCAGCCATCAACAACCCTAAATCTCATTACCTAATAATAATAATAATAACAGCAACCTATCTCTAATTAATTACAATAATTCGAGAATAAATAAAGTAAACAACAAAAATTTCTCAGAAAAAAAAAGAGAGGAAGAATTTGAGCAGAGAGAAAGAAACTAAAGGAGATGATTGATTTTGAGTATCGAATCGAATACAAGAAAAAAACACCTAAAAAGGAAGCGAGGATTCTGATTTTACAAGCTGGTCTGGGACGAGGGAGGGGGCGAGGAAGGTTGAGACGAGGGAGGGGAGAGAAAGGAACGTGTGAAGTCCACTGAATTAAAAGGAGAGAAAGGAACAGAAAGTCAAATGGCTCCAGGGTTTGTGTCCACATTGGCATGTAAAGAGAGATAAGAGGATTTATTTGTTTGATTGCGGGTCGTATCTGACGTGGCATGGCAAAAGCGTTGGCAGAATTTCTGTTACGTTAACCTACGTACCTGGTCCACCTCGGTCTAGCTACTGGCGTCGCCTTTGATTGCTTCTTTGTGATTTTTTTCTTCACATATAATTTCTTCTCTTCTGACTTCTGAGATTTATTGATACATTATTTGTTTTAATCTATCTTAATATAAAATGCAAAAAAAACTGTAATCGATCCTTTTATTTTCTATCCTTGGGGACAAAAGATTCATAAATATTTTGCTAGCAAAATAATTCATAAATTTTATGTTAATGCGTGTGTTTTCAATTTCTATGTACATGTCAAATATAATTAAAATAAAAATATAAAAAATTGCATTAAAATTCATTAAATTGATAAATCTAACCTTTGTTAATTTTTTCAGTGAGAGACCTTTGATATTTTTCGTATTTTATCTTTGATTCCTTTGAAAATCAAACTATATATTTTGATAAACTCTACTTGCATTAAAAAAGACTTTTGAGTAAGAAAAAATGAATAAAATGTCTATTCGTGTATGTATCCTTAATGTGTTTCTTTAAATATATTCAAAAAATTGTAAAAAAATGTAATGCTATTATAATCACAATAAAAATTTGTAAAGCCTTGATAATTTCTAGACAACCTAGACGAATTCAAAGAATATCCAAGCATGTCTATTCCACGCGCCCAAAAGGGCTTTTACCCTTCCCACTCGGAATATAATCTTCGATTCCCGAACTAACCTCCACTCCATTCTCATACTCCCTGGTTACCCCTCCTTGATTTTCCCCACCCATCAGAACCAGCTGTCCTCTACTTCTCTCAACAGCCCTCCCGCCGCTGCACGGTCGCATGTTGACGCGTGCAGCAGGAGGAGCACCGCCCAACGGTTTTCACTCGACGTGTAATTTGAGTTATAAAAAACACGTTAGTTAATGCGTCTAATGA
The DNA here is from genome assembly GCA_027405865.1 of Salix purpurea. NCBI lineage: Eukaryota > Viridiplantae > Streptophyta > Magnoliopsida > Malpighiales > Salicaceae > Salix > Salix purpurea. The sequence continues at coordinate 5,803,637 of JAOWLH010000012.1, read as the reverse complement.
TTGGTCAAGATATGTTGACCACGAATTCTTGTATAGCTCGTGCCCTAGAATAATGCCATCCCGTGCGTCAAGGATACGAACAATATAAAAAGAAGCAAATTTACTCGCAACCTGCACCAAAATCTCATAGCATTAGACTCGTTCTGGTCAGATTTCACGAGAGCCGATAGAAGATTTTTTTTTTCTGCACCTTGGGTTATCATCGTATCAAAATAGAATGCTCTAGAAATATTACGTGCTTCTATTTCCGGAAAAACCCGGGATTATATAAAATAAATTGAAAAAAACAGCCCTTTAGAATGTTTTCTTTTAGAGCACTACTCTCTAGTTGCTAAAACCTTTTTTCTCCAAATATACTTGATATAAAACTAAAGAGGCTATGGCAGACTAACCAAATAGCATCCACGTGTCTGTGTTCTTTTTAAAGAGATGTAAAGACGAAAAAGAAAAAACCCAGAAGCCAGCGTTTACTTTGCTCGGAGACACGGTTTCAAAAGAGTCATAGAGCACTCGGGGCACCAATGGGGCCGAATGGCCCTTGTTTCATGCCTTTTTTAAAACCTTAAAACAAGTTGAATCATGTTGACATGGTAAAATCTTGTGTTAAAGGCACACGACCATCCGAGTTCTTATTTCATAGAATGTTCTCCATGTCTCGGTTCAAACCTGTCATGGCCCACACAACGAATTTTCGCCGCTACGATGGAGTAAATTATTAAAAAGAAGGGATCTAGCCTTGTGTAAATCTCCAAGTTAGTCGGTGACAGGCGTACCCGTCTGAAGAAGGAAACTACAATGAAAGTGGTAGCCAATCCTTACATGAATCGATGCACCATTAATCATGGCTATAGGAAACTACAATGGCTAACCATCCTGCAACAAATAATCAATCATCTAGTTGATCAATTATCTGCTTAAACCCATCACAAGCCGACCTTTTTTCCGATAGAAACATGCCTCCTTACAGGAAGTCCCCTGGGTCCTGAAAAAATGGACCAAGCATAGTGCAGATTTACTACAAAAATGATCAATTTCAAAAACAATCCAAAATATTAATATTGCTATAGGCATGAACCCTTCCATGCCTAAAAACAGTTCAATCACAATATGGTGCCGGTGGAGAAAAAATTACATGATGGCCTATCATAGCACAAAGAACAGAGGTAACCGTTATTGTTTCACCAAAACATGTCCGAGTTTTTCCATATGTAGCGTAAAAGAGCTGCAGTGCAAAGGGTGTGAGAGATGCTACTAGTTCCCGCTAGGCTAGCTCTTCATGCTTTTTACTCGGGCTTCAAAGATTCATCCTGAGGGGAAAGTAGAAAGGTTTCAGATGCAATCTAACCAAAATATATGTATAACAGCTCGGACTCGACTTAAAACATTGACAATTTCCAAGATGCACGATAGGTAAACTATTGACAGTATCATTTCCAAATGTTTTTCAGGTGATCAAGTTGTGGCTAGCAGCATAAAGGAAGTGCAGAGAGGAGCAATTGCTTTCACCAACCTTGGTACAAACATAAATGTAGTGAACATCGGGATTTTTTCCAAGTACTGCTTCCACCGAACTCCCATTGTCATCTATAGGTACAGGATTCGTCAGCTCCTGAATTGGATGTTCCGGGCCTTCTTCTGACAAAAGTTTATCTGCCATTACAGACAGCAAGACGAGAAGCTTTTCAAATTCATTGCTGTCAATACTTAAGATTCATTAAGAAGGTTAAATAATAATAAATAAATAAATAAACTATTAAACAGGGACAGCCTGGCAGGCCATTATATAACACACAAATTCAGGGGAATGGTGCAAGACTAGTTTTTCTTAGGTGCTAAAATCCTATTCACTAGAAATTTCTTTGATATGCACAGACATTTCTTTGACACCAATTTTACACCTTCTTCCATTTTTTTTGGAGGTACATTTGTTTTGGCCATCAATTGGATTGCATAAAGAAGTGAATGGTTAGCTGTTCCACAAACACTTGCATGTATTAAAAAGTAAAAGACAGACTTAAGGTTTTAAAATAATTTGCTATGCTGTACAAGGAATATTAACTTTCTTCAACAATTTAGGCATTGAATTCCCCAAATCTTTTCAAAGACAAACATGTGCAAGCTGTATACATGAGCAAAACTCAATGAACAGAAGAATAATTTTAATATTATCGCCCAGAAATTCAAAGATACAAAAAGTGAAATAGGAAAAGTCACTATCAACCATCCCAGAAAAATAATGCATGGAATGCATTGTTTCATGCAACAGTGTGATAAGAGGAATACTAGGCAAAAACATCTGAAACATTGGATATGGGTTAATAAACCTATAACATGGAGCTTTATCCTCCAAGAACATGAGTCTCTTAATAATTGTAATCGATACACTGGAGCTCCATATGTGACCTGCAATCATTTGTCTCACTAGCCAGGTTAAAGGCATAAAGTACAAAAGCAAAAACATCATATTGTTATTGCTGGATTGATCAAGCAAGTAGAATGCTTTTACCAGAATATACACTCCATGATCCTTGAGAACCCTATAGTTTGTTATCAACTGCTTCAATATATCGTGAACATATCAAGGGAAAAAAAAGTAAAATTAAAATCAAGGAACAATTGAGAATAGTCGTTGACAGCTTATCACTCTACCTCCAAACTTCCTTGAGCATCTTGGGCGCATTGTTTCGTGAATCATTCCCACACTACAAAAAAATAAAAAAATTCAATTGATGTATATCTATCTCGGATACAAATCCCAGATTCTAATTAAGAATAAAAAATCAGCAAACTTAATGAATACCCAAGACAACAACATCCTGCTTCGCACTTACCAGGATAGAGTCCAGAGTTCCTGAAGAAAAAATACATATCAAGCAAACATTAGGAAATGCTTTGTTACAGCATTTCGGTGACATGTAACCCAATTATTCAAAAGATTCAATGAGAAGAGTACCTTTATCAATAACAGCATCAAATGAACCAGATTGAAATTCACTCATGTCTCGTACATCCATACCAATATCTGTTAAAACAATTAATGGATAAATACATCTAGGGTTTAATTTAAATTGATTGTTCTCTCAGGTGTTAAACATACATCCATTCAATCACCTGCTTAAAAAGAGGACCGTTATTGCATAAAAAATAAAAATTAAACTTCCATAACAAGCCATGGGTTTAATTCAAAATGTTGGATCTCTCCCCGGTGCTAAAAATACATGATTTTCAATTGAGAAAGAACAACAAAACACTCACTTTTATTGCATAAATAGAGCATTCTTAAGATAAAAATAAATAAATAAATAAATCATGGGTTTTATTTGAAGTGTTCAAAAATACGTACATTTCAATTGAGGATGATTACTATGCTTCTTTTTCATAGCCTCAATTACCACAGAAGAGATATCAATGTTAACCACATCTTCATATCCATCACTCACCATTCCTTCACTAAATGCTGCCACATTTCAAATAAACAAAAACACACAACAACAAAAGAAGATTAAAGGAGGTCTGATCTTGTGATTCGGCGTGTCAAAGCACAAGGAAAAAACAATGTGAGGGTCAAATCCATACCTGAGTTGCCACAACCAACGACGAGGATTCGAGGATGGACATGACGAGGGATGTAGAGGTTGATGAGAGGAGCTAAGGAGGGATACTTTTGGTACCAATCAAATGATCCTGGTTCGCTAGAATATCTATTGTCCCAGTACCATGGCTCTCCGTATGCTTGTGTCGATGTTCCCATTGTCAGCTACTCCTCTCTCTGTTTGGTTTCTCAAATCTTCTTTGAAAGCTTCAGACAAACAAGAGTTTTGTCATCCCTTCCTGTGTAAATTTTATTGTTGTGTAAGGGGGTTATTGTCATTTTGTACCATGATAATGGTAACGACAAGTCATTCATTTGACGAGCCCAAGTCTCTTGTAGAAAGAACGAAATGCCACGAGAAGTTTTGCACTGCTCCAAACAATCAATCCTTTTATTAATTTCATGATGAGATCATGAGAGAGAGAGAAATAAAAAGGCCACGTCTATCCATTTTTCATGGAACAGCTTATCGATAAATTATATTTTGGTGCCTGTAAGTTTAGTAATGTTTCGCTTTGGTTTTATTGCTTACAATTCTTCAATTCCATGCTCTCTTGAGACTACTTGGCTGGCTCAAAAAAGTATGGGGGGCAAAAGATGTGCTGGGATTATTATTATAATAGAAAAATGGGCAAATACAAGAAATCTCGATTCTACAAATTCCATCCCGAGAAAAAATGAATTTGTTAATTTATAGTTATAATACTAGTTAATTGCCCGCATTACATTGCGGGTTGAGCAAATAATTTTTATAAATGTTAAGATTAAAATATAATATTTATACATATAAAGCTTGATATAATAAAATAGATCAACATACTTTATTATAACAGCAGTAACATCAAATTTTAATATCTAAAATTATCATCATTATTACTGTCAAAACAATAAAAGTTACTGAATTATTACAAGAGAAAAAAACTCAAAAATATAAACAAAAAAATACGCAAGAAAGAAAACTAAAATCATTATTGTTGTTGTTGTTATGGTGTTAATAATGAAAAATAAATAAATGAAAGACAACAACATCGAAGTCTTAACATCCAAAATTATAATTACTATTACTGTCAAGACAATAAAAATTATCAAATTATCTTGAGATAAAAAAAATAAAAAAACACCAACAAAAGAGTAAGCAAGAAAAAAAACTAAAACTAAAACTAAAACTAAAACTATTATTATTATTATTATTATTATTATTATTATTATTATTATTATTATTATTATTATGTTAATAATTAAAAAAACAAAAATAAATGAAAGACTAAAAAAATCCTAAATTTTTTAACAAAAAATAAATAAATGATAAAATAAAAATAAAAATTATTAGGTGAAAAAAATTCAAAAAACTAAAAGAAAGAATGAGAAGAAAAAAAAACAGAAATATCAATTTTCAAATGACCATAGACATAAAATAAAATTTAAGAGCTATTTTTTTTTAAATTCCACCTCAATAAATAAGAAAACAATAAAAATTAAAAATCAAAGCTAAGAGCACTCTTATATATTACATGGACAAAAATAGGGATTATTCTAGAAATATAAAAAAATAAAGGGATTAAAATCAACAATTAAAAGTATAAGGGCCGAAATGAAAATCAAATATATTATCAATTTCAATAAAATGATAAAATTGAAAAATCAAAACTTTTATACCAACTATATGAAGTTTTTTAAACTCGATCCGAAAATTAAAGGAGAACCAAATATATAATTAATTTCAATTGAAAGACCCAATTGAAATAAATCAAAACTTATATAAAAAGCGCATGGATGAAAAATTAAAAGAGCAGGGACGAAAGTGAATAAAACATAAAAACATGGCTCTCCTGTATTTTAGCGACAAGAGAGAGAAAACAGGAAAATAAAGTTTAATCGATCACCGTCATGACGTCGACCACCATTAGCTTACACATGCTACCCCAAGTGGAAAACCAAATGGCGGCGCATCTTCTGAGACCCTGAAAGTTCATTTTCACCTCCCGAAGGGAGCCGCATGTACCGCTCAAAATGGATATGAGACTGAGCACCGTCTGGAGCGTGTCAAACACGCGAACCAAATTTTCAGTAGATATTATTAAATTAATGTGATCAATTACCAGAACACCCTTACAACCAATTCTTCAATTTTGTCTTATCAGGGGGCACATAAATATTTAATTATTTTCAAAAAATAGGAAATACATGTGATAACCCTCTCGGTCAGATGTGTTTTTTTGTCTTATTTGGGGGCATATTAATATTTAGCCACTTTCAGAAAGTATGTAATTCTGTGAAGCCCCTCGGTGTTAATTCTGTTTTTTTATCTTTTTCTAGAGCTAAAAACATTATTTTACTGTTCAAATAATATTAAAAAAAATCAATAAATTGGTAAACCGACCGACCCAAAAATATACTATTACAATCCATAATGTTTTTACTCACAATGCACAATGAAATATTGATGTTTCTAAAAAATATACTATTACAATACACAGTGTTTTCACCCACAATACACAGTGAAATACTTATATCTTTTAATATATTTCATAATAATTTACTCAACTGTCTTTCACTGAAGATAATAATTATACAATTTTCACTTGGCTCTATTTATTTACTATAAGTTTTTAAGAAAAAAAGCTTACATAAAAAGAAAATTTCTGAAAAGTATATTATTTTTTAGAAATATTGAAAAAGATTTTTTTAGTATTTTTCTATGTCATAAGAAAATAAGTTGAAATATAACTTATTACAATTCTCTTTTTTTTTCAAGGTTATTAAAAGAACAAAGATCAAAACTAACATATAAAAACTTTAAAAGATGATAAAAAAATTCATAGATTATTTTAAATAAAATAAATAGCAATAAAAAATATGAATTGAATCTGATAAATAAATTTTTTGAATAAATAAGCTTTTATTATCATAAAATATTTTAACAGTCCTCCCGGCAAAACCTGCAGCAAACTGTGCTCTACAGGAATATTTCCTCCCGACAGCACTTGGTATCACGTGGTTCTTACAGTCCTATGACCTCAATCTTTTAATCTCTACCGTCCAAATCCTAAGCAACGAACGATGATAAATAAAAATTAGGTTGTCGTTTGTATTTAATTTTTCGTGCGTGTGTTGCTAAAATTTGTTTTGACTTTCAGGGTTTAGTTTCAAGTATCTGTTAGGTGGGCAGTGAATTCTGGTCAAAGTTTGAGTTTTGGGACGAAACTGCATCAGAGTTTTAGTTATTTTAGGTTTTAGAATTAAGGGCTTTAGATATTTTAGCTGTTCATGTGATGGCATTTGAATGCCAGAAGAGCACTGAGGTGTTGAAAAACTAATTCCAATACTGAAAGTTTTGAAATATTGAATTTTCCTCCAGTCTGTTACTCCGAGATAGAGATTTTAAGCAGTTTCAGTGCAAAACATTTGCTGGTGGGGAGAACCAGAGACTGGTGAAGGTGACAGAGGAAGAGGACAGCGAAGATTACTGGGGTATTTCGGTCATTGTAAAAGCAAAGGTTCTTTCTTATCCAGCGACAAAAGTCGCCGCCGGTGGAGGAAAAAACCAAGGTTATCACTGTGTTTCAAAAATTTTAAAATTATTTTATTTTATTTTATTTTAATTTTTAAAAGATAAAATCATATTATTTTAAAATAAACCAAATCACACAATAAACAAGCACTAAAAGCAACCCGCGCTTGGGGATGTTTATTTTATGACGAGTTTTCTTTTTTATTTTTTTAGATATTTTAATATATTAATATTAAATATAATTTTTAGTTAAAATTAAACAAAAATATTATTTTTAAATTAAGAATATTTCAAGAAGCAATTGATTTTTACAGTGCAGGGTAAACATCCAAAGTTCCAAACGTCAGTGTGGAAGTGGCACGTGCCCATCAAAACTGAGGTTGAATCTCAGTTAAACCAACAACTCCATGCATTTTTCATCTTTCATCCACCCATCTACTCAAATCCAGTGACTTGTAGCTCACAGGCAAGAGCAACAAAAAAGTAAACCAAAATTTCAATCCAATAAAGAATGAAAAGAAATGGAGCAAGAAGAGCAACAATCTTGCTTCGAATGCCTTAAACGACGAATCATTTCCGACTTCTCAGACAAGCTAATCTTCTCTTACGCCCTCTCCGATTCTGCTTTCCCCTTCGCCTCCTCTGCCGTCGTGCAGGTATTTACCACCATCATCTTCCTCTTCCTCTTATTTTTATATTTTTCTGGTTGATATATTCAAATTAGCAGCATAAGAATTGGTGTCGTCTGTGTTCGAAACGGAGCAGGTGCCAAATTCTAATGGAAATCCATCTACTTCGGCTTCGGCTTCGGCTTCTCAGTTTGTGTTGGTGCAGTTGCCGAGTCATAAACACAATTGCTTGATCGAATACATGTAAGATCATTTTCTCACGACTTCAGTTTTCCACTGATTATGATCCCTTCCGAGGCTTTAAAATGAGTTTATTCACGAGCTACCTGATCTGCAAAGAGATTCAAATTCTCAAGTGAACAAGTGTTGTCGCCTAACTTTCCTTACCAACCCCGACGATGAACAACATAAACGAGATTTCGCGTATAACCGCATGGTTTTTAATTTCACAAATCACGACTTTATTTATTTTTAATTTAGTCCAAAGGGCACCGCCATAAACTATACAACATACGGGTGTGAAGCATTTGTGCAATATAAACGAATCTCAAATGATTTTTTGCATCTTCTCATTGGCAGTAATGAGAGTGTTCTGCAAGATAATGAAGAAAGCGATGGTTATGTGAATGGTGGTAACCAAGATCAGGAAAAGGTCAATGATTTGACTGCTGGGCCAGCTACATCGGATTCTTCAATAGATCAATCTCCGTGCTTACAAAATGGTGACAAAATAGCCAATGTAAACCAGACAGGGTTTGGAAGCTCTACCTGTGCCCACTCTAGTAGGTTTGGATGTGTCCGAACAATACCTGCATTGGCCCCAACTGCTCATATTGGTAATTCCTCCTATCCCAACTTACAAAAGATTGCTTCTGACTTCTTGTCTGGGTCTCTGGAAGATCATGTGTTGCGCTCCCTCAGTCTACTCATTGAAGGAAAAGCTTCAGGGAGAGACGGTGTGAATTTTCTTCGATTAATTGGGCTACCTTCATTCGAGGAGAGTGGGATTCCAGGTTGCTTGAGGCATCCAAACATTATTCCTGTTCTTGGCTTGCTCAAAACATCCGAGCATGTCAATTTGGTGCTTCCTAAAACTCCATGTACCTTAGAAGGCATCCTGCATTACTGCCCCAAAGCCTTGAAGTCTGAGTGGCATATAAGGTTTTTGGCATATCAGCTGCTGTCTGCACTAGTTTATTTACATGGTTTAGGGGTTTCCCATGGTAATATACACCCGTCCAATGTAATGCTAACTAATTCATGCTGGTCTTGGCTTCGTATTTGTGATAAGCCTATATCAGGATCTAATGTGAACTCAAGAAAAGGTGAATCTGACACTACTGCCTCTGCAAGATTATGCTGCTGCACTGACAGCTGTTTTTCTCAAGTCCTCTATGCGGATTTGAAGCTTTCTCCTTCTGTAGAGTGGCATTCACAATTTGATCAGTGGTGGAAGGGAGAACTGAGTAATTTTGAGTATCTGCTTGTCCTAAATAGATTAGCTGGGAGAAGATGGGGAGATCACACATTCCATACAGTAATGCCATGGGTAGTAGATTTCAGTACAAAACCAGATGAAAATTCTGATTCAGGGTGGAGGGACTTGAGCAAAAGCAAGTGGCGGCTGGCAAAAGGTGATGAACAGTTGGACTTTACCTTTTCAACATCTGAAATTCCACATCATGTATCAGATGAATGCCTTTCCGAGTTAGCTGTCTGCAGTTACAAAGCCAGGAGGTTACCCCTGAGTGTTCTGCGCCTGGCTGTTCGTTCAGTGTATGAACCTAATGAATATCCTTCTAATATGCAAAGACTGTACCAATGGACGCCTGATGAGTGCATCCCAGAGTTCTATTGTGATCCTCAAATTTTTTATTCCCTACAACCTGGCATGAGTGATCTGGCAGTACCTCCCTGGGCAGGCAGTGCAGAGGAGTTCATCAAACTGCACCGAGATGCTTTAGAAAGCGAGCGGGTCTCACGCCAAATCCATCACTGGATTGATATAACCTTTGGCTATAAAATGTCAGGGCAGGCTGCTGTTTCTGCCAAGAATGTTATGCTGCCTTCATCAGATACTGCAATGCCAAGGTCAGTGGGCCGCCGCCAGCTTTTTACTCGACCCCACCCTGTGCGCCGGGTTGTTTTCAGGAAGAAACATGACAGTGCCAATACTTCTATGAATCAAAGCCAATTAAATGTTGCAGAGAATGATATATCTCTCCTTTCTGAAACTGTTCATTTGCAACAATTAGAGGAAGTAACTGCATTTGCTGAGCATGCTGGGTATTTGAGTCCATGCTATTATTACAATCCAGAAAAATTTGCGCAGGATGTGCCTTCTGTTAAAGAGTTAGCAAGGGAGACATTTGAGAAAAGCATATGCAAACCACTTGAAATGAGCAGAAACCACAGGATGCCATGTGATATTAATTTAAGCTATCTTCTTGAGCATATAGAGGTGGAGGGTAAAGGTTCCTTGGGATATCAAGAACTATTGCTTTGGAGGCAGAAATCATCTTGTTCAAGGGCCCTTTCAGAAGATTTTGCAAAGGACATATTTTCTGTTGGTTGTGTCTTAGCTGAACTGCACTTGAAGAGGCCCCTTTTCAATTCAACATCTTTAGCTTCATACATTCAAAGTGGTATTTCACCTGGATCAATGCAAGAACTTCCTCCTCACACTAAAGTACTTGTTGAAGCCTGCATCCAGAAGGATTGGGCAAGGTATTGTTTTTTACCTTTTTATATATATATTTTAGGTTTTATTTCGCTAAGATAATGAAATAACATGGTTGGAAATTTTGCTCTTCTCATCCAATGTTTTAAATGGCTTTTTTTTACTCATCTATCTTATTAACATGTACATAGGTCTACTTTTGCGTGTGTTTGTGGCAGTGTGCTTGCATTTGAGCTATATCTTTTCCTTTCTCTCTCTTAATGATTAGGAGGCCATCTGCCAAAAGCATTCTGGAATCTCCATATTTTCCTGCAACAGTCAAGTCAGCCTACTTGTTTATTGCCCCACTTCAGCTTCTAGCAAATGATGGACCCCGTCTTCAATACGCTGCAAATTTTGCAAAACAAGGAGCATTGAAAGCAATGGGGACTCTTGCTGCTGAAATGTGCGCGCCTTATTGTTTACCTCTTGTAGTCAGTCCTTTGTCAGATATTGAAGCTGAATGGGCTTATGTTATGCTGAAAGAATTCTTAAAATGTTTGACACCAAAGGCAGTGAAGGACTTGATTTTACCAGCTATCCAGAAGATTCTGCAGGCTAGTAATCAACTTTGTCATTACACATCTCATTTGTGCACAGAATTTTTGTTTCTTATTTTGTACTTATTTAAATATTTAGTTCAGACTACAGGTTATTCACATTTGAAGGTATCTCTTCTCCAAGGTTCATTCATGCAAGAGATATGGAACTTCATCGGTAAACAAGCATATTTGGAGACAGTACATCCATTAGTTATTTCGAATTTGTGTATTGCTCCTCACAGGAGTTCAGCTGCGGTTGCTTCTGTGCTACTGATTGGCACAAGCGAAGAGCTCGGTGTACCTATCACAGTTAACCAGGTTCATTATATGTAGAGTTTTGGCCTTGTAATTGGTGGTAGAAGAAGTAAATTTCAATAAAATCACACGCACAAATCTACCTGGATATGTTTTTTTTTCCTTCTCGTGGCTACAACACACTTTTTTGTTGCAGACGATCTTGCCTTTGATATACTGCTTTGGAAAAGGACTCTGTCCTGATGGAATTGATGTGCTGGTTAGACTTGGTATTCCCTGTTCTTTGGTTTATTGGACTATTTTCCTCTCTGGAATTTGCATGTTCAGCCTACTAAGATGCCCTTATGCTTTGTTGTTTCAGGTGGTCTTTTTGGAGAAACCTTTATTATCAGGCAGCTGTTGCCTTTGCTTAAACAGGTTGCCCGTTCTTGTGTCAATGTTTCAAATACCACTAAACCTGAGCCCATTCAGAGCTGGAGTGCTTTAGCTCTTCTAGACTGTCTAACAACATTAGATGGTCTAGTTGCTCTCTTGCCTAGGGAGGTGGTTGTAAAGGAGCTGTTTGAAGTATGGATGTCATTTACAGCTCTCGTCAAACTTGTTCTCTTCACAATGAAGACTTAACAATCTTAACGCAGCATCTTTGATCATGCAGGATAGAAGTTTACATGTTATGGTTCTTACGCAGACCAACTTGGAAATTTCAGTGGTTCAGGTGGTCCAAAATTCAAAATTGTTTTCTTCATGATGCAGTTGCTCTTGATTTATTTATTTTTCTTGAAGGCTTTTGTAGCTTATTGATTCCTTATCTCAAACGTGATTCATATGAACCATAATTATTTTTCATGCCTCAATGTTCGAAGCACAGCTTCTACCTGTTCAACACTTGCTTATTTCACCCTAGCATTTCTTGTTAGGGAGATGCTTATTAGGCACCTGAAAAGTGCTTTGATGCTTTGAGTTGGAGAGCTGTCTTGATTGTTTTTTGTTTTTCACCCGACTGTCATTCAGTTATCTATTCTGAAGTTCCCTGTCCTCTTTTACATGAAGTTGATTGTCTTAATGTGCCGTGACTTTTATTCCCACTTTTTGTTCACCCTATTTGTATTCTTGTGTCTCTAGTAAGTAAAGTGACCTCTCTGTTGGCTAGGTTGCTGCTAATGCTTTAATAGCAGCTTGTCAGAGAATTGGACCAGATTTAACAGCATTGCATGTTCTGCCACAACTTAAAGAGTTATTCGATGAGCTTGCTTTCTCACAGGAAGCACCGGCTGGATCTGGGTCTTTTGGCCGAAACTTGAAAATTTCCAGATCAAAAGTAGACGGGGAGGCTCAAATTGGAAGCCGTATGGACCTTGTGTGAGTGTCACAGTCATACTTATTACTGCTTTTCCAACAAACTTATATGGCATGGAATGCACCTTGCACTGATAGCTGATTTGCTTTTTAATGCTTGTCTTGATCTTTAATATGGCTCTGCTTGTACTAATTCACAGGTTACTTTTGTATCCTTATTTTGCATCTCTTCTTGGGACTGAGAAACTTCGCAAGGGTTGTGCCACATGGTTGCTTCTTGAGCAATATCTCTTACGGTATCATAATTGGAAGGTATGTTGCCATCATGCTCTTAGTGTTAACATGAAACTTTTAGTATGAAAATCTGTGTGACATGCATTTGCATGCATGAACTTTTGCATATCATATTTCTGAACCTGTTATGATTTAGTGGGAATGTACAGGGGACTCACCCCGAAGTGGAGCAGAAAATATAACTGCTAAAAGGCCTTCTTTGAACAAGGGTTCAACATCTGATTATAACCCTGCCAAGCTGTTACTTAACGGGGTTGGGTGGTCAATTCCACAATCACAAGGGATTAAAGGTGCAAAAAACCTGATGCCTCAAAAACGATTTGATGGCATTCATCAAAGGCCAGTTGAAGGCCATGCAGCAACTTCAAACCTTTTGAAGTCAGAGCCCTGGTTTTGGTTCCCCAGTCCAGCTGCTAGCTGGGATGGTCCTGATTTCCTTGGCCGTGTAGGGAGTTTGAAAGAGGAATTCCCGTGGAAAATTAGAGCATCTGTTATATATTCAATTCGAGCTCACCATGGAGCCTTAAGATCCCTATCTGTTAGCCAAGATGAGTGTACAGTTTTCACAGCAGGAACTGGTCCAGGGTTCAAAGGTACTGTTCAGAAGTGGGAGCTCTCAAGAATAAATTGTGTATCTGGCTATTATGGTCATGAAGAGGTTTGTATCTTCTATTGTCTAATACTTGAGCCGTTTCCTTCTGTGCTGTGAACTAAGCAATCTTTAAGTAGAAAAAGGTATGTTAACATGCAAACTTGCACGCACATAGACACTGATACTTGAATACTCAATGGGAATGTAGTCACGGTAGTTTTCTGCATGCTGTATCATCAGGGGAAAGTAACAAAGAAGATATTTGTTGTTCTTCTCTCTGTATCTTTTAATCTAAGATTGTCATGTTCCTTGTGGATTGAGGATGGTATCACACTTATTGGCTTATAAACATAAGAATTAACACTAATGGCTCTGATATTTTCAAAATCTCGAGGCTGTAACTTTAGTTTCTAATGTTCTAAAGTTGCTCCTCATTCTTGTTAACTATCAGCTTTGCATTGAGCTTGCTTTTTTTTTTTTTTTTTATCGTGGTATGGCTGTTTCCTAAAGCTAATTGGTCATGCTACTCTTAGGTTGTGAATGACATTTGTGCATTATCATCGAGTGGAAGAATTGCATCGTCTGATGGAACCATTCATGTTTGGAATAGTATAACAGGAAAAGTGGTATCAGTTTTTTCTGAACCATCAATCTATTCTGCACATATTTCAAGTCCATCATCACAATCAAAGACAAATGATCACCATCCGAGCATGCTGAACTCTAATACGCTATCAAGTGGATTATGGACTAGTGCATTTGATGGGAGCTTATACACTTGCATGCATTATTTGGAATCTCTTGAAAGGCTTGTGGTTGGCACTGGAAACGGTTCCCTCAGGTGAATCTTCTTCGTGACTCCATCTTTAGCTGATGTGGAGAACAGTTTTATTCTCATGCAGTTAACATTTTAAAAAATTTACTCAACTGCACAGGTTTATTGATGCTTCCCAAGGTCAAAAGCTTCATCTTTGGAGGGGTGAATCTGCTGATTTATCTTTTCCTTCCCTTGTCTCTGCCATATGCTCATGTGGATCTGACAAAACACCAGTAGATGGAGCTCATGCTCCACCATCTTGGGTTGCAGCTGGACTAAGTTCTGGTCATTGCAGGTTATTCGATCTGAGAAGTGGAAATGTTATTGCCTCTTGGAGGGCTCATGATGGATATGTGACAAAGGTATGATTAAATTGCCAAAGAAAGAAATTTCATTTGAAGCGGTATTCTTCTTACTTTCCATGCATGCAGTTGGCTGCACCGGAGGACTATTTGCTTGTTTCCAGTTCTCTTGACAAGACCTTGCGAGTTTGGGACTTGAGAAGGTAGTTTCAAATTTTCTTGTTTACATCTTCTGAGTTCTTTTAAATCCCACATGGAAATTGCATTTATAATTTAATCCTTGGATCTTGATTTTGTTTTAAATTAACAAGAACCTAAAGCCCGTGGGAAAAGTACTTAGAAATGCCTTTATTCAAAAACACTAAATTTATCTTTCAAATTTGATTTTATTCTTTTTATTGCTATTTATTTAATTTGAGATCATTTTTTTTTACTATTTCATCTATTTTTTATTGCTATCTTTACTTTGATGAGTTTTTTGAAGTGATTTTTTTTCTGATTTTTTCTTTCAACATTAAATTGATCTTGTGTTTAGGATGTAACGGGTTGTGAATGTGGAAGATTAATCCAAGTTTAGAAGATTCATTTGAGTTTATGTATTTATCAAGCTCATGTTTTTTCAGTTTCATCATTGACTTAATTGGAGATTGAACTTCACTATTTTTTTTACTTTCTTTCTATAGGAATTTCACTAATTTTGAAAATGACACGTGTTATCTCTGATATTTTATTTGTCTTTTTTTGTTAAATTTAGTGTTTGTTTTTAGAGAAATTCTAGTTTTGAGTTAAAGTAAATCAATTGCTTAAATATAAACATGATATGTTCACTTCATGATATTTTTGTTAGCTTAAATATAACTTTTTTGGTTTATTTTTTTTAATTGAATGGTTTTTTCATTTTTGAATTTCAATTTTTATTTGATTAGAATTGGGCTCCCTATTTTGTTTTGATTTGGGTTCTCTGGTTATTATGGCCTTATGTTTTGGGTTGTGGGTTTCACGGGTTAACCATAGTCAACCCGAGTTGAGCCAAATGTGTCGCCGTCTTATTATTTTTCTTAAAAAAAATATATCGTTCAATATATCAACATCTCAAAATCTCTAGTGTGCATCAAAGTTTTTGCTTCTAACATCTTTACATTTTTTTTCAAGGTTAGAAAAAATATTTGACCTGTGGTTGGCGTGGGCTAAGAATATAGTGAATTCTATAACAATACAAATGCATTGACTAAACTGATGAAACTTTAACAGTGTCTGCTAGGATTTAAGTATGCAAGTCTTTGATTTCCTAACCAATCAGTTCTAAACGAGTCCTGTCCCTAGATCAATGTTAGAACTTTCACTCAATAATTTTTATGCTAGTCTTAGACATCTGAAATATTTTCCTTTACGCTATTCTAATAAATTCCTTTGAAAACATGATGGTCCATTCTGACCTGTTTCTGGCCTGCCATTTTGTGTTGTCAAATTCTATTTTTCCAATTTAATGGACTTTTTAATTTTTCTTGCAGGAGTTGGCCGCCACCACAGCCATCTGTTCTAAGAGGTCATACAGATGGTGTATCTGGTTTCTCAATTTGGGGTCAGGACATTATTTCCATTTCCAGAAACAAGATCGGTCTCTCCACTTTATCTAGATTTACAGAAGAGGTACGCCACCAGCCTTATAATTCAAACTATTCTTGGCTAAGTAAATGACTTGCATCAAATGTATGAATTTACTTGCATGCTGTTTATACTGATTAATGCCAGGCCATGTATTGCGTAAAAAGAAGATGAAAATACATGCTCTCACCTCACTGTAAAACATGATGAAACTATAGGCTTCTGGATGATTTTATTTTTAATCATTGAAACGGGAGTGGTAAAAGCAGCCAGATAGACAAGTGCCACATGATTAATTTGTTATGATATTTATAGTAGTGATAGTTAATCTGCTGTGATGATTTCTTAATAGCAGCCAATAGACAAATTCCTTCTAGTAATTAACCTAGAATTGCCTAGCTCTTTATCAGATGCACTTCATCAACTCTCGTCAATGCATTGCACTCTCTTTCTCTCCATATTTTTTTCAATGCATTCCATTTGGCAGGATGGGCAGCAGCGGATTACACCTCAGAAACTATACGCGGCAGATAATGGAACAAAAAACGTCTCTGTATTATCAAGCATAAGTATCCTACCTTTCTCACGATTATTTGTTGTTGGAACTGAAGATGGTTATTTGAGAATATGTTGTTAGATGTGCCTGCTGATAAACCAAGCTTGTTCTTTATGATACTGTATGGTTGTGGTAATAGTTTTACTGATACTTTGTAAATAATGATTAGATTTGTAATCTCTGGTTCGTTTTCTATGGTCCGAGATGTTGCATGAAAATAACAAAACAAATCAGGGTCTGCATAATCAACGAATATAAATTAATCGATGGGAAATGCTGCATGCTTCCATGTCAAAAAAAACCAGGCAGATATGCATGATGAAACTACCACATTTTCTGAACAGGAAAAGATATTTGTAATTTCCCACAGCTCGTGAGATGTAAATTGGCTTGTCCCAAGGCTGCCTGCTGCTCTTCATTAATCTTAAAGATGTACTGTCAATTTATTCTTTGTGATATCAGCATGTTTATATGCGGTTCTTTTGCACGAATATTCACAGGTCATGTTTCTCTCTCTATCTCTATACTTTATTTATTATATATCAGGTAAATAATTTAAATACTCATATTCTATTTATTGGATTTCAAATATCCATTATTCAACTATTATATAATATTTTAAAAAGTAAAATGGTAATACGGTTATATATATATATATATATATTAAATGAGAAAATAAAGATTATACATATATCATAATATGTAAATATTATATTAGATTTAAAAATATATACAGAGGTGTTTGGATCGGATTCATACCATTTCATATCCATTAATCAAATAAAATAGCTATGTAAAAGAAATAAAACTTGCCTGTTCAGGCACATCTCTATTCTCTTGTTTTCCAAAACATGTTTGGATTAAACAGCGAATAGTATTAATTATTCTCTCCACAAGCAAGCACAAATTGAGGACATGAGGATGTTTTTATTAATACAGTTGCCGATAAATCGTCAATTATAAGGTTACATTGGCCACAGTAATTGACGGACAATCCATTCGGCCACGGAAGTTAAGAGAAGGTTTAATGTACTTTACAGAATGTAATGTAATGTACAGAAGGAATCACGTGACCACTTATTTACATAGTTTGGCGTTGAGCCTTACAAGTATGTCCACGCGGAATTGTTTGCAACTTGTAAATACAGAAATCAAATATTCAGGGGAGAGGACGGTCTG
Organism: Salix purpurea; assembly: GCA_027405865.1. Lineage (NCBI taxonomy): Eukaryota > Viridiplantae > Streptophyta > Magnoliopsida > Malpighiales > Salicaceae > Salix > Salix purpurea. The sequence goes on along the minus strand of JAOWLH010000012.1, from coordinate 5,785,748 downwards.
AACAGCTTAGCCAAATGTTTTCTCGCTGCTGTAGCACATGTACAGAAATCCATCATCATCCTTGTAAGATTCATAGACTGAATCCATTTGACTCGCTGTGAATAAGTTGCACGAGTTAGCAGGTTGCTGTAAGAAAGCTGTGTATAAGCTACAATATCGAGGTGAATCAGATGTCCATTTTTACCTGTTTGAGGCAATGTGTTCTTCACAAATACGAACAGAGCCTTTCCAGGTGTCAACTCTAGCCTGCTACTTAAAATGTGGATGAATTGCCCGATGGTCATGTCTCGGGGAACCATGAATCTAGAAAAAGAAGAGGGATAAAGATTGGAATCTTGTAATAGTATGCTGTATAGAAATTTGGTTATGAATCTAAGAAATCTATAGCTCAAATAGGGTCATTCGAATATACTGATGCAAGATTACCATGGCAGTGGTGGGTTAATTTTTTTTTTTTTCCAGATTTAACAGCTGAAACTTTTTCATTGTATAATAACACAAAGGGAATTAGAGAGCCGGACATACTTTCTCTTTTCCATTGCCGGCAGGTCAGTCCTTGAATATCTTTCGATAATCACCTTAAGAAAATCAAAGAAAAGCCGATGAGCTGGAATGGGTGAAGAGAACAAAAAAACAAGAAACCTTCAAAGCTTGATATTGCTATTTAAATTACAGCGGTGAAGTCAAATTTAGCCTAGCTTTCTCAGCAATCAAGCTTTGGCTTAGTTTGCAAGCCTACGCAACTTACATAAGGCACATCATTCTAACTAGAATTCCAAAATTACTTCCTTTTCCCTGGTCAACCAAGACCACGATATTCAACTACAATGATTACGTACGTTCCTTTAACAAATGCCCTGCACCAACTAGTGAACATTTTCTCCAGGACAACATATAGGATGGTTATGATTTTGATTGCCATGAGAAAACATCCCCTGCTTGGCTATCATCATTATTGAAGTTTTATCACTTGGCAAAACACACAATTTTTTTTATTTTTTTTGCATAGGAAACATATATATATTCAGAAAACTTAAACATCCAAATCACGACGAGGAATCTTCATCTATTTTGAAATTTTCAGATCGTATAATCTTTTCTTCTTAGGTAGGATTAACTTTCATTAACAGAGACCTCCTAGATCAGGTCTTAGGCTGCACATTCTATTCGTTAAGTAGCACAAAGACCCCGGAAAGCACCCAGATTAAAGGGAAAAAAAGATAGAGCGCAGAATTCTCAAAAATAAAAATTGTGCTTGCAGAAAGAAACCCAGAGAAGCAATCACATGATAAATCAATCAAAATGACAGCTGAAAATAAAAGAAATTCAAGACAATAAAAAGAGGATTAAAGAGAGAACTTACAGGAACTCGATCTGGATATTTGACAATAATATTCTTCGATTCTCCAACTCTCTCATCTACAATCCATATACATACACACGCAAGTCAACATCAACCAATAAGAAACCATAAAAAATATACATGAACTGTGAGGAGAAAGAACCAACCAAATGTGAATTCATTCTTGAAAGACTTGACCTTCCCCATGGATATGATGGAAATAATGATTTTCTTCTGGAGTTTCGGTGTCGGTGATGAGACAATTTGGAGGAGTTGAAGCCTTGAAGGTGTTTATAGGAAGAAAGAGGCGGAGGTGTTGGGATGATTGTTTAAAGGACAGCTAGAGATAGAATAGGCAGACGTGTCAAGTTAGGGGCTGTTACTTGCGAAAAGACACGTGGGATGTCAACTTCATCGATTAAACAAAGGGCACGGCAAGGCAACTACAACTGCTTGTTGTGCTGTAGTTTATTAAACGGTGAGAATGGACAGGCCTGTCTTCATAAAATGGGTCTGGACCAGGCCCATAAAACAATATCTGGACAGGCCTGCTTTTTCTCTCTCTGTTGAAATGACCTGGTTTCTGCCCACCTTTCATGCATTGATTTAATTAGATGGTAAATACATCGCTTCTTTTGTTATTATTTAAGACTGGATTTTACAATAAGAGTCATATTCATTTATGATTTTATTTCAAAAAAAGAAATTATTATCAGATTTCGTTTCGATAAATACAATGGTTTTGATATGATGAAAACTATGAAAGAAAGAAACAAGTCCGGCCCATTTGTTTTTGGGCTTTAAGCACCGGCTGCGCGTTGTAATTAATCCAAAATAGCATTTTATATTCTTTGAACTGGACGATAATTATAGTTGAATTTATATTTTTATTTTATTTTTTTTATCCCGAGGGTGGTGGATTGGTGGGGGTTGGTGGGGGGTTGCCAGTCCAATTTTAACCTCACCAACCCATGAGAGGAAAACAAGTGTCCATTTCAAACTCCAGAAAAGCATCACGTCTTTGTCATTTATCACGTCTTTGTCATTTATCAATTAGATCTATACACGCCCACACTACGTGTTTAGCATCTGGACGCTTGATTCGTATCGACAAGTGGCCTTGTCATTTATATACAGTTTTTGAGCATCACCGCTGTCGTTTTAACTGTTTTTCATTTACAAATTTACTAAAATGATTTTATATTTTCTTTTTTGATACTTAGTATATAAAAATAATTTAAAAATACTAATTATTTTTTAAAAAACTATTTTTAAAATATAGTACGAAACAGTTTACTAATCTTTTTTTCGGTCCACTTATCGCGGTAATTCTAATTTTGCGAGCGATGGATCCAGACTAGGTGCTGACCCTTAATTTGTTTCAGTGCGAGTTTCAAATAAGCTGAGGTCATAGTATTATAAAAACCTACCTTGATGCTCGTTCTTCTTAGCATCTATTTTCTTACGTGTATTATTAAAAAAAAATTTAGAGAAATTTAATTATTAAAATTTATATCTAATAATTTATTTTGATTTATTTTTTTATAGAACTATCATGATTTTGAAAAACACATCACGATATTGAGTTTATGTTTGGTTTTATGAAATTCAGATAAACTGAATTAATCTAGTGTGCTGTTATTTTTATATGTTTTTTTGGAGGAAATATAATATTTTGAAAAATATCTTTAAAATCAAGCAATGTTTTTATTAAATATTCAATCTGAAATATCATTTCGTCACGTGTAAAAACAATTCACCTCACAGTTAAATTGCAACACACATTTGGACCGTTGAAAAAATATAGCCAAACACATCCTTTATTATACATATAATCAAACCGACATTAACCAGCATGGCTGGTTTTCAATAATTCGAGTCGTTGACTTAATTTTGGAAGAAAAAACTTAAATCATCTGCTCAAGAACCACAAAAACAATCGTGGCAAACACACGACACAGGAATACTAGTTATTAGTATACTACTAGTTTCTAGTTCTTGGTTGTTATTATGTTTTAAAGATATTTTTTTAAAAAATAAAGTTTTTTTTTTTCAATCCTATTGATGTCCTATATCAAAAATATTTAAAAAAAAAAATATTTAAAGGGAAATAAGGCAGTTTCTTTTACTTCACTTAAAAAAAATCAAATTATCAACAATCGTTTTTTAAAGGAAAAAAAAAATCTGAAAATTCAACTTTACCAACCCCAGACGACAAAAAATAATAATCAGGAGAGAGGGGCGTTGGTATTTGATTGTCATTACGTTTTAACTTTTCGAATTGTTTTTTTTTGTATAAAAAATATAAAATTATTTTTAATGATTATTGAAATAAAAAATTCTGAGAAATATTATTTAGATATTTATTTTTTTATTAAAACAAAAAAAGTAAACCAAAATATTTTTTTTTGAAATATAATTTCAACCAGAAAAAATATTTTTAAAATATAAAATAGTACACGATACCAAACAGCTACAAGTGGGCTTGAGAGTCAAGATACATGGTAACACCTAGAGTCATGGGTTATTGAAATAGATAAATAAATAAAAAAAGTCCAAGTAGTGGTACACCCTGACTACAGCCCGGGGCTGGGGTGTCATGAGTGTAAATTTCGTCCACAACGCGTCCTATTTCTGTCCCTCTACAGCTGAACCAATTATAATCTTTAACATGCTTAAAAATCAGATCTTGCACTCTTACGGTCTTACCTCTCAACATTTAGTAAAACAAGTCCTCATAGTTTATTTTCAGTCAAACTAAGTCTTTTATCTGTAGCTTACAGTAATTAAGTCCATTTTCATACGTTTGCATTGTTGTTTTAATGCTTGTTCGCGAGTGTGGTTAAAGTTGTTTTTCATTCAAAAATACATCAAAATAATGTTTTTTTTTTATTTTAAAAAAATCAGTTTTGACATCAATATATAAAAATAATTTAAACACTCACAAAAATTTTTTAAATAAAAAATAAAAATATTTTTTAAAAAATATTTTTGAAATATAATATCAAATAAGACTGCACGAGCTATTGACAACCATGGAAGTACTCAAACAATCCAAGAAGCCAATTCGAGTCATGATCATCAATGAGTTCTTGTGTGTTGAATAAGTTTGGAATATGTATTTCTATTATAAATATGAACACAAGATAAAAAATAAAATTATATTACAAACATTATATTCTCTTAGAAAGACCCACTAGAAAAATAAAATTATTTCTATCCAATCATTAAAAAATATATTAAAGCTCTACAAATACAAATCACCAAAAGTTTAAGTCTTGGGAAGGGGGTGTTTGAGAGTTTGACAATGATGGGCTTTAAACATATTTTTAACTTCAAAATCCATTAATATATATATTTAAAAATAATATTTTTGATACTAACATACCAAAATAATATGAAAAAAAAGTTTGAAAAATATGAAAAAATAATCATAATCAGAGAAGTGAAAGGTTGAAATTAACGAAAAGCAATGCAAGAAAGCTAATTGAATTAAATGCTGAAGCTGAGGTACCATAAGTTATTTGTCTTATCCTCTCTTTCTTTCTCAACAATCCCGCCGACGGCGCTTCTTTCGCCTATCATGAATTACAGACGCGTAAAGCGTACTATCAAGGGCTGCGACTAGTAAAAAGACACATAACTGAATGAATCTAGTCCAAATTACGTTTTCCAGGGCCAGGCTACACTCCTATAAATCACCACCTTCGCCTCTCCATCTGAACTCGCATTAGCTTGACAAGAAGAGGAAACGACCCATTTTCTTTCAAGCAGCAACTCTACTCTCTCTCCCCTCCATACCCTTCTCCCGAGGTTGGTAGATTTTTTCTTTCTAGTTACTGGGTCATTGGATCTTACATTGGATCTTACATTGGATCTTAATGTGTTCGTGGGTTAAAAGGAATTTGATTAGTTGTTTTTATGGATAGCTTTCGGGAATTTATATGTTGAAGGATGAAAATTGAGTTTGAGTCGTGCTTGTCAGGTCCATGCTTATCGCTGGTTACTACCTGTTTAGATCCGACTTTATTTGTGTAATTATGTGCTGTTAATTGTGGAGCTTTTTAGATCTGAATAGTTAATGTTATGCAGTAATTTTTTTTTCTTTGAACGAACGATCGAGCGAACTTAAGCTTAAATAATTCTTGTTATTTGGTCTGTGCTAGTTAGTTTTCTTATCGGGAACAAATCTTGTTTACGTGGTGGAAAAGAGGGATTTTGTGAGGGTAAGGGCTAATGGGGCTTTGAATGAATTGTAAAAGAAGTAGTTCTTGATTTTAAATCTTGTGCTTTTAGTTGTGTTTGAGTAATTTAATGATGCGTTTTATTTGTGCTATGTGCAGCTTGAAAGAAATGGCAGAGACTTTCCTATTCACCTCTGAATCAGTGAATGAGGGACACCCAGATAAGCTCTGTGACCAGATCTCTGATGCTGTGCTCGATGCTTGCCTGGCACAAGACCCTGACAGCAAGGTGGCATGCGAGACTTGCACCAAGACCAACATGGTCATGGTTTTTGGCGAGATCACTACCAAGGCTAATGTAGATTACGAGAAGATTGTGCGTGATACTTGCAGAAACATTGGATTCACATCTGCTGATGTGGGTCTTGACGCCGACAATTGCAAGGTTCTAGTTAACATTGAGCAACAAAGTCCTGATATTGCTCAGGGTGTCCATGGCCATTTCTCCAAGAAGCCGGAAGAGATTGGTGCCGGTGATCAAGGCCATATGTTTGGCTATGCCACTGATGAGACCCCTGAATTGATGCCCTTGAGCCATGTTTTGGCTACCAAGCTCGGTGCTCGCCTCACTGAGGTTCGCAAGAATGGGACATGCGGGTGGTTGAGGCCTGATGGAAAAACCCAAGTTACTGTCGAGTACTACAATGAGAATGGAGCCATGGTTCCTGTCCGTGTCCACACTGTTCTCATTTCTACTCAACACGACGAGACCGTGACAAATGATGAGATTGCAGCTGATCTCAAGGAGCATGTCATCAAGCCTGTGATCCCAGAAAAGTACTTGGATGAGAAGACTATCTTCCATCTTAACCCATCTGGCCGTTTTGTCATCGGTGGTCCTCATGGTGATGCTGGTCTTACTGGCCGTAAGATTATTATCGACACTTATGGTGGTTGGGGTGCTCATGGTGGTGGTGCATTCTCTGGAAAAGACCCCACCAAGGTGGATAGGAGTGGAGCTTACATTGTCAGGCAGGCCGCCAAGAGCATTGTCGCAAGTGGGCTTGCTAGGAGGTGCATCGTTCAGGTCTCCTACGCCATTGGTGTTCCCGAGCCTTTGTCAGTATTTGTAGACACATATGGAACTGGAAAGATTCCCGACAAAGAGATCCTTCAGATTGTGAAGGAGAGCTTTGATTTCAGACCTGGTATGATTTCTATCAACCTTGATCTCAAGAGAGGTGGCAACAACAGGTTCTTGAAGACTGCAGCGTATGGACACTTCGGCAGAGATGACCCCGACTTCACATGGGAGGTGGTGAAGCCCCTCAAGGGGGAGAGCAAGGTCCAGGCTTGATCAAGGTCTTTATACCAGTTTCTGATGCATGGATATTTTGCTGCAACACTCTGTTACGGGAGTTTGCGTATTGCCTGTTGGCTTTTAGCTTTCTTTTTAATTATTTGATGTTTGGTAGATTGTTACCTAAGAGGAGCAAATTAAAAAAGAAGAAGGTGGTCTCATATGTTTTCTGTATGTGGAAGGAAGTGAAACGGCAGCTGAGATGCAATATATGATTTTTTTTTTGGCTTTCAAGATGTGTGCTTGCCTTGTTTGCTGATTTCATATGGGGCATCTATTTTTCTCGGTTTGACGCGTAGTAATCTGGTGGCTGGTGACAAATCAGCAAGCTGTTCCATCTTCATTTTCGGCCCCGTTTGTTTGCTGTAAAGTGGTTTCCTGGAAAGTGAATCCTGTAAAGTGAATTCCTGGAAAGTGGTTTCCTGGAAAGTGAATTCCTGGAAAGTGGTTTACTGAAAAGTGAATTCCCGAAAAGTGAATTCCGATGTTTGGCAGTGTTATGGAAAATGAACTGGAAAACACTTTCCAGTGTTTGTTTGTGTTATGGAAAAGGAATTGGAAAATAATTTATTAATAAATTATTTTTTTTTCAAGTTTATCTAATATATATAAAATATTTAATCACTTAAAATTAAAAAATGAAATCTAAAAAGTAAAATGATGAATTTTTTTATTATATCCCATATTCATACATAGCTTATTTTATAAAATATAACAATATATGTCATATCATATTATAGAGATTATCCCTTTAATATCTATAAAATAAACATCAAGAAATAAATATTTATACCTAACATCAAGAAATAAATAGTCTTGCATAAATATAAAGTTTCGATGTCATTGACATACATATTAGTTCAAATTACAAACTTAAATATAGAATTCTCCGGGTGAAGGATACTTTATTTCAAAAGCATTTTTGAGAGGGGCTAAGGTCATATCCCTGCCTGTACACATTCAACACTTGCTAAGGTCTTATTATGTATGTGTTCCACAAAATTCAAATGTTCTATGTGTTCAACCTTGCTATCCCACGCAACCATTCAAACGATTTTCATGATCTTCAAGTGCTGATCACCGATTCATCTCCAGCTTCCGGAAATAATAAATAAATAGATTAGCTTGACAAGAATTCCATGACAATGTGTTCAACCTTGCTATCCCACGCAACCATTCAAACGATTTGTCTCTCCTTTGAACTAGGCTTCTGCCTCTGGTACCCATCACCACAGCTGCAGGCTTTAACCTTTCTGCTTCCTTGCAAATTATCTTACCAGCATCCCCTTCCACAATCCGAGCCACGGTACTCACCTGTTAAAAAACAACCAATATTCAAAAGAGCTGCAAAGCCTCCACAGCAAGCCTCTCCAAGAGCTGCTGGCTTGTCTTGTAAACAACAGTATTATGCACACCGGGAAAAACCATGAAAGAAATCAAGCCAGATTCCAGAACGCAATTATGCAAAACATAAAACATGAGATCGACAACACAAACCAATATCAACTAAAATGTGAAATATGCAACTATTCAAATCATTCAAAAACACTGATCTTAACACAAACCAATACAAGTGAACAGCATCTTAACATACCTCATCATTTTTTTCAGTCCATATTCTTGATTAGTTGAAAAATACCGAAATCAACACAAACAAGAACAACCGAAATCAACACAAACAAGAAAAATTCCCTGGTAATGGATAATTCCCTGGTTTCCATCTGATTTTCTAAGTTTTCTGATTCCAAATCAAGGGATTCAATTGATTTGGAATACCCATTACCATACTCGGCAAAAATGAAATAATTGCACAGTATCAACACAAACAAGAACAAACGAAATCAAAATCAAAACATGGGTTATTTGCAATCACACCCATTACCATACTCGGCAATATCAATTGTAACCCAAATCCCACAAACCCCATTTCTCATATCATCAAAAACTCACATTTCTCGGCAATTTCAAAGATTGAGATGCAGAGGGAGTACCTGGTTTCTCTTGCTGTGAGTTGCAGAGGGTGGCGAGATGCGGAGCAGCAAAGGGACTTCGGGGCTGAGAGAGGCTAGAGGCGAAGGGACTTCGGGGCTGAGAGAGGCTAGAGGCGAGAGTGTGTCAGGGACTGAGAGGGAGGCGAGAGGAGGCGAGAGACGAGAGGGTGATGTGCTTGGTTTAGGGAAGAGGCTGTTGGGTTGTCGAGAGCAGAGGTGAGGGACCGAGAGGGACGCGAGAGAGAAGAGGGTGATTGGTTTTTTGGTACAGATGAGGGACGCGAGAGACACACGAGGAGAAGAGTGGAAGAGATGAGCTGAGGGTCTGGCGCAGAGAGAAAGGAGACGAGGGACTGAGCTGGAGAGGGAGGCGAGATGAGGGCTGGTAGTGGTGACCGGTGAGAGTGAGGGAAAGAGACGAGAGTGAGTGAGGGAGCGGAAAGTGTATTACGCGAAAGAGAAGCGTAATACACTTTCCGCGTGGGAAAGCCAAAAATAGATTGACCAGGAAAGTGATGGAAATCACTTTCCTTTGACTTGTTTTCCAAAGTTTTACCAAACACTGGAAAGCAAGGAAAGTGAATTCCTGGATGTTTCCAAACACTGGAAAGCAAGGAAAGTGAATTCCGGGAATTCACTTTCCTTGAAACAAACAAGGCCTTCATATAACCGACTGTTCCTGTTAAACATTCAAATATTTAGTGTTCTAGTTCTAAACATGATTTTTTTTTTAAATTTCAACAATTCATTTCTTTGAAATTTGATTATATTTTAAATTATTATTTTTGGTTATCTAGATTACTTTATTAAAAATGATTTTTTAAAAAATAAAAAATATTAATTTAATACATTTCAAAATAAAAATTACTTTAAAAAATAACCCAACTTAATACATTTAGTTTGGCAATGAGAAATTCTTCTTTAAATAAAATGTGCAGACTTTAAGTTAAGCTTTATAAACGACTCCAATTGTATTCAATATTCTGTGAGCATATAACTTGAAAATATATTTTTTAATCAATGAATTACAGGAACTAATATTCTAAAGCAAACTTTATTTTGCAAAGCATACAACCAAAGCATTCGCAAACGCATTTCTTAATATATTTTTTTGGTCCGCGGGGTATTTCTTTTTAATATTACATTTTCCTGTAAGCTATAATATATTTGCTTGCATACAAATAATAAACTAATTTTGACATTTCTTTCATCTGGTTGATCATACCATGACTTGGTCAACTTTTATTTGTCCCTTAAAAAACCGTCACACCACCTCCCTCATCTAAGATTTCTGACGTTTCCTTGCTAAGATTGGTTCCGAGAGAAAAAAAAGCTCGATTAACTGGCCACGAACCAATTATATGGCCAGAATTAATTCCAATTCTGCCACACTATCCTTTTCTATTCCAAGTTCTGATAGCAGTTATTAAAAAGTATTTATTTTTTCAAGCTTTTATTTTTTGACACCCAATACTTCTAAAGCTTCACATACGTATTTCTTGTATTTATAAAATGAGTGTAAACTCGAAACTATAATTTCGGTGGTGGATGTGGGGCAGCCGGAATGTCCGTGGTGCTTCCGGTTGATGGCCGAGCTGACGGTGGAGCTACTATTTTTTTCGGGTGTAGTGGGCTCAAGGATTGGGCTTATTCTACGAAGGCTGAGAGCCTTGTGCGTCGCCAACCAAAAATTACTTTAGGGTACTCCATGCCACTGGCCTCGGAAAACAAAATCCATTACTAGCAAGATTCATGGAAATCACACGCGTTTTACAATGGAGGTGAGCATTTCAATCGCTAGCTTTTTTCAATGCGATGCACGTGAGCACGTGCAATCATTCTGAAAACCATGCACATGCACATCAAGTGTAGGCTATGGTCCACATCTACATAACGCCATGAGCAAACCTTGCATGCAACAAAAAGTACTTGGAGCTGATTGTACAATTTGTGCTTCCCGTGGGAGACAAGAACATCATGATTAAGTTTATCATGCCATTTTTGCATGATAGTGTCATCCTGTGAGTACCACTTGGGCTCTGGCATGTGTTTTTTTTTTTTCTCAAAATTTAATAACAAGTTTTAATTTCTGAACAGCACCACCTCAAGAAATTAGACTTGTTACATTTATGCTAAAGCAGCCCAGTGGGCTTGCCCATCTATCTTGTTCAAAGATGAAAGATTGAGTGATGAGTAAATGGGCCAAGAAAATCATGAGGTGTAGCCAGTCTGCAATCTTGTTGAGTGGGCTGGATGACCATGGTGGACTGATACAGAAAAACAAGAGATCACAGCTACAAGATCCATCTCACCAAGAAAGCGAGGAACACGTTGTTTTGTGGAGGGGGGGGGGGGGGGGGGACTAGTCAGCCAGATAATTACTGTTTGAAAGTGTAGTTGTGGTTGTTTTTGAAAATATTATTTGCTTAGAAATACATTAAAATTATATATTTTTTATTATTTAAAAATAATTTTTGATATCAACATTTGAAAATCATCTAAAAATACAAAAAAAAATTAAAAATTAAAAATTTTCATTCTTTTGAAACGGAAATGATAAAACAGCACCAATCAAACAACAAAGAGTGCATTGATCACTTGTTGAAAGAAGAAGCCTTTAATGGAATTGTAGGGCCCAGGCCTATGACATGTTTGGAAAGCAGACTATGAAGGCAGTAGGCCCATTTATTAAAGTGAAAGCAGCCGAAAGGTTCTTTCAAGATGGGCCCATTATGGAAAATGGAAACCCTTTAAAAAAAGTAATCTTAACCATATTTACAGCAACAGGACAGATTGTCCTTGAATCATGTTTTAAAAAAATCTTCAAAACATCAGCATCAACTATTTCTGTATAATTTCAAAGAGATACATTATATGATTATAGCCTAACTCAAATCATCTATTGAGAGACCGGTTGACCATTGACCCTACGAAGGTCCACTTTGTTTATTAATTTGTAATGCCTCTGCGTCAAGCCACTTTCTTTTATTTAACTAGTGATCTCAGCAGGAATAAATAATTAAAAAGTACTTTACAATAAGCCCCCATAAGAAATTTATTTTTTCCTCCATTTCCATCGTGACTCATGAGTGCCGAGTCTCTGTGTGGTGGAGCAAATATCATCTTTTTGTCTGCCAATTGCCTAGACATAAAGATAAGAGGATCCAGATGAATATAAAAATAAAGTAAAAATACCACTTGATTTAGACCACAAAACATGCTCCTACCACGCGATTAACCTGTTAAAGTGACAGATCCAACAATAGAATATTATCAGATCCACACTGACTTTTTCTCAGATACCAAAATTGCTACTGAAGGGTTTATTTGAGGGTGCACTAAAACTAGCACTGCAATATATCGAATCTAATGGAGCTGACAACTATAGGAAGAAATGCCCAGTCGTCATTCCGACGTGGAGCGATAGGTCTAGGCATGGATGCAGATTCTATTATGGAGGAGGATGACGAAGTTCGTTTGCAGTGGGCTGCGATTGAGAGATTGCCGACTTTTAAAAGGATCAAGACTTCACTGTTTGAAGCGAGCAACGCGGAAGGTGACGAAGGGAAGAGAGTAACTGATGTTACGAAGCTCGGGGCAGCTGAAAGACGTCTCTTCATCGAGAAGCTGCTCAGGCACGTTGAAAATGATAATCTCCGGCTGCTGCAGAATCTCAGAGAAAGGATAGACAGGTAGGTTTGCCTCACGTTCTTAGGATATTTTTGCACGATCAGATTTCTAACTAGCTGTGTACGTCTGCTGGTGGAGTTTAAATTATGCTGCTAAATCTAACTAACAAATGACTTTCTTATAGAGTGGGTATGAAGTTACCTACTGTGGAGGTGAGGTACAAGAATTTATCCGTGGAAGCCGAATGTGAGGTGGTTGACGGAAAGCCTCTCCCGACGCTATGGAACTCCATTGCGAGCTTCTTGTCTGTAAGCTGGCTTTTTCTGTTCGTCTATCATTTGAAATTCATGGCCTTCTCTTGACTGTACAGTAAGGGTCATCATTGTAGGGCGGGAAGAAATTATGATGAATCCCGGACCAGTGCTTGATTTTAAAAATAAAATAAGTATAAATTGTCTCCAACAGATCAATTAACGAGCTATCCCATGCATGCACAGGGTTTCAAAAAGATATTGAGGAGCAAGCCTCGAGAAAACAAGATAAGCATCCTTAAGGATGTTTCTGGTATCATCAAACCATCAAGGTAATGAAAATCAAAGTTTATAAAGTATTTCAAAAAGACAGCTAAAGACAAGATTATATCAGATTAAGTACTGCTACTTTTTTCGTGGGAAAGCAAGTCGGTTAAGAGCATTAAATGAAATACATGCGCGAGCATGTGGAAAGAAACATACTGATCCAAGTAGAATGTCTGAGATTGTCAGTACTGATGGAAGACATGGTATATGCAGGCTTACTCTTCTTCTTGGTCCGCCAGGCTGTGGGAAAACCAGCTTATTACTGGCACTTTCAGGAAGACTCGATCAATCCCTTAAGGTTAGTATTTAAGAATGCTGCATACGATGAGATTTGAGAAGGTGATATGCGGAGCTTCAATGCTTCTCAGTCAATTTGAAGCTTGTTTTGTGTTAATCTGGTACCCTTTGCGTCTCATATATATGATATGTAAAATATACGGGAATTCCGGCAAACTCCATGAAGCCTCTGGGGAAAACTTCAGAATCCTTTTTCCAACAAGCAGCTTAAAATCATAAAAAAAGAGAGGCATGTTTGAATACACTAAGAAAAAACAAACGGACTGCAAAAACAGATGATGCATTTCCACTATCCTTAATGGATTACCAAGATATTAGTCTTTTTCTTACATCTCATATGCACGAAACAGCACCATTATTGAAGTTGTGACAAAATCCCTTTTCTATTCTTTATTACAGGTTGAAGGGGAAATCTCTTATAATGGCCACAAGCTTGATGAGTTTGTTCCTCAAAAAACATCAGCCTACATAAGTCAATATGACCTGCACATACCTGAGATGACTGTCAGGGAAACTATTGACTTCTCGGCACACTGCCAGGGAGTTGGAAGCAGAGCAGGTAATTTTCCTTGTTATCTTGTCTTATCTGTTCTCAGTATAATTGCATACTTGCACAAGTAGTAGCTATGTAAGACTCTGCTCGTTTTCCTCGCTTGTAGATATTATTCTGGAGGTCAGCAGAAGGGAAAAAGAAGCAGGAATTGTCCCTGATCCTGATATAGACACCTACATGAAGGTAAGTCAATTTAGATCTGTTAGTTTTCGTCAGCCCGTTAGTGAGTATCTAAAGTACATAAGTCTGGCAGGCTACCTCAGCTGAAGGACAAAGAAGAAATCTCCAGACAGACTATGTTTTAAAGGTAGTTATTCTTAAGCAGGGCTAGAGTAATGTAGGTGATGACAATATTTCACGCTTGATTTTTGTGTGTATACTGACACGGAAACTTCAACCTTTTTGGCCTATTAGATCCTTGGACTGGACATTTGTGCTGATATAATGGTTGGTAGTGCATCGAGAAGAGGTATTTCAGGTGGTCAAAAAAAGAGGCTAACAACAGGTAATGTAAAGGTATTTTTTTCCTCCCCACTTTTGCTGGCACGGAGTGGCAGTGGGAGTCGGGGAGCCTCGTATCGTCCTTGACACTAGCTTTTAATGCAAAATTTAATCTTCCAGGAGAGATGATTGTTGGTCCCACAAAAGCTTTATTTATGGATGAAATATCAACTGGATTGGACAGCTCCACAACCTTCCAGATAGTTACCTGTCTTCAGCAACTGGTGCACATCACAGATTCAACCGCACTAATTTCGCTTCTTCAGCCAGCACCTGAAACATTTAATCTATTTGATGATGTAATATTGATGGCTGAGGGTAAGATTGTCTACCATGGTCCATGCTGTCATGCACTCCAATTTTTTGAAGATTGTGGTTTCAAATGTCCACAAAGAAAGGGTGCTGCAGACTTCCTTCAGGAGGTGCGCGAAGCAGCTTTAATTTTCCTTATTTCCTGTGCTGTTCCTAAATTCCATCTTAATTTTATCACCCAACCATTCTCAGGTAATCTCAAAGAAGGATCAAGCACAATACTGGTGCCACGCTGACCTTCCTTACCATTACGTTTCAGTAAATCAGTTCATTGAAATGTTCAAAGCAAGTAATCTAGGACAGACACTGGCTGAAGAGCTCTCAAAACCATATGAAAAATCCCGGTGTCCTGATAGTGCCGTATCATTTAGCTTTTACTCCGTGAGAAAATGGGAATTATTCAAAGCTTGCATGGCTAGAGAGGTGCTTCTTATGAAACGGAACACATTTGTTTACGTTTTCAAAACTGCACAGGTTAGGATTCACTCGAATGGCTAGATCGCGCAATGATTCCACAGATTGATCATTTACTTAAAACTAACACATTTCAAATCCCACTTCTCCCAACAGCTCATCTTCACTGCGTTTATAACAATGACAGTATTTTTACGCGCTAGGATGAAAGTGGACTTGATGAGTGCAAACTATCTGATGGGCTCTATGTACTATGCACTGATTAGGCTTTCAACGAATGGAGTTGCAGAGTTGTCCATGACTGTTATTAGACTACCTGCAGTTCAAAAACAAAGATTATTCTACCTATATCCAGCGTGGGCTTATTCCATTCCAGCCTCTATACTAAAGATTCCATTTTCAGTGCTTGATTCTATACTTTGGACAGGCATAACTTACTACGTTATTGGGTATAGCCCTGAATTGACAAGGTAAGGTCGCTTATTAGACCAACAAAACTAAGAATTATAGTCTTCATAGACAAAGCTTTCTTTCCAGTCTACGTTATATATATAATTCCTGTTCAACTTGTTGGATCAAGGTTTCTTTGCCAGTTTCTTCTGCTATTCGCTCTCCATCTAGCCTCAACATCGATGTGTCGATTCATTGCCTCAATTTTCCAAACAATGGTACTCGCAACAACAGTTGGTTCTTTGATCTTAGTTCTAATGTTCTTGTTTGGAGGCTTCATTCTTCCACGGCGTAAGCGGAGTTCATAATTTCCTTTTGCTTTAATCAAAAGGGGGTCAGGCAGACTAACTAAAGTTTGGTTCTTGCAGCCTCTTTGCCGCCTTGGTTGAGGTGGGGATTCTGGATTTTTCCCATGACATATGGGGAAATTGGTATAAGCCTAAACGAATTCCTTGCCCCACGATGGCAACAGGTGCACTCAAATTCCATTATTGTTGCTTCCTTGCTAAATTGACGCGAAAATCTTCATAACTTGATTTCGTTTTCAATTACAGATGTTAAATGGAAACACCACCATGGGAGATGCTGTCCTGATCAGCCATGGTTTGAACTTCAAAGGATATTTCTATTGGATATCACTGGGGGCTTTGTTTGGATTCACAATACTTTTTGATCTTGGCTTCATCTTTGCCTTAACTTACTTCAAACGTAAGTCATTTACGAACAGTTTTAACAAAAACTAAAAAATAGAAGGTTGGCTACTGTTAACAGTGAACCTCTGCATTTTTTTTTTTAATTTAAAACTTTTTTTTCTCTTTAATGCATCTTTTATGGTCTAATTATCCAAATTAAACTTTAAATTAAAATACACAAAATATATGGCTCATCTCAAATTTATGATAATTCTAATTTTAGTTTAAAACTTATTTTATTTATCTTCTAGTTTCCTAAGTCAAAGAAAATAGAGAGAATTGTTAGAAGAGACAATAATTGGTCATAGCATTGCATACAATAAAAATGATCAAAATTAGTGTTAACGTTTTTTCTTGATGATACAAGGTTGATGATTGTGGGTTTTCTTGTAAAAATATCTAAAAAAGATTAAGTATTATTTTTATTTATTGGATTTGATTGTTTTAGTATTTTGGGTGATTTGAAGGTGTTTTGAGGTTAGTAAGTGATTTATAAACATTTTTATGGTATTTATTAGGTGTTTTTGAATGAAAATTGATCGAGAAAAAGATTTTCAACCCTCAAAAGACAAAACCCACCTTATGATTTTTCATCCACTACTATGCATAATCGTGACACATTGTAGAAAAAAAATATAGAACAAGAGGGAGGATACACATTCTGTTTTAAAGAAAACCTTCAACATTGAGTTTATAATGATTTTTTTTTTTTTGTAACTTCACTTTCTAATATTGGATTGATTTTGAAATAGTTTTTATTTTTTTATTATATAATTAAAATAAAAAAATATTATTATTCTATTTGAAACCACAATTCAAGTCTCGAGTTTAGCAAAATAACTTGGATATCAAAATTGGTCAAAGACGTTATTGTTTCAATGTTAAGAGAAAATATAGTTTTTTTAAGTTAAATTCTTTTTAAATAATTTTTCATGTTGCTTTGAAATTCATGAGTTCAATTTTTTATGTTATTTTTTTTTAATTTTAAAATTAATTTAATTTATATCACAACAAAACAACTCTCATATAATTTAATTAAAACCTGAAGCTTTCAAGAGTTGGACTATGAGTTTTCAAATTTATTTACTGTATTGAGTATAAGGATAATATCAATTAATTCCCAGAACTTAAAATATTTCATTTCCCCCGAGAAGTAAATTAGTATGAAAAAAAGAAGACGGAAATCTAAATAATAACTGACAATAGCTTACCTTAACACAGCGCCAAAGATGTCCAAAGCTATTATTTCAAAAAAGAGGTTCTCTCAACTCCAAGGAAGAGAAGATGAGGAGTGGAGTAGGCAATCGCAGAATGAATCAATCTCAGCTCTTAATGCAGAAATAAGAAAAACTGGTAAGACAGACGAAACTATTGTTAAATCTAACTTCAATGTGATAAGAAGTTCATGCAACAAATGGTAATTATTATTTTGGTTATACAGAGATGTTGGTTCTGCCATTTGTGCCACTAACAATGACATTTAAGGATGTGCAGTATTTTGTTGACACACCGCCAGTAAGTTCAACCATTGTTCAAATATAATAATTTTAATTGTGTGATCCTCAGTAGACTTTAATATTCTATCAATCATATCCTTTTGCACAGGAAATGAGAGGAAATGGCTTCAGCGAGAAGAAACTTCAACTGCTTTCTGATATCACAGGAGCATTTAAGCCTGGAGTTCTTACAGCTTTGATGGGGGTTAGTGGAGCAGGGAAAACAACCCTCATGGATGTTCTTTCTGGAAGGAAAACTGGAGGTATTATTGAAGGAGATATACGAATAGGAGGGTATCCAAAAGTACAACAAACATTTGCAAGGATTTCGGGTTATTGCGAGCAAAACGACATTCATTCTCCACAGATTACTGTAGAGGAATCTATTGTTTACTCTGCCTGGTTGCGATTACCACCGGAGATCGATGAACAAACAAAATCGGTATGTTATCCTGACCACAAACATGATTAACTGATGTATCACTATCACCCAGATAATGTTTGAAGGGAAAGATTCACAAGGTTAAGAACATAATACACTGTCTGCTTATATATGAAGCCTCGAGACCAAAGAAATGTATTTCATGAAATAAAATATCTACGTTGAATGCATTAAAAAAATTAAAAATTATTTTGCGTACAAAACAAGCAATACCATGTTGTAATGAAATGATAGCAGTTCTTGATTTTCTATCATGTAGAGATTTGTCGAAGAAGTCATTGAAACAATCGAACTTCAGGACATAAAGTTTTCTCTAGTCGGAATTCCAGGCCGAAGTGGCCTGTCTACTGAACAACGTAAAAGGTTAACAATTGCAGTGGAGCTTGTTTCAAATCCATCGATAATATTTATGGATGAACCAACATCAGGCTTAGATGCTAGGGCAGCTGCAATTGTCATGCGTGCGGTGAAGAATGTAGTCTCTACGGGAAGAACAACAGTTTGCACCATTCATCAGCCAAGCATTGATGTCTTTGAGGCTTTTGATGAGGTAATGCAAGTGATGCTTTCTTTTACTAGAATTATGACTAATCTACCCATATTATTTTGGATCCATACGTATACTCAATGGAACTAAGATTTGGAGAGGAGCCAACCTAATAAAGTTAAGAGAGATATTCATTCATGCAGTTGATTCTAATGAAAAGAGGAGGAATGGTTATATATTCAGGAGCGCTCGGTCACCATTCACATAAGGTTATCGAATATTTTGAGGTATGATCACTTGTTAAATCACTAAACTTCTTTATAAGCAAATGAAACCTTGTTTGTGACAATCATCATTTTTATCAACAATATTCAGGACTTGTCAGACATCGTCCTAAGTGTGAAGTTGATACGGATAACTGACTTACATGTCTTCACTATTGAAAAGGGTATTTCAGGTGTGCAAAAGATCAAAGATAACTACAATCCAGCAACATGGATGCTGGAAGTTACCTCTGCATCGATGGAATCTGAACTTGAATTAGATTTTGCACAACTTTATAAGGAGTCTACTATGTACCAGTAAGTATGTATTCCATATCCATTTCCAGGAAAGAAAGACGTGATGGAAATGGTTGGTAGCAGGATTTTTTTTCCTAGATTTGTTTTACATGATATGCACTCGTCGTGCAATTAGAAGGATTAAGAAATAATTAGAACTTGAATTGCAAGCTTTGTACTAATCATAAACTTATTTTTACTCTTTGATCATAGGGAGACAATTGGGTCAGTCCAACAGTTGAATAAACCTCCACCAGGTTCAAGAGACCTTCAATTTTCCACTCCATTTCCACAGAATAGATGGCAACAGTATATAGCATGCTTATGGAAACAACATTTGTCCTATTGGAGAAGTCCGGAGTACAACTTGACTCGATACATGTTTATGATCGTTTCATCACTATTGTTTGGAATAGTCTTTTGGCAGAAGGGAAGGGAAATGTTAGCTCATCCTTCCTTTCAACTTAAAATTAGAAAAGCAACATCGATTTCTTAAGAACTGACGAACTCCCTTTCCTTTATTCTTGTAGAAACAATGAGCAAGACTTGATCAACATACTTGGATTGATGTACATTGCTGTAATATTCCTGGGCATAAATAACTGTTCAACAGTTATACCATATGTGGCAACGGAGCGGACAGTATTGTACCGTGAGAAATTTGCAGCGATGTATTCCCCATGGGCTTATTCATTTGCACAGGTTCAACATCAACAACACGAAAGAGTCATTTATTTTTCATAGCATTTTCCATAAATGATAATACAAGTAATCCTTCTAAATACTGCAGGTGACTATGGAAATACCTTACGTTCTATTGCAAGCATTTATATATGTAGCCATCACATATCCAACAATTGGGTACTACTGGTCAACCTCCAAAGTCTTTTGGTACTTCTATGCAACCTTCTGCACATTTCTCTACTTTGTTTTTCTCGGAATGCTGTTGGTTTCAATGACTCCAAGCGTCGAAGTAGCTTCCATACTGTCTACAACAATCTACACTCTATTAAATCTATTCTCAGGCTTTCTTCTGCCAGGAAAGGTAACAACTCTTTGGTTCTAGTCTGCATTTAATTAGTGCACTCCAAAACGAGCTGGACTTGCTTCTTACCTGTGCTATTTCATGTTTAGAAAATCCCCAAGTGGTGGATTTGGTGCTATTACCTCTGCCCAACATCATGGTCCTTGTATGGTTTTCTCACATCACAATATGGAGACATTGACAAGGAGATCTTGATATTTGGAGAGCTCAAGACAATAAGCTCATTTCTAGAAGATTATTATGGCTTTCGACATGATCACTTGGGCATTGTGGCTGTTGTTCTTGGTGCGTTCCCAGTTGCTTTCGCATTTCTATTTGCATATTGCATAGGGAAGTCAAATTTTCAGAGATGATGAAGGAAGTTCTGAACAATCATTTTGAATTTCAAAGAATTTCATGTATAACCATGATCCTACCCTACCAAAACTAAACACTAATTGGGTCGAGCCGTGAATATCCAGGCCATTAATGGTCGTGTGACGCCATATATATTTCACTAGCAAATGCCCCCGCGTCTCGTCGCGGGCGACACTATATTTTTTTTAACGTAAAAAATATTAATTATGTATTTTTTTGTTATAATATAAATTTAATCAAAATAATAAATTTATGCAGAATTCATGTGAAATGCAAGTATTTTATAAAATATATGAATTGTAAATCGGTATAAATTTATCTGTTTAGTAGATTTCAATAAAATAACCAACATAAAATTATCACCATCATTAAAAAAGCAAGAAAATTTGGATATTTGAATTATTGAATTCATTAGTTTAATATTAGTTCATTTTATAATTCAATTTAAATAACATTTGAAAACAAAATATAAATTGTGAAAAGACCTGCAATGATAAAATAACAAAAATAAATATTTAATTTTCTATCCATAAAAAGATGAAAACATAAATTGAAAATTTATCCTTACGTTACCGTGATTTTCATTACTATAACAGTTAAAATTATTATCAATATTACTGTCTAAACAATTAAAATCATTAAATTACCCCCAAAAAAGAAAAAATCAAAATATTTTAACAAAATAACAATAAAAAAAGAATCACTAAAATTATCATTCTTATTGCGCAAACAATAAAATGAATAAATAGGGACAGAAAACAAACAATGTCCAAACATTGTATTTTTTAATGTTTTTAGATCATTTTTATGTTTTGATGTTACACATAATTTTTTAAACAAACAATTATCATTTTAATATATTTCTACAAAAAAAAATTACTGTTCAAATAATTAAAATCATCAAATTACCCAAAAAAATAAAATCAAAATCAAAATATTTTAACAAAAAAAAAAACTATAAAAAAATCACTAAAATTATTATTATTATGGCGCAAACAATTAAATCATAAAATTATTTGATCCAAAAAACAGATAAAATAAAAGAAAACACAAAAAAAAGGGGGAAAAAGAACAATATTAATTTTAAAATTATTACCAACATAAATTAAAATTTCAAAAAAAATCTAAAAAACATAAATGAATAAATACAGACAGAAAACAAATATTATATAAACTTTATTTTTTTAAATATTTTTATATCATTTCTATATGTTAATGTTAAAAATATATATTTTTTAAAATAATTATCATTTTAATTTATTTATAAGAAATATATATATTTTTTTTTTAATTTTTTTTTTAAATCAAGATTCAAACCCACAACCTTTTAATTGTTGCCTGCCTTATTAATAGTTACAACAATGTTGCGTGCCTCGTTAATAGTTACAACAATATATATACAAAATCAAGCAGATAAAAACTGGTGACAACGGGATTCGAACCCACAACATCTGGAAGAAAGACATGCAATGGAACGACTCGGCTGCTTGAATATATTGCTCATGATTCGCGACAATATATTAATACCATATTATTTAGTTGTAAAATAAATATCTAGTGACAGTGAGATTCGAACCAACGCCATCTCGGAAGACTGATTTAATGTTGTGCGCCTTGGACCAACTCTGCTATCTTAATATCTCGCTCATGGTTCACCCGCCGCTCAACATCTACACCCGAAATGAAGAGAAAGCAGAAATAAAGAAAGCCAAAAGACTAATAAGCCCCCAGGAAAAAACCATAGAAGACGGATTCATTAAGGCTAGAACAGTCACGCCACTGCCACAATCCACAGTACATTCACTCTAAGTGCACAGTGGCAGCCACAGTGAAACATCCACGCTATTTAGATATTAGGTAATGTGCATGTATGCCTGTGTTGTGCTTGGGCGGTCTGACCTAGCAATATTATCATTATTATTCATTTGAAAAATTTACATCATATATATTCAAGCAGCAGAATAACAAGAAAATCTTGAACCATGATATGTGTATTTGGCAAGAAAGTGAATTGCAACCATTAGCTAACAATTTTTTTAAAATGGAGTTGAAGTTGCTTTACGCATTGCAATAATATTTCTTTTTCATTACAATTTCATTATTTAATATTATATATTTAAAAAAATTAAGTTTATAATTTATTTTGATTTTTTATATAAATTTATCATAATTTTATTAGCGAGTTTGATGTATTAACTTAGATTAACTCAAATATTTTTTTTATTATCATAATTTATCTTTATTTTTTCTATAAGCTTATGAAGCTCTCATAATTCAAGTTATGAACTTGATATATTGATTCATGTTGAACCATATCAATTTTATATATTATTATCTAAATATTAACAAAAGTTATCATTTTTAATTTTCTAATTGGTTATTTGGTTTTCTTTGGATTTGCTGAATTGACAAATTCATATTAAATTAACCTCTAAAAAAATTGTTTATTTTTTTTAAAGAAAAAATGTTAACAATACTTAAATCTCACATTGGATTTTTTTATCAAGCCAAAAAATAATTCAACAATATAGTCAACAACTAGAGCACACTTAATTAATATATCTAACTAGACGATGACCACCAACTTTTTCATTTTACAAACGTGCTCCATATATCCTCAATTCTTTTTTGGTGGTTACTAATGATCCCTATAATTTAAAAAAAAATCAAACCCTAATTATATAAAAACCTTAATAATCAAAACTTTATATTATTAGATTGGTTTAGTCTAATAATAGAAATCTTATAAAATTGAGATTAATTCAGTAAGATACATATTAAAAATCTTACCAGCTATTATGGATTGAATATATTTGAGAGATTTTTGTTTATGTGACATGATTTTTTTTAATAATAATTAGACTACATTTATAATAGAAAATGGATAGACTTTGGGTGAGAATAACAAAATATGAGACGGGTATTACATATGAGATGGATAATCTATTAGTTGAGATTCGGCACTTAATATACAAAAAAAGGGGATGAAAATTAAGAAGGTAAATCAATTTTGAAATTAGGGATGAAATTGTAATTAGGCAAGACCTCTGGGGACCAAGCAAGTGACCGATTGATCAAAACCAATGCCGCGTAAAAATCAAACAGCTAAGGTGGCCGAAATTCCTTCAAAGAGACGGATCGCGTCGAAACAGATTATTTATTATACGATGAAATGATTTTTTTTTTTTTTTTATCAGAGATAAGTTATAGGCCACCTTGCTGTATTCGGCACGGTTTTCAAATGAAGATCCCGCTCTACCGCTGACTCCTTTGCTGTCAAATCCATTAACAAGAGGAGCAACAAAGAATGGAAGGAGGAAGCCAAGATCCTCCACCACCTCTCACCCCACCCCCACCCCCACCCTCACATAATCCATCTGGACAACCTCTGGGAGGATGAAACTCACCTTCACATGGTGATCGATTATTGCCCGAACGGTGACCTCTTCGACTTCATCGTCACAAACCAAATCATTCTCTCAGAAAATCAAGCCAGACGCCTCTTTAATCAGTCAATGCAAGCTATCTCTCACTGTCATGAATACAGAGTCGTTCACCGAGACATAAACCCTGAAAACGTTTTATTGGACTCCGGATATTCAGTAAAGCTTGCAGATTTTGGATTAGCTAACGTTTCTGGATTAGCTCGGTTTCAATGCCAGCTATGGATCTTTTGAGGGGATGCTTTGCAAGGACTCCTCTGAGAGGTTGTCTACTGAACAAGTACTCATTAAGTAAGTTACTACTTGTTTTTCTTGTCCAATTTCTCTCTGAGTTTAATTAAATTCTGTGTTTGGTGTGATCACAGCTTGGATATGTAACAATGGTGTTGCTGTATGGTTATCTCTTACAGCGCATCCATGGCTATGCAACCAATGTGTTTGTGATTAAGACTCAACATGAAAGACCGGGAAAAGCCTAAACCCTTCACTGTTCGCCGGCCTGCCTTTTTCTTCTTCTTCTTCATATAACACCCGGCTACCTGCCACTCAAGCTACAAATGTACTTTCTTTTTTAATTCCAAGCACATGTATAGGCCCATATTTTATACAATTTAAGGATAGAAAAAGTTTAATCAGGGGTTGATTTACACTGCATTTTAAAATTATTTTTGAAAAAAATTAATTAATTAATTTATTTTAGATATAATTTTTTGGGGGTTCTTAGATTATTTTTATGTATGGATATTAAAGATAATTTTTTAAAAATAAAAAATATTATTTTAATATATCTCTAAACAAAAAATATTTTTAACAACAATCGCAACTATAATCTCAAATGAGACGCTAAAAAGGAGCATAAACCATAAACTCCTATATTGATTATGAACCTCATCACATTCATTGATCTTACTCATATAGGGCTGGCCCTTCATAAGCTTCACCAAAATCAAGATCTGCCTCTGCAATTTTAGAAGTAACCTTTAACATCCATAAAATCTTGGCACAGATTAAGCGATTCTTTAATTCTTGACAGCACAAAGATTTATAGACATTTATTTCTAACACTGAATCAATCAAGATAGGAGGCATATATCCTAACTCTTACATATAATGCAAAGATTCATGTTGATGAAGTAATGGAATGCGTCATAGATTGAGCCTGGATATTAGTTGATGAAGGAAGGCGTCATAGATTCTTGTTGTCTTTCTTCAAGAAAGCAAATCTATGGGTCTTGGGATGAAAGGACGGTTGCAATAGTTTTTTAAAATATTTTTCGTGATGAAATATATTAAAATAATATTTTTTTATTTTTTAAAAATTATTTTTAACATCAACCTATTAAAATAATCTAAAAATATCAAAACATATTTATTTAAAATAAAATAAAAAAACTTTTAAATTTTTACGGCACAGCGTGCCAAACACCATGACAAACAGCTTCCTAGTACTTTTGTTGGAACGAACAGCGATAACTACAAGCATCGAAACTGAGATCGATGGATCTTTGTCAAAAACATCCCTCTATTGTCAGCACGATAGATTTTTATAGATTTTTATTTAAATCGAATAATTTCTCTATTTTATTTTTCAGATTCAGTATTATTAAAATTTCCTGGCTTTTCAATGATCTTTTAGCAATTAGAATAAAAATTAAATATTTATATCTCCTCATGATTAAGGTATCATGCATTGGTTTTTAAGAGTGTTTACTTATAATAAACATATTTTATCCCTTACTTTTACTGCACCATACATTCGTGTTGATGAAGTAATGGAAGCGTCATAGATTTGTGCTGCTGCTGTGGCTAGTCATAGCCATTAAAATATGAGCTGAAGTTTAACATTTACTCCTTTACAAGCTCGCTGAGTTGCATTTGAACGTTGGTTATATTTAATTAGGCAAATAGAAAATCTCAGTATCATTTACAGAGCTGCAGAGGTCAAGGGGAAAACAGCATATTTTATTAAATACAAGACAACAAGTCCCATTCAGCTCGTATTATTATAAGCATATGAAAAAAAAAAAACAATTTCTTTATTTAAAAATATATATATGGGATGTAAGCACTTTTGTAATAAACTCATATCAGTTCATCGGCCAGAAGACTTAAGAAAAAGAGCGTCGAGATATGTAATAACGTACGGCGCTGTGTTTCATATTATTTTGTAATGATTTAGCTCTGGTATCTACTAGAAAGACAAGTTGCGCTGTGGAGGAAAATTTCCCTACTTATCAGCTGCGACTGGATGAGGTAGAAGCTCACGCAATATGATTGATCAGTGCTAGACGGTACTAATTGAGATAAGTTTTTAAGAACGTGATAGTAATAAAATAGTATAGCGACTCCTGGACATTGTAAATAGTTTTATAAAAAATGTAGCAACTCCTGGACATTGTATTTAGCTGCAGGCGAATATATAGTTTTTTTTTTTCTAAATGAAATTAAATTGAATTAATATATAAGTATTATTAACATGTATTTTTGACATTGTTTTTTGTTTTTATATATTCGTTTTTTTTAATTTCATCTTTTAATAATTAATTTAATATAACACGAGTTGACATTGTCATTTTTACTTATTTTCTTTTTTGTTTTCATCATTAGACAGTGATTTTTCCTTTCTTTAAAATGTATTTATGTTGAATAAGCATAGTTTTTTTCTCAATTTTTTTATTCAAATCTAAACCCCTGTATACAATATTTTCTTTCCCTTCAAAATGTAGATTGTTTGGAAGGTGTTGTTATAAGATACGACCCGAGATCTATTCGGCCTAAAGCTTGGGCCAACGAGGCACAAAGTTAACCTATTAAGCTAGGTCGGTTCGCATGACTAGGCCTTTTTTATCCCTCAACTAATGTTTCCTGCCATAAGAAGTTTCGGTTCTAGTTAGGGCGATATACCACAAATTCGATCGGTTAAATAAGAAGATTCAAACCTATTAAAGTGAGTAATGAAATATTGTCAGGTTACGATATGAAAACCTAGCTTTTCGACAAAAGAGAAATTGTCTTTCTTTTATTTGCTGTCGTTTTGTGCTGTTTCCATGACGTCACTGTTGAGGCATTAAATTATTAATTACTTTTTTTTTTGGTAAATTATTAATTACTTACGTGCTTCGCCAATGAATCTCCCACCAACTTATTCATTTCAATAAATATCAAAGCCCATACTGACGTTCTTCTCAGATACCAACATTGCAACTCACTACTTCTTGTAAGAGTTGCAATATATCGAGAATAATGGAGCTGACAAATAATGGAGCTCAGTCATCATTCCGACGTAGAGCGACAAGTCTAGATTCTATTATGAAGGAGGATGACGAAGTTGATTTGCAGTGGGCTGCGATTGAGAGATTGCCAAGTTTTGAAAGGATCAAGACTTCACTGTTTGAAGCAAGCAACGCGAAAGGTGACGAAGGGAAGACAGTAACTGATGTTACGAAGCTCGGGGCAGCTGAAAGACATCTCTTCATCGAGAAGCTGCTCAAGAACGTTGAAAATGATAATCTCCGACTGCTACAGAATCTCAGAGAAAGGATAGACAGGTAGGTTTGCCTCACGTACGTTCTTAGGATATTTTTGCACGATCAGATTTCTAGCTAGCAGTGTATGGGCAAGTGCGAGTAGCTCCCGTACGTCTGCTGGTGGAGTTTAAACTGTGTTGCTAAATCTAACATATGACTTTCTTATAGAGTGGGTCTCAAGTTACCTACTGTGGAGGTGAGGTACAAGAATTTATCCGTGGAAGCCGACTGTGAGGTGGTTAACGGAAAGCCTCTCCCGACGCTATGGAACTCCATTGCGAGCTTCTTGTCTGTAAGAAATTCTGACGAGTCCTGTACCAGTACTTGATTTTAAAAATAAAATAAGCATAAATTGTCTCCAACAGAATTAACGAGCTATATATCCCATATATATATGGACAGGGTTTCAAAAAGATAGTGATGAGCAAGCCTCGAGATACCAAGATCAGCATCCTCAAGGATGTTTCTGGTATCATCAAACCATCAAGGTAATGAAAATCAAAGCTTATAAAGTATTTCAAAAAGACAGCTAAAGACAAGATTAAATTCAGATTAAGAACTGCTACTATTTTCGTGGCAAAGCAAGTCGGTATGTGGAAAGAAACATACTGATCCAAGTAGAATGTCTGAGATTGTCAGTACTGATGGAAGACATGGTATATGCAGGCTTACTCTTCTTCTTGGTCCGCCAGGCTGTGGGAAAACCAGCTTATTACTGGCACTTTCAGGAAGACTCGATCAATCCCTTAAGGTTAGTATTTAAGAATGATGCATACGATGAGATTTCAGAAGGTGATATGCGGAGCTTCAATGCTTCTCAGACAATTTGAAGCTTGTTTTGTGTTAATCTGGTACCCTTTGCGTATGTAAAATATACGGGAATTCCGGCAAACTCCATGAAAGCCTAATTAATGGGAAAACTTCAGAATCCTTTTTCCAACAACCAGCTTTAAATCATAAAAGAGAGAGGCATGATTGAACACAATAAGAAAATACAAACGGGATGCAAAAGCAGATGATGCATTTCCACTATCCTTATTGCATAACCCAGATATTAGTCTTTTTCTTACATTTCATATGCACGAAACTACTCCATTATTGAAGTTGTGACAAAATCCGTTTTCTATTCTTTATTACAGGTTGAAGGGGAAATCTCTTATAATGGCCACAAGCTTGATGAGTTTGTTCCTCAAAAAACATCAGCCTATATAAGTCAATATGACCTGCACATACCTGAGATGACTGTCAGGGAAACTATTGACTTCTCGGCACTCTGCCAGGGAGTTGGAAGCAGAGCAGGTAATTTTCCTTGTTATCTTGTCTTATCTGTTCTCAGTATAATTGCATACTTGCACAAGTATTAGTTAACACTCTACTCGTTTTCCTGGCTTGTAGATATAATTCTGGAGGTCAGCAGAAGGGAAAAAGAAGCAGGAATTGTCCCTGATCCTGATATAGACACCTACATGAAGGTAAGTCAAATTTAGATCTGTTAGTTTTCGTCAGCCCGTTAGTGAGTATCTAAAGTACATAATTCTGGCAGGCTACCTCAGCTGAAGGACAAAGAAGAAATCTCCAGACAGACTATGTTTTAAAGGTAGTTATTCTTAAGCAGGGCTAGAATCATGTAGGTGATGACAATATTTCACGCTTGATTTTTGTGTCTTATTGACACGGAAACTTAAACGTTTTGACCTATCAGATCCTTGGACTGGACAGTTGTGCTGATATAATGGTTGGTGATGCAATGAGAAGAGGTATTTCAGGTGGTCAAAAAAAGAGGCTAACAACAGGTAATGTAAAGGTATTTTTTTCCTCCCCACTTTTGCTGGCAGTGGGAGTCGGGGAGCCTCGTATCGTCCTTGACACAAGCTTTTAATGCAAAATTTCATCTTCCAGGAGAGATGATTGTTGGTCCCACAAAAGCTTTATTTATGGATGAAATATCAACTGGACTGGACAGCTCCACAACCTTCCAGATAGTTACCTGTCTTCAGCAACTGGTGCACATCACAGATTCAACAGCACTAATTTCGCTTCTTCAGCCAGCACCTGAAACATTTAATCTATTTGATGATGTAATATTGATGGCTGAGGGTAAGATTGTCTACCATGGTCCATGCAGTCATGCACTCCAATTTTTTGAAGATTGTGGTTTCAAATGTCCACAAAGAAAGGGTGCTGCCGACTTCCTTCAGGAGGTGCGCGAGTCAGCTTTAATTTTCCTTATTTCCTGTGCTGTTCCTAAATTCCATCTTAATTTTATCATCCAACCATTCTCAGGTAATCTCAAAGAAGGATCAAGCACAATACTGGTGCCACGCTGACATTCCTTACCATTTTGTTTCAGTAAATCAGTTCATTGAAATGTTCAGAGCAAGTAATCTTGGACAGTTACTGGCTGAAGAGCTCTCAAAACCATATGATAAATCCCTTTGTCCTAATAGTGCCTTATCATTTAGCATGAACTCCTTGAGAAAATGGGAATTATTCAAAGCTTGCATGGCTAGAGAGGTGCTTCTTATGAAACGGAACACATTTGTTTACGTTTTCAAAACTGCACAGGTTAGGATTCACTCCAATGTCTAGACGAGCAATGTTTCCATAGATG
The DNA here is from genome assembly GCA_027405865.1 of Salix purpurea. Lineage (NCBI taxonomy): Eukaryota > Viridiplantae > Streptophyta > Magnoliopsida > Malpighiales > Salicaceae > Salix > Salix purpurea. The sequence continues at coordinate 5,755,476 of JAOWLH010000012.1, read as the reverse complement.
AACTATCCCTTACTTACAACTAACACATTTCAAATTTCACTTCTCTTGACAGATCATCATCACTGCGTTTATAACAATGTCAGCATTTGTAGGCACTAGGACGGCAGTAGACTTGATGAGTGCAAACTATCTGATGGGCTCTATGTACTATGCACTGATCAGGCATACAACGAATGGAATTGCAGAGTTGTCCATGACTGTTATTAGACTACCTGCAGTTCAAAAACAAAGATTATTCTACCTATATCCAGCGTGGGCTTATTCCATTCCAGCCTCTATAATAAAGATTCCATTTTCAGTTCTTGATTCTATACTTTGGACAGGCATAACTTACTATGTTATTGGGTATAGCCCTGAAGTGACAAGGTAAGGTCGCGTATTAGACCACCAAAACTAAGAATTATAGTCTTCATAGACAAAGCTTTCTTTCCAGTCTACGGTATTAATATAATTCCTGTTCAACTTGTGTGATCAAGGTTTCTTTGCCATTTTCTTCTGCTATTCGCTCTCCATCTATCCTCAACATCGATGTGTCGATTCATTGCCTCAATTTTCCAAACGATGGTACTCGCAACAGCAGCTGGTTCTTTGGTCTTAGTTCTAATGTTCTTGTTTGGAGGCTTCATTCTTCCACGGCGTAAGCTGAGTTCATAATTTCCTTTTGCTTTAATACAAAAGGGGGTCAGGTTGACTAACTAAAGTTTGGTTCTTGCAGCCTCTTTGCCGCCTTGGTTGAGGTGGGGATTCTGGTTTTTTCCCATGACATATGGGGAAATTGGTATTAGCCTAAACGAATTCCTTGCCCCACGATGGCAACAGGTGCACTCAAATTCCATTATTGTTGCTTCCTTGCTAAATTGACGCGAAAATCTTCATAACTTGATTTCGTTTTCAATTACAGATGTTAAATGGAAACACCACCGTGGGAGATGCTGTCCTGATCGGCCATGGTTTGAACTTCAAAGGCTATTTCTATTGGATATCACTGGGGGCTTTGTTTGGATTCACAATACTTTTTGATCTTGGCTTCATCTTAGCCTTAATTTACTTGAAAGGTAAGTCATTTTCGAACAATTTCAATGAAAACTACATAAGGCCAGTCACAATGATAAACTTTATTTATTTATCTTCTAGTTTCCTAAGTCAAAGAAAAGAGAGAAGATTGTTAGAAAACAATGAAAAAGAGACAATAATTAGTTGTAGCATTGCGTACAATAAAAATGATCAAAATTAGTGTTAACGTTCTTATCTTGATGATATCAAAATTAGTCAAAGACGTTATTGTTTCAATGTTAAAAGAAAATATAGTTTTTTTAAAGTTAAATTCTTTTAAAAAAAATTTCATGTTGCTTTGAAATTCACGAGTTCAATTTTTTTAGGTTATTTTTTTTAATTTTAAACTTGTCAAATTAATTAAATTTATATCACAATAAACAACTCTCATATAATTTAATTAAAAACCTAAAGTTTACAAGAGTAAGACTATGAGTTTTCAAATTTTATATACTGTATTGAGCATAATGATAATATCAATCAATTCTCAAAACTTAGAATATTATTTTTCCCATTATTATGATGCGAGAAATAAATTGTATGAAAAAAGAAAAGGATGAAAATTTTAATTATAACTAACAATACAAACCTTAACACAGCGCCAAAGATGTCCAAAGCTATTATTTCAAAAAAGAGGTTCTCTCAACTCCAAGGAAGAGAAGATGAGGAGTGGAGCAGGCAAACACAGAATGAATCAGACCCAACTCTAAATGTAGAAACAAGAAAAGCTGGTAAGATAGACAAAACTATTGTTAAATCCAACTTCAATGTGATAAGAAGCTCATGCAACAAGTGGTAATTAATATTTTGGTTATACAGAGACGATGGTTCTGCCATTTGTGCCACTAACAATGACATTTAAGGACGTGCAGTATTTTGTTGACACACCACCAGTAAGTTCAACCGTTGTTCAAATAAAATAATTTTAAGTGTGCGATCCTCAGTAGACTTCAATAATCTATCAATCATATCCTTTTGCACAGGAAATGAGAGGAAATGGATTCAGCGAGAAGAAACTTCAACTGCTTTCTAATATCACAGGAGCATTTAAGCCTGGAGTTCTTACAGCTTTGATGGGGGTTAGTGGAGCAGGGAAAACAACCCTCATGGATGTTCTTTCTGGAAGGAAAACTGGAGGTATTATTGAAGGAGATATACGAATAGGAGGATATCCAAAAGTACAACAAACATTTGCAAGGGTTTCAGGTTATTGCGAGCAAAATGACATTCATTCTCCACAGATTACTGTAGAAGAATCTATTATTTACTCTGCCTGGTTGCGATTACCACCGGAGATCGATGAACAAACAAAATTGGTATGTTATCCTGACCACAAACATGATCAACTGATGCATCACTATCACCCAGATAATGTTTGAAGGGAAAACTTCACAAGGCTAAGAACATAATACACTATCTGCTTATACATGAAGCCTCGAGACCAAACAAATGTATTTCATGAAATAAAATATCTACGTTGAATGCATTAAAAAAATTATTTTGCGTACAAAATGAATAATATCATGTTATAATGAAATGATAGCAGTTCTTGATTCTCTATCATGTAGAGATTTGTCGAAGAAGTCATTGAAACAATCGAACTTCAGGACATAAAGTTTTCTCTAGTCGGAATTCCAGGCCGAAGTGGCCTGTCTACTGAACAACGTAAAAGGTTAACAATTGCAGTGGAGCTTGTTTCAAATCCATCGATAATATTTATGGATGAACCAACATCAGGCTTAGATGCTAGAGCAGCTGCAATTGTCATGCGTGCGGTGAAGAATGTAGTCTCTACGGGAAGAACAACAGTTTGCACCATTCATCAGCCAAGCATTGATGTCTTTGAGGCTTTTGACGAGGTAATGCAAGTGATGCTTTCTTTTACTAGAATTATGACTAATCTACCCATATTATTTTGGATCCATACGTATTCTCAATGGAACTAAGATCTGGAGAGGAGCCAACCCAATCAAGCTAATATGAACATGATTTATACTCTTCTAAGTTTTATTATATCGTTGAATGACGAAGGGAGATATTCATTCATGCAGTTGATTCTAATGAAAAGAGGAGGAATGATTATATATTCAGGAGTGCTCGGTCACCATTCACGTAAGCTTATCGAATATTTTGAGGTATGGTCACTTGTTCAAGCACTGAAATATTATTAAAACCCTAGTTGTAACAATCATCATTTTTATCAATTATTTTTCTTCCCCTTACTATTAGACTTGTCAGGCATCGTTCTGAGTGAGAAATTGATACGGATTACTGACATACATGTCCTGATCACTACTAAACAGGGTATTTCGGGTGTGCCAAAGATCAAAGATAACTACAATCCAGCAACATGGATGTTGGAGGTTACTTCTACATCGATGGAATCAGAACTTGAATTAGATTTCGCAAAACTTTATAAGGAGTCTCCTCTGTTCCAGTAAGTATATATTTCATATCCATTTCCAGGAAAGTAAAACTTGATGGAAATGGTTGGTAACATAATTTTTTTCTTGGATTTGTTTACATGATATGCACCCATCATGTAGTTAGAAGTATTAAGTAATAATGAGAACTTGAATTGCAAGCTCTATACTAATCATAAACTTCATTTTACTCTTTGATCATAGGGAGACAACTAGGTCGGTCCAAGAGTTGAATAAACCTCCACCAGGTTCAGTAGACTTGCAATTTTCCACTCCTTTTCCACAGAGTAGATGGGAGCAATATACAGCATGCTTATGGAAACAACATTTGTCCTATTGGAGAAGTACTGAGTATAACTTGACACGATTCATCTTCATGATCGTTTCATCGTTGTTGTTTGGAATGGTCTTTTGGCAGAAGGGAAGAGAAATGTTAGCTCATCTTTCCCTTCATCTTAATAAGAAAAGCAACATCAATTTCTTAAGAAATGACAAATTCCCTTTCCTTTATTCTTGTAGAAACAATGAGCAAGACTTGATCAGCATACTTGGATCGATGTACGTTGCTGTAATATTCTTGGGCATAAACAATTGTTCAACAGTTATACCATATGTGGCAACGGAGCGGATAGTATTGTACCGTGAAAAATTTGCAGCAATGTATTCTCCATTGGCGTATTCATTTGCACAGGTTGAACATCAACAACACGAAAGCGTCATTTATTTTTCATAGTATTTTCCATAAATGATAATGCAAATAATCCTTCTGAATACTGCAGGTGACTATTGAAATACCTTACGTTCTATTGCAAGCATTTATATATGTAGCCATCACATATCCAGCAATTGGGTACTACTGGTCAGCCTCCAAAGTCTTTTGGTACTTCTATGCAACCTTCTGCACATTTCTCTACTTCGTTTTTCTTGGAATGCTGCTGGTTTCAATGACTCCAAGCGTCGAAATAGCTTCCATATCGTCTACAACAGTCTACACTCTATTTAGTCTTTTCTCAGGCTTTCTTTTGCCAGGAAAGGTAAGTACTCCTCTTTAGTTCTAGTATGCATTTAATTAGTGCACTGCAAAATGAGTTGGACTTGCGTCTTACCTGTGCTATTTTATGTATAGAAAATCCCCATGTGGTGGATTTGGTGCTACTACCTCTCCCCCACTTCATGGTCCTTAAATGTTTTTCTCACATCACAATATGGAGACATTGACAAGGAGATCTTCATATTTGGGAAGCTCAAGACAGTAAGCTCTTTTCTAGAAGATTTTTATGGCTTTCGACATGATCACTTGGGCATGGTGGCTGTTGTTCTTGGTGCGTTCCCAGTTGCTTTTGCATTGTTATTTGCATATTTCATAGGGAAGTCAAATTTTCAAAGACGATGAAGGAAGATTCAAATAATCATTTTGAATTTCAAAGAATTTCATGTATAATCATGATCCTACCCCGCTGAAACTAAACACTTGTTGGGCTGAGCCGTGCATATCCAGGTCATTAATGGTCGTGCCACGCTAGCTTGAAAACCTTAGCCTAGTCCCAGCACTATTGTTGTTATGTCTGTAGGCCTGTGTTGTGCTTGGGTGGTCCGGCTTAGCAATATTATCATCATCATTATTCCTTTGAAGAAATAACTTTATACATTTGTGTGTGTACTGTAAATATATTTGAGATATATGTGTATATGTGATATAAAAAAACAACTAATTTATAATAATATTTAATGGACTTAATTGAAAAACAAAACATGAATAGTCTTATGGATGAAAATAATAATTTATGAGACGGGTATAATCTCTTTGTTGAGAATCGGCACGTGCGCGCGTGTAAAAGGGGGATGGAAAGACGAAATTGTAATTAGACAAGAGCTCTGGGGACCAAGCAAGTGACCATTTGATCAAAACTAATGCCGCGTAAGAATCAAACAGCTCTGGTAGTCAACTTTCTAAATCCTTCAAACAGACTGATTGAGTTGAAACATATTATATATTATATAATACAAAAGAAGAGGAAGAAATTTCTAAAATAGAGCGTTTAGTGAGTGAGCGATGATGAGCCAGACGTCATTGAAGAGAGATTACGATTTCTCCGAGGAGATTGGCAGGGGGAAACTCGGCACGGTTTTCAAATGCAGATCCTGTTCTACCGCTGACTCTTTCGCTGTCAAATGCATTAACAAGAGGAGCAGAAAAGAATGGAAGGAGGAAGCCAAGATCCTTCACCACCTTTCACCTCATCCCCACCCTCACATAATCCATCTCGACAACCTCTGGGAAGATGAAACTCACCTTCACATGGTGATTGATTATTGCCCAAACGGTGACCTCTTCAACTTTATCGTCACAAACCAAATCATTCTCTCGGAAAATCAAGCGAGATGCCTCTTTAATCAGTCAATGCAAGCTATCTCTCACTGCCATGAATACAGAGTCGTTCACCGAGACATAAACCCTGAAAACGTTTTATTGGACTCCGGATATTCAGTAAAGATGAGATTTAGTTACGAAAAACTTCATCATATTTAAAGGCTACCGTCCTGGCTTAACGATGCCGCTGACATCTTTATGATGTTTATCTTTGTTCTTTGTTTCGAATTTGACTGATTGGCAAACCCCTGCTCAGAAACAGATAATTCAAAGATTAGGCAGTTTGTATTTGGAAGAGAAACCAATTGAAAATGTTTCATTTCTTCCATTTTCCAGACTCCCAAAGCACGATTTACTTAGTGCAGCAATGTTTCCAATTGTTTTTCAGAATATATGCATATTTTTGGATAAGGAGCATGTAAGAATATGCCTTTTGTTTTGTTGGTGTGATGATATCATATCGCCCCTTCATCCTCGTTTTACCTATGTTCTTGCCAGAAAAGAGGGTCCTAAGCCGGAATAATGCGAATTCGGTTCAAATCATGGGTCCAAATAGAACCATAGCCAACAGATACCCCGCCCAGTGTGCAGCGTTGACGTAGGCACATAGCCAATGTGCCTTCTGCGAGCACTTCCAAATGCAGTCCATCCTACCTGAAGCTGTATTGTATTTTTCTCATCAGTAGTTCCATTATATTATTTACCTTTCTAAAAAAAAGTTGCCGGAAAACGTGGCGTTTTTACAAGAAGGAAAAGGTGAAAGAAAACAAAAGTATTTAAAATTAAGTAAATGATGTCCTAAAGCTTGCACAGAAACACTAATCAAACTAATCGCATCAACACCGCACATCTTAAATATGCTTACAGCATTGCAGAAGCAATTTACAAGAACTTGTTGCAGTCCAAGGGGTAATAAATGCTATCCTCCTTCCAGTTCACAAAAGCTTTGATTGTCCAAGAAACCAGGAACAAGACCTGCCTGAGCAAAACATTACAGCCACTCCCCAAAGAAAATTTGGCATTACTGCTAGGTGAGAAGTAGCGGTTTTTGTCAGAAATAACCACAGGCTCCACCTGATGATCTAATCACTTAAGAGTACCATTTCCAATAATCTCCTGTTGCTCCTGCTCCAAATAGTAGATTTTGTCATTCATACCTTCCTTTCTATATGCCTCAACCATGATAGAATAGGTTCTGGAATCTGGTGGGCATTGCTTATCTTTCATCCGCTTAAAGACTCTCTCCATCTCCATCAAATCATCTGCCATTGCACATGCAGATATTACTGCATTATAGAATGATGTATTCTCTGGTATCTCAAACTTTGCAGCCAACTGAACACTGCTAATGACTTTATGGAAGAGACCCGCATTGGCATATCCATTAATAAGGCAGCAAAATGTCTTTGTATCTGCTTTCATACTCTCCGCACGCATCTGATCAAATGCGTACTCCATGTTTTTTGCATCCCCTGCATCTGCAAAAGCCTCAATAACATTATTGTAAGTAGAAGTCGTCCATGGAAACTGAACCTTACGCATGTATTCCATCACAGATGACATCTTATCATACATTCGTTTCTTCCCATATGCCCCGATCAAAATATTAAAAGTGCGAGTTTCCGGCTCGATTCCAAAATTTCGAAATTTCTCATACCATCTCTCCATCAAATCAATCTGGCCCTTATTACCAAACACACTAAGAATTATATTCATAGTCCAAACATCAGGTTTACATGCTTCACTCTCTAACATCCCTGATAACACTCTCTCCATCTGATCATACATCCCCACCTTCCCATATCCACTCAAAACTACATTCTGCGTGACTGTGTTTGGACTTATCAATCTTTCGTCCATTTCTTGATACAAAGTTTCAATTAACTCAAATCTTGAAGCATCAACACAAGATTTAAGTAAAATACTATAAGTATAAACATCAGGCTGGCAACGAGGGAGAGACTTCATCTGGTTAATAATTAAGAAACCCTCATCGATAAGATTGTTTCGACAATAAGCTGCCAGCAATGCAGTGTAAAGTTCAGGTGTGGGTTCTATTCCTTCTTCAACCATTTCATCGAAAAGTTGACGGGCACGTTGAGGCTGACCGCATCTACCCAATAGAACCAAGAGTTTCATGTAGGTAGCTTCCTTTGGTTGATAAAATGGTTGCTCCTTTAGCATCTCGAACACCTAAAGATCCAAAATTTATGAAAAATGATTGGTTTGGTCGCCAATCACAACGTAATTAAACACAAAACAAGATTACCAAGTTCTTAATTTTCAAGTAAAATTGGTTTCAATCAGATAAAAGGGTTGTTCCCTCAACATCCTCAAACACATAAAGACCCAATCTTTAAGCAAAATAATGGGTTTGGTTGCCAATTACAACATAATTAAAGACAAAGCAAGAGAACCCCAATTGATGATTCCGAAGTAAAGTCAGTGAAAGATGAGAAGAAAGTAACCTGAATTGCTTCGAGCCATTGTTTCTTGAGGACGCAATCAGTTAAAGTTTCAGCTACAGTGTTGACCCAAGCCTTGGCCTTGCTCTTGCGGTCTAATTTCTTCTTGATGTTTTTTATTGGAGTCCTCCTGGGGCGTGAATCGTCGGTAAATCCAGGGAATTCGCCTTGTTTCCAATGCTTCTTTTTAGGAACGGTTGAAGAAGGCGGTGCAGTAGCAGCAGAAGAAAATGCACATCGAAGAAGAAGTTTGTGAGTGTGAATAGGGTTCTGGTTTTGTTTCAGTTGTTGATGGGTTTTGTTTTTGTTGTGAGTGAGAGGAGAGGAGAGGAGTGAAGATGAGAAGGAGAGAGACATTATGGAGTTCTATTTCTCGGGACTCTTCTCTTACTGTCTGCGTGGGGAGTTGAGATGAGAGACTGGACGACGGCTGCAGTAGCGGAGACAATAATCTCTTCCTTTACCACTTCCCGTTTAGGCTTTTAGCTGGCTATCGAACTCCAAACAAGATTTTTTTTTTTCTTATCGCAAGGATAAATCATATCGTTAGTCAAACTCAAACTGGACAGGTACAGAGCTTTAAACTGGATTTATGTCTACGAACACACCGAATTAAAATAAGATAAAACATCAAATAGATTTACAAAATTAATCCTAAAAAAATTGTAAAATAATCAAGCTCATATATATTGATCTTGTAAAAAAAGTGAAATGATTAAGATCTTTCATATTTCTCTGTATTTTATTGTATTGCTAAGAATTAATTTGAGTAGCTATGTTTATTGTTACATGTATGGGGAAAAAATGGCAACATTTTTGTAGCTTATTATCTGGAGATATCAAATGTTTGTTGAGGAAAGAATTATAGAATCTTAATGGTTAGCAAAAATATTATGCGCAAGAATTTTTGTTCATATAGCTGCTTAGAAATAAATTTATGAATACATCAATTTGAGTGTTGTCTGAATTTTGATGAAACAGACCTACACACACACACACACACACACACTTGCTGGTTAATTTGACAAACCATCACAGGTAAATCTTGAATACAGATTCACAAATCTGATTAGGATAGTGTTGAGAAAATACTTGAGGGAGCATATCAAACGAAAGAATAAAAAAGCCCTCCTAACAGATATTATTAACTTAATATTACATATACATTATATTTTCCACTCAAATCTAAATCCATGCACGTCATCAGGTGTTTTATTTTTGGAGAAAAAGGGAAGGGAAAAAAATATTAATAGACCCAAATGCCAGCAATACCAACAAGTAGATCTAGCTTAGCTTGATCCATACTTCAGCATTTCCCATCTGAAAGGCTGGAACACGTAAAGAACTTCAGGAGAGCTCTTGAAGAGCAGAGCTACACACACACAAACGGCTGCAATGGCCACCATTGAGAGCATTGCTGGCCGGTAGACAAGAGATGTTCTTGCTGCACCATAAACCAGCTTCCGCTCACAAACCTTCAAGTGCTGCTGCATGGCTTTCATTTCGATCTTCTCAGTATGCAGGCTGGCAAAATCTGGTAATTTATGCCCATCTTTTTGCTTGGAATTGTAATCCACAAGGGAACTAGGGATGTCAAGCACCACATAACTACTTTCTGATTTCTTATCGATTTTCCTCTGGATTAGATGAATGTAAGAGTAATGACCTCGCATGCATGCATAATCAAAAGGAGTCAAACCTGTGTTGTCACGAGATTTCTTCCAGGCATCAATTCCCACCTGCACGAGATACACAGATATCAGGAAAATGAATTCGGAAGAAGGGGATGGGTATGAGATGTGATGCAATACTTTTCATTACAAGGTACTCCCAAGTTTTTTAAAATCCTGACAAAATTATGAGAGGAATAGGATTATTAAGCCTTTGATCAAAAATAGAATAGTCGTGCAGCTCATTGCCCAGATCATGTACTGAACGAGCATGTTAAGATATGATTTCCAATGCTTGCCAAACATATCATGGGTGAAGATGACTCAATTGTTTTAGCATGATCAATTATAAGGTGCTATCCAATAAAATATTTGGAAGAAGATAGCAGAAAGATAAATACATACCAATCCAGGATCATCAGTCAAGGCATCCAGCACATTCTCGGCACCATCACTACAAGCTGCCACGTGAAGAGGAGTCAATCCAGCTGGCCCAGCAGCATCAGGCTTAAACATGAACCTGCTGTCGCGACCATCAGCTAGTTGATTCTGCTGAGTGCCTGGTCCACCCGATTGTTGTTTATCTGGGGTGTATCTTAATAGTAGTTCCACCATGGGCCTGCAATTTCTTCGCACAGCTCTGTGGAGAAGACCCATATGAAACAGCGCCAGTTCAAAGGAGGAATGCTCCCCAGCATCTACTGTTCCATCAAACATGATGGCCAAGAGTTTTCTGACCACAGCACACCAATCGTGGTCCATGGAGAATTGTACAAGCCATTCAAAGCGTTTGAAAGGGAAGGGAACCAAGTTGGGATCCAACTGGCCCAGTCTAAACTTCAAGTGACTTCTATGTAGAAGCCAACCCATTTCATGTATGTAGTCCAATGATTGATTCTTGATGTCCATTGTTTCAGCCAGTGTATGAATGTCAGTAGCAGTCTCGGCCACCTGAATGGCATCCTCCAGCATTCGTATCTCTGAACATACTTCTGGCTCAGCAACAATGAAGGGGAAAAAGCTGCTGCTGAGACCATGGTCTTCAATCTGACAGATACAAATAACCAAAATTCTCATAATAGCTGTGCAAAATGCAAATGCAAACAAGCATGAGAGAAAATCACATATCTTATCTCTAGTTTTCCTGTTGGGTATGTTTGAGCTTTTTTCAAATGAGCCCTAACTGGATAGTTCTTTCCAGATAAATTATGGCTACAGTTTCTTATTTTAGGACAGTAAAAGAGTCTGCTGGACAACTTTTCTTCTACATTAATAATATTTCACACACACACACAGATTATCTAGTTACAAATTAGGAATCCGCTTTCCTTCTGAGAAGTGGCTGAGAGGTTATGCTAGTTCAATAACAGAAAAGGTTCCAAGTCCCTAATATCAAGGAAATCAACCCTCTCATACCCTGAACTTCATAATTGATACATGTTTGGCAACCAAAAACTATAAAATGTTGACAGGCACATCTAAAGCTTTCACCCTATTATAGACCATTAAATCGTACAAATTGGGACCAAAGCATGCCACAGACTTCAAGAACTGAAGCAAAGACGTTTCTGTATGACAATATAAGCATGAGAAAATGTTAAAAAAACATGATCAACGAACTTTAATAGAGAACCATTCATGTTGCAAAACTAAAGCAATACAGACATCATGAGAGAGAAGGGGCAGATGATAGCACCTCAATAAAGCCTCTTCCAACAAAATTTGGTACAGAGCACTGAAAGTTCAAGCACTGGGGTTTGTCATGCTCATTCATTGTATCAGCACCATCCATCAAGTCATTACAAGCCTCCTGGGCAAGATACTTTCCTTCAACAGCACAAAGTACCCTGGAAATGGAAGGTAGTATGATTCAATTCACACTTATCTCCATTAATTTCAATTTTTTCTTCAAAAAGCCTTGAGACTTGTTCTTCCCACTCTCCAAAGATGGTCAAGGTCAACAAATTGATTTATAAATTCTCATAGAAAGTCAAGAATATGTTAACAAACAGAGAAGAAGAAAATAACCTTGTCATGGACCGAGCAATGTTAAAGCCCCTGACTACAAATTGAGTTCTCTCAGACAAAGGGACAGCAATTGGTGTGATGCTAGATATCCTGCAATTCTTACTGCTCTTTATAGGTAAAGGTGTGTCCAAAACAACTCTACCTGCAGCAAAGATACAGCCAGTCAAAATCCTGCTATTTTTTTCTCATGATTATGTGAAAAGCATTAACATCTGCACATGTGCTCACAAAAGAGAGGGTGAACCAACCATTATGAATAAAGGATACACTATTCTGCGCCCTAACATACACCCATCCTGTTTGCCAAAAAGGGTCCCTATATGTATCAAGAAGCCTACTCAAACTTGCTCCCAAATCAAGGCAAACCTGTATGCACCAACTATGATAAATTAAATAAAAAATTTCTTTCTACAGTAAGTATAAGTTATGAAAATTCCTGAGTAAGCATAAAGCATACCTCCTCCCATTTTGTTTTTTCGAGGCAAAGATATATTGTTAATATAATACATCCGGGCCTTATATAGCTCTCAATGTCAGTGGGACTGTGAGATAGCCAATTAAGGATCTGGAGTTGTACCACAATTTATAGTATTAGAATGTTTAGAAGAAAAAATATCATACAGGAATTCCATCTAAATAGCAGTTCAGAAAATACTTGTGTTCGCAGAGCAATGGGGAAATCATTTGGGTCTTTCCCGAAGAGTTTAACAACTATTCTGTCTGTACGACTCTGAAAAATGGTTAGAGAAAACAGTCAAGGGAAATAGAATGTGTACGAGCACTGCACCAGCAACTACTGGGTTAGTAAGCCATAAGCCCATAACATAATAAAAGGATGAGAAAACCACACCTGAGCCTCTCCACTAGAACTAGATGGTGATTGGCTAGAAGTTGAATCAGAGTACCCACTCATACGAGGCAGGCTTGTCTTGTGTGAGTCTGACTGTACCCATAAAGGGCAATTGAAAGAGCCCATACCTGTACTTACAGGGGCGTGAGACCTATCTAGGTTCTCTACGTAGTCTTGAGAATTATCATAAACAATATTCAAGTCAAGGTTATTTAACTTGATCCTCCCAACGGTAGCCTCTGGTTCATTTGTTTTGGCTGGGAGTTTGTTTCTTGATGGGAAAAATGGCATAGAGTGTGGACTAGAATGAGCTTGACATCCACCTTGAACGTCGTTATCCAATATTCTTTTCTGCAGCAAATCAGGAACAGGTACACTCCCACATTGACCCAAAGGCCTTAGAAGATCCTGAGAATTAATGCAGTCATCTTTCTTAGAAGCTGAAGTAGAAGGCCTAGCAGATTCTGGACTATTAGTACACACATCTTGCACTTTTTCAAGATTCCCAGCAGTTGCTCTGGCATTCACCAAACCTGGAGACCCTTGCAGTAATCCAGATAGGCTCCTACCATTAGTTGTACTAGCAAGATTGGCCAGGCTCCTCAACAGATGAGAAAGCAGATCCTGATCCTTTGTTTGATCAGAGTCATTTGCTGCAATTTAAGAAGTCAGAGACTATAGAATCAAGAGGAAGAGAGATTGACAATGATGACACCAAAAGAAAAGGAAATGAAAACTCAAACAGAACTCAACTGATTATATTAAAATTTGTTTACCAAGATATATTACCCTCAAAATTACATCTGGAGAAAGAGCATCAGTACGCTAGGGCAGTTCCTAACACTAGCAAGTTCAACTGTGGCATAGACTTAGTCATGTAAACCAGACAAATCAAATTATATGAGCCCATTGCATTAACCAGCAGTGATGGTGGATCAATTGCACTAACATGATTGGTCAAGCCTACATAGACTGAGTCAATGAAACATTTTTTCCCCCACTTCATCAAGACAACAAAGCTTTGACCCCCACCCCCATGCTGGGCATTAAACAACTTAAGCATAATCTATATAGTTTTTAGTTTTTGTGTTAAAATTGCACACTGTTGGCATAATCGACAAGTTTACTGTGATGACTGTGATGAAGGGGAGTTAAGAAACTTCAGCGATTGCTTAATTGTATGTAGTTCATATGATTTTTTTCAATCACTTCATAAATAGTTGGTACCCTCTTCGCACCTGCATTGATAATTTTTTTTATACTTAGGAAAAAAAAGCACGCTTAACAAAAGTAATAGCCATAATAAATGCCTCAAAGTTAATGTCCCCAAGAAAATACATTAACATTTTTTTGTTGAAGAGCACAATATAATTATGTTCCCACCTGAAATCGTATTCTGAAGAAAAAAAGCAATCATGCTTCTCTTTTGCAAGTGATTATTAGGTACTCTTAGTGTATTGTTCCTTCATTCACATAAAAGTGGGAATCATAAATTGTTGTTGCCATGGATTTTTTTTATGGGAGTAAGGGAGCAGAACTACACTGAAAGTGCTTAATAATTTCTCTGGACAGAAGGTAGACCATTGAGATTTTTAACATTTTGAAACTTGTAAGAGAATAGGATCAGTTAGTGATAATGGAAACTCTAAACAATACCATTTTTCCACTAAAAGTAAAATGATAGAATGCCTATAATTCAAGTAATTGTTACTAGAGCTAGTCTATGTAAACCGGTTTAATCAACTTATCCATTCCCATTGCATTTACCAATGATTGGTAAAGCCTACTTATACTAAGCCTACGAAACAACTTTCCTATAATTCATTGTAACTATATACTTCAACCACCACACCACCACCACTCCCACACCCAATCACTCATTAAAAGAGCCAGTTATCACCTGCTTTCCCAATGAATTATACATGAACAACAAACAAACACTGTCATCCCAAGCTAGGGTGCCTTTTGAAGGATTTGGGTTATATTTACAGTTTTGGCATGATAAACAATTTTTCTGTGAGTGATTAGTGTGATTCGCTCAAGACCGTGTATGTCATTTCCAGCAACTAATTGATAGAACTTGCTCGCCAGCTTGGGTAAAGAAACAGAGTAAACAAACTTGATAAAGGGATATGCTTACTTTGCAAATTGGATAGAATCCTCAGTAAACTTATCAGCAGATAGCTGCTACCCTTTTCATCATTCAAGGAACCTTCATTGACTAAATTTTCTGGATGTGTCTTCCTCCTCCGCTTGTTATGGCCTGCCAAACGCCTGCGACAACTTCTTTTCCCTTCATCAAACTCTTGAAGCATATGAAACCTGCCCATATATAACCGTATTGTGTCTAACTGGAGAGTCAAAAGGAAATATATCTTTACATAATATGCTCATGCTCGAGATTTAGACAGTAAAACATTAACCACGAGAGATTAATGCAACCAAATTCAATAATGTAATATAGATTTTTAAGACTTAGGATGTAAAGAAGGTACGATTATGATCATGATAAAAGGTGGCAAGATTCTAAAGTGTTTCTTTGAACAAAGAAACTGTAGCCCAAACTGACCTGCTACATTGCTGGCAAAACCGTTGCATAAAATTCCCCACCAAAGCCTTGCTGGCCTTAGAATGCAAGTCACAAACCTTATGTCGTCGGTGATAATCCTTGGCAGTGCTCAGATCAGCCCTACAATCCTCCACCTGGCAAACTGCATGATTTGAAGCCGTCATAGTAACCTTTGTCTTCTTTCCACTCTTTGCATCTTCATTCATGATAGGGTAGACTTGCCCACCTAGCTTCAAATTAAGGGACCCAGCCTCATCATTCAAGTCTTGATCTTCAACAAAAACAGCCCTACTCCTCTTCTCCAATTCTCTCTTTCCTTTCTCAACCCCCAGATTATCATTGTCATCTGAACATGAAAATGAGCTGTTCGATAAACCTGCCTTCTCAGGAAGTTCAGGCCCAGTAGAGAACAACTGCCTACTCCTGCAATCTGATGGTACAGAATTCAATGGAGTAGCTGTAAAAAGATCGCCATCCCATTTCCAGTCGTTCAAATCCCATTCTAAACTTTTTTTCCCAACTGCCTTTAAATCCGACATCACCGGGCCATATAAATGACGAGACTTCCCACCCATTTTAGCCTCCATTTCTTTAAGTTATCAAAGCCCCACAAAAATAAAAGCACCAAGAACCCGATTCAACCAAATAAAGATACACAACTTGCACAAGAATTAACCCAGCAAAGAAAAGAATAAAAGTGAAATTCCAATCCCATATACAAATCAGAGCACGCTTCAACTTAAATTCTCACTAAAAATACTCCTCCAAAACTCGGTCCTAATCATCCTCTCTGTGCCCAGGAAATTCCAGCACATCCATGGATCCGAAAAGAGTCACCTACATGGCCAAAACCTCTCAATTACAGCTCTTGTATCCTCAAAATCCAAAAACAAAAACCAGTCCTTGAATTACTCATATAGGAAAAAAAAATGAAGTCGCTACCTTTGTAGCTCAATAAGTACTAAAAACATTACTAATTAACAAGTAAAGAAACTGAAACGAAACAAAAGGGTATGCAAGAACTTGCCAGGAAACGGTGATCTGTTAAGATTTTTCCAGTTCAAGATCGCCTGAAAGAGAGAGAATATAGGGGGGGGGGGGAGGAGAGGACAGGGAAATTAGGAAAGGGTTAGGAAAGAGAGATGCATTTGTGTGTTATAAATGCGGTTTCTCGAGTGGGAGTGGGAGTGGGAGAGGGAGAAAGGAAAGCAGTACACCTTTTCATTTATTTTATGACGCCACCATGTTTGTTTTAGGAATCTCAGCCCCACCCGAACAGTGTCTCTTTGCCTCCCTCACTGTGAGAAAAACGACACATACAAATTTTTCATCTTTGTTTACTTCCCAACTCAGATGTGTCAAGATTCTATTCGTCTTGTATCTTAGTTGGAGATATGCCTCTTCGATCTTTATTAACGTTGTATATATCTCAATCATTAACGAAACTTAATTACTTGGATGGACATCATAGCTAATTAATTACTTTCAGTTTTTTTTCTAAATAAATAAAAAAAACAGTCGACATACTTGTAACAGCTTTCGCCTATACCTGAACTCCGCGTAGATTTGGAGATAAAAGAAGCTTTTCTTAAAAGAGAACCAATTCATATACCAACTTTTAGTAGTTAACTAACTGATAAATTTTGTTTTGAATCACATGGAACTGGTAACAAATAAATTTTGTAGTGGTATCTGTGCACAGATCTTAATGTTTAACATAATTCCGAATAATAAATTATCTTACGTAAAACTAAGATTGAAGATCCTTCTTCAGCTACAACCAAAAATAACATTGATGACTTTGATTTCTTTCATAAAGTAATCCGAAGATAATGGATGGACGATGAAAAAACTGAAATATTCGGGGGGATTTGCCAGCGAAATGACCGATTATGCCTTTTTTGAGATATGGCTGGAACTTTGATAAGATTTGGACATCTCTGTGAGTCCAATGTCTGCGTATTTTCTAAAGCACGAAGAATTGCACCTCCACGACTATTTTTCTTGCTGCGGAAAGAATGGTTTCCGACTTCTTGTTATTTACTGGGGGGGGGGGGGGGGGGGGGGGGGGGGTATTGTATTGAGCTGTTCATAGTCCTTATCTTATAGAGGAATCAGGACAAAGTGATCGAGACCATTCAATTACTAACTGTGACTATTCTTGATAATTTGCATCAGAGAGGAATCAGGACAAACTGAAGGCATCTGTAATTCTGAGTCATTTCCGGTGTGGTAGCGGAGAGAAAATTGATTACAACTCTAGTAATAAAACTGAATCATTTTTTGTCTAATTCAAAACATGGTTGTTTATTAGTAAGGAGAATTTTATTTTAGTTCTTTCATGAGCGGCAAGCAAATCCAATGATTACAAGCTCCTCATCGAATGCAACTGACAAAAAAATAAAGGAAAAATAAACAATTTTTCGCTTTAAATTAAAAGTTCTTCGTCAAATGATCAGACCCTCTTCAACAATTGATCAAACAGACTGGTTTGAACTTTAAACGGCGATTTCCTTCAAATGGTGGATTTATTACTTGAGGACTGGCCAACTCTGCACCTCCCTCAATCCTGTAGAATCTCCGCTGGAAACAAGGTTGGGAAATAGCTAAATGTTTGGCATCGTCCAGCCATTAATAGTAGAGTATCTCATTTTTGCGCGCAATAATGGAAGGGGGCTGAAATTCTAGCATAGGTTACCCATCAGACTTGGTCCGGTTTACGAGTGGATTTGCTCTTCAATTTACCATTTTACGGAAATAATACCCAGATCCATTTATGAATAATCTTTCCAAAACATAGTTAAAGGACATAAACTGACGTTCATCCAAATCCATTTCAATGAAAACTCAAGACCCACCACCTATTGTACAACCCTGGGCTAGTGATTCTTATTTTGCCAGGGAAAGGATAAGCTGGTAGGAAACTAGCCGTAGTGCACGCACGAGAGGATTTAGGTCTGAAAATTCAGCCATGTTCATTCCGAACATATCTGGAAAGCTACAAATTTGTGGACCCTGTTTAGTCGGCATAGAGTACTATACACCTCCATGATTGCTATCAAGAGATATATCTAACGAGTTTGATACGTAACTGGTTCATCTCGATGAGTTTAAGCGTTATAGCCAAGAAAATATTGTTCTCCTGAGGCCGGCTGGGATATCGTTCTCCGGTAGGAAATCAACGGTGGTCTATCAAGGTGATTTGAAACCAGCTTTTGCAAGTATCTGAGGCTCCAAATCGACGCCGCGGAGTAAAAGGCGTTGCGCCACACGCATGCTTAGGCATTGGATGACATTAGGTTTGGTTTGGAAAGTATTTTTAAGGAAAAAAAAATATTTTTTTATTTTAAATTAAAAAAATAATATTTTTATATTATTTTAAAGTACTGATGTTAAATATTATTTTAAAAAAATATATTATTTTAATATATTTTTAAACAAAAAATATTTTTAAAAACAATATCAACCACATTACCAAACCATCACTAGATACGAGCTTGGAACTATCTCTCGACAAAAGTCTCCTTCAACGACTCAGAGGTCAAGAGTGGGAGTATCGATTATTTTATTAATTAATACCGATTTGATTTCTCTTTTAATTTTGTCACATGTTCGAAGTAGCTTGATATTAAAATATATCGGTGTTTAATGTCATCAAATTTTAAATAAAATGTTTAGAAAAACACAGAATAACATTCTACTATCTGTTTTGATGAAGTGTTGCTGTGCTGTCGAGGTTTAAATTTAAATGGTAGCTATTTTAATTCGTCCCGTGCGAATATACTGTATTTACAGCATCGATGTTTGTATCCACACAAGGTATATAGACCGTAGAAGAGGGTGGTAAAAAACTCCTGGGGCATCATTCTGGGAAGTTGAAAGATCAAAAAATATATTTTTTTTTATACGAGTTCAAAAGAGAAAATACTTATATATATATATATATATATATATATATATATATTATGTTTCCGTGTCTTAGAATATAAGCAACAAATTCAATGCATAAACAACGTGAGTTGACATAACAATCTCGCCAGCCTGCATCTTCTTTTTCATGTCTGAACACCAAATAATTAAACAAAGGTTTTATTCCATGCATGTTTTATTGACCTTGGCTACTTCTTACAAGCTGGGGAAGGCCCTTGTAATTTTCCTGTTTTTTTGAGTAGTTTATCATTCATGTCCCTGTAATTAACGAAAGTATTGATTCACTCCCTGCATCTCAAAGCTGATCATTTTCACTTGTATCATCGGTTTATAATTTTCTTCTTCTCTTCTCAGAGCTAAATTGAAGTCATTTCCTCTGCTTGTTCAGAATTGAGAACGATTCGAATGATACAAGCTACAGCACTGTATATAGTCTTACCTATATGAATATTTTCTTACCTTCCCTCAACTTCTATTTCAGGATCGGCCACTAGTGACTTCGATCATGCTTGATATGTATTCAATTAATCAAATAGTATTTCGCACTGAGATGTTCGGTTTTATCTGCTGTAGTATGTGTACATGCATGAACACGCTACACGAAAGGATATATTAAAGCCCGGTTCACATCATGGAATCCGAACTTTAAAACGGTTCAACTTCTCTAGCTGGCTACATCGGTCCTCTTTTTTTATCTCTTCTAGAAAAGTTCCTTAGAGAGAGGGAGAGGGAGAGAGACTTGAGCATGCGAGGAATATAGTCTGATCATCTCCCTCTCTCTAATAATCTTGAAAGGTAGAATAAACCGGGGCGACTTTGATATGGCAAAAAGAAACGAAGAGAGAGAGAGAGAGAGCAACGAAAAGCAAATCCCACTGTACATAATTAAAGTCGAGCCGAGTCCCATGGATTCTTTGAAGTTTGTAGTTCAGGGACACCACCATTTGGTTCAGTTATATGGTAGAACAATTTCGGAAATAAGTTTTGAAAAAGCTACGATCGATCATTGATTTGTAGAGAATCCATTTTTGGAATCCACCCCCATTCAATGATTATAAGCTCTACGTGGTGTTTTTTGAAGGAAAAAATATCTATAAACTTAGCGATCGATACACTTAATATACAGCTTTTAACGTCTATAAAGAATAATTGAATAATTAACGATCTGTCATGAGGGAAACAAATAAAGAATGAAGTGTTGATGTTTTAACTTGTGCTTTGATGGGGCTGGAGAATTAACCTACATTAATATTGAGATGGCTCTTTACAAGATTGATTTGAAATAAAGATTATTGAAAAAAATAATTATTTTGATCGGAGAACTTGCAAAAAACGCATGTTCCATTTAAAAAGTTAAAGATAAATCGTAAACATGAGATGGAGAGGTTGATGAAGATGAAGAGAACCGATTCTCTTGGCGAAAAGTTGAAGCTTGTGCTATATAATCATGAGACATTTCCAGAGACAGGTAAAAGAGTTCATTTTCCCACCATCTATGATTTTACGATGATTATGATGATTTTCCGATACAAGTTTTTGAAATTGATGAATCACTGATAAACATAGCTATTCACTTAAAAGAATAGTCTAAAAAAACGTTTATAAAAAACAAGTTCTACAAGCCTCTTCGGGTTTTGTGTCGGCCAATCATGAGCTGTTTGTCACGTGTAAGACCCCTGTCCGAGTTAGGGTGTTACATGGACTCATCAGGTGTGTCATTTCCTACTCACCAACTATCTTCTATTCGTAACGAGAATAATATGCTCAATTATATAACGTAAATCATAAAACGGTACCGTAGATGTTTTATTTTTTTCTCGTATTTCGTTAAATTTATCAACTCTCTTACCATTGACACTACCCTCGTGCTAGCCTTTCCCATAACAAATATTCCTTTGCAGACGAGCCAAAATGGGCCAGAGGTAAGAAATGTGCTTGCAGGCCTGCTAAAGAACGTAGGCTGCAAGCTCGCCTTGTGCAGGGAAACTCTTGAACTTGGTCCAGTTTTAAGAGTGTTCGGCTCAAGCATCCAGAACACAAAAAAACTAAGAAAATTTGGTCCAGTTTTAATTGTTTTAAATCGATAATTCAGGTATTCAATTTTTTTTATTTTTTTTACTGATGATAATAATTTTATGTTAGTGATTTTGTTGAAATTTACTAAATATATAAATTTATATTGATTTAAAATTATATATTTGATAAAAAAAATTGAATTTCATAAGAATTCTGCACGGATTTTTGTTTCGAATTTATATTATAATAAAAAATATTATGCAATTAAAAAAAAATTATGCTAAAGCTAGCGTTCATATAGAAAATATTAAATCACTCTAAATATCATGAAATTTAGGATTAGTGGAGTTACAAGCTTATTTAAAGATATTTTATGTAATGTTTTTCTATTATTTTTTATACATATATATAAGAAATAAATGTATATGTATTTATAAATTTTCACTAAATATTATAAAACTATAGAGAATAAATCACGTATCGATTACTGGCTTTACAGTGGTAAATAAAGTTAGCTCCTTTATAAGTTCAAATCCTTTACCGACACTTGGAGAATTTATTAAATTCTTCTTAATGAAAAATATGAGGGTTATAATTCTTTTGAATACACCAGAAAGGTTAAAGGATTTATTGGATTCTTCTAATTTCAGGGCAGCTTCATGATTGTTTTTCTGTGTTATTAGAGGATGATTCCTCACCAAGTCACGTTATAGAGAAGGATAGCAAAATTACCTGAATTCTGTTACTCTGTCATTTTATTCTTTTATTCCTTTTGTAAAGGACTGTACATAAAGTGTAGCACCGTCTCTGCGTGGGGCAAAAGGCTATCTAGAATATTCCATGTAAGCTGTATATATTTACATTGGCTGAATCATTGAATACACATCAGAGAAAACATTATCTCTGCAATTCTATTTTCTTCATTTTCATTTGTTACATGGTATCAGAGCAGCCGATCAATGGCCAACGCTCCTAAAGAAACCGATTCCCAGTCTTTCAATGACACTATTCCCACAAACAAATATCTTGATTTTTCTGATCCATTCAACCCTTTTCGTATTGAAAATGGTGATAACCCAGCTGCTGCTCTTGTTTCTGAGCTCTTAACCACTGATAATTATGTCAGTTGGTCCCGTGCGATTTCTAGAGCCCTTCGTGCGAAGAACAAAATTGGATTTGTTAATGGTACGTTGCCCAAACCCACTGATGTCTCAGACCTTCTTTTTGAAGCCTGGGAAAGATGCAATGATTTAGTTGTCTCATGGCTGCAGAATTCTGTAAGTCCTTCAGTTAAATCTAGTCTTGTTTTAGTTGATGATTCAAGAGTATTGTGGCTAGAACTCAGAGATCGTTTCACTCACCAAAATGGTCCTAGAATTTTCCAGCTAAAACGTGATTTAGCCAGCTTGTCTCAGAATCAAGACAATATCAGTACCTATTTTGGTCACCTCAAAATACTGTGGGATGAACTTGCTATCTATGACCCTCTTCCTGATTGTTCATGTGGAAAGTTAAAAGTCATGCATGATTGTTATGACCGTGATTGTGTCATTCAATTTCTTATGGGTTTATCTGATGCATACTCAAACAGTAGAGATCAGATTATGCTACTTGATCCTCTACCACCCCTCAATCGCGTGTTTTCCATGATCCAACAACAAGAAAGACAACATTTGATGATTCTTGTTGTTAAAACCCCTGATCTTA
This sequence comes from Salix purpurea, assembly GCA_027405865.1. Lineage (NCBI taxonomy): Eukaryota > Viridiplantae > Streptophyta > Magnoliopsida > Malpighiales > Salicaceae > Salix > Salix purpurea. Next base: position 5,732,394 of record JAOWLH010000012.1, on the reverse strand, counting down.
TGGCAATGATGGCCAAACCATCTTTTACCTATGGCAAAATTCCCTCTAAATTCACTTCCCAGAAAACTAATCGCCCGTACTGTTCTTATTGCAAGCTTCCTGGCCATTCCCTTGAAAACTGTTTCAAACTTGGAAATGCTGATCCCCCAAGTTGCACTCATTGCAATATGTCTGGTCATGTTGCAGACAAATGTTATAAGTTGCATGGCTACCCCCCTGGTCATAAACTCCATACCAGAAATACTAGTAAGAGTATTGCAGCCACTGTCACTCAATACCAGGAACACACAGATAATGATCATGCAGAGGACTCATCCGAATCCATGATGCTTACAAGGAATCAATATCAATAATTACTCTCTCTTTTGCACTCCAAGGAGACTAGTTCAGCCATGGCTTCTTCATCCACCCCTACTCCCAACACTCCTGTTAGTGACTCTCGGGTTTCTGGTATGCATACTTGCTTAAATATACGCACACAATCATCTCCACACACACTTAACTCACCTTGGATCATTGACACTGGTGCAACAGATCATATGATCTGTTGCACTTCTCTGTTTACATCCATAACAGCCACTGTTTCCTATCATGTTACACTTCCAAATGGCCAAGCTGTTCCAGTTACTCATATTGGTGTTGTAAGATTATCTAAACACCTCACCTTACACCATGTTTTATGTGTGCCATCTTTTAATTTCAACTTACTGTCTGCCAAACAACTTACTCAACATCATTCTTGCTGTCTCATTTTTCTATCCACATTTTGCTTCTTTCAGGACTTAACTTCATGGACAACGATTGGGATGGGTGAAGTTAGAACTAGTCTGTATCACCTTCTCAAGTCTCGGGTGTCACCTTCTGCTCTGGTTGATGCATTGCCTCGTCTCAGACTTTCACATTCTTCTTTTTCTGCTTCCGCTACTCACACTAACCCACTGTGTGATTTATGGCATTTTCGTTTAGGCCACATTTCCCTTTCTAGACTGGCTTTAATCACAGATCCTATTGTCATAACTACTCAAACATTTCAGAATCAACTTCCATGTTCAATTTGCCCTTTAGCCAAACAGAAACGTGTTTCATTTTCCAATTCTACACATTCTGCTATGCATAATTTCGATCTTGTTCACTGTGATATATGGGGTCCAAATTCAGTTGTTGCAGTGGATGGTTCACGTTTCTTTCTTACCATTGTTGATGATCACTCTCGGACAACATGGGTTTATATGCTTAGGAATAAATCTGAAACCAGGTCCTGTTTTATGGCCTTTTACAATTTAATTGAAACTCAATTTCACACTAAAATCAAAACCATTCGCACAGATAATGGTGCCGAGTTTCATATGACAGATTTCTTTACCGATAAGGGTATCATTCACCAAAAGAGTTGTGTCCAAACTCCCCAACAAAACGGTAGAGTTGAGAGAAAACATCAACACATTATGAACATTGCTCGTGCCCTCATGTTTCAATCTCACCTTCCCCCCCAATACTGGACTGATTGTGTTCTCACAGCCACCTACATTATCAATAGAACCCCTACCCCTCTTCTTCATAACAAAACACCTTATGAATATCTTTTTCAAACTCCTCCTACATACAACCACTTGAGAGTTTTTGGCTGCCTTGCTTATGCCTCTACCCTGTCTCATGGACGTAAGAAGTTTGATCCGAGAGGACGTGCATGTGTATTTTTAGGCTACCCATTTGGAGTTAAAGCATACAAACTTCTTGATCTCCAGACTGCCCAGATTTTCTTGTCCCAAGATGTTCATTTTCATGAATCTGTGTTCCCATTTCATCCTCATTTTTCCACATCTATCTCACCTTCTCCTTCTATTCCTGCTCCACCTGCACCTCCCCTAGTTACTCCTTCTCCTATTCTTACTACTTCTCAGCTCCCCTTTCCTTCACCTCCTGCTTCTCCTCCTTCCCCACCTCCCCTGCCACTGACTTCCCCTTCTTCACCTACTATTCCTCCCACTCCATTGCCCTCTTCTTCTTTAGACTCTCCTTCTCGCAGGTCAACCAGAACTCGACGTGCTCCTGAATACTTGCAGGATTACCACTGTCAACAGGTTGCTCTTACTCCCCCCATTCCACCGTTGAACAAGTTGTTAAGTTCTACATCAGGTACAGCTTTTCCACTTCATCATACTATTTCTTACCACCTTTTTTCTCCAGATTATAAAGCCTTTTCCACTACTATTTCCACTCATATTGAACCTAAGACTTATAAGCAAGCTCTTAAGGATCCTGGTTGGTGCAAAGCCATGGAAAATGAACTAGCAGCCTTGGAGGCCAATAACACATGGTTGCTTACAGATTTGCCTCCTGGTAAAGTTCCTATTGATTGCAAATACATTTATAAGATCAAGTATAATTCTGATGGGAGTGTTGAACGTCTTAAAGCACGACTTGTGGCTCGTGGTTTCACACAACTTGAGGGAGTGGATTATCAGGAGACTTTTTCTCCTGTGGCCAAGTTGGTTACTGTCAGGTGCCTCTTAGCCATTGTCTCTGTTAAGGGCTGGCATTTACATCACTTCGATGTAAATAATGCATTTTTGCATGGGGATTTGGATGAAGACATCTACATGAACAAACCTCCTGGCTACTCCAAGGGCTCCCCTACTCAAGTTTGCAAATTGCTAAAAAGCTTGTATGGTCTTAAACAAGCTTCAAGGCAATGGTATTCAAAATTTTCTAATGTTCTTCTTGCTGCAGGTTTCTCTCAATCCAAGGCTGATTATAGCCTTTTCACCCGTGATCTTAATGGCATTTTTGTTGTTGTTCTTGTGTATGTCGACGACATACTGGTTTCCAGTAGTGACATGCATGCTGTGCAGGAATTGAAATCTCTTTTCCACAGCCATTTTCAGATTAAAGACCTTGGCCCTTTACGTTATTTTCTCGGCATAGAAGTTGCCCGATCCACCAAAGGAATCTATGTTTGTCAAAGGAAATACACATTGGATATCCTTGCTGATTCTGGCACTTTGGGCAGCACCCCTGCTAAGGTCCCAATGAAACAAAATATGAATCTCACTCAGACCACTGGAACTCCCTTAGCTGATCCCAGCATTTACAGACGTCTTATTGGCAGACTCCTCTACCTCACAGTTTCTCGGCCTGATATTTGTTACAGTGTCAACAATTTGAGTCAGTTCATGGCTAATCCTACTGATCAACACTTACAGGCAGCTCACAAAGTTCTTTGTTATCTTAAGGGTGCACCAGGTCAAGGCATTTTGTTTTCCAGTTCTTCATCTTTACAACTTGAAGCCTATTGCGATTCTGATTGGGCTTCTTGCCCAGATACGAGAAGATCTGTTAGTGGCTACTGCATATTCCTTGGCTCTTCCTTAATCTCATGGAAATCTAAGAAACAATCTGTCGTCTCCAAATCTTCGGCAGAGGCTGAATATCGCTCAATGGCTGTTACTTGCACTGAACTTTCTTGGCTGCGATACATTTTGTCTGCTCTTCAAGTTTCCCATCCTCAACCAGTTTTGTTACATTGTGACAATCAGGCTGCTATCCATATTGCGGCCAATCCCGTCTTCCATGAGCGGACTAAGCACATTGAATTAGACTGTCATCTTATTCGGGACCAGATACAAGCTGGCCATATTTGCACCCGTTATGTCTCCAGCTCACATCAACTTGCTGATATTATGACCAAGGCTCTCTCATCCTCTGTCATGCACTTTCATTTATCCAAGATGGGTGTCGTAAACCTTTACTCTCCATCTTGCGGGGGGGTATTAGAGGATGATTCCTCACCAAGTCACGTTATAGAGAAGGATAGCAAAATTACCTGAATTCTGTTACTCTGTCATTTTATTCTTTTATTCCTTTTGTAAAAGACTGTACATAAAGTGTAGCACCGTCTCTGCGTGGGGCAAAAGGCTATCTAGAATATTCCATGTAAGCTGTATATATTTACATTGGCTGAATCATTGAATACACATCAGAGAAAACATTCTCTCTGCAATTCTATTTTCTTCATTTTCATTTGTTACATGTGTAGTAATTATAGATTTATATAGACTTGAAACAACATAATAAAACATTATGATTGTTGATGAAATGCAACAATTATATTTTGATTTAAAATAAATAGTTGTTGCTCATTTTTATCTTAATAGTTATAAATGTTAAAATTAATTACAAAAAATAAAAAATATATATATTTCAAAAAAATAATCCCACTGACATTTAGTATCAAATAATATCTTTTAATATTATAAATATTTATATAATATTAGAGAGCTCATCCACTATGTCTTTCACTTAATTCACTAAACACTATTGAAGTATTTACCTTTCATATGTATCTAGATACGAAATTAAGAAAAAATGTTTAAAAAATTGAGAAGAATCACATACTTTTTTTTTATGGATACGAGTAAACTTGAATCTCTGCAAAATACACTTTGTGGTCTCAAGTGAACGAGTAAAATTTCGATTGTCTCAGATTTTTATAAAAAGTACATATCCTGATTCGAACTCAAACTTGCTAGGTAGATTGTAAGCCTTTTGCCATCACATCACGCTCTTTATTGATAAAATCACAATGAAAAAAGCAAATAAAAGAAGATGTGCCCGTTGCTATTTAAGAAGTAGAAGTAATGGCAACTAACAGTGTTTCAAATTCATGAAAGAGAAGACCTACAAACTCTGCTTTCTGGTCCGGCCGGTGACGGGGCTAGCAGTAATTAACCTTCCAATACATTATGAAAATCAGCTGTAGTAGTCTGATAAATTGTTCAGATACAACTTTTAACAACAACAACAACAATAATAATAATTAACTTGAAACATCCGAATTAAAATTCAGACATACGTTTGGTTATTACCATCAACACACATAATACAATAATATGTAACGCTCTCTTTATCATAGAGCTATGTCTGTCATTATCTTGGACAGCGTAATTCATCATCATGTCTGAATCATGGCAATATACAGTACCTAAATATCTTATGAAGAACGAAAAACTTCATTTTCAAATGCTTTCGAGTATCTTTCTTCACCCGAATATTCATGCTCCATAGCCTCCAAGGTGAAAAGAATAAGTTGGCTCCAGCGCATGGTCAAGCTCGTTCCTCCTCACTTCAGGATCAGCTTCTTCCTGGTAACAGCCACTGCATCAAATAAATCAATAAATATATATATAGCAATCAATGTCAGTGCATCTTCATTAATTAACAACGTATACATGCAATCATCGTTATCGTTGTACAAATGATATTCTCAGAGAGGGGGCTAAATTAATTAAAGAGAGTTCGATATCTTGAGATTTCGATTTCATCTTCTTTTTTTGAGGGTGTTTTGTCATTGTTTAGTGAAATTATTAAAAGAGAAACCAAGACAATGAAATTGGCTGTCATTTCCCTGAATAAAATGATTCGCAATATTAAAATTTTATACAAAATATATTCTCTGGTGAAAAAAAATAGAAATGTTATGCAAAGAAACATATCTTATAAAGCTGACATACAAATACATGCAGCATTTGCGTTTTTCATGGGAGATCGATCTTTTTTATTATGGAATTCACACTTTATATACCACTAATTATTTACGACATCATGTTGTATAGAATTTTAGTATAAAAAGTTTATTTAAAAATCATTTTTTGAATCAGAAATATAATTCTGTCTGATAAAGCTGTTTGTGTAGGATTGTCTTTTCAGACAAACCTTTACTGACTTGGATTTCCCAGCATATACGTGAACTAGCACTGTAGGAGTATTTGGTTTCCAAAATTCAAAAAAATAAAAAGAAATTGGCAATAGCTATAACTTATCACCAAAGTTGATACAGATGAATCTATTTATTTAACTGGTAATAGCTATAATTTCCTACAGTGTTTAGATATTCATTTTGACGTTAAAGTTGTCTATATATCAGCGAATGCAAAGAGGAAAATGAAATCAGGAAGGAAATGATAACCCTAGAGCTGCTATTGCAGTGCAAGAGATGGTTACCCGATGTTTAAACAAGGCAGTGGCAGGCCTGCCGGCTGTGATAAAAGGAATGAAGAAGCATGAGGGCCTTGATTTTGCTGATCATCCCAGAGCGCCGGCTGTGCCACTGCTTTATCCTTCTTCTCCTTCTCCTTGATCTATATATTTTCGAACCATACAAAGGCATAAATCACCTGTTATTCAACAAATTAAAGAATTAAAATGTAATTTGCAAGTCTGTGGACAATAAGGGATGGCCACCTGCTTCACCAGCATGTTATTTTGCACTTGAATTGCCTTCTCCTGTCATGAATAAGGTAGAAATGTTGACAGGCTAAACAGTGAAATTTAGGGCATAAGTCACAAGTAATTAGAGAGAAAAGAGACTTTAGCCAACTACATTCTGTTAAATTAATCTTTAACATGATGGACTAACTTCGTCAAATTTCAGCAAAGAGGGAAATAATCATAAATTCTATGATAAAAAACAAAGATTGTTTTGGATATTTGAGAAGCCATTCATAAGGAACAAAAGCTCTATCAAATCAATTTAAAAGAATTTAACCCCTTGTTATAACCTATATTAAAGAATTTGGGGATTAAACATTGCTGTATTATAATCTCGTTTCATGAATGATACAAGTATATATGAAAGAGAGGTTACATTATTTACGTTATCTCTTTCCATAATGTTACCCTAAATAAATGTCTATTTAATCATCAATCCCTAAATACATGTCTTTGCAAATTATCAAACTAACATCATTGATCTAGGCAACAAATAAGTTTATAGCAATGATATATATATATATATATATATATATATTCTTCAATACTCCCCCTCAAGTTGGATCAAGAGAATTGATGGATCCAAACTTGCTTATAAATAGTGAAATTGTGTAATAAAAAAAAACTTGGGTACACATCAACCAATTGATCATGAGTGTGTGTATACATAATGTGAATAAGCTTAAACTAAACTTGTTAATGAATGAGTGAGTGATAATAAACTTCAATGTGTTTCATGGAACACCCGATAAAAGGTAATAAGCATTTGATTATCATAAAAAAGTGTCATTGGAGTAACACTTGTAAGACCTAAAGCAACAAGAAGACTCTTAAGACAAGTTAGTTCACATGTCGTAGAAGTCATAACACGGTATTCCTTATAAGCACTAGAACGAGTTACCATATATTGTTTTTTTACTTTTCTAGGAAATTAAATTATCACTAATAACATGTTATATCTGGTAGTAAATCGACAATCAAATATGTTACCTTCTCAATTTGAATCGGTATAGCCTATAATATTAACATGATTGTTATAAGTCCCAACTACCCCGTGACCAATCGTGCATTTGAGGTACCATAAGATACATTTTATCATAACAAAATGTTGAACAGCTTGAGCATACATATATTGGTTGACTACACTAATCATAAAACTAATATTAGGTCTTATGGTAGTCAAGTAAATAAGTTTACCAGCAATAAAAAAAATGTAAGAACCAAGATGTTTACTTAAAGAATCAAACTTTCATTTATTGTTTAGAGGAGTAAAAATAGGCTTAATGTATAAAATGTCAACACCTATTCGTAAATCAACAATGTATTTATGTTGATTGAAAAACAACTCTTTGCTAGAGGTTGTCATTTCAATTCCTATAAAGTATTTCAAATAATCAAGATCTTTAATTAAAAATTGTTGTTGAAGAACCTTCTTCAGTTAAGCAATAAAGGCAATATTATTTGCAATTATAATGAGGTCATCCACATAAATAAGCACAATCAATTTTTCAATCGTATTGAGTAATTAAGCAAACAGTGAAGAACCAACTGAACTTTTTTTAGGTCCAAGAACTTCAAGATCATTGTTTAATTTTGCATGTTATACACAATGACTTTGCTTAAGCCTATAGATAGATTTATAAAGTTGATGAACAAAATTATGAGGTTACATTCTTTTACGTTCATTTAAAACAATGATCATCCATAATTCATATCATCAAACAATAAAACTTAAGCGACAAAACATACTTTATATTAATTAACTGAACCGTCAAAGTTGAACTTTGTTTACCTTTAAAGAGAGGAATTATACTCTATGTTATTTTCAGTAAAAGTTATCATTTCTTCATTTATAGCCTACTTCAATACAACTTGGGATTGGGCTTCTCAAAAATTCTTAGGATCATAAATATTGGATGATAAGGAGACAATGAATGATATTTTAAGAGATTACTTACTAGATACCTAACTATGTAAGTGATATAATCTTACAATCATGTAAAATGTTATCGATTCCATTGAGGATTTCATCAAGGATTTGGTGAATAGTTATTGGTACTAAAAGATTCCTACCCATTAAATCCATTAGAGAGGTCATGGAATGCAGGTTTGTTAGTGTAATAGTCATCACAAGGAGCAACTACAGTGCATGGACTTCTCAACGAGTCAAGAGCAAGGTTGGCAAACAAGTCAATTGAATCAACACTCGATAAAGGAAATAACTTAGGCAGTATCTCCTTTTGATTTGATAGCACAAAATAAAAGGTAGTTTCAACAAATCAAACATCTCTTAAGACATGATTTCTTAAAAATAGGATTATAACACTTGTATCTTCTTCTTTTTTTATTAGCCTTGAAAAATGAACTTATTTGCTCAATAATCAAGTTTATCACGATAAGCAATCAAAAAGTATGGAGAACATGTGTAGTAAAATATCCTAAGGTGAAACAAATACAGTTCTTAAGTTGCATATTTAAAGTTCATCACTTAGCTAGGCAAGTTATTGACTAGATATATGGCAATAAGAACTCCATGAGACCAATAATATTTAAGAACAATCATTTGAAGCATGATGACTTGAGTTTTTTCAAGTAAATCATGATTTTTACATTTTGCAATCTTATTTTATAGAGGTGTGCCCACACGGCTAGTTTTATGCAATGTGTTATTAAGACTTAAATAGCGTGTCATCTTATTGGTTATATATTCCATGCCATTATCCTATCAAAGAATTTTAATAAAGGCTAGTAACCAACATGTGAAAATCTTTGAAACAACCAAATAGTTCACTTTTATTTTTCAAAAAGTATTCCAAAATAACACGAGAAATCATAAGTGAAGGTTACAAAATACTTAAAACCATCAAGAAAAATAGAAAAAAAAAAACCATAAACATCTGAATGTATAAGTTAAAATGCATGAGTAGTTCTAGATAAAGATGAAGTAAGAGAAAGTCTCGATGACTTTTGTTTGAGACAAGTCACACTACAAGAAAAGATGCTTGTTTGGCAAAAATTCGTTGCACAAATTGCAACGGGATTTTGTTTAGCAACGGATATGCCGTTGCAATCTAATTTGCAACGAAAATTCCGTTGCACACAATTTTGCTATCGCAGAATTGCAACGGAACACGTCCGTTGCAAAGTCCGTTGCTAATATTTATTAACAACGGATTCCTTTGTTGTTTGCAACGGACAGATCCGTTGCAAACAACCCTTTTTTCTTGTAATGTCAGGTGCTTGCTTCATGATCTTGGATGAACTAGGATTTGTTAAAATTGGGTTTCAACGATGGTAGCCTCTGAATACCATTGACATTTAAAACACAAGTTTGTACAAATATCCATCTCCTTACAACTCTTCCAAACAGCATGTTAACCAAGATAAATATGTTAAAAAGTACTTACCTTTCTCTGCAGCTCGGAAATCGACTGACTCATCAGATGGTTCTGTAGAAGAGAAAACCCATTAGTGCATCTGGCGTAAAGCAAGCCGAAACATTAGGTATAAAACAGTACTGTAGCATACTTTTCTCGCCCTGATGTGTTTAAGGGCGGTATCGATCTGTTGCTCTAAGTTCTGTAGCTCTTTGAGACTCATAGAGTCTAGATCCTCCCCCAAATAGTTCCTGAAGAGGTGAGAGTATTGTTTATGCACCGCCAACAATTTTTTAAGGAAAACACCAGAAAAAAATGCAGGCAGTCAAGTTAATTAGTACCTATGGTTTCTCTGCAGAAGTTCAACCTTTGCCTTGAGCCTGTTATACTCCAGGGTCCAGTTCCCCTGGGAAGTTAATTAACTCAGTATTGAACTGACTTGCCAGCATTAATCGTACATTAACTTACCTTAATTTATTCAATTACTCTTTTATTTGGTTCAATTCCAGCCAATAGTAGAAATCAAAGTACAGAAATGGAACTTGAGAAAATCACAACTCTGATGAAATAGTACGGCCCTACCTGTGAATCAAAATCAGTTGCAGCTAGTTGCCTCTCTTCATAAGAATACCTCTCGTAGCGTTCAAGTATCTTTTCCATGCTGTTGCACAACAACATGACGCTGCTTAGTAAATTTATATTTTGTTGTTATATATAGCTGTTGTACGAATTCTCCACAACATTTTGAGAGAGACAACTTGACAGTATATAAGAAATTAGGAATAATAATTTCCTTTTTTTTTTCCTTGAATCGTATCTATGGAGGAAAAAAGATCCTTTCAACTATTTATTGCACCATTAATCCATGCATAGTTAAAGATTTGATGTATATCCAAATAGATGTAGATGCTTATATATATATGTGTATGTATATATATATATATGCTTATATATTTTCTACCTAAGATTTGAGCGTCATTCTTCTTTCAGATGAACATTCATGTCACTGTATCCTTAACAAGGACAAGCAGTTGACCAGGAATAGGGTTTCACATATCGACAAGAGAAAGCTTACAACTGCCTCCATTACATTGAACCATAATGATGTTGGATTACGGAAGATAGTAAACCATCAACATAGCTGTCTGTAGAAGAATAGCTATGCAGCTCGAGCAAAACAAGCCACTTTTAAATATGTTAAAAGAAAAGACAAAAATAGCATTATTAAAAGAAAAGAAAAGCTATGGGGAAAAAGACAAACAATTTTCATTTTCATTTTTTATTTTCATAGCTTTAATAGCCTTAAGAGAAGAAGAGCTAAAATAATATTTTTAAATTAAAGAGTTATTCCTACATATTTGATCAAAAAAAATAAAAATTATTTAATATATTTCCATGCAAAAAGTGGTATTGGTTTTGCGATTGCTTGAATTAGGTGGTTTAGAGCAAGGCAACCTAGTATGATCGGAGTTGGAACTTAACCATTATACAACCTGGCTTTATCTTTACATGTGTTGTATTCCTTAACCAGAAATGAGTTGTAGATCATAATTATTTATTAGTCTGCTGATCAGTCCTGGCCAGGCTAAATAATAGCGGTGGTCAGTCAATTAAGCTCCATTAATCGGGTTTACCCTATGCTCATGCCATGTTTTCTTAAGAATTAATCTCCCCTTAATATCTTTTTCATCAAAAAGAAAAGAAAATCCCTGCAATACATCATCTTTTCTTGTTGACATTTAGATGTAACCTTCTCTCTAAAAATAGGTCTCACATATCGATCCCCTACTCTCTCGCGCGTGCGCAGACAGAAAGTACGGAGATCGTTTACATCCATCTCCATGTATACATCTTTATATGCTTCTTTTCTCAGTTCTCCTCTCCAAATCTCTTTGATTTCTATTATATGAATGGATGGATGGTTAAAAACTAGCTAGTTCCATACAAATTCATTTTTTTAATACAATAAAATTTGGTATTGGTATCAATCAAAATGATTCTACGTGCAGTATCAAAGCCTAAACTGCAATTAGGGTTAATGGCGTCCCTCTAATACGTTTTTCTTTCTTTCTTGATGAGTTATGAATCATGTTTTTGAAATGGATACATCGATCGAGGGTAACAGAAAAATAAAACTAAAGGGAAAAACACCGACTAAAAAATAAAGAAATGGCGAGAAGATTAGCTGACAGTCAAGAGTACGTAGTCATAAATAGCTAACCCAATGACAAAAATCCCCTTGCATATACGATTTCTCCTTTATATTTTTTGTTAAACAAATTCAATTAATTAAAAAGATAACATGTTTTGTCCTAGGATGGTGCACCTTCACCTTAAAAACTGACATAAAGCTTAGGGAGGAGTAGTACTCCTCCAGTCAGATATGGGCACACTACCACCCTATAATCATCAATATCAATCTGGACTAGACTTAAGAACCAATGATTCATATGCTTATAGTTACTTTATTTTAATTTTAATGTTTATCGTTATTTTTATGGATGAAGCAACACATTCCGAGATAACTTTGCATGAAGTGACTCCATCTATTTATACATACACATACTCTCTCTCTCTCTCTCTCTCTCTCTCTCTCTCTCTCTCTCACACACACACACACACACACACACACACAGAGGTGAAAATAATAGCACAGTTTCTCTGTACATTATATATCACCACATCGTATCTATATATATACACCAAAATTGGTGTAGGAAGGAGCAAAACAATGAGTATATACGACTTCAATATTGGCTTGGCCAGGACAGCGTCGAGGAGACATAGATCAAGAGTTTATATGGAAAAAACAGCCAATAAGAATCAGAAGTTTGACGGGGAGATTATATTATACCAGGTAATGTTACAGAAAGAAGGAATAAGAAGAAAAAACAACAAAAGCCCTGATGAAACCAAGAAAACGAGCTAGAGAGGGAGAGGGAGAGAGAAAGAGACCTAATCAGGATATATACTAACTGTGTGATTAGGTATAGATAGAGGAGAGACTGAATTTAGCACGTACCAGTCATCTGTGGAGTATTCAAAGAGCTTCCCTTTGTGAGAGAAGACAATCAAAGCAACCTCAGCATCACAGAGGACTGAGATTTCATGAGCTTTCTTCAACAACCCAGTTCTCCTTTTGGAAAACGTTACCTGCCTGTTGATCTTGTTCTCTATTCTCTTCAGCTGAACCCTACCTCTTCCCATCTCTCTCTCTCTAAATGCCCTGACCTTTTTTTCCCTCAAAATAACCCAACAACCAAAACCCAAGAAAAAAAAACCTGAACACAAGGGGGAAAAGAAGATAAATAGAAAAGAAAGATCAGAGGAATTATAAATTAATGTGAAGAAGTTTCCCTGAGAAAAGCATGCACAAATGTAGAGTGGGAAAAATGGGATGATTGGATGGTGAATATATAGCGGTGCTCACTGAAATAGGCAGGAATGGACAAAACCAGAGTGGTTTTTAGGGTTCGTGTTGTCGAAATCTCATTGGCTCAGGACTGTCCTGGCTAGCCTAAGCAGGCCTACATCCTTTTCCTTTTTCCTTTTCTTTTCTTTTACAGGGCAAATGTTCGAAGTCATTGGAAGTAGCATTGTTTTGAGTCGTTGGCTTCTGTCGAACCTCACATCCTCTTTCGTTGACGGCTGATATTTTGCTAACAATAATCAAGTAATTATCATATGATTGAGGAGCTTCTTGTTACGTGAAATTAGCAACAAATTCCTGGTGGTCGTGATGGTAATTTAATAGGAACGTCACGATGGATACCGGCCGGTATGTATCGGATTCACCACTCATGTTAGACTTAGTGAACCCGATTTAAAATTAATATTCAAATCCGATTTGACTACACATTTCTATACATATCACACTCTGTATTTGTGAATGACGACAAGCTAAATCATCTTTTAACTATACTCGACTATAATATATCTCAATTTCTTAGTGTCCAACTTGAATTTACAGAATCAGTTGATATAGAATTGTTCGTTGGCACTTGGTGGTGCTTCAATGTTCATACTTTGACACCGTTGTGAGAGCAAGAAAATCCCTCATGAACAGCTTTCACTTGATAAAATAAAAAATATAAGTATTATATATATTGCCAGTAAACTAAAAGAGGTCGAACACTTGCCTCTCTTGTTCTTCGTTGTTGGAAAAGTACTAGTTCTATTGTGGTTTTTTTTATTTACTTCATCTTTATCGTTTTAGCTAATTATGTTTTAGTGATAAAACGTTTTTTTTTCTTGTTTTAGTTCTTTTATTGTTTTCGAGGAAGTTCTTACTATTGTGGTATCTTAAATTTGATTTCTTACTTTTTTGGCTGTTGTGTTCTTACATATTTACATTTTGATCATAAAACCTTTTTTTTAATTTCAATCCTTGTATGCTGTAGAAAATTAACAAAAACTCGATTTGGTCTTATGATTCTAGTTATTTGTGTTTTGATCTTAAAATTTTATTTTTCTTACATTTAAGCTCCTAAATACTGAGAGAGAGAAAGGGAAGATCTTTGAAAAACCTAACCACATCTCAAAAAAAATATATATATATATCGCATTGATTGTATTAAAAATACATGTGATCTTTTCATTTTCTTTATGAACAAAGTTTATGATACAAAAGAAATGCATATATAATAATGAAGTCGTCGTTTTCATTTTTTAATAGGACTGGACAATCATGCCAAGAGGCATTTGGTTTTGGAAAAAAAAACTACATTGCTTTTTAAATTGGGGATAGTAGGATGCAAAGTATTTAAACTCAAATCTCGAAATTAGAATTCCTATAATTTCAACTGTTTATAAATTATGACTTTGAATATTAATTATGAAGGTACTATCTACTTATATTTTATAAAACTCTTATCATGTACCTAGCATCAAAGTTGTCAATACCGTTTCGGTTGACATTTTGTTTTTTCAGTTGGAATTGAATGTTTTGGTTTCGGAGCGTTTCGGCGCACCATTTCGGGGTTATACTGTTTATGTTTTTATGTATGTATCTATATAATTAAATATATTAATTCAAAAAAAAAGTTCAAATCCAAAAAAAAAATATTTAGAATTGTGCAATTAATCTAAAAAAAAATAATAAAATAATTTTTGAACAAAATTATGAACATGTATAATATAATATTACGAGAATATCATCATCAATCTCGCAAGGTAATTATATTTTCTGATTGCTCTGAAATTTTAATATAATATATAAAAATATATCAATAGACTCCTCGTAAAATTTCATCTTAATCTAACGGTTGGATTAAGAGAGATGATTGATATTGTAAAATTATTCATTATTTAAAAAAAAACAATATTTGGCTGAAACAGAACGGGCGGAATGAAACCGGTACTTTTCTGCCAGTATTTAGCCAAAAATCCGGAACAAACCAGAATTTAAACAGATGTAAAAACAACGTTGTTTTGTCTCATTTTTTTAACTAGTATAAAATATTTCAATTGTTTCTATCAAAACGAAAAGAAATTGACAACTATGTCTAGCATTGTATCCTTGGATTTAAAAAAATAATAATAACAACACATAAAATAAAACAGGCTCACGAGTCACATGATTTGTACGTGTCAAACAAACTAATATTGAACTAAAAAAGGGTAGTAAAAACACTAAAACAGGCGTGCACCATTCTATAAATATGTAATAATGTATTTTGTTTTACCTTTTTTTAATTAAAAAAAATATATGCTGTTTATATCCATCTTAATATTGATACAACATGCGCGGGCACGGGACAACAACGTGGTTAGAGGTTAGAACCGAATGAACTCTAGAAAAGACCGTTGCTCGGGAGAATTTAAACGGTGATTTGTCCTGGGAGAAAACAATAGCGCAAAATGTAGACAAGCACCAGGGCAAATGGTCAAACCTACTTTGACCAGCATCTATTATCGGGATGTAAATCAGATAATCACCAGAAGTCTATATACAAAAATTAAATACAAGGGGAGGGGAAGCAAGGAAGAGAGAGAAGTCGCGTTTCGAAAGTCTTTTGATTTTTTTATTTTAAATTAATTATTTTTAATGTTAATATTAAAAATATTTAAAAATATATAAAAGAGTTTATTGATAATATTATGGTCTATTAGACTTGAATCGAACATAATTAGGAGAGTTCCTCTTAGATTATATTTTTCCTGCCAATGCTAACCAACAGCGCAGATGGGAATAAACTCTGCATTTTATGGAGAACCAGTTCCAGGGAAAGTCCGCAGTTTTCAGGACAGGATTGGTTGCTTGCCTGTCTTTTGTCTGGAACGATTTAAATACGGCCGGTGAAGACAGTTCAAAAGCAGCCCGGAGACCGGAAGAACTTATGGAATTTAGCCATGAGACAATACACACTTCCCTTCCAGGACAAAATATCATGATCTGTGATCTCCCGCCTAAATATTTAACCGGTGATCATCATATTCGAATTAGACCCAGGTTTCTTTATATGCAATTACGAAATCTGTTGGTCGGTTTGCATAAATGGAGTTCAGTCGGTGAGTGTGGGATCGTCCGAGCACCAGACGTTATTTTTTGGATGGACATTTGAAAGATCTCGGCATTCTCTACATGGTTGTCCGACACATGTAAACGAAGTGTTTCTAGTTTAGTTTCAACGATGAAAAAAATTATTTTATTCTTTCCTCCCTCTTCTTTGAATTTTATGCTAGCCCCTGCAAAATTTTATAATAGTTCCTTCAAAAAAAATTACATTTGATTTTACTATCATTTATCAATATCATATTATATTTTATTATTTATTTATCTACATGCCTGATCAGAAAGACGAAAACAAAATCCTCTAAAGTGATTAGATTTGGGAATGATAGACATAATATTAGAATCATGATGTTAGAATCAATGATAGACATAACATTAGATCTGGGAATGATCTCGGGCCCTGCTTATCAGAAAATCATTCCCAGAAAAAGAAAAAACAAAGTTTGGTTTAAGCTAATTAATAATAGTATTTTTAAGATTTTAGCTGTGGTTTTTTCTAAATTATTTTTTCTTTATAAATATATTTAAAAAATTATTTTTGGTATAAACATATTAAAATAATCTAACAATACTAAAAAAATCTTATTTAAAATAAAATATAAAATTTATTTTTTTCAAAAACGATTATTTCAAAATAATAATTGTTATTAGCTTTGTTTTGGTATTGAATTTTCTATCATATTTTTTTTTTTATTAACGTGAGTGTCTAAACTAGTTTTTGCATATTTTGATTAATCTTAAAAATTATAAAGTTAACGACGATATAAAATTTAGTTTTAATTAATATTCAAACAAGCTCGAAATTTTTTTAAATTTTTTTCATGTATATATATATATATATATATATATATATATATATATATATTCCATGGTAAATTGTTTTTGAAATTATTATTTTTTCCAGAAAGCTAAAATCTCATTTTCCAATAATCTTATTTGATCTGATCGGGTATTATTTGTTTTTAGCCGTTCAAAGGGACGGTATTGCTTTTTAAAAGATATAAACTATTATCAACATGTAGCCCAACTTCTAACGTGGTTGTCATAAATTCTCGGATCAAGTGACCCCAGTCTTGGGCTGGGCTCAAGCCACGTCTTACTTTTCAAAAATAAAAAAGTAGTGAAATTAAATTTAGCTGTTTTATATTTATATTTGACGTATGGCATAGAGTAGAGGGAGGCCTATTAGCTCAGTTGATTAGACCTCAACTCGTTCAAATTCATCATGGCTTACATTTTGGAGACACGGCCCCGTGGAATCGAATATCGTGGAAACAAAGAACCTCAATTCTTATCCCTTTCCGCACGCGATCAATTCGGTCCAACCTTTGGATTATCGGTTGCGTAATGTTTCCGTCCATATGTTTTTTTTATGCGAGTAAATCATATTTTTCAAAAAAATATGAGTGGGTAAAATTTTGATTGTTCCAGATTCTTATAAGTAGTGTACATCTTGATTCGAATTCAAAATTTACTATGCATATTATAAAAATTGTATCATCACATCATATCCTTGATGACTCATTTACATGATGCTATTACAAGAGCTCCAGATAAATGGCTGGTGCCCTGTTTTTTTCAAGAATTTATGTGGTGGCCATGGGTGCTTTTTTAATAGGAAGTGCACGTCTCTCTCAGTAAATGGGTTCTTATATATAATCATCAATTTTTTTAACTATGTCTATCCAAGAAAAGACTTCCGCAAAACGAAGTCGTCTGAAATTTCCTACCTCCTGAGTCCTGACCAATATTGATATCCACTGTCCAGGAGGTTTGGTGAAAGTTGATTTACGATATAGCTGTGTGAAATATCTAATGCGTTGGCAGAAGACAGGAGGAAACCAAGAAGATCAATCGTGTCTCTGGAAAAACCAACTTCTCATAGATAAGCTAAGACACAAAATTAGGATTTTATCATACGTGGTGACAAAATATTTAAAATCTATATTGTATATTTTATATTTCAATTAATACGTGTTAATTCAAATAATCAGAATTTTACTCGATTAGCGTTCTGTAAAAATAACTAAAAGAAATAGATGCCCATGTCCTATTAATAGAGTGACCGGATGAATTTAGAGTTGCGGACCGCATGATCTGGGAGGATAAAAAGAAAAAACATAAAGCTTTTTCTTTTTTATTATTATTATTGCTGTCTCACAGTGATTACACTGTGTGTGTAGCTAGCTAGTACAACCACGCTCATGTTCTCGTGGACGACAGAGTTTTTTGTTTTTTTTTGTTTTTGTTTTTTGAACGACAAGGCATTTGGGTTGCACAGGAGATCATTTATTGAAAATCAAAGCTCGCCCTCGTGCGTACACATTGCTGAATCATCCTCTTGTCTTCTCTTCTCTTCTCTAATTTCCTCTCAGGAACTTGTACTGCTTATAAAGTTTCAAGTACCACCAGGTTAAAATCGAGGGCAGCAGTTAGAGTTTAGAAGCTAGCGATCTGACAGGCTTGTCCACCTTGTCCCCACATCGTCGCCGAGCTGGGTTTATGGGGGCCCTGATTGGGCCTTGGCCTCCTAATTCAGGACTTTTGGTGGGCTAAACGAGCCCTAGTTTGGTGAGGTATGCCGTCATGGAGGTGGTGAATTAGCGATGGCTCGGTACTTGAACAAGAGCTTGATTAGTGGAGAGGGGAAGAGAGGAGACGGGATTCATGAAAGAATCATGACCATGGAAGATAACTTTTGGAATGCATGGTGCATAACAAAAGAAATAAAGAAAGAAAACATCTATGTGAATCTATCCGAGATCTTTTAGGAGTTGGCAAAGAGGAGATGAAGATATTTAGCCAAGGTGAGTGGCGACAAGAATTCAGGGGCCCCGGGCAGGGTAGCATTGATACGGTAAGAATGGCCTGATGAGCCAAATACATGTGGACATGGTCCGATCGGGTTTTACCCCGAGTTAGTAGAGTTAACCCTGTTGATTTAAATTATTTTTGTCTTGATTTTTTATGAGTCGTTTTTTAGTTTTATTATTTTGTATCAAATTATTTGTCCATAATTTTTTTTACTTTTTTTTTATTTGTTTTTTCGAGGGTAGGTGGTTAAGTTAACCCGTATTAGCCTTCATTTTCTTTCTTGGTATTTTTTTATTTACTTTTGGTATTATAGATTCTTCTTTTGGAAATCTTGTTTTTTTATTCAAATCACATGCCGTGAAGAGACGGTTTAGTCGAGTTAACTCGAGTTAAATTATTGTTTTTTTCTTGGTTTTATTATTTTGCATTGATATATATATCCATGAGCGTTTTTTTTTTTTCACTTTTCCTTATGCTTAGTTATTTCAAGGGCAAATTAGTAAAGTTAACCGAAGTTAATTTAAGTTATTTTTGTCCTGTTTGATTGAAATTTTGATTTTTATTGAACTTTGAGTTTTTTTTATTAGGTATTTCTCTTGAAATTCTTGTTGCTTTATTTTCTGCTGATTATTTCTCATATATACGAGGTTGCATTTTAGTAAATCTAACCTAGATTAGCTCTAATTATCATCGTTAGCATTGGAAAAATTTGACCTCGTTCACAGTATAACACGGTCACCTATCTACTAGTTCCTCTCCATAAGAGTGTTCTTGTTTGAAACTGCCATCTCTGTACCAGTTTTTCCTGGTCCCAGACCTAGCCACAGCAATATTAGCCACACAGGGCCATGCGACGCCCAGAGTCATCGAGGGAAATTTGAAAACTGAAACCAGAAACGAACAATACGTTGCCCTCCCAACCGACGTGCGGTGTGATCTAAATCAAAAGCCATCGCTGGGAGCAAGCTGTAGAACTTGACTCTGAGATTGCTACAGGTTGTGTTTTACATAAAAAAAACAGCTTTCGAGGAAGAGTCACTTCTCCGAGGGTAGTGGATCAACAAAAGGGACCATCCTATTTCCCCCCCTTCATGTGTCTCAATATCTTAGAATTGACGGCACAAGCTAGAACTGTCATGATCATCTAGCTCAAATGGCCCAGACTTGTTTCGGGTTGATGGTTAATAATTGACATCTATATATATTATACGCAAATCAAGTCAGCTAGCTAAAATTTAAACCGAGATAAAAATGACGTTCTCTTGTCAATATTTCAGTCATTTCAGCAAAATGGGAACAAAATTACACTTCATATGATGATATCTAGTTCCTTGAGCTTGAGAGGGTCACTCTACATGTTTCATATACCTCATTTATTGAAAATTAAAGCTCATCCTCATGTGCTCTTCTTATCTTATCTTTTCCAATCTCCTCGAAGGAACTTATACTGCTTATAGAGTTACAAGCACGAACAAATTACAATTGCGTGTAGTAATTGGAGTTTTCAAGCCAGCGATCTGACTAGTATCCACTGTGTGGGTGAGCTTAGAAGACAGACTTGTCCACCCTGTCCCCATATTGTCGGAGCTACAGGCACAGAGATGGGTTATGGGGGACCTCCGATTGGGCCTTTGCCTCCCACTCCAGGACTTTGATGGGCTAAGATGAGCCTAGGTTTGATGAGGTAGGCGGTCACTAGGTAGTGATGGTTCAGTACTTGAGCAAAAACTTCGATTAGGAACCACTTGGGTGATATTAATTACCATTCGATTCCGATCAGATTAAGGAGTGCACGCCGCCCCAATTTTTGTTCATGCAAAGATATCGCAGGTGAAAAAGGTGCCAGATCTGTAATGCAGAGGGCAAGAGACTAGATGGGACTTATGAAAGAATCATGACCATGGAAGGTAACTTTTGGAATGCATGGTGCATAACAAAAGAAAGCAAGGAAACATGATCAACATGAATCTATCCAATATGTTTTAGCAGTTAGGAAGAGGGGATGAAGACGTTTGGCTATGGCGAGTCGCGACAAGTATTCAGTGGCCCTGACAGAGCAACATATATAGATATTGTAAGAAAAAGCCTCACAGCCCACATACATGTGGAAACCTACCAATCAGGTTTCGGCACCTTCCTTGGTGTTGGTCCTTCATATATATACCTCTGAGATGATGAGGTTCGCGTATGCCTGATTAGCAAAGTTGTACTTCTCATTGGTGGTTTGCAATTGTTCTGGGCCTGATCGCAGTATCCACACAGGGTTGCGTATGATTCATATGAATATGAACACACATTCAAACATGTGTGTGTGTGTGTGTGTGTGTGTGATTGATTGCTATCTCATTGATCTTTGATTTTTTATGGAGATAATTGTATTGTACGAAGTATGAACGGACCTCTAACAGTACTTGCAGAGAAACAACAATATGTTGCACTCCCCACAAACGCGTCGTGTGATCTAAATCAAAAGCCTTCGTTGACGGCAAGTTGCAGTAGTTGACCCTGACATTGCTACAGATTGTGGATCAGATATAAACTTTTGAGCAAGAGTCACACTCTCGATCAAAGAATGGATTAAGAAAAAAAAGGGACCATCCTATTCTTTCTTCCCTTGATTGTTTCAGTATCTTAACACTGACTACACCTTATGACCTAGCTCGAACCAGAACTTTCATGATCATTTAACTCAAATGGCCCAGACTTGTTTCGGGTTGATATATGACAAGTGACATCTATATTATATATCAGCTTCTCGTTCCCACGAGCATGACCGTCGTGCTCGGCACTGATCAGGGATGGGTTCACGGCTAAGAAATGGACCAAATCTACATGGACTAACCCGGTATCTTGAAAGAATGAGAGTTGTTTGCGCTTCATATGCTGATATATATCCAGCTCTTAATTTACACTTGAAAAGGTCTTGAGTCCACATTTTTCGTTTAATTTCCTCAGTGGTGGGACTGGAACTTGACAGAATTGGATTATTTTTCGGATTATTTAAATCTTCAGTTGTATGTAGAATGCATGACAGAGAGTACCGGACATGGATGGATAATAAAGCAAACCTGTGTTCTCCTTTCAAGTGGGTGTACAGAAATATTCCGAGCTTGACTGTGATCCACCAATGTATGTCTACGTAAAGGATATCATTCATTAAATTATGTCGTGATTAAAACATGGGGTTTCCTTCTCTTCATGACCTATTAAATGATCAGAAACATGGTCGATCAGTAGGCTTGCCTAAATCACAGGGGAGAAGGTGGAGAGAGTGACGAATTCCGAGACGACACTTGTCGTCTATTATTTGAGGCACGATGGGATATGCAGAACCAAGCAAGTTTCCTTTTATGTTGTTCTTCGAGATTAATTAACAAGTTAGCCCCTCGAGGAGGTTCTCTTCATCTTCTTACTGATATTTTTCTCCATTAATGCATTTGATCAATCCCACCATGCATCTTGTGATCTAGAAATTGATTTGCAAACTTCGACCACCCAACTATCCCCTCTCGGTTGATTTTCCATTATCTTTCCAGTCCATACGTCACATAAATATTAGTTCAATTTTCCCTTAACATTATCTGCAGGATTGTACAGATTAGTAAGGAAACACCTGAATCCCAAAACGACAAATAATTAAGAAAGTTAAGAACGAGACATCATCTTTTTTTCCACAGAACCCAGGGCCAGCAGGCACTTGATCATGCACCGGAATCGGAGCCACTGGGTCAGGAATGTGTACGACCCTCTACCTCAACTCTCAAAAAGAAAAGGCAAACTAGATATTGCTGGGCCATGCGTATAGCAGAGTACACTTACACCAGTCAAAAATGTCTTAGCCTCTGAGTTAAAGATTAATTAGTGTTCATATGATGTAATATTCCAAATAATTATAGAGTGACTTCCAAGTTCTCAAAAGAAGTGTGGGATCTACCGAATTCTCCAACTCTATAATGATGATATTCAGTTGAATTGTATGGCCATATATAACCCCATAGCCAACATACTTGAAAGCCAATCCCCACTGAAACAGATCAAAACCCTAGAATCCAAGGAAACACAGCTCTTTGCTCCCCACCATCCCCAACCAAAACTCTGGTTTTCAAAGTAAATGAAGGATAAAAGCTTGTTTCTTTACGACCCCACTTCACTTCTATAAATCTATAAAGCACAAAACTCACATCAATGTGGGTCTCTTCCAAAAACACTCTTCATCATGTAATGTTATGGACAGTGGCAAAGTGATTGATTGTTATAAAGCTATACCCCCTACCACTACTCTGATCAATCATCTCAAAACCACTCCCTCTATTCTACTACCACACATACCATACTCCCTTCTCCCGTAACTCTCCCTCCCATAAATACCTATATCCTGTAACATTAGCTTTCAAAATCAACTTTCACACCGCATGTTCGAAAACTTCCGATAGTTCTCAGATATGTCCATCACAGGACTCTCATCAGACTCTAGTAAGCCTTACAAGAAATCCCTGCACAGGAGAAACAATTCTGATGAGCTTGATGTGTTTGAGGCAGCAAGGTATTTCTCAGGATACAATGAAGCAGGTGCAGGGTGTAATGGCGCAGCTTACACTCAGAAATTCACGAGAGAAGATCATAAACATTCTTGGAGGGGAGGAAGAATGAGCCTGGATGTACCGATGAGAAATCCACTACCTCATCATCTCCATCAACAGCCTCATGCAGTGGAGAAGCAGATACTGAAAGAGAAGAAATACAAGCAACCAAGCTCTCCAGGTGGTAGACTTGCCAGCTTCTTGAATTCTCTCTTCAGCCAAACAAGCTCTAAGAAGAAGAAATCAAAGTCCACCACACAATCAATGAAAGATGATGATGAGAGCCCGGGTGGAAGGAGGAAAAGGAGGAGCAGCATTAGTCATTTTCGAAGCTCAAGCACTACTGATACAAAGTCTTTGTATTCTACTTCAAGTTCTGGTTTTAGGACACCCTCTCCTTATGCACACCCTCCTACAAAGGGCTGCAAGGATTTCAGAAGTTATTCAGACCACAAGCAAGTATTTTCCTTGTCAAAGCAGAATTTAACTGCGAAGTCCACAACTTTCCAAAATGAGATGTTGGATGATAAAAAGAAGAAAGATTTATCTTGTCTGGAAGACAGATATAAATTCGTTAATGACGGCTATTCAGATCCGAAAGTAGCCAAGGATCGTGGTAACCAATATTTAGAGAAAGGCAGGACTTGGGCTGATGATCTTTATCTATCAGAGGAAAACGAATTTAGGAACTTCAATGAGGTGGATGACGGGGCTGAGAGTGATTCGAGCTCTGATTTGTTTGAATTGCAAAACTGTGACTTGGGTATCTACTCAAATGGTCTGCCTGTGTATGAAACAACGCATATGGATAGCATCAAAAGAGGAGCAGTTCCGATTTCAAACGGCACCCTATGAGAGACAGAATATTTTGTGCATTTTCCTTTGTTGACTGGTTATTAATTGATGATCGATATTACTATAAGAAGCTGTGAGAAGAATATTATTTCCATATTGTCATATCTTAGATTTTGCTTTTCAATCTTTTTTTTCTTCTTGTTTCTATCTTCTTTCAATTGCTTTCTTTCTCTCTTTTCATGTCTGTATGTACAGTGTGGAATGTTTATTTGTCTTTCTTTTTCTCTCTTTATTTCTTGTAAATTCCACCATAGTAGTGGCTTCCTTAGATTGTGCCATGATCAGTGATTTTCCACTAAATTGATGGAGAACAAAGCGTGCATCATCAACCCTCGTGGACTATGTCTTTTAGCCTTTTGACTTAGGACCTAGGAGTTTGGACGTGGAGGAATAATTGATAAAAGCATCGCCCTCCCCCCTTTTTACCTCTTGTGTTTTAGGAAAGCAAAAGAAATTATTTTTAAATACTGTAGCGTGATGATAAAGAATTTAAAATTTTCATAACAAATCTTAAGTTATAGTATATATTTTTTATAAGAGATTAAAATAGTCAAAATTTTACTTGTTCACCTGAAATTATAAAATATACTTTAGGGAAAGTAAAGTTTTCTCTAATAAAAAAAAAAAGCAAAGGAAATTGATTGATTACCTGTGAAAATGGCCATCCATCCAAGGCATGCATGTCCAGCAGGCATCAAATGATAGTAGCTGTCCAACTACCAGTTTCTCAAACAGTGCATCTATCTCTCCTCCAGCTGCTTGATCACATCAGGAAATTATAGATTAGAAAGAGTACGGGGTCAGGTACGTACAAGGATTCTATCTCTGAATCCAAAGGATTTGGAATTTTGTAGCGTAATTAGCTAGGTTCGTGATCTTGGAATGACCCTTTATCAGATGTAGCAGGAATATATGATTGAGATTGCAGTGTGTTTTCATCGCTACCATAATTTTAACTTATGGACATCAACGGTAATTAATTAAATCCATCACTCAACTGTCATCCATGCTCTCTTCTTCTTACAAAAAAAATAAGGGTTTGTGCCAGATTAAAGTGAGAGAGCATGGTCGGGTTAGCAGCCTGGCCGGGGAGGGAAAGAGTACACAGCGGTGCAGTACGGAAGCAATATATCCTCCCAATATTGCGCTTTATATGAACTGAACTCAAATTATTAGGAGATTGATAGATATTAGGTTATATATTTCTGTCTAATCATCAAATGATCAGCAGGGAAAGGCATGCTAGAGTGTGTTTCTATTAAAAATTCTGTAGCATTAGTTAGTGACAGAACCGAGATAAAACATGCTAGGCCCGTTTAAGATTACAAGATTAGTTTAGTATAAAATAATCTCAACTTTTTAACGCTGCATTGATTAAGCAAGCAAAAGGGCAAAACGTCACGAGGGGATCGCAAAACTGTGCATGAAACTTTCTTGAACACATATATATAGCGACAACAAAAAAATAATTACAAAGGCTGATTTCATATGTACTCATGACTATATCGAGCATGCATGCCAAGGCGTTGTCGAGAAAAATAAATAAATAAAAGAGCATGCCCGGGGAATAAATATATATAGCACAGATTTTAATTACTCGTGATGAACATGAGAGCTGAATCTTTATATGGAAATTTCGGGTGGATAGTCCCACTAGAGAAAAGCATCGTACGTGAGTCTCGGTTGATTTCTACCCAGAACAGATAATTGATTAAACAAACATGGAAATCTATCATAAGAAGAAAACACAGAGAAATTTCATGAGAATAGATTGGTAAAGGTTATGTAGTTTATCAATTAAAGTGATCGATGCGATAGAATCATATATTTATCATTAGCTATATATCTAGTTACTGATCATTAAATTGTTCTTTTTATTCCAGAGTAGATTGTCTAGCTAAGATAAATATTTATTTATTTATTTATTTATTTATTAAGTGCTCATAGAATTGAAAAACGAGGGGGGTGTTCATGCATCACTACTGCAAAAAACAAGGCTGTTAGCAATGAATTTTAGCAACGGAATAATATCGTTGCTGATTTAACAACAGATTATGTTTAGCAATGGAAAATCAATTATTGATGCGGTTGTTTTAAATCGATAACAGATAATTCATTGGTAATTGAAAAAACATGGTCTTTAGCAATGAATTTTAGCAATATAATAATATCGTTGCTAATTTAGCAATGGATGATGTTTAACAACAAAAATTGTGTTACAAATATGATTGTTTCAAATCTTAATGATGCAAGGCTGAAAAGATGAAAGCTTTTACTGTACAACACAAGCCTACTACTCAATTTAGCATGGGAGGTTGTAACTATAAAATCAGCAACAAAAGGAAATTGTGTTGCTGACTACAAATCAGCAACGAAAATGAGCAACGGATATTTCGTTGTTCATTTATTTGCATCGAAAAATCCAATGTTGATATATGCAATGGATTTTTCATTAATTATTATCTGCAATGGATTATTCGTTGTGGATAAATTAGCAACGACAAATTCCATCAAATAAATTTTAGTACAAACTCCATGGTTAATGTTTTTTAACAACAAATTACTCCATGTAAAAAGCAATGGTTTTAAAGGCTGCTAATCAACCATTTTTTAGGAGTGCATGCGCGTGAATATATAGGGCACAAGCTTGGCACTAGAGCGTAGACACTGATGATGAATAATACTAAGGATAGCCTTTAGAAAGAATGATGCAGGGAAATGATGCCTAGGAGGCCCAAAAGAATTATAGCTCGTAAGAAGGCATTATAAATGTAGGAGCTAATGATGCATGGGGCATCGAAGGGCCAGGTCACTAGCTAGTGCGTGGGGGGCCCGAGTACGTACGTGCGAGTAATTAATTAAAAAGCTCATGCACACAAATCAAGACAGATAAAGCTAATTGAAACTGCTCAGTTTTCTCGCGGACAATCAAATCTGTCATCCTTTTTCGAAGTCCTGAGGAAAAACAGAGCTTGCTCTTAAAGGAAGGGAGTCCTCTCTACTGGCTCTGGTTATCATCTCGGTTTTAATTATACCTCAAATATTATATATACCACATAGTGCGGTGTCTTAATTTCATCTCTCGTTTATTTATATTTATATATATATAACTACACGAACCAGGTTTACATCGTAAAATTAAAAAAAAAAAAAATGGAAGAGAGGATATATGCAGCTAGTGACAATATTCCTAAGGAAATATTAATCTGCCATTTGCTATGTGATGATGAAATCCAAGTCACACTTCTTAAGTACATATGATGTTCGCCCATTGGTGTGATAAAAGCTACAGTCCCACCAGATTATCTGGTGCTCTGCAGAATCCAGTTATACATGAGATCAGCAACTGGTGTGTATATATATATATATATATATATATATATATATATATATGTATATTTTATTAAGGAAGCATATGAAACTTAATTACATTTATCTATATTGTTCTTTGACATACTTATTTAAATAAAAATCTTTTAAACTTGAAATTTTTACATGTTTTTACTAATTTGCACTTGATTTTTATCAAATAGAATAGAGATGATGAGATTCGAGCTCGTGACCGCTAGGTCAACAATGCTCATATACATGTTAAAGAAACATTCTATCTCAGAACTTAAATTGTTAATTGAGACTACAAAATATAATTTATATTTTTTTCTAATCTATTTTGCATCAGCATTATCCTATACAGAGAAAAAAAACCCTTCAGCCGCCAGAGACAAGCCGAAAAGCTTGAATGCAAAATTATCGTTGAAGTGGTAAATGCCTTTTGAGCGCAACACCTGCAACCAACAGAAACTGAAATGGTAGTCAGCATCATTTTGCATAAATATCCCAGCAGCAAAGCACTCGTCAGAAGACGCTCCACAGTTCATTGTCTCTCCACAAGACACCAATTGCATGTTCATGCATGCACTAGGTTTTTTAAGCATCGCCAAGCTGGGACTATTCTTCTCTTTTCAGGTTAAAAAATGTTTTCGATGAATTTACATTGATTCTACACTGCCGGAGAAATGCGCCGCTACCAATATTTTCGCCGTCCTTGCTGCATTGATCATCGGCGTGGGCCTTCTAGCTTCTTTCGTCCTTTCTATGGAGGCACTGCGGTGGGCCTTCCCGTGCTGATACTGGGCTTCCAGCGTATTTCATCCATAGCCCAGTGTAGTCCATATTGGGTATGGAAGCTTGATCCGCGAGTGAAATCTGTAAGCTTGGAGATAAACTTCGCAAGATCAATATATTTGACCCTTAGCCCATATTATCAAGGACACGTGACTAGTTTCCAGTAATTGGAAACTTATTTTATAATGTGTTTTAAAAATATTTTTGAAAAAAATTAAAATAAAATCATTTTTAATTTTTAATTTAAATTAATTTTTTTTGGAGTTTTTATATCTTTTCATGTGCTGATGTTAAAAATATTTTTTTAAAAAAATAAATAAAAAATATCATTTTAATATATTTATAAATAAAAATTATTTTTAAAAGCAACCGTAAGTACACTACCAAACAGGAATGGAGACGGGCATGGGACAACACGTCAACTATTTACAAACTATTTATTTTCTAAAAACTTTATTTAAAAATATATTTTTTAAAAAAAATAAAAAAAATATTTTTAATATCAATATATCAAAACAATAAAAAGAATTTTAAAATACAAACACAGATTTTATGACCCTGTACTCACCTTTAGATATGCTTCCCAGATCCAAAGTTGTTCTCAATCAAGTCCTCAAAATATCTATTACTCTAAAATAGCCCTGACCTTTAACAAAAGAAGGTCTAACCATCTAACTGGGGGCTTTATTTTCCAATAGGAGCCCATCCTTGAATTGGGCTAAGCCCGTTAAAAAAGGGGTTTTCTCTTACCTTCACTGCCACGCACGCCTGATGCCAAAATTCGAAACATATCCAACATGCATTCATGTCAACGTCATTTCTTGTGACTCGTTGGTGCACGCCCAGATAGGTATAGCTGTCCATGACCATGACAGCCCCCACCCAAACAGACTCTGCGAGCACTTTCCCTCCACGCAGACCATTCACCTACCTACAAGATTTATTTAAAATGAGAG
The DNA here is from genome assembly GCA_027405865.1 of Salix purpurea. Lineage (NCBI taxonomy): Eukaryota > Viridiplantae > Streptophyta > Magnoliopsida > Malpighiales > Salicaceae > Salix > Salix purpurea. The sequence goes on along the minus strand of JAOWLH010000012.1, from coordinate 5,702,906 downwards.
TTGGAATTGCTATTAATTTACAATTTCACATCAATAAGTAGTTAGTTAATTATGATTTTTGTTTAAGCTCGGTTATGTTTAGCCCGATTCTAATAAATAATAACCTATCATGTACAAACTGTATGTGTGTGTGTTTAAAAAAAATGATATTATTCTCATTAAATATTTAGATCAATGTCACAAATAAAAAAGAGAGAGAAATTAGCCTTCGCTTTCATTGGCGCGCGCGCGCAAAGTATGAGGAGGATTTTGTCGGCACCCCATCTTCTGCTTTCACTGTCTCGCAATAAAAACAAAATCCGAGAAATTAGCCTTCGCTTTCAGTTGGTGGCGCGCGCAAAGTATGAGGAGGATTTTGTCGGCACCCCATCACTTGCTTTCACAGCTTCTCTGGCAGTATCTGCCCCCTTTTCTCTCGCCATTAATTGTTTCCATCTTTTAAGATTCTTGGATAATTAACGACCCGATGTAAAAAGTTTAGTGCCCTCGCAAGTTTTACCTCGGGCCACTCCAGTTGTAGATAAGTTTTACTTCATCGTTGCCATCAAAACTTTGAATCAGAGGAAGGCCTGGGATTTTTTCGGGCTTCCCATTTGCATTGGTGCCGGAAACTTATTTGAAAACATTAAAATATTTGAGATTTTTCTTAGCTGAGTTACTGTAAATTTTAGTGCACAGCTGCATGTCGTTTGATGCATTTCCTCCCTTGCGTTTCGATTAGAGAAACGCAAATAATATGGACTCTAATTGACAGGAGAAAAATATGCTTGTGATTTGATTAAGGAGATACCCATTGGAGTTCTGTTTTTTATTTTTTCCGAGCCGGGAGGAGGGGGGGGGGGGGAGGGGTATATTTCTTAACCCCAAAGGAAAGGAAATAAAAATATATATAAAAAAAGTGGGCTCATGTGATAAGATATATTAATTTACAATTTTTAAAAATATTTTTTAATATATAGAAAAAAAATTGCCGCTCAAAACAATATTTTTAAATTATAAAAACAAACAGAATGACAATTAATCAAAAGAGAATAATTGTTTTTATTTCCTTTATAACTGGCTCAAAATTTAGTTGCTCCACGTCACAGTTCTGATATAGACGAGAAGAAAAGCTAAGAAAAACAAGGACCGGGGAGGGAGATTTAGTCGGTATGCGGGACCCTGTTTTTGAAATAATTTTTTTAATTTTTAGATTATTTTTATTTATTGATATCAAAAATAATTGTTTAAAAATAAAAAAAATATGATATTAATATATTATTAAATAAAAAATAATTTTAAAATCAATTTTAAACATAATTAGAAGCATAAACTTGAACGGTTTTGGCTGCATGCTCGGATGCACCCTTTTGAGAGGGCAGTCTGCACAGAACGGACAAAAGGGAAAGGGGTGGTTGGCTGGGTGGCATTCAAGCAATGGTCCTTTGTAAAGTAAAAGTTGGTGGTTCATGTCAGCAGTGGAAGCTGGGTCAATCTCCAGCCCTACATCGCGTCTTCTTTTCATTACTGGGACACGTGCAGGTTTATCCGAGGTACAAGTGGCGTGCAAGGGTCTTGTCACACCACCCTCGACGATTAATCAAATGTTGATATTTACTCTTCTATAATGTCATTTTAAATTAATATTTTTTTAAAAAATTAATCACACTCAAATATTTCATATTTGTTTTTGCTTTTAAAATCAACTAGTTATTCTAATATGCTTAAAAATTATATATAAAAAATATTAATTTATTCTTAATCAATTTTTAAAATTTATTTTTACATCAATATATAAAAATAATATAATATAGTCGGTATTGTTGTTTATTAATGTAGTTGAAGTTATTATTTTTTAAAAATATATTAAAATAATATATATTTTTTAAAAAATAATTTTAACATCAGCATATAAAAATGATCTAAAAAATTAATTTAAAAAAAAAAACTAAACACAATAACAACATCAAAATCTGGTCTTAAATTTATGTACGTACGAGGTGATGGTTTGTGTTAGTGGACAGCTATTTTGTGGAAGACCTCTCTCTGGTAGAGAAACTTATGATGGTGTTCTCGGAAACCATCCTATTTGATTTTGACAAATAATAATTAATAAATGTACGCATGATAATACCAAATGTCCCCTCAAGATTTATCAGATGAATCCACATCAATGCTCTGGAGGAGTGGAATACGCATGCAGCCCCACAGTCCCGGTGCAGTGTGCATTTTGTTCTCCTCTGCCCGGCCCCGTATTGATCATGGGAGATCAAGTTCGTCTTTTAGATGAAACTTGAAAGGATTGGTTTCAGTAGTATTTTTAAATTGTTTTCATAGGTTAATATCATAAATAAATTTTAAAAAATAAAAAAATATTTATTAACAAAAATTGCCTAACATAAATGCCATGCCTGTCATCTTGTTGGGCTTTTAGGAATCTTCCCAGCAAAATGAAATTATATATTTGCAATTGCACAATTAAAATACTTGTATCATTTGATAATTAAACGGTGGTTACAGTCAAGCAACAGGAATTTAAGCAATAAAATAGCTTAGAGTACCAGACAACATGATTTTCTAAGCAAGGAGCCTAGCAAGAATAATCTTCTGAATCAAGAGAATATCTGAAAACACCAACAGGAGCACCATTGTCTTCACCACCACCCACCTCCTCTCCTCCTCCTCCTCCTCATCGTAGCTAGAATAATCTTCCCGGCAAGCAAATTTCTTTGTTTTTTCTTTTTTTTTCCTCCGAGAAATGCTTGCTGTTGCGTGCTTCGAAAAGAAGAAGGGCATAAAAAAAGGGGGGGGGCGCAGCGGAAAGGCTTCCAGTTAAATTAGATGTCCCAGTTATTGCCTTGTCCTTGTGGAGGAGAAAAGGCATTTCCCCTCGGAAGGGTCACTTGATTATTTACACTGCTCCTACACGTGAAAAATAAATATTCAAATATTATGTTTTTTTTTTCTAGCAAAAAAATTTAATTATAAGAGTACTGATTCTATAAAATTTGTTAGCTTTATAGGTTAAAAAACATTTTATATAACTTGTAACGATATTTATGTACTAAAAACTTTAAGACAATATTTTTTAATATTAAAATGAAAATATATTAGACTTACCTGGATTAACTTCGATTAACGAATCAATCTGTGACTCGAGATTACAAGACTATAATAGCCTGGTAAAAAACAAATCAAATAAATATAAAATATAATTCTCAATCAATCTCATATTGAATAATAAAATGTAAAAATAATAACAAGAATAATCTAAAAAGTGACATGAGTTAACCTATCAAACCAGCAATCCGAGTTGTGATACCAACATAATTTGATGAAAAACAAATGGAAATGAATTATAAATTTTGATCCTCAATTAACTCAGTATTAGACAATGCAAATAAAAAAAAATAACTAGAAAAACATGAAAAATAACACGATTCAACATGGCAAACCTATGCCCTCGAGTAAACTAACATAAAAAAGGCACGCAAGAATAATGGATTAGATCACAAGACCGATATAAACTCATGCAAAAATCTTGAAGACAACCACATAAAAAATAAAAATAAAAAACCAAAAAATAAGATCGCATAAAGCCGAGTTCCTAACAAATTAAATTTTAAAAGATAAAACCATAAAAAAATATTAATCACACAAAAGGATAGAAAAAATGAGGGTGACAAGAAATATTAAGTGAATGGATATTTTTTTTCAATTAGAGGTTTAAAATGAATTGAAAAATAACTTTAATAAAAGAAAAAAAATGAGTGTCAAATTAAAAAGAATAAAACAAAAAAATGATCAAAGGTTAAATTTGAAAGAACAAAAAACTTTCAACAAAGGTGTCAAGGATAAAATTAAAAACTCTAAAAAATAATTACAAATATGAATAGCCAAACATTTGAAAATTTTAAATTAAAGGAATAATTGAGAATAATAAAAACTTTTACAGTGAAAAAAGAATTAATTTTTTTTTTTTGACAATTCAAGGATTGAGATTGAAAAGTAAGAAACAAAGAGCAAAATGATGTGCACTAGCCATGAGAAAGAAAAAAAAATAAAAATTTAAATAATCATCATAAATTACCACGCGACACTTGAAATAGAAAACGATACGACAATACATCAATAAAGAAGATAAAAGATAAGTCATGTCCATTGGGTGGTGTCACGTGTTCTGCCTTAATGACGAGTACACCATCTACGAGTAGGGAATTGCAAACACGCGCTAACAACTTTAAAACATAAAAAAAACATATGAAAATATGAAAATATCCATGCAACACATTAGAAAGTACAAAAATACCTCCTAATGCCAAACCCATGATGTTTTGTCTCTATCAAAATTAAATTGGACCGCACATTAAAATTTAAAAACCTTAAAACACTAATATTTTTATGGATTCTAATTTCTAAGTACAAAAAAGTATTTTTAATGAGGGAAAAAAGAAGACAATACCAAGTCCAAAAGGCTTGATTTTTGTGGACTAGGAGACAAATGGATTGTACTATAGTAAAATCCCATCATGGTTTGGAGTTTTCTTAAATGAGACAAGAAACAAAAGATTAACACTAGACACTACTATTAAGTATTAACCAGCAATTAACTAACTAACCAGTGACTGTGATCAAGAAAAGCAAAAGCAAGATGTGGGAATAAAATGAAAAGAAGGTGGGCAAAATGGGAATATCAAAAGATCCAATACACTTCCACATGCTTTAAAGACCAGAAAAAGAGTGGAAATCATGTTGACTCACAGTGATCGTGCATTTGCTCCCGTCTCCCCGTTATTTCTCTGAAAGAAAGAAAATTATACGTCTCTCCCCATCTTCTATTCTTCAGCTGGTAAGTAAGATAAAAGAAATAGAAATCTCTGACCTAATTTTTGAAATAGTTTTTATGTAGTTATGTTTTCGCACAAGAAACGGAAACCATAGGTATTAAGTTTCCTGTTTCTTATTTCCCCTTTCAATTTCTGTTGCCAGTAATTTTCTTCCAATGATGAGAGATGTTAATTCCAGGAAGAACAATTACTGGGCTGCGTTTCCACTCACGTTTAATGCAATATGTTCTTATACTTGATGCTACTGCTATTTTTTTTTTTTTGCTATTTCTTTTATCCTCAAATAGACGCGCAAAATAAATTTTAAGCTTGTCTACTGGTTTCGTGAATTCTAGAAAATTGAACTGAGCTTGTTTTTCTTCTTCTTGTTTTTTACTATTTCGATGCAGATGTTAAATAAGTGTTCCTTATTCAGCTGTGAAATTAATCATTTTGCATTTTTACATACTGTCTGCAGTCGTACATTTGTTCTCTTGATGGACTTTTGGAGTTATGCTTCAGAAGGAAAAGGCCTCCTGTTATCTGATGAAATAGATTTATCTGCTGATGCTTTCACAAGAAGTAGAAAAGCATCGATAGGATGTGATACAGAAGCGGTTGAGAGCTCAGAGCTTTTAGATCTTGGTTTCTCTGAAATTCCAAGAAAACCTTTTCATGGTAGCAAAACGGGTGCGGGGATGTTTGGTGGTAGCTGTGTGGGTATTGATTCAAGTAAACCAGCAGTAGTTTCTCCTAGTTGTATGATCGCCTCCAATTCATCAATGGAATCTGGGTCCAATCACTCGAATTCTCTCATGGAATCTAATAGTCCGGATTCATCACTAATTGATTTGAAGCTGGGGAGATTGGCTGATTGCAAAGATGCACAAAATAGTAAGTTTCCGAAAGAAAGATTGTTGTTATCTTCAGTAAGTCCACCTGCTCAGGCAAAGCGTGCTCGAACAGCGAGTTTGCGCCCTCAGACCTCCTTTTGCCAGGTCTATGATTGTAACAAGGATCTTAGTTCCTCGAAGGATTACCACAAGAGGCATAAAGTTTGTGAGGTTCACACGAAAACTCCTCAAGTTATTGTTAATGGCATTGGACAGAGGTTTTGTCAGCAGTGTAGCAGGTTGGTTTATGTATTGTTATCCCCCCCGTTCCCCCCGTTCAATCATGGTATTTATCTCAGCTCTTAGTCAAGACTGTATTTTTACTTATTGCATATAGGGTCGCGAACAAGGCAATTTATGAACTTACTATGGCAATTCTACATGAATACATCTGGATGATTGTTGGTTTGCTGGAAAGGGAAATTTAGCACAAAATGGAATAAGAATAAAAGTAGGATGTTAGTTCATGTTTTGAATTTGACAAGAAGGTGAGGTTTTGGATTTTCAGTGCACATGCTAGTTTATAATGCCATGGAAAGGGAAATTTAGCACAAAATGGAATAAGAATAAAAGTAGGATGTTAGTTCATGTTTTGAATTTGACAAGAAGGTGAGGTTTTGGATTTTCAGTGCACAAAAGCGATTAAAAAAGGAGGAGAAAACACTTAAGCATCAAGTGTATGGGAGGTTTATTAGTATCTTCGTTTGCCTTGCCAATATTTTTTGAGTAAGCTCAATGCCTTACTGATACTAATCCTAATATCTTGAATTATTCAGGTTTCACTTGCTGGTTGAGTTTGATGATGGTAAGCGCAGTTGTCGTAAACGCCTGGCAGGCCACAATGAACGTAGAAGAAAGCCACAATATGGTACCCTCTCTGCCAAGCTGCATAAGTTACTGCATCCATATCAAATTTTTTACAGCTCGTACTCTTGAATCAATCTACTTAGGAAATGTAATTCAGTTTGAAATCGAGGCCAAATGAACAGAGACATGAGCTTCTCTGCTTCCAATGGAAAAGTAAGAAAAAACACTTTGGCCTTAACTTCATCTGATGCTTCTTAAAGGTCTATATCCTCGAGTGGACATTTTTGTCCTATATTAATTTTTCCAATTTCCTAATAATCACTGAATATCCTTGAAAGTGTTTTATCGGGACCATCTTTTCAGTATTTCAATGACATGTTCTTAGATGATTGATCTAATTCTTTCAACTCTTTGAACTATTCTTTGATGAATGTCCTATATTAATGCCTGCCTTGTTTCACAAAAAAACTGAGGGATTGTTTCAAAATCCAGGTTTATGTTTCATTGTTTCATGTATTTTCATTTATCCTAGCAGAATCTGGCACTCATTGCTGTTGTTGTTTAGATTTCTAAATGAGGTCCCAGTTCAATGATTAAGCAATTGGATTGTACAAATAATTCAGATAGGTGGAGACATGCAATTTTTATTTGTATAAAGATATTCTGAGTCTAATCTTTGCATTAATAGAACTATTGCTTCAAAAACATTATGCTTACCTGACTTTTGGATTTCATTCAAATTTAAGAGACATGTTATCACGTTTCTGACAATAATATGGATTGAGCAGGCACCAAATTTCTGGGGACTCCCTTGCCAAAGAGAACTTCCTTTCCTTTTCCAAACGTGCTTCCAGGTGGTGCTTTTTGTCCACAAAGCTATGAAGAAGATAATTGGCGTAAGTGTGTTAAATCGGAAGAGAATTCAATTTACAGCTCTCCGTCGGCAATACCAATGAGAAATGGGCAGCTGCTGCCAAAGTCATTCCTCCACTTGCATGGCAACAGGATACAAAAGACATGTGGAATTTCTCCACTAGACACTGAGGACTGCACTATTTCTAACACAGCAACAACTATTCACGAGTTAGCTGGGGTGTCGCCCTCTAGCCGTGCTCTCTCTCTTCTGTCAGCTGAATCGCAGGACTTGAGCCATTCTGCAGGAAATATAATGGTTAGGCCCTTGGTCAGTCAAGCGGGTGGTGCTTTTCAGACCTTGGGTATTGCTAACAAATCTTTAGGGGTAGGATCGTCAGAAAAGTACGTGTCAATTGGAGCTAACTCATTTGGAATGAATTTCATTGAAGTTGACGATACGGGGCCATTTGGGGTTTCTGATTCTGCTCATGCTGCCGACCTTAAAGTTGCAACAGCTGGATTTCTACACCAGTCAGGTTTTTTGAATGACAAGCATCGTGTTTCTTCTGAAAATGGATCTACTGTGGATTGGCTTCAACTTTCATCCCATCTGCAGAGGGTGGAACAACAGAGGAACTCCATGCAAGTGAAGCATGAAAATGAAGATTTCTGCCGTTTTGGTGCCCCTTATAGGGTGTGAGATTAACAAGGTATGCTAGAACATAAATTGCGCTCTCCTTTGTGAATTTCCAAGGTAAACCTCGTAAGACGCGGTGGGAGATGGCGCAATGAACTGCATGGATAATGTAGATGTTTTTTTTTTTTTTCTTCCTCTTTTGACCAAGTGTACGCCTCTCTTTCTTGATGAGAAAGTGACAAGTCCAGGGATAGAATTGGTGGCAATCGCATACCAGCATCAAATATAACCACCAACCTCATCGGTACGGGCCTTTAGAGACTTAAGATAGCGTTTGCAAGTGCATTTCTTTTCTTAAAAGGTATATAACAAGAACAGCATATGGATTTTCAATAATTGTAAGGGGAAGCAAGTTTGCTGGTTGCTTTAGAGATAATTTATTTCGATTTTCATTTGCAAATACTGTGCTGGTCTAGAAATTAATTACAAAATTATGTACAGCTGAGTTCATCATGGAAGAATTGTCCACTTCTGTTTATTAACCCTCTGCATTTTGAAGGGGCAAATGTGCACAAAAAGAAACCTTTAATGTCTCTGCTCTTTATTTAATTAAATATCCGGAATACCAGTTTGGTCCAACATAACTCCTGCGATTCTTTGGCCACCTCATCCGCTCATCAAAGAGAGCTCTTTCCTTTTCCTCACGGTGGCCTGAGAATTGAGGACGGTGAGTAGTAAAAAAGGAACAGAAATTCGAAAGTCAAAAGAATTAAGCCATCGATCTGCTACCCCGTGGAATCCTGTTTTTTATATTGCCAGTGGTTGCAACTTGTTCTCGAAAGTAAGATGACCTTTAGATCCAGCATGTCTTCGCTGTATACAGATACTATGTTTAGACCCTTAAAAAAACCGTTGTCTTGTTGCCTATGTCCAGACAATTGAGGCCAGCTTGTGCTGCCATAGGGTTCAAGTTGGTCTCTAATCTAACGATAACACTAATGACGCATGCTGATGCAACTTGATAGCTACTTATTAGTTCCAAATCCTAAACAGTTAATTCTAACTACTTGATAACGGCGTGTGTGGCGCGCTTAAGATTTGATCTCTAGAAGATATTCTTCCCTTTTTTAACGTTCGCCGCAATTTTTTTACAGCTGTCATTGTTTTTCAAAATTATTTTTAAAAAAATCAATATTTTTTATTTTTTATTTTTTTAAATACTTTAATGTACTGAGATTAAAAAATTTAAATAAAAAATAATTTAAAAAACAACAACGCCATTTCCAGATAAATAGGGTTCTGTGTTTTGGGGCCAAGGTTTACCAAATTGAGCTGGCTCTCCTGCCTACGTGCTTGCCAGGATATAAAATAATAATCTTCAGTGTGAGTGTGTTGGCCCAATTGGTAGAGTCCCGAACCCTCCAGTTCTGGCCTGGTTTATCGTTAGTTATTTTTAAAAATATATTGAAATAATACTTTTTTATTATTAAAAAAATATTTTTAGCATTAACATAATATATTAAAAATAATTAAAAAACACTAAAATTATAATTTAAATTAAAAAAATTAAACAAAATATCAAACCATCTTAAGGTTTAAGGACCGGCTCACGGTCTATATATGTTGGTATAGTTATATAAGTCGCGGATTTGACAGGTAAAAACATGAAGTATAGATCAATTTAATATATTATCATTTGAATATTAAAAATTTATACCATCTTGATGATTTTAAAAATTAAATCAGGTTCTTACTATTTTTAACCCAGTCATAAAAAGTAAAAAAAAATATTGAAAAAATAATAAAATCATCAAACTAAATTAAAACAATTCATATAAACCACAAAACTCTAAATTAAAATGATTTTTACTGTTGGTGATGCAACTTTAATATTCGTTTCAAAGCGTGATTGATTTATTTTAATCTTGTTTTTGTTTAGAATTATATCAAAATAATATTTTTTAAAATTAATTTTAACATCAACATATAAAAGTATTGAAAATACTAATTTTTTTAATTTAAATAAAAATACTTTTAAAACGAGTATCAAATAAAAACAGAAAGGTATCGATCAACTGATGGCTGAGATTCTCTTATTTCAAGAATAACATGACTGATGTTAATAAACACATAATCAATTGATTTGAAGAAGCGCATATGATTATTTAATATTCGAAACTATCAGCGTCCATGCTTCATGAAAATCAAGTTACCAGCATTGATTAACTATTAGCTTCATGAAAATCAAACTACAGTCACCAGCATTGACTAACAGTGAAGTTCATCAAGGAAACCATTCCAGCAAACAACACAGAATAAAATTACAATATTAGAGAGTACGAGACATGAACTGCCCTCTTCACACCTCAGATTTCTTTTGCACATCTGCCCCTCGATTCCTGAAAAGCATAAACCCTAATTTTTTTTTTTAAATTGCATTTGTTGCTATGTATAAAAAGATCACGAAAGGAATATTAATATCGTTTAATGAAATTACCTGCATTAATTCTTGCTGCCTCCAGATCCAGCACCGGGCGAGTTTGGAAGGTACCTAGCCCACTATATATATATATATATATATATATATATATATATATATATAGCAAAACAATTTTTTTTTTGTTAGAGTACTGCCAACAAAGGGAGATGCAATGGAGCAGGGATATATATATACTTGTTTGCAGCAAATTACAGAAGCTTACATTTTTAGCTGCAGTGCTAAAAGCTTCTCTGTGTGGTATCTCAGGATTGGCCGCTTTGATGCGCTGTATCTCCTCCCTGGAAGGATACTTATTTTAGACACGAGGAGAAATATTTGTGTGCACTGTGTTTTCCCAAAATTGATGATGAAATTAATTAGTTTTATTTTATAGTATATACTATATACATATATATTTATATATAAAACCGTGTTCTCCACCGTTAAGGCTGGCAGGAGGCGCAAGAATACCTAATCTAGCAATATATAAACAACGTTTTTCAGAAACATGTGTCTAGAAAGAAAAAATGTGTTCTGTCTCTTACTTCATAAACCTGTTGTAAGTAGATGGAAGTCGGTGTTTCTTCTCCGGCGCTGCGAAAAATGAATAAAAATTAAAACGAAAGAAGAATTAAACCCTACGAAAGAATAAAAATTAAAAATGGGATTCTTACGTTTTACTACGAAGGGTACTTTGGGCACGAGAGGTTCGCTAGAGGTAGAAGACGATGCGTATTCGCCTTTTCCGAAATCAGAGCAAAACCCTTGCGTCTCCTTGAATAGCAGCTTTTCATTACCAGAAACTCCCTTCACAGTACACAAACACACACAAGTAATTAAAAAAATGCATCCATTTTGACACGGCTCGATTGCATGCATGTGTGAAGTCTTACAGTAGAGATCTAGGTCAACCGAATCATCCAAGAGAAAGAAGAAGAAGACGATGAGAGTTTTATTTATATTGGATTAAAAAAATATTGAACTTTATGATAGTGACGGGATATTCCTGTATTTAGTTTAGAATATGTCATATAATCTACCTGAAAACTCAGTTGGTGGTGATCAATATCGAAACAGTGCCCTAGGTTGGGAGGTCTGGTGCTGAGAAAGGATAGATTATTGCAGTGACCGCATTTGACCGTCACAGTGTCCAGCATCCTCTTGCATGGAATCCGGACCTGGAAAATTGAACAATATTGGCAAAGAAAACCTGAAATTAAATCTTCGAGTATATATATATGGCAGCGGAACCACAATATATATTCTCAGGCTACAAATGTTCGATCACCCATGAAATGAAATAAAACTTGATGTGTAGATATATATATATATATATGTATATATATATATGAAAGAAACGTAGAGCCACATTTTGCTTTCAATATGCACGTGGAGAATCATTTAAGGTCATGAGGTAAATGACAAGAATAGATGTGAAAATGGTACCGCAAGAACAGTGTTGCAGAAGTTGCAGCGGACATAGGAAAGATGATGATCGGGTGATGGAACATCGGCGTCGATCAGTTTCTCTTCCAGGTTCATTGTCAACCAAGAGGAAAGAACAAGATTGTAAGTAGAGACGGTTGATTGCAGTGGAGGGTTTCTTGAGAGACAGCTACAAGAAGTCTGGCTAGGGTTTGTGAATATATAATAACAGGAGGGGTGCATCAAAAATGGGAATAGAAATGGCTAAGCGTCAAAAAGAAAATATATTGCTACTAATTGTAGTCATAGGTTGATGATAGTACACCTACCAGATTAATTAACCTCGGATTTAGGTAGATTTGATCGCTGTTAAAATCTTCTTTTTCGTTTTTTTTTTTAATTTTTAAATTAAAATCTTAAAGTTATTACTCATAAAAATTTGTATTATGGGCCAGTACTATCCGTAAAAAAACAATCATCCTTGATAATCGAAGCTATGTATAGAGTCGACAAAAATAAAAATAAAAATAATTAACAAACACCAAATCAAGAAATTTCGTTTATATAGAGATATATCGTTTTATCAATGTTGGTGCGGTTTCCCATGATGCTGTCGAATCAATTCTCTACTCACTTTCTTGCATTTTCGTTTGGCAAAAAATTACACCACCGTCCACCAAGACATGTATCATTGAAAATTGGTTTGCAATAATCATATAGTAGTTGGCTACTGGTAAGAGGGTGGATATCTTGAGTTTATTTTTAATGTGATTTTAGGTTCGATTTTTATGACGACTAATATGATGATCACTAAAAAATTATATTATTATTAATTTTAAAACTCGTAAAATTAGTTGAGATACACATAAACTGATCCGGATACTCATATTAATAAAGAAAAATGGTATGCAATAATAGTATTTGAAGTCCTGAGCTCAAGTATTGGAAATTTTCAAGGTAAGCATAGTGGAATATCAACTCAGGCATGCACGCTAAGCTTGAGGGTTTTCGAAAATGGATCGACAAGGAAACAAATATTAGCTCGTAAATTAAGTGGTATGTTATTTTTTTCTTTCAAGAATATTATTGGAAATAGTTTTTGATGATTAAAATCAACCACCAAACTACGTACATCCCGTATCTTAATTAAAATCTCAAGAACATAAATTTAGTGTTGGATCCTTTCGCATGCATGTGTCTATTTATTCTTGAAATGTTGACAAAATAAGACACACCTAAGTAGATGCGAACGATGCAATACTTTACAGTTTACAATGAATGCGTGGTCAATCTATTTATATATTATAATACTTTTCGTGTAATATAAATAATTGAAGGAATTCCAAATCGAAAAGATATACATGGTTGAAAAACTTTCAAGTTTCAAGTATTGGAATGACGTTTAATTATTTTCAGACTCTTAATTGTTGTGTGAGGGTTTGATCAAGGTTATCTCGAGTAAGCCTAGATTAATTGGCCAAGTACACATAACCAGTTGATATATATATTCCGATTAACATAGATATCTAGGTTAGCTTGTGCGTATCGTAGGATTTCAAAGTTAACTCCGAGCCTCTACCAGTTTGATATATTGTTAGTCGGCCAAGTGAAGCGCGCTGTTGGAAAGAAAAGATAGTAAAAATGAAGAGAAGCGTGATGGAGTGAAAAAGATAGTGAAGAGAGGGTAACCTGCATGGTTTCCATCTTTTGTGGGTGCAGTTCTAAACAAGGAAATCTGAAAGAGACAGATGCTAAAGCTCCAGTCACCCTCGCCCTAATAAATCAAAATAGGATACGGGTTTTGTGTCTTTTTGTGTGTGATGGGACGATTCCTCCATTCCCGATAAGGAAACGAAGCTATAGCAACACTGGTATCCTCGCCTTGCTCTGCTCGTATAAATCGGGCCTCTTCATCTAGCTCTAGGCGTCTATTGCCCTCGAGATCTCTCCTCAGACCGATGCATGGCTATTCATTTCGATCCCTACCTGCTGGTTAGGTTTTCGATCACCTTTACAGTCTGATCGATTCAGATTTTCGTGGGCTGGCATATATTGTTTCCATCCAACGAGATTCCCATGTCTTCCTTTGATTTCTTCAATCACCAGACCAGCTCCCACTTTTAGTTCTGTTCATTAACGGATTTGGACACCATCATTGGATCTCTTGTCGCCCTCTTTCTCTTCCCTTCGAGGAAATTCAGATTAGACACCTCCATTCCCGTGCTCATCATCTGATCTCTCTCCTTTCCATGCCTCCATCTCTCTCCTTTTCCTTTCTAGACCAGTTCTCTTTCTTTTTAATATTTTTATTTTTTATAGCAGTCGTTTTTGCATATGTGATCTAACATTAACTGTCCTGTGATGTTTTTTCTTCCACTTTTTAGTACTGCTTTAGTTCTTAGGCAGCTAATCCGAACTAGGAAGAAAATGCTTTCTAGATTCATGGAAGAATGAATAAACACTGGAGATTAATTTGGAGTGTAAAATTATACTTAAGTCTCAGCTTCTTGTTTCGTTTTTTAAAACAGTATATATATATATATATATCCTATCGATCTATTGGTAGGAAATCTGTTGGAGAATATAAACAAATACAGTGTTGGTTTAAAGAAATGAAAATATTATTTTTAATGGATATTTATTTATCTTAATTATACAGACAATATTTTTAGGATCCAACTAATTATTCTAAATTCACATTATTTTTATAAATAAAACCCATATTTATAAACACTTAGAGAAATATATGGTTTAGAGTAGGATTTAAGTTTATATGGTTTGGCTGGCTCCGCCAACTTCCGAAAAATGTTTGAGCTATGTTATAAAAAACAATAAAAGGTGTGGAGTTATTCATGCTATTTTTGAGAAATATAAATCAAACTCAATTTCATTTCAGTTTTCTGGACTTTATTTTGGGTTTATGGGTTGATTTGAGGTGTTCCAAAGATGTGGGGGAGGTTTTGGGGTTTAAATAACTTAAAAATTAGGATTTCAGAGAGAAAAACGTTAATAGCTAAGATTTGAGCTTGCAAACAACGTGGAATGGATAACATGTCATTCATCCCTTTTAAAAATTAAAAATAAATAAATGCCCAAACATACAAGTTTAGGCTTGGAAGCCCACCCACGCTCCTTGACTTTTCTTTGCATGTTTGGGCTACATATGGGGGGTTCAGTATAAACATTTTAATCCATATTCGTCTCACAAATTTTCTAGCTATTGTTATTGATTTATTTATTAACACACATAATTCTTCATTTAATTAATTAATAAACACATAAATCTTTTGATTTGCACTTAACAATAAAAACATTTTAGAAAAACCTACATCTGTACAATTTTCTTTTTGTTAAGAAAAACACATATGACAAGTGATAGAGCGTGAGTAAAATAACTTTTCTTTTGATTTAATTAATATCATTTTTCTTTCTTCTTTTTCTTGTTTTTTTTTACGGATCAGCAATATTAAATTATATAGTCACTGCTCTCACTTTTATTATGGTGCTATTTAAATCGTATGAAATATATATATATATGCAAAGATAAGGAGAGCTGTCGTAAAACGAGAACAATGCAGTGCTGTCAAGAACTCTACTGATTTACTAAAATGTCGTGTTATATTTATTATCTCGACGGTTTTTAAAACGACAGTCTTAACACGGCGGGGCTGGAGTCAAGTTGATACTTGGAGGTGAAAAAATGTGTGTTTGTCATTATATTTTAAAAGTATTTTTTAAAAAAAATTAAAGTTTTTATTTTATTTTGTATTTTAAATTAAAAAAAGTGGTGTTTCTAGATAATTTTCATATACTGATATAAAGAATGATTTAAAAATAAATAAAAAATATAATTTTGATGTATTTTTAAACAGAAAATACTCTAAAAAACAACTTCGAATGCACTCCTAAACAACCAATAAACACCTCCTAATTATTTTAATAAACCGCAACTTCTCTCTTTCTTACTGCGCTCGCTCTGATTACCAATTGCCGGGCACAAATTTTCGATCAATTAACTCCGACTGCATGCCATAAGCTCTCACGCCAGATATCTCGAGTAACCCTAAATTTACTTCGGCTCGGTTATGCCTTCTCACCTATCAAACACTATGTTGAGTTAGGTACCTAATTCATAAATAACCGTGCATCCACGTCGTTGTAGTGCACACGAAAAGAATCTCAATTTTATTGTCAGTGAGTGCGCTCTTCTTGCTCGCAAGAAACTTCTGCCTCCCAATGCTTGGCACATTCCCCTCAGAATTTCTGAACACGCGGGTGATGATTTGGCAGCTTCCAAGATTTCAAGAAAATCCAAACGAAATTGGATCCTTGACAGCTGGTGAAAATGCCAGCCCGGGCCATGATTAACCACCGGGGCTCCAGGTTTTTGGCCGTGTTCTATCGAGGCATCGTTTTCACCAGACTAAACAGTGAAGTTCGAATACCCTTCTGTCGAGTTTCAATTCAAATTAATTCTGCCAAAAAATCTTATCATCGCAAATTAAAATGCAACAGGAGGAAACAAATCTTCGGCCCACCACCGAGTTTTAAAGCTCGTCGGCCATCGCAACCATTCTCCAAACAAATGTAGAGCCATTGCTAAAAACTCATTCAAATCTGATATCATCTAAAGCTGATAGCAATGTAGCAGAAAAGGTTACATCCAGCTAAGCACTAGGAAGGAATGCTCTCAAACTTCAACTCGAAAGGGTAACAAAAATTCTGCAATAAATAATAACGATGGACGACGACGACTTGACCATCATGATAGAGGTACAATAAAGCAGCAACCGGATTTAGAACGCACTCTACTTTGCGGTACTGTTGAGTTCATCCCAAGCTTCAATCCAAGTGACCATGGCGTCAGCTAGCTTAATGAAGTAGGGATCAATCTTGCCAAGTTTCTCCTTGACCTGCTTGGCAAGTTCAATGTAGCATTGTTGAACAGTGATGCATTCCTTGGGAAGAACTGCAGACTGGAAGAATGGGATCAGGTCTTCCTGCCAGTAGATACCCTTGTACTCCTTTTTTAGGTTAACGAATGGGTTGCTTGCTTTGCTGTGCCAGATGTAGGGCAAACCAGTCTTAACTCCATATCCCATGTGGTCGCATATGACCTACAGACAGTACATGTGAGTTTAACCATCCAGAAAATATTTCTGTATCCATAATAATATGATGCCATCATTGTAGATGGCCAGGGCGGATTTGGGGTAAAAAAAGTGTAATCATTCTCAGAACATAGATGCCTCTGATCTACCGGACTTATTTCATGGCTTTGTATCCAATGCACGGAAGAATGATTCAAGTTTCAATTAAACAGAAAGAAATCTTAATTTTCTTGAGATGCCCAGAAGTCCCAGAACAGAGTTTAGGATCTAACCAGCAGCTTGTTTACTTAATTGCTAGTCTAATATAACATTTCCTAACTCACAGGACAATGTGAAAAGTAATTTGGATGAAACTGTGATCAACCAAGACCTTGATAAAAAAACAAATCATGGTATGAGATGGAAATTTCATAGAAATCACCTTCATGCACCAGCCAGCCCACATGTCATCATAGCGTCCAATTGGCTGACCATCACCCATGAGCCCAAAATACATAGCAGGTCCAATCAATTCACGGTTGAAACCCAGATTCATACCACACATCGGGAAAAGGGTTCCCTTAGGTATTGTCAGAACAGTGTCAACATATCTGAAACGTAAAAGGAAATGAATAAATAAGGTCAAATCCCCAACACTGTTAATCACATGACGAGAAGTATGTAACCATTTTAACTTCCAGTTGACATAAATACCGTGTATTTCTCTCAAGAGGCTTCACAAGCTGGGTGGGAGCATCATAATCAGGGATATTAAGCCAGAGGCCATGAGAAACAGCAGTGGGAGCACCCTCTCGAAGACTGAAAGGATATCCCCTGACAAAGTCCGCACCTTCTCTGTAAGGATCATAAAGAGTGTTGAAAAAAAATGGAGTGGATGGGCTCAGAAGGTTTTTGATGTGCTGCTCGAGTGCATTAATCTGTTCACCCGATGGATTTTTAGCAACCTGCATATAAACAAAGAAAAAAAGCAAAGCATGAAATACTTCGCGAGAAAAATAGGTGAATCAAAATCACATGTTCATGGTCTTCATCAAGCTATTTACTCATCCTCTTTCATTTTGATCACATTTGTATTCATTCATTTTTCTTGATGGCTAGCTACAGAAGATAGATTGAACACGCCATCATCAGCATTGTACTTTATTGACAAGAAAAATAATGAGCCATGTGGGCATCATAGCGAGCCAAGTGCTTGTAAAGACAAAAGCACTGGCTTTCTGAGATGCCATTTTGCTATCAGATCCTCTATCATGCATAGAGACAATATCCAGTCTTTTATTTGGGATGTAAATAGCATGGCATTGTCTGAAGAGGACCTTGTGACCAGATTTGCAGCATTCAGTCAAAATATTCATATTTTGGACTTCAACTGAGGCCTAAAATGAAGGACTCGTTACCAATGGTTTCATATCTCGCAGAATGACCTCAAAGTCTAACCTTCCATGTGAACGGAAAGATAGTCAATGAAAATCTAACTCGGTGTTGAAGATTTATGTAAACACGCAGCATTTTATGCCTTTAGCTAAAGAAGCAAGAGGACCGATTTCAATGTGGCAAATCGATGCTTGTGCTTTTAAACTGCAAACGCAGCAGTTGAAAGCAATCAAAATTTATAAAATGGGCCCACTTAACATTCAACAAGACAAACAACACCCAGCAAGAAAAAAAAATCATCATAAAATTTCAAGATCCAGACTTTCAAACAGAAAGTGACAATTCTCCACCGACACAACATCCCAACAACACTCCTGTATCTCTTCTCCAAATATAGCTCACGGAAACACAGAAACCCGTGAAAAAGAGGATCCAAAAATTTCAAATCTACCATAATATTCCAAGCTCCATCCCCAGAAACAGAAACAGAAACTACTGAATCAGCCCTTAAAGAGCCACCTGACCGAAATTGACTCAACTCGGTCAAAAACCAAAGCTAGATCTAAAACCCTTCAATAAGCAGATAATTCAGAAAAGGGTATTCGAATATGACAGAAAAACACAGGGGAGAAAAACTTACAAAGCAATCATCATCAATGGTGTAGATATACTTCTTTTTGGAGACCATGTAACCAAAGCAGCGACAAGCAGAATCCTTGAATGAGATGCAAGAAGCCTTGGGACCCAGAATCCTATTAATATCATTCCTATTGTAGAGCTCATAGTCAAAACCTTCAGGGACCTTGATGATCTTTGATGGGTCTCCATCTTGGACTATGATCAAGTGATATTGCTCAAAAAAAGGCCTCCACATCTCCAAGAAATCAAGGTTTCTGATGGTGGGTATCACTATATCCAGCTCATCTTTCAAAACGGGAGTGGGTTTGACAGAAGATCCCGCCATTTTTTGCACAGACTACAGAGAGAAACGGAAAAGATGCAGAAGACGAGTAGAGTAGATGGACTTCAACGAGAGAAGCAGTATCGCGCCTAACTTAGTCTCGGATATATAAGGAGAGAGGTTCTGAAGGACGGGACAAGGGGTGAAAAGGTCTTTGTCACTCATGTATAATAAATACATCGCATTTAGGTCCCTGATCTTTAGGGATATTTCGGGGACAGTACAGATTCTTTTGACTCGCTATATATATTATTAATTAAGTGGAATGATGGTGAATTAGAGGCTCTTTCATTCGAAAAATGAGTTGTTGGAGGCCGGGAGTGTGCTACTTGAACATTTTATTTTTATTTTCTTATGAAAAAATTAATTGATTTTAGTTAATTATACATACAATTTGGGAATATATTAAATATTCTTTCTAAAAACTCTCATGAATCCATAAATCAGATGTTAGTGGATTCTACCGATGGATGCCATGAATCCAATGTTAAATTGTTTTCTATAAGTTATACTAATTCAAAATATATGAAGTTACAATATATTATTATTATTATTTTCTTATGAAAAAATTAATTGATTTTAGTTAATTATACATACAATTTGGGAATATATTAAATATTCTTTCTAAAAACTCTCATGAATCTATAAATCAGATGTTAGTGGATTCTACCGATGGATGCCATGAATCCAATGTTAAATTGTTTTCTATAAGTTATATTAATTCAAAATATATAAAGTTACAATATATTATTTTTTTTTTCTAGTGATAGCTCTATGCCTCGTGGATCCAAGGATAGTCATTGATGTATCTATTGCATCATTTTGGTAAGGAATTTAATTAAAAAGACTCGATACTTTACAATGTCTCATGGTCTGTATATTCTTTAATAATTTTTAATGCATCAATGCCAAATTCATCTCTATAATTCGATTAAAAGCATGCCAAATTTTGGAGAGTTCATAGCATTTGTCTTCTTGTATCTAGTTTAAGATTTCAATTTTGACAGCTGATAAAAAAAAACACTAATTAACTATCAAGCTCAGGTTTGAAACTGTCATAAATCACACTCGATTGGTCATCATCGACCAGCTTGAAGGCAATGATGAGCGTGAACTGAGAAGAGATATCAGCAAACAGAAAAAAGAATCAATACACCTCGATCTATTTATCAAAATCAGAAATAAAAAGGGAGTGTCATGCAATATCGATAATATTCATAAATAATTTGGTGCCATTGAAACCGTTTACTTCTTCTAGTTTTTGGTAATTTTAAACTTGCTATTTATTTCTTTGATTAGACTGACTCTGAGGTAATTTATGATTTGAAATAAATATAAAAATATGATTTTTTATCAATAAGTTATTTAAAAAAAAACGAAAATGAATTATCTTTTTTTTTGTTCAAAAGTCAAAATCATCTCAAGGGTTGTCCAGTATATACTATGGAACAAGAAGGATGAAAATGGATATTTTAAATCTTTTATACTTCCACGTTATTTCATGTTTCATGTTATCCAGGATCCTCAAGGCCCATTGGCCCAACATGGGAGTAAAAACAAACATTGGAGTCTATCAAGCCCGACCTCTTACCCGAATCCGATATTTTTGGAAAAGGGCCGAGGGTTCCGGCACATCGAGAGAGATGACGTCATCCTCCCCCCCTTTCTCCAAGCAGGCTGGCTTGGCTCGTGGTAGGTAATAAAAGTGGCGCTCTCCCTCCCTCTGCATATCAGCAGTGGTCAAATTGGTCACAATTCTAGACGACGACGACGACTGCTACTAGCTAATAACAGAAGAGCTCAACGAGAAGTTTGGTATTCAAGGGCCTTCTGGGGAAAAGAACCTTTCCAAGAAAGAAGGAGAGCCTGACTAAATAATAATAACAATAGAAGAAACAGGATGCCGACTCTGACGAAGCTGTACACCATGCAAGAGGCAGCCCAGCACAGCACTCCTCAAGATTGCTGGGTCGTTATTGATGGCAAGGTAGGTAGTAGCCTTGGCATCCCTCCTCCTCCTCTCTTTTTCTTAAGCTCAAACGAGCAGAGTTGCTTGAGCAAGTGATGTAACTCTGAATTTATTATGCTTACATAAACTTTACTGGATTGGCCACCGCTATTGTTTTGTGATGCGAACTCAATCTTAAGGGTTAAGTATTTAGATGAGCATTATATTAAGTTCATTAGAAAATTATGGTCTTTGTTAATTTTTCCACTTTGTTCTAGAGCTTGGAGTGTTTCCATGGGGTTCAGAATGTTTGAACGCACGCGTCCTTTGTAACTATTATCCCTCATGGGAAATGGATCATGTATAGTAAATCGGTAATTTGCCACATTCAGCTTCATAACCAGCATCAATACTGAGATTTGCGCCGCTGGATTGATTGTTTTGTCTTTTTTTCTTTTGTTGCATTTCTGTATTTGCAAAAAAAAAAAAAAGGAGTTAAATCCCATTACTCGCCTGGATGCCCATTTCATAATTCTCTTTAAGGAGCTGTGTGGTGAAGAAAACTAAAAGAAAAAGGCCTTCTACACTTGTGGATGATTTTCAAATAGCTGTTGAATTTATAGAGACAGCAGATGGTTGCCAGGGCTTTTTCTTCGCTGTTGTTTAAAATGTTTGGTCTGTAGTCTGATTGAAACTTTCGCCCTTGATTTGAACCAAAAGTTCACATCTTTTCTAATAGAACTGGATTGCAAACATCTGTCTCTAGCATTCTTCGGAACATTATTCTGGGTGTTGGCCCGATTTAGTTTTACCGACTACCACCGCTCGAACAACAACAGATGATACGCACTTGTATTTGCTGTAAATTTGTTACACCCTATTTGCCTCCTAGATGTAAGTCCACTAACCAAGCATCTTTTACATTTTTTACTGTCTGAATTTTTGTTGTCTATGAGAACTTACTATCGTATCTTGCAACTTCATGACCCATTTGATGTAGGTGGCAGAAGTTGAGCTTTCTTTACACTTTTCAGCTGAGTTATATAACAAGTAATGCAATGTCTCTGTTTGTGCTGATAAAGGCTATTTGGATTATTTGAATTCTTTGGTCTGGTTGCTTTTATACTCTCTAGAAAGGATTACATGCTCTCATTTGGGCCAATTCATCTTTGATAGGTGCTTGGCAATTGTTATCATCCTTAGTTCCTTACATCTTTGAAAGAACTAGTATGTAGTGTATATGGTCCCTGCCAAATCGCATGTTATCAGTTCCTCGCATGCCAAATTTGATGTTTCCATGTGTGATTGTTATAGCAACCAGCAGTTTGCACTATGGAAGGTTTACCTCAGTCCCAATATAGACTACAATTATTTTCTCTCATATGTGAATCTTCTTATTGTTCCCGTCTGCTCTTTTTTATTGCTGAGATTACTCATGGGTGGGATGGGTCTGTCTTGACTCTGGATTTGAGCCAATGAGGAAATTTTAGTTTGAAGTTACGTGCAGATATCTTGTTGGGCAGGCATGCAGACACATAGTTACGTGGAATTTGATGGTGTCAGGATAATGATAATGACAGTAAACATCAAATTAGTGGTTTAGATTTTTATTTTTTTTGCATGAACACTTGTGATATGACCAAATGATGCTTTGCATTAGCTGTAAGTAAATGCTTTCTTGGCTACTATTGATGACACCAGCTTGCATATATTTTTCTTTTTGCTGCTAGCCATCTGTGCCTGTATCATGAGTATTCACTTTACCAACTAATTCGGGGCATGCAAAAGGTGCTCCATATTTGGAGATTACCATCAAGATTTAAATGTTTCACCTGTGTTGCTGGCATGCAATGGAGTTGTGTACATGCAGAGTAGCCATCGATGGCTACTCTGCATGTACACAACTCCATTGCAAAGATTGTTTGCGTGTTCTAAATCTATTATCTATAGACTTATCTTATTTATTTTTGAATCACTCCATATTTTGTCTTGCTTTTGAATCACAGAGCAATTTGATTGTGTCCTTGAATTGACATTCTATTATGTATACCGAATCAAGAAATGTTATCATTATTCCTTACTTCTTAAAGACACGAAGTCATGGTCTTATTGTCTTTACTGAAGCCATTCCTACCAAAAGAAGACATGAACTCCTGACTTTCTCCTCTTCCATAATGTTTTCCTAAAATGTGTTCATTCATTCATTCATTTATACCAGGTTTATGATGTGGGTTCATATTTGGATGAGCACCCTGGTGGAGATGATGTTATCCTGGCTACAACTGGTATTTACTTGCATTTTCTTCGTATGAAGTTGAAATTGCTTTGTGAAAAATATCGAGAAGTATATAATGACGTGGCATTATTGATATTAATCATTAGTCTAACAGACTAACACTGTGTAATGTCATTGAAGGCAAAGATGCAACAGATGAATTTGAAGATGCTGGGCACAGCAAAAGCGCCAGGGAGCTATTAGAAACCTTTTTCATTGGTGAGCTTGACCTGTCTGCCACAGTCATCCCAGAACTTGAAATCTCCTCCAAGAAACAAACAGATTGCACCCAGAAGCTCAAGGATTTGACAAAGCAATACTGGGCAGTTTCTGTAGCCATTGCTGGCGTATCAGTGGTGGTTGGTTTCATGCTCTTACGCAAGAAGTAGAGGAGCTCATCCTTTTTTATCCTGGCTGTAGGGAAAGCATTTTGTATCAAATTTTGAATAATTAGGGGGGTGATGATTGAGAATAGCCCATTGTTATTTATAAAAATTGGAAGACTGGGAAAACTACACCCGATCTCAGATTGAAGCATGATTGGGGAGTGCCATACGCATGATATTATTGAAAGAAAGTGGAATAAATAACGTGGTTTTTGCTTCTTTTATCCGCACCTGGCTTCGTTTCTTTTGAATTACTGTTTACATTTAAACAGGTTAAGTACGTAATGCATGATTACCCGTGGCGCACTGCTCAGGCTTGGCTGCCTATCAAGGTCCAAGGCTACTTTGAGCTCGGAGAGAAGCTGAAGGCCTTGATGCAAGCAGGATGGTTTTGTGTATGGTGCATCCTTTGTTGCTCTGCAAAAGAGACGACCATCAAAAATTATATTAATATGCGTTGCTGCTAATACCACAGTAAAAAAACTGTAGCTCGTTCATTGAGTCTGCAAATTTAAAGTTTATCCTATCCATCTGCGATCCATTGACAGATTTTACATGACCCGCTTATAAGGAAATTACTATGAGAATCACGCAGCCCCGCCTACACACTCGAGGATCACGATAGCTTCTCTTAAACTATCAGCAGCTCCATTTCTAGTTTTTCATAACTCTTCTTTGATTCTTTTGCTAACTACAAATCTAGTTATAAATCCTGTATTTAAAAATGAGGTATCAAAGTTGGAGCATAATTTGATAGCATTGTGGTAGAATTTAAAAAAATTCTTTGAAGTTAACAAAGCATTCAAGGGTATCGTCTCATAAGCCTCTTATCCCTTGAGATCTTGCATAACATTTGCAGATCCGAGCTCACCCAACTCTGTCAGGTTTCAATGTGTGTGTGTGTGTGTGTATATATATTATATCATTTCCTGTTTGAAAACTTTCGAGCAGCATCATCCCCTGTTACTTATCGAGAAAAACGGAAGTAGCGTCACTTTCTGGAAAGAGATGAGAGATGCTCTCACCATTATTTATGTTAATGATAATTGAGAGTAGGTGGAGAAGTTAATCATTATCTCTATGGAAAGTGATGTCACGTTTAAAGCAGGAATAGGTTTCTGTCCAATCTGCTCCTTTCTCTTTTTCCTGATCACTGCTTCCTGTTGGATCATTAATCCAACGTTGTGCTTATATGAGAATAATTATGTGTTTGTGGACTGTCAAATAAGGTGAGGCCTAATTAAAAATGATCTGCTAAGTATTTTTAGGCAATTGGGTTTTTGATGTATCTAATAGGGTGTGAACCTTTAATGTGTAGAGATTACGGGGTTATTTCTATTTTAGTGATGGGCTAAAATAGAAATACCAAAAGGGCACTTGGTTGCCTATATATATGGGGTCATGGTCCCCAGATTACATGTTCAACATTTCTCACTCTGACATCCCATTATCAGAGAGAAAACTAAGGTAGAGAGATCAAAGGGCTCTCAAAGGCAGAACTTGTTAATCTGGAAGGCCATCCATACGACTTCCGGATATGGATTCAGGTACGCTTCCGCTTTATAGTTTATGCAGTTTATTGTTCTTGATAATTCGACATGAATACAATTTCTGTATATTATGAAATGCTAGATCAAACAAGTGGTATCAGAGCCATTTCATGTTGAGTTATTAGGAAATCAATTAGAAAACTATAGTAGCCGGTTTTAGGCTGATAGTTTGAAGAAATAAACTGCAGTATGTATGTTTATATAGATATATAAAATATATATGTTTATATATATATATATATATATATATAACCAGCGCTGGCTTGCAAAGCCAGCGCTGGTGGTGAAACTGGCAGCCCGTAGGCTGCCAGTGAAGGTAAAATATTACAAAATAAATAAACCCCGTGGGATTTTGCACTGTGCACACACTCACAAAACACTGTTCTAAGAACAGTGCACGCCCGAAAATGGCCCTCGGGCGCGCGGCAAGAGAAGCTGGTCAGCCGGGGCTAATTCCGGTTTTTCCTTTTGATTTTTTTTTTTAAATAATCAGTTGTGAACAGTGTATTGACTATTTCGTCCCCGGTAATAGGACAAAAACAGGCATTGGGCTGAGGGACACCGGCGTAATTGCGCGCGGCCGGACCGGCCTGGTCCGGTCCGGTCCGCCGCAACTTTTTAATTTTTTAATATTTTCTGAAATGGCTAAATACGGTTTTAGCCCCTAATACGACAAAAACACTTAATTGGGTGCAGGGGTGAAACGGTAATTGTCCCTATTTTTCGAATTTTATAATCGGCGTCTGTCAGGGCGTGAGGCGCACGCGCCAGACGGCTGTCCGCCTCACGCCCTGTTTAGGCGGCGCGTGCGGTCTCCTCCGGTGGACGGAAATTGTCTACCGGAGGACAGAACGATGCGCCGCCGTGTGCTCTTCCTCCCGCGGTGGTGCGTGTCACCACCGGAAGTCCGTGGAAGCGGCGGAGGCCGGCTAAAGCCGCCGGCCACGTTTCTCTCTCTTCAGAATGGCAAAGTTTCATTTCGGTCCTTCTACTTTTAATTTCCGGGTTGGTTTTATATAACTCAATCAATTCGGTACAAAAGTTCCGATTTTTGCAATGTTGTCCTCTGATTTCAATTGACAATTAATGTAAGTTGCATTTCAGCCCTTTGACTTTGAATTTTGTAATTTAAGCCCTTGATATTTGATTTTCATTTCAGCCCTTACACTTTTTTTTTTAATTCCTACTTTTGTCCATGTATATATAAATGTATTTAACAAAATAATAATAATAATAATAATAATAATAATAATAATAATAATAATAATAATAATAATAATAATAATAATAATAATAATAATAATGTATTTAACACAATAATAATAATAATAATAATCATGATTTAATTATTTTTCATTCTTACTCTTTTGTTATGTTTTTCCCCTCCCGATAATTTGATAAATTTTTTTTCCAGTAATAGCCATGGTAATTTTTTTTATGTTTTGTTAAAGTTTCTAAGATATTTTTCATCTTTCATTTATTTTTTTTCCTTTCATTATTAAAGTAATCTATGCTTACGTGACAAACTCAACTCAAAATTTTAAACATTTTATCTTTTAATCTATAATTTTTTTGTACTTATATCATATAAATTGATCGTTGTAGATTTAATTGTGTTAAATTATATACAAAAAAATACCCGCGGCAACGCGCGGGCAATTAGCTAGTATATATATAAAACCAGCGCTGGCTTGCAAAGCCAGCGCTGGTGAGCATTAAACTGGCAGCCCGTAGGCTGCCAGTGAAGATGAAGGGAAACTAACCGGCAGCCCTTAGGCTCCAGTGAAGCAAAGATAATGTCAAACAGCCCGTGCACTGGTGAAGGTTAGTGAAGATGAAGGAAAATTAAACTGGGCACCTGACGGTATAAGGAAATCCCACTGGCCAGCCTGTGAAGATGAAGAATTCAAACTGGCAGCCCGTAGGCTGCCAGTGTAAGAAAATCAGTGGACCAACGCCGGTGATTAGTGCTGGTGAAGGAGATTTCAAACTGGCAGCCTCGGTATAAGGAAATCCCAGTGGCCTGCCAGTGAAGATGAAGAAGAAGATAAAAAAAAAAAAAAAAAAAGGATGAAACGATTGCACTGGCAGGCTGCCAGTGCAATTAAGAGACAATAAAGGCGGTATGGCAGCTGCAGTTACAAATTTTGTAACAGCTGCCCAGCCTTAAAGACGATATGGCTGCCAGTAAATGCATATAATTAAGTTGCATTTTTTTTTTCAGCCGTTTATACAAGCCCATCAATCCCTGGGCCTGTGGCAGAATTTATTACTTTATTTTTTGGGCTATGGGTTTCGGCCCACATTAAACAAACAAGGCTTGTGGGCTTTAGACCTACATAAATTATGTAGTATTATGGGTTTTGGCCCATAGAAAATTTTAGCCCATAATAAAAATATGGATTTAGTAGGCTGGTTTAGGATCCGAGTTGGCCCGACCCGGTCCAGCCGCAAGGTCAATGGTCAAAGTCAACCGCTGACTTTGACCGTTGACTTTATAAAAAAAAAATCGGTGCAAATTTATTTTTCAAATATTGGTATATTGATATATATTTTGCAATAAGTTAATTAAAACAATATGTCACCAAAGTGACCTCTTTTGTGGAGATTAATTTTATTTTGAAATATAAAGGGTTGTGTATGCGATTTATGTTCTTATTGATCGGCCCAAAGGAAGGTCAATATTTAAAGTAAATGCATGTGCACATGTAGTAATCAACATGTGATGATTATTTGGATTTACATGTGACTAATTAATTGTCCCAAAGGCCAATTTATTTTTCGACATGTTCTTATTATCAATGTTTGATTACTACATTAAGATATCACTTACAAATTAATCTTTTATCCAAAGATAAAATATTAATGGAGTGCCCGATATCTTAAGATGGGTTTTACCTTTATTTGAATTAATTTTTGCTCTTAAGATAAGTTTTGTTTGTGAGCTTGTTTCAATTGTAGTTGTTCTCTTTTCAGCGATTAATCCTGCTAATATAACTATCAGTATCAACTCAATTCCTATGCTCAATGGCTCTAACTTCAAATCTTGGAAAGACAATCTTTTGATTGTTCTTGGAGTTATGGATCTCGACCTTGCGTTAAGGACTGATTCTCCCCCCACCCCTTAAGGATGAGAGTACCTCTGATGAAAAGAGGGATATGGAAAGGTGGGAGAAATCAAATCGCATGTGTATGATGATCATGAAGAGAGCCATTCCAGAAGCATTCAGGGGCACAATGTCTGATCAAATCAGTACAGCTAAGGAATTCCTTGCCAATATTGAAAAGAGATTCGTCAAGAATGAAAAGGCTGAAATCAGTACGCTCTTGACAAGTCTCATTTCAATGAAGTATAAAGGCAAAGGCAATGTAAGGGAGTACATTATGGAGATGTCTCATCTTGCTTCCAAGCTCAAAGCACTTCAGCTTGAACTCTCTGAGGACTTGCTAGTGCATCTGGTTTTAATATCCCTTCCTGCACAATTTAACCAGTTTAAGGTGAGCTATAATTGTCAGAAAGAGACTTGGTCTCTGAATGAGCTCATCTCACACTGTGTTCATGAAGAGGAAAGGCTTAAGCAAGATAGGACAAAGAGTGCTCACTTAGCCACTGCCTTTAAAGACAAGGGAAGGAAAAGAAAGAACGCTAAGGAAGCTGCAGGCACAGTACCTCAAAAGAAACAATTAACGAAATCAAATGATTCGATCAGTACTGGTTGTTTCTTTTGTGGTGCTGAAGGGCATAAAAAGAAGCAATGCACCAACTATCACGCTTGGCGTGCTAAGAAAGGTCTGCTTCTTGCTTTGGTTTGTTCTGAAGTTAATTTAACTTCGGTACCCAGACACACGTGGTGGTTAGATTCTGGTGCAACAACTCACATCAGTGTGTCTATGCAGGGTTGCCTGAGTTGCCAAAAGCCAAATGATGTTGAAAGATACATCTATGTAGGCGATGGCAAGACGGTTGAAGTTGAGGCAATTGGAAAATTTAGATTATTGTTAAAGACCGGACTTTATTTGGATCTTAACGAAACTTTTATTGTACCGTCTTTTAGATGGAATTTGATTTCTATTTCTGCTTTGGACAAATCTGGTTATTCTTGTTCATTCGGAAATGGAAAATTTAGTTTGTTTTATGATTCCAAATTATCTGGTTCCGGTTCTTTATCTGGTTATGATAATCTATATTTGATTGATACAATTGCTTCATTTAATGAATCCCTGCAATTAAGTACACGAGGTACCAAGAGAAAATTAACTACCGAGAATTCAGGTATATTATGGCACAAACGATTAGGTCATATCTCTAAAAAGAGAATAGAGAGACTTGTGTCAGATAAAATTCTCGATCCCTTAGATTTTACAAATTTTGACATTTGTGTTAATTGTATTAAGGGAAAACAAACCAATACAAGGAGATTTGTAGCCAACAAGACTATGGACATCTTAGAACTAATACATACGGATATTTGTGGGCCATTTCCTACGGTCGCTTGGAATGGTCAACAATATTTTATAACGTTCACAGATGATTTTTCCAGATATGGCTATGTATATCTCATAAGTGAAAAATCACAGTCACTGGATGTGTTCAGAAGTTATAAAGCTGAAGTTGAAAATCAACTCAGTAAAAGGATTAAAAGCGTCAGATCTGACCGTGGTGGTGAGTACTATGGTAGATATGACGGTTCAGGAGAACAACGTCCAGGACCATTTGCTAAATTCCTAGATGAATGCGGTATCGTCCCACAGTACACTATGCCGGGTTCGCCCACTATGAATGGTGCTGTTGAAAGACGAAACAGAACGCTTAAGGACATGGTAAGGAGTATGATTAGTCATTCTACCTTACCAGAATCACTCTGGGGAGAAGCACTTAAGACTGCAGCATATATCCTTAATCGGGTACCCACTAAAGCCACTACCAAAACCCCTTATGAGCTTTGGACAGGTAAGAAACCTAGTCTAAAACATTTGCATGTTTGGGGATGTCCAGCTGAGGCAAGGCCTTATAGGCCTAATGAAAAGAAACTGGACTCTAGGACGGTAAGTTGCTATTTTATTGGATACTCGGAAAGATCCAGGGGGTATAAATTTTATGATCCCACAACTAGGTCGATTTTCGAGACGGGAAATGCCCGATTCTTTGAGGATGTCGAGTTTGCGGGTGGTGATAAGGATAAAGACTTTGTCTTTGAAGAGGAATATATTGATATTCCCACAAGTGTTATTAGCATTGGTCAAGATTCTAATTTTGACCATGTTGAAAACACAACAAATCAAGACAATGTCGAAGCACCTCCTATTCAAGAAATTGTTCCAGAAGAACAACCTCGAGCACCTCTAGAATCTATGCCATTAAGAAGATCCACTAGAGAGAAGAGAAGTGCAATATCAGACGATTATATTGTATTTCTCCAAGAACATGAGGTAGATATTGGAGTGATGGAAGATGATCCTATCAACTTCCATCAAGCCATTGAAAGTTCTAACTCTCAAAAGTGGATTTATGCCATGAATGAGGAGATTAAGTCAATGAGAGACAACAACGTGTGGGATCTTGTCCCATTACCTGAAGGTGTGAAACCCATTGGTTGCAAATGGATATTTAAGACCAAAAGGGATTCAAAAGGTGATGTGGAGAAGTATAAGGCACGTCTTGTTGCAAAGGGCTTTACACAGAAAGAAGGTATCGATTATAAAGAGACTTTCTCTCCGGTATCTTCGAAAGACTCTTTCAGAATTATAATGGCATTGGTGGCACATTTCAATCTTGAGTTACATCAGATGGATGTAAAGACAGCGTTTCTCAATGGTAACATTGATGAGACGATCTATATGTTGCAACCTGAAAACTTTGTGTCTGGAGACCCAAAGAATATGGTTTGCAAACTTAAGAAATCCATCTATGGACTCAAACAAGCATCTCGACAATGGTATTTCAAGTTTCATCAAGTGATCATCTCGTTTGGTTTTGAGATGAATTTGGTCGATGATTGTATATACCATAAGTTCTGTGGGAGTAAATATATTTTCCTGGTTTTGTATGTCGATGACATCTTGCTTGCCAGCAGCGATATAGGCTTATTGCACGAAACCAAGAAATTTCTAGCTAAGAATTTTGAGATGAAAGATCTTGGTGAAGCCTCTTTTGTATTAGGTATTCAGATACATCGAGATCGCTCTCGAGGTATTCTTGGATTATCACAAAAGAGCTATATCGAAAAGGTTCTTAAGAGATATGGCATGCAAGACTGTAAACCAGGAGATACCCCTGTGGCTAAGGGAGACAAATTTAGTCTCAATCAGTGCCCTAAGAATGATTTTGAGAAAAGGGAAATACAGAAGATTCCTTATGCTTCAGTAGTAGGGAGTCTAATGTATGCTCAAGTTTGTACGCGTCCGGATATTGCGTACATTACTGGGATACTGGGCAGATATTTAAGCAATCCAGGAATAGACCATTGGAAAGCAGCTAAACGGGTCTTACGGTACTTACAGAGAACAAAAGACTACATGCTCACATATCGGAGTTTGGCTAATCTGGAGATCATTGGGTATAGCGACTCCGATTTTGCTGGATGCCAAGATAGCATGAAATCTACATCAGGCTATATCTACATGCTAGCTGGAGGTGCTGTCTCTTGGAAGAGTGCTAAACAGTCACTTATAGCCTCTTCCACGATGGCAGCTGAGTTCATAGCATGTTATGAGGCATCCAATCATGGAGTATGGCTGCGGAATTTTGTCACGGGGCTGCGTATAGTGGATGATATTGAAAGACCACTAAAATTATTTTGTGACAATAAGTCGGCAGTTTTATATTCCAATAACAATAGGAGCTCGTCGAAGTCGAAACACATCGACATCAAGTTCCTAGTTGTTAAAGAAAGAGTTCAGAGTGGACAGTTGTCTATAGAGCATATCGGTACAAACTCCATGGTTGCGGATCCGCTTACTAAGGGATTGCCACCCAAAAGGTTTCATGAGCATACTGCTCGTATGGGTGTTTTGGCAATTGATAGTATTCAGTTTTAAAGGGAGTTTTGTAATTTCAGATGCTTTTATAATATAGACAAATTTTCAGTTTATGGATATTTATGAGGTTATTTTCTGCAGAAATAAAGTCTTTGGTTTAATTTACACTCTGATTTCAGTATGGTTTGATCTCACTAAGGTTTAAGGGTGGACCAGTTGGAAATAGGCATGTTAAGATCATATTGCATGAATTTTCCATGCTACACATCCACATCATGATCCATGTCATTTAATTGTATTGGCATACGTGACCTTTGATAGGTTGAGTTACGATAAATGTAACGAAAACCGCTTAGATCCTATGTTGGTATGATTACTGGACCGGATTGGTTATAGATACATCTGTTAATGACAGCAAAGATTGAGCTCATTTGGTTATTTTTGCAAAACATAATTATAAGGTTATACATATAGCCCAAGTGGGAGATTGTTGGATCATTAATCCAACGTTGGGCTTATATGAGAATAATTATGTGTTTGTGGACTGTCAAATAAGGTGAAGCCTAATTAAAAATGATCTGCTAAGTATTTTTAGGCAATTGGGTTTTTGATGTATCTAATAGGGTGTGAACCTTTAATGTGTAGAGATTACGGGGTTATTTCTATTTTAGTGATGGGCTAAAATAGAAATACCAAAAGGGCACTTGGTTGCCTATATATATGGGGTCATGGTCCCCAGATTACATGTTCAACATTTCTCACTCTGACATCCCATTATCAGAGAGAAAACTAAGGTAGAGAGATCAAAGGGCTCTCAAAGGCAGAACTTGTTAATCTGGAAGGCCATCCATACGACTTCCGGATATGGATTCAGGTACGCTTCCGCTTTATAGTTTATGCAGTTTATTGTTCTTGATAATTCGACATGAATACAATTTCTGTATATTATGAAATGCTAGAACAAACACTTCCCTCTAACGGCTTAATTATCAAGTCTAATGGTGTCAGTATGTTGTTTTTTCTCTCCAGTTATTCACAAGAAACTCAAAGTTTATGCATGCCTGGTAGAACCTACCGATTCAAGTACATTGCTCCACAACCAAATTATTCTGAAGAACCCGAACAATGCCCGACGGCAACAGAGAAAACATAATATCAGATAGCATAGAATATGATGCTGGGTTTGAGCATTTCAGTTGCATAGATTTCAGCCCCAGGGATACCAGAGAATTTCGGTGTGAACTGTACACCTTTTGATTTGCTGTCAATGCTCGCTTGCATGGAACCTGTAGGGACTGTATGCCAGAGTCAAATTATATCTGAGAAAGAAAAAAAAGAAAAGAAGAGAGAGAGAGAGGTCCTACAGAATGCCATGGAACTTGTAATCTCTTTGCAAAGCAAATGACAAAATCTCTATTAACGCTGGCTCTCCATTGATCTATCATCCCATCTTCATAATCCATCCTAGAAGAAACAGAACCGGAAAAGTTTCTGCACCGAGGTCCCAACTTTATTCTTCATACAAAAAGGATATCACACTTCTCCAACTCCTCTAAAGAAGAGAGGATGAAATGGAGAATTTAACCCAAAGTAAACAAGATAAAGGGAAAAGAAGAGGGGGGCTGCTGAATGAAAGAGAAGGATCCACAGGTGTTGAGTCCGTCCACAACATACAAAACATACACATCGGCAGTGACAGCTTTAATTACCCTACTACTCAGAAAATTGAGAACCGTCAAGTTTTGAGGCAGCTGGCTTGTCCAAAAACCACACCAGCTTCCCTTTCGTTGGCTGCACCAACCGTGCCGGCAATGACAGGCAGTCCGGTCCTACATCATCAATTGCCAGGTGTACAGCCTCCGCTTTGCTCTCACCTGTCACAACCACGGCCACATTGGATGCTGAGTTGATGACAGGCAAAGTGAACGTGATCCTCTCCGGCGGGGGTTTGGGGGAGTCGGTGATAAAAGCTACCCACCCGGCTTTCTCGTCGAGCATAGGGTGGTTGGGGAATAGCGAAGCAACATGACCATCGGGGCCCATTTCAAGAAGGATGAGGTCAAACTTTGGGCAGTCACTGTTATCAGACACATTAATTGTCCGTGTTTTCACTAACTGTCGAATATGAAACTCGTATACATCAGCAGCCTCCTCTGCCGACACTGAATCATTGATAGAATTCACATGGCTGGGTACCACGGGCACCTGCTAGCACAGTGATAAGACCGTAAGTGACTGTCATAGAATTACCAAATAAGAGAAGCATTAAACAAGTTGAATCTTTTGTTATCTCCGCTTAAGGACCCTGATGAAGATAAATAAAGAAATGAAAATTTTCCACCTTAAAGAGGTAATCTACTTTCAAAGCCAATTGCGTTTTCTGCATGCTAATACTGTGCAAAAATATATAGTGACCCATCTTCATGCATAGTGATTGATCTTACATGCAGAGTTGGTAATGATTCCCTTCAAATTCACCAACATTTCTGATGATGTAATGGTGATCAAAATTTAACCAGATCTTTTCCTTGTAAAATGCAGCTGGCCCATGTTTCTGTGTCCCAAGGGGGAAACAGAGTTTATGTACTAAGGCAAGCTAGCATATTTCCTAGGCGTTCATGGAAGCTAGAAGAGCTCTTTCTGCATTTT
Organism: Salix purpurea; assembly: GCA_027405865.1. Classification (NCBI taxonomy): domain Eukaryota; kingdom Viridiplantae; phylum Streptophyta; class Magnoliopsida; order Malpighiales; family Salicaceae; genus Salix; species Salix purpurea. Next base: position 5,667,773 of record JAOWLH010000012.1, on the reverse strand, counting down.
AAAGAAATTTAGCTAAACTTTCCTGTTTCATCTTTGTTCAGGGGGCTGCTGAATTTCTAAAATGAACACCGTCACACATAAATGGTAAAGAAGTGCAGTGGAAAAGGAGAGAAGGGTCTCATGTTTATGAAAAGACACAGCAGTACTAAAGCATAACCACACAATATGGAATCAAACGTCAACTTTCTGATTTCATTTCTATTTAATGCTCATATTCATATATGCAACTCTTATTTCGGATTAGTACTAGTAGTAGTAGGGTAATTTTCACAACCACCCTTCGCAACAAGGAACGTGAAGCCCGGAAAAGCCTGCGGTGTTCACAAAGAGAACACCTTTGAATGTGCCTTCGTTCTAAAATTTTCAATATTTCTGCCATGTTAACCCCATGGAACAGAATCTTTGAAGACAAGATGAAAGAAGCTGCTTAAGATGGTGGATTGAGATAGATAGAAAGAAGAGTGGCTGAGATGGCACTGGAAGATGATTGTCAAAGATCTACTCAGGAATATTGGTCTGCATAGGACAAAAGGAAATAAATGATCGATTTTAAAAAGCCAGTCCAAAGTAGTTGGCGTTTTCAGTTATTTTGAGTTGTACAGAGCAGAAGTGTATAAAAACAGGCCAGTTACTATAAAAGAGAAGATCAATCACAAGATAAGGTGGTTTGACGAGAGGCTTGGCATCAATTAATTATAAATGCAAATTATCCACCCAAAACAGGAAAACCTAAGCACTGCATTGAATCAAGACAAGATTTGGGAGGTGGATTTATACTAACAATGGCATCCCGTTAAACCCAACGCATTGGCCGATTTAATACGGAAACAGAAGAATCGGTACTTGAATATTTGTTGAAAAAGGAAAGAAATCAAAACGCAGCAAATGCTTGACCAAGCAGCCACTTTAAAATACTTCAGTTCAATTTCCTTCCGTCTTTTTGGAAACTGGAAACTGCATGCTTGTAGAAAAAGAAAAGTTAGAAAATGTATATATATATAAGAAACCTTGGACAAAAGAGCATCCTTCACCAGCTTATAATTGCTATCAGCATGAGTTTTCCCAACAACACGTTCATCCGCCCAAAATATATACCATTTAGCCCAGTCTACAGTCTTGTTATAAGGAGTTTCACAAAGTTTCCTGTTATCCACCAGAAATTTAAAAGAAGCATCATAAAACCAAAAAAAAAAAGAGGAAACATGAAATGAAATTGCATAAATACCCCATCAAGCCAATGAGAGAACCGCCAGATACGGCAATGGCAAAGACACCCCTCTCCTTCACCGATGCCTCTGATAATTCAGCAATATATTCTGCCAAATCAGTGCCAAGTTCATCCAAATTCTCATGAATCCTCAACTCTCCTCTATCTTTATGAACCCTAGAATGAGCCATCCTACACAACAAGTTTAACAACTCAATTATTAACATATTTAATAAATGAACAACAGAAAACAAATATGGTCAAAGTAGCAACAAAACATAAACAACACAGTGGCAACAATTAAAGGAAAAACCGAGAGAGAACCATAACGTCAAATATCCACCAAGTGTCGCAGTTTATTGGCTATGAATTACCATGAAGATGACAGTAAATTAGATCATCTTCCCTTTACTGCATCATACTTTACTCAAAACAGAAAAAAACTCAACACTCCTCCAATACAAAATTCATGAAACAACAACATTCTCTCACATGCACAGGAAGCAAGGAAAATCTCACTTGATACATTCAGTCCAGATTTACAGAAATAAAATGGCATGATCATCATAATTCAAAGATCAGTGCCAGAAAAAGAAAAGGAAGATACATTAAACAGAGAGATTTCTCAAGAGAAGTAACCAAACCCAGATCGGAAAAACCATATATAAAAAAATATATCATGCCCCATTACACCAACAAACCAAAGCAACACAAACATACAAATTTCTCAAAATAAATGAAAAGCAAATTAAGAAAAAAGAAAAAGACTTTTGCAATAATACATGGAAAGAAGAAAGAAAGAAGTGCTTACAAAGAAGAAGAAGAAGAAAGAGAGGAAGAGAAGAAAATGGAAGATGGTGGTGACGACGACGACCGGTATATATCGACACAAACACGAGGTTATTAATATGCATGTCAGCCTCTAATCTCTCTGCGTGTATACATATATATAATAAGAAAAAGAAGAGTTGTAGACGCACGAGAAGAAGTTGTAGCAGAAGTAGAAAAGAACTAGAAGAGAAATGAACAGCAACAAATATTACCTTGTGGGTTTCCACGTGTGTCCAATGATCGTGACAAAACACACGCTCACAACGTAAGCGGATAAATTTAGACGGAAAAATATATCCTGTGTCTTCCAACTTCCTCCTCCTCCTCTTCTGCGTCTCTACCATTCTTCTTTTTATGTTTTATGTAGATGAGAAAATTTCTCAAATGCTAGATCCTCTCCTGTCTCTCCTCCGCACTTCCACTCAATTACATCTAATCTACCTCAAAATGTTTTCAAGATTATTCAATCAACGATACATGTGATTAGTGTTAACGTTACCAAACAAAAACCAGTGAGTTTTGTTGTTAACACGAACTAATTAGTATTGATTGGTCCCTCTTGTTATTTTTCTGGAAATAATAAACAAATGGATAAATCAAGAGGACGCTCGCAGAGTTTGTGACAGAAACAGAGTCTCTAGCCACCAAAACCCTTCCCTGATCATTTCATGACAAATGTACTCATACAGGCTTCCGTCTTCTTGCACTGATAGCTAAAACTTACCCCCCTTTACATATATATATATATATATAATCAACTCACATTACATTCGGGATTCAGTGGTGATAATTTTATTGTATTTGTCTTACGGTTTAACCTTTCAAATTTGATAATTAAACAAGGATATATAGAATACATGTTGCTACGGAGCGTAGGGGCTTTTTTCCTTTTTTTTTTTCTTCAGTCTCTTTGATTATTTATCATGTACAGGCAATCACTTTTCCTTCCCAGTTCTATGTTTTTTTTCTTTAGAAAAATCTCTCTTTCCCTTTTCCTCTTGCTTGATTCCCAAAAAACCAGATAATTTTTGAAGTTTTCAAAGGTATTTGTGTGGCTGTCTACCACTTGACCTCTCTCAAATTCTTGATCTTTGATCCCCATTTATTCCTCCACCAGCTAGGAGCGTGGAATGTATAATCTTGCACACTGAATCATGATGCACGCACAGTGGTTTTATGCTAGCTATCGATTTACAATGGATGGCCAGAATGATTTCCGGAATTTAAAATCTTGCACACATCTACAAGCTATGTGTATATACATATAATATAGTTTTAGTGGGTAACATAATTATATTTTATATTACTATAGTAATTTTTAGTGTCCAAAGCAATGTATCTATTATTTTTCTTATCGTAGTTGAAAGTATTAATTATGTCATCATAATCTTTTGGAGCTATTATTTATTTGACATAAACAAACTTTTCTGTCACCTTCCATGGTGCTTGTATTAAAGATATCATGTCAGCCATCATTTTCTCTAGTTTCTCCAACTTCCTCCACCACCATAGAAAAAGGAGAGAGAGAGAGAAGAAATTAATGATGAACATATCAAGAGAAGTTTGGAATCTCTTGCTGTCAATATCAAGCAAACAGAGAGAAATGAAGGGGTGATGGAAGTAAAAGTTCTTTTTTTAAATGAAAAAGGCACCAACAAATCAAAACCCTACATGATGACAAATCAAGATTTAGTTAATTTAAGGAGCCCAGTTTCAGGAATCTGATGCATCATCAAAAGGGACTTCATCCTGACGGAGTCTTAATATTGTTCACCCCTTTTAAGGATCGAGTTGCAGGAACCATGAAATGATGTCTTGCTGCCTGGTATCTTACCCTTTTGATTACAACTTTGACCACGACAACAAATACCTCTGACCATGCTCTCTCTGTCTATGCTTTACATCTTTTAACTAGCTACTTCTTCGAGGAGAATTTCTCATCTTTAGCACTTGTTTTTTCACAGGAGTACGAAAATGGCAAGAAGGAAAATACAAGTTTATTAAACTTTTTTTATACCGCAAAAAAAATAATGATAATAATAATAAAATATATATATATATGGTAACAGATCCTTCTCATCAAGAAGTAATAATAGTAATGGCAGGGTTATCAGCTGGTGTAGAAAAGACGAGCATGCTGTGTTTTCAAACATGAGAGGAATGGAGATTTTGGGCGAGGAATGGAAAGAATAAAAACTTTTGCAATGAAAGTAACTTCTGATCCACTATATATCCAACAGGACCATTAGTAATTGTCAAACCCTAATTCTTTGCTGGTTTGGTGGCATGTTCCGTTTCCCAACTCCTTGAATTATTAATATTAATATTTAGAAGGATAGTTTTATAACTGTCCTCGGAAATATTAATGCCCATCTAAATCTTTTTTTTTAAAAAAAAAAAAAAAAAACATACGGGGTCAACATAAATTGGGTAGACACCAGCCAGTGACTCGGATAAACACAGAATTCAAAAGAGAAGGACAAGAAAGAAATCATTGAAACCCTATTTTCTTATTGAAAGTTTGAATTCAGAGGTAACAATTTCTAAATCTAATTAATATAATTGCTAAAAGTCTTGATCGAAAAACTGGGTATCTTAATGGAAGCCAACAAGCACCGGTCAAGAGAGAATTTACGTACGGCTGAAAACAACAATAAGCATAAGAACGAATAATTAAAGTTCAAGGAAGAGAAGCATATCTAACTTCAGCTAAATTCTTCACTCTGAACTGCTAAAGTGAGTTTTTAAAATAAAACATGATGCCCTCGACATACAACTAACCCACTCAGCCATGATCATCATCATAGCTAGAACGCCGCCGTGTTCTTACCCACCCCTAGATTTATTATGGCAATGTTCATAGAAATACAGTATATAATGACTACTCCAAAACGTGGTTGGTATACAAATTAGGTGAAACGAGAAGGGAAAATGGAGGAGAAATTAAAGAATGCCAGTAATCTCTTCTTAAAGTCAAACCTAGCTTGCCTTGAAAATAGAAGATTGACTAGTCTAGAGCACAAAATAAATATTTTACTTATTAATTGGTGATTGGATATTTCTGAAAATGATGGCTCCATAATTCACACAGAATATTATATAATTCGTGTCGCTGTTCAAGGCTTCTACTCCATGCTGCTGTGTCTGCTGTCACGCTAGATGCTTAGCTCCTACGTGCTACGGGATAGTGTATATATGGAGGTAGCTTGCCCACAATTATTTTGTATATTAATCTGACTTATTCATCAATATTTAAGGAGGGAAATGATGATATAAGAGAGAGTTTATCTTCATAGCGATGGTTGTTTTGACATACGATGATTCATTTGTTTGACTTCCTCATGATCCGAGATAATAATACGTGTCAGCCACGTGAACTAACCTTGTGATTAATGAGAAAAGTTTGACCCTTTTTAGGTGACAGCTACTAGCCACGAGGCTCCCTCGGAGAGAGAGAGAGAGAGAGAGAGGAGAGAACAGTAGGCACTCTATCTATGAACCTGAATCAAAACAGTCTGGTTTGGTTTTCTCTTACGTAAGAAATTAAAAAAGAGTGCATTGTATTTTTAGATTTTTTTTTACTTTAATCAAGTTTTTACCTTTTCTCTTTTTACAGAAATAGAATAAAAAAATAAAAAGTTTTTTTATAGTATATATTTTATAATTTAAATCGGTTCGGTTTAATTTTGATTTACCGATTTTAATCTTAAAAAAGCAAAGCTGAACCAAATTTTTTTGTAATGGTTTAATTTTTCCCGGTTAAATTTTTTCAGTTTTTCTAGTTTGATCAATGAGTGGCTGAACGGAGGCTGTCCCAGAAGGTAGGGCTGTAACTCTTATTATATATGCTAATTTCATGCCAACTTTTTTCATTACAACGACAAGACGCAGAGAGATTGGAAGACTGGAAAAGGCATCCTCAGCCTGTAACATGCACAGTAAATCTTTCCTCCGCCATCTGAGGCGGGTGATAAGACCCGAGACTTTGTTTTGTCCAGAAAAAAACGTGATGTATATGACATGGAAAAATCAAGGGGTGCAATTTTCAGATAATGATATGCGGAAAGAATCTAACGGCGAAGTGTTCACGATGGTGAAATGATGGGCATTGAATTGAAGAGTTACAGTAAAATGATGATGATGATGATGATTGTATTGAAGTCATTCATCTGTCTTTCCAAATTCACAGAATAATCAATTGACTTATTTTTATTTTTCGTATTTGTTTTGTATTGAAAAGTAATATATAAATTAAAAAACTCAACTACAAGGGAAAAGAAAACTTGAGGGCTGGTGAATGCATAAAAAGAAATATCCATCCACCACACCTCATAACTATGCAATATAATAAATCAGGCAAGGTAGAATTCTTATGGCGTGTTTCACATCACAGCAAAAATAATGGTTGCCCAAAATTTGATTATTATTTTTTTAGTGTCATTTAATTATTTTGACATGCCAATATTAAAAAAAAAATAACAAAAAAAAAATGTACTATTTCAAGAAAAAAACACTTTAAAATATATCCTCTGCCAAACTCTCAACACCTGGAAAGATACACACCATGATAGCCAATAGGAAAAACACAAATGTAACCCTCTATCGCCTTCGAATAATTGAATGTATCAGCAGTCAAGATACAAAGATACCATTCCATGCATTTTGAATGGCAACGTTAATCTCCAGTCCCTCCTTTTGCGGTTTAATGGCCTGCCCTTGCTCTCAGGATCCCTGTTTTCCTTCACATCTGCCAGCTTCCATACACAGTTCTCCGATTCCATTTCCACGGAATCCAGGAAGAAGACTCCATTCTTTTCTGGGCCATTACCTTCTGAATAGCATACTCTCATGGGCATGTATTTAAACCGAGACAAATCATCTGGTACCTTGAGTATCCTCTCTGCGCCAGGAGTCGACACCTTCAAGACAAGAACAATGCTATCTTTGTGTGTACTTGTGGAATTACGTAAAACCTTGAAAGAATGATAAGAGAGACTTGTGTGATGAAAAATAAACAAGAACAGCCGGCCATAAATTACCTCAACAGCCAGATTGTTAGGTATTTCTCCGAGTGCTCCGACTTCCTCCAGTCTTTTCCTATATTCTTGACAGTAGCTTTCGAGCTCCTCAATGCTGGGACATCCATATCTGATGAACAATGATTATGGATATTAAATGTCCATATACAAGAAAACAGACTATCTTCCACAAACAAAATGACATGGATACAAGGAATTATATCCTCCAATTAGCTAAATAATGGATTTGTGGAGGGAATGCAACACAAGTGTGTTTCATTGAGAAGAAACTTCTCCCACCTCTTTCAAGAATTTTACGTTAAGAATCATCTGCAGGCAGCAGTATTTGGTTACTGACAAGGGTTTCTTAAACGTTGTCAATTAGATTCTAAATTGGTGCTTAATGAGCTATCTAATTTGCTCGATTATAAAACGCAATAGGAAGTCATTCATCTGTCTTTCCAAATTCACAAGAAGAGAAAACTTTACTGTTGGGACAGTTTATCAAGTCTGACATAAACATATCCATTCGGAGTAGTCTTGAAAGCGAAGAGGTCGATATCATCACCAAACGACAATAACACCTCACGAGCAATGGAGAGAGCTCGATCGCCCCAGGGTAAGCCTTGCAACACAACTCCACCTCCATCCCCACCATCACCTAACTATATCAATTCATGAAGAAACAAATTCAACTATAGTATATGAACGCGAAGATTTTCTATAAATTAATAATAATAATAATAATAATAATAATACCTTTGGCTCCACTTCCTCCTCCTCTTCCCATTCTTCTGATTCAACATCTTCAGTTGTTTCATCTGTAACACCACGGTAAGAAAAGAAAAAAAAGAGGGGGACTTTTATCAAACACTTAAGTAGCACGTGCTTTAGAACAAAGTTCCAAACTCGGAACCAATAGCATCGTTATGTTTGATAGATAAAAAATAAAAGGAAAGGAACAGGGCATTACAAGAAAGTAGATCATCTTCGCCCCAGGGTAAGCCTTGCAACACAACTCCACCTCCATCCCCACCATCACCTAACTATATCAATTCATGAAGAAACAAATTCAACTATAGTATATGAACGCGAAGATTTTCTATAAATTAATAATAATAATAATAATAATAATAATAATACCTTTGGATCCACTTCCTCCTCCTCTTCCCATTCTTCTGATTCAACATCTTCAGTTGTTTCATCTGTAACACCACGGTAAGAAAAGAAAAAAAAGAGGGGGACTTTTATCAAACACTTAAGTAGCACGTGCTTTAGAACAAACTTCCAAGCTCGGAACCAATAGCATCGTTATGTTTGATAGATAAAAAAAAAAAGGAAAGGAACAGGGCATTACAAGAAAGTAGATCATCTTCGCTGCTATTCTCTTCCGTGGAGATAGTGGTGCTCAAAAACCGAGGGGTTAAAGAAGAAGAGGAGTGGAGTGGGGTGGGTTGTTTTGAAAAGAAAGCAAGCAAACGAGAAGAAAAGGGGTTTTGAAGGGTTTTGATTCCATGTTCGTGTGTTGTGAAGGTGAAGAAAGAGAGGCTTCTAATGGTAGTGGTGGTGGTGGTTGTTGATAAAGATGTAGAGAAGAAATCTAGACCGCGACAGCCAGGTCGTAGTAGCAGATGCTGGATGATTCGCCCACTTCTCATTGCCGATCAGCGCTGTGACTATTCGTGTCTCCCTTCTCGCCGTCCCTCTATTTGCCGCTTGCCGCTTGCCGCTTACCGCTACCGCTATGACTGTTGTGTGTAATTTTTTTTAAGTTACTGTGTTTTTGAAAACCAATGAAATATATATATATATATAAAAAAAAAAAATTACGGTTGTGGTTATTTTTTAAAATAATTTTAATTTAAAAATATATCAAAATGATATATTTTTTATTTTTTAAAATTATTTTTGATATCAGCGTATCAAAATCATCTAAAAACATTAAAAAATTTCATTTAAAATAAAAAAAAAAAAAAATTTTGATCAAACACCAGTTTGACCACAGTGACAAACACGCATTAAAATAATAGAAAATATAAGTAAAAAAATTATTTTTTTGTAAAAGTAGTTTCCAACCACAGATAAACGGTGTCTCTGTATTCTGCTCATTGTGCCATGTATCTTGTATAAGTTTTTCCTTTTCTTTTCAGGCTTTATGTATCATTGCTCGTGATCTATTACGGGTTATCAGTTTTATTTTAATATAAAAATATGATCTCGTTCATATGTTTTTAAGTAAAACAAAGATTAATTAATTTAATAAGGCTTGTATTAATAAAAAAATTATTATGTTTTTTTAATATATATATATATTAATCAAGTTGTTCATAATCTCGGATGAGCAAAATACTTTGGGTAATTATCGTAATTACAAATTTATCTTGCAGATTCAGATGGACCAAGGCGTTGATTATGGTAGTTTTTGACATCAATCTTTGGCTGAATTCTTATAGTGGAAAATAATTAGTTAAAAATTACTAGTATCTTTCATTAATATCATATAAAATTTATATCGTTGTTTGTTTTGTTTAATTATTGCGAGCAGGCAAGAAATCGTGAAAGCCCATTCCATCATTTTCTCTTCTCTTCCCTCCATCATCCAAGTTCGACTTTGTCGAGGAAGAAAGAAGGTTATAGTGACCTGGAAAAACCACGATGGAAGTTAATAGCTGCGACAGAGTACAAAGTGAGAAAATATACTCGTTTATATTCCTATCTATTGCCATGTAATATACAGAGTGGCTGCAGGGAAAATAAAGCACAAAACTGTCCCCTCTGAGACCAGATATTTTGCCTCCTAAGAGAATTACTAACAAATCACAGCATTGCTCATGGTAAATAAAAACAAAAGGGCAGATGAACGGAGAAGAAGAGGCAGTCTCATTTACAGCACGTGCGATTATCTACAGTCGGAGGATAGTTCGAAGAGTATCACAGAGATTTTGAATGGTTTGTTTCTCTTGCGTTGCTTGCAACTCTTGGAGTGGCATCTCTTCATAGCACCTGCAATGATGCAAGTATATATATATATATGTATGTAAGTAAACAGAATAAGCAGCGGATCAATATAGTGCCTTGCAGAAAAAACAGCCCATCTATGCAACTGAGGTTTTCCCAGAACCCGAAAGAAAACTTGGGAAAGCAAGAAATGATTTCCACAGAGAAGTCATTAATCAAATAAATGCATAGGAGCTCAGTGCCGTAATTTATACCAGCATTCCCAGAAGATTAATAAGCAGGCCTTACATTTTGTGGTAGGCTAAAGCCTGCGCCAGATTCAGCAGCGTAGAGCTTGAAGTCAGTCTTTGGTAAACACTTGGAGGAAGTGGCATCTGCAGCGTATAAAATAAACACAAATAAGCAAAAAAAAATGCCTGTGAAGGGGAGAGAGAGGGAGATGGGTTGGGGGCAATAACCTCGTTTTGTATCCTTCGGCCCTTTTTAGATGGTCCATCACCGGAAAAAAGCTCCTGAAGTGCTTCTGCTGCTACAGTTCCACTATTATCATACCGGATGCCTCCAAGCACATTGTCTGATAAGAGAGCAATGGGGGATATGTCTGTTGCCCGCAGAAATGGAATGGGCACCGTATTACCTGCTGCATATATGGACCAAAGCTGCATAGAAATGACTTCACCGTAAGCAATCACAATAATCCACATAAGAAAATAAAGAGTTAAATACAGAAGAGAACACTTGAGCCTAACTGAAAATCCAATTTCAATAACGCTAAATTCATATACTGAAAACAACACATGTTCAGTGTGCAGCACTTGGAACAAAATCATTTAGGGAATGTTTGGCTCCACGACTTGGCTGCGCTTTTTTTTTTAATACATTTCTAAGAAAATAAACATTTGAAAAGCAACTATTACAATAATATCATACAGGCTCATGGATGAGTTCAAAATGAGAATAACCTTATCTTGCAATGCAAAAGCTTTTCTGCTGACTGTTTCATTCTTTAAAGTGGAACTGCCCAGGCCGCCGCCACCTCCTACTTGTGCTTTAGATAAGGTATTTTTCTTGAGATTCTGCTCAGGAAAGCCAGAAACTTCAGGAGTAGATGTCTGTATAGTCTGCAATGCAGGAAGCGATTCTCCATCCAAAAGATTGTTTGCAGCAACCCCCATTGCTTTATCCAGCCTAAAAGAAAAGTCTTAATTAATCGGTGCACTCTAACTTGCAAGTAAAATAACACGAGCAGGCACTAGGCAATGGATATCAGCTTGGAGGGAAACTCAAGATAAACTAAAGGGAAGGAAATATGTATAGGCGTTAAAATTACTGACCAATGAATTAAACTGTAAGAAATTAACTGAAAAAACGAATTGAGAGAAAAAAACCAGACAACAATTTAAAAACTAGAAAAATTATCCAGTCCGGTTTGGTTTCGGTTTCAGAAAGTTGAAACCAGTTGAACCACACCAAACTGGTTCAACCTAATTTTAACAAACCAAAAAAGGGTATAAATACAAACTTATGCTAACCCTAAATTAATTTCCCCTCCCGCCACCCCTCCCCTTGACCTCTCTCCTGTAATTCACAAATCACAACTAGCATCAAATAAGAAGAATAGCAGGCTGTCTGACTGCTTCCCTTGAGAGTTTAGACCCCCAAAACCTTGTCTCTGTTTTTGAACAAGTCCTCTCTCTCTCTCACATTCTGCTCTTGAAACTTCAGACACGTCTCCTGCTTCACCTCTATTTCTGCTACATTTAACAGCATTGCAAGTGCCATCCCACACCACTCCTTACAGATACACATTACACACCGCTTTGCTCACATATCCCTTCTCATTCATTGTCTTCTCTGCACTAAAACTAGCTCTCTCTCTCTCTCCTTGACAATGGTTGGGCCTGCAACTGATAAAAAAAACAGCAGCATTGGTTGTGCCTTAATTGAAAGATGAGCTTGCCATTGTTATACCAACTACAACTTGGATTTCTGGGAGAAGTGGAGGCCATTCTTTGAGCCATACCATCTTATCCTTGTTCAAGATGGTGATCCATCTAAAAGACTATTAAGGTCCCTGATGGTTTTCAATGAAAAAAAACGGACAGGTTTGGTGCGGATCAAAATTTCCAGAAATTGAAAATTCCAGTTAAGTTATATTTTTGGTCCAAACCAGACCGGCCCGTGAACACCCTTGTGTACAGGTATAACCCTATACCGAGAATAATCGATACCCAATAAACTGGGAAAATTCTCTCAAATAAATATCAGAATTAAATGGTGAATTGAATACCAGGGATCAGCTAATTTTCCTCCTGTGCCACTAGCTGAGAGGCCTTCTATGTTTCCTGGGTGGTCTTGTGAGATTTCCCCCGCATCATATAATGCAGTCTGAAAGCCTGTCTTATCTGCTTCCTCTCCATCATGAAATACAAAAGTTCGATAGTCACCTGCACACATATGAACCAGAAAGGAATAGGGGATTAAAAACATATCAAATCATCTTATGTTAGTCTAAACACATTTTGAACCAGGCTAATTTCTCTCTCTCATGTGTCAATGACACCGTGTTGTTGGCAAGGAGGAGCTTTTTAGAAGGCAGCAGGCCTAGTCACCAAAGATCAAACCTCACATGCCTACTGTGAAGCACAAACCAGAAAAATCCCTAATTTGGCCAAAATTACTATATCAGTCTGAAATATACAGCAATGGTTGAAAGGGACTAGAATGCAAGGTAAGATTGAACAAGTGAAGTCCTGTATGCTTCATCGGTGAGATATAAAGTAATGTTCCATCCATTTCAACCACAGTCGAATAAGATTGAAAAAGGTGTTTGAGGACCCAACAGTAAGTGTTTATCCATAATAGACTTATCCACAAACTCCATAAGGCATACGTGGCAGTCCAGGCCTGGTGATAACTCCATCACATGGCAGGCTAACTATCTGCAATAACCGCTCTCAACTTTCCAGAAAAGATTAAGTTTGATGAAGACCACTGTCAATCAAGCTCTAAGCAGGCTGTTTGAGATATGTAAACAAAATCCACTTTATATGATTCTACAGAAATCAGCTTCGGTATGATTCTACAGAAATCAGCTTCGGTGTATTCCTAAGTTCTCCAGGTGAAGTTCATGTGAAAAATATTTTTGCAGCAAAGCCCTCCCCCCGATACATGACCAGTAGCTGTAAACTCTTAAATTCAAAACTTTTTGCCTCCTATCACAAGGCATAGAATGCAAGCAAAACCATACCTCCCCCAGCCATATCGACACCATCTGAAGAGCTATGTACTTCATTTACAATAGGAAGTCGATTTGACGGAACAGTGTCTCCATAAACCTCATTCAGTTTTGGACCTTCAGTTGGCTGTTTCAGATTGAGATAAGTTAGGAAATACTTAATGATTTCTCAGAAATAGTTAGAAAGAGATATCTTCAATTTCTAAAAGATAAGAGATTTGGCAATAACAAACTTCTGATTCAACCGGGGCAAGATTTTGGGCATGCAAAGACATTGAGGTCCTAATTTGCCTGGACTTTTCAATCTTTGGAAACATCGCAGAGGCTCCAACTTTGCATCTATCAATAAATTTGTGCTAGGTTCCATCAAAATACAGGAAAAACAGCTCAAGTCAGAATTACTAAATAACAACATGATGTATAAAGAGGTTCCAGAGAAATAGATAATATGAGAGAGAAGAATTCTGCACATGTTTCAATCCCTTAATAAAATAAAATGTCATTACTGCAAACCAACTCAAGTCTATGAAGTTGCAGTCCAAAAATAGTTGAGCTTGAGCTTGGGTTCTTAGGTAAGCTACCTTTATTTAGGTCTCTAAACTATTATGGTCTAAACTAGTAGTTGTAATGCATTATTTGTGTCACCAAGTTCATCTTCTTCAAGTCATAAATGAAGAGCCTTATTATTCTGCCAAGCCAACCATGAGTGTTTGTCAAAGACAAAAATCTCCAAGACAATTATTTGAAGCTACACCAATGTTTAAATTACACAATAATCTGTTTACAAGGTTGGACAAGATATAGGCCCAGGGCAAACCTAGAACAGTCACGATGCATCAGAAGGATCAGTGAAAAAGAAAAGGCAGCTCTAGACGTGTGACCAAACCCGAATGAAAGAGCAGTCCTAGCCTAAATGCATGCAGCACAGTTCTAAATAATCAGTACACCTTCCAATATGCATATTTTCCCTGTTGACATATACAAGTCTCCATACCTTCAGCATCTCAGATGCCATTGGACGTGAGCGGGGTTCCTTTGTAAGGCACTTTGCCACAAAATCATGGAAGACAAGAGACCTGGCATATAAAACAACACATGGTTAAACACCACACCATATGCTGCTGGGTCAAGAATATGTAAAGGCAACCACTAGCAAATCACTGCAAAAGATTGTGGGTGAAATGAACTGAAAGGCTAACCATTTTTCTTTATCCTCGAGCATCGGGGCTGGCTCAATGGATATCATGAACAAAACCTATCACGGATAATAAACATGCCACACTTAAAATTTAAATTGCGAACAAAGGTTGATCAAATGAGCTCGAAAAATGCCTGGGCATCATAAATAGGAGAATATGTGTAGTCAATGATGTGCATGTATTACCCATAAGCTTCCCAACAAAAACTATCCAGTAACAGTAACAAGTTCAAATGCATGAGTCACTAACCCTCATAGGATGCACTGTGGATCTTGGGGGAAGTCCCTGAAGAAAAAGAAATGAAGTGAAAAATTTAGAAATCATCAAAAACTTTTTTTTTATAATAAAGAATGACAAAAGTGATTGCAAAAGGAGTGAAATAATCTAAGAGCAACACAACATTATTGATTACTGAGCACAAGACAAACTCTCTCTCTCTCTCTCTCTCTCTCTCTCTCTCTCTTTTCTGTTTCTGTTCTTTTCTCCACCAGCACTAGAGTTAACACCAAATTCTTTATTTGTCACTATTTGATCTATGGATGGGGAAAAACAACACAACAAATAAATCAGACAGTACTGGCTTTCTTTTTTTTAACTAGCTATATCTTATCCCACGCTTGTACGTGGATGGCAACTTGAATTATTCAAACCAGGGACAACTTTAGCTGCAACTATCACGAAGCAGCTAAATGGGAAAAGAGCAATCATAAGTAGCTGCTATAAGAAACCAAGCAACTTGGAAAACTATCAAGCTTTTTGAGTGAATCCTTGATGTAATTATAAATGTGTATACCTCTGCCATTTCAATAGCAGAAACACCAAGAGCCCATACATCCACCTGAAAGAAAAATATGAACAGTAAGAATTTAATCATAAAGAGACTTGTGGAACAGCAAGTGTGCGTTGTGCTTCCAAAACATCGATGCCTCCAAGAATTGGACAATTATATCATGCAGGCACAACATGCACTAGATATTGACTGAGAATTTTTTTGAAGGAAAGAATTGAAATTATTTTTGATCGAAAGAATAGAAACAACAGAGGTCTCTGTTAAAAAAAATTCAATTTCTTGTCAGTCAGTCATCTGGCCCTACTTGAGAGATACTTTTGATGGTTCAGTCAGCATAGTATTGTATGTGAATAAAGCTCTTGGAACTCACAACAAAAGCAAAATGAGATCATGTGAACACCCATATCTATACACATAATATGCTTTCAAGTACTATTACCCAATGAAAAGGGAAGAAAGTTAGACAGTAGAAAGAAAACACGTAGTGATAAAGAATGGAAATGATACCTTCCCATCATATCGACTTTCTTGGATAACTTCTGGAGCCATCCAATGTGGAGTGCCAATAAACTGCACAAAAAATAAAACTCATTGGTCCATTACCTGTATATAAAATCACAAGCTAAAATATTTGATAAAAAAATCTCTTAAAAACTCAATAAGCAAACTAGACAATCTTCATTAAGAAAAATGGAACCAAGAATAAGAGGTCGAGTTTTTAAAAATACAAATAAAAAAGCAATTCCAACCACCTCACATTTAAACAAACATGCCAGCTTTTAATTTGTTCAAATACTTTGAAAATTATTTATTTTCTAGTTTTCTCTTCTCTATACTTGCCTTTCCTTCTCCTATACATAATATAGCTCATGTTGAGTAAAATATGCAAAAATTTGAAACACCATTTTTATAAAAAGAAAGATTTTTGGTGAGGTGGGCATTTTCTGCTACCGTATATCGTGATCACCCTTTAGGCTTTTGCCTATAAAATCCTCTAACCCTTCTCTCTCTCTCTCCCTCCCCTTTTTTCTTCAAATCCACTCTCTGAAGAGACTCTTTTTTTTCTAAATGAGGGTAGATGGAAAACAATGGAGCAGGATTCACATGTTTATTGATTTTCTAAACTTTCACACGAATAAAAAACATGTAGCTTCATGAGCACTTTTCACATTTGGAATTATTATTAGAGAAGTACCAGAAAATTTCAAAAAAAGAAAGAAAAGATGAGAAAACTTGAGATGAGAGGATGGTATGTTGAACAAAAGAAAGAACTAAAGGATAAGGTCTTGGGACGTTTCTGATTGAACCTTTATTATTTACTATATGGAGAGCCAAAAAGTACTGTCACTCAAAATAGCTGAATTCTTGAAGCAAAGAAACAGTTTAGTGTTCAAGTGCAGGAAGAAAGGAACAGATACAGGAGAGAGAGAGAGCATTCTATATGTTTGTTTTTCTCTCTTTTTTCATCTTCAGTAAATAATTTAGAAAGAAAAATAGAATGCTGACATATCATGTGGTTTCAAGTCTATACAGCATAGACTACCTTAATTACAAGTTGGCCAAACACCCTATTTTGGTAGAAAGATGAAAAGTAGCATATTATGAGAAATAAATTTGAGGGTGCCTTATTGTAGGAAAGACAACTTGATGAAGGTACATCGATAACCTTGGAAGTGTACATTTTCAAATACATCACAGGCTGACATGCAGAAACTTAACATAAAGTTTTCTTTCCAGACATCAGGCTTTTGCTGAGGCATACAATTCTATACTAGGAATACTATTGTCTAGAAAAAGCAGGAGCACACTACACGCAATTCTAATTCACAGAATATGAATTCATGAAAACTGCATGTTAGATCAACAATTACTGTACCGTATTACGCTTTGACATGGTCCTTGTAAGCTGCGCGGCAACCCCAAAATCACCTGCTCAAACATTTTAATAACCACAAATGTCTGGATCAGTTTGATGGTAACTCTGCACTCTAGAAGTTTGAATATAAAAGGGAAAGGGTTTTAAACTTTAGCAGAAGAAAAGGAAGTGATATTTCAGTAGGCTTTCACAAGAAAAAGCATGTTGCACGGAATGAATTCTGAGATAATCAGTCAAGTATGACATTAAATACAGCCACAAATTCTAATCCTGGAAATATGACATTTTGATCCAAACATGGCCTGCCTCTCCAACAATGTTAGCAGCCAGAAACAAGACATGTTTAAAAACTTTTCTAACATCTTGTATATCTCGATACAATGGAAATCCTTTCATAGAGTTTTAAAATTTTTCAAGGGAAACAAACTCAATCATCAAAAGTTCATATCAAATTTATGAATTTTATTTCCTTCAGAAGATCAACCTCCAATCCATTTGTAATGCAGAACTTAAATGTAGCCTAGCCCGTGTAGCTTCTTCACTAAGGAGACTATAAAACACTGATAAAGGCAACAAAACAAGCAAAATTCGTTTATGTTGTGTGATTTTGGAAGATAATGGTATTTCTGTAATTTCCAGACTTGCCGCAAATTATCAAGGTCTTGTTTTTATTTTATATCTTAGTGTCCTATTAGTCCTTAATTAAGATATGGTGCTCTGATTTTCTATCTTCCAGATGTGACTCCTAAAACAGCTGCGATAATGAAGTTGGTAGCCCTTCAACTTTAATCACTAATATAAATTCCAAACCCTATATCCCTTTCCTCTAGTCTAAACCCTTAGAATTCTCAAATCCCAGCCCTAATCCTCCACAAATCCCCAGTAGTACAGAAACTTCAAATCTGTTGGGTCATAACTTCAGTCATTAACAAGTGCAATCATTCCCACTTCATTATTTTATATTAATCAAGACATCATGGATGTACAAGCATTCAAGTCAGGGAGCGAAAATGAAAAGTTGGGAGCAAGTCCATGTCATGGTATTCAAACAGTCTTTTGCGCCATGAAAGCTATCAATGTCATTTAAAAAACAGCAGAACTACCAAAAAGCATTTAGAATAAATAATAATTAAAAAAACAAGAGGTGAATCCTTTCAGTTTCTTGTAATCATAAATGAAGTTCCATTATTTACCACATAATTTTTGAAAGAGCATACTTACCCAACTTGACTTCGCCTTGTTCAGTTAACAATATATTACCACCCTTAATGTCTCTATGGACCTTGAAAATAGAGTGCAGATAAGCAAGGCCCTGCATGATATTTAGAAGAACAAGAAGGGGTACAAATCAAACCACCATAGTATGTAAAAATAAAACAAATTGAAAAAAGCAAGAAATGGAATAGGCAAGTATCAACATTTTCTTCTCACAAGTCCCAACCAATTATAATCAAAGATACCTTCAAAGCTTCTCTACATATGTATGCTATTTGACACTCTTCTAAAGGTTCATCAGTAACATTCATTAAGTCAGCAACACTTCCACCCCCACAGTACTCCATAACAATCTGCAAAAAAAAAAAAAAAAAAAAAACATAATAGTAATAATAGTAACAGCAACAGCAACAGCTAGACTTGCAATAACACCCCAGTAAAAAGCATCTAGCACCACAAAAAATATACTTGTGATAGGGTGAAAACTGTAGAATCAAACTGATACTTCTCCTCAAATAAGTAGCCAATAAGAGTTCATACCCAAAGATATTCTTCACCTTGATAACTCCCAAGATATCGAACAACATTTGGATGACTGCATTGTTGCAACATCTCAATTTCACCGCGAATTTCTTCATATCCCTCCTCCTGCATACAAGCAGCATTTGGACCCACGTCCAATATTCATTTGACCAACAAATTAAAGAGCTTAATGATAAGCAGAACAAGGAAGCACACTCACTCCTTCGGTCAATGATATAACTTTGATAGCAACAAGCTCTGAACTCCGTAGATCCCTGGCCTTGTAGACAGCCCCGTAAGACCCCTTCCCTAACACCCAAGAAACAAACTCAGCACACAACACTCTAAAATACTCAACTGAAAGTGAGTAACAGATACCAGAGACAAGGTTTAGTCGGAATATTTAAGTTATCGAAAACACACCACTAACTTGTCAAGTAAACATTTAAACCTCACCCATTACCACAATGACTAAAATGCTAGCTTTAAACCATAATATACCATCCCTTGTTCTATATACACATCTATATTCAAACTCAGTATGCATAATTAACACAAAATTACGCTTTCAAAAAGTGCACGCACCGAGTTCATTGAGCAATTCATACTTAGTAGTAGGATCTTCTCTAGTAACACTCTCTGGAATCGAACTCGAAGACATTTTGCTTTGCTGATGCCGGTGTTGTTTACCCTCCTCTCCTAGAAACCCAATCCCTTTCCGCTCCTTTCCAAACCCTAGCTCCCCGGACGCCTGCATACTCGCCACCGCCTTCCCCATCGTTGATCCGCCGCCACCACTACCGCTCCTCCTCACCACCGTCGATTTCACCACATATGTCCCAAAATCCTCTCTCCCATCATCATCCCCGTCACTATTATCTCCGATATCATTAATTTGGCTTTCAAATTCCGTGAAAGGAGCGCTATGAGGTTTCCTTGGAGGGGCTATCGAGGATGATGACGACCATGGCTGGTTCTGGTGGCGTCCGCGGCCGGCTTTGACGATCATAGTGCCGAAATCAGCGTCGTCGTCGTCGTCGTCGCCCCCTCCAAAGTCTTTTGGAAGGCGTTTGAGGAGAGGAGGAAGAGATTCTTCGTCTTCTTCTTCTTCTACGTCTACGTCGTCGTTTTTGCTGCTGTTTTCTCCCACTCCTTTATAGAGCATCGTAGCGTAGATGTTGTCGTCGGGTTTGAATTTGGATTCGGAGTCTGAGTCTGAGTCTGAGTTGTGAATTACGACAGTAGAGTAGATATCCGATTTATTAGGGGGTTTGCTGGTGCGGGTCCGGCGAGATGGGGATGGATGATCCATTCTCCACATCGAGTGTGAAAAGGAGAGAGAGGGAGACAGACAGAGAGAGAGAGAGAGGGAGACAGTAGAAGGAGGAAAGCGAAAAAATGGTGCGTCGTGATGGGCTTGCCGGGGAATGATTAAGCTCTTTGAGCTTAATTGAGCAGACCAGGTGCTTATAAATCCAGCCCATCTCACAAGTCCGAAACCCATCTGGATTTAAAAGTCATGGACAAGTCAATGCAATAGAGGTTGATTTTAGGCATCCAAATATAGAGCCCATGGGATTTGTTCGATAATTCCCAATTTTATGATATTTAAATTCTCAAAATAGCCTACTATTTTTTTTATGTGATTATACTCCATTTCCTGAAAAGTTGAGCCCAAATGAGTGAATAAAATCTCAGTTGCTCTAACTTTTTACAAGGAATGCATATCTTCACTCGAATTTGAAACCTACTTGGTAAAAATAGACTAATAACTGCTTAGCAATAGTCTAGCATGTCTATTTGCTTGATGTTTCTCTCATGCTCCTCACACAATAGTAAGGTAAGTCATGTTTGACTATTTACAAATATACTTTAAATTTTTAATAATTTCATTTTTACTCTTGAAGTTTTATTTTATACGTTTTAATCCCGACCGAAGACCAATTTATTTAGATTCATCAAGCAAGCAATGATGAAATTAAAATACATACATAGTATATTTAAACCCCTGAACTTTGATAATAACAAAAAGTATAGCAATATGATTATATCATGATTTTCAAATGAGATCAAAACTTTTATAATTATATTCACAATAGCTATATGAATAGTTATATACGAACTTGACATGCATGGAAGTTCTTATGTTTTTTAGTCCTTTTTTTTTAATTAACTATTTTTATTTTTTTCTCCATATAACCATGTCGACATAAATCTTGTTGATTGATAACTAAAAACAAATCTGAAAAACTCACAAGACAAGTGCAAATTAAAATATCTTGCACTACCAGATGAAATATTTTTCTGGTTGTGTTTATTAAATTTATTTATTTAAGTTTTTTTATTAAATCAAACAATAATATAAAATCCTCCTACCAGCAACAAGGATCGGTTTGCTAGGAGGGATGGTAGACGATTGGGAGTGGATGAGAGGTGACGGGTGGAATAATTTTCTTGTTTGGCATGATTCACGGAGGGACACCTTCTAAAGGAAATTCCAGACAAGCATACCCAGAGACAGCAAACACGTTGACACTGCTCTATTAATAAGGAATAAAAAAGGTCCAGAAAGAGAGAAGGAAAGAATAAACAGGGGGGAAATATAAAGTTGGCAATGCTATTAGAAACAACATATTGTTCAGATGCTATGTATCAGAACATATCCACCGAATTGTTAAGAGATGCTCAGGCATCTAAATCCCACGATGGTGATTGAATAGTTGAAACAGCAAGGAGAACACAGAAGATATTACAGCACATGATCCCACATATTGGCATGTATTATATTGAAGATGAAAGCATGGTTTCATTCGAGCTAAGGTTCACAAAGATCAACAAGCAGAACTCCATATGAAGAAGACATGGTTGCACGTGTCAATTGCTACCACCACCGAAGAGGTATCCCAGAGAAGATCCACCACCGGGAGCAGCATGGACCTTGGTTGAAGGTCGGTCCTGAGCCAAGAAACAGGGTTTTTAGGTTGAGAAAAAAAAAGTTAAAAAACAACTTCAAGAAATAACCATTTGACTTTCCCGAAACAAAATTAAGCAAGTTGTGTTAAAACATTTAAACATGTTGTGTTAAAACATTTAAACAAGTAGCTTATTGTCTGTTTAAAGCAACTTCCAGAAACAGTTTTTAGAGCACTGTGAATGATTTGGAAATAGCATTCATGTAGTTCCAAGCCCGCCTTTTTCAACTTTCACAATGTATCTATTGAAGCTTGATCAAATGAAACCATGAGAATACTAAAGGAATGATCCGATGAATGCTAGAAACCACACAAAAATTTCAACCTACTGGAAACCCAGAACCCTAAAACAACCAGTGGCACTTCATACTTATTAGGAAGCAAAAATGCAGTTTGATAGTTACTAAGAAAATGGCATTCTCCCATATGTATTTATGCACATCCCTCTGCCACATAGGTCGTAATCACTCAGAGGATAATGCCTTTCCATTTCCACAAGACAAGTGAATCTTATAAAGATCTAATAAGGCATGATGGTTTGTCACAGAGAAGAACTGTGGCATGGCTTGAATCTGAGCAAGTTGTATCCACCCAAAACCAGCATGGACAACTGATAAAAACTGCTCCAAGAGCAAAGGTTTCAAAAATCATACCGTGATGAAGTTGCCAGCGTTCTGACCATCTGCCCTCATATAGTTGTTGGTAGAAGAACTGTTGATACCAGCAGGAACCGCCCTGTTGATTTCAGCTGGCTGAGGGGCTGCAGCAGGTTTAGAAGGAGGTGGATTGTTTGCAGGCTGGACCTCGCTTGGAGCAGCTTGGGCGTTGTTTGTGCTAGGTTTCGGAGCCTCTCCACCCCCAAACAGATAGCCCAATGAACTCTGCCCTCCACCAGCGCTAACTCCACGACCCATATTCTGAATTTAAAAGGAACAAAAATTAAAACATGCCCCAAGAAAGAATGAAGTTAACAAAGAAATAAACTCAATGAAATGAAATGGCGTGTGTCACAATAAGGATGAAAAGAACCGTGATTAATTAATTACCTGTATTTAGCACTCAGAAATCACACAAACTACTCTAATCACGGCTTGACAACTTAAAAGATCAACAGACCCATCAACCAATTTCTGAATAGCCATTTGAAATCAACAAGCTCACCGTCAATCTATTTAAAAAAACATCATTTTTTACTTACGCTTTTCTAGTTGTATCCTTGGGTAACACAAAAGGATTAGCACGCTTTCAATCCCTTTCTAGATAGCTAGCTAGCCAACACCCACATTATATCAAACATGATCCCAGATACACGCATATATATATAAAGTAAATTAAGTAATACAGAAGCCAGCATAAACAAGAAAAATGCCTGAATCAAAAAAGAGAAGAGAACAGCAGATCTTAACAAAACATGTCAATTATCATCGAATCACAAAAATAGTGAAGAAAAACGTCACTTCACGGTGCGAATGGTTAAAAGGAAGAAATTAGCAGCACAGATTTTTTAGGTGAATCTGAGATCTAAAGACTCGGGATTTCGTAGAGTTACCTTTCGAGGGATTTGGATCTGACCTGCCAAGAGAGAGAGAGAGAGAGATGCTGCAGCTCAATTCGAAGAGTACTAGATAGTAACTGCTGGAAGGGAACGAGGTAAAGAAAGCGATGGGTGAACGTTACGTATTTATATAACAGATTGTAAAATTGCTGGGTCCGCTTCTTCTTCTTTTTTAATTTCCTTATTTATGAACAATTTTTATAATTTAAAAAAAAATGATGCTAGAAGCTTTATTAACTCAAGAGTTTCAAAAATTTATAAAAGATTTCAAGACAATATTTTTCAATACATTAATTTTAGAATTACTAATTTGTTGACTGTCCGATTAAAAAATAAGTCCATCGCACTCCACGTGTAAATTTATTGGATGCAATGCATCTCTCTGGGAGAATGCTGCGTGCAGGCACTTGGTGATAATAGTAATTTGCTTATTTAACGATTTAATTTCATTTGAAAATACATTTTCATCAAATAGTTATACCAATTAAATTGTCATGAATACAACCGTAAAAAGGAAGAAGGTTAAGGGTTTGTTTGGGAAGGCGGTTGTACCGCTTTTCCTCAAATTTTGTTTTTTTTATTTTAAATAATTTTTTTTGATGTTTTTAAATTATTTTGATGTATTTCTAAATGAAAAATATTTTTAAAAACAACCACAACCGTCTTTCCAAACAAACCCTAAATTGGTCCTCGTGTAATTCATTTCACGGGGGTGCTGAGGACAAGGGAGGAATTAACAGCACCATAAAACAGGAAACTTGCTCCCTCCATCGAGCATTACACATAATCTTCGTGTTGCAAGTATAGAATTAGAGGGTTTGTTTTTTTATGATTTCAATTTTAAGTTATGTCGATTATTTAAAACTTATATAATCATTAATTTTAAATCTAGTGAAATTAATTAATTTATTAACAAGAATACACGTCTAAACTCAAAATTAAAATATGCTAGATAAAATAGCCTGGTATGTCTATTTGCTTGTTGTTCCTCTCATGCTACTCGCACAATAGTAAGGGAAGTCATGTTTGATTATTTACAAATATAGTTTATGTTTTTAATAATTTTATTTTTATTCTTGAAGTTTTATTTTATACGATTTAATCTTGATCGGAGACCAATTTATTTAGATTCATCAAGCAAGCAATGATGAAATTAAAATACATACATAGTATATTTAAATCCCTCAAATTTAATAATAACAAAAAGTATAGCAATATGATTATATCATGATTTTCAAAGGAGATCAAAACTTTTATAATTATATTCACAATAGCTATATGAATAGTTATATATGAACTTGACATGCATGGAAGTTTTTATGTTTTTTAGTACTTTTTTTTTAAATCAACTATTTTATTTTTCTCTCCATGTAACCACGTCGACATAATCTTGTTGATTGATAACTAAAAACAAATCTGAAACACTCACAAGACAGGTGCAAATTAAAATATCTTATACTACAAGATGAAATATTTTTCAATATTTTTCTGGCTGTGTTTATTAAATTTATTCATTTAAGTTATTTTATTAAATCAAACAACAATATAAAATCCTCCTACCAGCAACAAGGATCGGTTTGCTAGGAGGGATGGTAGACGACTGGGAGTGGATGAGAGGTGATGGGTGGAATAATTTTCTTGTTTGGCAGGATTCACGGAGGGACAACTTCTAAAGGAAATTCCAGACAAACATACCCAGAGACAGCAAACACGTTGACACTGCTCTATTAATAGGGAATAAAAAAGGTCCAGAAAGAGAGAAGGAAAGAATAAACAGGGGGGAAATATAAAGTTGGCAATGCTATTAGAAACAACATATTGTTCAGATGCTATGTATCAGAACATATCCACCGAATTGTTAAGAGATGCTCAGGCATCTAAATCCCACGATGGTGATTGAATAGTTGAAACAGCAAGGAGAACACAGAAGATATTACAGCACATGATCCCACATATTGGCATGTATTATATTGAAGATGAAAGCATTCGAGCGAAGGTTCACAAAGATCAACAAGCAGAACTCCATATGAAGAAGACATGGTTGCATGTGTCAATTGCTACCACCACCGAAGAGGTATCCCAGAGAAGATCCACCACCGGGAGCAGCATGGACCTTGGTTGAAGGTCGGTCCTGAGCCAAGAAACAGGGTTTTTAGGTTGAGAAAAAAAAGTTAAAAAACAACTTCAAGAAATAACCATTTGACTTTCCCGAAACACAATTAAGCAAGTTATGTTAAAACAGTTAAACAAGTAGCTTATCGGCTGTTTAAAGCGACTTCCAGAAACAGTTTTTTGAGCACTGTATGATTTAGAAATATCATTCATGTAGTTCCAAGCCCGCCTTCTTTCAACTTTCATAATGTATCCATTGAAGCTTGATCAAATGAAACCATGAGAATACTATACTAAAATCGCTTGGAGACATGTAAATTGAGAATACAGAATACCAAGAGTGGTTCTTGCCCAGCTCCTTGGCACGAGGAATTTACACCCACACCTCAAAACAAGTGACTAACTGGCACTATACAATCCATCTAGCTGCTTCTTGGGCCCACATTTTACAGCGATAGCTTGTGTGAGAGCTCCCAAGCCGAGTCCATCATAAAACATGAACAGTATCTAATTACCCATCATGATATAAACCATGTATATTCAGGGAGATGTTGAGACAGGCAGCTGCTTCCATAAGCCTGAATTCACCTAGGGCTAGATCAGGAGCCATATCTCCAATCACTGGAGAGGTACTTCGACTCGCTTAGACATCTGAAGAATGCTAGAAACCACTCAAAAATTTCAACCTACTGGAATGAGACCCAGAACCCTAAAACAACCAGTGGCACTTCATACTTATTAGGAAGCAACAATGCAGTTTGATAGTTACTAAGAAAATGGCATTCTCCCATATGTATTTATGCACATCCCTCTGCCACATAGGTCGTAATCACTCAGAGGATAATGCCTTTCCATTTCCACAAGACAAGTGAATCTTATAAAGATCTAATAAGGCATGCTGATTTGTCACAGAGAAGAACTGTGGCATGAATCTGAGCAAGGTTTATCCACCCAAAACCAGCATGGACAACTGATAAAAACTGCTCCAAGAGCAAAGGTTTCAAGAATCATACCGTGATGAAGTTGCCAGCGTTCTGACCATCTGCCCTCATATAGTTGTTGGTAGAATAACTGTTGATACCAGCAGGAACCGCCCTGTTGATTTCAGCTGGCTGAGGAGCTGCAACAGGTTTAGAAGGAGGTGGATTGTTTGCAGGCTGGACCTCGCTTGGAGCAGCTTGGGCGTTGTTTGTGCTAGGTTTCGGAGCCTCTCCACCCCCAAACAGATAGCCCAATGAGCTCTGCCCTCCACCAGCGCTAACTCCACGACCCATATTCTGAATTTAAAAGGAACAAAAATTAAAACATGCCCCAAGAAAGAATGAAGTTAACAAAGAAATAAACTTAATGAAATGAAATGGCGTGTGTCACAATAAGGATGAAAAGAAACGTGATTAATTACCTGTATTTAGCACTCAGAAATCACACAAACTACTCTAATCACGGCTTGACAACTTAAAAGATCAACAGACCCATCAAACAATTTCTGAATAGCCATTTGAAATCAACAAGCTCACCGTCACTCTATTTAAAAAAACATCATTTTTTCTTTTTTGAAAAATAAATTTGTTTACCTATTCTTTTCTATTTGTATCCTTGGGTAACACAGCCGGAATAGCACCCCTTTCAATCCCTTCCTAGATAGCTAGCCAACACCCACATTATAACTAGCATGATCACAAATACACGCATATATACAAGAGACACAATTCATAAATACATTATGAAACTCAACAAAATGCGCAGTTATTTGTATCACAACACAATCATATCAACTACATATAACACCACCTAACTTTAATATATATATATAAAAAGTGATACAGAAGCCAGCATAAACAAGCGAAATGCCTGAATCAAAAAAGAGAAAAGAACAGCAGATCTTAACAAAACAAGTCAATTATCATCGAATCACAAAAATAGTGAAGAAAAACGTCACTTCACAGCGCGAATGGTAAAAAGGAAGAAATTGGCAGCATAGATTTCGTACGTGAATCTGAGATCTAAGGACTCAGGATTTCGTAGAGCTACCTTTCGAGGGATTTGGATCTGACCTGCGAAGAGAGAGAGGGAGAGGGAGGGGTGCTGCAGCTCAATTCGAAGAGTATTAATTAGTAACTGCTGGAAGGTAGCGAGGTAAAGATAGCGATAGGTGAACGTTGTGTATTTATAGAGTATGATAAATATTTAAAAGACAAAATGGCAGTGGAGGTTTCAATTTTTGAACGATTATAACATATTTTAAAATTGATGGACCCGCTTCTTTCTTCCTTTTTTTTTTAATTTCCTTATTTATGAACAATTTTTATAATTTTTATTAACTCAAATAGTTTCAAAAATTTATAAAAGACTTTAAGACAATATTTTTCAATACATTAATTTTAGAATTACTAATTTGCTGACTGTCCGATTAAAAAACAAGTCTTGATATGAAAATAAAGACTACCAAGAGAGGGGGGGGGGGGGGGGCTTTTCGCTTTTGTTTCTGGTTTATCCAATGAGCTGGCATATCGTTGTCGTCCATCGCACTCCACGTGTAAATTTATTGGATGCAATGCATCTCTTTGGGGTAATGCTGCGCGCAGCCACTCGGTGATAATATTAATTTGATTATTTAACGATTTAATTTCATTTTGAAAATACATTTTCATCAAAAAGATACCGATTAGATTGTCAGAAATACAGCCGTAAAAAGAAAAAGGAAGGAGGTTAAATCGGTCCTCGTGTAATTTATTTCACAGGGTGCTGAGGACAAGGGAGGAATTAACAGCACTAGAAAACAGGAAACTTGCTCCCTCCATCGAGCATTACACATAATCTCAGTGTTCCGAGCCTATTTCGTGATTAGAATTATTTTTGAAAGTATTTTTTAAAAAAAAATATTTTCAAATAATACATTTTTAAAAAAATATTTTTAATATTAGCATATTAAAATATTAAAAATACAATGTCAAATATCATCTAAGAGTTAGAGGGTTTGTTTTTTATGCTCTTAGATTCAAGTCATGTGGTTATTAATATAATAATCACTAAAAACTTATATAATTGTTAACTTTAAAACTCGTAAAATTAGTTGAGTTGTGTCTAAATATCTATTTTAATAAATAAAAAAGTTGATGGTGAGAAATAGGAATCATTTTTTAGTCGGTTAACTTTCACCGCATCTACATCAATGAACCAACCAACACGGGTCCTAGTTCAAGAGCACGGGTCCTAGTTCTGGCTTGCACTAACTGCTAGCTTTAAATTCGCAATAGCTTCCTCTACCATTATTGTTCAGTACGATGCAATGTGTGCACATATTCTTGATATATTTGTGAAAAGGGAAGAAGCATCGTTCACTAAAAGTGGGGGACACGTCGTTTGTAAGGGATCGCTGAAGCACTGGTTCTCCATCACTGGCTATTTTATATGATATTGGGAAATAAAGTGTGTGTATTTTATTTTCATGTCCGGAAGGGAAGACAGCAAGATGGAGCAGTCAAGGACAAGCGAATAAAGAAGAAAGGCCCGTAAAGCGGCGAATTATGCTGCCGCCATTTTTATTGGACCGGAATTACTTCATCTGATTAGCTTGATGTCACTCTTTATGCTTTGTCTTTTCCATTTCACGTTTAAAATGGAAATGGAGGGCAAACACGTTGATACGCCTACTTTTAATGAACCTAAAAACCCCTAAAAGAATATATTGTTTTTTTAATTTCTATATCGAAATCATCACAAAATATTAAAACAAATGACATTGATTTTAATGTATTTTCACAATTTAAAAATGTAGAAACCCGAAAGATTTTGAATATGAGCATTGAAAACAAGAATTTTGTAAATCCCTGTCCTGTAAAAACACCTAGAAAGATTGGTTGAAAAACAAACAAGCACAAAACAGAGAAAAAAAAATAAATGTTGGAACATTTACCGGCCACCTTGCGGGCTTGTATAGCTAGATATTATCCCGGCTTTTCAACCAGAGATGGGAAAGCGGAGAGAAGAAACCTTAAATTGAGATAACTGTTGGTTCTGTTTTTCCATTGATGTTCTCCTGGTCTGTTTCTTTGAGGATCATGGAAGCCACTTGTTCCCCCCACGTTGACCGGCATGCAAGGATCACTTGAGCAATTAAACTCGTTGAAAATCTATCAAGCATGCACGACCCAATAAAATACTCGCATTATACAGGCTGACTAACATCCACGAGGAGGCGCCGCTCCAGAAATTCACCAACATGAGCGAATTCCTGAGAGAAAAAAAGAAGAAAGATCCGGCTCCAGGGTCCGAGAGAAGATAGGTTTTCCGTCACAGCTTTCCTAGAATTACTTGCCACGATTACAACGTCAAAATCCAGAACACCACTGCTGACCCCTTGAAAATAAATGGTATCCAAAAAAGGTAAACCTAGAACAATACAGTAGAAAATCGATTACACTGGCCAATTCTTCTAAAAAATAGATTCCGTAGGAACATCAACTGCACGTGTTCATAAAACTTGGAAGCACTCTGATCTGATCCCATTGGAACTAGGTAACTGCTATGTGTACTGGAAAAATGCTTCTGGCTCACCAGCACGCCATCCATTGTCAGATCTGGTGTGTCCAGATTCCATATCCAGAAAGAAAGAAAAAAGGCCAGATTCAAGGAGCACAGAGAGGAAGACCTGCCCCGGGGTGACCATCCAGGTTTGAGGTACGAAGTATGATGGTGCATTATCACGACCTGTTAATCACTACACTTCCAGCAGATGCTTGGTTTGCTGCACGATTACTTCCAAAAACATTTCGATTTGATTCCCTTGCGATTCTTGAACCAAACTAAAGCAGTTGCAAAACATTATATTGGATTAATAATCGAACTACATGGATAGAAGTAGAGCTTCACATGAACAGTAACAGGCACAGTAGCTGAGAGGTACATCTAGGTAGTTAAGATAGTCCATGGTCTCCAGACCTGTGTTCCTTTTTTTTTTTCCTTTTGTAAATACATCTAATCGGATCATAATATCCATCCTATCCATGGTTCAGGCATGCAAAGCTGACTCAAATAGAAGCAACTTAAAGTAACACAAACCTGGATTGCTCTTTTAGGGAGAACAGCTGCCTCATGTAAACCAAGCATCCGTGCCACCTTCAAAACACATGAGGAGCAATAAACATCTGATCAGCCTCGGCCACATAAAATAACAAATTGATGAGCCCTGGTGAGCAGGGATTGTTCGACTAACAGTTCCAAGAAACAGATATACCTAGGAAATTGTCTTAACTCTTAAGAAAAGTTGGGGAGAAAAAATGAACAAAAGAATAAGTTAATGGCAGATAGCACTGACCTCCCTGAGGATCTTCTTATCACCTGTTCCACTAGGTTGATCCAGGTTAGTAACCTCCCACAAAGGGATGTCAAGAAGCACCTTAATGACATCTTCATCCAAGAAAGGAAATCTAGCCTGATGAAAGAAATTAGATGCTTGTTAATGTGTGAGGACAAGTATAGCAGACAAAGGGTGATGCATGTTGCATATTAGTAATACCTCCTTTCCATTATCAGCAATGCATCGGTCATCTCTCCCCATATTCCGTTTCCATATTCTTTGCACATCCAACTTCATTTCCTCATTAAGCCCATGCCAACTGTTGACAGCACATCAAATTATAAGAGAGATTACAAATGCACACATGAAAATTAGTGATTTAGTATTGATTTACTGTCTTTCAGAACAGAAACTTGGTTGATTAATGGTATTTGTGCAACAAGCCACGGGTGCTGTCCAATTCACTTCTGTAAAAACTCGCTTATACTATTCATGGCCTAGAAAGCATCATGAAACTTAAGCTTAGCAATTGTTCCTATGATAGAATTGAATGCATTTACAAAAGGAAACAACAAAAAAACTGCAGAGTTTTACTTCACAAGATGCAGGGTTCATGATTGAAACTTCAGACTTCAGAGTAACACAAAACACTTCAATGTGGACATGAAATTACGATGTGCTAACTACCAACACAGGCTGAGAACATGAACATGGAGCAAGCAGACACAATCTTAAGAGATGACAGAACCGCAGGTTAGCATGTACATGTTAAGGCCATACCCGCCACATCTATATTTCGTTCTATGCCTTCCATAACCAGCACACTGCTCATCAGCACCCGAACCGACTAGGACAATCCTAGCCTCGGACTTGTACCTGAGGCGTTGTTGATCCTCGTCACTGTTATTGCCAGGTCTTTCAGAGACCCAACCATCACCACTTGCAGCCAACCACAAAGCAACTCCTATGTTCAGATCCTGAAGCATTAAGGCACAGTGTAACCTCTCATATACAGGGATGCGTACTCACAGAATGTAGCATCACTGAAAGAAAGAGACATCTATTAAAATTATCAGTTAGCATGCTGATTTCTATTTTTAAAATGATGGAGAATGTTCATTTCTAGTAATAAATTAACAATACCATACACACACCATTGAAAGGACCAGGTGAAATGACAACCGCATGCATATTTTATGTATGTCACAAAATGTTCACAATTCTGAAGTTAATTCTAGTAAACAAAATAATAAGCTAACTATTTAAACGCCTCCATGTATTCTACCAGAGCACCCAATTCTAATAAACAACATGCACTTGTACAATAAAACCAGATACCATATACGTGTTTGCAGGGTTAATAAGCGACATGACGTGCTTCATTTCCAAGGTCAATTTCGACAAGTCTGAATCAATCTCTACAAGCTTCCACCTGCATCATCAATCAACAGTGAATATAATTGAAAGAATTCCAAAAGAGGGAACACCATTCAAAATAAAATGAAATGAAAACATGTGAGCAAACTTGGACCCGGTCATCAATGGATACACTACTATTTAATCAACAAGAGGATGGCATCATAGCCAGGTCAAATTAACCTTGGGTTGGGGAGCTTAATTTTCAAGGGGAAAAGGTTGTATAATATAGCCATCTATCTCTCCACAACAGCATGGTATAGCTACCTCTCCACAACAGCATCAAAAAAGTGCCAGTGCCTTTAAATAACTGCACCTGAGTGTGTTTAGGATTTCCAGTGGCTCTAACCTATTCTTTATAAAAAAAACTATAAAATCTCCCATTACAAGACCAAGACATGGAACATTACATCAAAAGAGAAACATTTGATACAGTACCTTCGCAGTGGTGCAATTCTTCTCAGTTCCTTCACTCCTGCCTTGGCAGAGATTCTATCAGGAGCAGACTGGCCATCAAAGCTCACATTAAGTAAGTCGATTCCATCTGCCACACAGGGAATTGGAATGGAGAATCAGCTCAACAAAAGAACCCGCAAGACAACATTTTCACTGGTTTTCTTAGTGTTCTAGTGTCAACTGCACTGCAAGGGTTAAAAATAGCGCACAAAATGAAGTTGTAGAAATAAAAGCAAAAATGAGAGCAGGCAGTAGCTTAGTATGACAACTTACAGCTGGGATCTAGACACTCATCCAACAATGCAGAAAGTATCATAGAATCAAGCCCGCCAGAAAACAAGACTGCCACTGGAACATGTTCTTCTTGTCTACTATAACATCTTACTGCCTACGCATTCAACCCAAAGAATTCTATCAATTAAAACATAGATTAATTACTTCCTGTAAGAATTGTGAATGCCATAAATAGCTAATTCATTCCATGCTACATAAATAAAAGTAGGTAGTTTTATGGTAAATGTAGTCTGATAATTGTAAGGAAAAAGAGTGTGGGGAGAGATGTCTAGCTAGAACTGTAACCATCCTATGCGTTCTACATAAGTAAAATAATATAACTTCTTGGTGTACACAAATGAGAATATAACAGAAAAGAAAAGAAAATTGTGTGAGATTTAATCTAACTTAAAACAACACCTATTATATGCAAACACTATAAAAGTGTAAGTTCTCTAAGAGTATAAATCCACAGTAAGGCTATTAAATTCAATTGAGTTCTGACCTCGAAGATTCTGTATTGTGAAGCGCGCAGAATCACAGATTTTCTTAGAGCACTCAACACATTATAAGCAGGCAATGAAACCATTGTTTGATCAGGCCCTACACAGTTTTTTAAAAAGAAAAGGAAAGAAAACTCATGAGTAGGGGTATCAATGACACAAATATATTACATATCATGGTAGGATTGTAACCTGATTCAAATGTCACTATGTCTGATGAAGCTGGATGCCTGTGACGTTGTCCCTCTAGAGTCTCATTAAGCGAACCATGTAACTCATCAGGTTTTGGATTGAAAGAAACTCTCTCCCATTTAATCAGTTCCGATAGCATGGCATTACCCCATTCATGTTTTTTTACTTCACCAGCAAGATATCCATGCAGCTTTGAAGCATCCATTGATAAGCTGTATATCCCACATGAAAGCTCCTCCCAAAAATTGTGATGAGTTCCATTTTCAACTTCAAAATCTGCACCAATTGACACATATGGAATAGCTAATTATTTTAGTATAGTCTGCAGAAATTGGGTGAATGGAAGAACAACTTATTGCCAAAAAAGGAGGTAGCATAGAATTCCAGCTAGGGCTTAATGTGATACAAATGTTCAAACACACAAGTTCTAGATTGGAGCAAAACATATCTCGGAGGAGGCATTGCCTTAATTAAACACATGCTTTGTTGCTTGCACAAGTACACAACAATCAGCTCCTCAGGATGTAGATAACAACCTGAATGATTCATGGTGGCCCAAGTAAGCAGCTTGCATAATTGCAAAGGCATTCAACCTACCCAGAACTTAGAATGGTAGTAATGCCTATTGCACAAAAATGGGAAATTCTAATGTTTTACCAAAGCAGTGCAATTCACCAAGCAATAAAAAAAAGGGCAGTGCCAAACTAGTTAAAATAATAATTTGGCCATGCAGAGGAACAGCAAGCAATCATGAAATTTGTTCGGTAGATGACAAGGAATTATCATCATCGCATAAGATAATGTATCAACTAAACGTGGTAATTTTAATGGCAAATACTGTTTCCAGTCATGCTAGTAAATATGATAATTTATCGACTAAACATGGTAATTTTAATGGCAGATATTGTTTCCAGTCATGCAAATGACCTTGTCACCACCCGCAGTAAGAGAAAACGTAGCCAGGGGAACAAGAAGAGTAAAGCTCTACCAAGCTATATGTACCAGAGCTCTGATAAACAGAAGAAAATGGTGATACAGAAGATAACAGGAACCGAGAATCCTTCACGGTAGGCCAATGAACAACCAGGCTCCGCCTACCAAATGCATCTCGACCAAACCACAAGGTTCTTGAACTCTCCTGTCAAGTAATTAAAGCTAACTTCAGCTCAAACAATGTTAACAAAAAACAAATTCTAAGAAATACCAATACCTCTTTTAATCTCGATCAAAACAAAACCAAGCCTATGCCCATGATTACCTGCCAATAGATAATAGCCCACGGCCCCTTGATAGTTGAAAAAACATTCGGAACAGAGTTACACCCATGTCCAGCAACAGAGCAAGGACCTGTGTGTCCATTGGAACCACAAGAGCAGCAGTTTGCTAGAGTTTGCATTAGAACTTCACCATCATTTCTGTCACTCTCCACATGAATTCCTCCAAATACTTCACCTTCAAAATTACAACACTAAATTAGACTCAAGGTTAAAACGATTACGAAACAAGACGTGCATGGCAGAAATCAAGAAGAAAAAAATACAAGTCAGAAATCTTACCGTTATAAATTAGTACATCCCCGTAGGAGTCAACAAATGGCTGAATTATAGGATTCAGTCCCCTCAGCTGCAATGTGGCACCGATAAATTGCAGTTCGCCAATATTCCCTAGTTGATTATAATTACCAGCTTTGCCATTGGAGCAATTCTGCAAATACGATTGGTCGTTTTCTATTTCAGCGTCCTCGATTACTACAGACACCAGTTCTCGGTCCTCGACAGAGCTCAAATTTTTATTATATTGAAGTATAACCTTCTTGCTGCCTAAGCTGTCAGGTCCTCGTCTCCGCAGAGCTGCTTTAAGATCATCTACGGAAACTGTAACTAACTGGTGCACCAAAACAAAAACAGGTAACTTAAATCAGATAAAATAGATAAAAATAAACTGATTTATGAGAAATTTACTTACTGGCTCGGGATTGGGAGATTGGGAAAGGGTGGATGGAGATAAATCGATACGAATCCCAGAGACAATCAAGGCGATTCCACACATCTTCCTCTGTTCGCTGTTTTGCGATTGCTGTGGCCTGGGAGTAGTGTTCTATGTGGGTGCGAGTTTTTGGAGGGTTTTTAAAAGATTTTAGTTTTCTTCAAATGTGATTGAATCTAAAATTTCAGTTTTCGGGTAGCGAAGGCTTCCATAGCATAGTGGTAGTGCGTTCGCTTCGTAAGCGAAAGGTCGCGAGTTCGATCCTCGCTGGGAGCTGTCTTTTATGTTTACTCTTTTCGTATAAATCTCTGAATTTGATAATGATATATATTTTTCCAATTTTGATATTTTATTTCAATTTTCACTCAATAACCATTTTTTATATTGTGACCGACGTTTTAAAAAATATTTAATGGAGACAGATTTTTTTTTTTCATTTCTACTTATTTTCGCTCCATTAAAATTATAAACATTTGTGAAATATGTAATGATTTTTTAGTCTTGTGTGAGCGCGTGTGAGCGCGTGTGTTTTTGTGTTGTGGTGATAACTGATAGATTAGTTTCTACGCGGGTTGCTAGAGAAAAGAGGATACTGTACGCTGACTTGAAAAAAACAATGATTTCAACCACACAAAAAACTAAAATTATTTTTAATAGATTCTGTTTCTCAAGATAGTTTAACCCAACTGTTTGTTCTTCTTATCTTTACATGAGAATATAGATCTACTTACTAGAATGTTTTTTAGGTCAAGTTGTTTTCGATTTCTTGAAAAATTGATAGACCCAATTTAGTCAATGATCTAGATAGTAAATTTAATGGGTTGATTAAAAAACATTTACACTGTTATTTATTTTTCATATTTTTAGCTTGAATCTCTTATTGCCCCTGATTTAATTATTATTTTCTTACAGTTTTGCTCTTTGAAAAATAGAGTATTGCCCCTAGATTTCATGATCAATGATATACTTGTGTTGGGTTTGGGTTTCCCTCCTAGGAGGAGGATGACCCAAATATCTTGTGTGGATTTAGCCCACATGAAAGGACCCACTTAGTAGGGTAGGGCACACTTCTTTTGAGCTGCTGAAAAGAACAAAAAGAGACAAGAAAAGTGAAGAGAAAAGGAGAGACAGCCGAGAGGAAAAGAGTAAAGTTGCAGCAAAACACTCTGTCTTCTTCCTTGGATTGCCAGCTCGTTAACCGTTGGATCGGCTGAGATTTGAACAGCAGATTCTAGACACATTGATCTTCATTCTGAACGGTTGGATTGAAGATTGGAGCTGTGGAAGTTGTTCTGCTTGACAAAAATCGGAGCTGTCAGTTTGTGAGAGTTTTCTCAACTTTGTTCTCTTTAATTCTTGTTGTATTGCAAGAATAGCTTAATCTTGATGATATATGTTGTAGCCCTTAGTCTAATCTAGGGAAGAACATTGTGAACACATTATTTGTGTAGTGGAATTGTTTGAGTGGACTACGGTCCCGTGGTTTTTCCTTCTCATATTGGGAAGGTTTTCCACGTAAAAATTTGTGTGTTGTGCTTGTGGTGTTTGAATATATTTTCTGCATATATTTTGCTCTATTTAGGAGTTTCCTATAGATTCACACAAAGAGGGAGTGTTGAGTATTGTTGTTTCTCCCAGCAACTTGTACTATCCTAGCCCCATGTTCATGTCGTATTTTTTTTCTGTGTACTTCTAAAATAAATATTTAATAAAAAAATTACTATTCGATTTATTATTATATGAATAAATGAAAAATGATTTTTAAGGTAGAAAGATTATTAAATTTGATTAACAAACTTAATTTGTTGACTCCGATTCACCCTCTGTTTTATGTTTTTTTTTTTTTTTCCAAGTAGATGTTATTTTCTCTCTCATGATTCTGTCCAACTGTCCTTTTACACACGTATATAGCACGGTTCAACTTGACAACAACCTTGAAGCAAGTGCTAACCATTCGTCTCGCTGCAAGTACAAGGCCGTCATTTATTTTCAAAAATTTCAAATTTTTATTTATATATATATTTTTTATAATTAAATATTTTTAGATTATTTTTATACATCAATGTCAAAAATTATTTTTAATAATAAAAATATATTATTTTAATATATTTATAAACAAAAAATACTCTTAAAAGTAAATTCAACTACACTTACGAAGATGAAAACAAATTCATTCTCAACCACTCTCGTTCTATTTGATAAAAACTAAGTATAAAGTAATGTGTATCTATTTGCAGATTTCAAGTCTAAATAATTTTTACTTGAAGGTATATGCTATATGATAAAAGAAATCATATTATAGGATCTCATATAAGAATTTAATTTTTTAGGTGGGATGATCCCTTAATATCTTGTCCTCAATATAAAAAAATATATGGTATTATTCACTCCACACCCGATTCGTTGCATCATTCATCTGATATACAAATTTAGTTTCTCATCATATGTATAATTTATTTACAATGTTGTCGAATTTAATGGAGCTAAATTCATCCCATTTAGTGTTTGTTTGAGAATGTGGTTGCAGTTG
Organism: Salix purpurea; assembly: GCA_027405865.1. Classification (NCBI taxonomy): domain Eukaryota; kingdom Viridiplantae; phylum Streptophyta; class Magnoliopsida; order Malpighiales; family Salicaceae; genus Salix; species Salix purpurea. Next base: position 5,629,625 of record JAOWLH010000012.1, on the reverse strand, counting down.
TTTTTGCAAGTGTTTTTCTTTAAAAATACATCAAAATAAATTTTTTTTAAATTATTTTTCACATCAACACATGATAATAATATAAAAAACAAAATAATTTTAATTTAAAAAATATTTTTTTTTGAAAAATAGTGTTAAACACCTCTTAACGAAGCAATTCGACAACGGTTAATTGTTAGGTACAAATGTACAATAAAGTCAACTATACAAACACAGAGACAAATATACAGGCAGAATGCTAAATTAAATGATCAGTAGTTTTTAATTTTAAGTATGTATAATTTTCTCAGTAGAAGTTTGAAGTGAATTTACAAATACAAGAAAACTATAACCAATGATAATCATGGTCACCAAATATACATTTACTAGACAATGCCCCCGCGCTTCGCCGCGGGCGGCACAATATTTTTTTCAATGTAAAAAATATTAATTATGTGTATTTTTTATTATAATATAAATTTAGCTAAAATAATAAATCTGTGCAGAATTCATGTCACGTGCAAGTTTTTTATAAAATTAATGAATTTAAAATCGATATAAATTTATCTGTTTAGTAGTTTCAAACAAAATAACCAGCATAAATTTATCATCATCATTAAAAAAGCAAGAAAACTCGGATATCTGAATTATTAAGTTCACTGTATTAAGATTAATTCATTTTATAATTCAATTTAAATCAAACAAAAATAAAATATAAATTGTGAAAATACCTACAATAATCAAATAAAAAAAATATGTTGTTAATTTTCTATTAACAAAAAAACGAAAACATAGATTGAAAATTCATCCTGACGTTATTGCCATTATCATTGCTATTAAAGCTAAAATTATTGCTAACATTACTTCCAAAACAATTAAAATAATTAAATTTCCATGAAAAATTAAAAAAAAAAGCAAAAGATTTTTTTTATAAAAAAACAATAACTAAAATTATCATTATTATTGCATAAATAATAAAATCATATAATCTAAAGAACAAATAAAGAAATAGAAAACAAAAAAAAACGAATAAAGAGAAAAATAGAGTAATATTACTTTTAAAATGATCACCGATATAAATTAAAATTTCAAGAAAATCTTTAAAAAAAAATCAAAAGATTTTTATAAAAAAATAATCACTAAAATTATCATTATTATTGGTTCGGAGATTAGTGAACAAAAAAACGTACAAGGAAAAAAAATAAAAAATAATAATAAATTGGTTCAGAGATTAGTCATGGTGTGTCCACGCTGGTCTGGATACCTCGATTATCAAAAAAAAGATTTGGTCCGAGGAGTAGTGGTGGTGCACTTGAGCTGGCCCGGAGATCGTGGTTATAAAAAAAATATATAAGTGAAAAAAATATATAAGTGCAAAAAAGAACTTAAGCTGACTGAGAGACCATGGTTAAAAAAATATATATATAAGCGAAAGAAAACAAACAAACAAAAAGTATAAGCGTGAAAGCACTGTAGCAATCCATATTGTTTTTTAAAAAATTCGGCCCAGGAATCAGTCGTGGTGTGCCTAAGCTGGTCAGAGATCCCGGTTATAAAAAAAATATATAAGTGAATACAAAAAATTATAAAAAAAAGAAAAAAAATGTACCAGTAGAAAAGCATTTTAGAAAAAAAAATATGGGTCCGAGGATTATCGTGGTATGCATAAGTTGACTCGGACACCCCGATTATTAAAAAACAAAAAAATATATAAGTAGAAATATATATATATATATATATATAATAAGAAAAAATGAAAAAAATAATAAGTAAAAAATACAAAAAAAAGGAGAAAAAAAGCAAAAACGAAGGAAAAAAAAGAAGAAAAAGAATAATTAGAAGAAAAAAAATAAGATGAAACGAAAAAAAAGTAACAAAAGCAAAAAAAAAAAAAAAATGTCGCAATCCACAGTGCACTGTGCTCCAAGAAAACCACGACGGGTTTTATATACTAGCTAATTGCCCGCGCGTTGCCGCGGGTATTTTTTTGTATATAATTTAACATAATTAAATCTACAACGATTAATTTATATGATATAAGTAAATAAAAATTATAGATTAAAAGATAAAATATTTAAAATTTTGAGCTGAGTTTAAGCATAGATTACATCTTTTAGAATATAGGCATTGCGTTATAAACGATCACAAAAGAGCGTGCACTAACATTAGAAATAAGAGCAAAATATTTGAATAAGAAAAAGAAAACTTACTGAAATGATTATTGTGCAGATAATAAAATTATTAAAATTAATTAATAGAAAGAGCAAATAAAAAAAATAACAGAGAAAAAAAAGCAATATTCATTTAAAATATTATAACAATAGCAACATCGGAGTCTTAATATCTAAAATTATTATCGCCCCTAGAATAAAAACAACAAAAATTATTAAATTATACCGAGGGAAAAAATAAAAAGCATGAACAAAACAGCAAGCAAGAAAAACCAATTAAAAATTATTATTATTATTATTTTTATTATGAAAGAATAAATAATCACTATTATTATAATAATAGAATACATAAGCACTATTGTTATAATATTAATAATAATCACTATTATTATTATTCTTATTATAATTATTATTATTATGTTGATAATGAAAGAAACAAAAATAAATGAAAGATGAAAAATATTCTAGAAACTTTAACAAAAGATAAAAACAAAATTACCATGGCTATTACTGGCAAAAAAAAAAACTTATCAAATTATCGGGAGGGAAAAAAAAACAAAAGAGTAAGAATGAAAAATAATTAAATTATTATTATTATTATTATTATTATTATTATTATTATTATTGGACAAAAGTAGGGATTAAAAAAAAAAGTGTAAGGGCTGAAATGAAAATCAAATATCAAGGGCTGAAATTAAAAAATTAAAAGTCAAAGGGCTGAAATGCAACTTACATTTATTGTCAATTGAAATCAGAGGATGAAATTGAAAAAATCGGAACTTTTGTACCTAATTGATTGAGTTATATACAGCCAACCCGGAAATTGAAAGTAGAAGGACCGAAGTGAAACTTTGCCATTCCGGAGAGAGAGAGAAACGTGGCTGGCGGCTTCAACCGGCCTCCGCCGCGTCCATGGACATCTGGTGGTTACACGCACCACCGCGGGAGGAAGACCACGCGGCGGCGCATCGTTCTGTCATCCGGTAAACCATTTCCGTCCACCGGATAAGGCCGCACGCGCCGCCTAAACAGGGCGTGAGGCGGGAATTGCATGGCGCGTGCGCCTCACGCCCTGACAGACGCCGATTATAAAATTCGGAAAATAAGGTCAATTATCGTTCCACCCCTGCACCCAATTCAGTGTTTTTGTCTTATTAGGGGCTAAAACCGTATTTAGCCATTTCAAAAAATAATAAAAAATTAAAAAGTTGCGGCGGATCGGACCGGGCCGGGCCGGTCCGGTCGCGCGCAAGTACGCCGGTGCCCCTCAGCCCAATGCAATATTTTGTCTTATTACCGGGGACGAAATCGTCAATACACTGTTCATAACTAATTATTAAAAAAAATAAATGGAAAAACCGAAATTAGCCCCGGTTAAACCCCTTCTCTCACCGCGCGCCGGAGGGCCAGTTTCGGGCGTGCACTGTTAAAAGAACAGTATTTTGTGAGGGGGTGTACAGTGCAAAATACCACACCTTTTATGTGTTTTGTAATATCACTTAGCAATTTAGCATACCTACCGAGCAACCTAAAAAAGCATGTGATAGTTTGACTGGGCCGTCTTTCCGAAAAAGACACGCCGCTGCCATCACCACATAGCCAAGTGGCCTGTGCACTCCCCTTTCGTGTGACGTGTCGAGTTTCAATTGGTCTTCAAAGTCCCAGTCGCATACATTAACTGGGTCAGCATCACAGTAACGGCAATGGAAATGCTGGATTTCAGCCTTTCACCGTACTCTAGACTATTTATTTACTTCCCCGAAAAATAAAAAATATCAATCACTCTCAACCGCACGTGTAAACCAAACCCCTTAACTTCTACGCAATCTCACTATATAACCTGCTTGTAAGCGAGTTCAATCCCGCCAACCCTCACTGCCGTACAAGTTATCCGCCCAATAAAATCATCACCGTCAAATTTCGCTACACAACTCGATCATGGCCATTAAAACACCAAGGACCCCACAATATAGAACCCTCTTTTATGGCCCCGCTCCAAAAATACTAGCAAGGCAGAAGAGTGGCGGTACAGCGTAACAGACAATAACCCCGCCCGAGTTCGTTCGCAAGAGAAAAGATAAGAGAGATAGAGAACTAAGACGAGGGAGAAATCTCAGTGCAATTCTGTACTTTTCTAGTTTTCTTTATTTACCGTTCTCTCTCTCTCTCTATTGCTAATAATAACTATTTTGCGCCGCAAGGGCACGGTCAGTGCAGTAGTAAATTTATTCAATATCTCTCTCGGCGGCGAGCGAGCGAGCAGGAGAGCTAATTGCTGCTTTAACGAGGTTAGACATTACTTAATCTTGCTTTTGTTTGATTGGTTGTGATGTTTTTGTTCCTTTATGGAGTGCATGCTATTGATTGATAAAATCTGAAGGATTGTTAAATTAAGGGTTTGCATTGTTAAATTGGTTTTAGATCCGAGTTTTCTTTTTTGTAATATAGATCTGGGATTTTTTAATGCGAGTGGTTAAAGTTTGACATGATCCACTGTTTTTGATTTTGCGTATGTCATTTTTAGTTCTTTCTGTTTTGTGGTTGCTGGATTGGATTTAGATGGATTTTTTTTTGTGTTTTCTGATCACTGGTAAAGTTTTTGCCTGACATAAGCAGTCAAATCTTAGCTTTGTTCGTGAAGAAGCTAGTATTGGTTTTTTATTGGAAGATGCAGAAACATTTTGTTTCTCTCACTTTTAGTTAGTGTTACCGCATATGCTGCTCTGGTGTTTACATGTTCCTTCTGTCTTGTTTTCGACCCAATTTCTTAAGAAACTGGACTGCCAATTTTTGTTTTCTGCTTTCAAGCCCTATACTCTCAAAGCATATGGTTTACGGTTTAGATATCAAGATAAAATGAAATCGGTCCAGCATTAGTTATGGGGTTCGGTACTCTTATGCAACCTAATCTGGTTTCTTAGATTATCTGTTATTTGCTAGTAAATTGCATCCATTAAGAAGTCAAAGCCACTCTGTTCGTGCTATCTTTTTTTTTTTAAATGGTAAGCTTATGGTCTGTTTCAAGTACCATGCTTAATATTCTTTGATGTTCAGTTTCCTATTTGTTAATTGCTTAACTCATTACTCTCTGTTTATTTATATCGTTATGTAACTATAGTCTGGCTTCAATATAAAACCCTCATTAATATATTTATATTCCTACTTTGAATAACATATCTCTATTCCTACAGAGATGGCAACGCAGGTGGATGAATCTACTGTAAAACTTGATCCAAAAGTGGTGGGTAATGCTTTTGCGGAGCAGTACTACAATACCTTGTCCAAGTCTCCAGAGTTGCTTCATAACTTTTACAATGACGCGAGCTTCATTGGCAGGCCAGACTCTGATGGTTCAATGTCTCCTATTTCAACTTTAGAAGTAAGTTTTGCGTAGCAAAATGTTATTGTTTATGAGTGTAGATTGTTTGTTATTGTGTTAAATAATTCCTCTGCGAGAAATAATAGCAGTAGTCTTGTAAACTGGGTCACCCCAATGCTATTGTTTTCATATTGATTTATTCCACTAGCTTACCCCTCAGTTAATATTTTGTTTGGTCGAAAATGAATGCTGTGGAGAATGAGATTTTGATTCCTATTCTCAATAAGATCCCCTTTTAAATTTTCCCATGCTCTTATAAACTTAATTGCGATGGGGCTTGACACTATCTAATAATTGAAGTTTATCTTGTTTAGAGTACATGTACACCCATTTCTTTGTGAATTAAATGGCATTTCATGAAGAGAGGAATTGAAATCTCTTTTCATCCCAAATCCTATACAAACCAAATATGGCATATAAATTAATTCATGCAGTACTAGTGCTATGAGAAAAGGTTGGTTCAACCAGTTTCTGCCATTCTTTTTTCCTCCAAAAACAAATTTAGAACTAGAACTTGTATGCACCTCATCACTTAAATCTTGATTTATTTGGGACTTTGGTTTCGAGTTCATGAATCCTGGATGCTGAAGTTTTCCTGCCTGCACCATTGTTTATCTTTTATTTATTTATTTAAAATTGTGGCACTCTCTGATAATGAAATTTGGAATTTTTTGGGTGCAGGAGATCAAAAATTTGATCCTCTCTCTTGACTATAAGAATTGTGTAGTTGAGATACAGTCTGTTGACTCTCAGGAATCTTATGGGAATGGGGTAATGGTGCTGGTTACTGGCATCTTTGCTGGACAGGACTGTACCAGACAAAAATATACACAGGCATTTTTCTTGGTCCCGCAAGATGATGGGAGGAGATATTATGTTTTGAATGATATTCTTAGATACGTGGAAGAATCAGAGAATAAGGAAGTTAGTGATGAAGACAACATTGCTCCAACTACACCTGTTTCCCCATGTGCTGGTAGGTTCATGTACAATTTCATTGTCTCTTTTTGTTACTCTAATCATAAATATTTACTAGTAGCTTTGCAATTACAGAACCAACCTCCATTTCTAATCACTCTGTCTCTGCGGACATGTCTACCACTTTGGAGGAGGGTGATGACCAAGGTAAAGAATCCGGTCATGCTTTGGACAATGGAGAGATTCCCACTCATGAGAAAGAGGCTGTTGTTGAGGAAGTTGTTGCCACTCAGAATGATCCTCACCCAATTGCTGAGGCAGTTGTTTCTAGTGTCCAGGAGGATGCTCCCAAGAAGTCCTATGCATCAGTGGTGAGTAAGTTTACATTTTTTGAAGGATAATCATTGTTCAAATGATTGATTCTTTTTTGTTTCTGTTTTTTCAGGCAAATGCATTGAATTTCAAAACACAACCATTTCAAAAGAGGGTTTCGCCCGTGAAACCTGTGAAACAGTCGCCTGTAGCTGTACCACCTGTGGTCTCTTCCCCTCAAACAGTTTCTCACCCTCCCAGCGATAATTCTGTGGAAATCAATAACAACAGTGCTGCAGGTTTTTATTACTTTTAAAGTTTATAAATGGGTTTTTACCAGGGTGAGCTTGTAGCTTTTCTTTCACCATCTATATGCTTTTCTCAATTTTCCTGTTTCAGTTGAGGGTTACTCCATATTTGTTGCAAATTTGCCCATGGATGCTACTGTTGACCAGCTTGTGCAGACTTTTTCAAGATTTGGGGCTATTAAACCTAATGGTGTGCAAGTCAGAAGTTATAAGGTTAGTCTCATGTTTATTCTTATAGAATCGGTGTTGAGGATTGTTATTTGAAACTATATTTATTTGTTTATGTTTCCCATCTATATACAGCTAGATAAGAACTGTTTTGGTTTTGTGGAATTTGAATCAGCTGATTCCGTGGAGAAGGCTCTTAAGGTACTGTTGTTTATTTTACTTTTTTCTGGCTGAAAGTTGTTGGTTTTTTATTCCTTGGTTGTTTGCTAAAAAGTTGAATACTGCATGATGGTGTACTTGAAGAATATTTCCAAGTTATTTAGTTCTCTTGTTATAAATTTATAATATTCAGATTTATCACTTTGGAACTTCTATGGTAGTGGCAATTTTAGCCAAACTCTTTCATGGCTCTTTCATGTGCCTAGATCTTTGGATGTTTGCCTTTTTATGATGAATGGAAGTTGAGAATTTCTGTTTCACCTTGAGAGATGGATATCTTGGTTCAGGAAACATCCTATGCGGTTTTAAGGGTTGCCAAGTGAATTCTAGGCATTTTTTATCCTCATTCAACCTTTTGCTTTCAATTTCTACCCTTGTCCTGTATCACTACAACTTTGCCTGTGTTTGGATAGGCTACAAACCTGTGTTCCTTTTGACTTTTTGCTGCCACGTGAACTTTTTATATCTTTAACTATAGTGCATTATTAATAATACCGAAGTCTAGTCTCAGTTTCATTTGCTCATTTCAAATGCAATTGCTTTTGTCGATCCTCTGTTGATGGAAAATTTTTGTGGACACATTCAGAATGTCATTCAACCTAATTGTTCAAGTGATGTTTACCTGCCAACACTTCGTGTTTATGAGCAACTTGTTTGAAGTCTGGTTCGTTATTGTATTCTGCAAAGTTCTCTCTCTTTTCTCCCCACATTTTAGGAACCCCCCCCTCTTCAAGTGGTTGTTTGAATTTGAAACTGGGGTGATGTTACAATTTTTGGTACTCATTATCAGCTATTCCATACTTGATTGCCCTCAAGTTAAGTTACAATATATTGTTGTTCTGAGATGGTGTGCCTTTTCAGGTCCCTACTGTCACGATTGGCTCTCGAACAGCACATATTGAGAAAAAGAATGGTAAGTTGAATTATTAATCCATTATTTGTCGTGTTTGGTGGTCCCAACAGTTGGAGAGTGCATAACAATTTATTATGTTTTTGCAGCAAAAAATGGCGGTGAAAAGTACCCTTCAAGAAAGGGTGGTTTTAGGAATGGCAATTTTAGGAGCCGTGGAAACTTGAATGGAGGCCATGGCTATGGCAGAAATGATTTTGAGAATCAGGGTGCAGTTTCTGGTCAATCTTGGGGCACTGCTGGACGCAATGGAGAAGCTAACAGGAAAGTTAATCAGAATGGGGAAGCTAGAGGTCCCCGTCAAGCTCAAGCTGTGAAGAACTAGACCATCTCTATTGCTGGAATTTTGTTTATTACTTTTTTACTCCCGGTTCACAATCAGATAGGAAAGATTAGAGCAAATAGATCGAGGCATTTTAGTTTTTCGCTTTTAAGATTATGGTATGGTTAATTGAGTTATTGTTAGGTATCATGAAAACATAATACGCGGGGTTTTATGTGATGGGATATTATTTTTGAAGAAATTATTTCTAAGAATTTTTCCGGTGTTGATGATATGGTTTTACACCCTGCATTAGTTTTTGTGCCTCCGAGAAAAATATGTTACTATTGTCATTTGAATGAAAGCACGTGAATCTTCGAGCACATTGAAGTAGAAATAGAAGTGTGGAGGTTCATTCCATTTCTGTTAGTGCCACCGTGTTTCCGTCGTCTTTCTGCTATTCCGGTGTCATTTACTTTCTGAAGTACTCGATGAAACTGCTGCCAGTTTCTTTTGTACCTTCATGTACCAGAGCCAGTCCACTGGCCGGAGGCAGCTGTCATGCTTAACACTTTGTTTGTTTGTTTAGGGGATTTTGAGGGTCAGGGAAGGGAAAGTTAGGGTTAAAACCCTCTATCCTTGTTTGTTTTTAGGTACTGTGAAAAGCAAGGTTGAGTGTCTTATCTAGGTTAAGATTATCAAATGATTTCATCTCCCCCAAGTTAAAATGAAAAAAAGCCTTCTTTTCATCCGTTTTAGCTTTTTTTTAATTTACCTTCTTGTTTTTTTATCCAGCTCTTCCATTCCCTTGCATATCCAAACACGTTGTAAATCTCCCTATAATAACTTCAATATGTTCTTACGCAACATGCACTCTGTATTAGATGTCGCTTCTCACTTTCCAAAACTGAGTTGAACCGTAAATGATGAGAATTAACGACGTTAGTTTGTCTCTGTCCCCCTTCGAGGAAGCTCCCTTTGGTTGATAGCATTTCTGGGGATTCGTCAAATAGTCTCTAACATGCTCATCTAATGTAATATTCGTCCAAATAAACCTAACTTATCGTTTTCCATTTTTTCAAAGATCATCATCGTATTTAATATCCGTAAGAAAAACATTATTGTTTATAATCACTGCCAAAAGTCCCGACGATATGTTTCGTTCGAAACTAATCTGACATGGAAACAAAACGAACGAGGAAAAAGAAGAGCTGTAAGGATCTGATAACATAAGTGGACCAGACTACAGGCAGTGTGATCAATGGATTCCTGGAAAAATAATATACTTAAATGGTTTGGTCAAAAGATTCCATTGTTAAATCAGTAATCATAGAGTTTTTTGACTTTTTGGAAAGAGTTGTTAAATCACATTCAAAAGTTTGATATCAGACGATTTATTTGATTCAATGGAACGATTTTTAGGGCTGGTTTGGAAATTGCTGTCAAATTTGTTGTTTTTTATTTAAAAATATATTGAAAAAAATTTTATTTTTTTTCCTTATTTTTACACAAACATATAAAAACAATTCAAGAATATCAAAAAAAAACTAAAACAGCTGGTATTTATCATCATAAGATGATCGCTTCATAAATGGATGGCTTGACTCTTCAGAGGCATAAACAGCTGTTAAGAACTCCTTCGCCTGAGTAAGCACAGGTGAAAACATATCCCCTGACTAAATTTATTAATATTGTTGAATAATATTGGTGGGTTTTCTCTTTCCTTTTCGTGTTTACACACACTAACCTAGCAATAGCATGACCCTCTAGTAATTTATCTAGTCTTTTTTTACCGTCTTTATTTATTTATTTATTTTAAAAATTAAATTTTTATTTGAAAATATATTAAAATAATTTTTAATACCAGTATATTAAAATTAAAAAAATCTTAATTTAATATTTATATAAAAAAACAAAGTTAAATAAAAGCTAAAATCAAAGCAGAAGTTGGGCCAATCAACCGCCTCAAACCTGCAATGGTTTTGCCCTCATTCAAAACCAGACATCTGCTTGTCCTTTTCACGTTAACTATAATCAACACGTGACGTGCAGATGTGTCGGAGAATCTTAAAAACTACACGTCAACATCAATGACGTGTCCTGGCAAATCATCCTACGAAGATCTCCTGACCCCACTTCTTTTTTGCCAGTCTTTTCCTGGCCCTATCATTAAAAATGTGTATGACCTCCTAATAAAACCACGTCGATGATAGGGCTGCACCTCTTTCCTTTCTCCTATTTTGGTCAAACAGCCTCTACTCATGTCTTTATTTATTTATTTATTTATTTATTTATTAAATATAGTATAAAACTGAAACCATTCGAAAAAAAGATAAGCATTTAAGTTACTAATTAATTATCTATGTAATCTACCTGGATTATTAATTTTTAAACCTAATTATATTCTTATCTATGCAAGCACTCGTCTTTAAAAACTAATGATTTCTTATATGTGCAGAGCTGTTCTCATTTTTAAAGAGGTCCCGTTAACCATATCATCTAGGCTTTTGTTAACTTGTATCAACCTTGACAGATTAATTATATTTTTTTTCGAGAAAGAAATTTCTCGGATGTTAATATAAAGGTCTGGTTCATACTACCTAGCTAAAGATTTAAAATATTCGTATATATAAATCTCACAATATTAAATATCTATAAACCTAACATCTCATTAAGCTCAAATGAATATAGAATTGATAATCTTTTTAGACTATATTGAGTCACTAGGTTCTACTTGTTTTTTTTTATCATGATCCTTGATTTAAAATATTATAGTAACATATATATTTCTATGCATCCCTTGATGTATAAAAAGTTTACAAAATGCCCCCTGCTTATTTCTTTGTTAGCATTATGTAAAAAAATATTTATAATTTCTTGTTAATAGTAAAAAGACACTCCTTTCAACAACAAAAAGTCCTTGAATTTTTAAAATTAGACTTTTTTCAGGTACCTATTATCAAATTTTATGGTCTACCGGGCACCAAGTATAGACTACGAGTAATTTGAATAAAAAAAAAATCAGATTGCTAGAATTAAAAAAACGATTGATTATTCATTATATAAATATTGATTTAAGCTATTTGATATTTTTAGGATATCATTGTATTGGAGATAACAATATAATTTAATTAAACAAAATAAAACAGAATGGGTCGCTGGTTTTATTTTGGGATTAATCATGGGTTAATGCATTTTAAGATTTGATTAATCTAAAACAAAACCACTAATCATTCATGGCTTTAATATTTTTTTATAGTGTGATTAAAATAGTCTTGTCAATATCTTTTTAAAATTATAAAATATATAAAACAAAACCTTAATGTGTCACCGGCTATCCATTTATTTTTTCTTTCTTAATTTATCCATCTTCCTTTCACCCTCCATGCTTATCCCACCTCTTATATATCGACTAGATCTCTAATTTTATATACAGAATTGCATGTTAAATAATTCATTTTTCACTGTTTCCAATCAGTAACGGCGTTACAAAATCAACAGTCAAACTATATATGCTATTTTTAAAAAACTTTTATAGAAATATTGTAGAGATAAAAAAAAGTGGACGAGAATCAAGGGAATTTGTAAGATTGCTTTGCGTTTCATGTGGGTGGGTGGACTCGTTGTTCATAGGGTGGACTCGTTGTTTAGTCACTATTTAGTAGGATGATTGAAATTATTTTTAAAATATTTTTTATTTAAAAATATATTAAAACATTATAGTTTTATTTTTTAAAATTTATTTTTATATCAATATAAAAATAATTTAAAAATATTATTTTTTTATTTAAAACAAAAAATAAAATAATTATTCTTTAATTTTTTTCAAAAATACTTTTAAAATTAATAAATAAACAGGCCCTAGAGCTGGTGACAGCGTTGTATTATATAACGTCAGCGAAAAAGACCAAAAGAGACCTCGAGCGGTCGCTCTCAACTGGTCGATGATCGATGATACTACACTCAACAGGGGGGGCTCATCCATATCGAAACGTGTATGTTTGTAAACAAGACACGTGGATATAAAAGGACACCACTGGTCTCACTGCTCTATTCTTTCTCTTTCTTTCTTTTTTTCCCGTAGAGGAATTAAATTGACTAAAAAAAGAAAAATTGGCAACTTGGTCACGTGGACCCCATCCCGATCCCCATTGCACGGGGCTTCCCTGGTCTGGCCACGTTTGTCATGCTCTTTCCTCGCCGAGTTTTGGGACTGGATTCCTCGTTGACATGACGACTTGCTGCATCCGTAGAGTAACAGGCAATTTACCTGCTGAGTTTCCCATGGTAATTTTTTTTCTGCCTTTATTGTTTGTTTTTTTCAACTCATCATTCGGGCTTTTTAAAGATTTCGATAGATACACCTACGCATTAGTATTATTAGGCTTGTTAATTCCATTTCGTTTTGGCCGAAATGGTCAGAACGTTCCATATCATTAAAAAAATCGAGACAAAATGGTGTCGTTTTCGTCTCGGTTTTAATTCTGGTCTGTTCTGGAAATTCCTGTTGGAACGCCTCGGTACCATTCCAGCTCAAAATCATAATTTTTTTTTATTTTAGAACAATTTACATCATAATATTTTAGAATTTTAGAGATATTTTTAATTTTGAGATTATATTTGTTTGACTTTGTGTTTGTATTGTATAATTTAAAGTTAATTTGTCTTGAATTTAAATTATATTTGTTAAATTAATATTTTATTTTTTTTCATATATATATATATATATATATAATTAATTATATATGAACAATACAATCCCGAAACGGCACGCCGAAATGCTATGAAACCAAAACGATCTGTTTCAATAGAAAAACCAGAACGGCGACCGGAACGGTATTGACAACCTTAAGTATTATATATATTTTTTAATTTCATATTTGAACTCTGAATTAATTAAAAATTAATTTCATATACCCATATTTTAATTTTCTAGGATATCAAAATAAAACAAAATTCCATCAGAATACCGAGGACCGCTACTAACCAGTCAGCAAACAAATAAAAAACTTCTATTTTTATTTTATTTTTGTTTAACAGAGAAGAATTGTAAGGTCAAGCCAGCTGTCATTGATTTAGAATAATCTTTAAATAGATGAATCCCGATTCGTTGACCATCACCTACCGGACCTTGCTATGCTCATCTTGCTTGCTTTAACGGTCCAAATAGCTAGTCTCGTATCATGTTGAATGTGGAATGAAATGAGTGGTGCAGATTAACGAACGATTCCTACCAATCCAGATACTTGAATTCAAATCTTGGAAAAATCTTGTATGAACATCACAGCAAATTAGATTATAAAAATCCTGATTTGATTTTTATTCTACTTTTATATTTCTATAAATTATATTGTTCATCCTGTAGTTTATATGTTCCTCGACAATATATTTTGTTTGGTTTTTTCATTTACTCAGGATATAAGGTATAGTTTATAAAAATATATAATAAATAAATAAAATTCAAATGACTTTTGTAATTATCTAAAAAAAAAAAAAAAACTTTAGCTCTCACATAAATAGGGAGCTGCGCCGGAACTACAAAATAAGAGTTTGATAAAACATAGTAAAGATACCCAAACTAGATCCACTCCACGTAATTAACTGGTATTGGTCTAGATAAATTCATTGTACGAAAAATAAAAGATAAAAAACATTTTTTTTTATGAATTTATTTACCATGCAAAGACAAACTTAATAGAACGTGTTACTAGTTGTATTAAACCGTAAATTTTTTGTCAGGGATTTGACCGTGTGACCTATTCCCTTGACATGCACGTGTCAGCTCGCTCCTATTCACAGCACGTGATTGTTATATAATAACTTTAAAAATATATATTAACATACTTTATTTTTCTATATAAAACTATCAATTAAAAACCTCAAATCTCCTAAATCTGTACAGTTTAGACAATTTTTCCAAGAGTTGACTTCCAGCTGGATTCAATCAAGCAACTCACCCCTCCCTTGAGATTTGACTGTCGTCCGTAACAGGTGAGGTGGGTCTGTATTGAGGTTGGTATAGAGATGATTGCGCGAGGTGTGTGTGGCTGCATTGAAACGGTGGAGTTTAAGGGTGGGTATCGGGCTGGTATGGTTGTCGTCTAAGCTGTGGGAGAGCCTGGATGGAACTCTTAATTGTACTTATAAATTGAAGCATGATATATAAACTCCTGTAATTTGACACTGTCAAAATACAGTTTATGATGTTCAAAAAAGAATATATTATTTTTTATATAATAATATTACAGCATGTTTTGTATTTACAAATCTGGCTTAATTCAAACCATAATTAAACAGTGATATACGAAACATTTCCTGCCACTCGGCCATTGCCTCGGCATTCAAATATGAAGGAATGGATAATCATATAGCAGGTGGTCTAGTGATAAGAGTTTAAGAATAGATAGTTTTTTTTTCTTCAGTGATTTCAGTTTCGAATTATGTGGTTACTAATATGATGATTACTCTAGATATACATGGTCATTAATTTTAGAGCTCGTGAGATCAATCGAGATACACACAAGATAGTCCGAACAACTATATTAAGAAAAAAAATGAAGGTATGGATGTCTAACCACAAGATAGAAATCATGAAAGCAAAAAAGCTTATTTCCAGCTCGAGTGCTCAAATTATGGACACCTTGTTTATGTTAAAAACATAGAATGGTGAAAGAAAATATTTTTCTAAATTAAAAAAAGCTTTATTCAAATTATAGATCAAATTAAAATTTAACTTTTAATTAGCAATAAATTAACATTCTCCTCTCCCTACCGTGACTGCTTGTTTGAAAGTAAAGAGTGTAAGATAAGAAATCGAACGTGCAAAAACGAGGGTATCATTAGCGTCGAACATCTAGAATAGTTTAGCAAATTTTAATAATTATTGTTCGTGGTTCGAAAAACTACAATTTCGTCTCTACAATTTTAAAATACTTACATTTTAGCTCTTTCACCATTATTGTTTTTTTTTTCTTCAAAAAACAGGAAGAAAAAAGAAAAGAGAAAGCAAGCAAGCAAGATGGAAAAGTGAAAGAGAAGGTGTTTTATGGGAACTTTGATTATATTTACACCCCAGAAACTAATTAATAAATTATGATAATTCAGAGTGATTATTAACTCGACGTTTTATCATCACAATGCAACGCGCAGAGTCTTGGATCTTACTTGAAAAATAAAATAAAATAAAAAGGCAAATCAAACTATCCCCTTTATCTTCTTTAAGGAACTGCAGTCAGCGTAGAGCCTTTGTTTTTTTTTTTTTTTTTTTAAAGCTTTTGCACAGCTGGCATAAAAAACTCCTTGACAGCCTCAGCAAGGGCGAGAGCGACCAAACCCCAGAGGACAAGAGGACGAAAATAAAGGCCGCATCTTTTACGAGAAGTACCACTCCAGCAACAAGTATCATATCCACGTGTCGGATTCCTAGACGCCTAGCTGACAAACACGTTGCCACTTTTTCTTGGTTCTGTTACATCTCGAAACGTGTCCTCTGAAAGGCAACTTGTTTTTTAGGTCCATTCAGCACAAACTTCAAGAAGACAAAACCAATTAAATAATAGCACAAATTTAGTAAAAAAGAAAAAGGATTGTGTCAGTCATGTCCACGTGTCGACCTGTCATCTCTTGTGATCGCCACTTGGCCATCTCCCATCCTCCTTCTTTACTTGTCTTAACGTGAAGGGATTTTCCGTCCCTCACTAACCCAAGCAAAACACCCCCATCTCCCTCCCGCTGCCTTCTTCTGTTTTTCCCTGCTGATTTCAATTTCCTTAAATCCTTTGATTCTGTTTCCCTTCTTTGTTTTTTAAAACTTTATTCAGCACTATATTATTATATATAAAAAAGACATCAACATCTCTCTCTCTGTTTTTTTTTTGGTTTTGTTGATGAGTGCATGCGAGTTGGGTTTTAATTAATGGCAAAGCTTTTGCTAGATAACTCTGAGGCCGAGAGAGAATTCTTTAACAAATCAAACAAAAAAGTTTAAAATCAAGCCTTCCTGACAAACGGGTGTCTCTAAATCAGATCAAAAAACACTTCAACTTCTTCTCCTTCTTCACGTTCCGTTTCAGACACCCCAAAAATACACTTCCCAATCCACTAAAAAACTTATATTAAAGAAAGAGAGAGAAAATGTCCCCCCCCTCTTGTTTTATAGAGCAGCATCATGGGAGAAGTAAAAGCGAATAGAAATAGAAGCAGCAGTAGAAGTAGCAGAGCAATGGAGAGTCTTTCTTTGGAAATGAACAGTTATCCGAGAGATCTGTTACAAAGACTCATTTCAAGCGATGCGCAGCAATATAAAACAGCAACAAGTGAAGGAGAAGAAGCAGAGGAGATTGAGTTAAATCTTGGGTTATCACTTGGTGGAAGATTTGGGGTTGATAAGACTTCAAATAAACTAACGAGATCATCGTCGATAGCTGGTTCAATACCATTGTTGAGAGACCATGATGCTTTAAGTGCACCACCTGTTTCTTATCCTCTTCTCACGAGGACTTCTTCTTTGCCTACAGAGACGGAGGAAGAGTGGAGGAAGAGGAAGGAAATTCAGAGTTTGAGGAGAATGGAAGCCAAGAGAAGGCGAAGTGCAAAGCAAAAGAATTTGAGAGGAGAGTTGAATTTGGAGGAAGTTAAATTGAATAAAGGGAACTGGGTGCCAACGTGGGCTAATAAGCAGAGTGGTGCTGTGAATAATAGTAGTAATTTGACAGGTCAACAGCAGCAACAAGGGTCACGAGGATCTGTGGAGTCTCTAGGAGGGAGCTCTTCTGGGTTGTCAGAAACGGAGAGCAAACCTGTTCAAGGTATTTTTTTTTGGATTTTCCAACCTTTTGGTGCCTGATTTATTTTTTCATTGTTTTTTAAGGGTGGATTGGATTGGAATGGATAGTTTTATTTTCCTAGTGGATTATGGCGTGGAGGCTAAATTTATCATGTGGATGTGGTGGAGTTAGATAGGCGGGCTCTTATATTTGGATTGGATTTTGGGTAGTGCCTCTTTTGTGTTGATAGCATTACTGTTGGTTTCGGTGGTCGCGGTAGTGGTTGGGGAAGGTGCTAAATCTTTGATGTTTATTTGTTTCTAAGCAGTGCAACTCTCACCCAACTAATTTAAGTTGTATTAGATTCTTTTGTTGGAGTTTATTTGGTTTCATCACAACTTTGGGAAAGAAAATCCTTGAAGGTCCAAAGCAGAAAAGGAATCATTTTTATTTAAATCCGCGTAATTTCGATGTGTAAAAAAGTAGAATATTAACTCAAGACTCTGCTTATTGATTGTTGCCACACATCGGAAGTAAGCAGATTGCTGTACTAGCATGTCTCACGAAAAAGGCAGTGCATTTCTTGCATCAGTATTTGCTGCAGAACTGAACTGGGGTTCTGCAGCATATGAAATCAAAGTCAGTGGATACTTCTTCTTACTTGCATAGAATAGATAATCTTCCATGCTAGGCCTATAGTGTGTGGCATAAGCTGGCAGGTCCAAGCAGCCAACCCCAACTAGTTTGAAATCGAGAGTTGGTTGGGTTTTGTGGAACACTGCATGAAGGGGACTTAACATCCAGATCTTTCCTTCATTGGTAATTATTGTACTTGGGAGATCACATTTGGGTAAAATCATGGTAAACCCGTGGTTGTTTCTGGAAATCTTCTTTATACCGACCAACTTCATGAGCTTGCAATTCGTTTTGATGAACTTGATTGACTGGGAACTCAAGTTATGCAGTTGCTTTAGTTCACATGTTTGGAGAACTATGTATTTCAGTCCATGAGTAGTCTCGGTCTTAGTTGGCTGAGGATCTACTTGCTTGAAAGAGACGTTCACTTCTTGGAACATGTTTTTTCCCCTGCATTATCTCTGCTATAAATGAAGCCAGAAGGGATGCACCCTTCTAGTATGGCATCGAAGTGGAAATTATTGTCATGGCCGCCTCCTCGAAAAGGAAAGAAGGAAACATGAAACAAAAATCTGCGTACTTGTATTATGTCTGGGTACTTATTTTAGTTGTGTTTCCCAAGAAGCAGCAGAAAGAGTCTTGACTGTTTCTAAACTATATATGTTCACATAATAATATTTCGCTCACCTGTTTGTTGATGTGAACATAGTTTAAACCCATGATTTCCGGCGAGTTAAGGAGGTTCTTTCTGAGAAAGCAAATGGTGAATAGTTAAACCCATGATTTCTGGGTGAGTTAAGGAGGTTCTTTCTGAATATTCCATGCTCGACAGGCATGTAGGTGATGAGACAGTCCGGAGTAGCTATCAAGTGGAGTTTTCTTATATCAGGCGATGGCGCTGATCCTTCTACTTCATGTCATACGTCATCTTCCAGGATCCCTACTTCTCACTTTGCCGGTTTAGCCTGCTTGACTAATGTCACTTCTTTTCTCTTTATCTGGCTAGCTCAATCCTTTTCTATCCCCCCCCCCCCCCATGCATTTTGGTCAAAATGGCCTTTAAAGTGTAGCTGACAGATTTTGTGATCTTATAAATGCACTGCAACCGCTACATTGGTGTTTGGAAATTTGCAATTAATTTTGAAAGTAGTATGCAAGTAAAGGGAAGAGGAAAAAAACGGAGAAAATACAAATTTTATTCGTCTTCTCATAATCTCATGTGCATCACAGGATCAGGCAGTGGCGGCGAAGCACGAAGTCCTGCGAGTAATCAGTCCTTGCAGGAACGAAGCAGTCAAGAAGCTGTGGGCTCTTCCGGGACAAAGAAAACTGGAAATGCGTGCAGAGCCTCCAGAACAGAAACGGAGAATCTGTCCAAGAAGCTTGATTCTGCAGAAAATGGAGGGAGGGAAATTGGGACCAATGCAATGGAAGATATGCCTTGCGTGTTTACTAAAGGAGATGGTCCTTATGGGAGAAGAGTGGATGGCATTCTGTACAAATATGGTAAGGGAGAGGAAGTAAGGATAATGTGCGTATGCCACGGCAGCTTTCTCTCCCCCGCAGAGTTCGTGACGCATGCAGGCGGCAGCGATGTTGATCATCCTCTCAGGCATATAGTGGTAAACCATTCGGGCCCCTCCTCTGTATAATGTGAGGCGGGTAGGGATGTGAAATGGGGGAAAAAGATGAGAGAATTTCAGAGAATAGCTATAGATTTTGAGGGTCCTTGAAACGGGAACTTAATTTCAAATGGTTTTTTGAGGTTGTAATCTGTATGACCAGATATTCTTTCCTTATATCCCCATTTCATATGCTGAGAAAGCATGAATAAATAAATGTTGCGAGGGAAAACAGGGGGTGATATATATATATATATATATATATATATATATATATATATATATATATATATATATATATATATATAGAGCTCGGATCAGCATCAAATGAGCTCACTCTGTGCTACGCTTGAAGATAAGAGAGATTATATTCTTACAATTGCCTTGAAAAGTAGAGGAAAAAAAGAAGAACGGCAGCAGATTAACAGTCTCTATCAAGGCAATCAATTCGGGAGAACGATCTCTTCCCGGCTCTCCTCGAGGATTTAGGTGGTAGCTTCATAATTTCTAAGATCTGGAAAGGATGAAATAGCAGCAAATGAAGCCAAACCGGTTCAGAAATATGAATTGCAACGTTATATTTAAAAAATGATTCCAGCACGACGCGAACATGAAGACTTTTATTTGAAATACTGCATTAGAAAATAATATAAATTATATTTTGCTAACATTAGCAACTTTTCCTTTTAATTCTCCAAATAAGCTTGTTGCCGAGAAAGGAGCAATCAATCTGCTTTCCATATCTCTGGTGTAACGAAGAGCCTACAGTTTCAAAAAGTAAAGTTGTGAATCATCGCTACATGGCAAATACTTTTTTTTTTTTTTTTACGGTGCTAGTTTGGAAAAAACTCCAGTGTTGGATCCTACCCAACACGGTGGTAATTAAATACATAAACAATAAATTCAATGAACGGTTAGGGAAAAACATCGTCGTTTCATCAACAAATAAAAATGTCTGCAACGCTAATAAGATAAATTCCCACCTTTGCTTACCCTCATCCTTTTACAAAAATGGATTGCAGTTGAAAAGAATTATTTTTATTTTTCCTTGCCAATTACTATTATCATTGATCATTTCAGTCATCACATACACCTGCTCAAGGGGTGGATTGGAGACAACATGATGGAGAGTATAAAAAATGAAGGCTAGGAAGACGTCACTTGTGACGTCATCTCCATTTTGGCCGTACCATCACCGTTCGAAGATCAATGAACACCTAAGAATATCATCACTGCTTCTAATATATTATCAACAGCCTCTACTCGATCACTTCAAAGAATTATCATAAAAACAAATATTCTGCACATGCTTGGAAACAATCATCTAATACAACTAAAGGACTATTGAATTAAAGATTGATTTACAGCAATATAGACGCAAATATAGTTAGCAGTAGTAAATTGACCAGCTCCGATTCAAGGAGGAAGCCCCCGACATTTTCTTCCCAAAGGTCACCTCACATCATGCTGGCACAGGTTTAGAGGTTCGCCTTACCATTGCCCATGCACCTCCCTTCTTTGCAAAGAACCAATTTCCATGTGGCAACACCAAGAACAGTGCTCATGGACAACAGTTGCATATTCAAAAGGCCTCGTATTGGTTCAATAGCAACCATTGTCGATGTCCCAGTTTTAAATTGATGATAAGAAACATAATTAAGGGCAGCCCAGGCTTGCATTTTAAACAGGAGGCGGCTTGGGAGCAGAGAAGCACTCTTCCTTTGGATCATACAAGGAGCCAGTTTTAACAACACCACTTAATTTTTTGACAGGAACAACAGCGATTGAAAGAACATCCCCATGAGCAACAGGAAAAGCAATGAAACCAGCGGAAGAAAGCCGATTTTTTACTCACTGGGGCAGGATGTGACTCCAGATGCTGCTGCTTTTGCTGCTGCTCCACCCCTGCTTTCAGGGAACCGCTTCTCATCCCGTTTGCCAAACTGCGCAACTCCAAGAAATTAGGACCATGAGCTTACAGAGTGCTGCTATAAACCTTGTTTTATAATGTAAATGACATTGTGAATCACATGTAAACTAAAGTAACATCAATGGTAATAATGATGGCTCTTGAAAATAAAATAAAAAAGAAGAGTTTTTTATTTTCTTGATTGTTATCGATTAAGACGGAAACATAGAGACAGAGAGAAGCATACACAGGATATTTATAACACCAACGTTTTTGGCCACAGTTCCAACAGTAGCAGAACGCCCAGCTACAGTAAGAGCATGAGAAGCTTGGCCATTCACAGTAGCAGAGCGCCCAGCTACAATTAGATCAATAGCACAATGGCCATGCATATTTCTTATTTCTTCTGCAACACAAAGGCATATTCCTCATTGACAAAGCACCAGGCTTGTGGAGTCCTATTTAAGTAGTTAGGCACACGTGTGCATATACCTTCAGAGAAAATCTAGACACCTGATTTACATGCATAAAATACAAGCATGCCAAGTACATAGACATTTCTGTCTGGATTGAATTCACACAACAAGTCTGCAAATATAAAGACATCCATGTATTGCAGTGAGAATGTAAACGTGGGCATGATATGGGCTAGGGTTGATGCCTTGCTGGAATATGAATGTTATGCATGAATAATAGGCGTTCACTAGTCTTTATGCACAATAGAGGTGATATGTAAAAGCTCAACGCACATGAATTCTGGTATTTAAGTGTTTGCAGATAGATATTGACGACAGCTTACATTGGAAAAGAAAATGACTTGACACTGTCTCCGCTTCCATATGAACGGTTGGAAGAGCTAGGAGATTTCCAGGATACAGCTTGATTTGTGTTGTCTTCCTCATTTTGATATTCTGCTGGATCTTTGATGGTGTTATCTGCCATTCCACTTGATCCACCCTTCTGTTTGTTGGTTTCCATATCAGGAACTGAAGACTGGTTATCAGTGGCCACCATTTCTCTTGGAGGGAGTGGACTGAACATGATCGATTCACCTGACTTGGTTATATCTCCAGACTTGCCCAAATCACCGAACAATAAAGCATGGTCTCTGGAGAAACTATTGTTTCCTACGTGAATGCTAAACAATGATTCATTGGAAGCAACACTCCAATCCATAGGTTGTGCTCCTTTATTTTTTTCAAAGATGGATGATGGAATCCTTAAAGGATCATATCCTCCAGCTCGTTCCATGACTTGAAGTGGAGGGGATTGTTTCGGTGACATGTTGTGCGCCAGGGATTCACAAGTGACACCAGAAACTGGGGGTATTAATGCATGATCTGATGAGCCATCCTCATTCTCATGATCTTTTGATGCTGGCTGAGTAACCTCATGAGGTTTGTTGGAGGATTCAAAATCAGAACTGCCTGCTCCGGGGTCAGCACTTTCTTTAGGGATCACATCAAAGAGATCATACAATGATGAGCCAGAAGAACTCGGAGAAGAAGAAGAGGAAGAAGAGGAATAAGAGGAACCGAACTTTATAGTTGGCATGTATAGATCTCCTTCTATAACAGTAAATTCAGGTTTTGGTTCTATATGTTTATCGCTATCACTTCCACTTATAACCTCAGAATGCGATTCTGAATATTTACCGCTTTCACTCCCCTCAATTTTCTCAAGATCTATCTGAAGATGGCTACTACTTCCAATCCGAACACGAAGCCTTGGATATGTATCCTCATTATCGCTGCCCCCGGTCCCATCAATAACTTCCGGATGTGATTCTGAATACTTACCGCTTCCATGTTCCAAGTCCATAGCTGAAAAACATCAATCTGATCCAGCTTTTCAGTACACCATAACTCTACAACTCCATCTTTTAATCAAATGACATGTATGAAAATGTGATAGAATTGAAGGTAATATGTGCTCGATGAATCTCAATCTCAAAAGCTTGCATGATGAGAGATGAAAACAATTTAAGCAGCATCTACAGGACAAGAGAACATTTTTTTCCAAGGAAAGAGATGTGACTTTACCGGATCCAATTAGCCAGTCTCTGAGCATTATCAATTATTCATAATAATAATAATAATAAAAGGAAAAAGATAGGCCAGCAAGGTGATTTAATGTGCTATGAGACTCGGTTCAAAGTACCACTAGAGTTTAGACATGATAATTAAATAATTAAAGTGTTTCCTTATCAGAACTCCACTGATCTTCCTTTTCTTTTTTCTTTTGAATATCTTTTCTTGCAATCTCCTTGATTAATATACTAATTCAAAAACACTAATTGGCTTCCGTGTGACCTGTCTTCTAATTACACGTTAATTAAACTGCCAACCACCAATTCAACATTTTCGAATTAAAAGCCAATTGTGTTTATTTAATGTTTTCGATACCTCTACATCTTCAATTATAGCAGCTCAAAAGTAATTTATATACATGTATGTTTGTATGTATTGATTCCTCTTTTCGCATTTCCTTCTGTTGAAAGAAAAATTTTCATGCAAGAAGAAGCTGGTCAAGGTTCTTCGACGAAACAAAAATAAACGACTTACTTTTACGAGTTTAAATAAAATTCTCCCTGTCGTTGAAAAATCCTCTATTAACCAGCCGTGTCTAAATCCCAATCGCCGGAAACGGCACCGGCGATCATCCACGGCTAGTTCTCCTATAATTTTAAAATCACACAGCAAAATATAACAGAATTCAATTATCCAGGAAAAAAAAAACGAAAACCAATTAGCAATGATTTTAAGAATGTGTCGTACCTGAGATTCGACCTGAAATAAAACAGCTGAATTGCTGGTGTTTTTGAGATAAATCTCTGTTTATTTATTTGTTTTTATTTTACAGGTTTTTGTTTTGGAAGTAGGACGCGAGGAAATTAAGGAAGCAAGAAGGAAGGAGAACGGAAAAATTTGATGACACAAAGGCTTGGCGATAGTCTTGGGGTTTCTAACAAACCACGGGAATCTTTCGCGCCATCTTTACCCACTCCTTTCCTTTTTCTGTTATTGAAGGGTACTTTGGACTTTACATTTTGGGGTTTTGACCTTGACCAATGCAATTGTGCCACATCGCTTTATCGGTTATTGTGTTGTTTTGATATAAAAATAATTTTTAAAAAATAAAAAATAATATTTTACTATATTTTTAAATAAAAAAACTTAAAAAAGCAATATCCAAATCTAATATAGCATTTGACAGCGAAGCGGTGACAGAGTATTAATTATAAGAGCAAATCACGGATTAGTTCCGCTAGTTAAAAAAATAATTAATTCTCAAAATAACATAGACTAATTAATTTATTCTCTAGAATCAGAAAAAGGAATTTGTAATTATAAAAAAAACATGATGTTTTTTTAAATTCGTACAGAATAAGTTGCATTATTGAATAAATTATTATTCCCCCCCCCCCCCCCCCGTTAGTTCTTGGTATCTCGTAGTTTGTACATATTTTTTTAAAAATAAATATAATTTCTTGAATTATTGTACTCTTTTTTGTAATATTTATATTAATTTTGAAATACTTTCAATGCTTGGCATGCACTCCGCCACCTGTATAGGCTCGCTCAGACTATCATTTCCGGATCCAAAGTAGCTGGATCGTGCTTTTTATCTCTAATGGGTTCAGCTATCATGCAGCCAACATTTCATTGATATTTAATATTTGTTGAATATGTATCATTTTTAAATATTATAAAAACAAAGTTACATTTTAGTTCATTTTCTTTAGAAAAACAAGATTTATAAACCATAAATACATCATGAATTTTTCCAGCGTCACATTTATAATATTTTTATTTTTAATATCTTCATAACATAATATTTTAAAGTTTATCACTCTAAAATATCATTGTATTTTTTTTCTATAAAGTTACCAGCTTAAACATATATGAATTCTCATATTAACTATCAATCACCCTGAAAGTGCTTGTTTGAGAATATAGTTGAATTATTTTTAAAAATATTTTTTTATTAAAAAATACATCAAAATGATATTTTTTATTTTATAAAAATCATTTTTGATATAATCACATGAAAAATGATATAAAAACATAATAAAAATTAATTTAAGATAAAAAATAAAAAATTATATTATTTTTCAAAAAAAACTTTTGAAACTAAAGTGCTTTTGAAACTAACTACCAACCATTTAAGTTTTCTATATCAAGCCATTAGGCATCTTAGTTAATTATATATATATATATATATATATGATTATTTAATAAAAAAAACTAATTATCAAATACATAACCTTCAAATAAGATATTTTGATATCTTATCAAACTCCAAATTTAATCACCGACTTATGTATCGATTGTACATACTCAACCCACAGCTTATCTATATATACTAGCTATATTGCCCGCGCGTTGCCGCGAGTATTTTTTTGTATATAATTTAACAAAATTAAATCAAAAACAATAAATTCATATGATATGATTAAGAGAAATTATAGATTATGAGATAACATGTATCAATTTTTAAGTAAAGTTTGTTGCGCAAGCATAAATAACATTTTTTAGAATAAAGAAATTGCGTTATAAAAGATCACAAAAGAAAATGGGCTTGGTGATCAGGCGTGTTGTGTTTTTTTTCTGGGGGTGTTTTCGGTTTTTTTTTTTTAAATTAGCCGCAATGTGCACAGTGTAATCATGAATCAACCCCTTGAAAATGACAAAATAATTATTAAATTATCTTGGAAAAAAAAACTCAAAAACATTAACAAAAGAATAACTAAGAAAAACAATTAAATTATTATTATTATTATTATTATTATTATTATTATTATTATTATTATTATGTTAATAATGAAAGAAACAAAAATAAATGAAAGACTAAAAATATCCTAGAAACTTTAACAAAAGATTAAAAAAAACAAAACTATTATTGCTATTACTGTCAAAACAAAAAAAAAATCAAATTATCCGGAGGGAAAAAAAACATTAAAGAAAGAGCAAACACGAAAAACAATTTAATTATTATTATTATTATTATTATTATTATTATTATTATTATTATTATTATTATTATTATTATTATTATTATTATGTTAATAATGAAAGACTAAAAACATGCAAGAAACTTTCACAAAAGATAAAAAAAACAAAAACAATTATTATTGCTATTACCAGCAAAAAAAAATATTATCAAATTATCGGGAGAAAGAAAAAAAACACAAAATAGTAAGAACAAAAAATAATTAAGTTGTTGTTGTTATTATTATTATTATTATTATTATTATTATTATTATTGTGTTAGATACACTTATATATACATGGACAAAAGTAGAGATTATTCTAGAAATATAAAAAAATAAAAGTATAAGGACTTAAATGAAAATCAAATATAAAGGGCTTAAATTAAAAAATTAAAAGTCAAAGGGCTGAAATGCAAATTACATTTATTCTCAATTGAAATCAAGGGACAAAATTGAAAAAATCAGAACTTGTGTACCAAATTAATTGAGTTATATACAGCCAATCCGGAAATTGAAAGTAGCAGGACCGAAGTGAAACTTTGACATTCAATTAATTAAAATCGGAGGACCCAATCGAACTAAATCAAAACTTATATAACAGAAATGAGGACCAAAAACCAAATTAAAAGTCGAGGGACCGAAGTGCAAAGTTAAAAAATATGGGGGACTCTCCTGCACATTGACGTGCAGGAGAGAGAGAAACATGGGCGGCGGCTTGAACCGGCCTCCTCCGCGTCGCCAGACTTTTTTAGGTTACACGCGCCACCGCGGGAGGAAGACCACTCGGCGGCGCATTGGGTTGGACGCCGGTAACCAATTTCCGCCCACCGTATCACGCCACACGCGCCGCCTGAAGAGGGCGTGAGGCGCACGTCCTGACAGACACTGAATATTAAATTGATAAAATAAGGTCAATTACCGTTCTGTCCCTGGACCCAAGTCAGTGTTTTTGTCTTATTAGGGGTTAAAACCGTCTTTAGCCATTTCAGAAAATAATAAAAAAATCAAAAGTTGCGGCGGACCGGACTGGTCCGACCGCATGCAATTACGCCGGTGCCCCTCAGTCGGAAACCCTTATTTTGTCTTATTACCAGGGACAAAATCATCAATGCACTATTCACAACTGAATAATTTTTTTTTAAAAAAAGGACGAGAAAAGGAAAAATCAAAAATAGCCCCGCTTGCCAGCCCCACTTTGCCGAGCGGCCGAGGGCCATTTTCACCTCCACACTGCTCGAATCCACAGTATTCTGTGAGAGGCTCCATAGTAAAAACTCCACGCCCTTTAGCTGTTTTGTAATTTTTTCCAATAACAATAAATATTCTTTATTATATTAATTCAATGTATCATATTTTCATGACGTCCTCCTTTTCTTTTTATCTGTCAATTTTCTTTAAAATATCGTAAGAACTATTGAATTTGATGATTTTTAAGAGTCAAACATGTTTCATTAAGAAAAAAAGTATAGTGACCGAGCAAGTAGTCGCGGAGATATTAATAAAACTAAAGGCTACGGTTGTTCCGTCTTGCCGTGTGTACTCTATAAAATTCTGGCCTCGTGAGAGAGGCAAGCACGTCGTGGGCACCTTTGGTACTCTCTCGTTCATGGTTACCACAAGAAAACACAGCTCTCATCATCTGGATCTCTTTGGAAAAAGAACATCTTTCTGCATTGTATCTCACAAGTTTCCACCTTTGAGCTTGAACATCTAAACTACTTCTGCCTTTGAAAGGGTACGGTTCTCGTTTCTCCTTCTGGGTCTATGTTTCACCCTACTGATTCTTTTTCTTCTCCTCTCTCCCTCCCTCTTTTCTTTCTTGGATTTCACGGGCTTTCTTTTAATATCAATCAAAAACCTTTAATGGAGTAATGGGGTCATGTCCCTTTATCCGTGCAATGCTCAGTTTTTATAGAAATTGATGTAGGAGTAATTTTAACGAGTAGATGTGACTAGATATAAGAATTGTGGGGTAATTGATTCTTGCTCCTCTTTGTGTGAATTCTGTTCTGGTCTTGAATGATTAAAGAATTTGTAACTCTTAGGTCAGAGTCAGAGACGGCCTGTGTAAATTCTGGCCTTTCCCGACTGAAACACTCACGAGTCATTAGATTTTGTGTGTATCTCCATTCACCTGAATTTTCAAGCTGCAGATTCACGTGCTAGGCCTAGCCAAAGTTTCAAAATTTCTCTTCTTGGTTATCCTCAGCTACCAAAGGGATTAGTTCTGTTGGATTCATTATAAACGGAAGTATGCTAATTTCTTTCATGGAAACTGATGTGCATTTTAATTGATGGACTAACAGGGTTTATAACTATCATGTGACGTTTTACTTTTCAGATATTTGCTTAACCAAGAGATGCTAGAAGAACATGGATAACAGTAATAACCGTAGGTGATTTTTTATGACTAACTCAGATGTCATAGATTGACGTGTTAAACCATTTGATGAGTACTAGTGCACCACCCTTCTACGAAATTCTGAGCTGGCACCAAAAGAAGGAAAGTTAATGTCCAATGGAAGGATTTCGAGGTCCACTTCCACCAGCTGGTGTTCCCGAACCTGCTGTTTCTCATTTCAATGGGATGCTTAATTTAGATGGGTATGGCAATCGTGGGTCTGGCTTTCCAGGTCTAAAGAAGAGAGGTCATGCTCTTGGAAGTCGTTCATGGATAAAGATTGATCAGGATGGGAACTCAAAGATTTTGGAGCTTGACAAGTTCACTATAATGAGACACTGTTCTTTGCCTTCCAGGGATCTGCGCCTCCTGGACCCCCTTTTTATTTACCCTTCCACAATTTTAGGACGGGAGAAGGCTATTGTGGTCAGTCTTGAACAGATTAGATGTATAATTACAGCAGATGAGGTTATCCTGATGAATTCCCTGGATGGATGTGTTGTCCAGTACATGTCAGAACTCTGCAAACGCCTTCAGACAAATCGAGAACAAGCGGGTACAGATATTTCTAATTTAGAGTAGTTGTTTTAATGGCCTCAAACTTTTTCTGGTTGCATTGTTGTGGGTGGATGGATGGAGTTTAAAATTTGAAAGTCTTTGATTAACTGGGCTTGAATCTGTTGTTGCATTATACTAGAGCTTCTTGTTCTCAGAAGAAGTTTGCTCACTTCACATTTTT
Organism: Salix purpurea; assembly: GCA_027405865.1. Classification (NCBI taxonomy): domain Eukaryota; kingdom Viridiplantae; phylum Streptophyta; class Magnoliopsida; order Malpighiales; family Salicaceae; genus Salix; species Salix purpurea. The sequence goes on along the minus strand of JAOWLH010000012.1, from coordinate 5,599,934 downwards.
TCGAACTGATTTCTGTCACTCTCTATTATGACTATTTTCTTGAAGTTTTTAAAAGCCATGCTGTATGAGTTACTTGTAATTATTGCTGATTTGATCCAGATGACTTGCCATTTGAATTCAGAGCTCTGGAATTGACTTTGGAACTAACCTGCACATCTCTTGATGCCCAGGTATGCTAACAACATGCATCACTAAAGCACTTCCATCTCTTTTCTGAATGTGTTGCCACCTGGACTACTCGCACTCACAACCATAAGATGAACCGGACCAATTAAGTAAAGCCCTTTAGCCTTTAAAAATTAATGATCTCAGTGGAAAAGGAAGCTAGTCTTTTAGGGTCAGGGGATTTGTATCTAAGGGTAGTCTTGTAAAGATCATCCACATACCATGATTTTTTCACTTCCCAAGATGACTTTCTACATTGATAACTGGAAATCTTAAAATCATTGCCAATTTCTTAAAATAAAATAGTGTTATTTGAAACGTTCGGTTGCTTCTGATGCAAATGCCAAAATTGATATTCCCTCTCTGCATCATACTTATGGATGTTGAAAAAATTGAATCCACATGTGCAGTCGGGCTTTTCTGGTTTGAAACACTTAGATTCTACCCTGAGGCCTGAAGACAGGTTTTTATGGCTGCTCTGACTTCTTAACTCATACCCTGAGAGAGGGGCTAATTCTGCTTATTATTATTACCTTTGCAGTACCTTGCTTTTTTTCTTCCGTGCTTGCAGTGTGGATACTCAGCTTCCCTTTTATAGATACTCTGATTACAACATCATTGTTCAGATTGCCATTCAATGAGTTTAATCAGTTCAATGATAGGAGTTCATGACCTTTTGTGGCATGCTTTGTGCTAACCAACCATGACAGCTATTTGATGCATGCAATTACATTTCCTTGCATGATCAACAGATACTGGGAAGGTTTTGATTCACAATGTCTCAAGGGGCCTAATTGCATTCCTCTCTGTTATATCTTTCCTAGAATAAATGCATATCTGTATGAAAGAAAGGAAAAAGATTTAGGAGAGTTGAATTCATAAACTGTCTCTCGATGCTCCAAACTTGTTATTTGCATGTGTTTGTTATTTGCCATGTGTTATTTAATGGTGTATTTGACCAAATGTGGTTCCAGAAACTGTGTGGGTTAAGATTAGGTAGCCATTTAAGCATAGTGATTTATGTGTAATCTGGAATCAAAACTCTTGGGCTACAAATGCACATGGTTGAGTCTGGAGTGGTCCCTTTAAGTAAATGTTTTAATCCTCAGGAATCAGGATCATTTTTCAGAACACCTCTCCCTGGACTCGGCCTAGGCAGACCAGTGGTAGTTAACGGGCCTTCACGCACACAATAAAAGCAATAGAACAAATGGCAGCTTGAAAAATTCTGGGTAACTCATTTAAGGACTTTTGGGTTTGATAGGTAAAAAATTTGGAATTGGAGGTATATCCAGCAATGGATGAACTAACAACATCTGTTAGTACTCTTAATCTGGAACGTGTCCGTAGACTAAAGGGCCACCTTCTTGCATTGACTCAGCGAGTTCAGAAGGTACAATTTAATCTCTTAACCCTCCTTTCTTTTAGTTTTCTATTGTTTTCTGCTGCTTTGTTCTTCCATATGTTAGCTTTTAGATTGAAATTGTAGGTCCACGATGAGATAGAACATCTCATGGATGATGATGGTGACATGGCCGAGATGCATCTGACAAAGAAAAAACAGAGGTTGGAAGCTTATGCTTTAGGTGATATATATTTTCAAAATGATATCCCAGCTGAGACCAGAGTGGTTTCAAAATCTGCACCTTGTTCGCCAGTGAGGACAATTAGTGGAGTCCAGAAATTGCAGAGAGCATTTAGCAATATACATGGAAGCTTGATGAGTTCATCCAGTAATGACGAGAATATTGACCAACTTGAAATGTTACTTGAAGCTTACTTTGCTGCTATTGACAACGCCCAAAGCAAGTTGTTCACGGTGTGTTCCTGTGTACATGTTTCTGAACTCATTTAAGTATATGTATATGAGTTGCTGTGATTGGATAGTGCTTGCTAATTGGTATCCTACAATTGACGAGGTATAAGGCATCCATGACTAAAACCAACCAATATTGTGATTTTGACAATCCAAAATCTATGCAGATTGCCCCTTTTGGTGTTAAGCCGAAACAGAAAACCAGCCTAGGCTGTTTAGAAATTTTTTTAGCCTCTAAAACAGATTATGGTGCCTTTACAAGAAAAGGATGCGTGATGTTTCTAAATAGGTTTTCACATAGTGATGTGCAAGAATATGTACCACATGATCATAATAATTGTTACACAAATATTGCAGCTCAAAGAATACATAGATGATACAGAAGATTTGATCAACATCAAACTGGTGAGGGTTAATATGAATTTTAACTTTTATGATGCCCCCCCTGTTTTTTTTTTTATTTTAAAAAAAGAGCACACTAGAGATATAACTTCTCTCTCATATATTTACAGGGAAATGTTCAGAACCAACTGATTCAATTCGAGTTGCTTCTTACTGCAGCTACCTTCGTGGCGACAACACTTGCAGTTGTGACAGGAATATTTGGGATGAACTTTGTAGCTTCAATTTTTGATTACCCGTCTGCATTTTATTGGGTTCTGATTATATCTGGATTTGCATGTGTGCTCTTGTATTTCTCTTTCTTGTTTTATTTTAGATACAAGAAGGTCTTTCCATCGTAAACTTCAGTTAAGATTAAAGCTGCTCCAATGAAGAAAAACACTTTTGACTTCTTTTATAGAAACCCACGATTCAATTTGATTTTCTTCTCTCTCTGGGGTCAATTGATGCTCTTCCAAGATTGTAGGGGCTTGCTCTATATGTGTACATGTATCACACGAGGCCATCTATTAAGTTATGCGCAAGCTCTTGCTCAAGTTCACAGTTTTGGAGTTTCTTATAAACAAGGATCCAGTCAGTCTTCTGGTGACAGATAAGGGCAAGCATCTGGCCATGGAATAGCACAGTGTGCCTCGTCCGTTACTGGCTTCTTTACTATGTCTTGATCTGAGGATCATTTATGCTTATTCTGTAATTTGATAATGTACCAAGGCCTGTGCTTGTTACACTTATCCACTAACTCTTATAAATTTACCTCGACTGAATCGAACGCTCTCTATAAACTAGATGATCTCATGTTTAGTACTAACCTGTAGTTCAGATTCAACCTCGGCCTCTATTGTACTCGTTGCCTTGGAGTTCTCTTCCTTCTCATCATCTGGCTCAGGTAAGGGATTTTGACAAAAAAGAAGTTACTTTTCAATACTGCTGCCTCAGCTGTGGAATGGAATGCATAACAAAATTTTGCCCCGTGATAAAACTTTGAAAAGCACTTTTTGGGGCCATATGGTTCAACTTCTGGAAGTCCAAGCCACTTAAGCTTTAATTACCCAAGAAAAAAGAAGCAGCAATGCATACGTATTTTATTGATTGACCTCTCTTGTTATCCATCTACCAGCCCACAAAAGAATGTGGCGTTGAAAGTTCGATACCCGTTGCAGAAAATGTTACGGGCAGGTCATATTATGAACTGAAACAGGAGGTCATTTTATCATATAATCTATTACCATCAGATGCAACCGGCAACTTAGCCTACCTAGGATAGCCAGACAGTATTTGAGCCAAAAAACAATGAGAAGATACTTTTTTTTTTGAATGGGTAATCCAGACCCGCTGGGGCCTGACTAATCTCATAGCCCAACTGTACCGCAGTAAGCCAGAATAACCATTTAATTTATGAGCTTCGCCCAAATCCGCTGGCCCAAAAAAGTTGATTGTACCTGGTGGGATTCGAACCTGAGACGTGGAAGGAGCACACTCCCCCGTCCCAGGCGTTCTACCGCCAGGCCAACCCCCTTGGGTCAATGAGAAGATACTGTTAACCATAATGAAATATAGACTGGAATAATGCTCATCGGGGAAATCGTTATGGACAATTTGTACTCCCATCTATTAATTAAACGATAATCGTTTCATGGGCCTTTTTTCTGTATTTCTTTTTATCTTTTGTTTGCCGGGGAATATATTAGAGTTCTTAAGGATAGGTCTTGCCAGGATAATTTCACGGCGAGACAAAGTTTATGCAGTATGAAAGAAAACTTAAAACCCACCTTTGATTTGACCTCTAGAGCAGAGTCTTGCTTTGCCTTTTCCATTTTGTCAATCTCAGCTCCCCATTGCGTATGCTTTGACCTTTAGCCAAGGAGAAAGGAAATAAAGAAATGGGATCTAAACCCATTTACACCTTAGATTGGTTGGATAAAATTTTATTACATGATCCCATAATTCAATACCACATATATCATGCACAAAAATTTATGTTGTCATACACACATCAAGATGCTAGTGTCGTACTGGGACAGCTATCCACAGTGCAGGCCAAGATGTCCCTGTAATCGCGGGATATAGTGAAAGAGTCATAAACCTTTCCATCCCTGCTCTTCTTGTACTCAAACAACAGATTGGAATGGTCAAAAGCTGTGAGTTTTACAAATCCATGATCATAGTCTTTATACAAACTCCAGGCTGTTTGGAGGGTGGTGAATGGTGAAAGGCTCGCTCCTGCACCACCAGCAGCCACATGTATCGTCCCATTCAGGGTGCCTTTATAGTGGTGCTTCTCTTTACTGGTGCATATATTCTGTAGCAAGAAGATTCGGCTATTTCATTGTTAGCAAAAGAATGCAGAACCAAGATCTTGGTTGCTAGTTTGAATCAATCCAAGCTCATGAACATGCATGCGGCGTATTGAAGAGGGCATTTGGGTTTTGGAAAAAGATATGGTTGCAAGAACTCAAATGGTATTTGCTTGACTTTCTATGATTGGGGCCTTCAGAATAAGGGCAGCGGCATATAGAATTGGTGTTTTCTGACAGTTTGGCGTATCTAAATGTAACATTATTGAATCATTAACTGGGAAACTCTCTGAATAATTTTAGGTAGATTCCCGAAATCAGTTCAAATGTACAAAGTAACAAGAGAATACACAAATGAAGCTGCATAAAGTTCAGTAATACCTGATATATGGGGCATGTCCTTTCATAGTTGTGCACATGACCATACATTGCAATGTCAACCTTGTATTTCTGCCACAGTTTTTGAAGGCTTTCCCTTCCCATCGGTTCTTCAAATGATCCTTCAATAGCATAAGATAAATCAGAAGAATACCCCAGTACTCGATGTGCAAGAAAAATCAGCCATGGTTGCTTCTGTCTATCAACTGATGCAAGGCAATGCTCGATGAACTTGTACTGCTCCGTTCCTTCCCTCCAATCATGTTCCGTGTCTGCTATGCAGAACCGGAACATGCCATAGTCAGTGGAATACCTATTTTAAGAAAATGACAACGATTCAAAGTTTGTGTTGGAGCATCCTCAAGCTCTGGATGATAATTTTGAGCAATGCAGAAGGCAAATGAGTTTGTCTCTCGTTTTTTTTTTCAAATTTATACACAGACTTGTAGCTACAGTGAGAGTTGATCCATGGATTGCTAAATGGAAAATTATTCACAAACCAAAAGATCACGCGATCAGAACATGGATTAGAAATAGTATAGTAGGGCATGTTTACAGGGAAAAATAAATACAGAATGCTGTTAATGTGCATAAAGCTAAAAATGTGAGCACTAAAGGCAGATAATTTGGCAAACTATAACAAGATACTAAAGTTTCAAAATAAAAATGTTAACATATTGCAAAATCACCTTACCAGAACTTTTCCCTGTTCTCTGTTGGCGTATAGAACATAGTCTGAGCCAACACACCACATTCTCCTCCAGAATCCATGTTCCCATAGAAGGATCCAGTCCCTGGCCAGTCACGCTCATGGTTCCCACTGTACAGAAAACCAGCAATGGTCATTCATGTAACTTGAATTCGCGATTCAGCAATTTGAAGTTAACTTTTAGCAGACCTAGAAATCATGTAAGGGACAGATGATGCAATTGGCTCAATTTGTGCAGTAAATTGGTCCCATTGTGACAAATATCCATTTGCATAACATATATCTCCGTTGTGGAAGACAATATCAATGTTCTTCAGGTCCTGAACGAGTTGCTTGGTAGTGTTGAGAGAGCCAGGCTGAAAATCATTATATTCACTGGAACCATCGACTTCCCCCTGCAAGTTTAGATTTTAATAAAGAACCCATTAGAAACTGCATTTAACTTGATAAAGGGACAGCAATTCATCAGCTTTAAATGGGTCTTTGACATCGAGGTTAAATCTATGTTTAGTTAATTTTTGTTTTCTTAGATTGTTCTATACGTTGATATAAATTTTTGAACAAAACAATTTCAACCACACTTACAAAAACAGTAACAATGATTAGACCTGGGACATGAAAATTGATTCAATGCTATCAAGGGGGTTCAGACCTTTCCCATGTCACCAAAAATAACTACACGTTGTACAGAATCTTGACCGGGATAAGGGGGTGCTTTAAACTGGTATTCTTTACTCCAAACATATGTGCAATTGAACAGTCTGTGTCCCAGCTTGTATGCATACCTGAATAATCAAACAAGAAGCATGTTATAGGTTAAGTCGCATGTAGTACTAAAGGCATGACATCTTATTACCTAGGATTCCTTCTAATAAACTAGATTTCAAAACTGATGTTTTTAACAATCTGGTATATTGATTACCATAACCTTGTTGATCCTATGTGTTGTGAGAGAATGAAAGAATGCTTTCCATCAATATAAATCCTTATGCTAGGTTACACTGGTTTATTTTCCTTTTTTTCTACTTCAAACTGAATGCGAGGTAATAATAAATTTGAAGCTGCAAGTTCTCAGAGAAAACATTAATAATGTGTATGGAATTCTGAGAATACAATATCTATTCTTCTTCTAATAAGCTCGAGTGAAAACTATAAATTTTGTGAGAAATCGAGACCAGGAATCAGACCAACATGCTAGCACAACGTACACTGTGTTGGGCCACAACTCCTTCAAAAAGCTTGTGTGTATATACCCAGGATCACGCCATCCTACTGTCCTTGCTGGTGCACCTGTGGATAAGAAAACGTTGTTTGGGATCTTAGCATTGTACTTTAAGAAGACTTGACCATAAAATCTGCATTAGATCTTTGTCAAATCGAAAAAGATAAACAGAAGATATGAATCTTCTGTGTCTAGAAACACGTTAGAAGTACTTGCACAGTATGTGAGCACTGGAGAATTTCAGACTTCACCCTTTTCAGGTTCCAGACCTTCAATTTATTCCAAAAAACATTTCTTAGAAAATGGAACTCCAGAAAATTGAAGAATTACGCACCACACATGCTGCTACGTTCAAAAGTCAGTGTCCCAGCTGGTGATCGGATAGGATCCCCTCCTTTAGGACCCCATTCAACAAAAGGTTCTGCTTCACTGATCCCATATCCACTTGTCCATGTTACAGTCATCTGATTATGATGAAGAAAATTATAACATCTCCTTGAAAAATAACCAGGACAGAATAACATCTGGGTGATAAATATTTTTTTAAAAAAAAACCATAAAACAATTAGGACTAAAAGGAAAGAAGCTTATGTCAATAGGAATGATATGATGAAACAAAATTTTGTAGTGTTCATGCTCAATACATGAATGGGAGCAACCATATTCTCGATCATTATGTAATATGCATTGAGCTTCGAGGAGAGACTGAATTTACTTCATCCCATTTTTTCCCTTGCGCCAAGCGTGGATAGGCCGGTGCATTTGGATTTGAGAAAACAACCTTATTCGAGACAGCAACCAACTTCGGCTGTCATAAAAGAAAACGAAAGGAATGAATGGCAAATTGCAGCAGGGATTGACTACGGATACGCAACAAAGAATAGATTTACGCTTAAAGCAGCCATGTCTCTCGTGAAGGATTTTAGTATTAAGAAACAATTAACAGAGCATAGGGGTGTAAAACTGAAGATCCACTTTTTATACAGAAATATAGTGATAGGAGAATTTAACGATTTAATCGATACCAAATATTGGTTGTGGACAAACTGAGTTTGTGAGACAAATCTTGTTATCACATAAGCACAAAGATTGTAGGGAAATCTTGAGCTTTACATTCAAAAAACCACCAGTAAATAGTGCAAAAGAGAAGTCCGATCTTTGGTTGATTATTTGCAGCTTCAATGATCCTTTTCCTGTATCTTTATACTGAGGACTTGAGTAGCTGGCGTATTGAAACTGTCAATAGAAGTGGGAATTAGGATCTGGCTGTAATCTAATCATTCCACTACGAAGAGAAGCATGGGATGAGATTGAAAACAACGCTGGAATGAACCTTAATAGGTGCAGAACACAGTAGTGGAGGATAAACTCTTGGATTTTCTGAGGGGCAGGTGGAAGCACTGAATTTATTAACAAGTACAATTCTAGTTAGAACAAATTGCTTCAGCTATAATTATTAAAGAAAACAGAAACGTCGCGCACACATCGATATATAGATGCATATTTTATTTGACAGGAATGCACGATATGTTTGGCAGAAGATTTTGAAAGGTGAAGCTATCCTGATAAGTACCTGAAATTGGCAGGAGAAAATACTCCAATCCAATCATCAACTGATGGGGATGGAGTACTATACTCAATAGTCACCCACTCTGAATTCTGTCCCTGAAATAGAAGAAAACTTATCCATCAAATACAGTCTTGAAATGCATATAGAATTTATCGACCATGAAACGATATAATTAATAATCAAAAGAAAGAGAGACCACAACCATAGTAGAGGTAGCAAAAAAGCTTACAGTAGTCAGTCCAAGAATGGAAGGAGAGGCTTTAACATGAGCAAGAGGAGTAAGGGCAAAAGTCGCTTCGTGTATAGCTATTCTTGAGAGAGGATGGTCTCCATGTGAGCTCGTCTCTTGAAGATTTGTAAGTATTAATAAAGATGGAATAAAGATCATCAACCTTAATCCTCTCATCTTTCCAATCTGTAACTAGAAACTAAAGAACCCACCACAAATAAAAAAAAGCAAAAGGTCTTTTTTTTCAAAAAAAAAAATCCAAACTCAGAAAAATAAAAGACACTTAACTGGAACGGATAAAAGGGTACTAATATTAGCTGATGTACCTAACTGCGAGATAACAGGATTATACTGACGTTTAGGGATTGGTGAGATTTTTGCCTTTGCTTTTTCTTCAGGTAGCAAGTGGAAGAAGTTGAAGAAGAAGACTGCTCTTACTGGCTAGCTAGCAGTAAGCAGGAACATGGAATCTGCAATGGAATCTTCGAAAGGTATATCCTAGTTGCTAAATATAATGGCTACGGCCGGGCCTGTGCCCTAAGTTATTAATTCCAAACTAGACATGGGCACAGTCTTCTGAAAGGTGGATCAATCTGTGAAGCACAGAGTCAATTTATATATTTCAGAAATTCTCAAGTTTCTGTAATAAATAAATTTCTGAAGTTATAGTGTTTATTACAACTCCAATTCCATATTAATAATATCAAAATGAATCTATTGTAGCATACATATTCACTAATAAAAATACTTTACTCAATGATTTAATTCTTCTCTACGTCAACTTGCATCTTGCTTTTGTTTAGAGTTGAGTCTTGAAATCTAGCAGTAGACGGGATGGACAGTGTTTATCTTCTTAATGTTTCATTGGTGGTAATGTTCTTACGACAAAGAAAACCATGCTACAAAATAAATGTTTTTTCTTTATTACAAGTCTTTCCCCTCTTTTTTTCTTTGATTTTTTAAGAAATAATATATTTTTATATTGAATTAACTAAACATTTTAATAGTTCCTCTCTTGACTATAAGCATTGGGTGGACAGAAATCATCTATGAAGGACGGATATATAAATTGCGCACAAAAACTGCCGTCCGGAAGTGGAATGCATCACTACTTAAAGCTGAGAGAAGGTAAATCAACAGCAACTACCTCTTTAACATTTTTCAGTCTTGTGTGACTGTAACATTGATCATTATTACATTTGTTTTTTGTTTTGGACAAAAAAAGTTTTATTCAGAGCGGTAATGGCTATAACAAAAATCTAAAATTTCAACAAAATGCTCAACAGGAATGCAGGTCAAGATGCCAGGGTCATGCTTGGACAGCTATCCACGGTGCAGGCCAAGATGTCTCTGTAGTCCCGAGATATCTTGAAAGAGTCATAAACCTTCCCGTCCCTGCTTTTCTTGTACTCAAACAACAGGTTAGAATGGTCAAACGCTGTAAGTTTTACAAATCCGTAATCATGGTCTTTAAAGTAACTCCATGTAGTATTGATGGGTGTGAAATCTGCAAGGCTTGCTCCTCCTCCGCCCGCAACCACATGTATTGTTCCATTTAAGGTGCCCTTGTAGTAGAATTTCTCTTTGCTCGTGCAAATATTCTATAACGATAAACAAGAAAAGAAATTAGGTTCATTGGTGATAAAGCTGGATGTTAAAACATAAATCCAGGTTGAAGGTTTATTTGACAATTATTGACATCCATAAAAACGAGCAAATTGGCAATTGCTAGATATAAGTAAAGTATAGTCAAGTCAAAAGTCAATTTGCAAACAATTTTGTTTGAATTACTGAAAGAATTGTCAGTTTCCATAGAGTTTGCTGGGTATAGGAAGAAACTTCGTGTAAAAGGAGATGGATACAGTCATGGACTTCAAGAAATTCATTCTCCAAAGGTAATTTTCAATGAAGTAGATGTAACCCGCCTGTTGTAGGATGCATGAAAACATAGTTCTGGGTATATAAAGAAATACTAGAACAAACAAGTAGTATAACATCTAAATACTGTGTTCTCATGAGATTTTCCCCGCGGTAGACCACAAGATGCTGGTATTGATGGTCATTAGATACAATTCAAAGAAATTGCGCCATAACAAACCTAAAGTCCTAGGACTTTTTAAGGAATGTGGGCAAGATAACTGAAATATGGTCCTGACTTCACTTCTTGATCTGACTCTACAAGTTGCAAAACAGAAATGCAGAAATAAATGGCTTTTAAGTTGATTTTTTTTTTTCATGTATACTGTTAGACTTCTTATAGAATGTTGACAAGATAACTGGAATATTATCCACCCACTTATTGCCTCTACTCAGGTTCCAGGCAGGCACTTTTAAGTTGAAATGACCTGACTTTCAGATTAGTACTTATAGAGCAAAGAGAAATAACTTGGGTACGTGCGTCCCTAGCGGAACTTGTGTGCATACCTGGTAAATGGGGCATGTCCTTTCATAATTGTGAACGTGGCCGTACATGGCTATATCAACCTTGTACTTCTGCCAAAGCTTTTGAAGGCTCTCCCTTCCCATAGGTTCCTCAAATGATCCTTCTTCAGCATACCAGGTACCAGATGAATAACCTAGCACCCGATGTGCAAGGAAAATTAGCCAAGGTTGCTTTTGTCTATCAGCAGAAGCAAGGCAATGCTCGATAAATTTGTATTGTTCAGTTCCCTCCCTCCAATCATGTTCTGTGTCAGCTATGCAAAATCTGAACATGCCGTAGTCAGTGGAATACCTAGCAGCAGGGAATCAGAGGATCAGCATATCTGCTAACAATTGCATGCAGAAACTAGGAATCAATTAGTGGCATGTTCTTATAGGACAAGGAAAAAAAAACTGAAATTTCTTCACAAAAAAAAACTCTTAATGTGGTTTCAGTGAGGAAGATACCAAAGAAGCCATAATTTTTCTTGTTTTGTTTACCATTAACAAGGTTTGAATTAAATTACCATCTACATTCAAAATTACAAATGGAATAACCATAACCATTGGAGGTTAATTATCTTAATTGTTTTTCTAAATTCCCATACCAGAATTTGGCCCTGTTCTCAGCAGGGACATAGAACATTGTCTCGGCCAATACACCACATTCTCCTCCAGAATCTGAGTTCCCATAGAAGGATCCTGTTCCAGGCCAGTCACGCTCATGGTTACCACTGAAATGATACGATGTCAATTACCATATAAAATGAAGTGGATGAATAATACAAGCACAAACAAACAATACAGATAACCTGTGACAAACCTTGCAATCATGTAAGGAACAGTCGATGCAATTGGCTCAACCTGTGCAGTGAACTGGTCCCACTGAGAAAGGTACCCATTTGCATAACATATATCGCCAATGTGGAAGACTATATCAATGTTTTTCAAGTCTTGAATAAGCTGCTTTGTAGTGTTAAGGGAGCCACGCTGATAGTTGTTATATTCATTGGAGCCATCAGCTTCATCCTGCAAGGTGAAAAGTACTTCAAAATGTGCACCGATGCTTGTGAATTGATTCGCTTTACAATCTCTATTCATCCACAAAGAGAGAGCTTTACAATCTTCAAAATTGTGAAAGAAGATAACTTTATAACATCCAGTGGCGTTGACATTAGTGGAAGTCATTGAAGAAAAAAAATAGTAATTTAAGTCATTTAAACAAGACACTGATGCATTTCTTTCCTAAAGGAGTGAGATAAATATACATTGGACAATATTAAAAAAAAAATTATGTGTTGGGGTCACTAAATCCTGAAATGTTATTCAAAAATTGATTCATCGGTGCATATCTTGCATTTCTTTAGTGTTCCTGATGAGTATATCTGTTAAGGATGCGATTTTATATTTAGATGTGCATATTATCTGGGAGAGAGTTCCAACCTTTCCCATGTCTCCAAAAATGACAACACGTTGTACAGAACTTTGACCCGGATATGGAGATGCTCTAAACTGGTACACTCGACTCCAAACATATGTACCATTGAATAATTTGTGCCCAAGCTTGTATGTATACCTGCATAATCAGTAAGGCAGTAGATCTTTAACCCAACACTAATCTCTTACAAATGATTAGGTCACAGAATCATTTCAACTAAAAACTGAAGTTGTTAGGTGAAACTTCAGGATATGATTTATATTATTCTCTAACACACTCTCAAGTGAAAGCCCTTTGAACTTGAAACTTGCAAACGGGTTCACACTATCTTGTGCTTGATTTTTATCAAATAGAATGAGAGTGGTGAGATTCGAACTCGTGGCCGCTAGGTCAATAAAGCTCTGATATCATGTCATGAAACCATCTCACACAAAAACTTAAGCAAATAGGTGAAGTCTCATAATATGATTTATATTATTTTGTAATAGGTTTGAGATGCTCATACTATTTATTGTAAATGAGCTTTCTTTATTGTCCTCTACGTGCTCTAATGGGAACCATCACTTTATCAAACAATGGTCATTTATTATTAGGGGGAAATGGTCCAATCGGTCCTTTTATACTGAGGTGAGTCTTCAATTATATCCTTAATTGAGTCAATTTTATCTTTATAAATGACTGAGTTTCCAATCTATCCTCTAGTGTGTGTTTTTTGTCTAAATGAAGTGAATCAATCATTATATAACTTAATATTATACTGAACAGGAGCGACTTGTCAGTCATGTGCAAAGTACATGACAAGCATAGAAAAAATATTTTTAAAAAAATCACGGGACCAGACCTCTCTCCCTCTTTGAAACCTCCCTCTCTCCAGTACCCCCTTCTCCTCCACTGAAGTTGCCATTTTCAATATAATGTTAAGTCTTGCACATGACTGGTAATGTTAATTTGAACTAAAATAAAGTTAATATAAGGATGGATTGGAAACTTGATCATTATAAGGATTAAATTGACTCGGTCAAGGATATGAGAAAAGATTGGAAACTTGTCCCATTGTATGTGGAAAAAACTAGGCCATTTCCCCTTATTATTTTGACACAAGTTAGCACACCAGAAATCGACATTGGGCCACATGATATTGTAGTTTAAGATAAGGCATGACATACACAGAATTGGGCCACAACTCCTTCAGAAAACTTGTGTGTATAAATCCAGGATCACGCCACCCAACTGTCCTTGCTGGTGCACCTGCATGTACATTTGATAAGGTGAATCACCTACCAATGGAAAAGAAGCAATCAAAACATTTTTAGAATGCCAACCATACAGGTAAACAATAAAAAAAGCTAGAGAACAACCAGCTTGTTGGTGCAAACTCTGCTAATTAAGACTCAGCTAAACTGATAAATTTTTGCCAATATGCTACCCTACTCAATGTAATGAATTTAAATGTGTTGGGGTGATTCTTTTCTGTTTTCCTAATGAACAAAGAGACCATGTAGCATTTCTGATATGCCGATTCTAGTTAATGTACACTTCTTTGAATACCAAGATAGACAATGGGTTTTAATTGTAATGTCACTTTCAGCAAATTCCAAGCTATCATGTAATATCACAAGGTAAAAGAGCCACCCACCACACATGCTATTACGATTAAAAGTCAGTGTCCCAGCTGGGGAACGCATACGATCACCATCTTTTCGACCCCATTCAACAAAGGGTTCTGCCTCATTGATCCCGTACCCACTTGTCCATGTTACAGTCATCTGAGTATGAAAGTTTACAGCAAAGTTATAGATTTGAAAAATAGTTACTCCAATATAAAATGTGATAAAAAAAAGTTTATCAACTAGGGTGACAAAAAAAACACTTGATTTCTAATAGCAAGATTGCAGCATATATAAATAATTCATCAAAATGTGATAAAAAAAACTATTTTATATATGCAACAAAGAGCCTCACATATTCCTCTAGGTATCACATATGAACTTTCAGATAGAAACAAGGGGGAAATTAGGCCTTACTTCATTCCATATCTTTCCTTGTGCTAAGCGTGGGTAAACTGGCGCATTTGGATTGGTGAAAGCAACTTTATTTGACACTGCCACCACCTTGGGCTATTATGAAAGAACGGATGATTAGATCAAATTTGCAGCATGGTCAACCGTGATGGAATACCAAAACAACCATACTCATCAAATAAATTTGAAACAATCAGAGAACTTTGAAAGTTGCGAGAAGAAGAAGATTAATAGGAATTACTAGTTGTGAAATGATCTATTTATCAGATTGCAAGTAAAGAGCAGATAAAATCAAAAGCATACATTCGCTAGACCTCCAGAAAAAAGCACAAAAGAGAAATCTGATCTCTGGTTAATTAATTGAAGCCTCAACGATCCCTTCCCCTCCTTTCTGTATCCTGGACTACTGTAGTTTGCATACTGATACTGCAAGATTAACACAGTGTATTGGTTTACCTTTGTCACTTCAAGAAAAAGGGTAGGTGAATTAGCAAAAGTCTAGTAGCAGAGAAGTGAGGATGGACCTTAATAGGTGCAGTACATAAAAATGGAGGAGATTGCTTTGAGCCTTCATCAGGGTTGCAGGTGGAGGCACTGAAAATTGATAAAGATATCTCACTTCGATAATTGTTGAATTTATTCAAACACTTACTAGAATGCCATTGGAAACATGGCAGTTTTTGACCATAGCAAAATTTAAGAAGCCAGGCCAGTTTTATGATGCAAAAATCTAAACATACCTGAAATCAGCAGGAGAAAAGACTCCTATCCAGTCATCATTTGATGGGTTTGGAGAAGCATACTCCAATGTCACCCACTCAGAATTTTGCCCCTAAAACAATGAAAGAAATTTCCAATCACACAACAAATTGATTTCCCCATATTGTCAGAACTTGGCCATTGTATCACCCCATTCAAAACCCAAAGGATATAGCAATCACATCTCAGTCTCCGATATATGCAAACATCTTGCAATTTAAAAAAAAAAGAGGGCTTTGGTCATATTATGGAAGCTGAATGAAATAACCGCTGCCGCAAAAGCCTACCTTGAGTCCAAGAATTGAAGGAGAGGCTTTAATATCAGCATTTTCAGAAAGACGAAGTCTTGTGTTATGAACAGCGATTCTTGAAAGAGGCTGCTCTCCATGTGAAATCGCCACTTGAAGAGTTGCAAGAACCAGTAGAATAGCAAAGAATACAAGTTCTAATCCTCTCATCATCCGAACCCAGTATCTGAAATTAAAAAAAAAAAAAAACTTTTCAATCACATCGAATCTTTTTAGCTAACATCTAAAACAACTCATGAGAAATGCAGGTTAATTTTAAACGATGACCAAAAAAGTTAACCAAAAGGTGCGTATAAATCCCAGGCAGCATAAGAACTGAACTACGCGACCAAAAAAAAAGTAAAGAAAGTACTAACCAGTATAGCAGTACTAAATTGCTAGTAGTTAAAGCATAGCACAGCAATAAAAAAACAATAACAGGGGGGAAAGGTAGCGGTTTGTGATTGAATTTGAATGTATTGAGCAGGATGAAGAAGAAGAAGAAGAAGAAGAAGAAGAAGGTGGACTCACAGAGCACACAAAAGGGAGGAGTGATGGGATGGCAAATTTTAGTAGCAGCAGTAGCATATATGAGCAGGCTTGGGATCTTCTTTTGGATATTCCAACAAATGTCCAATAATAGTGGGCGCAGAGTCAACTGTTTTAAGGCTGCCTTGCCGGAGAGTTATATCGCCGGGCACATGATACGATGTCTGTGTGTTTGTGTGTGTATAACCTTCTGTGCCCCCGCAAGAGGGGGTGAAAACAACAGTTCATTGCAGGTTATTCTTATGATTTACACGCACATTCCATTTCTTTTTTTCTTCCAGAATTATGCTTATGAGCCAGGTTATAAAAGTATTATTTTACTTTAGGCCATTAATTTGTCTCAGATGAACAGCTATATGAGTTTAATGGGAGATAGATGGGGTGTTCAAGATCATTACCGGGAGCAATTATTATAATTAGGCAGAAAGGACTCCGTTCTTTCCTCTCATTGAAGCAGCACAGTGAGTGATCTTGTTACTGTAAACAGGCTGACGAACGTGGAAAGTATAAAAATAAGAAAAACACTGTCCAATTAAATATCTTTTTTTATGTTTTTAAGTTATTTTTATTTATTAATATAAAAAAATAATTATTAATTTAATATATTTTAAATAAAAAACATTTTAAAAATTAATAGGTACTGAGCCAAACACTACGAGGTTGATTTTTTTAGGCCCCACGGATCCTTCAATATTTCTTAACTAGCACAAAATAATTAGGGTTCAATCATCCTTATACTTTTTCATGTATAAATAAGTTCTGTCTCATAAAAACATTTTTGAGAAACACAATTTACGGCCAATACCACTAATTTATAAGGATAAAATATTTTTTAAAGTCCACCTTTCTAAAATTTTACCATAGTTTCTCTCTCCACAGAGTCATCAATCTAAGCATCCGAGAGTCCACGTATTCATCAAATAAGACCTTTTAGGTATTTGACTTGCCACGTCAAGCTACTAGTTATTAGTCATTTTAGCAACTTAATCGATTATAATTATAAGAATAAATATGCAAAAGGAAGTCAAAAAACAAATTGAACCTACTCTTAAAGGATTTTCATGATCAATTTCTTTAACCCTTGTGACTTGTCTTCTTTTTAAGATAAAGAGCTTTTTACAAGTAATATTCTTTCCTTGTTATGATAAAATATCTCTAATTCGTGAGAAAGTAAGATATCTTTAACTTATTAGGATAAAATATATTTGATTTGTCAGCAAATAAAATATCTTTGAATTATTAGCATAGAATATCCAACTTATTTGAAAGTAAAATATATATGACTCGACACTTGAATGAACCTAAAGAGACGAGGGTATCTTCCTATCTTCAACCTTTCATTTATAATTTTTTTTTTAAATAAAAACAAAATAGATTCGGTCGAATCAATCTATTTTCCAACTACATAAATCTTATTTCCAAGCAAAATCCATATATTTTGGACACCGTCAATTGTTAGTAGTAGTAATCGCTGTAATCCAGGACGAATTATCCATTATGAACTTTAAACAAAAATGGAGCATACAATCATGACTTTTTTCCTGCCAGCGGTGAGTAAAGTTCTGCATCTGACCTAGGAAGCGATAAGTTATAGGCTAACTCTTGGAGATCGTTCACTTCCAATCTTCAGAGAGAAAGTAGCAGCCACAAGAGCATGATTCCTGGATGACAATGGAAAATGGAGAAAGTGATGAGAACATGAAAGTAGCATACGTGTAAATAAAGAGAGGCGGCTAGCGACGAGAAAAAAGCACGGCCATCGAGCCCAGAAATACAACTTCATGGCTACAAGATAACAAGCAGGAAATCCACTGAGCTACCCATTTGTTTGACTTTTCGGGAGTCGTTTACTTTTATGGGGGAAGTGTCCCACGAGCCCTAAAGCCGATGCATGAATCTATTTTTAACATCTCCAGTAAGCTGTGCAGCTGTGCGTAAGATTACCCATGATCAGTCGACGAAATGGATAGACTCGGTTCCTTAAGTTTGATCAAAACCAAAGCGAAATTTGTTTAATCTTGTAGCAGCTCATTTACAGGGGGAAAAAAAGATGAAGAGAGAATCTGTGCGAGCAACAATTCAGGATTCCAGACGATCAATAATGAAGAACGGATGTACCGATTAGATGATGACCTTTTGTTTTTTTCTTTGGCCAAATCGTCACTCTCTAGCTAGGTGCCATGATTTGTCCCGAGACATAATTGAAGGAATAGGGAAAGGTATCGTCAAGCAAACCACAGCAAAAAAAATCCAAAACACAGGACTTTTTGTGCTGCTGGTTTCTTATAACGTTTAGTGATTGTTTAGAGAACAGTTTCAAAGTTTTTTTTTCTCATAAATATATTAAATAGCATTTTCATCTTTAATATTAATATATTAAAACAATCTTACAAAAAACTATTTTTTTAAACATAGAAAGTTTAAATTTCAAGTAAATCATATTTTGGGTCGCCGTGCCAAACTTTTAGTGATAAAGTTGATGAGCATTGAAAGTGAAGTTTGACAAAAGGCACTCACCTCCAAAACCGAGCCTGGTTTGAATTTTTGACTCCCGTGTCCCGCTCCAGGCAGCGCCTAATCAATCAAGGGCATACATCAGCGCACAGGTTCTTACAGAGAGAGAAAGAAGAACAGCTTACCTGCCCTTCGTGTTCAGACGTCATGGTCGAGCAGAATTGAAATGGTGAAGTGTGAACTACTAACCTTGGCCAAAACAGCTGGTGGAGGTGTTCTTCCCATTCCTACAAATGCAAGCAAATGACTGATCAAAACCTGCAAAGCCACACAATCCCCCGCTGGTTTCACAATCTTTGCATAGATTAGTGTAGTATGAACCATTATATTGCAGAGAAATCCCAAATTTCCATTTCGATGGATCCCCCTCACTCCCCCCGAAGCTGTATACTGATGTATAAGAAGAGCACTGGAGCTTTGGAAGATCCAACGTGTAGCCTGTTAGCTGGATCGGCGACTCGTAAACACAGCAAGTGGAAGGTGGCGCATTCTGTGGCAACCCTAATCCTGTCACTCCCTTACAAGAGTATAATCCTCTACATACACGGGATCGCGACCCCATAGCACACAGATCTTCAGCTGGGTCAAATAAAGGAGAGTTGGTTGAGCATCCAAGCAAAACAAATATATTTTCCCCCGTTAGAGAGAACGGACTGGCTCGATCCAGGCTAAAACTTCCCGAGTTCTGCATTGAGCTACAAGTCGACATGAAGGGGTCTGTGATAATTAAGGAATCAGTTGTGTAATCGATTTCTGAGATACTGTAAATGCCAGTCCCAGTGGAGAACTCTAGCATGCCAGAGTTGCACCTCACATATCTAGCGAAGTCGGGGTGCCCGCAACCAAACCCGGAGCCAAAGGGGTACTTCACTGGCACTGTGCCACAAGTGTCATGACACGTGCCGTTTATTGAGATAGGATTCACAGCAGCGGAGAGGGTGAAATGCACGGGAAGGGAGAGAAGAACGCAGGCGAGGATCCATGGATTTGAGGAGGTGGATGGCATTGGTGAGAATTCGGGAGAATTAGATATTAGCTCGTTTGAAATGATGAAGGAACTTCACCAGAGAGTATAATAGATTTATAGTAAAATTTGGAAGAAGGGGTTGATGGCTCTTTTCGGTGGAGGAGACCACTTTCCAAATTTCTCCTTCTTGTGCTTCCTAAAAGCAAACCATATCCATGTGGGTTCTAGCTGTAAAGCAACGTACATTCCATCAGAAAACCCAGCAAGCAATAAAGAAGAGAAACACTTGTTGTTGTGAACACACTATAGCCAGTAACTTTCAACTAATGCAGGTGAAACTGTAACATGTTTTTTTAAAAAGAAAAATGATTTTTACTGCCCGTTCAAACAGCGACATGATTTTCAGTTTATCTCAAAGTAGAAAGAATCACTAGAGTTTCACACTGGATGCAAAGAATTTGCAAGTATATTTCCAAACAAAATAGTACATACTAGAGCACAAAGAAAGCTTCACAGGTACAGCAGGCTGTACCTAGATAATACATGTGATTTTCATATTATCTCAAAATAATACATACACTGCAATATGCCTTCAAGATTAGAGCAACGACACTAGGACCTTCAAACCACCTTGAGCATCCATTTTATGACAGTACCGTGTGCTTTATCTGATAATCCACGATTAACAGGCACTAACAATACCAAACCCAGTTGATTTATCAGCCACAATAATTGCTGAATCCAACTTCTGAGCTTCAATGATAAGTTTGCTGAACCCTTGATACTTCCATCTTTCATAACCGTTTGACCACTTGACAGTAAGTTTCCTCACTAAAATCCGAATCTTCTTCACCTTGTTCCCTCAAACTACATAGAATAGAGTCCGGGACAGCCCCTAAATTCAATCCAATATGGTTGGATTTAGTTCTTTAGACTTGTTTTCTTGGTTTCAGGAAAATAAGAAAACACCAAATCAAGCAAACTTTTTGTTAATTTTCTAATCAAAATTATACGCGCAGCTCTCAGGTTGAGACTTGAGAGCATCAATCCACTTGATTGGAATAGACTACAAAGACCGAATGTATGTCATCATTTTTCGTACGTACGCTCTCTATCTGTTGCCTCTTCAACACAGCCTCGACTCCAGGGAGTCCAGGCGAATCAAAGAGATGGGAGGTTTTTTTTTTTTTTTTACCAAACGATGAGCTAGAACAGCAGTTGTAAAGTTTCAATAAAAACTAGAAGATTTTTTGGACACCCATTGCACCTAACCATTCAGAAATTCAGAATTCCCAATGCTACTGTTTTATTCCTCTCCCCTTCTCATCAGAAATTCAGGATGTCCGCACTCAAAAAGATTGGCCAATTAGAGTCATCTATCATCGTAAGCAAAAAATTAACGGAATTTGGGAGACACAGTACATCACACATCCCGGTCAAAACTTTTGTACCAAACACTACGGCGTAACACTGCAATTTAAGCGCATGAACTGGCCAAAAGAGTGAGCAAAGAGAAAGTGTGCAGCAAAATACACGAATGTTTAACCTAAGAAAACATAACTAGCTGTTTATCTCAATATTAAAGAGCACACATGTAACGCATATACCATTGGTAGCAACCTTCTAAAGCATAGGTGATCCCGAAACCAAGCTCAAAAGGAATGCAACCAGTAATTTATCATCACTGCCTTGCAACATTATGGGAATACAGCTATTGGCCACACATATAGACAGATTGAACATCGAACCTATATTTCCCATCTCTCTCTTCACACTTCGTTTGAGTCCACTTCTCTAGCCATCTCTCCAGACATCCTTTGCAGAAAATTTCCCAGCAGTCTCTGATCAAGAACCATGTTCGGCACCTGTAAAAAGAATGTCATGTTAAATTTGTGTGTAGCAAGGGCGGGCAGGCAAGGGCATGCATGCACGCACGCGTGTGTATGTGTGTGAGAGGGCGAGATTAAAACCTTGTCCCCGAAGAAAATTTTGGTATTATCAGCAATGGCTTCAATAAATTTCAGCTCGAGAAACTGGGGAGTAAGCTTCAGCTTGTTTGCTTCAGCTTCTCTCATGACGCTGAGAGACAGAACAAGTATATTAATCCAATTTCAAGAAATCAACTGAAATATGCTGAGATGAAAAAGGAAACAGGGAGTTGTCACCGATAGAATGCAGCATCTGCCAGGCTCTTTTCATGAGCCATATACATTTGATTCTCAATCTCTTCCTGCCGCCTTGCACTGTCTTTCTCCATCAACTTCTGTTCCATGAGAATCTTGCTCACATTGGCATTCTTTTCAGCCTCACTGATAGCCATCTTCTTTGTTGTCTCTGCCTCTTTTTCAACAACTTTCTGTGTCTCAATAGCAATTAAGACCTAAACAGCAATGCAAAACCTGACTCAATCACTATCACAGATGCATACATGATAAATATTTCACATGCAGAAAATCCGGAATGTCAAATTGAATGTGCCCACCATAGCATCCAAGTTGCTTGGTTGGATGAGGTTATATGATGTTCATAATACCATTGTATCACTCAAGCAAAAGCTAAATTAATGGACAACCTTAAAGCATACATGTATGAACAGTCCGAGTGAGAGAGAGCCTGCATATCCACAGCAATCTCAGAAAAGATTTTCATCACAAACTAAATCATCTGGTGTCTCAAACTAACTTTCAGTGGAGGGAAAGTAAAAGAGTGAAAATCACAATTGACTGAGAAGAGTGTAGCATACCTTAGTGCGTTGTTCTTCCATCTGTTCAAAATTCCTTCTTATGCTTTCTGGAATGGTAGGCTTCGTGACACGCACACTTATTATTTCAATTCCAGGAGCATAACGTGTGCAATCTCCTTGAAGAGCATCTTTCATCTTTTCATCAATCTGAGAAAGATAGTGAAATAGATATTTCCTCGACATAGATACAAGAAGGAAGAAATATAAATCAACTTTAAGACAAGCTGAAAAGCATAGTTCTTGGACACAACCACCATCCTGGGAATGATCTATTGGGTAAGCAGTACATCTCATTCAGAATTCCATAACACACCTGATCAAAAACATCAATATAAACTTGTTGAAGAGAATGAGAGCTGCAGAACTGATTGATTTCATGATGAATCTTGTCATATATCCATGTGTGGTCATATTGCACGCCATAGTTCAGTAGTGTCTCATACACATATTCCTTACCAAGCCGATTGACAACCTGAGATAAGCATTTCAAAAACGCATGTAAATTGTATTGAGAGGAAAAGGCAGCAAATATAAATGGAGATTGTCAAGCCTTAAGCTGCTTGTGATGTCAATAAAAAGCCACAACTCATGGCCTCACCTCAATTTTCTCAAAGTTAATCATGACTCCTCCTTTGGTACCACATGGAATATCCCTAACCTGGATAATTTTTGAGATACAAAGAAGGATTCAAGTGTCAACAGCAATACAGAGCTCTCAATCCAGGACTTGGAAAACAAAACATACCTGATCTGTCTGAAGTGTCACCTGAACAGGCTCATATTGGGTTATCAGAGGCAACTTCAGATGAAAACCTGAAAATTTAAAATATAAGTCCACAAGCAAAATGCCAGGAGCACTAAATGCAACTTGGATAAACAGTCCTGTATTCGCACCTGGATCTGTAACTGTCTTTAGAAGAGCACCTCCTCTCCAATATACCCCGACATGACCTTCTGGGACTTGGTGCAAGATGGATAAACTATTCTTAATATTTGATGATGATGGAATCAATATCTATAGTATTTGCCATAGAATGTCATAAATCCCCTGCGTCAACTCTCAAGTAGCAGATATTCCAGCTTATAAAAAATCAACATACTTCTATAGTGTTAACCAAGCAACGTTAAAATAGTAAAAAGCATCCATCCACTCATTATCTTGATCTGTTGAGAATTAAACAACGAAACAATTCGAATTTAAAACAAAACGAGAGATGGATGTAGAAGCTGGGGAGGCGATTGATGAAGTCAATTTAACATCAAATTTAGTATAGAAGACCACAGTCCGATTCAACTAAACTTAAGCATAGCTGATTATTGAGCTGACATTTAGATAATAATGCTTTTACAGAGTCTGAAATCCCCAAATTTTAACAACCACATTCCAATATTAGAAAATCAAACCAAATAAGGAAAATAAATCATAATCAAATTCTCCACAACAACGCAGCACGCCTGATTCAATTCATAATTAAAAGTTATCATCTATAAAAAGCCTGGAACAACATTAATTATAAAAGAAATCGTTATTTAGCAAAAAATTAACACCGTTTGAAGGACCGTCTACATAAACATGCATTTCACAGTACTGCTATATATAAACAGGATGCTGAAACAATTAAAACACTGGAGAGAGAGCGACTACCAAGGCGAAGATGGCGATAAAGGAGACGAAAACGGTGAGGATTGGAGAGAAATCGCCGGTTTGAGGAGGGCCACGCTGGGGAACTCCTGCTCTTTGCTGCTGAGGATCCATGGTAGTGACTTGCTGGAGAAAACACTCGCTTTGTTTTTTTTTAAAGTTAAAACCTGAAGATCTTGTGTTTAAAGAGGGAGACAATGTTTGCTGCTCTCAAGTCGGGAATGTAGTTCTGATGTTAACAGATCACGATCGTTGGATTTGAATACGGTGGCTGTGAACAGCTCTGTTTGTCTACGTGGGTCCCCCAATAAAGTAGTCTGGTTTCGTGGTGAAAAATTAAAGAATATGGGAAAATGTGATGGACGCTCCCCGCTTGCTTCGTAACTTCCATGATATTCATTTTAAAGTTTTGTCGTATAGTAACTTTCACTAGCTATTTTTTTGGATTTTTTTAAATATTTATTTAAAAATATATTTTATCTTTTTAAGATTATTTTTAATATTAATACCAGTAATATACAAATTTATTTTTTTTCTTTTCAAAATACATTTACAAACACACCATTAAAAGTTGTTTGATAGTGTTGTCGCACCCCAAAAATGAGCGCGGCATCGTGACGACTCTTCCCCGTATCCGGAGGAATTCAAATGTCGGAGGGATTATCTTTATTTCTGTGGAAAGGGAGTCGCCACCTAGTATTATGGTTACTAGGAAACCTAAAACTGGTCTTTCAGAGATTCTAGGGTAAGGGACTGGTTGCGTAAAGGGAAGGTTTTAGCACCCCTAGTACGCCCTACCTAAGGTAGGCTGCTTGGTGTTTTTGTTTGGTTAAGATTTGTTATGATTTTGATCTTTCAAAGAATATGTTGGTTAAATGATGAATGGGATATTACTCCGCCGGATATTTAGGAAATTAACCCCTTAGGATTTATTTATCCAAATACCAACAGTGAATAATAGCATATCATTCCTGTCGAATATTTTGGATACTACCCCCTTAGGATTTAGTTATCCAAATTCCAACAGTGAATAATAGCATATTATTCCCGTCGAATATTTTGGATACTAACCCCTTAGGATTTAGTTATCCAAATACCGACAGTGAATAATAGCATATCATTCCCGTCGAAGATTTTGGATACTAACCCCTTAGGATGTAGTTATCCAAATCCCAACAGTGAATAATAGCATATCATTCCCGTCGAATATTTTGGATACTAATCCCTTTTAGGATTTATTTATCCAAATATCAACAGTGAATAATAAATTCAAAAAAATAAGATTTTTATATTTTTTGAAATATTGGCCAATACCCTTTGGATTTTACAAACATGTTGTAAAATCTCAGGATGCAAGAAATGATTTTTCTTCTTTGCAAAGTCCATGCTAAAACTCATTTTCTCTTAAAAAACCAAGATAATATATATTTTTTGAAAGAAAAACAATTTTTAAAATATGCTAGTGTATTGGCCGTATGCAAGAAAACAACATATATTTTTTATAAAAGTACATTTTGCAAATCATGTATTTTATATATATTTATTATTATTTTCTTTTTTCTTATTATTATTATTCATTTATTTATGGGTGGGCTGGCTGCCAGCCCACCTACATGGGGGCTGGGCTGCCAGCCCACTCGCTGGGCTGGGCTGCCAGCCCACTCGCTGGGCTGGGCTGCCAGCCCGCCTCGCTGGGCTGGGCTGCCAGCCCGCCCACTGTGGCTGGGCTCGCGGCCCGTCCACTATGGAGCTGGGCCCTAGGCCCAAATGATCTGACATTGGGCTTCGGCCCGTTTATTCTAAAATGGGCTTCGGCCCATTTATTCTCCAAACTGGGCTTTCAGTCCAGATGGGCCAGAAACCCTCTTTCCCTCGGGCTGGGCTTCCATCCATTTTTCGGGCCAGGCTCTAAGCCCACTGGTGTAAGGCTGGGCTGGAAGCCCAGCCACTTTTCAGAGGGCTGGGCCGGGCACCAAGCCCGGCCCAGACAGCCCCTGCGGGGAGTGAATTAATTCACTCCCCGCGCATGTAACAGGGACGATGAACAGTAAATGGTGGAGTTTTCGAGTGTGGCGAATGGCGTACCTATTAATACCGTTGCGTAGAGGACGTTGAGGTGATTCTTCTGGTCGTTGTGGCGTCGGAAATGGTGGCCTGTGGTGGCCGGAGTAGACGTCGGAAGAGGCTCGGGTGGCGTTGCTGTCGACTGTTACTGTCGACGCTGCTGCTGCTGCTGCTTCCCGGAGAAGATGGCCGAGCTTCTGGGGCTTGGGGATGACTGCTGGTGGTGATGAGGTGGCCGGAGTTGGGGGTTGGGGTGTTGAGCCGAGAAAGAGAGAGAGAGGAACCAGCTGGTTTTAGGAGAGAGAGAGGCGAAAAACCGAGAACAAAAACGAGAGAGATGAAGTTCAAATCTTCAGTAAGATTTTCCTTTTCCCAGTTCTTTCTTTCTTTTCTTTTCTTTTTTCCCTTTTTTTCTCCTCTTTTCTTCGTCTCTTTTTTCGTCTCCCTCTCCTCCTCTTTGCAGGCTGCGAACGGGGTATTTATAGGGGATGAAGGCATGCATATTGTGTGTTATGGCCTCTGCATTTTGCAGAAATCAGAGCGTTGCAGCACCGTGCAGGGAGCCGTTGCAGGACTGTTCCTGCACTGTTCAGGTGTCGGAACAGTGCAGGGACATGCACAGTGCAGAGACATGCACAATTTGTGTGGTAAAAATACGCTTTAGTCCCTCAATGTATAATTGCTTTAATTGCACCCCCAATTGAACTTAAATTTACGATTTTGTACAATTATATCCTCCTTCATAATTTCAATACTAGCCTTGACTTCGTGCGCCTTTTTATTTTGGTCCTCGACTTTTTTATCTGCGCGATATAGTCCCCAATCAATCATTAAACTCTCAATTTGTTCAATTGGGTCCCCGATTTCGCATAATTGGCTTGGAAAAATTCCAATTGGTCCCCGAAAATTCAAATATCACCAATTGAACCCGAATTAAATTTAAGAACTTGATTTCTTATTGACTAAGCCCTTAATAAAAATTAATTTGATCAATTTAAAGTATAATTAAGTCACCAAGCTTAATTAAACCCTTCAATTGGACCTAAATTAATTCTTGAACATAATTACGCTTTTATATTAACCAATGACTAAATCAAATTGGTCCATAAAAATATAATTATATCTTCCGACTTAGTTTATACGCAAATTTATCTGATAAAAAATTATTTTAGCCGTGAATCTGCGATTTCCTTCATTTCCGGGTACAAAAGAGGTATGATCGAGCTCTCAAAAACATTCAAAATTTCACCTTGATTTTCCTACCAACACCAGCCCCTTTTATTATATTTTTGTTATTATTTTTCGGGTAGTTTTGGGGAATGACCCAAAATTGGGTTATGACAGTTGCCCCCTTCTTTACAATGCTTACTACTAAAGTCTTTGTAAAAGACTTTAACTAGTAAGTGTTGTAAAGAAAAAAATGAAGTTGGTCTCATTGTGACGGGTGACCTACCCGAGTTAGAGCGGTCTCATTTTTCTGGGTGACCTACCCTTGTCAGTATGGTCTCATTCTTCTGGGTGACCTACCCAAGTTAGTATGGTCTCATTCTTCTGGGTGACCTACCCAAGTTAGTATGGTCTCATTATTCTGGGTGACCTACCCTTGTTAGTATGGTCTCATTCTTCTGGGTGACCTGCCCGGTTAGTATGGTCTCATTCTTCTGGGTGACCTACCCAAGTTAGTATGGTCTCATTCTTCTGGGTGACCTACCCTTGTTAGTATGGTCTCGTTCTTCTGGGTGACCTACCCGGTTAGTATGGTCTCATTCTTCTGGGTGACCTACCCAAGTTAGTATGGTCTCATTCTTCTGGGTGACCTACCCTTGTTAGTATGGTCTCATTCTTCTGGGTGACCTACCCGGTTAGTATGGTCTCATTCTTCTGGGTGACCTACCCAAGTTAGTATGGTCTCATTCTTCTGGGTGACCTACCCTTGTTAGTATGGTCTCATTCTTCTGGGTGACCTACCCGGTTAGTATGGTCTCATTCTTCTGGGTGACCTACCCAAGTTAGTATGGTCTCATTCTTCTGGGTGACCTACCCGGTTAGTATGGTCTCATTCTTCTGGGTGACCTACCCAAGTTAGTATGGTCTCATTCTTCTGGGTGACCTACCCGGTTAGTATGGTCTCATTCTTCTGGGTGACCTACCCTTGTTAGTATGGTCTCATTCTTCTGGGTGACCTACCCGGTTAGTATGGTCTCATTCTTCTGGGTGACCTACCCGGTTTGAGGAACAAAGTAGCATTGATCCTCAATTCATCTTCCGTGATTTTGTTGACTTGAGATTCTGTTTCTCCATAATTTCCAGAACTTGGAATTACATTGATTTTCGCCACACCTTTCCTGTCAGGTTAGTGTTATGACAATATAACATGCATGTTTTTGTTACCTCTTTTGGAAACATAGGTCCCCCCTGTTTGTTGTAGTCTTCCTTCATAGGGTGTGTGTGTTCCACATAGGGCCCTGTCTAGCTCCATCGAAGTTTCCTTTTTATTATATTTTCATTGATGTTTAAGAACTCCAGCTGATCTATATATTAAGAATTATTCAAAACATGGTTTTGTTTATGCAAATTGACACTTTTAATGCAAATCAACATTTTATGATTTTTTTCTTCTTTTGCCCCCAGTGTGGTGTACAAAATGTCAAGTTCAAATAAAAAATATTATAAGATCATGTGCTTTTGTAAAAAAGTTTCTTGTAACGAGAATTCATGGCCGAATTTCATCTTATTGATTGGGAGGTTACAAAATATTAGGCATAATATTTCTTTACAGAGTCAGAATTCACAGGCCTAACTAAATCCTCTCCATCCATTCTAGATAATAGCAAAGCTCCTCCCGAGAATGACTTCTTCACCACATAAGGGCCTTCATAGTTTGGGGCCCATTTACTCTGATCTTGCCCTGGTACAAGTAGTATTTTCTTTAATACCAGATCGCCTTCTTGGAAATTTCGAGATCGGACTTTCTTATCATATGCTTTGGCCATCCTTCTTTGGTATAATTGATGATGACAGATTGCGGCTAACCTCTTTTCGCTGATCAAATTCAATTGTTCATATCTGACCTTTGCCCATTTTGCTTCTTCTAGTTCAGAGTCTATCAATACTCTTAATGATGGGATTTCTACCTCTAAAGGCATTACTGCCTCCATCCCATACACCAACATGTACGGAGTGGCTCCTGTTGAGGTCCGAACTGCGGTACGGTATGCATGAAGGGCAAATGGCAGCATCTCATGCCAGTCCTTATAGGTGACTACCATTTTCTGGACAATCTTCTTGATATTTTTATTAGCAGCTTCTACCGCGCCATTCATCTTTGGTCTATAAGGAGAGGAATTTGAATGCTTGATCTTCCATTTAGCGCAGAGTTCTGTTATTAATTTCCCGTTGAAATTCTGTGCATTATCAGTTATAATCTTTTCTGGTGGTCCATACCGACATATCAAATCTCTCTCGACAAATTTCTTCACCACTTTTTGCGTTACATGCGCGAATGACCCAGCTTCTACCCATTTTGTAAAGTAGTCGATAGCCACGAGAATGAACCTATGACCATTGCTGGCTTTCGGGTTGATAGGCCCAATCACATCAATTCCCCACATTGCAAAAGGCCATGGAGACAATAAGTTAAATAGGGGGGCCGGAGGGGCATTGATTTTGTCACTGTGGATCTGACATTTATGACACTTGCGGACATAGTCAATGCAATCCTTCTCTAATGTCATCCAAAAGTAACCAACTCTTTGAATTTTCCTAGCCATCATATGTCCACTAGCATGAGTTGAGCAGATCCCTTCATGGACTTCTCGTAACGCATCTCTAGCTTCATTTTCATCTAAACATCTCAACAAAGTCCCGTCAGATGATCTTTTATACAAAACTTCTCCATCAAGATAAAAATCCATGGCTAATCTCCTTAAGGTCTTCTTTTCGATGTTGGATGCCCCCATGGGATAAACCTGGTTTTGGATGAAGTTCTTGATGTCGTAGTACCAAGGGTTTCCATCTATTTCTCCTTCGACTGAGCAACAATGAGCTGGGTTATTTCTGATATCAATGTGTATTGGCTGTAAATTTTGCCCGAAGTCTATTTTAGCCATAGAAGCTAGTGTGGCCAAGGCATCTGCAAACTGATTTCCTTCCCTTCCTAGATGTGTGAACTCTATTTCTTCAAATTTCTCAGCCAGTCTAGATAGGTATTCTTGATAGGGTATCAGCTTTTCTTCTTTTGTTTGCCATTCCCCTTTTACCTGACAAATAATTAGCATTGAATCCCCATACACATCTATCTTTTTTACGTTCAATTCCAATGCAGTCTCTAAACCAAGAATACAGGCCTCATACTCGGCAGTGTTGTTAGTGCAACCGAATTGCAACTTAGTTGAAACAGGATATTGTTTCTTGTTAGGAGACATTATCACTGCCCCTGCTCCGTTACCACATATATTTACAGCACCATCAAAATACATAGTCCACCATTCTGGTTTTCCTTCCTCGACTGACAATACATCTTCATCCGGAAAATCAAAGTTCAATGGCTCATAATCTTCCATAGCATGGTCCGCCAGATGATCAGCAATAACGCTCCCTTTTACAGCCTTCCTGGTCATATACACTATGTCATACTCAGCTAGTAGAACCTGCCACCTTGCAATTCGGCTGGATAGGTAGGGCTTTTCGCAGATATACTTCAACGGGTCCAATTTAGAAATCAACCATGTGGTATGATACAACATATATTGTCGTAACCTCTTCGCAGCCCATGCTAGTGCGCAACACAACTTCTCAATCATAGTATACCTAGACTCACACTCCATGAACTTCTTACTTAGGTAATAAATAGCCCTTTCTTTCCTTCCGGATTCATCCTGTTGTCCAAGCACACATCCCATCGCTGTTTCAGTCACCGTTAGGTACAATATCAATGGCCTTTTTGGTACAGGAGGAACAAGCAGAGGTGGATTTAGCAAGTACTGCTTGATTTTTTCAAAAGCCTCTTCGCACTCTGCATTCCAAATCCCAGGATTCTTCTTCCTTAACAGACGAAAGATTGGGTCACAGGTTGTGGTTAATTGGGATATAAATCGAGCGATGTAATTTAACCTTCCTAAAAACCCTCTTACTTCTTTCTCAGTCTTCGGAGCTGGCATGGCCTGAATAGCCTTTACTTTTTCAGGATCCACTTCTATCCCTTTGTCACTTACCACAAATCCTAACAACTTCCCAGATTTCACCCCGAATGAACACTTTGCAGGGTTAAGTCTCAACTTATATTTCCTCAACCTTTCGAATAATTTCTTCAATATCTGAACATGATTCTCTCCTTCTCCAGATTTTGCGATCATGTCATCCACGTATACTTCAATCTCCTTGTGCATCATATCGTGAAATAAAGTCACCATAGCCCTTTGGTAAGTGGCACCAGCATTTTTTAACCCAAATGGCATGACTTTATAGCAGAATGTCCCCCATGGCGTAACAAAGGTTGTCTTCTCCTTGTCTTCTTGCGCCATTTTTATCTGATTATATCCTGAAAACCCATCCATAAAGGAATATGTGGAGCTACGAGCTGCATTGTCAACTAACATGTCTATATGTGGTAGAGGAAAATTATCTTTAGGGCTAGCACGATTTAAATCCCTAAAGTCCACACAGACTCTAATCTTGCCCTCCTTTTTGGGTACCACCACTATGTTGGACACCCATTGTGGATACTTGACTACCTCTAAGAAACCCGCATTCCATTGCTTTTCAATTTCTGCCTTTACCTTGATCAAAATTTCTGGATGAGTTCTTCTTAGCTTTTGCTTAATCGGTCTGCACCCTTCTTCCAATGGTACCCTATGCACTACGATATTTGTATCCAACCCGGGCATATCCTCATAAGACCAAGCAAACACATCTACATAATCCCGGAGCAGTGTGATCAAGTCTTCCTTTTCTTTTTGTGTGATCAGGGTTCCTATCTTGAGCTCTCTCTGATTTTCTTCGTCACCCACATTTATAGTTTCAAACTCCTCTTTAGCGGGCTTCCAAACCTGTTCGTGTTGTTCTATTAATTTGGTGAATTCCTTAATGCTATTTTCATCCTTTCCTTCTTCTTCTACAGCTATTATAAATTCATTAAAATCCGGCCATTCATTCTCAGTGTAAGGTGCAGGTGTTGTTGTGGAAGTTCCGCTTTCAGGGTTCCTGAAAGCGGAAAGTGGGTGTAAATGTACAAATAAAGATAAAAAAACAAACAAGATGAGCTAAAAATGCAAGATCTCATTAAAAGAAATATTTGATTCAAACAAAACAAAGATAGAATTCGATTGACCCATTGAGTCTCGAATGTCAAAAACTAAGATAAAATGAAAATATCAGAAAATGTTTCAATCCAAACATGCATTACATTTTAAAGACCGATGGAGCTTCTTGGGTCACCCAATTCTGGAACTTCTCTCCCTTGACTAGCTTTCGAATACAGGTACGGGCAGTAATTTCCTCAAGAGCAAGGATGGTTAATTGTGGCAGTTCTTCATCCTCTCTTTCAGACCGAGCCTTCCCAGCAATGTCCTTGACTTTTTCCTCTCCCACAGTATTTATGCTCAAAGATGACAGTATCTGAAGAGAGCTTTCATGTCCTGGATCAGGTTGTATCGCATATGCTGCCTTTGGGAATGAAACTCTGATCGGAGGAATGACTAAATTTTCTTCTTCAGGCCTCCTTCCTTCAATCCTCGCCATTCTCTTCTCTTTTCTTGCAACAGCAGCCCGCTTGTAATCCTCTTTCCTAGGCTTATACCCTAGCCCAAACCTTTGTTCTGCAGCTTTTAACTTTGTTACACCGATCCACTCGACCTTTCTTTTTCTTGCGTTAAGTCGGACAGGAATCTTGTGCTTTAACAGTTTTTTGGCAGCCATTTTGGTGGCCTCTGAGATCCTTGGTTTTCTTATTATAGTGTTCTCAGGCACCCACTCGGTGTTCACGACTTCGAACGCATGTAGGTTTCCATCCACACAATCTTCAGCTTCAATGAAAGGGACCGCCACATTTTTCATCATCGATATAGTCTCTTCGGCCTTAACAGTGACTAGGACACCATTTGCAATGTACTTCAAACATTGATGCAACGAGGAAGTAACCGCTCCAGCAGCATGTATCCATGGCCTTCCTAACAACATGCTATAGGAGGGGTGGATGTCCATCACTTGTAAGGTTACCAGAAAAACTTGCGGACCCACAGCTAGTTCAACTTCGATCGATCCTAACACTTCCCTTGGTGACCCATCATATGCTCTAGCCATCATCACACTTGGCTGCATATGGGAGGGATCCACTGGCATCTCATTCAGCATGTGTCTCGGCAACACATTAAGAGCTGAGCCATTATCGATGAGAACTTTACCAATGAGGCAATCCTTGCATCGGACCGTGACATATAAAGGCTTATTGTGGCCCGTTCCTTCAGCGTCAAGTTCATCCTCCGTGAAATACAGGTAGTTTGAAGCGTGAATCCTCCCTACTAGATGCTCCATAGTCCTTTGTTCAATATCTTGAGGTACGTAAGCCTCATTTAATACCTTTTGTAAGGCATTGCGATGGGGCTCAGAACTGAGTATTAGTGACATGATGGAGATCTTGGCAGGGGTCTTTTTCAACTGGTCAACCACACAGTACTCACTATGCTTCATCAACTTCAAGAACTCATTCGTCTCCTCCTCCGTCACAGGTTTATTTACCTCCAGCTCTTTTCCAAAAACCATTGCCTCTTTACCCTTGGCTTTTCTTTGTTTTTCCAGCTCCTCGGGCGTGAAACAACGACCGCTTCGGGTCAAACCACCTATCTCGGTTTGGAAAAAAGGAGCCTCGACATTTGAGGAATCAACATAATTTCCTGGTGTTGCCCTATAGTCTGCCTCCTTTGCATATGAGGGCTTATATAATACCAACCTCGAGAGCCCACTAGCTGTTGATTGGATCCTACACTTCTCTATTCCCACTATCTCTCCACTACCTTCCATATTCTCGATCCTTAGCTCTCCTAAAGTCAACATCCTCGCGACCTTTTGATGAAACTCGATACATTCATCAATATGATGCCCTTTCTTGTTATGGAATGGGCAAAAGTCATTCTTGCCCATGTAGCACTTGGTTGATTTCTCCAAGTGTCCGGACTGTACCAACATATCATATAATCTGGTCATGGTCACTTTTAGAGTCATTTCTTTGCTCTCAACCTCCACTGCATTTACCCCACTACTTCCTGCAGCATGCTTGGGCAAGGGATTCAGATTCACATTGGGTGGATCCTCAATGGTGACCCATCCGATCTTGATTAATTGCAATACCTTTCTCTTAAAAGCCGCACAGGTCTCGATGCTATGACCTGCATTACCAGCATGGTATTCGCAAGTCAAATTGGGGTTGTGCCAGGCAGGGAAAGGTGGTTTCCAAGGGGGTAATGGTAAGGGAGCAATATGTCCGATGTTTAGCAACTGCGCATATAACTCCTTTAAGGTCATGGGCAAAGGTGGTAGTTGTTCTTCCGGTTGTTGATAATCTCCTTTTTGGAAATTATTTTGGTTATGTGCGGGGAATTTTGTGTGAAAAGGCTGGTTTGGAGTGAAGGGTTTGGAAAAGTTGACACTGGTGGTTTGGGGTGCAGGTGTTTGGTAGCTTCTGTAATTTCTGTCTTTCCCTTTTCTGTCCTCCAGACTATTCACCTCAACTTCCTTTCTTTTCCCGACAAAACCCCTCTTCTCTACGGGTTCCACAATTCTCCCACTCCGGATTCCTTGCTCAATCCTCTCAGCGATTCGTACTGCATCATAAAAATGCTGGGCGGAGCTTCCCATCAGGTGCTCGTAGTACGGGGCCCTAAACGTATTGGCAAATAGAGCCACCATTTCAGTCTCTATCAACGGAGGTTGCACATTCACAGCTTGGTCCCTCCATCTTTGAGCATAAGTCCTTACAGACTCCTGAACTCCTTTCTCCATGGTCATCAAGCTGGTCCTATCAGGAGCAATCTCGAGATTAAACTTGTACTGCTTTAAAAAAGCGTCTGCCAAGTCTGCCCACTTTTGAATCCTGATATTATCCAACCTCATATACCAGCTAAGTGCCGAACCTGTCAAGCTATCCTGGAAGAAATATATTAACAATTTATCATCATGTATGACTTCCGCCATCTTGTTATAGTAGGAACGAAGATGAGTTTTCGGGCATTCTGTTCCAGTATACTTTATAAATTCGGGTACCCTAAACTTCCGTGGGATCACAACGTTAGGCACCAAACATGCTTCTGCTGCCCTAACGGGGTCGGATAGATCATTCCCTTCAATTGCTCTTATCCTTTCTTCTAGTGCAGACCACTTGTCATATCCTACGTGGTTAGAGAATCTAGCATTTTGTGGGTCCTCATCTGTTAAATCTAATGTAATAGGGATTGGGATGGGCCGAGTGGATTCGGGCTGCTTCTTTGGTGAACTCGTCCCTAGAATATGGGGTGCCACCGGGCTTTGAACTGCCGGTGGTGCTTCATCGGTTTGAGCGGACGTGCCCTCTCCATCCTTTGCTCTTAAGGTCTTCTCAAGCAAACTAGTCAACCGTGCTACGTCATTCCGCATAGCTTCAAGCTCCCCTTGGTATTGGGATTCTAGTTCTGCCCTTTCGCTGTTTTCCATTTTTTTTCTTAGTCGAGTGTTGTGGACTTTAACAGGGGGACCTATGTTTCGCAGCTGTTATTGTTTGCATGAATGTATCAGAAAATGTATGGCATAATGCATGTGTTATGATAAATATGCTTTATGCAATGCATGGATGCATTCTTCTTGTGAACTATTAATGGCCAACACTTCATAGAATATGGGTTTCTTGTCACATTGCCGCTTAGGAGTACTATTTTTTGGGTCATTTGCTTAAGTCATATTCACCAAAAGACAGAATTTGCATAAAAGATGGGTCAACGCCCTTTTCATTGATGTTGGACAAGCTTGCTACATTTTTGGAAACACAAAAAGAAAAAGCAAATCAAAATCCTTCTTCCGTCCCATCTTCCACCAAGGGTAGGAAAGCGAATCCACGGTTCTCGATTGACTCCAAGAAAGCATCGGTTTCAGCTAGACTTTGCCGATAACGGATGATGTCTCTTCCCACCTTTCTAGCATTGGTCCTAATGACCCGAGCGTGCGCAGCAGCTTCATCCATTTGTTTGTCCATCTTGGACAATTTTTCAATAAGCAACAAGTTGGTTCTGTTTAATGAAGTATTATTAGCATCAATCTGATCCTTGTGTTTTTCTATCAATGCTAATTTTTCACCCAGATGCTTTATCTTTTCTCTTTCTTTGCCGAGCTCCATCTTCAGAGTTCTTATCTTATCTTCTTTAATCACCAATTCTGCTTCACCAACTTCATCTTTCACAGGTTCCGCCAAACGACTTTCCGACATTACATATTTCTTATACAGTTCTTCATACTTTTCAATTCTGTCCATCAACTCGCACTGAACCTCTGCAAACTTCTCTTGGTAATATTCTATGCTATCTTGGCATTCATTATGTTCAGTCTTCAATGCGTCGAGCTCAGAGCGACTTTGCACCCACTTCTGATTCATCTCTGCTAATTCCTT
Organism: Salix purpurea; assembly: GCA_027405865.1. Classification (NCBI taxonomy): domain Eukaryota; kingdom Viridiplantae; phylum Streptophyta; class Magnoliopsida; order Malpighiales; family Salicaceae; genus Salix; species Salix purpurea. The sequence continues at coordinate 5,563,117 of JAOWLH010000012.1, read as the reverse complement.
CTCAATTCCCGACCTAACATTTTCCTCCTCGACCATCTTTAACTCGAGCTTAGCTAGTTTTGCATCTCTAGACTGTAACTGCTCATCTAAAAATGCTCTCCTTTTATCACCTTCCAGCACCATTTCTTCCATCATCATCTTGTCCTTTCGGGTCTTGTTTAATTCCATCTGAAGCTTTTCAATTTGTCCCCACAATTCTCTTTCACTGTCAACCCTTTTTCTTTTAACAGACTTTTCTCCAGTTTGTGGCGACCTTACTTCTCCATTGGCCGAGGCTGAGGCAACTGAATCTCTCCATTTTGCGTACCCTTCACTTGTACTAGGATTCCCCAAACTTTTTATTTCTAACAAAACTAGATGCTTCCAGTCTTGTTTGATGACACTCATGACTTCTTGTGCAATGGGATCCTTAAACAAACCAAAAAATTGAGCAATCCCTTTGGTCCTTGGAATGAATTGCATGCCCCCATGCTGTCTTACCACGAGAGCTGGAGCATAACTCACATAACCGGTAATCCCTACCAACGGAACCCAGCACCTTTGCCCGCAGCTCATTAGGACATTCACAGCTTTAGCCCAAGGGGCCTTCCATTTCAAACTACCACTGGGTATAGCTTTTAGCTTTTCTAACCAACCTTGGTTGTCTAGATCCCCCCATTCTTCTTCCTCCACTATCCTCAATGGTCTTTGGTTGAACCACCAAAAATTATTGAAGACAGGTTTTTTTGTTTCAATGTGACTAACCATCCAAATATATAACAGCTGCGTGCAACATCTCACTGCCCCTTTTCCAGCTTTTCGACAGTGATTAAGTGTCATGATAGTTTCAGCCAAAACAGAAGCTACGGGGTTGATTTGTGTAGTCTCATATCCCACATACGCAGCAGCAGCTTCTAAGCTTATTATACCCGTCCGGCTTGGGAATAACACAAGGCCAAATATGCCTAATGCAATCAATCTTTCTTTCTCTGACCCGGACTTTTGTTCTAGTTCCAACTCCAGCATCTTCCATCTTAGGCCAGTAGCCTTCTTTTCTAAAAACCTTTCAAAGTTGGGGATCCTGAGCAGCTTCGACAGTTCAGGAATGACCTTATCAGATCTCGAAGGGAAATAAGTCCTGTATAGGTCATTCGGAAACTCAGTCAACATTCCGTATTCCTCCATAGTAGGACATAGATCTATGTTCCCAAAAGAAAAACAACGGTAGTCAGGGTCCCAGAAATGAATTAGACCTCGCACTGCTGGGCTTAAGACATCCACCTTCGCAATCTCCATCATGCGTCCGTATTTTCTGAAAAATGTGTCTTTATCCACATCCTGAAAGTGAGTCGTCAATTTGTTCACCTCATTTATAATGCAATCTAGATTCTTGATTGGTGATAGTCTCATAGCATCGCCTTTAAAGCAGTCTCCTTCAGTCAATTGTGACAATTCAGAATTTCTCCCATATTCCATGATGGAAAGTTTAGTGGTTGTGGTCATTTCGTTCACAAGACCTGTAAAGCGAAAATGCTTTTTTAGGTTTATTTCATGTAAAAGATATTACGGAGCATATATCCTAACGATAGGTTCTAGTTCCTTTACGTGAGACATAGGGTAAGTTTACTACTTGGTCTCTAAAGAGGGTCTCTCGCTGTCCCAGTGATCACCCTCGTAAAGGCAATATGGGGTCTTAGCAGATAATGGGATGGCACGTATACCAATCACTATCATCTAAGCTCTCAGCAAAGAGTTGGGGTTTACACAAACTTCAACCTTGACTCAAGTCATAGGTAAGCTGCTACTCCCCCACTTAACTTAAAGTTTAGTGTGTGCTCTCAAAATGATAAAAAGTGATGCATGACGAGGTATATTATGATGACAGGATGAAAAAATGCATGCTAAAGCCTTTAAACAGAATATATAAATAATTCATGGCAATATGAGAATAAATGAATAAATAAACACACAAATAATTAACATATCATAAACAAACAAAATTATCAAGCCTAGTCCAAAGGTCCCCAGTGGAGTCGCCATTCTGTCGCACCCCAAAAATGAGCGCGGCATCGTGACGACTCTTCCCCGTATCCGGAGGAATTCAAATGTCGGAGGGATTATCTTTATTTCTGTGGAAAGGGAGTCGCCACCTAGTATTATGGTTACTAGGAAACCTAAAACTGGTCTTTCAGAGATTCTAGGGTAAGGGACTGGTTGCGTAAAGGGAAGGTTTTAGCACCCCTAGTACGCCCTACCTAAGGTAGGCTGCTTGGTGTTTTTGTTTGGTTAAGATTTGTTATGATTTTGATCTTTCAAAGAATATGTTGGTTAAATGATGAATGGGATATTACTCCGCCGGATATTTAGGAAATTAACCCCTTAGGATTTATTTATCCAAATACCAACAGTGAATAATAGCATATCATTCCTGTCGAATATTTTGGATACTACCCCCTTAGGATTTAGTTATCCAAATTCCAACAGTGAATAATAGCATATTATTCCCGTCGAATATTTTGGATACTAACCCCTTAGGATTTAGTTATCCAAATACCGACAGTGAATAATAGCATATCATTCCCGTCGAAGATTTTGGATACTAACCCCTTAGGATGTAGTTATCCAAATCCCAACAGTGAATAATAGCATATCATTCCCGTCGAATATTTTGGATACTAATCCCTTTTAGGATTTATTTATCCAAATATCAACAGTGAATAATAAATTCAAAAAAATAAGATTTTTATATTTTTTGAAATATTGGCCAATACCCTTTGGATTTTACAAACATGTTGTAAAATCTCAGGATGCAAGAAATGATTTTTCTTCTTTGCAAAGTCCATGCTAAAACTCATTTTCTCTTAAAAAACCAAGATAATATATATTTTTTGAAAGAAAAACAATTTTTAAAATATGCTAGTGTATTGGCCGTATGCAAGAAAACAACATATATTTTTTATAAAAGTACATTTTGCAAATCATGTATTTTATATATATTTATTATTATTTTCTTTTTTCTTATTATTATTATTCATTTATTTATGGGTGGGCTGGCTGCCAGCCCACCTACATGGGGGCTGGGCTGCCAGCCCACTCGCTGGGCTGGGCTGCCAGCCCACTCGCTGGGCTGGGCTGCCAGCCCGCCTCGCTGGGCTGGGCTGCCAGCCCGCCCACTGTGGCTGGGCTCGCGGCCCGTCCACTATGGAGCTGGGCCCTAGGCCCAAATGATCTGACATTGGGCTTCGGCCCGTTTATTCTAAAATGGGCTTCGGCCCATTTATTCTCCAAACTGGGCTTTCAGTCCAGATGGGCCAGAAACCCTCTTTCCCTCGGGCTGGGCTTCCATCCATTTTTCGGGCCAGGCTCTAAGCCCACTGGTGTAAGGCTGGGCTGGAAGCCCAGCCACTTTTCAGAGGGCTGGGCCGGGCACCAAGCCCGGCCCAGACAGCCCCTGCGGGGAGTGAATTAATTCACTCCCCGCGCATGTAACAGGGACGATGAACAGTAAATGGTGGAGTTTTCGAGTGTGGCGAATGGCGTACCTATTAATACCGTTGCGTAGAGGACGTTGAGGTGATTCTTCTGGTCGTTGTGGCGTCGGAAATGGTGGCCTGTGGTGGCCGGAGTAGACGTCGGAAGAGGCTCGGGTGGCGTTGCTGTCGACTGTTACTGTCGACGCTGCTGCTGCTGCTGCTTCCCGGAGAAGATGGCCGAGCTTCTGGGGCTTGGGGATGACTGCTGGTGGTGATGAGGTGGCCGGAGTTGGGGGTTGGGGTGTTGAGCCGAGAAAGAGAGAGAGAGGAACCAGCTGGTTTTAGGAGAGAGAGAGGCGAAAAACCGAGAACAAAAACGAGAGAGATGAAGTTCAAATCTTCAGTAAGATTTTCCTTTTCCCAGTTCTTTCTTTCTTTTCTTTTCTTTTTTCCCTTTTTTTCTCCTCTTTTCTTCGTCTCTTTTTTCGTCTCCCTCTCCTCCTCTTTGCAGGCTGCGAACGGGGTATTTATAGGGGATGAAGGCATGCATATTGTGTGTTATGGCCTCTGCATTTTGCAGAAATCAGAGCGTTGCAGCACCGTGCAGGGAGCCGTTGCAGGACTGTTCCTGCACTGTTCAGGTGTCGGAACAGTGCAGGGACATGCACAGTGCAGAGACATGCACAATTTGTGTGGTAAAAATACGCTTTAGTCCCTCAATGTATAATTGCTTTAATTGCACCCCCAATTGAACTTAAATTTACGATTTTGTACAATTATATCCTCCTTCATAATTTCAATACTAGCCTTGACTTCGTGCGCCTTTTTATTTTGGTCCTCGACTTTTTTATCTGCGCGATATAGTCCCCAATCAATCATTAAACTCTCAATTTGTTCAATTGGGTCCCCGATTTCGCATAATTGGCTTGGAAAAATTCCAATTGGTCCCCGAAAATTCAAATATCACCAATTGAACCCGAATTAAATTTAAGAACTTGATTTCTTATTGACTAAGCCCTTAATAAAAATTAATTTGATCAATTTAAAGTATAATTAAGTCACCAAGCTTAATTAAACCCTTCAATTGGACCTAAATTAATTCTTGAACATAATTACGCTTTTATATTAACCAATGACTAAATCAAATTGGTCCATAAAAATATAATTATATCTTCCGACTTAGTTTATACGCAAATTTATCTGATAAAAAATTATTTTAGCCGTGAATCTGCGATTTCCTTCATTTCCGGGTACAAAAGAGGTATGATCGAGCTCTCAAAAACATTCAAAATTTCACCTTGATTTTCCTACCAACACCAGCCCCTTTTATTATATTTTTGTTATTATTTTTCGGGTAGTTTTGGGGAATGACCCAAAATTGGGTTATGACAAGTGTAATTATAGTAATTTTTTAAAATGATTTTTAATTAAAAATACATTTTTCTATCTTTAAAAAATTGTTTTCAACTTTAGTAAATCAAAATAATATAAAACACTAAAAAATATTTTATTTAATACAAAAATAAATATATTGTTTTAAAAAAATACTTTAAAATGCTTCCCAAATCCCCCGGGTTGTAGGTTAACTTTAAAACTATTTTTAACAGAGAAAATTACTATTTTAGCTTGTAAAAATGTCAATGAAAAAAATCATGTTATTTATTATTTATAGAATTATTATATTTTATTTAATAATTAAAAATCATTGCAGATTTAAAATTATAAAATCACCATTAAATTATATATAAAAAAAAAAAACGACCCTTGCACTAGCTTAAGAAACTCATCAGTTAATTATTCTTCACTATCTATTTAACTCGTTGGTCATCACTTGGTATTTATCCTTAATTTTAAATATATCTTTCGAAAAAATAAAATAAAAATATTTTCAACAAAATTTAACCAATTTCTAGTATTTGATATATTTTTTTAATATTTTACCTATTTTTTTATATGTTTTCAATTTTCCTAGAAATAAATAAATAAAATAATAATAATAAATGAAAAGGATGTTTTTGAAGTGCCCATCAATTTTTAAAAATATTTGCCTTACTGCATTAAATTCAAGCAGCACAATAGATGCTTCATGCATGCATTAACGGCGTCCTCCAAGTCCAACTGCCAGTGCAGTTGGAAGGAAGGAAGCCACCATATATCTCTGATTTTCAATTTAAAATGTATATTTTTGTATTTAAAAATATTTTTAAGAAAATAAAAACCTTTTATTTCAAATAAGATTTTTTATTTCTTTTAATATATATATATATATTAACCCAGCTGCATTTGTCACTTCAACAGAGCCGTTCACCACCGATCAGCATCTTCCCACCACAATAAGATTTTATTGTTGAATAATTGAATGGAGAAGTTGTTTTACGATCTACATGTTTATTAATAATTAAGATATTTATGAATAATCAAGATGTTTATCAATAATTAAGATTTTATTGTTGAATAATGATATTTTCCAATGATATTTCCGTGTCTAGTATAAAGTGAAGTTGTGGCTTATATAGCCAATACAATTGAAATCACCACATCATCCACATGTTGGAGATTCTGGTATATAAAAGCAAAACAGAAAAACAAATTGAAAACAAATAACAAACTAATAACCAATGAAACAGAATATTAATAGTGCTAACAAAGCCTCCCCTAAACTGAACTTGCTGAAACAATTCAGTTTAATTCAGTTTAAGTCTTCCATACCTTGTACTCCCAGCATGCTGCGCATCTTGACAAATGATTCCAGCTTCAAAGGTTTCGTCATAATGTCTGCTATCTGCTCCTTAGTTCCACAGAAAATCAACTCTACAGTTCCTTCCTTCACTAACTCTCGTAAGAAGTGAAACTTTACATCTATATGTTTAGTTCTTCCATGGATCATGGGATTCTTTGACAGTTTTATAGTCGAACTGTTATCACAATGAATTTTCACACTTGTGCAGGTGAATGATCCAATGCTGTCAAGTATTCACTTCATCCATATGCTATGACAAGCACATGCAGCAGCTGCCACATATTCGGCTTCAGTGGTAGAAAGAGTGACTATTGGTTGCTTCTTTGAGCTCCATGCAACAACACCTCCACTCAACAGAAATACATACCCTGAGGTACTTCTTCTATCTTCTACATCCCCCGCATAGTCACTGTCAGTGTACACTTCTAGTTCATTCTCAGTACCCCCTGCATTTCTTCTGTAGAATACTCCCAAATCTTTAGTTCCCATCACATACCTAAGAACTCTTTTGGCAGCAGCTATATGGGATGACTTTGGATCAGTCATAAACTTGCTTAATAGACATACAACAAACACAATATCTGGCCTTGTGACTGACAGATACATGAGGCTGCCAATTATTTGTTTAAAAATAGTTGGGTTCTCACTGATTTCTCCTCCATTTTTGACTAACTTCGTGCCTGGCACTATGGGATTCTTGACAGGATTGCATGTTCCCATTCCAAATCTGTCAAGAATTTCTCCAGCATACTTTGATTGACACAAGTATATTCCCTCACTGCTCTGTTTCACTTCCACTCCTAGGAAGTATTTCATCTTCCCCAAGTCACTCATGTCAAATTCAAGCATCATTGATTGCTTGAATTCTTCACACATTTTCACATTATTACGTGTGTAAATCTGATCATCTACATAAAGACTGATTATTAAGCATTTACCTTCACCTTCATGCTTTAGAAACAATGTGTGTTCATGGCTGCATTTTTCAAATCCATTTCTGATGAAGAAACTCTCAATCTTACTGTACCATGCTCTTGGAGCCTGTTTCAACCCATAGAGAGCCTTTCTCAACTTCAAAACTTTATGCTCTTCTTTTTTCCGAACATACCCTTCTGGTTGTTCCACATATACTGCCTTTGTCAATTTCCCATTTAGAAAAGCACTTTTAACGTCTAGCTGAAATACAACCCAACCCCTTTGAGCTGCTACTGCCAAGAGAAGTCTTATGGTATCCCATCGAGCTATAGGTGCAAACACTTCACTGTAGTCAATTCCATATCGCTGAGCATAGCCTTTTACCACTAGGCGTGCTTTGCATTTATCCACCTCTCCCTTCTCATTTAACTTTGTTTTGTAAATCCATTTAACACCAATTTTCTTGACCCCATTTGGTGGATTCACTAGTTCCCAGGTTTTATTCTTTTCAATGGCCTCTATTTCTAAGTCCATTGCATCTCTCCATTTCTTTTGTGTTACAACTTCCTCAAAATAAACTGGATCATCAGTCACCATAAAGCATGTATCTTCTTCATCAACTACTGCCTCTTGCACATAATCATCCATCCACCTAGGTGTTTTTCTCAATCTTCCCTTTGCTTCATCCACAACATCATTCCCAGTCATCTCAGAAAATTCATTATCAATCTGCTCTAATGCATTACCTAGGCTATGGGCATATTCTGGAATCTGACCATCATCTTCAATTTCCAGTGATTCAACTCTCGGTTCTAGTTCAGTTTCATCTCTCGGTTCTAGTCCAGTTTCATCTCTCGGTTCTAGTCCAGTTTCATCTCTATCTTCCTCCACAGATTCCTCATCATAATCACTAATTTCTCCATTAAGATCATCAACCCAACTAAACACATCATTTCTCGCATTATCATCACTAATTTCCCAATCCCAGCCTACACTTTCATCACACACCACATCCCTACTAACAATTACCCTATTAATTTTGGGATCATACAGCCTATAGGCTTTGGTTTCTTCACTCACCCCCACAAAAACACATTCATGACTTCTCTCATCTAGCTTTGTTCTTCCTCTATCCGATACATGCACATGTGCAACACAACCAAAAACCCTAAAGTAGTCAACATTAGGCTTAACTCCACTCCAACATTCTTCAGGAGTCATTTCTTTCAAAGCCACAGTAGGGCTTCTATTTAGAACATGTATTCCCCATTTTGCAGCCTCAGGCCAAAACAGTTTTGGCATTTTCATTTCGGCTAACAAACATCTAACCATGTTTAATAGGGTTCTATTTTTACGTTCTGCCACTCCATTCTGTTGAGGAGTGTAGGCAGCCGTAAGTTGCCTTTTAATACCATTCTTAACATAAAAATTATTGAATTCTTTGGAGGTAAATTCACCTCCTCGGTCTGTTCTTAAACAGCATATTTCACTCTCTACTTCCTTTTCTACATAACTTTTAAACACCTTAAACATGCTAAAAGCTTCACTTTTTTCAGCTAAAAGATAAATCCACCCTTTTCTACTGAAATCATCTATTAAGCATAGTATATACCTCTTGTAGCTACTTGAGGTTGGTGTAATTGGGCCACATAAATCTGCATGTATGAGCTGCAATCTCCTTGAGGCTCTCCATTGGCTCTTCTTGGGAATATTAGTTCTATGTTGCTTTCCACGATGGCACACAGTACATATTCCACCATTTGCTTGCAGTGAAGGCAGTCCCCTGACCAGTTGCTTATTCCCCAAAACCTCAAGGCTTTTATTCCCCATATGTCTATAGCGCCTGTGCCACAAATTTGCCGATTCTTCTTCACTGGTTTTCAAGCATATTATGCTTTGAGGTATCATGGTGGCTTGCAAAATGAACATTCTATTAGCTGTCATAATTGTTTGAATGATCAATCCCCTCTCGGGATGATAAATTTTGCAGCAATTGTCCTTAATAACAATGGCCAATCCTCTTTCTTGCAGCTGCCCGATGCTCAGCAAACTGTTCTTAAGCTCAGGTATGAAGAACACATCCTTGATTCTTTGTGTTAACCCTTCAATCTTCAGTCTAATAATCCCCTTTCCCATCACCATAATCTTTTCACCATTACCCAGTTTGACTGTGCGCCTGAATTTCTCATCCATCTCAATGAACCTGCTCTTATTCCCCGTCATGTGGTTGGAACACCCTGAGTCCAGAAACCACCCATCATCCTGATTAGTCAATTTTTCTTGCACATACGCCATTAACAGTAATTCCTCCTCTTCTTCTACTTCTGCATAATTTGCATTCTTCTGCCAACTAGGACATTCATACTGAAAATGTCCTAGTTTGTGACATTTATAGCATTCCACAGTGGCTTTGTTGAAGCTTTGTCTGCCCCTGCCACGTCCACCTCTCCAGCTCACTCTTCCCCTACCTCTTCCAGGTCTTTCTTCATAAGTCACCTTGAGAACTTGTTCTTCTTCTACTTGATTTTTCATGCGTTGTTCATGCACTAGCAGACTGCTCTGCAATTCATCTATAGTCATTGTGGTCATGTTGTTTGATTCCTCAATCGAACATACCACATAGTTAAATTTCTGAGTCATTGATCGAAGAATCTTCTCTGTGATCATAGTTTCATTCAAATTTTCTCCATGAGCCTTCATCCTGTTAGCTATAGACAAAACCCTAGAAAAATAGGCATTCACAGTCTCACCTTCTTTCATACGAAGAACTTCAAAATCACATCTCAAGGACTGCAGTTGAGCTCTCTTCACTCTTGTTGAACCTTGGAATTTCTGTTTCATGGAATTCCAAATTGCTCTTGTAGAGCTTCTGTCAAGAATCGTCTCCAACACTTCTCGTTCAATCGCTTGGTACAGAAGGTTCTTTGCCTTCAAATCCTTCAAATTGTTGTCTTCTTGTGCCTTCTTTAGCTGAGCATCTGTGAGCTTATGAGTTTCAGCCACTATTGAAGATAACAAAGGTGTTTCTCCTCCAATCTTCACCTCGGTGCCGTGTTCTACAACCATCCAATACTCCTTAGATCGAAGTAGATTTTCCATCATCTCAGCCCAGTGATCGTAATGCCCAACAAATTTCGGCACATACCCACTACTGTTTCCCTCTGCCATTGACAACAATTTCTCTCTTTCTCTCTTTTGCTCTCTTTCAAAGACGAAGGTGTTTCTCTCGTGAACCAACACACTGAATGTGTTTCTCTCTTTTTCTCTTGCACGAGAAAAACAATTTCTCCTTCTCTCTCTTACACTCTCTCACACTCTCTCCAGCGCCTTTTAAGAGGCTCTGATACCAATTGATATTTTCCAATGGTATTTCCGTGTCTAGTATAAAGTGAAGTTGTGGCTTATATAGCCAATACAATTGAAATCACCACATCATCCACATGTTGGAGATTCTGGTATATAAAAGCAAAACAGAAAAAAAAATTGAAAAAAAATAACAAACTAATAACCAATGAAACAGAATATTAATAGTGCTAACAAATAATCCTTTTCATATCATTCAGGCATTATTCAAAACATATTATGCCAGTCTAAATAAATTTGGATATCGTGGTTTAGAACTAAAGATGGGATTTCGGGGTGTTCCAAAAACTTTCATTTTATTTAATTCAGCAAGTATTCGATCATCACTAGGAACACCTTTTTTCTGCTATTGTAGTTAACTCGATTGCATTTATAGGTTTGCAATAGTCAATGAAGGTATTATCGCATGACCTCTCATCACATTTGTAGAATAGCTTGTTCTTGCTGGCTTTCATTTTCCATCCACTTTTTATTCTTGAACAGTAGTCCATCTAAGTTGTTGGAACTTTGTTTGCTATTAGCTACTAGTGCGACTGCATGCTGCAAAATTTGGCAGTGTTTTCTGGTGCTGGGCAGTGTGTTTCCTCGATATTTGGACAATTTATGGGCAGGAATATGTTGTCGGCAGCTCTTTTCCCTGGATTTTTGGTAGTATTTGATGATGAGTTTTTGACCTCGTATGTTGGGTTTATGTTCTTGATTAATTTGCACCATGTGGTTTGCATCAATTTTTACTCTCGAAAAAACCTTATTAAAACAACCCGAAACAGGTGGTCTGTGTTCTTCCATTATTACAAGAAACTAATTATGAAAATAAAATAACACGATGAAGACAAGTTCTATGAGGAGAGAAGAAGGAAGAACGACAAAAAGGAAGAGAAGAGGAGAAGATTACGGATAAACAAGAGCGATAGTTGGAAATGTTACGAAAAAAATGAGTAAGGTGCAAAATAAAAATACAATATTAAAGTTATATAAATTAAATTATATAAAGTCACGGGGACACAACAAACTATGGTCACTTTTGGTATATTTGATGTCGTAATATATTTTATTTTATTCGTTGTACGATGATGTGGTATTCCCATGTCCACTTCTATTAAATCAAAACAAATTATATTTTTCAAAGTTAGTTGAAAATGAATCATTGAGAACACTTGATCTATCTATGTGTACCTGTCCTAAGAATTGAACCTCGACCTCCTCCTTTACCACATAAGCTAGTTTATTATATGCGTGTTTCGTTTAACTAAATCATATTTTTTTTTATTAAGAATCTATAATGCATACGAAAAGTGCAGTCCACATATATATTTAAACACACACACACATATATATACCTGTTATTTTCTAAAATGGTTGAAAAATAAGCTATCTTATCTCAATCAGGGATTTAAATTAAAAAATAGAGTTCTGCACCAAAATTAAAATTTCAAAAACCAAAGGACCAAAAAAACGTATAAGGACCAAACTAAATTTCCTTGTGCAAACTTTGAAGTGCCCATCTATTTCCCCGTCTTTTCAGCTTCAATCCTCATCTTCAATCCTGCCTTTATTTTAAACAAGTCAAAGCAATTGGTTGTAAATTTGGCAAAAGGGTTCAACAGAGGGGGGGCCCTGAACGAACAAAGTAAAAGAAAACTTCACCATGGAAGTCCAAGGTGAAATGTGAAGGTGTGACCAATTTGCATTCATTGTAATATCACTAGTGGTACTAATAATCTTCTCGGCATTTATGTTTCTACCCAATCTTTAAATTTTGTATCTTGGAGATTACGTGATTGTTTGAGAGTGTGATTGCGGTTGTTTTTTAAAGTGTTTTTTTTTTATAAATACATCAAAATGATATTTTTTTATTTTTAAAAAATTATTTATAAAATCAACACATCAAAATAATCTAAAAATATTATTTTTTTAATTTAAAATAAAATAAAAAATTCAAATTTTTTGATAAGGACTTTCCGATTCCAATTCCAAAAAGCCCCACGCTAAATAGGTTCCTGTACAAATATGTATGGGCAATACATTTAGCGGTTAGCACTGTGAGAAAATATCAAATCTCCCCATTGTTCTTGCCCAGATGGAGCAGCAAATACGATAGCAATTTGCTCTCCGTTTCAACAATTTAGCACTTGAAGCATTCTGAATCCAATAGAAAACACCACGGGTTTCTGCAACCCAGAGAGAATACCACGATGATCCCCCACATCGGAAGCCGGGGCTAAAATTCACTACCTGTCTTTTGATTTGAGATCCGTATATAACAAGGAAAACCAGTCTTTTCAGCGTGAGAAAGTGAAGAGGAAGGGCTCATGAGTCGTTTCCTTATTCTGCTTGTTCTGCCATCGAGTCCCACATCGAACAATTATGAAAAGATGCGCTTGTACTATAAAGTTGGACCTGGCGCGCGATTGCAAATGAAACGATTCATTTTGTTATTTTAACTGCTAATATTAAAATTTCTTGTGTTTGAAGGTGATTCTGAAATATTACCATAAGATGAATGGTGACTCTGATCTGGTTAAAATACAATTCCAATATGACCACTGAAATAACTTTTTCTTGTTGATATATATAGAGATGCATGAACCTCTTCCTTCTTCGCGGTTTGACAGAAGGATAAGGTGAGCAGCGAGCAACCGGCAATACGGGTTCAACCTGCAGGTGACGGAGATGCTCACCCTCACAGCCAGCCCTGTATTAGTGCCGACTAAAAGCACAGCCCATGTGAAACTCTTTACAGTGCAGGGTAGCAATTTCCCTTCTTTTCTACCCAAAGAGGTTGAGAATATCAAAGACCCATTTGCAAGAAGGCTTGCTACCAGAATTGAGAGGCTGCCAGTAAGCGTAATTCTCACTTTCTTTTCTAGAGTTCTATTTATCTGGTACCCTCTCTCTCTGCTTGATGGTTTGATATATTGTTGTGTGGGTACTTAATTGCGGATACTATGCTTGCTGGGAAAATGGACTTTTCTTATTTTTAATACAGATCCCGCCCACCCCACCAAAAAACAAAAAAAACTGATTTGACAGGATTTGTTGATTTATAGATAGCAAGAATACACCTTTCGATATCAAAATTTTGTAACGCTTTACAAGTTTCGACTTTCCAAGACATCCCAACTGTATATGATTGATCCACTGACATGCAGGTGGGGTTTGCAGACAGAAGTATCATGAGTAGTTGTGTGAAGCCTTTGATACAGAGTGAGAGAAGTCCAGTGGTTCTCCTCCATGGTTTTGACAGGTATATTCAATAACATTGTTTTGGGAATAACTGCAAATATGTGGCCTTTAAAGTTCACTACATGTTATAATTCAGTTCCTGTTTAGAATGGAGATACGCATTTCCGCTGCTTGAGGAGGCTGGTTTGGAGACTTGGGCTGTCGATATTCTTGGTTGGGGCTTCTCTGATTTGGGTTTGTTTTGCATCTTTTGCCTCCTTTTTCTAGTCATGGAAGTTCTAGCTTCTTATTCTTTCTTTCTTTTTCCCAACCTCCCACACCATGATTATCACATCTCCTGTATTTTTGTGTGCTTTCCAGAAAGACTTCCATCATGTGATGTTGCATCTAAGCGTGATCACTTGTATCGGGTACTTCAACTATCAAGTTCACTTTATGTTCAATCGGCATCCTTTTTCTGCTCTTTTATGAAATTTTCAATCTATTTGTTCCTGTTATTTCAGCTATCAGAATGATAGGATCAGTTAGAGGCTTCCTTAGTTCGGTTGCAGAAGCCAATATTTGCAGAATTTAGTGATTGTATCCATTTTGCTAAAACTAATTTGGGTCATCTCACTTTGACTGCAGCTCTGGAAATCCTATATCAGAAGACCCATCATATTGATTGGACCAAGCCTTGGTGCTGCTGTTGCAATTGACTTTGCTGTCAACCATCCTGAAGCAGTAAGTAGTTCTCAGTAATTGAGCACCTACACATACGCCATCCATCTATTCAGGAGAAGTTACAGCCAATCATTATACATCTTTTACTGGCAGTAGCCAAAGTTATTGCATCTATTTGTAAATGTTTCAGCTCTCTTTTCAGGTAGAAAAGTTAGTGTTGATTGATGCAAGTGTATATAATGAAGACACAGGGAACCTTGCAAAGTTACCTAGAACTGTAGCATATGCTGGGGTAAGTCTTCCACTCAACTGAACAATGTCTTGAGTGCCCAATATTTGTTGTCTACCTTAATTCTTTTCCACTCAATTATATCCAGGGTCATCTCCACTGATTATACATGATATTTTCGCTTTATTGTATAATTGTGTTTCTAGGATTTGTTCTTAGTCTTGGCATTCTTCAATTTAACTGGTGCAATTTTCACCACTGTTATTTTACATGCACGTGTTCTTTAACTTCTTTGTTGTTCGTCAAAAGGCTACACTAAGTGACTTCTGTTCTCCTTTATTTTGGTTAATTTTCTATTTCTAATGGACGTGTTCATTGCTCGTTCTTTTTCCTTGAATTGCCACTTAACTGTTAAAACGATTACTTAATCACATAAATTTACAGGTTTAATGCTCTGATGTCAGTATTGGTTCTTCTTGGATAAGTAGAGAGATTTTAGTTTTGATACACGATAAAAGTTCAAGTGCGACTCCCTTGTGATAGGATAAGTAAAATATTGAGCAAGAGCCTCTATATTTTGTTAGCTCAACAACCAGTTTCACATGAAAACTTATCAGAGCCCAGTAGGCTTGATGAGAAGTCCCGTCTGCAGATGATTTCTAGAACAAAAATGAGCAGAAGCTTTTGCCTTTTTCTTCCAGTCCTATTCCATAGATGTGCGGGCTCTGAACATGTTTGAGAGAGAGAGTGACATCGTGCCACCCGCATGTTCCTTCCTCCAACACATTGCATGATATTTGTGCCCCCCCCCCCCCCTTCATTTTTTCGTTAAAATTATATATTGCTTCTATAACCATAAGCACTCCTTTGAACCAGGTTTATTTACTGAGGAGCACCCCGTTGCGCTTATATGGTAATCTTTTGGCATTCAATGGTCTACCATTAAACACCAACATAGACTGGATGAACGTGAGGGTTCTTCCCAGAAACGGAACTTATCAAACTATTGTTGTTTCACAATATATATGTATATGTATGTATGTATTGCAATCACAGAGCTTTGCTAGCCATTGGATTTAATCATCTCTTTATTATCGGATGTGGATGTAACCAGGTGGGGAGATTACATTGTTTATATCCTTGGTGGAAGGATGCGACTGTAAATTTTATGAATAGTGGTGGTTATAATGTCAGTGCCCAGATAAAAAAGGTACTTGTTAATGTTTCATGAAGTAAATAAATGCTTTGATCTTGCCAACTGGCTTAAAAGGGTGTTATAGTATGTCGAATCCATGTAACTAACACTTGTGGACTGGGATGTCTGCTGGACGAATGCAATTGACCTGAAGCCTTTAATTTGTGTTTTTGGTTCGTGCAACAAGTTGTCCTGACTTCCCAGCAATTTCCCAAAAATGCTTAACAAATTTTGTTGTGCAGGTCAAGCAGAAGACCCTTATCATTTGGGGTGAGGATGATCAGATCATTAGCAACAAGTTGGCTGTGGTTAGTTCTTGCTGAACATCTTCCTGTAAGATTGATGGACTTGAAAAAAAAAAGTGTGAAACACATTTGTAAAAATCCATCTCTAACCTCTTACAAAACTTGCCGGCTTCAAACATTTTGGATGCTCACAACTAACTTGTCCAATCGATTCAATTGGAAACAATCTCATTAACTCGCGTGTCTCTTTAAATCACATCATGCAGAGATTGCACTGTGAACTGCCAGATGCTGTCATACGCCAAATTCCAGATTGTGGCCACCTTCCTCATGTGGAAAAGCCTAATTCTGCTGCCAAATTGATTCTGGATTTTGTGGGAGAAGATAGCAATAAAGAAGCTCAAAGTGTTTCTCAGGTTTGAATCCAGTCACAATTAGTATTAAATTTTGGAAGTTGGGATCCAACTGGAAACGCTCATTTTTTAACTGTAATGAACTAAAAAAAAACCCAGTCTCTCTTTTATTATGTTATACAGAATGATAAATTTGATTGCCAGTGAGCTCACTGGAATTTTAGCTCTTGTAACATGTTAATCATAATTGTTTTGTGCTCTGAAAATTAAAGGAGCAGGTCAAAATTCTGTGCAAAAGAAGTTTCTAGGCTGGTGTTTAGATGATCCCGTAACACCTTTCAAGAACTGACAATAGACGACAAATTGGCGGGGCGGTATCTAATCGTTTCGCACAACAAATTTAATGACACCATCAAAGCAAAATTTGAAGTGGGGAGCGTCAGAACATCGAGTAGGCCAGAGGGATAGTCTTTAAATCTTGTTGCCTTCAATCAACGCCCTCCTGGACCAAGTAAACGTAGATGAACTCGATGGTGGGAAAATTTTCTATTTTTGGTAATATTAATGAGAGTTAAATATCTGAGATATTAAATATGGCAAGTTTTTTAAAATACGTTGTAAATATAGGAAAGTTATTATCTTAGACTTAGACATGATTGTATAAAGCCTTAGAATTTGATTATGTCTAAGTTTTTTCAGTGACATTTTTTGAGTATGTATTTGTTTGAACTCAACTGAATGTCAAGACCAAGATTGTCTGTTTTGTTCTGTTTTGACCGAAACAGTTGAAACCTTTCGTATTAATTAAAAAAACAAGACAAAACGGTGTCATTTTTATATTGGTTTAAATTCTGACCTGTTCCGGATTTTTCGGTTAAATACCACCCTGAGTTGAAATGTTCATACAATTTTATGTGTTTTTACACGATCCAGGTATTCATGCACAGGGGATTGTAGTACCTTTGCACTTCTTCTTCCTTTATATATGGCCTCATCGATATAACTGGTGCATCTTTTTAGTCATTGGATCTAGTTAAAAATATCATTATCTAGAAACATACTAAAAATATCATTATCTTGAGACATACTGCGATGCGTCACCAAGCTGGTAGGCGGTTCAAAAGTCATGCTCTCTCTATAGTAAAATTGATTGTTGATTTTTGTTTACTTGCAAATCTCCTTCGTCACACACTTCTTTTTTACATCATCAGCCTCAACACAATCCATACCAAATCAAGCATAACGTTGCTATTACCATACCATTATTGCAAGGTAGAGTCTCTCCCTTGCGGCGCCCAGAGAACCATAAATGATGAAAATTAGTGGTAAAACGAAACACTGATAATTGCATCCCCCAATGCAGCATTTTAGTGGATGTTTGGGAGTATTTCTATTTTTAAGTTTAAATTAATAAAATTTGATGCTGCTTTTAATGTGCTGATGTCAAAAATAATTTTTAAAAATAAAAAAATATAATTTTAATATACTTTTAGACACTTAATCGGGGATCTTAACAATTTCGAAGAAAGGCCGACCAAAACAAACAAATGACACGGCTAACCAAGCCATTAAGCAAAAATAATTGAACGGGGGGGGGGGATGGGTCCAATTTTTCATTAGATTAATAATATAAAAAAAATACTACTACCTCTCTCTAGATATACAAACGGAGAAAATCTGAAAAGAAGAGATCACGTTCTCCAACAGCAGTCATATCAACCACTCGATAGGAATCAAATTCCTAGCTTTTTCACATAAGTGGAGGAGAGAACCAAAAAACCCTAGTGAGGTTTGGCTCTCTAGATGACCCCCCCCCTACAACCCCAACGTAAAATTACATGACTACCCTTCCTTCCGTTGCAAAATCAAATCTACACCCCCCCACCCTGCAGCAGCTTCTTACCGTCAACCCCACAACAGAAGCATGCCTGAAAACAGGAGGGTCATGGATGCAATGAACCACAAGTTTGCGCCTTTAAAAGGAGCGTCGCTGTTATCGTTGAAGCCAGTAGGGCCCAATCCTGAGTTGAACACTGACGAAGGAGGAGTAGGAATTATAGACGAAGGTGTCCCGGTAATGCTTCCTGTGCCTGTGCCTGTGCCCGTGCTTGTGCCTGTGCCGGTGCCGGTAGGCGTGGTGCCTGTTCCGGTGCCGGTGGGCGTTGTGCCTGTACCGGTGCCGGTAGGCGTTGTGCTTGTCCCTGTGCTGTAAAAACAAAAGGAGATACCAGAAAATGATGATACCAAACTTTGCAAAAATATAATCTGCAGAAATGGATGCATCTCAATTCACATGTGGAAAACATGTCAAGCTGAGAGATTCATTGCAATGCAGCCCCTGACCTTCAAAGATACATCAACGCAAGATGTTAAGAGTGAATGATAGATCTACTTTTCTTAACCACTGTCCAAAAAATTCTCTTAATCCAGCATTAAAGAAACGATACTCTTCTGATGCTGCTTGTTCAAGAAAACCCAGTTCAAATCTACCATTAGGATCGTACAAGTTGGACAAGCAAGTGCAGAGAGACAGCTAGCGGTTAGAGTATGATTAAGTCACTGTTTAGGAAGTATGGTTTTGAAAGTGATTTCTCTGTTTCGAAATAATATTTTTTTTATTTTTTAATGATTATTTAAAAAAAAAATCAAAATTGTTTTTGAAATGCATGCCGAACAACGCGGATCAGGATTTCATCAGCTTATTGACTCCTCGTAGCGATAAAAAAGTAACTTGGGTTTTTACAAAGTTCTCCGAAGATAAAAGAAAAAAAGGCATCCAAAGCTTTAAACCAGATTCACACTACGCACAGTAAACACTTCAACTCAACACTGTAGCAAAAATAAAATCTGGAAAGATCCAAAAGTAAGAGAGAAATCACCAACACAGTATTTCAAAATCACCGACTATTCTTATTTTATAATAAAAGAAACAGTACCTTGAAGTTGCAGATGCAGGATATGAACACCCAGAGGCTACATCTGCATATTACAGAAACACATAAAACAAGGAGCGAGTTAGTGCCACCAAAAGATAATGGGACTATAGATGGGTGGATTGTGGGATTGACTTACTTTGAGGGGGAGTGGCACTAGTCGTGGCAGTTCCTGAAAAATCACAGCTACCAGTAGCTTGGCCCTTCTTCTGGAAGTAGCTGTTAACAGCATAGCTGCAGTGATCTTTTATAGTGTTGGGCTGGTAACAAGGACCATTTTGAAGAACTTGGGCACAGTCAGCTCCGGCTCCACAAGCATAATCCAGGCTCTTTTGCAGCTGTGCGTCACCAACCCCATCCTTGCATACGCAGTAAGTAGCACCTACAGCAGAAGATGAAAAACCAGCAAAACTGTTAGTTTACACAAAACCACGTCCTTTTTCTCCTGAAGATAGCTAGAAATTGAAGAAAAAAAAGATCTGCAAAATAGATCAACAAATAGAGAGAATCACAGGGGGGAATCGCTTGTCTACAGATCATCATAGATTTAGGCTAAATTTTCCCTGGAGTAATAAAAAATTTGAAAGAATGGAAATTTCTAGGGGGGAGAAAGTAGAAAAACTCTTTCTTTAAGCCTAATCATACTAGTAGAAGAGCCAGGAATACAAGATAGGAGGTCACTTTAAAAGAGTAAAAAGACCCCATCTAAAACACGAGCATTCCATTTACGACTCCTTGAAAACTTTTTCATCCAAAAGATCGGAAAAGAAGCGAAGCAAGAGCACAAAAATCCAATCAACTTACTTGAATGGCCAGTGAGGGCCAAGAAAAGCACTAGAAACACTAAAACAGCCATGATTGATGCAAGTTGAAGTGCTAAAATATGAGAACCAGCTGTTCTTTAAAGAGGATAGAACTTCAAAGATGAATGACAGCTCTGTAAGTGAGTGTTAGAAGAGAGAGAGAGAGAGAGTAGTGTTGGGAGATGGAGAGTTCTAGACAATAAATTGAGGAGTAGTGTAGGTGGTGTCTGTATCTGGTTAACTTTTTATACTTCTTTTTTCTCACTTTCGTTTTACTACAGTTACTTTAATACAAGAGTACTGTAAGTGTTTATAGGGAAGTGAGCAAGCCGGAGTACTTGTCGCATATGTGACTGCTTAGTTTCACAACGGTCATAAACTCAAGTGCATGATTAAAACTTAACCAGAAAGGACCCAACCTGGTTTAGGTTGCTGGTCCTGTGTTGAGGGGCCTACGTGTATGTTCTTGAACCTTTACATTTTTGTTTGTTAGTCTGATATTTGGTAAAAAAAAATTTGTAATTGTAGTTGAAGTTGTTTTTTAAAATATTTTTTATTTAAAAATATATTAAATTAATTTTTTAAAAAATTATTTTTGATATCAATATAAAAAAATTGAAAGTATTATTTTTTATTTAAAATAAAAAAAAAATTCAATTTTAATTTTTTAATCTAAAATAAAAATTAAAAAAAATTAAAATTTCTTCAAGAACGCTTGAGAAACAAACTCTTAAACACTCCTAAGAATATTTTTGAAAATATTTTTTAACTCCTAAAAACTCGTGAGAATTTTTTGAAATATTTTTTAAAAACAATATATTAAAATGTTTTTTTTATTTTAATAAATTATTTTTGAAAAAAATATTAAAATAATGTTTTTTACATAAAAAATAATATAAAAATATAAAAAAAAAAACATTTTTAAAAAATAATGTAAAAATATTACTTTGTGCTGTCACGATGAGCTCGCACAGTGTGGTGTCCCTTCTTTTTCTTTTTTCTTGATTTGATTGGAGGTATCAGCATCTATCATCGTATTTAGGTGCTTGAATTAAAAACGATCCCTGTATAGAGTATAGACTGGTAGGAAGTGATTGTCTATCGTATTTCGCCTTTACTTCCTGTGTTGCCAAACGCACCGTGCTCACTAATATACGGTAGATAATTTCGTCCAACGATCCAATTCCAGCGCCTCAGCCCCGACCTCGTAGATAGCAAATTTTGACGAGTTGAATGAGTGTCTGGGGAGAGCGATTGTGATAGTTTTTTAAAATATTTTTTGTACTGAAATATATTAAAATGATAATTTTTATTTTTTAAAATTATTTTTAACATCAGCATATTAAAATGAATTAAAAACACTAAAATATATTTATTTAAAATAATAATAAAAAATCACCAAAATGACGGTTTGGCTTTAGTGCCAAACAGGCTCGAAATTTCGCATTTTTTGTTAATTATGTGATGCACGTAAAATGCGGTAACGTTCACACTTTGTGCTTGCAGGCAAGTTGCAACTCTACTCCAGTTAGCTAGCAGAGAGTGAATCCTCTCTTTGCTGTTTAATTAGGGCACGCCTCATTTTAAGTGCATAGATTTTTTAAATACATGTAATATTTTTTATTTTTAAAACATTATTTAAAAAAAAATAGATGGCCAATAAAATAAGTCACGGGTGTGCTAAAAAAACTCGGAACATGGGTCCAAGGAGGCATGCTGCCGGGCTGTTTTTTTTATATATATATAACTCACAACGTAGACTGTGCATCTTATGCCACTTATTAACCAAGCTTGCTACGCAAGGTAGTCATAATCGCGAGCCAACTCGCAAACTTGTACGAGTTTGCGAGTTGGCTCCGAAAACCTGGTTGAACCGGTAGAAAAATCGAACCCGGTCAAACTCAGTCAAAATCGGGTTGACTCGTAAAATCGGACCGACTCGGTCCGATTTTACGAGTTCAAGAATTCGGCCTTCGCAGCTTCGCTTCGCTCTTCGACTCTTCGTTCATTTGAAATTTTCATTTCAATTTTCACAGCAGACACACTCACACACACCCGTTCTCTTCTTCCCCAAACGCAAAAAACCATTTGCCCTAAATTCTCAGCTCGAAATTCTCTTCTCTTCTCAGCACAAAACACCCAAATCATCAGCCCTAAACCCCAAAATCTTCTCTTCTCTTCTCAACTCAAAACCCCCAAAATCGTCAGCGAGGATTTTGAGAATGAACTGTGAAGGAGAAGAGGATGAGGAGGACTGGAGGAGGAAGAAAAAATAGAGAAGAGATAAGAGAATGAAGAGATGAGGGCGGCGGCGTGGGAAAGGGAATTAGGGATTTAGGGTGGGGAGTGGGACCTTTTATACTTAGTTATAAATTATAATAATAATAAAAAAAAGGTAATTAGGTATATTACGGGGGGTTATAAATTTATAATAATAATAATAATAATAATAATAATAATAATAATAATAATAATCATAAAAATAGTTAGCATAAAAAATATTTTTACAAAAATCCTATTAATTTAAGATAATAAATAACATTAATTAATTTATATTTCACATCAAATAATATTTATTTTTAGTTTGTTAATTTTTACCTAATGAAATTCTATGGACATAATTGTTTTGTAATGTATTTTTTAATTATTTTGAATCATGCATGAACCTTAACTAATGAAGTTTTTTGGCCATAATTATATTATATTATATTCGGAAATATTTTACTTACGATTTTACGATTTTTCTACCTACACGATTTTAGCTGTGATTTTACGATTTTTGTACGGACATTTCGGGTACGATTTTTCTACGATTTTACGATCCGATTTTTCGGAGCCCTTTCCGATCCGTGTCAAAATCTCGATTTTGACTACCTTGTTGCTACGAAACAATTGAATTAATTAATAATTAAAATAATACATCAACCTAAATTAACTGTTGATATTTAGGGCCTGTTTGGTATAGCGGTTGCGGTTGTGGTTGTGGTTGTGGTTGAAAAAATGGAGTTTTAAAAATGTAGTTTTTAACTGTGGTTCAAAAAAAGCAGTTAAGTGTTTGGTTAAAACTGTGGTTGAGTTGAAGGTTGAAGAAAAAGGAGTTTTGGTGTTTGGTTTCCAAACTTTACAAACTGCTTTTAACTTGTGAAATTACTTAAAAGGGTATATATATATATATATATATATATATATATATATATATATATATATATATATACATAATTTTTTTAAATATTGTAAATTTAATAATGATAATAATATTATGTAATTAATAATTCATGAAAAAACAAATATTATTTTTTATTCTCTCATCAAACTATTTGCAATTTCATCACGAACATATATTTTCCTTCCATTAAGACTGATCTGTATCTACACATTTTTTTTTAAATATATATTTTTAAAATTGTTGGTGGGCCGAGGACAGCCCACCAAATTGGGCCTAAGCCCAACTTTGCTGGACCTGGGCTGGGCCGAGTGCAGCCCAGCCCAGGTCCAGCTGCTTCTTTCTCCGAAGGTGCTAAAACGGTGCGCTGCATTGTGCGTCTTCTTCGTGATAGTGTAGTGCACATAATTCACGTGAATAGTGCCTTCCGACCGAACACGACGAGAGCTTCAACGGAGAATACCTACGGGTAGAGGAGGCCGAGGTGGTTCTTCCTGTGGTGGTGGCGTCTGAAGTGGTGGCCTGTGGTGGCTGGAAACAGCCTTGGAAGGTGGCGGTACTGTTCACCGACCACAACGAGAGCTTAAAAGGAGGATACCGACGGGTAGAGGAGGCCGAGGTGGTTCTTCCTGTGGTGGTTTCATCGTAAATGGTGGCCTGTGGTGGCCGGAGGAAACGTTGGAAGCTCTCGGCTTCCATGGCTGTTCGCAGGTAGAGAGAGAGAGAGAGAGAGAGAGAGCGAGAGAGAGAAAGAGAGAGAGAGAGAGCCATGCACAGATCAATTTTTTTTAATTATCGAACATGGATTTGTCAAAGGTTTTGCATGTAAATTTTTCAAAGTTTTTGTATTCTCATATTTTTGCATGAAAACGGAGATACAAAAAAATGAAACGCGATCGCAAAAGCATCAATTTCCAGCTTATTGCAAACCACAGTTTTGGACAATTTTTTGGTGGGCCCCACATGCTTTTTTTCCATTACCAAACGCCATGTTTGCTCCAATCTCCGTTTCAAACTCCAATCCCCGTTTCAAACGCAATGCCAAACGGGTGCTTAAAGCTAAACCGAACAAACCTCTTGTAGTTGCATTGATAAAGGTCATTCATCTCTTTTCCAGTTCTTCTTCCTTCACATAACACTTTATCGACATTTATTGTGAGAAAAAAAAAACCCTTCATCAACAGTAGACAAGCTAAAACTAGCTTCATGTACAGCTCATGAATTCGATTACCAGGACCATTTTATCTTATATTATTCTACTGTGTCCATAAAATCCACATAGTTTTACCATCATATAGTGTCCACAAGTGCTCTTCCAAACAATCTAGTTAGTCAATCAAATCAAAACTAATTGTTGTCATATGTTTTTATATATAAAAATAATATATTTCAAAATAAGAACATTTTTTAAAAAACAAATTAGTAAAATCTCAAACACCTTTAAATACTTCCACCATAGTTATTTTAATTGATTACATGTTGGCATGTGCGCTAATAATTGCTCAAGATTTGGCTCCTAGGAGCATTTAACATGCTCCGCGCTAATAATTGCTCAAGATTTGGCTCTTTGGAGCATTTAACATGCTATAAAACACAAGCAATGCAAGAATAAATCATCACCCCCCACGAGGCCAAGCAGGAGAGAACACAACCAGACAAGCACACTCCATTGCAGCGACAAGGAGATGGCTACAAGAAAAACCCGGCGAGCACTGGTTGCCGGAATGAATTGTGGCCAAGAGTTTTTGCCGTTGGGCCACGTGGTGGCTCAGAAACTTACAAGGCTGAGTGAGAGCACACATGGTGTCTGATGAGGGCTGGGTGTTTCTGGTGAAATGTCAAGTTCTTGCCTCCATGCAATACTGCAAGTAGTCGTTCCGCGTCAATCTGATTTATCATCATTAATTAATAAGTTTCACCATGCTGGTACAATGCATGTGATCTCTTCTAGGGTGTTGCCAGGTTTAAAATCAGATTCGTATAATCGCAGTGATTAAACAAGATAAAAAATCGATTCAAGCTCAACGGTAAAGAAAGTACAGAACCACACCTGGCCTTTGCAGAGATCATTTTGCGCACCATTTTTGAGGAATTTAAGAATTACCACAGCAGTTTAGAATACTATTATTATCATGACAGACAAAACGAGAGAAAAGAAATCCCTGAACAGTCCATTTAGACTTGTTAAACAGAATCCACGCCATTGCTAGGCTGCTAATCAAGCTTAATGGCAGACCGAACAGTGTTTAAACGAGTGTGTTTGGCTCAGCCTGTCGGCTTTGGGTTGTCATGGAGGTTTTAACTAATCATTTATTTAAATCCTCGTGGAATTAGACGAAATACATGTAAAATGACTCGGATATCTATTTTTTTCAAAAGAAAGAGAGTAAAATACAGCTAATCATAGAAGTATGGATGCATTATTAATAACAACACACAACAGGTTGTATGTGATTAATTAAAAGGATAGGAGACATGGCGCAATTTTTGTCACGTCTGGGGTCAAGCAAGCAATCAAAGGTTTAGAGGAATAGCGCATTAAAGTATTCTTTGAAATTCTATCCATCCTCGCTTTTAGATTGCTTTAGGTGATCGGTCTCTAAAGTCTTTGATTGGGGTTTTGAAAATTCTCATCGACAGGCCGAAAAGAGAATAAATGGACCACAACCTCAAAGGCAGATGCCTCCTCCATGCCCAAGAATAATACTTTTGCTGTAAAAGATGAGGAAGCTGTCAGAGCTCCCCCCCCCTCTCCCCTAAAAAAACACTCCATTAAAGGAGGAAACTCAACGATGGAAATGGGCACAGCCCTTCTGCATGAAGATGCCCGTGCATGTAGCCCGGTTATGGGTGCCCATTGCATATGATTTTGCTTAGCACAGGTAAAAAGAAACGAGCTGGACTGGTTATCCTCTACAATTGCCCCGACATTAAAATTGGACAGTATAAACTGGTCCTAATCCTATACACGTAATTACTTACCAAAATTTGATCGTTTGGATCTATTCGTTTAGACTTGCGTGCCTTCCCCTTAACCACCACGATTCAATCCTCAAGAAAAATAAAAATAATTAATTGAAATGAATTTCATAATTCCAAAATAAATAATAAATAGCATGCATTTGCCTGAACGAAACCAATAACCATAATACTAATATTAGGGTGCAAAACATAAATACGAGGATATCACCTAATCATAAGGAGAAAAAAAAAAAACAGAATTACCGATGGCTAGGACAATACTTCAGGGGATCGAACATTTTAAGTGGACTGCATGCATATCGAGAAGGTAACATTTCGGCCCTGCATGACCCGGACAAATATTTTAACCCATGCTGGCCACTATGAGCCCATCATGTGAAGAAGGGCCCAACTCAACAACCCATAAACCCTAAGCCCATTAAGATCTTATATTCTCTTATTAACCAAACGAGCACCCCTTCCCTTCCACATAATACATAAATATATAAAAAAAAAGCCGCTCCCATCGCAAACACCAAGCACTGAAAAACCCTAAACCAGAAAGAAAGTGGTTCACTCTTATACTCCCCTCTCACACCACACTCCCCCGTCAATGGCTTCCCAAATGGCAATTCTAACAAGAACAGCAAAAACCTTAATGAAAGCCCTAAACCCCCAAATCAAATCAATATCCACCCTCACCCACCTCTCTCAAGAAGCCCATCTCGCCACAGACCACCACCCCCCCGACCACCCTAACCCTAATTCAACTCCTTTCCCTCCAAATCCAGCTTCCGGAAGCCCGCTCTACAATGACACAAACTGGCGAAACCCAATCCCAGTCTACCAAAATACTAACTCCCCTATGATCCCGCTCGGTCTCTTCCAGAATCAAAACTCTAGAATCCAATCAATGCCTCCAGACATGGACTTGAATTCGCTATCAAATACGTTTGCTGACTGGACCACGTCACAGAGATGGGAAGATATCAAGGGGTATTTTGAGGCGTGGATTAAGTCATTAGATAGAAATGGGAGGCCTAATAAGCCTGATGTTAGCTTGTATAATCATTATTTAAGAGCTAATTTAATGATGAAAGCAAGTGCAGGCTATTTGCTTGATTTGGTTGCTCAAATGGAGGATTTTAATCTTTCGCCTAATACTGTTTCCTTCAATTTTGTTCTTAAAGCTATGTATGAAGGTCGTGAGACTGAGGCTGCTGAGAAGCTGCTTCAAAGGTTAGCGAGTTTTGGATTATTTATTCATTTATTTGTGTTTATTGAAAAATTGAGATGCATGTGTTCTTTTTGTGTGTGAAGTTAAAGTTTGGAGCCTTACGCCTTTATGATCGGTTATCATTTTCATTTCTTATCGGTTTCATAATTGATAATCTTGTAAACGAGTAATTGCATGATGTTTGTGTGAAGAATGCATCTTATTTTGGAATTCCTAATTCTTGCATGCCCGTTGTAAGAGCCTCAAATTAATTTCATATTATTCACTGTTTGTTGATCCCCTGTTACATTCATGTGGGGACCTTCTGTGGTAAGTACCTTGTGGACCTATATGAATGTTAGTGTAGGAGCACAACAATTTCTCAGCTGAATGTATGCAGGTTTTGTGTTGAAATATCATTTTCTGTCTCAGGATGGAGCATACAAAAAACGAGTCGCAGCCTGATGAGGAATCCTATGACCTGGTTGTTACCATGCTTCTCAATAAGGGCAACGTTGATGCGTTTGATACTGCCTTGAAATATATAGATAAAATTCTAAAAGGTGATCACGTGTTATCGATGAAAGTATTTGATGAATGTGTTAGAAGCTGCTGTAACTTTAGCAGACTGGATGTGTTGGTATCAATTATTGAGAAGTGTAAGGTAATTTAACTGATTTGCCTTATAATTTATTGCATAAAGAGACCCCAATTTTTATGCGCGTGCTCTTTGATCTGATTATTTTTTGTTTACGGTGTTATCAGAAAATGGATCAGAACAAAGCTCTCTGTCCAAATTGGAACCTATGCAACTATATTGCTGAAACTGCATTAAAAGAGGATAACGACAAGTTATTATTTTTTGCCCTGGAGTTTATGGCGAGATGGATTGCTCGAGGAGAGAAGGCAAGGCCTGTTGTTCTACTTTCAGTTGATGAAGGATTGATTGTGGCAGCGCTTGGAACTGCTGGCAGGACCTTCAATTCCACTCTCCTGGATGCATCATGGGCAATCCTCCGCCGCTCTTTACATCAGAAGAAGTCTCCTAACCCAGAGTCATATATTGGGAAGATATATGCCCATGCATCATTGGGCAGTCTGCAGAAGGCTTTTGCTACTTTGCGTGAATTGGAATCTTGCTATGGGGGTTCTGATAAGGAAGCGGAAGAAGAATTGTTCTCGCCATTCTCTTCTTTGAATCCACTAGTTCTGGCTTGCTCCAAGAAGGGTTTTGAGACTTTGGACTCGGTATTTTTTAATTTTCAGAAGTTGATAATCATCATTCATAAATCGTTTGTTAACTTCTAACAAATCATCATCCACTTCAAATTTTGATATTTTAATTAGTCATTCTTCACAAAAAGTTCGCTTACCAAGTTTAGGAACTCTTCATTCATTTGGATGCTTTAGTTACATAGTTTAGGAACCCTTTATTCATTTTGATTCCTTAGTTGTCATTTGATTTGGTGACTTTTAATAGAGATTGTTTCTTACAAGTCCAGGATTTGGGCTTTAGGCTAGCACAATGGTTTCTGAGGCTATTTCAGTAAAGATGCTTTATTCTCTATCAATCAGGTTTTGAGGTTTCACAACAAACCGTAAACCTATTTTCTCCTTTTCCACTTCAATTTTATTCAAATTTCACCCAATTTATCCTGCTGTTCTATGGTGTGTATTGGTTTTCTCCTCCTATTTTACCTCACTGATTTTTGTTGTTTTAATCTTTCTCAGGTGTATTTTCAGCTAGAGAATTTAAGTCGTGCAGAATCTCCATACAAGTCTGTGGCTGCTCTTAATTGTATTATTTTAGGTTGTGCAAATATATGGGATCTTGACCGCGCCTACCAAACTTTTGAAGCGATTAGTTCTTCTTTTGGGCTGACCCCTAATATTCATTCATACAATGCTCTAATTTTTGCATTTGGAAGGCTCAAGAAGGTAGGTCATTTTATGGCTCTCGTAGGCATGATGCACATGCAATTTATCAATCAATACCATTTTTTTTTTTACTCAGTGTAAAAGGGGCTTTGCAGTACTGTATGCAGTCACCTGCCCCTTGACAAATCTCATATTTATGTGGGTGCTTTCAATGAACTTCCCCATGTGTTGCAGAAGTGCTGCAGTAAAACTAGTTTGATGATTTCTTTCAAATATGTAACGTGTTTTGTTCATGCATGCACACATTAAAATAAATAAACGCATGCATTCCTATCAACTGCTTGTTTGATATACAGGATCTATTTCATTGTAAAATTTCTTGCTTTTCGTGTGACAGACATTTGAAGCTTCAAATGTGTTCGAGCACTTCGTGAGCTTGGGTGTTAAACCCAATGCAATGTCATATTCATTGCTTGTTGATGCTCATCTAATCAACCGAGATACAAAAGCTGCTGTGGTGGTGATTGACAAGATGGTAATGCACCTTTTTCCTCTTGGGTGTGCTTATTGAGATATATTTGGTTTCTATCATGAGGTTTTGCATCTCTAGAGAATAATGCATGCACAATGACCCTTTTGAACAGGTTTCTGCTGGATTTGTTCCTTCCAAGGAAATACTAAAGAAGGTCAAAAGACGCTGTATACGAGAAATGGAATATGAGAGTGATGGTCGACTCAAATCCTGGGCTAGACAGTTTAACTATCGATTGGGCACTGAATATCGTAGGGACTTGTTGTTTTATCTGGAGTACAGCACTGAATTTGCTTGATCAGTAAGTTTTGATGAGTTGAATGGTTTTTGTATGTTTAACAAAATCAAGAGAAAATTGCCTTTCCTGGTAGTATAGCATGATGGTCTTAAATAGGGTGATATTTTGCTTTGACTTTAACACTTGTTGCATGTGATTAGCCACATTTTCTTTTTGCAGAAATTAGTCATTATTTTAACATTTACCTTAATAAATTTGATCATTTTATGCGCAAAGTAACAATTATAGTCAAGATTGTAATGGTCTTATTAGCTATATATATCAAGAACAAACAAATATTCCTAATTTCTTCAAAGTTTTACTTGGCATCAAAGAAATGGTCACTTTCTCCATAAAAAAACTTAATGGCTGTTTGAGCTTCCTTGTCCTGTGGTATTTTTTGTCTACTAAATGAGCTTTTCAATCTACTCTCCTTCATTGCTTAAACATTCCTTAGTGGAGGTTTTGTCTGAAGTTTGATCATGGCCCGTGTGTTTGGGGACAATGTCAAAACTCCACTAGCTAAGTTAGGTGACACTTCAAATATTGTTTCTTGATGCAAACAAATTTTTGCAACCATCAGAGGAACTAGGCTGAATACAAAAAATGGAACTGGTAATTTCTTTTCATTTCAGGAAGCTCCAAATCTCCTTTTTCTTTTTAAAATCAGCTCTACCTGTGTATTTGTTTTCCGCAATAACGCTATCTTTGTATAAAAAAATGAAAGCGAAAAACTACTGATTTTCTAAATGTTGACTGTGCGGTCACATTCTCGTTACCTTGATTTGGGTTCATCTTGGATCAACCCGAATTTCTGATCTTTCTATTATCTTCTTTCAGGTCTGGTTACTGTTTCTTCTTGGTAATCTCTGTATTGGCAGTTCGCTTGTTCTCCAGCTCCTGTCCAATGAAATCCTTTCCTGTCTGTGCATTACTTAATTGTACTCGATTTTGACTTTGGCAGGACTGATACAAGGATCAGGATTGATCTGATTATCATAGCCTTTATCGTCCATATGCTTCTCGGTTTTTTTTTCTTCTGAGGAAATCTATAGGGCAGGGAAATGTTGCCCCAAAAGATTTCAATGCTGACAAATAAATGTAGGACAATCTTGATTTCTTATTTAGGATAGAAATTCTGCAATGGCTTAGATACTCTACCAGTGGGATGTTCGTCCTTCTGTCTGTAAATCTAGTGCTTAAGTTGATTTTGTCATCAAGCAGTAATTTGTGAATCCAGTGCTGAAGTTGGTGATGTGATCGTTCGTACAGAGTGTAACTTGCCTATAATTCATATGGAGAACAGGAGAGTTTCCCTTGTTGCACGTGTCGGAAGTTTCGGGTGATTATTGCTCGAAAATTTTAAAAGTGAAAATGAAGTATACTTTTTAAACTAAAACTTTGATGACATTTAGTTTTTGATGAAAGTTCTTAACATGGAACATGTTTAAATAAATTATAAATGGAAGTTTAATTTCAAATAATTATTGGTTAAAAGTATTTTACATAAGAAAGAAATATTTCAATGCTCTTTCTCAAATAATTTCAGTGTTTTTCTTTTCTTTTTAAGTTTTGGTTTTCCGTCAAATTTGACCAACATAAGCCGTAAAGGGCAATCGCATGCAGGCATGTATCGTTTTTGAATTCTCGTCAGCTTTGCAATGTTGGAAGGGAACTTCATCATCGCCGATGCTACTCCGGCGTCTTGCAAGAGTTTTCATTTATTAAATTCTGCAACTTAATATCTGGTATTATTCAGGTAAGCGGTATCGGTCTTCTTTTTTTAGAAAAAATATTTAAAAAAAATTCAATATTGGCACACATTTTAATATACATTTTGAGGTTGAGCATACAGAATGAGCATCGTGTACCACCCATGCACGTATAATTTTTTTTTATGATTTATTAGCATATTTTTTTAATATATTTTATATAATTACATGAATTTATATAAGCTTAACACTATCTCTTATAGACAGTATAGAAAATGATGACTGACAGTACAGATACATCGTGTTATTGGAATAAACACCTAGTCTGATGAATGAATTCTAATCTAGAAAAATACTTCGTCGATCTGCTCTCAACGTAGAAATCTAAAATATCATAACTGATTTTTTTGCTCAAAAATTTAAATTACTCCTATACCAGATCTATCTAAAAACAATTCTTAAATTTTCTTTTTGTTCCCATTCCCGTGCAGTTCTCTCTATTTTTAAGGAGAACAAAGTGTATTGGCAAACTGGTCCACGGCCTCACATTTTGAAACTAGAACACTCCGAAGCCCAGCCCAGTTTATCTGCGAAAGACCGAACAAAATATGGACTGGACCAAAAGCCCAAAAAACCTGGAGAGCTCTGATGTTGTAGGGCCGGAGAAGACAGTACCAGGGGAGTGAGCATGGTCTCTAATGGCTACCATATAAACCATTGAAATAAAGGCCAAACCCATCTCACAGCGTAAGACCTAACAAGATATGGATTGGACCAATAGCCCTAATTGTATAGCACCTTCTGGTTCGAAGTCACTGTGATTTGGATCAAACGGTAAAACACTAGACAAGAACCAACGGAAATTCCCTTCACTTTTCAATCTTAACCCAAATTTTGGGTGAATAGAAAAAAACAGAGCACAAATGGAAGGCGGGGCAGGTCGTAATGGCGAAGAGAGAGAAGAGGAACGAGACGGCATGTCCGTACATTCTCCATGCAAAGCTCCTCCTTCCTCTGCTTCCTCTCTCCCCAAGGTATCTCTGCCTCTCTCTCATGCACTTATTTTTTTTTTTTGCTCGTGGAATTTTAATTGGAGTTGGAAATATTTATTCTTTGGGGTAATCAGGAGCAATCACAGGTGGAGTTGGAGCTAAGACTTTTAGAAGCACTGGAGATCTACCCTCCTGTCAAACTAAGAGGTAGGTTCTTCGATTTTCCTCTTCAGTTCTATCTCAATTCTCTCGATTGTGGGGTATTCGACTCTTTTTTTATGAACTTGAAATAGGAATTGTGTTGTTGTGTCATATTTCCTGTAGCGGCATTTGTCTTGATTAAATTAATAGAGTTGAATGGGAAATGCTCATTGCTTGTATGATGAACATGTCAGTGTGGCTACCTGAACAGCTCGTGTATCGTAATTTTGTATGTTGAGCACTATGTGATTATGTTGTGATTCTATTTGTTGGGGTTTTTGAGGGATCTGCTTCATTTGCCATCATTTACTGGTGATAATGTTTTGGTGTGAAAGCTTTTGTTCAGGGGATTTGCGGTTTCTTATCAAGACTGTCGAGGAGTTATTTTGTCCTGATGATAGAATACAAATACTTTCTGTGTGAGATATTTAATGAGACAAATATAAGTCATCTAGCAATTAATTCACATGAGTTATTAAGGAGACAATAAATATATCTCTAGTTCCACTTTTACTTCTTTTTTTAAGGTTTGAACAAAATATTTGAAAAATTCTTTTCATGCAGGCATGCATCGCCACTTTGTACTTTATGGTCTAATGGAATTTCTTCGGAGAAGGTTGTTCTTTCTCTCACTCCGTTTCGTTTCTAAAAGTTTCCATTTACATGCTCTAACACACTGATCACTCTACTACAGCTTTGATCGGCAATTTTCTCCGGATGAGGTTTTGCAGTTGCTGGATCGTTTCTACAACATTGAAATGCTGGTATTTAATTTCAATGATATTTTTCGTTTTCATTTCATGTTACAAAAAATAATGCGGCAAGTTTCAATACAGAAAATAATAAATTTGAACGCCATGCTGCTACAAATTCATTTCAAGTAAAATGTTGGAGATTTTGATGCATATATGAATTGATAAATCTCTCAGCTCTGCTGGATGCTAAAATTGGCTCACTTCATTGCTGACCTTGTATTGTTTCCTATAGAAGGAACATCGCACGAAATCTTAAAGTATGTCTATGAAATTAGATGATTGCATATAATTT
The DNA here is from genome assembly GCA_027405865.1 of Salix purpurea. NCBI lineage: Eukaryota > Viridiplantae > Streptophyta > Magnoliopsida > Malpighiales > Salicaceae > Salix > Salix purpurea. The sequence continues at coordinate 5,529,061 of JAOWLH010000012.1, read as the reverse complement.
GCGGCCAGTGAAAGATCAAAGTATTCATAATCAAGTATTTAGTCAAGGCCTTGTGAATATTGTGTTTTTTCTGCTTTCGCTTTTACACATCATCTCTATTTTCTTTATGAGAACATGTAATGTGTGCAATGATTTTGGGTCGTTTCTGTTAAGTTTCAGAAACCAGATGATGAAGAGGCAGAAATTCTGAATCATGAGGAAGATTTTTCCTTGCCTCAAAGTTATTTTGTCAAGGAAGAGTGAAATGGACCGCATCTTCATTTTTGGACCCCTTGCACAACAATCCTAGCTGGGAGCATATTTCTTGATCATATTATAAATCCGAAACTGGGGCAAACTTGAGAGGAGTTGGTGCTGCTTAGAATGTCTGGAAGGGCATTGTGAATGATGCTTTTAAATCTTTCCCCTCGCGACTCGTTCAGTAAGATAAATTTGTAAATTTTAGTTAATATAGTTTCATTTACTTTCTTGGCCGCTATCATTCCCAGTGGGCTACACACACACACACACACACACACACATATATATATATATGAAGGGGGAAACCGAGCAGATCTTCTGTTTTTTGAAGACGGCAGAAACAGGGTTGGGTGAGGGTCAAACAATAATAGGACAAGCGCGTTAGGAATATAGGATGCATTTTCTTGCGTATAGATTTCTAGTTTTAATCAATATAATCTGCTCATCCCATAAGGAGGAAAATATTTATATGGGAAGAATTCTATCTTATATCAATAGCTTAGCTCTTGAACTTCCTGATAATTTTTATTTGATTAGATCAATCGATAGTAGATGTGATTTTTTTTTATTATCGTTTTATTTCCTATAATATTGTATATTTATTTTGATAATTTTCACAAAGCTTGCGGTCTTATTATATGTAAGAACTTATTGAAAAAAAACTTAGGGACTAAATTGTATTTATTATAAAATAGAACACTAATAAATGACTTTTGTAAAAAGGTATTTATTATTAATAGTAATTATAAGACTTGCATGAGTTGCTCACGCGCCTCTTACCCAGCGTATTAAACCTTCCTAGTTTTCAGCTCACTTGATCCCATCTCTGGTAATGCTTCTCTTGCTGTTTTCCTTTTTATCTATCAAAAGTCAAAACATTAAGCAATCGAAAACCCACAGACCCCCTTGTCTAATTTTTGTTTCTAGCCTAACTCAATCAACAACATCAATGAAAGTGATTTTTTTTTCCCTACGTGAATTCTTAGCATCGATTCGTAAAGTTCTGTAGATTGAAAAAAAAAAAGGGTCCAATTTATAGATTTGGGAGGAAAATATTTATAGGGGAATAAAAGCCTCGTTCCTCGGTTAAATTTATGGTGTGTTTGACAATATTTCAAAAAAAAAAAGATCCCGCCAAAAGTTTGGGTTAGCTATTTAATGGTGAAGGGCCATAATTTATTAATATAATTGATTAAAAACTTCAATGGGAAAATTAAAATGACAGATTGAAATGTCATATTATTGATTCTAAAGGGATCAAATATGATATATCAATTGTAAATAATAAAACTATTTTAAAAGGTTTTATTCTATATTGGAAAACACAATTTATTTTTTGTATATAGAGAGTGTGTATGAGACTTTCTATCCCGTATTAGAAAAATAAGACTTTCTTCAAGTAGTCTCGCGTGCATAAAATCAAGTCGGGCAAGGAGAAAATCTCTAATTATTTTCCTTGCACACAAAACAAACTTTATATTTTCTAAATTTTTTATCTTCAATTTTATTTGTTTTGATCTCTTAAACTAAAACCACAACTTTATAAACACTTTGAGTTAATTTCTAACGGTCACAAAATTAATAGCCCTTTTGTTTGTAAGACTTCTGGTAGTTATAGCAACTAAACCTATATAATTTCCTAGCATCTATTTTTTTTTTATTAACTTTCATAATTAATTTCTACATGGTTTCTATATATACCATGCACTCTTGCATTTAAAAATATACAACCCCAAGTATTTTTATTAGTATTACAACAATACCATCATTCACCTGTGCAAATCTACACTGGTCTTTGCGGACATTTGATAATCAAGTTTTCATAGAATGTCAAGTAATAAATGTTAAAACACGAAACTTAGTGAGTTAGAATGATTTTCGTATTATCATTTAACATTCAGATTATTTATTTATGATTTTTTAAAAAAAATAATTCATAAATAAATTATTTTTCCGTGTAATCAATGTACAAAAAACTACAAAAGAAGAAAAGAAAAAAATAAAGTGCTGCAACATAGAGTTAAAAGGCCAGCTGAACGGATAGATGGGAGAAAGTAAAATAAAGGAGGTCCCTGATTCTGATACGAAGCTTGCAAGAACAACGAATAATAATAATAAAAAAAACAAAAAAGCGAATTTTTTTCTGTTTAGAATAAAAGAGAGGAACAAAAAGGAATAGCAATGGATCATTCTTATCATCAGCTTTTGGTAGGACTCAAAAAGAGCAATGGCATCAAAAACTTTCTAGATGGTTCCATCCAATCCCTTGTGCAGGAAAGATAAGATGCCACTTCTGCAAAGTGCAAAGTAGTTTAGCATCCACTTGCCATTTGCAGAGGGTTCTCTTAACTCTCCGTCAGCGCTGAAAGGAAATTACAAGTTTAGTAGGGCAGTAGAAAAAAAAAAAAGGTTATTTCATTGAATAGCAGCAGTTATATGAGAACCAACCTCTCCTTCGGCAGGCTTTTCCTTTGATTCTTCTCCTTTGAAGTTATCATCACCTACATGATGCAACTTGTCTGAGATGAAGTTTAAGAAACACGTGTTTTAAAACGTAAATTAATGGAAAATCAACCAACGGTATGCCTTGATGTAACCATTCTAAGAAACAGAGATTTGGAACTCATCCCTTACTGGGGCCAAAATATGTGTGGCCAACAAAATGGTGGCACATCCATCATCTGTGATCATGTTAACATCCATCATGTTAAAATCTTATTTTTAGTTGACACGAATAGGCTGGCCGTCCTCTCCTCTATTTTTCAAGGATGAGCATCAACGATTTGGTAACGATATTTTTTTTCACCAGCATAATATAATGCTAATAAATTTCAGTTTCTCAATTCTCATTCAGTTTGTAATGTACCTCCATCTTCAGGCAAGTCAGAAGTCCAGAGAGTGAGGTTATCTCTCAACAACTGCATAATTAAGGTGCTGTCCTTGTATGATTCCTCGCTTAAAGTGTCCAACTCTGCAATCGCCTCATCAAAAGCTTGTTTGGCTAGATGGCAGGCCCTGCAAGTATTGACATTAAAAATTAGATCATTAGAAAGTCATGAACACAGGATAATACGATTTGGCAGCCTTAGATTGATAAAAATATAATCTAACGTACCTCTCAGGAGAATTCATGATCTCATAGTAGAAAACAGAGAAGTTAAGGGCAAGGCCAAGACGAATTGGGTGGGTTGAAGGCAGATCCGTGCTTGCAGTGACAGAAGCAGCCTAAAAGGGAAATGGAAACACGAGGAGCATATCAAATGATGACAAAATTAGAGAGTACCAAATAAATGGATTGCATATTTATGAAAGAGAAACCAAAGTAACATGCCTCGTAACCCTTTAATGACAACTCGGCTGCCTCCTTCCTTTCTTGATCAGTCTTGAACTCAGCTAGATACCGGCAGTAGTCACCTTTCCTGAATTCATGGATGCCAAGACCCGATATTAAGAAAATAAAAATAAAAAGTAGGTCTTTATAGATCACTACTTCCATGCCTTCTTACATGAAATACTGCTGTGACCTCCTTAACTGGGAACATAATAAATCATTACAAAGTTCATGAAATTGCTGTTGCTTAAACGTGTTGATAAGCAGGGGATGAAAAGGCAAGAAGAGTATTATAAACCTTTTGTGCACCACTTGTCCAGGAGGCAGGAAACGTAACTATTCATCAGATGAACCCTTTCCATTCATGTATGTAAATAATGTGATGCAAGGTGCAAAAAGATATATATAGGATCGAGGATAAAAGTAATATAGAAGATCATCTCTAGAGGCCACAACGTGAATAACTCACATCTTGTAGTAGAATACAGTTGGTTCTCCTGAGGAAGAAGACGGGATGAGATGTTCATCAATGATGGACAGGATGTCGTTGCAAATCTTGGAGAGTTCATCCTCTACCTTCTGGAGGTAACCCTTGATCAGTTTAACGTTGCTGTCATTTCCTTTAGATTCTTCCTTCTGCTCAATTGAAGACATAATCCTCCAAGAAGCTCGCCTAGCACCAATTACATTTTTGTATCCCACTGAAAGGAGGTTCCTCTCCTCCACGGTCAGGTCACAATTAAGTTTGGCAACTTGTTTCATGCTCTCAACCATTTCTGTTCCATCAATATTAAGATGTTACAGATTTCAGAGAATCTGGAAAATGGGCATACATTATGAAAATGCCTCTCTCTGGGAAAATATAAACTTTTTTTCTTAAAGAAAAAAATTCATTTATCAAAAAAAACAAAGAAGAAGCGAGTATTATATAGATTAAAGTTACCATCATAGCGCTCAGCCTGCTCAGCGAGCTTGGCCATGTAAACTTGAGTCTCTCTCTCCTTCTCGGTCGACATTGTAGTTTGTTTTCTGACAGAGATATGATTCGATCAGATCACAATGTGTTCGCAGACAAATCAATAATCACCAGATAAAAAAAAAAAAAAAAAAGAGGTCTGAAAGCGAAGAAAAGGGGGCGTGATTTAAATAGAAATGGAGCGAGTGGATGGGAGGAGAAAGAACAGATCTGAACCGCGAGTTGGGTTCGGAGATTTTGAAAGAGGAACCGCGCTTTTCGAGATTTTACAGCTACACCTGTTTCTCTTCTTCTCCACTTGTATATCCTTTTATCTATTTACATTTTTTGGTAAATTAAAAAAAAATACTATACAATTATCCAGAGTATTTAAAAATATAAAGATTTGAAAAAAAAAATCCTTAAATTTAAGTAAATATTATAAAAAATATATCTTTTATAATATATTATAAAAATATAATTCTATAACCAAATATATATGAGTGCTCTAAAGATTTAAATATTATCCATAAAAAAACATGGAATTCATTATGAACTCTTAGTTCATATAGTTCTCAAATTATATAGGGTTGGATCATTACTATTTTGATTTCTCAATTAGCATGGCATTAATATTATTTTTTTCTACCTAGTAGTTTTATCATATCTTGTTTGCCTGGTTAGGTGAAAGAATTTACTAAATTCATTTACATTTCACATAATCAATTCAAATCATTTCATTTTTAGCAAGTGGAAAATAGATTCTATCGATACCGCAGAACCTCGAGTATTCAATACTTGCTTAGTGCTTACCAAATGTGTTTACCAAAGCCACATCGCTGCCATAACAGAAGCTTTCTGGCTGTTTGGATGTGTGGTTATTTTACATGTATTAAAATAAAAAAATATATTTTTTTAATATCAGCTCATGAAATAATTTAAAAGCACAAAAAAATTAATCTAAAATAAAAAAATTAATTGTTTTTTTAAATATTTTTAAAACACAATACAAACACCAACTCAAAAGCAGTGTACGCAATTAATTTTGATTGTGAGAGTAGAATTCAGGTCAATCAGATTTTTGAGATTTTTCTTTTTCACCTCCCCTCTCCTATCTTTATAAACACATTCACTTGAAAATTTTCTGAATTGAGCAACTGATCAGGGGTCAGAGAGGATAGAAAAGAATAAATCTGTAACTATCATTTCCTGGCAGTGTGATGCATCATTGTATCGTTCAATACAGTGTCCGATAATAAAATAATTAAGAAATTAACACCCAAAAAGAATTAAAAGAAGAAAGAACGTGATGAAAGAATTGCTACAAATGCCCTGACAAAAACTGGAATGCTTCGCTGCCCACTTCTGGAGCTAGCTTTTCTTCTAATATACAGCCCACGCTTCCCCACATTTTCTTCTAGTCATTGAACTCGACCCCCAGGGATTCGTGATCTGGCAATAACATGAGAGTTGCAATCAATTTTAAGACACCTCTGTTAAAACCCGAGAAGGGGGGGAAATCTTGATTTTTCTGAAGATTGAACCCCAAGAATTAATGCATGATGACACAAATCCCTTGACTTTTCAACTGACTTTAGAAGACCTTGATTTTATTTTGGGAAGAACATGAGGCTTGTAGCAATACTATTAATCAGTCGCAACTGAACAATGAAGGATTGGGATTCTTTTCACCAAGAAACTCTGGAGCCCTGATTGGGTGCAAGTTCTGTTATAGGTCTTTAGTAATGAAAAAAACATGTTTGAGTATTGGACCAATCATCACAAGCACTGATTACTACTGAGCAGTAACCACGCCTGCAGAGTGTTGGCTGCCGGACTCAACCTAAAAGGAACTTCTGTTGACAGGTACATGTTACAAAGTGTTTCTGGAGTTATATAATGGGCAAGCTGCTTAGGATCTTCTGTTTTTGTGAACCAGCACAGACATAAACTGGGCTGAAGTTCCTAAATCTAACTTCAATTGTTTGCCCGTAGAAAAAAGGGGATAAAAAAGACTCATGCATGGCCAATGGATGAACATCTACACTGCGAGTGTCTGTTCAAATAAATTATTGCTTAAGGTGGGACTAGCACTCAAATACTCACCCCTCTTGTTTAGCAAAGTAAGGGTGAGCCACAGGGCCATTGGTGAAATGTATGCCATATTAGACAAAAGATTACTGCCTAAAGTTTTATTTGTCCAGTTTTCAAGAGAGATAAGATGAGTTACCAGAGCAAGATCATGTACACTTTCATGGTGATGAGACTTCTGTTGCTGGATCACTCATTTTTTCACAAATGGTTTTTGGCAAACAAGTAGACGCTGGTCACTGCCATTATCTAGGTCAATCACCCTTGCTTCCCAATGTATCTGCATAGCAAGTGCCCGTGCCATCTCAACAGCTCCCAATTTATCAGAAAAAATAGCCCATCCCTGCAAAAAGACCAGGAAAAAAACAAAGAAAGAAAAGAGAACTATTTAATTGTTGTGGTTATTATGAAGTTTGGCAGATATAATCATTCCTTCAATTTGGCCAGCTAGATTATCAAGTATTTATTGTTACTCATTCCTAATCATATACCTACACATGGGGTTTAATTGCACCCAAGGATAGATTTCTAGTTTGATATTGCATTCAAAAGATTTACAATGTCAAAAAGAACACCAGTATCAAAGCGCATGTACTGTATACTTTCAGAGTCCAATTCCTGGAGAGGAACATAAGGCAATGCCCGTACACCACTTACAATTAGAAGTGAACAATCTTATAGGTCATTGCAAAAAAATTCAAGGACCAGGCTTCAGAAATATCAGTTGTGAAGTTAGAAATACCTCAGGGCGTAGAATTCGATCCATCTCTAAAAATAAATCCATCATGCTGCATCTCTCTGAACTGAGATGTGAGAGGAGCCCATTAGCATGAAGCATGTCATATGTTCGGGGGTATGTGGGGAATGGCTCACACCTGTGCAAAAGAAGACAGGTTATCCCCTTTGTTCTTAAATTGAAATAAGATAGCATATTCCTCAACATGTTGTCGTGGATAAATTGATAACATATGACCAGAAAAATTAGGTCAAGCTATTGAGAATAAAGGATTCATAAACAAGGTCCTTAAATTTGCAGTGGAATCCAAAGCAGAAAAAAATGCCGCTAACAGTATTCAGGTCTTTAGGCTCATATTGAAAATGTAAAGTTTACTAGTAAAGTTGATGTCCATGCTTTTTGCGAAGAAGCTGCATGAAATTGTATAGAACCACCAGGGTCATGATAAATGCATCTGCAGCATGGGTACATTTTTTTCACAAATCTTCTTGCAGGATAGCTTGATTTTCAGAAGTTTTTAAGAGGATGTTGCTCAGTACAAGTTAACAGGCAAAAACTATACAATATTTACAAAAACTATACAATAAAAAAAAACTGATTCGCCAAAGTTCCTCCTTGAAAGAGTTTAAAAAGAAGACAGGCCATGCAACCTATTTGATTATCAAGGCATTTTTTATAATATCAAGAATAAGTCAGACAATAAAGTTTTAAATGATTTTAAGGTGAGAGAAACTTAGAAACTAGAATTATACTACAGCATGTCTTAAATGAAACAAGCATACCAGTCATGCATGACACCAGCAAAACCACGATCAAGTATGAGAGGAAGTGTATTAGGAGCCCTGACAGGCACAACATTCATCACCCAAACTAATCTCTTTTCCTCCAGCATTGCAGCATTGAAACCTCCATATTGAGCATTCATGTCCATAACATTGCGTACCATGTTATACGGAGGTGTTGGATCTTCATCACCTGGCCTCTTAGGATGGTCGGAGAAAATTATAGGTGAAAGCAGAGACCAGTAGTTTCTGAGAGATGATCTCCAAACCTGAGTGTCTTCAACGAAATCTTCTGGCTGAACTCCTGCAAGGATAATAATAGATCAATAAACTAGAACGGCCATATAATGTGACAGATTTGAGAAAGGAAAATTTTTAAAGGGACAAAGTAAGAATATAACAAAAGAAAAGGGGAAAAAAGTAAAACACGTTGAAACAATACTTTCCATGACCTTCAAGCTCTGCTGAGCTCAAATGGGGACCAGAGGACCTGTTCTGGATGGGAATCCAGCGATTGCTGGTGGTCCCACTTATACATGACACAAGGGGTTGATAATATGGAGCATTGTGAACATCATTGCAAAGTGGTAGAGCACCATGCTTGCTGCAGGGAGGACCAAAAAGGAAAAGGAACTATTATTGTTTGTCCAAAAAAATTGCAAGCCAAAAAGAGAGCAAAAAACACAAGCTCGATAATTCAAATAAGCCATAAAAATGAAATGCCCCTGTTTCGGAAGCTGTAGAATACAAGTTCAGAAGTCACGACCACTCAACATACGCAAGGGAATAAAAATTGATTTAGGGGATACTGGTGCATTGTTGTTAACATCCTCACCGAGATTTATAGCAATGAAAATCCACAGTTTTCTGCCAGATGAAAGTCTCATCCTGCTGAGCTATAAGATTCCAGCAGATATTTTCACTAAATTCTTCTGTTGGTGTCAGAGTGCTTCTCTTCTTTGTATTTGATGAGCTTCCATGTGGATTGTGATTGCTTGCTGGTGAAGTTAAAACAAAGTAACCTCCAGGCTTGAGAATTCGATCCATTTCAATAAGGAGCATGCCATCTGTTTTATTGAGTCACTGTTAGAAAGCAAAGCGACCAAATTTGAAAAACCAACAGTCCCTTCAAGTTCTCCAATTACTATGTCCGAATAAGAACACTCAGAAATCAAAGTATGAAATCAATAGCGAAATTAAAAGGAACATCCCCTAGTACTTTTGCTCTTTAGGGCTCTAATTTCAGTAATACAATCAACCAGAGCATGAATTATTTTATTGCACCTATCTCTTCATCATTCATGTACACATCCTAGCACTAAGAGGTAACCATAATATGTTGATTTAACACAAACTATAAGTATCAGCTTCTCTATTATAACAATAGACATGGATTTTCAAATAGTCTTTCCCTCATGATGAGGATTCTAAATGTATTTTTTTGGGAGGAAGGGAAAACTCAATAGATTTACAGCAGCTGATTGACAATGCCAACTTTAGATAAGCTATCCAAAATCCATGGTTGTATAAGAGAACAAACATTTTGAAAAAGGAAAAAAAAGGAGGAAAATATAGCAGCAGCAAAAATATATGTCAACAACTCAGCAGGAGATAAAGCTATAGCCAATGGCACCCAGAGTAAAGCCATCACAAATAATCATCAGAAAACTTTCTTTATCTAGAAACTAATCGAATACCTTTTTCATCCCAAACAATACCACATTGAGCACAATGAACCATGTCAAATGACAATGGTGGATATGGAAGTTGTTGTGAAATAAAATTGCCAATCATCGCTGGAAGACCTCTTTCAAGGGCCAGTTGAACTTGGCTTCCAGTTGCCTCATAAGCCGCAACACAAATAGGCATTAGTTTCAATGATACTAAATGAGCTCCAAAGATACCAAATCCACAACCAATATCTAGCACACTTTGCACCTGTAATGAACACAAAATGATTAAGAGCAATATATAAACAGCAGATGAGAAAAGTAAAAACCAAAAGGCACCTTTGCCTTTAAGGTCATGGCCATCAATACAAGATTATATCAAACAATAAAGTACTCTATTCTACAAATGCTTGTGTTTATGAAATCCCGTTTGCCCCCAAAAGGTTACAATAATGCTAAAAACACTTACCCCAGCTTGAAGGAATTCAGAATCACTTCCTAACCCTATCATCTCTGCAACCTGGCGAGAATAGTCTTTGAGACCATCAAAGGTCAACCCATCCTCAGAGTGAAAGGAAAATTGATTCTCTTCCACTAACATTAACCTATAGTAAAAATATCAAGAAAAAAATATAGGCATTCATAAACAGGAATACAATCATAACTTGTAATGACCATTCTAATATGGACCAGAATACCAACTAGGGTCAGTCAAAAAATACCTTTTGGTCAAGCTCCCGGAAGAAAGAAACTGGTCTTTGGTTATCTTAACATTTGCGCTCCAGATCACATCCCTACCAGCAGGCCACCTTAAGGGGATCTTATAGTCCTTTGGAGGGCGAACCAAACACCGTTCACTTTGTCTTGAAATTTCACAATGCCGATCAAACTCCTCTCCATCTTTAAACCCTGCGAACAAATTTGCCGAAACATTGTAACAAGGCACGTAATTTTCTTTTTCTCTGCCACAAAACTCCAACTCTGTTTGCCTGCCAGCTCCTAGTGAGAGTGTTCTAAGCTCTAAATAATCAACCGCTGCTTGTTCCTTTAACCTTCTGTAACTGGAATAAACATCAGGCACTGGAATGGAAGTCGCAGAATCAAACACACTCCAAGAAGTAGAACCCAAGATAACGATTAGTCCAAGCACACAAACAAAGCACAACAGCAAACAATTAATTGGCGGTCTGGGGCCAAAAATAGCAGGTTTACTTAACCAAGGGCTTCTCATGTCCAAATTATTAAACAGCTGAACTTCAAATCCACTAGATATCCAACTTAAATATAAATCTCCAAGAACTGCGGAAGCCAAAAACTATCGTAGCGCACAAGCTTCTATATATGCTACCATGAATCCGCACAAATCCAACAAGCATTGAATACAAACTCCTTTACACTTCCCTCCCAACAAACACAGAGCTTCCACAGCGAAATCAGACTCACGTCATCCCAAAGACAGAAAAACCGGTGCGATTGGGACACCCGGGTTTCAATTCCCGGTTAACAATAACAAATCCACAAAATTGTACTATTTGGAAGGAATGTAAGCTCTCGATGACGACCTTGAATTTCAAAGACAAGCAGAACCTTCCTTCTCAACAAAAAAGGATCTTAAGAAACTAATCAATCAAGATCAACCTGCCACAAGAGTCAAAACAGCAACAAACAAAACAAAGTATCAGTATCACATTATTTCAAATCCCTACGGACTGTTTGGCTATGTTTATGGAACAGAAAGGTAATAATCTTAAAATGAATTGGATTTGGAAAGAAGAAGATAGAAAAAGAAAAGGAAAAAACATCCTAGGATTCTGATTTCTCTTTTTTCAGAAACTTTCTAGTTTCTACTACAATTCTCTCTCTGAAAGGAAATTAATTTCCATCACTCATACTCAGATCTCAAAAACGAAATAACAGGGAAAAAATCACACGCAGATCAGATCCATAGGGAGGGAAAAAACGACTAACTAGATGATCCTTTATAAGATTTTTTTTTCAAAAAAAAAAAAAAGAAACGCGCATTTCATTCATAAATGAAACGAGATAAAAAAAGATGGGAAGCCATTAGGGTTCTTCAAGGACGGAATGAATTACCGTTTTTGTTTCGTTGGAGAGAGTCCTGACTCTCGAATGCGAGAAAGATAGAGAAATGTTTTGCGGGGAGAGAAAGAGTGTCCTGTTTTATGGGTTGTTGCTGGTATTGGATGTGTGTCTGTCACTCTCGTGTGATGATCGGATGGTAAATTAATTAATCACGTCCAAGTTTTACCCTTATCTTTACTAGAAAGTAGAGAGGATAAATACTCGAAGCCTTTCTTTTCTATTTTTTAAAAATAATAACAGAATTACATTTCCAATTTTTTACCTTTTTTAACTGTTTTTGGAATTAAATGGATTTACTTAAACAGATAGGATGCGCTGGAATGACAGGTGGTAACAGGGCTGTTATTGGCAGTTGATTACTCTTATTATTGGCGTGTATAATACTAATACTAATACTAATACTAATACTAATACTAATACTAATACTAGTATTGGTAATGTTTCTAAATCTATGGATGCAAACATTTAAACGTTTACTTGCAGGTTTGGTAAAAGGTATTTTTTATTTATAAATATATTAAAGTAATTTTTTATTTTTAAAAAATTTCTCATCGAAATGATCGGGAAAATACCATAAAGATAAGCAAAAAAAAAAAAAAAAAAATACTTTTGAAATAAACTCTCTATCTTGGATACAGCTGTTCGAAACTCGAAATGGGAGAAGGGCAATGAGTGTTTAGTATTGAGTTTAATTTTTCTAATAAAAATGATTTTTTGTTTTAAATTAATTTATTTTAATATACTGTTATAAATAGATTTCTCTTTAAAAAAAAACATTTACGAAGAAAAAAAAAACCACTATTATAAACTTAAACTCTCTTTTAATTTTTTTTTTCAACCAATCAAGACATACCACGTTATGTATTATTTTTATTACTATTATTTAATGGTGAGTGGAGCTACTTTCTTTTGCACACTAATCCAAGCATATCAAATCGCAGGTGTTTTTGTTAGTTAAATTATGGATGTTTCTTCTTGACAAGCCACACATGCCCCGATACGTCACCCGACGCATAAACTATTCTACTTTTAATAATTAGGCTGGCTGGTTTGATTCTGGTGACCTAACATGAGCGGGGGGAATCATGGCTGTTGCCGCTCTTAGAATTCAAGTCTGTAACTGATGGAAATATAGGAAAATACGGCCTTTATACATCAGCAGAGATTTTGTCCTGTTTAGGGTTTTGTCTGGTGCTTTCCGCAGATTAATCTGCTACGATGGAATCTCCTTCTATGTTGCTTGGTTGCTTTTTTTGTCACCTGTCTCTTCTCGTAGATTACTATACTGGGGTTAATTTGTAGTTTTAACCAATTGTATTTAATTATTTATGTTTATCTCTCCTTTTTATTTGTTCATTCTGCTTTGAGATATTGCTCTCTCAAGCAAAGAGAGGGATACGATCGGATACATTAAAGCATATAAATGTTTTGCACCTTGCGATAAGATTCAACAAGGACCATCTGTTTGAGAGACTTTCTTGATCCAACAATACTGCAGCTGAAAATGTCTCGTGAGAGAAAAGTTACAAGGAAAATAGCAAGGTCAATGGTACATTGTTGCCCCCATTAACAAGATACTGCTCGGATTTCAATGGTAGGCAAAAACAAAAGCCAACACATTCAGCTACAAATCCTGTACAGTGGGGGACTATTTGTCCACGTTTGTTGGTTCAGGAACTTAAATAGATGAGGCTTCACCTGAACCAGAAAGCCACTCCCAGTAGCAGATGAATGGCATAGCAAAATTCCCATATTCCTTCTTCAAGCAGTTCCCAATTCCCTGTTCAAGTAATCCACAAACATCCGTTTTGCACTCTCTGCATCTGATGGTGGGGGTTGTCCACTCAAGCTTGTCTGACCTGTCAGCTTGATGAAAGTCCGGCGCAGTCTTCGTAGCTCTGGTAGCCCGACTGACCTCGACATATTAAGAGTTGGTAATTCCTGGCTAAGTGAAATTCCATTTAGAGGTCCCCCAATTGACTGGGATTGTGCTTCTACAACGACATTGATAACCTCTTGTGTTGCCCTGTCAAGCTCATATAGAGAATTTGCCTCTGAAAATCGTGCACTCTGCGTAGCAATTGTTGGCTGTAAAATTTTAACATCCCGAGTTTTTGAATCAACTTTTTTTGTTAAGTATGAGATGGCATCCACAATGACAGCAGAAGATTTCTGAATACCATCTTTATATGGAAACAGTTCAAACAGAGGAGAATCCCAGCGATTTCTTCTATCTGGCTTCTCAAACCTTCTTATCAAGTCCTCAAAGATAGCATCATCATATGTGGCTTCACACTTCTCCCTACGCTGTTCGTTCCATTTTTTACACTGAGTTTCTTCGGCATCACAGAACAGCACACAGTATCTTATTCCTGCAGCACGAGCCAAGCACCATAGCTCATACCTATAACCCTTGATACTGTTCAAAGAATCCACTATGATTATATTGTCTCTTGAAACAGATCTATCAACTTCAGACCGGAGCACTCCTCTTAAATTCTTCTCTGCAGTCATATCGGCATAACTTTGATTACGATCAAGATGAAAAGAAGCTTCATCAATTATTCTAATGGTTGAGTTAGATTCTGATTCCTTGAGAGCTACAGATAGGCAAAGTGCAGCTGTCGACTTCCCACTGCATGGCTGGCCACAAATCACTACCAAAGCCATTTGGATGAAATCTTGAGCACCTTCCAAAAAAACTGTTTACTGCCTGAAATACAAGCAAATTGCATCAACAATGATCCTTCACCTTTACTTGTTTATCTAAGTCTCTTCATTGTCTACTCTATATCTCCTTTCAATTAAATTTACAAAAGTAAGCAATATGCACCAAAATAGATTGAAATAAAGAAATAGATTCCACACAGATGGTTGAATAATCACCCTCAACTACAAATTAAAGAATAACAGCACATGTCAATCATTAAAATATTTATTGGCAATGCCAGTTGAAACTTCTAGCATAGAGAATATTGAAGCAGAGGGATATAAGAACAATAGAATTGATGATGACAACACTGTAAAAGACACATTGAAAGGAGATATGTTTTGATTAGTTTCACACTGTAAGACTTTCAGAACAAAAAAAAAAACCAGCTGTCAAAATTCTCTTTCCTCTCCAGGCTACTACTATCTATCTCTCTTTTTCTATTTGTTTACTGATTATGTTTGTCGCCTGCCTTTTTGCAGATTGATGCAAGCACACTTTCAAATCAACTGAGAGGGAGAAAAAACAATAAATCTATTCAAAGTAATAACCTAGTTCATATCACATCCTTCCAAGAATTTTGAAGCATTGTCAATTTTATATCATGGAAGGATTTCACTGTTCCACAACTGTGGAGGTGATCATATAGAATCATAGGGAAATGAATTGTTGCAGAAGGAAAGAGAATTTTTTAATTTTTGCGTTGATATATCAGATTTATTATTTGTAATAAAAAAAATTGTTCCAGTACTCGTTGCACAAGCTAAATCCCAATTGGGCAGAAGCACCAGGCTACCATGAATTTTATCAAAAACATAAGACACGCGAAGAAACCCATCAAATAACCTAGCCATTATCAGCAACTACGGGACAAATTCACAAGTCAATAAGTCAAAAATCAGACTTGTAGCAATACAGAAGACAACTCGAAACCAATATAACAGCCACTCAAAAGTATAAAAAAGTTCAACCCGTTCTTCTATTATTGCATACAATTAATTAATTGATTAGTTTAGGAGAATCAAAGTGAGAGGTGTGAAAAACATATCACCAGCAATTAAATGAAAATAACAACCTCTGAAGCTAACTAAAATCTATTTCAACATGATTACTTAAAGTTACCTTGATGGCAGCGGCAGCCGCAAGTGATGGCGTGACCTTCGCAGGGGAGAGGGAAAAGGAGGCCAAAGCTTCGTTGCAGTGCCGTGTAAAGAAGACAATAACGCACGCGTGGTTTAGACTTTAGACAGGGTTGTAGTAATTGACCCATTAGCTTATGGCTTTGACACGTGTCTAACACTCACTAAGCCCGGCCCATAGTATCTTTTCAATCAGGGTGGAGCTCATCAAAATCTCGAACACCTACAATGCATCCTGCGAGTATAATACCCTTACAATTATACAATTGTAGAGAGAGAGAGAACTTGATTTTAATTAATATATAAATTTATTGAAAGATATATATATTGATAGTCCAATATTGTAAAAGCATGACTACCTGACAAAAGGGTATAGACATAAAATGGTGGAGACAAGAAGAATCGCATATCTCAAAACTTAGAAAAAATAGATATAAAGCTAAACATAAATGGTGAGCAATATTGGTAGGTGCTAGGAGGAAAGACATGGATGAAAAAGCAGAAGCAACTCCACATTCCCAAAACTGTAGCTCATTAGACTTTTGATTCTGCAGCACATGGCAAAACCCAGGAAGTTGTTGACTAATGATAAATCTGCAGTTCTTTCTATACAGTAATCCGAAGCTGCACAGCATTCTAAGATGTGAAAAATTAACAAAACACTAACGAATCTTCGAAGGAGAGAAAACAAGAAGAAGAGAAAATGAACTAGTTAGATCGAGGTTTCTTATAATTAAACCAATTGAAAGTTAGTGTCGTGAGCTTTGATTTAAGATCTGGTATATTGAGCACTTTTTATTAAGTAAAACTAGAAGAAGAAAAATTGTATCCATATATTTTTATCGAAGCTTCTTGAATCATTTACAGGTTTATGATAAAATAATAATGAAATATGTATTATTTTCTTTTTCATTATTTTTCAACTAAATCTCTTATTAATAAAATGACAAATTCCTGAATATAATATTTCATGGAGAACTAATGTCGATGAGGTATGCTATTGATCTTGCTCAAGTCAATATTTTAAGAAATTATCTCATCTAAAAAGTTAGACTGTTAGGTGAGGTCCTAGAATATCATTTATATTATTCTATAACACACCCTTTTAAGTTAAAGCTCTTTGAGCTTGAAATTCGCACAGGTTCACATTATCTTATTCTTGATTTTTATCAAACAAAATGAGATGGTGAGATTCGAACTCGTGATCGTTGGGTCAATAAGGCTCTGATATCATTTCAAAGAATCATCTCACTTAAGAGTTTAAGCTGTTAGGTAAGACATATAATATAATTTATATTATTCTCTAACACACCATTTCAAGTGAATTTGAGCTTGAAACTTGCTTACATGCCCACATTACCTCATACTTGATTTTTATCAAATTGAATAAGGGTGATGAGATTCGATCTCGTAAAACCTGCTCTAATTCCCAGTCTTCAAGTTGCAATGCTATTCGAAAAGTTGTTTAGCAGACCTGGCTCGGTTTTGAGGTAACCCATTTGCCTTCTTGACTGAATGAAACTAGCTTTTCTTTTCACCAGGAAAAAAAATGGAGGAAACACGAGTACGAGCAGGGACGAATTTAGAGGTGGTCACCCAAAGCCAGACATTTTCACGAAATCCGATGGTGAGTGAACGAGAGAATTCTCCCATGGATTCGACCCACCCTGTTTTATATAGCAACAAGCTCAAAACTTCAGTTCATGCAAGCCTCTCTGGTCCCGTTTGCGATCGCCCAGGAACACGAGATGAATAGCTTTTTCAAGTTGCTGTGATGGGCACTCACTACCACTTGCCACCTGACTCTCGTATATCCCTCCACGTGTCATGAGCCAGTAATTCAGCTGACAGAGATGTTTACTTTCCTAAAATGATTCCTTGATTGCACTTGATGCAAGTCCGGGTGAACAAAACAAAGTGGTCCTCTCGCAGTGGTAGAATTTAAGAAAACAAATACTAGGAGGGACAGTTGTTAAATTGTTAATGATTTATTCTAAGGAAAACCCTGATGCATTAATCTGCTTAATTGTTCTCATTGGAATTATGAACAATTGCAATTACAATTATAATTATATAATGGAGGAACATTTTATTTGATTCCCTGGCTTATTATATATCGGACAAAAAATGCAGAGTTTTCGGTCATGAACAACTGACAACAACTCCAGTCCATGATATAGAAATGGATATAGACAAAATTAAATTATTTCTCGTGCTATGTAATGGGTTGGACTATTCTTTTTAATATATATATATATATATATATATATATATATATATATATATATATATATAGAAAACAATAGATTGTTGATGTGTTTTATAGGAAAACAATAACTATATGGAGATTAATATAGTGTAATCTAATTGACCTGGCAAGTTTAAAGACAACTCGAACAATCAATGAAAATCTAGTTTTACTGAGAAATCAAAATGACATCTTTTTTTTAATATTGAAATGATAACTTATTAGATTGATTTAGATCGATTCAGGTTAACCTTTTGAATCTTCTTCTCATGTTATAAGTCTCTAATAACCCAGTAGAAATCAAATTGAAAGAATATTAGAATTAATTTCAGGTGAACTTAAAGTTGAAAAATGTAATTGAAACAAGAATCGACTAAAAATATAAATAGAGCTAGTCTAAGTTAATCCACCGAATACGAGTCAAAAGGTTGTTATAACCTCATAAAAGTCAATTTTAAATAAATTATGAAAGTTTAATTTTCAATTAATTTATTATTGAAAATACCAGGCACGTGGATTAAGTCATGAGATTGAGGTAGCTTCATAGAACGCAAGCTAAAATAAATTATAAAACATGATTTCTAATTAATCCAATATTAAAAGATGAAATTAAAAATAATACAACTCAAAAAATGACAAAAAAAACTTGAGTTAATCATCTAATCTGTGATCTGAAGCATAAGATCGCGAGAGTCCCATTGAAAGAAAATAAAAATATTACCGAGCTCAATTTTAGTCACTCCAAGTCAATCCTGATTTGAAAACGAATGTTATTATAATATTATTATTTTTAACACTCGATATAAACTAAAATAAAAATAATAAAATCTAAATGCTCCTTTAAATATATAATTTTGATAATAACACATAATATTTTCTTATATAATCTTTTTATTTTATTCATCATAATAAAAAAGAATAGAAAGACAATCGTCTTATTCAGTAAATCATTTTCAAACACAACTCTACCTCTATCTACTTTTATTCCTATAGTAATCCAACCCCTTCATATATTCATGCAGTAGCCTCGATTTATCTGTATTTATATTTAAAAAAATATTAAACTAGGATATTTTAAATAATTTTTTTAATCTGTTTGAATTTCTCTTAGGCTAAGAAAAAAATCATGGATAAACTTGTGAAGACTTATATAAATCCTCAAATAAATCCTTATATTCTCATGAAGGCCTGAACAATCTCAAATATACCCATAAACAATCTCTTACGATTTTTCAACTAGGTTTTGTGGTTAATTTCTTTAATTTAATAAAATTGGCTAGTAAATAAATAATGAAGTTCGTGACAAACCACTTCATCATATATTCCCATTTTCAACGTGTCAGTGGGGGAGGGGCCTCGTGAGGGAGTCTCGCTGGAGCCTCTTCCACGCCGCGTTTTGCGTACAAGGCACGGGCGAGGACTCGAGTGCTAGGAATTTTCATGCCAGGGAGTGACCGACTCATAATCACGGTTGGTCCCCAAAGAGACATGCTCCAATGCCTGTTCGTGGTTTTATTAATTATTTCTAGTAATATTTTTCAACTTCTCTGACCCCCTCGAGTTATTGACAGGTCGGAGAGTAAACCACGTCCGATTCGTCGTCTCAAGAGAACATGCTGATGTGAAAGTGAAAACACAGAGCTTAAGCATGTGTAAATTGGAAAGGAAACTTCTCTCTTCCGACCTTTGAAACGACACTACTTTATTTTAGCGTCTCGTCTTCTCTCCATAAAGCGAAGCAGGTGGTCCGTGATTCTTCTGGGTATTATCATTTCAAACAATGCATTAAATCCAAGACTTGAACATTATTATATTAAAAAAGGGATACTCAGCTGGCAATCGATTTTGCTCTCCGATGTCAAATCCAACACTTCTGGTTCACAACTTGCTTGTGTTCAAGGTTTGCAATTTCCATAGAGTTCAAGTACTATATATATATATATATATCCCATGTTTTCAAAAGCAAAAGGGGCAGTGAATTTGAAGTTTGGACGGATATATATTGGTAGGATAAACGACGAAGATATGAAAAGAACCTCTTAGAACTACAGCAAATAACAATAGCAATAATAATAATAAACAACTGCTGCTTACATGTGCATGAACAAAACAGCCAATGGAGTGGCTACCTTAGCAAGACATCCTTGAATCAGAAGCAAAGGAACCAAAAGCATTCATCTTGTCTGTACACGGATCAAGCAGTCACTAGCATCATCTTCATAAAAATCAGGAGCAAAAAGTTCTCATCTGGAGATTCGACTGACTGACTTGCAGAAATTCATGAATTACCACGCATCTGCCCCTTCCTCCACAGAAACAGGAAGATTAAGATCAATTAGAACACGCATCGATATCTCAGCTACATCTTGCTTAATTACCACAGCTCTATCCCTGGCCGCTTCAGTAAAATGGGACCTCTTATGACCACCCAGTGCTTGACCTGATCGGAAAACCTTGGGACAGAAAGGACATTCGTGCTGTTTTCCTTTTTTCAACCCCAGTTTTTTCTCTGCATTGCCAGAAGAATTCTGCTCAATTGGAGTTTTTCCAGTTCTAGATTGAACCATCTTACTACTATTAGGAATAGGGCTGGGGACATAGTCAGTATCTACACTGTTCTCGCCGCTCTCACACATTGAATCACTGCAGCCATTAGTCTTGTTATGGCTGGCTCTGCGTCCCCAGTGAGGAACACACTTGCCCCTCCTGCTGCTAAGAAATTCAGACGACTCATTCTTGCATCTCTTTTGTGAATCCATCGAAGCCCTGTCAACTTGATCATGTACATCTTCCTCAATGAAATCCTTCCCTAATTGAGTTCTAACGCGCCTAAACCTGCTTAATCTTTTCCCTGATTCAGCATCAATATCATCGTCATAACTAGAACCAAATTCCACTTTACACTTCTTGATTTCATCATTCCTAGCGAACCCACGAACAGAATCATCCGATTCAACCTTCTGCGGACCCTTCGCAAAATACCCGGAATCAGAATTCTCAGACTGATCATTTTCAGTAGAAACTACCCCCCTCTGCATTGATTTCTTCATTTCCAACGACTCGATACCGCTAGACACAAAATTAACACCATTATTTACATTAATCGTCATTTTCGTAGATGATGATTTACCCTCTAAAACCACAGAATTGTTATCTGAAGAATCTGCAAGAGAACTAAAACAACCTTTAAAGCCAGAGTCCTTGGACAACATCATCAAACACTTGGCCACTTCCTCTTGTTCTTGCTCTATGCCAGAAGTAGAAGATAAAGCAGCAGCATTTGCCAAAGATATCGAAGTAGTGTAAACATCAATAGTCTTGTACCTCATTCGTTTGGATCTCCTTGGCTTACTTGGATCAGTTGTTTCACTATCTGACTGGTTGTCCGAAACTATTTCTTTCAACTTCTCAGTAGTCCCCGACTGGTCTACAAAGTAGTTCTTTGAATGAAAAGCCATGTGACCACACAGTGCTTTCAGTGATTGAAACCCTTTACCACATTCTTTACAAACCTTTTCTGGCAGTGAAGTAGTATTGCTTGAATCCGCCACAAACCTGCTCGTTTTCTTGGGTTTCTCTCTGAGAACGTAACCAGACTGACAACCAGCTTCAGAAACAGAGATTTGCTTACTGTTGTTTTCGGTCTTGCTTACCTGAACCTTAGCTTCTTCACCAGTCGAAGAGGTTCCATTAGCATTCAAATGGATCCTAATATGACCACCCAAAGACTTGCCACATGGATATCTTTTGTTGCAAAACTTGCAAACAAAGTTGTTCTTTTGATTTGCTTCCATGGATTGATCTAATCAAATTAACACACCAAGAATAACAAAATCAACGTTACCTCAATCTTCAAAACTGTGCTGCATTTAACTAAAGAAAGGCTCCCATCTGGTGGAAGAAGAGAACAGGACAGGGTCAAATCCAGATCAAGTAGCAGGTAAAACAGATCACGAAATTTGCTGCTTTGGTACCGTTGATTGATCAAGAGAATCAAAAAGGGTGGAGAGATGTAACAGTTTTGTTAAAGTACAAAGATCAGACCCACCTAAAGAAAAAGGCCATCCAAATCCCATCTCTCAAGCACACACATTAGAGCCTCTCTAAGGAATTTAATGGGGGTGTTTTGCGGCGAACGAAAATCAAAGCTTTTTTAAAGAGGAAGAAGAAGAAGAAGAAGAAAGATGGGTAGAAAATGATGAGCGATGAACGTGCTTTCTCTGTGTGAAAGAGCAATCAAAGCACAGCACCACCATGAGTCTTTTCTCTTTTCTCTCTCTCTCTCTCTTCTTTGTTTTTGTGTTGAAGTTGGAGGAGAATTCCATGCATGGTAGCAAAATATTGAAAAGGGAAGAAAAGATAGGCAGCAGGTGTACTCAGTTGAGAATCGTTCGGTGTGGGATTTGGACGGTCAAGATTAAGTGGGACTTTTGGGGATCCCAAGGAATGAGGATTTTAGTAGATACTACATTAACAACCAGCAACTCTCTGACTGCACAGCCACAGAAGCATCCAAACTCTCAATTTGCCTCACCGTGTCTTTGCTTTCTGAGCTTATACAAGTGAAGGGTCATAATCTTCAACCGATTATATGAAAATTTTCTATAATTGTTTTGTTCATATGAAAATTGTTCAAACACTTTTTACTAGTACTCCCCCATGACACCGCCCCCCCCCTTTTATTTAATCTAATCTTATGCTTATACCGTAGAGCTCATGCCTTCAAGATTATGTAGCACTACTAATCTGTTGCATCATCATCAAGTCATATCTGGACCCATTAACCCAACCACTGCTTTCCGATATCATTTGTGCTTGAAATATCCCTCTTCTTAAGGATATATATATATATATATATATATATTGGTGATAAGTAGAATATGGAATTTTCATATCTTTATGTCCACAACACCCAATTGGAAACAGCTCAAAAATAAAAAGGCCAACATTACTATTTATGACTCCATCTATTTTATTTGGCAATTCCATTTCTAACTTCAATTTTAATAATAAAAAAGAAGAAGGGAAGGAATTCCCGAGAGTTCTTAAAAAACCAGCCTCACGTTGTGCAGGAGACATCAGGGCCTGCCCTCGTTGCCTGAACAGGACCAAGGGAATTTTCATTTTTTTGGTCAGGCTAGGAGGGATTTCAAGCGTTCAGAGAAGCAACGCCTGTCTAATTAGATCCCATCATCCCAAAGGGACGCCTATTTAAGTTACATAGTAATCTCGTGGAATTTTATTATTTATATCATTTTCCTGCGCTACAAGATAGAGATTTTTCTTGACAAGCATCGGGATGGCTGCTTTGAAGTTTGATCAAGTCAACCCATCTTTGTAGTAATCTGCTTGTCAAATGCACGAAGGTCATTGTTTATTTTCCTCGTTACTCCCTTCCTTGCGACTTCCTTAGTGGGTCGCATCCCTTTCGAGCATTTAAATTGACCGGCTAGTTCCGTTTTTCTAATGAAGGGTGTGGGAAAAAAATATGTAAGAGAATTATAAATTGACATGGACCAAATCCAAAGGAATTGTAAATTGAAGGGCTATTTTAAAATTTCAAAGGGGCAATAAATAGATAAAAAAAAAAAAGAAGGTTAAAGAGAATTCTTTATTTAAGAGTATTTGTATTGTTTATTGTGCTTAGAAAATAAAAAATATATATATATAGAAATGCCTGTGGACATCAGCTTTAAAATATTTGACCCAAATGGCAAGTAAAACCGTGCATATGAAAAGTATAAAAACCGGGCTATCCTCTATTATAATGGCAATGATCAATTAATCCCATAATATTTCCAATATACGTGATTTGGTTTGACAAAAAAAAAAATGTGGTGGACATCCACAACGTTTTTCTCATACGGTTTTAGAGTTTTTATTACTTGATACTCGAGTCGAGCTCACACAAGGTAACTCCCGTTTTCCCCCATTTTATATTGAATTTATTGTTTGTAATACCCATTCTAAAAAAATAAAATAAAAAAACAGGAAGCACAACTGTCTTGCAGATGGCCAAGGCATGGCAGGTTAAAAACTTGAAAACTTTGCCGTCAATAGAGATCTACTAAAGCATTGTCAACTCATAGCAATTTGATGGACCACGATGCCAATCTAAGCTGTCACTAACTTTGTAAACTCCCAACTCTTTTGGTGATCTCCTTGGCATCATCGGTTCCAAGTTCTTTAAAATAATGTATCCCCAAAGAAAAATGGAACTCTCTCACCCTACTAGCTTAGACATCTAATCTCTCCGGAGCACATGACCACCCAATAAGAATCATTTTAGTGCTGTGTACGACGATTGTAACCGGACTTGTTGCTTTCTTAGCATCTTGCCAACCTCAAGTCCTGGACGAATGATGTGTGCCTCCTCTGCTAGTCCTTGCATAATCGAAACGAGCCCGGGCAATAATTCCGTCTCCACGTCTCGATAAAAAGGAATCGGGACTGGCGCTATAAGGCAACGACAAGGCACCCAAATGACCTTTCAATGCCATGCTCAAACAAGTTCACTGCAATCCAACACTAAAGCAATGATAGCGAATAGGATGGACGAACGTTTAAATCCTGCCCGGTGACTGGCTGGGGCCAGGGATCACATACGGTTGTACTAAAGGGTGCAAGGTTCACTGAGTAAGAATGACCTCCCTCCCATTAACAATAGGATACAGTTCATCAACAAGTTAGAGTTATAATTTACAAGCCCTACATTGCAGTGGATGTGCCACTGACTAATGTGATCATTAATCACAGAAATTCCATTGAGAAAGGTCGATGGTGAATGTACATGAAACAAAACCAAAACTTTTTTTTTTTTCTTCTTATTTTCAATTTCTTGCGGCCTATTTGGGGGGGAAACCTCCAATTCTCTACAAATTAGATATCTTAAAAGACATTCTTACAAAGAAAAGCACCAGGATCCTGGCCTCCACAGTGAATGCACATTTTGTATACTAAAATGCCTGGCAACTATCTGAAGGATGCACTAGCTGATTCTATTGACATCTCTTGTCTGGTCCTCACAGGCTCCTTGTCCAAAAATTTCTTCAATGATGTTACTTGTAGGAAGAAGATCAACACCCCTAATTGGACTCAAGCAACGTGCATCCCAAACTTTAGTATCACACGGTTCCAACAAGTATACCTGATCCACATCGTCATGACATCCATCTATTTCACTGGGCAGGCATTTGCTATGGTCATTTGTACCACCTCTATTTACATGCAAAGCAGCCCTTGTATCGCCTGAAGCACAAGGGTCAACTTTATCGGCTTGGAACTCAAAAGACATGCAAGAGTCATCTTGAACAGTGAAATCCACCCCATCACTACCAGCATTCTTGTTCATGTGCTTAACAGCAGGATCAATACAGTTCATGTCAATTGCTTCTGAGTAATAATCTATTCCAGAACCTTCTCCTGTGGTGTCTCCACTAGCATCTCCCAAATCACCATCAAAGTCACCACCACCATCATTGCCGTCATTGTCATCGTCTTCAAGAATATCCTCTTCGAGGTCCGCATGATCATATTGATCAGCAGGGGACTCGAGATCAGAATCTTCATCTGCCTCTACAACCTGAAAATAGGAGCCTCTGTGGATCTGAGGAAATTCATCGTCATCACTGTCAATGTCCAGTGGATTGGATCTGTTTTGAGCAGCTCGCTTCCGAAGCATAAAGACATTGAAGTAATAGTTGACAATTTCCTTTGTGGTTCTATCAGGAAACACTTGCGCCAAGTGCTTCCAAAAGTTCTGGCCCAAGGATGCTGGCCTGGAATAAACAACTTTGTTAAAAACACATTCCTCTTCCTCGGTCCATTTACATGCCACCTCCTCTCCCATGTCATAAAACCCTAAGTTTACAAATTTATCATGCCCAAGGGATTTTATTAGTTCTTCCCGTTCTTCCATTATGTGCTGCCGCACACATCTGACAGAGCCTTCATCCAGGCAGCCACAGTCTGATCTGCCATAACCAGCCTCATACCTACTGCACAGTTGCAGTTTTGTATCAGGCATTGGAATGATACGAGTGCCCATCAGCTTCTCTTCATTGTCTTTATAAATGTGATGTTCTGATTCAGGCAATAAGGAACCATTTGGATTGAAAAGCTGTACTAGCTTATCCTTCTTTATATGCTTGTCCCACAATGGAATGCTAGCCTGATGATCTGGTCCAAGTGGAACCTGTTTCCTAGGAAAGTCATTCAAATAGGAAGAGTGGAAATCCTCCAAAGGCATGGATGTTTTCCGTGGAAACTCAGACTGAAAATATTCAGGAGAAAGAGAGCAGTAAGCTGCCATTCCGGATGCAGAATCTTCATCACTGGAGCTGCTGGTGACTAATGACAAAGGAGCACTGGAGTCGTTTTCAGATGTCTCATGCCACAGAGGTTTGACAAAGCTGGTCCCAAAATCATCTGCTTTACATGAAATGAAAAATACAATTAAACCAGTCCACACTATATTAATAGTGGTAGACAAGCAAGAAGTTATGTTTAGAGCCAAAAACTTTACCTGCGATATCAGGTTTCGGAGCCATACTACTATGTGCACCAGTTTCTGAAAATTGACTCAAGTTATTGCAATAGCTCACCTGTCTAGCCTGCTTAAAAGGAAGATCCTGAAACTCATCATCAAAAGGCCGTTTAAATCCCATTTAAGCCTGAAACACAACGACCAAAAGGTTATACAAAAACTTGCGCCAAAATATTAACTAAAAACAGTCCAACGCAGCAAAACACAGCATATCTCAGCCATGGGACAAATGAAGAGGCACAAAACTGAAGCAATTGTATCCAAAAGCAACCAAAAAAATAAGTACTATAAACTGAGACATGAAAAGGACCTTTGTCCACAAGTAATTTCATATTCGGTACAGGATTGCTAAGTAGCCCAGTAGGCAACAGCATAAAAATCAGGTTACATTCAAATCAGTTTAGCTTTGATGTTTAAAAAACAAGACTTGTGAACATCAGAGATATTACTTATCAGACCAAAAACACATGCCTGCAATGAAACTATAACCATAAAAGCAGGAACGTCGAGATAACCGTCCACACAGACACAATATCCACTGCTAGCATTAACTTCAACAAACAAAATCATTATAAGCATTTTCATTGCAGACACAGTTAAGATTAGTATCAGTTAAAACAGAGCACGCGTGGACAAGAAAAAATAAGAAACATTCATCAACACACAACTCGCCAGTATCATAAAGTGAATTTTTTATTTTATTTTGGTTAACAATTTATAATCAGCAGTAATTTACCTTTGCAACAAGTTGAATTCAAACTCCAGAACAGAATAGGACAGTATGGCCGTAAAGGACACTCAATTATACTCCAAATATGATTTAATGATGTGTGGACACGAACCCCTAAACCAATTTTACAAAAATAAATAAATATTTTAGGAAAAAAAACCCTAAACCTAGTTTTTGTGTTCACCAATGAAACCGCAAAATTACGGGTAAAAAGGGAAGATACAGACACCCGATGACGAAACGAGCAAAACCCCTAAGCTTATTAACAGATTCGAGTAAACTTGAAACAGATCGAAGACTTTGAAATCCAAACCCCAAAGGTAATTACAATAATCAACAAAATTGGAATTCAATTTTATAGGGAAATTACTATACACACGAAACCGATTAGAAAGGCGTAAGGGATCGAGAGATTAGTGGTCTTGATGAGACCAAGATGAGAAACCCTAACCCTAGAAAATTGTAAGATAACAGCTGGTATCAATCGAAAGAGGATGAAGCTAATTGAAACGATTGATGGTTGGATCTAAGAGATAAGAAGTAATTTTGAGAAATCAGAGATCGTTTTTTGAATTTAATTAGGTGAAAGAGACGATGAAAAATGAGGAATTTTTAACAGGTACGTGAATTCAGTACACGACACGGTCCGAAATACTAACCGGGTTAAATGAGGTCATGAACTGGATCCTGATATAAGCTAGACCGCTCCGGTTTTAGCGAAATTACACTGAGGTCCTTTCATTTAGCAGCCTGGATTCTGTTTAGTTGTTTTTGACTTTGTTTTATTATTATTATTATTATTTGACTTCTAGGTAGATGGTTGGTCTGGCTTGATTTTCTCTTTTTACCATCAAAATCGAAATTTGAAAATTTTCTGATGTGACATGGTTAATTTTGATATGTAAAATTATATGGAAGAGATAAAGAAAAATGGTTTGAATAAATAAAAGTTAATTTGTTAAATTTATTATTCGAGTATTGAAATAATTTAATTGAAAGCAAAATAAAATAAAATGTAAAACTCAATTCTTAATAAATTTAATATCAATAAATATAATTAAATTAAAAAAAAAACACAAAATATCAACAGATAAAAAAAGTATAACATCTTAGAAAAACAAGTTTAAATAGCTCAAGAAGTATAATTCATGTACTGGTAGGAAGACTCCGACAATTACAAGAGTAAGCCTCTTATTGTATCAATGAATATCTGTTCTTTGGTGGAAAGATAAATTAATAAATAAAATTAATGACATGTTAATCAGTCCACGTGTCTCATTTCAAGTAACAGTGATTTTTTTTTCTTCCCTTCTGATTACATTTGCTGTGCATTGAGATTATCATATTATTAAAGAATCAATTGACACCTTGCAAGGAATTAATGGAGCTGAACCTTTTGAATTGTCTTCGATTTCCAGAGAAATGAAGGGCGTCTAAATGAAAATCGTATACAGAAGCTGCTTGCACAGCTGAATTTCCAAAGAAATGATGGGCGCCTAAATGAAAATCGTATCCAGCCATCCAGGAGATGAGGTGAATGATGCATGCATGCATAGTGGGCAAACATAGTTAAAATTTCAAGATGTTCAGTTTATTGCATTAACCAGGAACAAATAATATTTTGATACCAACAAAAGACATTCCGACACAAAGGCGTCAGGGAACCCATCCACTCGCAAAGTAAGAAACAATCGAATCCCAGAGCTATTGAAATGCAATAAAGACAAGAGTATTGAAAAATATATGATAGTGTCTCGAAACACCTGATTCTACTACAACCTTCCCCAAGCCACTTCGAAACATGCAGGTCTTATGCCACAGCAGGCATGTCCTTTAGCCAGGCATCCAATGGCTTGCCAATGGAGTAAACAATAAACCCAATTTGCCTCAGCTTTTCAATATCCACTACATTCCGTCCATCAAAAACAAAAGCAGGCTTGTTCATGTTATTATAGATCTTCTTGTAATCAAGAGTTTTGAACTCGTCCCACTCAGTTAGAATGCAGATCCCGTGAGCACCCTTTGCAGCCTCATAAGCATCCCCTACACAAGTAACTTGCTCGATAGCTACGGAGTTCACTGGCCGGAGATGAGGTGGCTTGTCCAATTCAGATTTGTGCATTGAGAGATCCCTTTGAATCAGTTCCTGTGGAACCTGTGGGTCATATATGCTCAATATAGCCTTGTCCCCCAACAGACCCTGGCAAACACCTATGGCCGGGGTCTCCCTGGTATCACCTGTGTCTTTCTTGAAAGCAAATCCTAAAATTGCAATCTTCTTACCCGAGACAGTGTTAAACATGGAGGAAACAACCCTGTTCACAAAACGGGTCTTTTGGTACTCATTCACCTGAACGACCTGTTTCCAGTAGTTTGCAACCTCGCTGAGGCCATTGCACTCGCAGATATAGACCAAGTTCAAGATATCCTTCTGGAAACACGATCCACCAAAACCCACACTTGCATTCAAGAACTTTGGCCCAATCCTCGTGTCCTTGCCAATAGCATGTGACACTTCCGAGACATCTGCACCAGTGGCTTCACATAGTGCCGACATGGCATTAACAGAAGAGATCCTTTGTGCCAAAAAGGCATTTGCCGCAAGTTTTGACAGTTCAGCAGACCAGAGATTGGTGCATATGATCCGCTCCGCAGGAACCCAATGGGCATAGACATCTTTCAATGCTTGAATAGCCTTTTGCCCTTCGGGGGTTTCCCTGCCACCAATAAGGACTCGGTCTGGATTGAAAAGGTCCTGAATTGCAGTTCCCTCAGCAAGAAATTCTGGGTTGGAGAGAATCTGAAAGTTGATGCCTTTGCTGTTGTGGGTCAAAATCTTTTCAATTGCTTCTGCCGTTTTCACTGGAACTGTTGATTTCTCAACAACAATTTTGTCAGATTTTGAAACATCTGCAATCATACGAGCAGCACTCTCCCAATAAGTTAGATCAGCTGCTTTGCCAGCTCCAAGTCCCTGAGTTTTGGTTGGTGTATTCACAGATACAAAGACTATATCAGCTTCTGCCACATGCTTTTCCACATCTTTGCTAAAGAAGAGGTTCTTTCCCCTGCACTGTTTTACCACATCATCGAGGCCTGGCTCGTAAATAGGGAGTTGGTCACTATTCCAGGCAATGATTCGAGGCTCGAAAATATCAACAACTACTACTTCAATTTTTGGGCACTTCAGTGCAATCACAGCCATGGTAGGCCCACCGACGTAGCCAGCTCCAATGCAACAGATCTTCACCATATTTATATGCAATGGATAGCCTGAAAATAGAGTCAAAAACACAGTTCAGTGGAAGTGAACATAAACAGATCTTGAATACGAATGCTTCCTCCGAGCTGAAAACAAATATTCCCTCAGAAAATTCAATTAAAACACGAAAGCTTTGAAAAATAAAATCTTCATAATTCGGAGCACACTGCAACATGCTTTAGCATGCAATTATGATTCAATTTGTTAAAATTTTAACAAGCCAGAGCAATAACATGGTTTATATGAGAGAGACAGGGGGCTCAGAATATTAGATTTATGGACTCCATTACCTTAAAAATCACAGATCCAAGAGCAAGAAACAAGAGCTCAGAAATTAGTGAAACAGCAATTTAAAGACCAACGTTTCAAAACCCTTCCTGCAAGAGTTAGGGATCAAAATCACCAGTACCAGAATTTAGATCTAAAGAAAGCATAGATCAAATATCCCATAATCAAAGATCAAGCACGACAGATCTATCCATTATCAAACAGAATTGTGCTCTGTGCCAAAAACCCAACATCCAAAAAAGCCCACAAAAGAGCAAACTAACTACATGAACAAAACACGACAGCCAAAAAGAAACATGGCATAAAGCAACCACACAGACAGAGATCAGAGTAAGACTAGAACAGTTACCTTTGTGACCTGCTTTTTAGCAAATTGGGGGTTGGAGGTTTAGATAATTGGGGAAATGCAGAACAAGAGACAGAAAGGGAAGGCAAATGCGGGAGCTACTTCTGCCGAGGAGTGAGGCTAATAGAGAGGCTTTTACCTTGTATTTATACATGATCGCCTGCCTCTAGTTTCGTTTCAAGATCTGATTCCATCATTAAATTACATTACGTGATGACCCAAATGAGCACTGACACGTTTCTCTCCTCGTTGTCCTTTAGGCGCCTACTTTTGCACTAATTAAATGATCGAACTAGAGCTGTTGGTTAATGTATTTGAAAAGTGTTTTTGTAAAAAATAAATATATATATATATATATATATATATATATTTTTTATTTAATTTATTTTTAAAAATATATTTAGATCATTTTTATATATTTATATTAAAAATGAAAGCACATGAAAACAAAAATTAAAATTAAAAGAGTGCCTTTTACAATCTACTCTTTCCTTTTTCTTTCTTTCTTTATTTTTTTTCTTCTTATTTTATCGTCAAAGCGTAAATATCAACATTGGTCAGCAAATGGGACAGTGTTTTCTCCATGATAAAAAACGAGAAAGAAAGATAAAGGGGGGAGTGAATTGTGAGATGTACTGGGGTTTTACATCGCGGTATTGATTGATTTTTAGAGTATTTTTGCTTAAAAATATTAAATAATATTTTGTTTTATTTTTAAAAATATTTTTAATATTAGTGTATTAAAATAATTCAAAATACTATAAATTAATACACTCTAGATTTCTCACCCCCGACATCACTGAGGCACCGACAGTGCGACTTGTATAGGTAAGTGACGCAACAACAAGATGGTGCAGGTTGCTGTTCTATTTTTACTTTTTCGTCACCTTGCAAAGAATTAAATCAACAACCTATCCTTTCGTATTCTCTAATTTATCTTCTTATCATATGCATTTGATTACATTGGCGTGCTTGCTTCTACAGTGATACGGGTAAAATAATAAATTTTAAATTTTATTATCTTGAATTTTTATCAAGCATGATTTTTTAATAAAATATTAATTTTTAAATTGATATAAATTTATTTATTTAATAGATTTAAAAAAATTTTAAAAAAACTAATGTTAAAGCAATGCAATTTGAAAAAAAAGAGTCAAAAAACAAAAAATAGAGCCATGAAAAATTTTCAACTGTTAATCCGGAATGTTATATCTGAAATATTACACATAGAGAAATTGCAAGACTCAATTATAATTTATTTCAATTATTATTTTCATTGTTATTATTATTATTATTATTATTATTATTATATACATTAATATCATTACCACCATCATCATTGTCATTATCATTGTCATCATCGTCACTATTATTATTATTGTTTAAACCATTAGCATTATAACTAATACTACCATTATTTTTATTCTTATTATTGCCATTATTATTATTAATACAATCATTTAATTATTACTATCACCAATGTCATCATGATTATAACTACTATCATGATTACTAGCACCGTTATTGTTATTGATGTCATTAAAATTATCATTAGTATTATTATTATCATTATAATTGTTTTTGGTATTAATGATATTATTTTATGAGTTATTGTTATTATTATCATCACAGTTATAGTTATTAATATCATAATCATTATCACCGTTATAATAAACTATTTTTGTTATTATCTTCATCATCGGTGGTGTCACCATCATGACAACTAAAATTATTGTTGTCATTGCCTAAACAATAAAAATTATTAAATTATTCTGAGGAATAAAACAAAGAATTCAACAAAAGAGCAAGCAAATAAAAAAATAATTACTAAAATTATTATTATTATTATTGTCTAAACAATGAAAATCATAAAATTATTCAGAAGAATAAAATATAAAAACACAAAAACTTTAACAAAAGAGCAAATAAAAAAAAACTAAAATAAGTATTATTAGTATTAAAGAAATCATTTGATTTAAATAAAAAAATATCAATTTTAAAATGATCACCTACACAAAGTTAAAAATTAAGAACTAAAATGAATAAAAATAAAAGCTCAACATGAGAGAAAAATGATAAAAAATAAAAACCAAAACTAAGAGCATAAACATAAATATGAACAAAAAAAATAGGGATTGCTTTAGAAGAATTGAAAAATTAAAGTAATTAAAATCAAACTAAAAATTAAGAGAATAAAAACCAAAATGAAAAACAAGATATATGACTAATTCCAATTGAGCGACGTAATTGAAACACATTAAAAATTCAATAAAAGAAACCAAGATGAAGAAAAAGGACTGAAATATACAAATCATGAATAAAAGGATCAGTATGCATATTCGGTCCTGAGAGAGAGAGAGAAAGCGCACCAACCATCTAGTGTTTTCACTATTCATAAAAAAAAAACTCAATAATAACCTTGTTGTCAACCCTATTTTTTATCTCATCCAATGACAAAAAGTTACTTGACTATTCACAAAAAAACATGGTGTCTATTATACTCTTGCCCAACTAATTGTTTTTTGACTGGACCCACTAGGAAACCTTAGTTTTACTGATTAAAAAAAAATGAAAAAGATACAAACACTCCTAAACTCAATATTTATTTTTTATGAATTGAAGAGCATGACAATAATTATACTATAACAATCCACAATAAACTATGTTTAGAGATATAATGAATCATCGACACGGTTTAACTTTTTTTTTATATATATATAATTTGTCGTGGATATAAAACTTGGTCAACTGTTAAAACAACAATATGAATCCTATGATATGAGGTTTGATTCTCTAATATAGTATCAAAATTTAATAATTAAATATGTATTATTTTCCAGCAAGAAAGCATTTATTTCATAGCTAACACCTGAAACTTTTTAAAATAATTTTTAATTAACATGTTAACTCGGTCATCTACTAATTCAGGATCCAGTAATATACCGGATGAATAAAAAACATGTTTTCATAATAAATAAATAAAAATAGGTTGTTGTCATTTATAGAATTTGAACGCAGCTCGATTTATTAAAATATAAAATTAAAAAAAATTGAGTCTTAACACCGTATAACAAGTTTGTTTGCAATCATATAAAGATTAGAAGTTGAATTTACTATATAACAATAAATTTAGCTAAATTCTCTCTTGTTTTCTTTAGTGGTAGCAATTAAGATAGTCACGTGTATAAATAATGATTTTTAATAACCCCTGTATTTATCCTTTCTTTGATGATAGCCGGCAACTAAGCAACAAAATGTGATGAAGAAAAATAAAATAAAATAAAATCAGAAACGGGCATGAGTAGGATGGAAGAAACACGTGGAAATATAAGATGGCAGTTAGAAATCCAAATCGAAAGGAAGGAGGTTGAGTTATTTATTTAAAGCAGTTGTTCCCCACGACATAAATTTTTTGATGCATTGTCTTACTAAACGTGGAAAACACTGCAACTTATGACCTGTTTTGGGAAACATTTTAAAAGTATTTAAAAAAAAAAAATTGATTTTTTTTTTCTGTTTTAAACGAATATCAACAATAGGAAAATATATATATTATTTTAATATATTTTTTAAAAAAACTTTTTGAAAATCAACCGTAATCACATTAGTTATTTAATACTTTGTTTTAAAAGCACTTTTAAAATTGAAAAAAAAATATATTTTTTTTATATTTTTATATTATTTTGATATACTAATATTAAAAACAATTTCTTAAAATAAAATAAAAAAACATTATTTTAATGAAGTTTTAAACAAAAAATAATTTTTAAAAATAATTTTAATCACACTCTCAAATAGTCATATTGAAGACATTAACAACAATTTACAGGTAAAAGGCTATTGAAGGACCACTCAAGGCTTAAAATCCTATTTCACACTGTTTTTCAAAAATATTTTTAAAATAAATATTTTTTATTTTATTTTCATTTAAAAATTTTAAATTATTTTATTTAAAAATTTCAAATTATTTTTATATGTTCATGTTAAAGATAATTTTTTAAAAGATAAATAATATTATTTTAATATATTTTTAAACAAAAAATACTTTAAAAAAAACCTTAATCAGACTCATAAACATTCACTAAGCAAATTCAGGTGCCAGATTCAAGGTTAGGAATTACGTCGCTATTTTTTTTATGGATATCGTGTGTGTGTGTGTGTATTATCGAATGTACAAGATTGCTTGTTTTTCACCATAAAAATATTTTATAAAACATTTAAGCGTTAATGGAGATAAAATCTGTTTTTAAACTGTTGAATCTATATCTTCATATTAACTTGATGCATTTAAAAAATATATTTTTTTTGTTTATATTTTATTTAAAATTTAAGATTTTAGTTGTCATGTCATATGACCAATTTCAGATCCGCGCATTGGACCGGTGATCCGTCGTGATCTTGTGGATGAAGCCTTGAATAATTATAATAAAGACAGTTTGAAATAGAAATACAAACAAAGGGGTGTTTAGTAAACTATTTGAAAAATGTTTTCGAAAAAGTTTCAATTTTTATTGTTTTGATTTTTTTTTCTAAGATATTTTTATATCATTTTGATGTGATGATATTAAAAATAATTTTTTTTAAACAAAAATAAAAAATACTTTAATACATTTTTAAATAAAAAATACTTTAAAAAACAATTTTAACACTATCTCTGAACATTTATAAAATATCAAAATAAACAGTAGCCGGTCGCTCATTTTCTTTTTTTGGTTCTGGTTCAATCATAAAGTGTTGATGAGACTGCCCAGTCTTTTATTTCATCTATCCTAGCAATTAACCTTTATTATTATTATTATTATTATTATTATTATTATTATTATTATTATTTGAGTGCATCACATCGTCATTAAATGTTGATGTGGTCACGTGACCGTTTTGCACTCGCACATAGAAAATGGGAAGTTGTGAACACTAAAATAAATAATTATTAAGAATAAAAAAATACTTTTATTCTGACCATACACCCCTTCAACTAAAAGATAAATCGAGAAGCTGGTTGATTATATGTTGAAATAAATAAAAACAATTTGGGAACGTCGTGAAACCTTGTATGATTTTTTCAATGATTTTTTCTTTTATATATATATATATATCATCAAAATACATTATTGCCTCCTTTAGTTAAAGACGAGCTGATTTGCCCGCACGCTGCGCTGGGCAACATAGATATTTTTCAAAAAATTATTTCACTGTCATTTTTATGACAGCAACCATCGAAATTGACAGCCACATATTGCGGAAGCAATATTTCCAACTCAGCAAAATCTGTACGATGCATTAATTACAAACAAATGAAGAGATAAATAGGCAATAGAATATCTCAGTATTCCTGGCAAATCCCGTACTTGAGGACAAAAACCATTAATAAACTGTAAGACTACATTTATTACCTGCTGAATGAAGCATACACGTAACGGGTGAAAAGTTATCTGAAGGCTGCAAAGAGCAGAGGTCGAAATTTGTTAAGTTTTCTTGAAGGCAGCGGCAAAGATGTCTGGTCACCCTTGATATTTGTTTTTTTTTTTTGTCCAATTCTTGTCTCTGCCCGAGATAAATAATTACAAATAGACAATTGGCAGTTAAGTGAGCTACGCATGGCACACCAATTTGCATGGATCGAACAATTCACAACACCGGTTATAATTCCTTCTGCACCTCTTTACTCCCATTTTGCACTGGGGACGTTAGCAGCTCCCGGTCCCAATATTAACACTTAGGATCGAAGAAGGGGCTGAGGTTGTCCCAAATAAGTCACTGTGTTTTATTCGATGGAGATAACATAATTGTTCATTAGTTCTATATTTTCCCAACCTGGCGGGATATTGATACATACTCACGTGGACCCCTTGTGGAGTGAGGATGGAATCTGGGCAGGCTGTAGCTAGCATGCAAGCTCGGAATTGAAGGGCATTTTCTTCTTCTACTTCTTCCTCTTCTTAACAGCAGCATGCACATGATTTTATTTGCCACCACCCACCTTATGATTGAACACTCTAATTCTCCCTCCTCTGTAATAAAGTTAGGCGTTAACCACATCTTCCTCACCACTGGGTAATCGTTAATTACATTTTCCTCACCACCGGGTCCATTGGCACTGTTGTCAAACTCACAAATTTCCATGAGTTTGGAAACTGTCACTCAATCCTTAAAGTCCTTCGACTTTATAGTCATTTGATCTCTTTCCAACAATGGCGCATCATTCCCCTCTAAATCATCCTTCAACTAATAACTAATTGATTTATCTACTTGATTATTTTCTCTTCCAGTCTTAGCAGACTCCATACCCTTTCCAGATTTTTCGACCAACCGATTACAATATTGTCGTCATTTTGCTAACAAATCCAGGCTACTCCTTTCCTTTAGTTCGTCTCCCACACTTGCATTTGAAAGGTCCAGGTGAAACATGGGGTTTGCAGGCACAACGGCAGGTGAAGTTACAGTAGTGGTTGTATATTTTTGAAAACTAAAAAGATAAGGCACTTTGTTGGGGATTATGAGAGATCACGTAGGAACACACAAAAGAAACAGAGATTTACATAGCGATATGCATACCCACCCTTCTTGGATAAGTAACGTGAACTTGCATTAGCGTTAACAGATACCATGCACAAACAGCAGGAAAAGAACAAAGTGAAATCACTATTTATATCCACAGTAAAAGTAGTGTGCATGAACAATGTTTCAGCGATATGGTTTAGCTGTATGAATGTATAATCATCAAGTACAGAGCTTCTGATAATGACATGCACCTGCGTTGTCTAACAATGTCCATGGAATTCTTACCATGAAACAACAGGCTGCTAACGATGCCCATGGAATTACCTATTTTTCTAATAATATACTGGTGGAGGTCTCTCCTTTTACGTAATAGTTTTTGTGTCTGTTTATTTTTAAGTTTCACAAATATTTTTTATTTTTTTTTGTTTTCTTTGCATTAAATTTAATTTTTTAGTATTTTTAAATTATTTTGATATGTTATGTCAAAAATATTTTTAAATAAAAATCATTTTTAAAAATAACTAACACTATAATTTTCAAACAATCTCTTAATTAGTCAGAACATTCACACCTCTTGATACCTTAAAATTGAGCACTTATGGAGAGAAATTGACATTTTAAGGGTGTTTGGAAAATGCTTTTGAAAAAAATTGATTTTTTTTATTATTTAATTTAAATTAAAAAAATTGGTGTTTTTAAATCATTTTGATGTGCTGATATCAAGATTGATTTTTAAAAAATAAAAAAAACATCATACTAATGTATTTTTAAATAAAAAATATTTTCAAAAACAATCTCAACCACACTCCCAAACATGTATTTTATGGGCATGCAGTACGTGCCATCCATGACCCGGGCCATGTGTGCAATCGACCCATGTTGAGTTTTTAATAACTATGGAGCTAAGTAGCTAACTGCTAATCATGACCAAAAACATGAAAGAGGACAAATAAAAATGGAAAAAAAATCCATGTGTGGCTCTATTAGAATTTCAAAGTGGAATGGAAATCTTAGTTTTTTTTTCCTCCATATTTTTACTGCAATAATCAATTTATTGATAACAAAAAATATAATTCACAGTTCATTTTGGGGGGACAACTTATAAGTTATTAATTATATTTCAAGTGAATAAAACACTCCCTTTTCATATACAATATCAGGAACATAGTGCAAGTATATCCAATCTCAAAATAAAGGACGATGCTGGGGGAGCTGGTAATGAAATTGCTTACTGCAAATGCAACAAATTGGAAATCTGAACGATACAAAATCAGGGCAGTTGTGAATTTGCATTTTTCTTCAACCTTGACAAAGAAACTGTACTTAAATTGAAATTCCTTGTATCATATCATGTTGCAACACTGTGTTCTAAGAAAATCGGTATATGTAATTTTATAACTCTGTGTGTGTGTCTGTTTGCCTATGCAAATCTTCATTTGCTCCAGTTCCCTCACTCCAAGTGGAAGTCAAGAACTTTTTGAACCATTGAACAGAGTCCTTAGGATATCTCTTGAGCTTGTCCTTGTAATCCACAAAGTAAAGACCAAATCTTGAAGTGTAACCAGCTGTCCACTCCCAATTATCCAGAAGAGACCAAACAAAATACCCTTTCACATTGCACCCATCTTCTCTGTAATGACCAAATCAATAGAATAAAGCATTAGTTTACAGACAGTAGCATGCTATATATATCTCAGAACATAAAAACGATGAGCGATCCGTACTTGATAGAAGCTAGCAGGCTTTCCAGATAGGCCTCGTGGTATTTGATCCTTTTCTCATCCTTCAGAGCATCTTTAATGGGGGTCAAGGCGTTATTTGGATCGTCCATCCCTGTTAGGATCACACAAAAAGACAGATTTTATACAAGAAGTTAAACACAGAGACATGTATTGGATTCCTTTTAACAGAACCAATGATGTTTCAGAAGATTACCATTTTCAGTTATAATGATAGGAGGGTTTCCGTATTTCTCCTTGATGTAATTCATCAAGCTTCTCATCCCTCGAGGTACTATGTACAACCATATAGAATTTGCCTGCATTTTTGGTTGATGATGCGTAGTTAGAAACACTAAACCCAAAAGTGCTGCTAGAGAAGAGGGTGATGAATTTGTATGTATCAAAAAATGAACTAGATAAACTAAGACCCAACAAAACTGGACTTAAGAAAGAAGAATGAAATCAGAAACAATGAACACTCAAATGTTTCTAGCTTGGCATTGCATCCTCTCGCATGTCTTTCTTATAATTGAATGCATAACAAATTTTTACACTCATATGACATTGTTATGTGGTCTAAATGATGAAATAAAATATTCAAGCTCAACGAGGTGCATACCCGGTCTCCAATGGGCTTCAAATTTTCACCAAATGCTGAAAAGAATAAGAACTACATATTCAGATGTTATTGATAGATTATATATATAAAAGAATTACACTACTGTTTCACTATTGCTACTAGTTAAAGGATTAGTTGAAAATAAATTATTTTATAGGTATCATTATCGCTACAACTCACGGAGGGTTAAGGTTCCAGAGTCTGCAAGAGAGTCATTAAGGACTTTTCCAATTAGATCCCCAAGAAGAAAATCATTGTTTTGTGCATAAAATGTTGTGTAGTGATTGATGCCAACAAAATCCAAAGACCCTTTGACAAGAGCAACGTCATTTTTAGTAAAGTTTGGTAGTCTATCCCCTACTCTGTTTCTCATCGAGATTGGATAGTTGCCCAAGATCAAAGGTTCGATAAACCTGGAGGAAAAACATTACAAATTAACATGGATATATTTTAGGCAAGTGCTATTTCTGTACTAAGAGCTTTGATTATAGATACCAGCCAAGCTGAAAATCCTGGGCTCTTTGGGTTGCTTCAGTGTCATCTGTGGTGTTTGTTGCTGGTTCAAACCAAATCACATCCAGTGATATGCCCAGGGATCCTTGTTGTTTTGCCTGGAAAATGTAATGCAATAGATATATGATATCATTCCCGAACTTAGCACCAATAAAAATATAAAATACAATATAGGGTAAGAACAAAAAATGAAGAAATAAGGCAAGTTGTGCCTCCTCGATAGCTCAGAACAATATATATTGCCTTTACCTTGTACGTTTTCCTGTAAATATCTGCCACAGTCCCATGAGAAAGAAGCATGTTGTGGGCGACTATGTAGGGCTCAGTTGCTGAATTTCCTTTCTGGCAGAAGAGGTGGAGAGAGATAGAACATCTTCCTGGTGCTTGGAGACCCACATCATAACCTTGAATAGCAACTGTATGAGGCTCATTGAATGTGATCCAATGCTTTACTCTGTCCCCATAATTCTCAAAACACGTCTCTGCGAATGTTGCAAAGTCCTTTCTGTAAATGACAAAAAATCATGTTAACCACCAAAGTCATAAAGCTAATTCTAATTTTGTATTTGCAAATTACGAGAACAATCTTTTACATGATCTGGGGGTTGAGCCATCCATTATATCTTTCATGCAAGGCTTGAGGAAGGTCCCAATGGTATAGGGTCACATAAGGCTCAATTCCTGCAAATTTTGTGCAGCAAAAGGAATCATTTAGAATCAGAAACTATATTAAATATCACTAACCAGTGACAAAGTTGATGATTTTGTATGTTGTTCACAAGCTATTGAGCTAAATGAGTTTTGTAACTCTTAGATGAGGAGTGGTGATTAAGGATGAAACTCAAGCTCTTTTTCTAGATCTTAAGCACATGAATCTGATCATCGGAGGATTGGAAGTAAGGGCTTACCTTGAGCAAGTAAAGCATTGACGAGTTTGTTGTAATGATCAACTCCTGCCTGATTGATTTTTCCTGTTCCATCTATACAGAGATCCAAGGTAAGAAACTTTTCTACATTATAGCAACATATCTATATAAAAGGGTGGCAGTTTCTTCTTTCGATTGTCTGTAAAAGTAAACTCTACATATAAAATGCGTTTACCATACTATTATTATTATTATTATGAGATCACCCATGGAAATGAATAGCCGTGATTTACCAAAAAGTAAAAAAAGAAGTTGACAGACTGTGATGAAACTTACTAGGATATATCCGAGACCAAGAAATTGAAAATCTGTAGGCATCCATTCCCATATCCTTCATGAGTTTTATGTCTTCCTGATTCCAATAACCACATAGTCATTTGTTTAGACGTATATTTATCTCTACAGTAAAAGGAAGATATGGTATAATTTTTGGGTTTTTTTTGACCCGATGATGTATGAGAAGACGTACATGAAAAAGGTGATACTGATCTACAGCCTCATCAGCATTGCTGAAATCAATTGTCTTGCCTGCAGGACCAAAATACCTAGATAAGCTTAGTGAAAGAAATTTTAGAGATTTTTGACTGATAACTCCTAACTTCAGTGCTGGTTTTTGATAAACTTATTAATTATTGCAAGGTCAAGCACTTCAACAAGTTTGAAGCTGATTGACGAGCATTCACAGAACAGAAATTCCATATCACTTGGCAGCAAGTTTGAACAAAAGCAAAAATTAATTAAATACAGCCTCGACACATGATATGCAAGACTGTGCTATTTCTAGAACTAAGAATCAAACAATTTAAACTGAAATAGTCCTATAATAAAACAGAAGGGGTCTTGATTATCGTTGCCAGAAAAATCCTCAACAAAGAGGGGTGAAAATTATTGTTTTTTTATTTAATTTTTTTTTAGTATTTTTAGATCATTTTAATGTGTTGATATCAAAAATAATTTTTAAAAAATAAAAAAATTATTATTTACTTTTTTAAACTGGAAACACTTTGAAAAACAACCTTACACGTACTACCAAACAAAGGTAATTACCAAAAGTATGTGAAAATGTGTCCCAAATACTTGGTCCCCTTCCATCCTCTTTCACTGCTCCTTCATACTGCAAATAAAACCAATTAAGATCAATAATATATATTTGAAATAATTAATTAACATCACATTATACTGCAGGAAGCTCTTGTGGCCTTTCACAGTAAAAAAATAGTAAAATAGCATGAGATAAAATATTTGGGGGATATAATATATTTTGGTCTTAACAAGGATGCAATAGGCTATGCTCGAGATGGACAAATTGAAGTGCCCAAGACAAAACTATGCGGGTTGTGTGAATTATGGTTTTTTCTAGGCAATTGGAAGCTGAAAATTTGCTCTTGAAAATATTTCTTGATTGAATCACAATTTTTATTGCAACCTGCAAGTTGCATGTATCATTTGCAACATGCAAATCTCAAATGATACTTGCAATTTGTAAAAATATGATAGTTTTTAATTATTTTTTGGACCACGATTTTTTATTTTATTTTGCTAGGGTAAAAACAATCCCTTTTCCTAAAATTGATTTTTTTTTTTGGATTCAAGAAAACCTCCCCGAAAAATATATTTTATGAGTTTAGGTGAGCGAGTAAAACCTTGGTTGTGCCCAGATTCTTATAAGAAGTGCACACCCTGACTCGAACTCAAGATCTCTTGTGCAAATTTCAAGCCCTTTACCATCACGCTACACTCTCGTGGGGACTTTTCCTAAAATTGATAACAAATTGTGAACTCATTAATCAGGGTTTCTCATTTTTCCTTCTTTTTATACATAGGACACCAAACCAAATCAGTTGAATTAACATGTGATCAACGTTTCAATCACAAAACATAAGTACATGATTATGAAATAATCAAATAAACTTTCATATTTAGTATGCAAATTTCAATCTCAAATTATAGAAAAGCAATAATATAATTTTTATAGTTGTTATCTGCAATAGCATCTTGCTAAAATTGCCCGAACTTTGGATTGTGTTGGCATCCTGAGCAGAGAGGAAAAAAACAAACATAAACGAGGGGCTATTTGTTTTTCAAAAAATCAGGGAAATAACAAATAATCATCTTAAAACGTGTCTGTACCTCTATTCCTTTTATATAGTATATTTGACATTATGATAATAGTTAGTTTTTAAAATGTATATAATTATTTTTTCTGTTATTTGACATCAAAATAACATGAAAAAAATTATTTAATTTACAATAAAATAAAATTTATATTTTTTCATATATTTTTTTTAAAATTCAAAAACAAGCTTAGTGTACCAAAAAATACTTAGAATATATAGTTAAGATGTTGACAAAATTTTACCTTCCCGCATCCACTCTAAAACTCCTTAACTTAGAAAAAAAAAATACATCCCTAAAAAAACAAGAAAAGAACTATCGCGTCTCTAAATTACGAGAAACCATAGAAATGGCACTTGCCAAAAACTAGCCAACAGGCATCTACCTAAAGTGTAAAG
The DNA here is from genome assembly GCA_027405865.1 of Salix purpurea. NCBI lineage: Eukaryota > Viridiplantae > Streptophyta > Magnoliopsida > Malpighiales > Salicaceae > Salix > Salix purpurea. Next base: position 5,485,092 of record JAOWLH010000012.1, on the reverse strand, counting down.
GCAGAACGCAAGCGGCTAGAAACATTAAACGGCACGGCTAGCATGTCACGTGGAAATGGCATCACCAGGAAAGTTCATGACAAATGCACTCTAAACAACAACCAGTTGCAAGTAATTTTCTAAATAAAAAAAAAAACCACCATGTAAGCGTCATCGGCAGAGCTTGCTTTAAGCATCGGTGGGTGAGTTTGGTAATGTTTAAACTCAGAAGGAGCACGCACACATTCTCAAGAACATTTTCTTTCCCTCTGAATGTGAACGGGCTCTCTTTTTCAATCGACGGGAAGAATAAAAGAGAGAAAATATCAAGAAGATAGCAGGAGGTTTAGTTAATTGAGAGAAATTACACAAACCTGGAAAGCAGAAGAGGCTGTCCCGAAGATAAAACCCTTTGGAAAACTTGCCCTGTTAATCTGTGACAAGCATGTCTGAATCTCAAAAGCTACCAGCACTGCTATGATCAAGGCAATGCTGCCTCTTCCCAGCAGCATCCTGTATTGCCGGTCGATCTTTTGATACAGAAATCGATTTGGTTATTAATGAGAGTTATTGAACTGGCTTGGAGTTAGCAAGCTCGTACCAAAACTTATTGAGACTCTAACGATCTGGGCTGTGTTGTATACAAGATGGATAGAGATCAAAAGGGACTGGAGGGTTAAGAAATCCTGACGCGATATGGAAAGGGTTCGTCGTTGGGATATAAAGATGGTGATCAATGTATCTAGTTTTCTTAAGATGACTTGAAAATGGTGATGGTTTGGGGATCATAATATAGGGGGTGGGGGGGGTTGGCCATTGAAGTTTCGTAAGTCCTACATTCACACGTTTGTGTATATTCCACAACAAGCCTTCATTCGATTTGCTTTACGATAATTGAGATTTTGATTTACATAAATTGTTTTTCTCGTTTTGGAAATGCTTTCTGCTGACTTTTTTTAAAAAAGAATTTATATGCTGAGGTACTGTTGGATTGGGATTTGGGATACCACATTCCTATATTAATTTATAGGGAATTTGAATTCTCGTGATATTCCTTCTAGCTACCCCGCTGGTTACCAATGGGATCAGAATAACATTGCTTAAATATTGATTTTTCTCATGGTGGCCTTGGAAATAATAATAAAAGTTGCACGCAGCAGGCATGTATTTAATTGGTTTCATTCTATTGGCCTTCTGAAATAATCCTATCAATCAATCAATCAACTCCGACTTTAAACGTGCGTGAATTCTGTCAAAGAAAAAGGTTAAAGCCCACAAATAATCTCTATATTTATCATCATCGTTGCCGTTATTTGTTTCAGAAAACATCCAGCCTTTTCTTTTCTAAGGAAATGGCAACCAATTTTGCATGATTGCTTGAGCAGGATAAGAAATCCACGTTCAAGTGTATTTTCCTGCCGCCTCTAAACTTTGGGAAAAAGAACCATGCACGCCCTGCACGTACATGTTTATAGAGCTATCCGAGTATGATCAGTCGTTTGATTATTGGACCGGATCAGTAATTCAGTGGCGTCGCCATCAACTCATCGCCTGGTGATTCAGATTGGACATGCAAGAGATCAAATAATTAAGACTCGATCAAAACCATTGCAGCCCGGTAAGTGGTTGAACTAACTGTCGAGAAAAAATATGAAAAAAATCATAGCTTATAAGATTCGAACCTGTTATATACCTTAATTTTAAAAAAATAATCACGCATTTACCACTACTTGACTCCTAGCAGTAAAATGTAAATAATGTTTAATACAACTGACAATGTGATCCCTCCAATAAACCAACTGGTTGAACTAACAATGATTCAATTAGGTTGATTATGTTTTTATTCACTTCAAATTAAATCTGATAAAAATCCAACCAGGAATATGCACGTATGTAAGTGAATGATTTATATTTTCTATCACTCGTTTAGTATCCAATACAATAATTTTTCTATGTTATATTATTTTTTTAATATGCATAATTATATAATACCCTACAAAGCAAAATCATTTAACTAACTAGAGATAAAATTTCTCTTTAACCTTAATATATATAATTAGGTTAAGAGTGATTTGCGAATTTTGTTTTATGCCCTTTAAATTCTTGTGCGTGAAGTATAAAATATGAAAGGAATGGACAAATGGGATCGATTTATGCTTCAAGGGCTCAATAATTTTAAAATGAAGTCTTTAATAGAGATAAAATGTAATTTATATATTAGAATTGGGATGTAATGCAATATAATTTTATATTAAAGTACAATAATCCATCGAAATTTAAGAAGAATTAGTGTTTTTTAACAAGGACCGCAAGTCATTTCCCCTAAAATTCATGGATGCTTGTTCTTACACATCGAAGACGACCGCAAGTCATTTTCCTCGATTTCACTTGGACGTTGTTTCTTTTCGATGTTCGGATTCCTCGCCACTTCTCGGATCAAATTTCGTTTTGGGATTTCTAGATGGTTAATAATTTATATCCTTTGATTCTGTCGTTGACTTTTCTAACCTATAACTAACGGCACTGTTTCAAACGCCGGAGCATGATAGTCCGGGTTGAGAAAACTAACACCATGTTGGAGGAACTGGGAAGGAGCATGACAAATATTAAACTAGGAAAAACATTCCTAGAAGCTAGCCTAGGCTACCTCACTATACATGTGGTGTAAGTAATGATACCAGTGTAAGCAAATAACTATAATAAAAAACCACAAAATAACATCGTAGTCGCCCACTTGCAGCTTGCATTGCGACGCTCTCTCTTAGTATTTTTTTAATAATTATTAATATATAGTCAAATACAGAAATATCACTCAGTCAACTCGATATTAACCAAAACCATGATGAAAAATAAAATAAAATAACCTGAAAGATAGTTTAGTAGATTATTCCTTTAATGTTTTATACTTAAGTGATTTTATGGTGTAAAAGAAGATAAAAAACACTATCATGACAAGCAAAAGTCATCAATTTTCCCCATAGAGGGTTTATCTTGTTAAGAAATCATTTTATTTAAAAATTTAAAATGATACATAAAGTTTTAAAATATAATTTATATTATTTTCTGACAATCAAATTTATAAACGAAAGCCTTTAATTACAAGGAGCCAATAAAAGCAAATTTACTTTTCCTTCGCCTAGCGCTCTCCATAAGTGGCATATAAATGTATTTCAGTTACGTTAATTTGTGCCTTGCAACAACAACGTTTTTGAATACACTGTACCGAGTCTCGTTCGATCGAACCTCGTATCCTGCTTGATTTAATTATGTTTTATTTTTTCTTGGAAGGATAGCTACACTGAACTTGTACGCCTTCGCTCGCTGCGAATTGTTGTCAACAAGCTAAGCCAGAAGCAGCTTATTATATTGAGAGTTCGTAACATGGATCCAATAACTCAGATTATTATATTCGATCACATGTCGTTTTGCATTATAGTTTATCTACACAGCACGCAACGGAGCTAAAATTAAATATTTAATTTGGAGAGACAACAAACATATTAAAGTCAAACAGGTATTCAAGCTTATCAACAATGGATTGATCAAGGACCGTTGACTATCGGGAATCAGCTCGAGGCTACGTCAGGATAGAAAAAAATTCTCATGATTTTTAGATAACGTTACAGAAAATGAAATCACATTCGGAAAACATAGGAAACGGGGCAGTGTGAAACCAGGCCTTTAAAGCGGGAGGGGTCTTGTTTTCTTTTTGGGCTGGGCTTTGTTGGACATTGAGCTCAATCTATAATGGGCCTATACTTTGTATTTCTATGGAGACGAAGGATATATCTATTGTCATATGTGCAAGCCCTTTTGATATTTAGGTTATGGGCTTTGCTTGGTCTTGAACGGGCTTTGGCTTTGTGAATATATAATGCCCCGGGCATTTTTTTATTCCTAATAAAATAATAAAAAGAAAAGCCACTTCTTCTATTCCCGAAGAAGGGAAGGCAATAGACGCCGAGGACCGAGGTGATTGAAAATTTGAAAACGGAGAAGGAAGACGACGACGCGCTTCTCACAGTTGAAATTCGAGAAACCATACCCCCACAATCTACATAAGTTAATCACTATATGCATAGTTTTGTTAATGATTATTGAGAAACTGCCTCATTCATTTATCTTTGTTTTGGTTTATTTATATTTTCTTGTATTTATTGATACACTTCTTCCTGCAGAAGAAAACTGCGTGTTAGTATCTGTAATGTAATCGAATACTGTTTTTTTTTCTTTTCAATTAAAAATAAAATAAAATTATTGAAGTTACATTTCAGGTAATCTGTGGTTTAATATTTTTTCAACTCACGATTGGAATAGCTTGTTAGCCATATCTTGAGTACTCAACATGGAAAGAGGATTGCTGTCATTTTGAATGATTTTGGGGAAGAGATTGAAATAGAAAGGGAAATGATAAATGAAAGAGAAGGTGGTTCTGTTGTCGAAGAGTGGGTTGAGCTCGCAAATGGTTATGTGTGTTGCACTGTTAAACATATTCAGTTCAACCACTGGAGCAGCTTGTCAGATGAAGGGAAGGTTCTGCTACCTTCTAAAACAATTTGGGAACATCGTGAAACCTTGTATGGTTTTTTTCTTAACATTTTTTCTTCTATATATATATATATATCATCAAAATAAATTATTGCCTCCTTTAGTTAAAGATCATCTAGTACAGAGCTTCGTCTAATGACATACACCTGCGTTGTCTAACCATGCCCATGGAATTCTTACCATGAAACAACAGGCTGCTAGCGATGGCCATAGAATTGCCTATATTTTTAATAATATACTGTTGGAGGTCTCTCGTTTTACGGAATAGTTTTTGTGTCTGTTTATTTTTTAGTTTCAGAAATATTTTTGAGTTTTTTTTTTTGTTTTCTTTGCTTTAAATTTAAATTTTTACTATTTTTAAATGATTTTGATGTGTTATGTTTAAATTATTTTTTAAAAATAATATTTTAATATATATTTTTAAATAAAAATAATTTTTAAAAATAACACACTATTATTTTCAGACAATCTCTTAACTAGTCAGGACATTCACACCTCTTGATACCTAAAAATTGAGCACATCACCATTAGAGAGCAAAATGGAGAGAAATTGAAATTTTATGGATATGGTGCACGTGTCGTCCGTGACCTGGGCCATGTGAACAATCGACCCATGTTGGGTTTTTAATAACCATGGAGCTAACTGCTAATTATGACCAACAACATGAAACACAACAAAGAAACTGTAATTAAATTGAAATTCCTTGTATGGTATTATGTTACAACACTGTTCTAAAAAATCAGGACATGCAATTTTAAAACTGAGTGTGTGTGTGTGTGTGTCTGTTTTCCTATGCAAATCTTCATCTACTCCAGTTCCCTAACTCTAAGTGGAAGTCAAGAACTTTTTGAACCATCGAACAGAGTCCTTGGGGTATCTCTTGAGCTTGTCCTTGTAATCCACAAAGTAGAGACCAAACCTTGAAGTGTAACCAGCTGCCCACTCCCAATTATCGAGAAGAGACCATACAAAATATCCTTTCACATTGCAACCATCTTCTCTGCAATGACCAAAACAGTAGAATAGAGTATAAGTTTGCATATAATAGCATGCTATGTATCTCAGAACATAAACGCGACGAGTGATCCATACTTGATAGAAGCTAGCAGGCTTTCCAGATAGGCCTCGTGGTATTTGATCCTTTTCGCATCCTTCAGAGCATCTTTAATGGGGGTCAAAGCGTTATTTGGATCGTCCATCCCTGTTAGGATCACAGAAAAAAATAGATTTTGTTTGCGAATTTTCTTCATGTTTGGAGATCAAGAAGAAAATACATATCAGTTTAAGAAAAATCGACACATTAATTTATACGACAAGATAAACACAAAGAAATGGTTTTGGATGCCTTTTGACAGAACCACTAATGATTAAGAAGATTACCATTTTCAGTTATAATGACCGGAGGGTTGCCGTACTTTTCCCTGATGTAATTCATCAAGCTTCTCAACCCTCGAGGTACTATGTATAGCCATATAGAATTTGCCTGCAGTTTTAGATAAGTGACGATGCTTAGTTAGAAACACTAAACCCAAAAGTGTTACAGGAAAGAGGGTGATGAATTTGTATGTATCAGAAAATGAACTGGACAAACTGAGATCCAGTGAAACTGGACTGAAGAAAGAAGAACGGAATCAGAAACAATGAGCACTTAAATGTTTCTAGCTTGGCATTGCATCCTCTTGCATGTCTTTCTTTTAGATGAATGCACATCTAATTTTGCACTCATATGACATTGTTATGTGGTCTAAATGATGAATGGAAATATTCAAGTTCAATGAGGTGCATACCCGGTCTCCAATGTGCTTCAAATTTTCACCAAATGCTGAAAAGAATAAGAGCCACATATTCAGCTGTTATTGACAGATTACATGCATACATACATATATAATACATACATACATACATACATACATACATACATACATACATACATACATACATACATACATACATACATACATACATATATATATAAAAGAATTACACTGTTGTTTCATTATCGCTACTAGTTAAAGGATTAGTTGAAAATAAATTATTTTATAGGTATCATTATCGCTATAACTCACGAAGGGTTAAGGTTCCAGAGTCTGCAAGAGAGTCATTAAGGACTTTTCCAATTAGATCCCCAAGAAGAAAGTCATTGTTTTGTGCATAAAATGTTGTGTAGTGATTGATGCCAACAAAATCCAAAGACCCTTTGACAAGAGCGACGTCATTTTTAGTAAAGTTTGGTAGTCTATCCCCTACTCTGTTTCTCATCGAGATTGGATAGTTGCCCAAGATCAAAGGTTCGATAAACCTGGAGGAAAAACATGACAAATTAACATGGATATATTTTAGGCAAGTGCTATTTCTGTACTAAGAGCTTTGATTATAGATACCAGCCAAGCTGAAAATCCTGGGCTCTTTGGGTTGCTTCAGTGTCATCTGTGGTGTTTGTTGTTGGTTCAAACCAAATTACATCAAGTGATATGCCCAGGGATCCTTGTTGTTTAGCCTGGAAAATGTAATGCAATAGATATATGATATCATTCCCGAACTTAGCACCAATAAAAATATAAAATACAATATAGGGTAAGAACAAAAAATGAAGAAATAAGGCAAGTTGTGCCTCCTCGATAGCTCAGAACAATATATATTGCCTTTACCTTGTACGTTTTCCTGTAAATATCTGCCACAGTCCCATGAGAAAGAAGCATGTTGTGGGCGACTATGTAGGGCTCAGTCGCTGAATTTCCTTTGTGGCAGAAGAGGTGGAGAAAGATAGAACATCTTCCTGGTGCATGGAGACCCACATCATAACCCTGAATAGCAACTGTATGAGGCTCATTGAATGTGATCCAATGTTTTACTCTGTCCCCATAATTCTCAAAACACGTCTCTGCGAATGATGCAAAGTCCTTTCTGTAAATGACAAAAATCATGTCAACAACCAAAGTCATAAAGGTAATACTAATTTCGTATTTGCAAATTACGAGAACAATCTTTTACATGATCTGGGGGCTGAGCCAACCATTATATCTGTCATGCAAGGCTTGAGGAAGGTCCCAATGGTATAAGGTCACATAAGGCTCAATTCCTACAAATTTTGTGTAATAGAAAGAATCCTTTAGAATTAGAAACCTTTGATCACCAGAGGACTATACTTTGTAAGTACATGAATCTGATCACCAGAGGATTGGATGTAAGGGTTTACCTTGAGCAAGTAAAGCATTGACGAGTTTGTTGTAATGATCAACTCCTGCCTGATTGATTTTCCCTGTTCCATCTATATAGAGATCCATAGTAAGAAACTTTTCTATGTCATAGCAACATGTCTATATAAAAGGGTGCTGGTTTCTTCTTTCGATTGTCTGTAAAAGTAAACTTTACATATAGAACGCGCTTATTATACTATTCTTATTATGACACCACTCATGGAAATGAATAACTGTGATTTACAAAAAGAAAAAAAAAGAAGTTGACATACTGTGATGAAACTTACTAGGATATATTCGAGACCAAGAAATTGAAAATCTGTAGGCATCCATTCCCATATCCTTCATGAGTTTTATGTCTTCCTGATTCCAATAACGATAAAGTCAATTGTTTAGACGTATATCTATCTCTATAGTAAAATGTTTCAAAAAGCTAAAGAAGACATGGTATAATTGCTGGGTTTTTTTTTTGACCCGATGATGTAGCATGCTATGACCGAGTTTCATATCTACAAGCAATATTTAGTATGAGAAGACGTACATCAAAAAGGTGGTATTGATCCACAGCCTCATCAGCATTGCTGAAATCAATTATCTTGCCTGCAGGACCAAAATACCTAAATAAGCTTACTAAAAGAAATATTAGAGATTTTTGACTGATAACTCCCAACTTCAGTGCTGGTTTTTGATAAACTTATTAATGATTGCAAGGTCAAACACTTCAACAAGTTTGAAGCTGATTGACGAGCATTCACAGAACACAGATTCCATATCAACTGGTAGCAAGTTTGAACAGAAAAGCAAAAATTACTTAAATACTGCCTCGATGTGATATCCAGGACTGCACTACTTCTAAACTAAGATTTGATCAAACAATTTAAACTGAAATAGTTTTGCAATAAAACAGAAGGGGTCTTGATTATCAGTTACCAGAATAACCCTCAACTAAGAGGGGTGAAAATTAACTAGAATGTGTTTATCTTGATTGTTTTTCTAGTCATAAAATGCTTAGTAGAATACACACTTTTTAATCATTATGGTGGCCTTACACACACATAACCAGAACGAAAAACCTAGCAGACAAGTGTAGACTTAAATCCGCTAATTATTTTGCACCACTTACTGCATTAGATTAATTTCCACTGCGAGTTCATTTGAATTACAATTCCATTAAACTATGGTGTTTAAATTGATGCTAATTATTTTGTTTCAATTATAGCATCAAATTAATTTCCATTGCCAATTCATTTGAATAACAATTCCGTTAAACTATGGTGTTTAAATTGATGCTAATTTCTTTTACTATTTTGATGCAGTGATCATGCCTAGTTCAAATGCTAGAAAATTAAAGGGTGTTTTATTTTTTAAAACTATTTTTAACATTAACCCAACAAAATAATTTAAAAATATTAAAAAATAATAGTTGCACCACAATCCCAAATATCCCACTCTAACGGATCCTATCACAGTTCAAACTTTGTGATTGTTTTGATATTGTATTTTAAAAGTGTTTTTTTTTAAATAATTTTTTTTACTATTATTTTGATGTTCTGATATAAAAAAATGATTTTTGAAAAAAAAAACATTATTTTATATTTTTTAAACAATTTTTTTTTTTAAAAAATAACCCCAACCAAACTTACAAACAAGTGTAAATTACCAAAAGTATGTGAAAATGTGTCCCAAATACTTGGTCCCCTTCCATCCTCTTTCACTGCTCCTTCATACTGCAAATAAAACCAATTAAGATCAATAATATATATTTGAAATAATTAATTAACATCACATTATACTGCAGGAAGCTCTTGTGGCCTTTCTGCATGGCGGGAAGATTTCTGTGCAAGGAGCAACATCTGCTTGAGGATAGATCATATGCGTGGAAGCAATATCCAAGGAAAAAAAGAGAGGAATAATCCAAGTACCGACAGTTTGTCGTCCAAAAAGTCGGCTATTTTTAGCTTATTCGATTTATGTAGATAATGGTGAGGTTTTTTTTTTTCACAGTAAAAAAATAGTAAAATAACAAGAGAAAAAATATTTGGGGATATAATATATTTTGGTCTTAACAAGGATGCAATAGGCTATGCTCGAGCTGGGCAAGTTGAAGTGCCCAAGACAAAAGTATGCTGGTTGTGTGAATTATGGTTTTTTCTAGGCAATTAGAAGCTGAAAACATTGCTCTTGAAAATATTTCTTGATTGAATCACATTTTTTATTGCAACTTGCAAGTTGCATGTATCATTTGCAACATGCAAATCTCAAATGATACTTGCAATTTGTAAAAATATGATAGTTTTTAATTATTTTTTGGACCACTATTTTTTATTTTATTTTGATAGGGTAAAAATAATCCCTTTTTCTAAAATTGATTTTTTTTGGATTCAAGGAAACTATATCCTTAAAAAAAATATATTTTATGGGTTCAGGTGAGTGAGTTAAACTCAGGCTGTCCCAGGCTCTTACAAGTGGTGCATACCCTGACTTGAACTCAAGATCTCTTGTTCAGATCTCAAACTCTTTGTCATTATGCTATGCTTCCTGGAGACTTTTCCTAAAATTGATACCAAATTGTGAACTCATTGATCAGGGTTTCTCATTTTTCCTTCTTTTTATACGTAGGACACCAAACCAAATCAGTTGAATTAACAAGTAACCAACGTTTCAATCACAAAACATAAGTACATGATTATGAAATAATCAAATAAACTTTCATATTTAGTATACAAATTTCAATCTCAAATTATAGAAAAGCAATAATATAATTTTTATAGTTGTTATCTGCAATAGAATCTTGCTAAAATTGCCCGAACTTTGGACTGTGTTGGCATCCTGAGCAGAGAGAAAAAAAAAAAAAAAAACATAAACGAGGGGCTATTTACGTATGTTACAAAAGACAGTGATTTTTTTGTCAAAAAATCAGGGAAATAACAAATAATCATCTTAAAACGTGTCTGTGCCTCTACTCCTTTTATATAGTATACTTGACATTATGATAATAGTTAGTTTTTAAAATGTTTTTTTATATTAAAATATATAATTATTTTCTGTTATTTGACCTCAAAACATCAAAATAACATGAAAAAATTATTTAATTTAGAATAAAATAAAAATTATTTTTTTCAAAATTCAAAAACAAGCTTAGTGTACCAAAAACTACTTAATTTAGAAAAAAAATACGTCCCTGAAAAAACAAGAAAATAATTATAGCGTCTCTAAATTACGAGAAACCCTACAAATGGTACTTGCCAAAAACCAGCCAACAGGCATCTACCTAAAGAGTAAAGGCAGAACGCAATCCGCTAGAAACATTAAACGGCACGGCTAGCATGTCACGTCGAAATGGCACCACCAGGAAAGTTCAAGACAAATGCACTCTAAACAACAACCAGTTGCAAGTCATTTTCTAAGAAAAAAACCACCATGTAAGCATCGTTGGCAGAGCTTGCTTTAAGCATCGGTGGGTGAGTTTGGTAATGTTTAAACTCAGAAAGAACACGCGCACATTCCCAAGAACATTTTCTTTCCCTCTGAATGTGATCGGGCTCTCTTTTTCAATCGACAGGAAGAATAAAAGAGAGAAAATATGCTTCACTGGCTTTTTCAAGAAGAAATTAAGCAGGAGGTGTAGTTAATTAGTGAAGAGAAATTACACAAACCTGGAAAGCAGAAGAGGCTGTTCCAAAGACAAAACCCTTTGGAAAACTTGCCCTGTTAATCTGTGACAAGCATGTCTGAATCTCAAAAGCTACCAGCACTGCCATGATCAAGGCAATGCGGCCTCTTCCCAGTAGCATCCTGTATTGCCGATACAGAAATCGATTTGGTTAATAATGAGAGTTTTTAAATCTTTACCGAGACATAGTCTGGCTTGGAGTTAGCTAGCTCGTACGATCTGGGTTGTGGTACGTGAAAGGTGATAATGAGATGGTGCTGGATCGATGTCTCTAGTTTTCTTAAGATGACTTGAAAATGGTGATGGTTTGGGGATCATTATATAGGGTGGTGGTGGTGGTGGTGGTGGAGGAGGGGTGTTGGGCATTGAAGTTTTGAAAGTCCTACATTCACACGTTTGTGTATATTCCACAACAAGCCTTCATTGGATTTGCTTTACGATAATTGAGATTTTGTTTTACATAAAATATTGTCTTACTCGTTTTGGAAATGCTTTTGCTGACAGCCACACACTTTTTAAAAAAGAATTAATATGCTGAGGTACTGTTGGATGGGGATTTGGGATACCACATCCCAATATTTATTTATAGGGAATTAATCGCAGATTGAATTTTTCTTTTTTTATGATATATTTTTCCTTTTATTTTGTGACGAGAAATAATAATAATAATAAAAGTGGCAGCAGGGATATATTTTAGTTTAGTTGTAGTTTGACTTGCCGATCCCAACTGACAATTGCCTGATAATTAAGCACATGAAAAATATAAATAGTCGGCTGGTAATCGATTCCTTTCTGTGCTGTCGCATGAAACCCTTGCTGTCTCATGGAAGAGATGTCTTGGGTCGATCAACGATTTAGAAACATCATATTTTTTGAATTTGTTTTGCCATCAGATCATACACTGTTACAGAATAAACCATTTTTGCATGATTGCTTGAGCAGAATAAGGAATCCACGTTCAACTGTATTTTCCTGCCGCCTCTAAACTTTGGGAAAAAGCACCATGCACGCCCTGCACGTACATGATTATAGAGCTATCCGAATATGATCAGTCGTTTGATTAGTGGACCGGATCAGTAATTCAGTGGCGTCGCCAGCAACTCATCGCCTGGTGATTCAGATTGGACATGCAAGAGGTCGAACAGTTAAGACTCGATCAAAACCATTGCAACCCGGTAGGTAACTGGTTGAACTAACTGTCGAGAAAAATATGAAAAAAACATAGCTTATAAGATTCGAACGTGTTATATACCTTAATTTTAAAAAATAAAATCATGCATTTACAAAGGTTAAGAGTGATTTAAACGTAATTTAAATATTAGTAGTGGGATGTATTGTAATATATTTTTATATTAAAGTACAATAATCCATCGAAATTGTAGAAGAATTAGTGTTTTTAACAAGCACTGCAAGTCATTTTCCTCGATCTCCATTGGACGTTGTTTTTTTCGACGTTCGGATTCCTAGAAGCATGATAGTCCGGGTTGAAAAAACTAACACAATGTTGAAGGAAGGAGCATGACGAATATTAAACTAGAAAAAAACATTCCCAGAAGCTAGCCTAGGCTACCTCACTATACATGTGGTGTATACGCAAATAATTATAATAAAAAAACACCAAAATTACATCGTAGCCGCCCACTCGCAGCTTGCATGTGCGACACTCTCTCTTAGTATTTTTTTTTAATAATTATTAATATATAGTCAAATACAAAAATATCACTTGACTCAACTTGATATTAACCAAAATCATGATGAAATAGCCACAAAAAAAAAAAAAAACTTGTACGGTAGTTTAGTAGATTTTTCCTTTAATGCTTTATACTTAAAGTGATTTTATGTTGCGAAAGAAAATAAATAAATAAAACTATCATGTCCCCGGTTATTTTTGAAATAACAATGCACTCGCGGTGAAAACAATTATCTCAACTCCCATGCCTAGTTTAAGGGAGTGTGTAGAAAATATTTTTGAAAAAAAATATATATTTATTTTTTATGTTAAATTATTTTTTTTTATAATTTTAGATCATTACTATGTGTTAATGTCAAAAATATTTTTTTTAAAATAAAAAAATATATATTTTATTATATTTATAAATAAAAACCACTTTAAAAAACAACCTCAATCACACTTCCAAACAATCACTAAATATTTTGTTAGTGAAGAGTGAATTCATGATTTTATTATTTTAATAAATAATATTTTATGATTAGATGCATAATAATTATGTGAACAGTTTTTTTCATACGGATCTGGCCCTAATATTCCGTCCTTGTAAATATTATATAACAAGCAAAGGTCATCAAATTTTCCCAACAGTATCGGGAGTACCATAGGTCACTTCCATAAATTGGATTAAAGAAATTATTAATTTCGAGATTAGAAATCTTATAGTTTTTTTTTTTTTTTTTGGACATCAAAAGACCATTTATTCTTTAGTCACGAGTTAAACCCACTCAAATCAATAACTTAAACAACAAGCAGCAAGGCGTGTTGATTTTATGCACTAGGAATAGGATCGTTTCGTCCCCAAGAATAGTGACATATAAAAAACGTACAAGTTACATAATAGATCTTGATTTCAAATCAAAACATATATTTTTTATAAAAAAATAAAATAATCAGAGTTTTATATTTTGAAAAATAAAATTTACTCATATATATATATAAAAAAAAAGGAGGATTGTTTAGAATCAAATTTTTAAACGAAAGCCTTCACAAGTAGCCATTAAAAGCAAATTTACTTTTCCTCCGCCTAGAATTCTCCATGTGGCATATAAATGTATTTCAGCTACCTTAATTTGTGCGTTGCAACAACAATGTTTTTGTGTATACTGTACCGAGTCTCGGTCGATCGAACCTCGTATCCTGCTTCATTTAATAATGTTTTATCCTTTCTTGGAAGGATAGCAACACTAAACTTGTACGCCTTCGCTCGCATGCGAATTGTTGTCAACAAGCTAAGCCAGAAGCAGCTTATTATATTGAGAGTTCGTAACATGGATCCAAGAACTCAGATTATTATATTCGATCGCATGTCGTTTTGCATTATAGTATATCTAGTCAAAAAAACCCAGCACGCAACGGAGCTAAAATTACATATTTAATTTGGAGAGACGACAGACAAATTAAAATCAAACGGTTATTCAAGCTTATAAACAATGGATTGATCAAGGTGTTAGGAATAGCAGCAGTGTAACACACAATATTTACGAGATTCGGCAACTTGTCTACTCCACGGAGCTACTACTTTGTATTAAGCAAATAATAATACAAATACAAGGAGGAGTAAAAACTCAACTCAACTCTCTCTAGCTCTCTCAACACAGCACATTCAATTGTGTTTTTCTTGTCTCATTAAGCTCTAAGAAGGTCCTCTATTTATAGCAAGTGTAGGGAAACAATCTTCTTTATAAGTCAATAGTTGGCCACCAAGAAATACCAACTTTATCATTTTCAACAATAATAGAAAGATAAATTTCACACCATTGTGCAGGTTTCAAACCATTGTGTTCATACTTCAACACAAGGACATTGGTGTAGCATGATCAAATTAATTTTTATTCCTTTTAAGATTTAGGTTTTTAGATGTTTTAATGAAGACTACATAAACTTTAATGTTTTTTTCAATTACATTAGGGCTCCTGCCTTCTTGTTTCACAGTGGCCCTGGTAAAAGCCAAACTATTTTTATTTATTTATTTATTTAATTTTTTTTTTTTTTGGGGGGGGGGTTCAAAATTAACCAATGGTATATCACGTGTAAATAATCTAGTAACGTATACCAGTGACATGTAAAAATTATA
The DNA here is from genome assembly GCA_027405865.1 of Salix purpurea. Taxonomy (NCBI): domain Eukaryota; kingdom Viridiplantae; phylum Streptophyta; class Magnoliopsida; order Malpighiales; family Salicaceae; genus Salix; species Salix purpurea. Next base: position 5,469,888 of record JAOWLH010000012.1, on the reverse strand, counting down.
GTGGGGCCGTAGCCTAAGCCTGTTTTTGAATGGTTCTTCACCTCTACCATTGACTATCGGGATTCAGCTCGAGGCTACGTGACGAAACAAAATATTCTCATGATCTTTAGATAAGATCGGTTTTGTATCTGAGATAACCTCAAAGAAAATGAAATCATCATCGGAAAACATAGGAAACGGGCCGGTGTGAAACCAGGCCTTTAAAGCGGGAGGGGTCTTGTTTTCTTTTTGGGCTGGGCTTTGTTGGACATTGAGCTCAATCTATAATGGGCCTATACTTTGTATTTCTATGGAGACGAAGGATATATCTATTGTCATATGTGCAAGCCCTTTTGATATTTAGGTTATGGGCTTTGCTTGGTCTTGAACGGGCTTTGGCTTTGTGAATATATAATGCCCCGCATTTTTTTATTCCTAATAAAATAATAAAAAGAAAAGCCACTGCCTGTATTCCCGAAAAGAGAAGGAAACAGACGCCGATGACCGAGGTGATTGAAAATTTGAAAACGGAGAAGGAAGACGACGACGCGCTTCTCACAGCTTGATAGCCATATCTTGAGTACTCAACATGGAAAGAGGATTGCTTTCATTTTGAATGATTTTGGGGGGAAGAGATTGAAATAGAAAGGGAAATGATAAAAGAAAGAGAAGGTGGTTCTGTTGTCGAAGAGTGGGTTGAGCTTGCAAATGGTTGTGTGTGTTCAGTTCAAGCACTGGAGCAACATGTTTAGATGAAGGGAAGGTTCTGATACCTTCTAAATACTTTATCTGTCTCCATTGTATGATCGACCTAAAAGATGACAGTGGATTGCTTTATTGTCTTCTGCCACTCTTTTTTGTCTGATTTTTCAATCATACTTTATTTTAACTTTTAGATTTGGTGATTTTGTCCTGCTTCTGCTTTGCGATCACTGCTAGAACAAAACAAAAAAGAGAGACGTAGAGTAAAATAACATTATTCATTGAACAATTGCATTCATCAGGTTGTTTCGCAGGATCATTTTAGGATCCTCTCACTGTATGTTGGGTTTCTAGTGTAGATAAGGAGAGGGCGTGAATATGTGGGTAAGCATATTCTTGTTTGAATATATAGCCGGGAGAACGAGACCTCCTCTTCTTTTACTTAGAGGGAGTAGGAAAGATCATAAAAGTGAAAGTATCCATCACTGTTGGAAAGTGGAGGGAAAGAATTGGGTTAATTTTATAGAGTATTGTATGAAATCGCCAATCATATCATTTCCCTCCTTGCAAATTGTAAATCTAGTTTCTTGCCCTGCGAACACCCTACTTTTGGGTTCTGGATTTTTTTTTAATGGGATTTGGGGCTATGAAAATTCTGCAATCCCCCTTCCTTTTACTTTCAAAAACCTTCCTAGAAAATTGAAGAATTAATATCCTTATCTTCCCTTCCCTTTTTCTCTTAAACCTTCCCATTCTAACGAAGTGTTTCTGAAAATAAGAGTTTGTCAATAAAATTCCCTTGATCAACACTGTTAGGCTTATAAGTTATGTCACAACTTAATAATCTCACTATCCTGGTTTTTTTTTTTTTGCCTGTAGACTTGATCTTATATTGCTTGAGACTACAGGGCTGGCAAATCCTGCTCCACTTGCCACTGTTCTTGGCTGGACGGATCTATTGGAATCAGCTGTCAAGCTTGATTATATAATAATTGTAAGTTTTGTTTTTGACAATTCAATTATTGTCATCACTTGTCTGTGTGTTTTGGAGTGTAGGTTGTTAATCTTTCATTTCCAGCCTTTTCAAGTATTTAAACTGTCATCGTCATTCTCCCTAATAAATCTGTTTGTTGAATTGTGCCAGTACTCAGCAGCTAAAAAAAAATAGATATAGATATAGATGGTAAACAATAATACAAGAGGCACAAATTTTATGACATTTTATTCAACAGTAATGCTTGTGCTGTGCATGCTTCCTAGAAAAAGCCTGGGAAAATTGAAGGAAAGAAATATTTGAGAAAGGAAAATAAAGCCTGTTTCCTTCTATGGATATCTAGGAAAATCAGAGGAAAACATTTTTTCAAGTGTATTTATAAAGAGTTTAAAATAGAAGCTTATTTCATGATCTAAGTTATCTTTAAGAGACTTCCTATGCTCCCAATGAATATTTCTTCAATTTTTGGTAGGAAACACGAATTCTCACCCAGCACAAAGCTCACCTACTTTGCATTATTTTTTTCTTTTTGGTCTCTTCCCTTGTTTTTTGTTGCCCAAAGACAGGGATATCATTGCACTTGCCTTCCAGGCACCTTGTGGTGTTAAGCATTGATGTGCATCCTAATGCTATTTTTCTTTTTTGTTATGATTATTACCGCTTACTGTTGCATCTCCCTCTCCATGCCTCCATCTCTCTCAACAAATTCTGCTTGCATAGGTTGTGGATGCCAAGGACCCTTGTTTTCAGCTCAACTAGCTTCCATATTCATCTACATACCCTGAAGCATTTCTTCAAAGTTCAAATAGCATCTGCGATAATTCTCATTTTATTATCTTTTCTTCTAACAGGATTTGGCTGCCTGATTTATGCCATGTGGAGGTTCGTATACATATGCACGCGCTTTTCTAATATCCATGCACATGTAATTTGCAATTGTATAATCCATGTGATTGCTTCCTTTCCTATTTGAGTTTTTTGGTGATATTTTGATGCATAAGATTTCAATAGCCTACAAGTTCTTTGTTCTATTTATTTATATATTTACTGTATCAAGGTTGATTTGGGGAGGTTCTGGAGAGGCTTCGAAGGAATTAGAGAATGAAATACACAAGATTAACTCCCTTGCTAGTATGATTCATTCTGTTCAGTGTCAAGTAGACTTTTCTAAGATACTGAATGGCCAGGCATATGATTCTAAGGCAAGTAATATAAAGCTTTGCCCCTTTTTTTTTACAGTTACATAATTTTCATTTCTGTACTGATTTTTATTTCAATGGATTTTTCTTGAATATTTCGGCCCTTGGATCGTAGCATTTTGGTTAATTGGAAGCAATATTAAAGCAAAACAAGTCTTTATCTACCAGCAATCTTCACGATTCAAGAGCGCAAGCTTTTTGTATCTGCGTGTCACAGAAGGTTGATGTTGGTAAGGTTGGTTATTGGAAATTGATCATCATCATGCCGAACCAAGTTGTCATGATGTGCGTACTCTTATATCCAATATATTAAAGCCATGCCATTTTCCCCAAAAGCATGTGCACCAGGACTTCAAGGCATGTTATTCAAATGCTAAGCGGTAAACTATAAGAGGCAAAACCTTGATAATTTTTCTTTGAACCCTAATACACCCTTGAAAATCGATCTTGCTTCAAACAATAATCATCAATTGGTGACTTAAATAATGTAAACAACGCTTATTTAAGTCAGTCTCACCCATCCCATCGTTTCTTTTACAAGGCTGGCCTCATGGTTTTTATGAGAACCGATGGTTTTTGATGAAGTTAGGACCTGTTAATATAAGCCTATTTGAGATTGAGATGGAGAAATTTTATTTTTGGCACATCATTCACACACGCACATATATCTTGCAGTTCCTTTTTTAGCTTTAAATATATATTTTTGGATCAGAACCTAGATTACGATCAACCGTATTAGACGAGGAGAATATTGTCCAAATAAAAAGAATAGAGAAAAAATATATGAAAAAAGATAAAAGGGCTGCAAAAGCGAGCTGACAAGGTGAAAGATAAAAAGGTCTCCATAACATTTCTAAAGGTGATGCAAAGTTCACATAAAATATTAATACCAAACACGAGGTGTAGTTTCTAGAATTAAAATTGAAGTGAGATCAGTTTTTACTATAAAAAAATCAAGTTGGTGAGTTTTTAAGAGTTATAACTATTTTTTTAATTTTTCAAATGTAGTTTGCCACGAAATCCTGCAAAAAACTCATAGCAGTACAGATCTAAGATGAGAAGGTGGGGGGTGGGGGAGCGGAGAAATGAAGACATTTCAGATGGACGTTTACACGGTGCAGACTACAAATTGTGACCTTAAATTGAATGCTGGGTAGCAAACAGCGTGAAAAACGAGGTCCACGTACCTGCCGTGCATTATACATATTAACATCAATAACATGAAATCAATATCGAAATGTGGATTTGACATAAATACCATCTTCTAGAAAGCGCGCATCAATGTGAGCGACATATACCTGATGCAGAAGCACATGCATATCAACGTCGGGTACTGCATGCCAGCGGGTTGGAGTGGAGGAGTCTCCTGCTCATGGAACATGGACGTCAGCCACAGCAATGGAGCACCATCTCTGCACTAAATACACTACTGCCTGGACGTATATATATATGGGGAAGGTTTAGTTTATAGACCACAATTAAAGGGAGGCTGCTTAAACACTTGGGAATAAAAAGAAAATGCAGTAAACATCGATCATCTCTGCATCTATTAGAAATCTTAATTGAAATCGACCATAGAACGTGCGTGGAGTTTCAAAACGGGAATAGACAAATATCGGTGGATTGAGAGAAGAAAAAAGCAAAAGTATTTATTCAAATTGCTTCTGGCCACGCATACTTTCCTCTCTTCAAGTCCACATTCTTCCGAAATATCTTTTTGAGTACATCACAAGAGGGCATAAGAAAGAGTTCGATTATCACCATGTACCAAGTATATATTAGATTGTTTGTTTTCTTGGGTGCTCTATGACTTTGTTATCACGAGGTGGAAATTATTAAAAAAAAAAAAAAACATGTTGCTTTTCCAGCCAGATAAAATTTTACAACAACTACACACAATAAATCTTAAGCAATAGGACAGGATGAGTTTGGAGCCATTCAAATGTATACATGACGGTATAATTAATGATGTATTGCTACCAGGAAACATGTACACGGTGCACCTCACGAGCGTGATATAGACCCACCACCGCAGTATTTCGATTAGAATTTGTGTAGCCAATCTTAAGATAAATATATATATTTCAGTGCTAGCTAGTTGATCATCGAAAAAACGACTCTTATTAATGAAACTAGAAAATTGAAATAGAATAATCCATCCCATTCTTATGCTTGCCTTTTCTCAACAATTTTTCCATAAAAGTTATAACCTTCTTTAATCATACAATCTTAGATACAAAAATCCTTAAACTATACTAACAACCAATATCAATTATCAATATAGAGTTTAGACATGCAAGAAAAATCGATGCATGAAATTTGTAGTCTAGACAGCTGGATGCTTTGTGCATATTCAGAATCCATCCTCCGTTATTTTCTTTTAATTAGAAAAAAATCATGACGAAACATTTTTAGCAAAAGGTTGTCTTGAAGTTGATTTTTCACCAGATAGATTAAATATATAAACATTTCGGTTTTGTCTAATCTTAGTTTTGTATTATGCTAATATTATTGAGTGTTTGTTTGATTTTGTGATAGTTTTTGTGATACCAAAAGTAGCGCAACCTTCGAGATTCTCATGCAAGAGGCTTTATAAATCATAAGTAAATTTATTAAATTACAACTACATGGATAATCTAGTAAATATATTTTTGAATAAGATACACAAGTTTAAGTTTAAGAAAAAAGTTTGATCATGTCAAATGACATGTATAAAAACAAGTATAATTTTTAATTTTATTTTTAGATCGAACTCATTTTTTTCTAAAACAAATACAAACTCAAATTTATAGTGGGTGGACTTCCTATAACTAGCTAGATCTATAATGCCTTCAAATTAGTCTTTTCTAGCATTATTATTATTATTATTTAATTTCGGATTTATATTTTAATAAAGGAAAAAAGTGTAAAGGCCCTTCAAGGTTTTTTATAACTAGTTGTCACAATTATGCACTAAAAAAGAAAATTTAAAGGTTGGGCTACTCCTAGTAGGTAAACCTTTTAAGATTTATTCTATATTTTATTTTTATGGATTGTGCCATCCTTAACAACGTAACCCTTTATTTATTTTTTATTAATTTATTACACTAGCAAGAGGTGCACAACAATCGAATTGCACTACTCCTGCTAGACCTACCTCGGTTGTATTTTTTTTTTCCTGATAGTGGCATTTTGAGAGAAAAAAAACTATTGATCGTTTATGAAAATATAACTTGCCTCACTTCAGGAAACAATACACAATAAATGACCCGTGGAAACAGAATATTCGAGGAATAATTAGAGATAACTAAACACAGAATGTCTATATAAATACATAGGATCTAGACATGTAATTACATAACCAAATCTCCCGAAAACTAATCTAGCTAGTTGCTAGCGTGATGGTGTCCATGGCAGCTAGCTGTGGAGTATGTAAACTACTTCATAAACGACCTGGAGGGTTAGAGGTGGTTCGCAAGAACAATAATACTTCCCTAAACCATCCTAGACTCTCAAGTATGTTTCAAGGCGTCCTTTTGCTGGGCATTGTCCGTGGATGCTAAAGAAAAGGAGGTTTGATTGATTATCTGTGGACTTCATGAGCTGAACCTGGAGAGGTTTTATAATATATATGTGCAATTAGATATCCAATTAGTTGCACTGATTTAAATATGGCATATCACTAAATGAAGGGTGCTAGAACTATTTCTCCTACTGACGTTTGATTTTTGGATGAAAGTTGATTTTAGAAGAATGCTATTGATGTACTCGTGCTCACTCTCACACACGCCAAGACTGGAAAGAATGGAGAAGGTAATAGATATTCATGCAAATACGGTAAATTGAAGCATACGAGTTAAGTTTATATATTAGTTCAAGGCAGGTAATGTGTACCGTTCTCAATCTGATCATCGCATTCCAGGAGGCACAATGTCCCCAAGCAATCCTTCATCTGTTGGAAGCTGGGGAGCTGGTGTCGACACTGTACTGCATTCTCTTGCTCCGACCGGTAATGGATGTGACTGTGCCACAGTACTCGGAAGATTTTCTCGGGGCATTTGCATTCCAGGGTAGTAAAATTGCGACATCGGAGGAGTCATGTGACTGGCAAATGTAGCTTGATGACAGATGATTCCTCCTCGAGGGAAACCAACAGTATGGTGACAGTGCTGGCCTTCATATGTGGTGATCACAGTGGTGGGATCTTCAGACGACCGCTCAACCCTTTTTTTCACGGTGCATTTGCTATTTGTGCAGCGATAGTAGCTCCTGAGGCATATTGATGTGTGAGAAGGAGCAAAGTAAGAAATTAATTAAGCCTTTTGTTTTGGTATTGATTTTCCAGAGAACATCGATTATGCATCATCAGAGATAATGATGACTGTATTAGGAAACGGACAGTAAATTGATAAGAGAGGAAAAGTTACAGACCTGGGAAATGGACTATTTTTAACTGCCTTCTGTCCATATTTCCGCCATCTGTATCCATCTTCAAGATGATCAACTTCGCTTTTGGTCATAAATGCAAAGCGTGGCTGCCGGATTCTTTTCTGGCCCTTCTTTTTAACCGCGCTCCTACAAAATATTTCACCTACAATTATCAAAATAAACACAAAATCCTGATTTAAAAAAAAAAAAAACGATGAAGTACGTAGATGCTTGTGCTAATTCATAATTGACAGCAAACATATTAACCACACACTTTAAATTATCTTCCAGTTATACTATATTTCTCTCTGGAAATCAGTAGCCTACTGATTAGCCACAATAAGATCAATTCAGTCTAAATACTTGTAATTTCTAGTAAGATTGGTCCTAAATGGACAACTACTTATCTTTCAAATATTCGAAGGGAAGTACTCAAGGGGGAATTACTTGTAAGTCACCTCATTGACAATATATGTCTATAGCACAATGGGAGAGGCAAAGTGAAATGGTTTGATGGTCGTCTTAAAAGCTTGAGAAATGGAAATGAAAAACGAAACGAGAACTCCAAAAAGCTGTTTGCAAAAATAAAATTTGAGTACAAATGAAGTCATTTCAGCACCATTTATTCAATTCTAGTGTTTGAAAAGCTTTAAATAATATAAATGAACTACAGTTAATTAAAATCACAGGTTTTTATAGATATATAAATCATATTAAAAACAAAGTGATTTGCTTCATAATTGATCCATTAATAATAAATCATTTTCTCCCCCTCTCACTAGCTCTTACACAGGTGCTCGGAATGATTTTTTTTTTTAACGGATGAGAACAAGTTGGGTAGATGTAGCTTATATAATTCAATTAAAATAAACTCTACAATTTTAAAACCTATTTCAAACAAAAAGAATGCAATTTGCAAATCGAATCATTAGCTGAAAACATTTTTCTAGTATATAATTGGTAAATTAACAAGTAAGAAGAGCTTTTTGAGAAAGAAAAGGGAAAAAAATATAGCTTATACACACACACTATCCTTGATCTAACTAAAACATGTTAACATAGGCCTGCAAAAATCGTATTCACTGAGCTGCATGCTCTAGCCCTACACAGAAGATTAAATTGAAAATCTCAAATCCTCTAGCATAAATGATATCAAATGACCAGGTTTATAATTTATACATGTTGATTATTTACAACTGAAAACTATGCAACAATGTTGTAATTTCAATTTTCTCAGCACATCAATGATTGACCAATACTAGCTGGAGAATGATAGAAGAGCTTGGTGTGCAACATGATCGATCGTATGGTTTAGGATCATGATGAATACAATAATTGATAGATTAAGAAGAAAATCTTTGTCATGAACTCCACCCAGAATGAGAAACGTCAAGATGGTAACTTCAAAATAACAAAGCAAAAATGAAGCATCAATACTAACTCGTTAAGAGAGCAAATTCGTGATGCAACTTGGCTGACACGTTTCGCATTCGAAATGATTATCATCTACACCTCCACTATCCTAAGGGGGGATGAATATAGAACATAAAAAAAGCAGCAGACGGATTTCTGATGTGGAAAAAATAAAATAAAATCAGAAGAGAATCTCTATCTAACCTTATTTGAAACAAAAAGCAATGTGTATGCAAGTAAATCAACAGAAGCAAGCAACCGTTTCCCCTATAATTCTCCATCTATTGATAGTGTTTTATGTTAACAAGAAAGATAATCCCTAGCTGAAAAAAATATTCTTCAAATGTATGTGCAGTGCTAAAAGTTAGAAAGCACGCCATTCCCGCCGCAATGACGGCGGTGTTCATGGCTTCGCTCACTCATGCTTCTCATTTTAACTTTATTCAATTCAATTACCTCATCTAACCCCGCACTTTTCTCGAATTACGAAGCTACCTCATAACAAACAACTCGTATGAACCACATAGCATCTCCTTTTTTATTTTTACCGTTTCAATATCGCACGGACGCGCACATTGCGCGCACACACTCTTTGAAAGCAGAATAAAGAAATAAAGTTTTCAACTAGGAGGACAATTCGATTCTTTTTCTGATTTTATCCCTGATCACTAGTTTACTATTTTAAGTGCAAAATCTATCTATCATTTCTCCCCTTAAAAATCGAGTTATTTACACTATTAACCAGAATTTTCATGGCTACTTGGATATTCAAACAGTTGAACTCACGGTATCTCAGGCGGTTTCCCGCCGGAGTCCGTAGACTTCTCGGGTGGATCCTCGCTGGAGCTCGATGATACTGAAGGATAATTCGAAGTTGAAACGCTACCACTAGACCTTACCGGACCTGCTCCTGATGATCGCTGAATCTCTAGGTTTCCTGCCAAATCGGACCTCTCTTCTTCTACTACCTGATCTAGGCCCTTGAACCTGGATGGTTCATCCGGTTGAAGATTCCATCCGAATTCGCTGAGTATGGAGCTCTCTCGGTCGTTAGAGAAGAAATAATTGACACTATCCGAGTCATGACCGAGTGTCCAGCTTGACTCGCTGGTGAGCTCAGTCCCTGGATCAAGATTACTTTTATCGTCCATGAAATGGTCTGCGGAGATCTATAGAAAAAAGGTAATGAGTTCTGGAAGAGAATCGAAGAGCTGATTCTAGCGATAAAAAGGAGAGAGTGAAATTAAGGCTGAAAAGATAGGAGGAGGAGGAGGAGGAGAGGGAGCGAGTGAGGATTTTAGAGAGGGAGAGAATTAGGGTTTTGGGGGAAGTGTGATAAGAAAGGAAGTTCGTTGTGTTGGGAAAGACGCGTAGTTTTTGAACTCTCTTTTAAGGGTTCGAAGAAAGAAAACTTTTTGTCCCGTCAAAATATATATAAATCTTTTTTTTTTCACCGAAAAGATTCAAAGAAGGAACAGAGAGAAAGGAAGGGATAAGGTGAAGAAAAGGAAAGATGAGGAGGGGCGTCAACAGCAAAACTAGTAGGCGGGGCCCTCACGCTCATGAATAAATAGTACCGGCACTCCATTGTAGCTAGTAGCAGTGCAGGATTGAGTTACTTTCCGACAAGAGGTTAGCGCCCTGTTTTTTTCGTTACTTGTATTTGTAACATGTGTGCAGCTTCATCGGGCTGGTATCTCTTTCCCTCCCTCCTCCTTGTCTCCTAATTCGATGAAGCCTTAACAACATTTGTATTATGTTGTTTTAAATCCCACAACATATGCACATGAAATGAAACAGCTTTGCCTATTTGCCGGCTCGTTTTTTAACCTGTTTAATCTCACCCTCCCTTCCCAGGCCCCGTAATTTGACTCGAGTTAATCTGATTGCGAGAGGGAAAGGAGGCTAGCATCCAGAAATATTCGAGTTTGGCGTTGTGGGGGGTTCTCTCTCATGCTGACTAACTGAACAGACAAAGAAATTAGTACTGGTAGGTTTTAAAAGATGATGATATTATTTCTCTGAGATAACTTGTTGGACTTGAAGTCTTCGGTTTGTAATAGGAATCGCATTGGCCTTTGTAGTTTTATTTAGAGGAATCTAGAACCTTGAGAAGGAAGAAAAGTAGAAAACAACGCATATTTGACCGACTCCACTTTGAAACTTGGCCAAGAAAAATAATCAAAGATAATATTTCTGGGCTGGACCAGCTTGTTTCATAAGAACCACATCATTTTATTCGAGCTAGGAAATGAGGAACCAGCCTTAAATACCAAATTTCATAATCATTAACATAAAATAGGAGTAAGACTTTTCATGACTCGTGAGAGCTCTATCCATGACATAAATGGTCAAGCAAGTTCTGTACACTACACCCCTACCTTACTTACGTATTTTCCATTAACATAAACTGATCAGGAAACTCTCTACTTGTGTCTCTCTAGTACAGTGAACTTCGATTCGAACTCTTCCTGACGAATTCTCTCTCTCTCTCTCGCTATATATATATATATATCAAGGGGGGGAAATCTGGACAGGCTAAGTTAGGTCTTAACCATCATCAATCTAATCAGGTTACCAGAGTGCTTTTGGCAAGTTTTTAAGGAAATTTATGCGCCAATGATCACCTTCAATGCTTAAATTTTGAGGGGGAGAGAGAGAGAAAAGGTTAGGACGTTTTGAGAGGAGAGTTTCAACCAAACCTACAGCTAAATAACAGGTACTCATGCCCCTAGACAGGAAAGAAGACGAAAGAAACTAAGATATATAACAATCTGCATAGTTTAAGCAAGGGAATGGGCATGGAACAATAATGCTACATTATATATCAATGTCATGAATCTGTTTTTCTTTCTTAGTTTCTTTATCCGAAAAAAAAAAATATCCTCTGGTGTGAAATAAAAGCCGAACGACGCTTCAATAATTTGATTTTTAGGCCTTGGCCCACCAACCCAACGATTGATGTTGATCACAAAACAAAGTTTTGGGATTCATTAATTTGAGCTTATTAAATAATGCGATATCTTTTAAATACAGAAAACGAAGATTAGGAGGACGGATTTTATCATATGATGACGGTTATGATGACAATGATCATTTCACGTTTGGTTGTGAGCTTGAAATGGATAGCCCTATCTTAGTCCTCTTGAAAGCATTTGACGATGGGATTACTCCTTTCGAATTAAAAGTTGCGTTCCAATAATGAATATTTTTTATTGTAGTACCATAATACCCTCCATATTTCTTGTTCTTGCTAGAGAAACTCCATAAGTCTAGCATTTTTTATATATATTTTTAGTTTATTGTCAGATTTCTAATAGGACTTGCTAATTTTTAAGCAAACCATCTTCCGTGAAACTTTCACACCATGATAACATGAATTGATTCTCTGCTGGACGTTTAGTTAATACCTCACATGCACGACTTGTCTTTACTATAAAACTAAGTTAATAATTATATTAATTTATTTCCAAAAATAGAAATATATAACATGTTAATTAAAACAACCCCTAAAATTTTGTTAGAATCATCTTACTTAAAAGATCAAGTTGTCAGGTGAAACTTTCACAAAATATTTATATTTTTATTTATAGTAATAAAATTCGAACTCGTGAAATATATAACATGTTAATTAAAACAACCCCTAAAATTTTGTTAGACAGGGATGAGAGAATTAAGGAATCATCTCATTTAAAAAATTAAGTTGTTACGTGAAACTCTTATTTATATTATTTGTTACTGTATTCCATCAAGTGAAAGTTCTTTAAATTTAAATCTTGCACACAAATCTACATTATCTTATATTTAATTTTTTTTATCAAAAAAAAATAAAATAAAAAATAATAAAATTCAAATTTATGAATGCTATATCAATAAAATTTTCTGTTACTATATTAATCAACTATCTGACATCAAATCTAAAAATATAAAGCAAGAGAGACTAGGATTTATATTATTTTTTAAATGAAAAGGCTGATGCGACATACTTAGCTCGCCGAGCCGAGCAAGAAGGAGAGATCTAGCGTCGGCCATACGTAGATATCAGAGGCTACTGTGCGCAGTTATTAACCACCGAAAAAATGTTTTTATTAGGGCGGATGCATAATTGGCCTTCTGTTTAGGTTCAAAGAAACGCCAAAGTATTTTAAGAGAGTCGACAGCGAGTAGCTAGGGGTGGGGGCGGATTGGAATCTGTTTTGCTATAAGCTAACTTGATCTTGAAGCAATCCCCGTCACTTTCACCGAACCTCATGAATGATCTCTTTCTTATTACTAATTAGTTGAGAATGCGCAGTACAGTTTTTTTTTTTAATAATCGGGGTGATCGGGTTAACTTGTACGTACCACAATTAAATTCTTGGGTTCACTGAACATCCTGCAAGCCCAATAAACAGATAAGTCATCGCGAGAATGACAAGCATGCCTGGCAAGACTTGAACATGGAATGGGATGAAGATAAACCCTTCTCTGGCCATCAGGCCAAAATCTTGTTGGCTCAGTACAGCTTTACACAATAGCAAAATTGCTTCACCAATCACCACCTCATCAATCATGCATCTAAACCTGTAGATTTCTCACGCTCAAAAATAGTGCCCCCAAAACGTAGGGCCGGATAGCGAGATATCATATTCGAGCATTTTGTATGGTGCGGTCATTAAATTAACGTGAAAATTTATGGAAGGGCCACCATGGTCATTTCATGGAATCTTCTAAATTAGAACATATTATCAAGAAATATGGCTTTAAGAATCCACCTGTGGATTGCGGGAGTCCTACTTTGGGATTTACAAGGTACATGCACCCAGCCATGTTATTGGGTCTAGGGCAGTGCTCGACTTTTTGGTTTGGGATGATAAGTAAATTAAGTGTGGTTGAAGGTTGTTTTGAACCAATATTTTTTATTTTTTAAAAAATATTTTTAATATTATTAAAAATTATTTAATGAAATACAACTTAAAAGTAGCCGAAAAATCCCATCTAGATTATTCCACTAACGAAACTTTTGTGTCAGGGATTTATCCAAGGAGCTAATGGCATGAATCGAGTTGCGTCGATCTTAAATAATACAACAATTTTTAAATTTATATATAGTTTTGATTTAATTTGCCACCGTCAGCTTTGTAAACTAATGGAGCACTTTTTGTGTGCGCGTGTAAGAAAGTAATAGAGGATTAATAACAAACCATCGGTCCTAATTGGTCGCTTCAATTCGTTCCGGTTTCGTCTTCAGCAAACAGTCTGGACCCTCAGCGAGCGCCACATGTTTAGGTTCCACCGATTCTATTATTATTATTTTTTATTACACGCACACTACTATATGATATTAAAAAAATTACGTTGTCACAATCATATCTCATCAATCATATAACAATTGAAAACAACATACCCCCCACTCTATATATAATCTTTTCAAGATTGGTTCCATATACGGATAGCCACCCCCACCTTAATTACCATTAAGAAAGTAGCTAAGCTAGCTGGATCTTGCTCAGTGTGTCCCGCTCAAGCAATGTGAATATCGCTATTCGTTTTAGTTTTGTATTCAAATTATTATTTTATATCAATTCTATTAAATTATTCAATACAAAACATTAAATAACGCCATTCTTTAAATTAAAAATATTATAATTTGGATGAAAATAAGGATATTGAAAAACTTTAAAAATTAATGAAATTCCTTCATTGAGAATTTTTGAAATATTAATGGTTGGATGATGTTTTTAAATTTTGCCTTTTATGATATATATATATATATATATATATATATATATATATATATATATATATATATAGACAAGACATCTCACACTCTCTCGTAAAGAATATTGTGCCCATATCATCACATTATCGCTTTATCTGGAAAGACAGTAGGGCCAAAATTTAAATCTTTTCAAGAACAGCCACGATCGTGATTACGGGAACATAGACGTGTCACCAATTATAAGCTGTAATTAATAGCTGAGGTCTTAACTCTCAATATCATGGGTGGATTATGCTCTACGAGGAAACCAAACCCCATTTGAATGTTCTGTTATTGGTCGCTTAGATTCATTAAACATATGCTTGAGATCTGGGCTGGCCTGATAATCATAAACCATATTCTGCCTTTTTTTTAATACAAGTATTTTGAAATTTTATAATTCGTTGCCGTGTCAAGGATTTTTAACATAAAACAAACCAAGTGGTCCGAGCAGATTTATTTCTGCAATATGTCTGAGGTTTTTTCGGGATGCTGGATTGTACATTGAAAAGCGATGCAATTAAATATGCATATGCTTTGTCGATTGCATGTAGGTGTTTGATTTCATTTGGCTAAAATCCCATGAGGACAAAATTAAGCCCGGTTTTACAAAGCTCCGACAATGGGGAAAGAATCCAGACTTGTTTTTATTCATGGAAAAGTCCGCGAACTTAAGTTGCTTACACGTATACTTTTATAGAAATACTTTTCAGTTAAAACAATACTTTGCTTATTTTATTCTTAAAAGATTTATATTGGTACATAAATTATTTTTCAGCTTAAAAATACTTTGAAATATAGATTAGACCACAAAAACAAACAATTTCTAATGGGTAGTAAAGTCATTTCCTTAATAACATAAATACTTCTATTCTAAATATGAATGGGATTTCATTAATTCCATGGGCAGGTTACGTGGTGCTAATGCTGAGTACACACATATTACATTAATAACCTTGATGTTATAGCTGAATTATTTTATTTGTAATAAGAAATAATATTACATGCCAAAATAAGGTTAAAAAATAATATAAAAAATCAAACGTAACAAACTTATAATATCAGAAATCAAGGTTGAGTCAACTTAAAATACTTCATCAAATTCTAGTAAGTTTTAATTATGTTTAATTGTACAACTAATGCTTCCACCACAGCAAATAATAATAAAAAATAATAACAAAATTATATGTAAAAGCATCGTCAATATATATAGGCTAACTTGTTTCGTGCATGCCCTGTTACCTAGATGTAGTTAAATAAAGAATTTTCCCATGTTCCTTAGCGGAGGGCTGGGAAAGTGTGGAAATCACATGCAATTAATTTTGTGCCTCCCACTGGACGACCTATTCAAGTTGTCGGTGGAAGCTATATTATTGACCAGATTAATTCCTTGCCTGAAAATGAGCATTTTCCATGGACATATGCTACCAAAAAAGGTATTCCTAAGATCTTATATATATATATATATAAAAAAAAAAAACTGAGAGAGAATAATTCATTAAAATATGTGGAAAAGTAGACGGCGAAAGCCAGCTTATTCTACAATTCAGGACTGTCTGTAAACTAGAAAGAGTGTTCGATGTTAAAATCTAATTTTGTAAACTTATTTATGGTTTTTAATGTGATACGGGTTGCAGATATCAACGGGATCATGATATCTAGCATTGTTTTCAGTGGAATTGAAGTAAAATTTAATCTGTCTATTCTTCCCATATCTCGAGATTAGATACGTAGGAGTCAGTTATAGTTTTAAATGATATTAATTAAAAAATATTTAAGCCGATAATAAACTATACCATCAATTTCTAATGCGACGACACTAGTTGTTTCTTTGACTATTACATATAAGATATTGAAACTAATTCATAGTATGCACACACACACACACATATATATTAAATCAATACTTAAAATTAATAAAAACAAGTAACGCAATTACTTGTTACAACTTTTAGAATTTGATCGAGTGAGAATTTTTACTGTTGCTAATGATTATTTATCTATTTTTTAAATATTATTAGTGCAAGCAAAAACTTTTTTTAATATGTTTTATAGGATTATAATAAGTTTTTATTATTATAGGATTCCGCGGGGATCAACAAGCCCAATCTGCGATCGTTTGTCATTTCCAGGAAACGACGCCGGCAAGTTTTTCTTGTGCTGAGAGCCAGCAGTGCTGGCTAGTGATTCTCTAATTTGGGCTTCTGTGTGGATGGGAACAGCACCGCCAATGTGTGGCTGGTGGCTCTTCACCAGGGGATCCCTTGCGGAGGAAAGGCGTGATTGATGCCGTTACAGATTTTAATAGATTTCAGAAGTTAGCAATTTAAATTAATTAAAATAAAATTTCAATACTTTATATTAATAAAAATAATTATCTAATTGTTTCTTTAAACCTCACTAGTTCGATGATGATACGATAACTTTTTATATATATTCTTATTTTATCTTATATACATAACTAAATCTCCTTTTGTATATGAATATTAAATATCTTTTTTCCACATCTCATGATTTGTGAACCTTTTTTTCTCTTTTTGGGACGTTTGTCTTATTTTCTATGTCGCAGTTGTATCTATCTCTTCTTTTCAAAGATCATAATCAAACATTACCTTAACAATCTATATCATCATTATGATCTTAGAGTAATTTGAATAAATAAATATTTTTGGATAGTTGCACCTTACTTGATGGATTTAAATAAAATACAGCTATTATCAAACTTGACACAAACGTTATTCAGAACCTAACTCAAAATATATATTCGTATTATATAGATATAAACACACACACACACACACACACATAATATTTATAATATATACTTCATATATATATTAACTATTTTATTTTTTATTGAATAATAAATAATATTCAGATAATATGTAGATGTCTATATAAATATTTAAACCTAATGAATAACTTATAAAATCTATTTTTTAATATTTATATATCAACTATTTTTTTATAGAATAATAAATAATATTCAAACACTATATATATATTAACTATTCAGTATTTTGAAATAATTACAAGGACATGAATCATTAAAATAATTACCATTAAAAAAATGATATTTAAAAAGAAATACAGAAGTGAAAATAATTAAAAAAAAATCATCAAAATAATTATCATTGAAAGGAGGAATCTTGGCCAAACTGATGTTACCTGGTGGATCCTTCTTTCATGAACATTAAATGAACTTTCGGATTAAATCGCTATTTGATATTTGAATCATTATCTTCATCTCCCATCTACCAACTCAAACTTAATTTCGTCTTACGGTGCGCGCTTCAAATTTAATAAGCTTCGACTGACCACCAAATATGCTGATAATTTATATTTATGTGGGAATGGCGTTGCCAAAAGATTAAGGAAAGAGAGGAACAAGAAAATGGAAATAGAAGATGGTAGTTGTCGACAAGTTTCTTTCTGGGCCCAACTAAGCCTGCGCCAACTAGGCCCATTAATGAGAGGAATCGCAGGCAAGCACTATGGTATCGGTGATTGTCCATCCCCTCAATAAATAATATAATAGAAATAACCGTGCCAAATTAGCTTCAACCTCTGACCAGTGTCTTGATGGGTAGCATCGCCAGATTCACATACTTCACAGTCATGTTTATAAATTGTCAGTGGACATTTAGAGATGATCATAGCAAGAAAAAAGAAAGTCATAAGTTCTAGATGTCCAATGTATTCTCCTTAATTATTTTCATAGTTTCGTTGAATTCATTACGGGAAAGACAAACTTTGATCCTACAATCAATAAATCAATGCTTTCCCTGTATGATCACACACACGCACACACGCGCGCGCGCGCACACACACACATTTCAAATCACTTACAGCAGCATATTACATGTCTAGCTGTGATTAATTGGATAAGATTAAGATCGAACGGTCATGAACTCCCCGCCGACACCGACTAAACAGTCAACAGAAATAAGATGAAAAATATGGGCCATGCGAAATTATGCCCACAAGCAGAAGCATTGAACCTTAAATGATTTACTCATCAAGAAAATCTCTCTCGCTGGAATCATCATTATAGTTGGTGGTGGTGAGGACACGATTCTTGAACAGAACCCTCTCTGATGAAGAGAGCCTAGACACGTGGCTGAACGAAAATGAGATTTGCTATTACAACACAAAGGTTTTTGTTTGGCTGAATCTCAACCACTCGCACTGGCATGAATGGTGAAGGATCATGGACTCGTTTAGCTTTATATTTGCAACTACGAAAATTGGATCATGATAAAAGTGGTATTTTCTGATTGATTTTTATGTATTAAAAACGAAGTCATGAGGTCAGATCCCTTCGATCAGGATATATTTAAATCTACTTTTATTGTCTGAATTTATACCTTTGATCATGATTAGGCTAAGTTATGATTCCAAAGCTAGATGCTTCTATATATATATATAGCTAGTTAGAAGCATCTTGCGTTGGAATCACGTTTGCATAGAAGTGGTTTATAGAACATCTACCTTCCGATAAGCCTACGACCTGAATGATTAATTAGTTTTTAAACGCAATATGCAGTTACAAGGCCTAATTAATTTTAAAAGTGTTTTCATTAAGATAATGTATTTTTTATTTTTAAAAATATAATTTTCATATGATTCATCAAAATAATTTTATAATACAAAAAAATATATTTTTTGTAAGAAATAAAAACACAATTAAACTGTTAATACAAACACAGCCTTGGCAGCGTTTGGATATTTTCTTGCAGTCTCTTCAAAACTGTTGTGTTTTGCCGCGCTTCAATTTCCCATTGATTTCACTTTTGTGTTTTGCAGTCTCTTCAAAATGCTGTTTTTTAAAATATTTTTATTTACAATAACATATTTTTTTTTATTTTTAATACTGACACATCAAAACAATTTAAAATATCAAAAATTAAAAAAAAACACGTGTAATAACACAAACAAACACTGCCTATCAATGGACTACTGGGAACAGCACATCGGGGCCAACACTTGTTTTTTTCCAACTTTATCATTGACTGCACCTGGGTAGGGAGTGTAGATTTATGGGGCAATTAATACTGGAGACACACCGAACTTGACAAGAAAGAAGGTCTCTGCCATCAAGCAACCAATAAATTATTATTATCTCTTAGAAAGCGGTGTTTGTTGAACAGTCGAAACCTTTTTTTTTTTTTTTATCTCATGATCTTGCTTGCTTAGCCCGCAGTATAAATTATTATTATTATTAATATGATTTAATTAATTTTATAAATTATAAAATTAATAATTATATAAATTTTTAATAAACATTATATTAAAAACCTAACGAAACTGAAATCACATTAAAAACAAACCTCGGAGCTCCCGCAGTATAGATTCATGTCAATGGGTGGTGGGCTCGTGCACGAGCAGGAAAGCTTGAAAGTAACTTTTGGAAAGCGAGTTATTCTGAGTAATTAATTCGTTGTCCTTGGAATATTGTTAGGCTACTCTCAATTCACTTCAAACAGGGCCCCACGATTTTTATTTTTATTTTCGGTTAGTTTCATTTGTTATATACTATACAAAAATATACATAAAAATTATCATCTGGTTAAGTAACTCTAAGTGTGAGAAAATTAAGTGATAGTCTTAGTTACTATTATTTAACCATAAACTCTATACACCGGTTAAATAAAAAAAAGAGTCACCATTACACTTTTTAACAAAGCGATTAACAAAACAATTAAATGGTATAGATTTGGTTTAGCTATTTGAATAAATAATAAACCAGATTAATATATTTTTTAAAATATTTTATAACATCTTTATTTTTTAATATCGAGTTTAGACAGTGTCAAAAAACAATTATATAATTCGAATATTAAATTTATACCTAAAAATAATTTTGCTACAAGCCACATCCAGGCGCGGCAACAAGCTATGTGCTGGAGAGTGGTGCTATTGTCATGAATTTAATTCCGAAATCTCATGCTTCACCCTAAAACTAATAAAAACGAGTTGATGTATTTACGATAATGCCATCATCTTCAACCTTACAATCATTACCCGCGTCTCCAACAATGGCAGATGCAAGAGTACAGTTCTGAAAACAAGCGCGTTATTCGTATCTGGGTTTGATGCACGATTCTTTTTCTAAAAGAACTTGCTTCATCTGTATCTCTTCTTCCCTACGTTTCTAAGAAAGGCAACACATTAATGGATGCACACCAAACCCCAAAAACCCCATCGTAGGAGCTGGCGAAGTTGGCTTAACATTTTGGCTTTTTTTACTTTAATATACATCGTGTTTATCTCAATTGCCCGTACCTGGCTTCGCCAGTGGTTGCCGTGCTGCCTGGAATTTTCGTCTCCGACTCCTAATTACTAAGCTGGCCACACACAGCCTGATGTTTCCTCTGTTTTGCAGGCACATGAAAGAAGCCATCCATGCTGTTATATTAAGCTCCTGGTCTTCTGCTGCCATGGTTTCCTGTCTTTATTTGGAAGATCAAACTCCATCCATATTCATGGATCGTGTGTAATAACAGTACACTAACAAAGAAAGTAGATTTTACAAATCAAATGTGGGGTTTACACCAGTATAGTTCGCACCCCTCGCCCTGCAGATATAATCAATTCAAGGCAGTAGAACAGGTTGGATCCTCCATATGTCTCTTGCATACTCACGAATCGTTCTGTCACTGCTGAACTTGTACGAGCCAGCTGTGTTCAAAATCGACATTTTTGTCCATCTCTGCCCAGTTATCATTATATTTATCAGCACACATCTAGCATTGCAAGCAATCCACCAGGCATGCTTCTATATATAATAATTTCATACATCTATAAATATAAACTCTAGGCATGGATGTAAAAATGATTTTACCTGTGGAGCCAATCACCTGCAGCCACATATTTTACAGGGTTGCATTTGCAAGGGAGTACATACATGTACAGGGTTGCATTTGCAAGGGAGTACATACATGCAGGATATTCATATACATTGTACTTGTATGTTTCATTGAAGTTCAAAGATGGTTAATCAGATTGATTTCATTCTTCAGATTTCTATGCCTTTCTTTTATAAACTAACTATAATTTTTTTTTTAAATACTGTTTATCAGTCATGGTGGGTAATAAATTTTAGTGCTTGTCTGTGTGTTTAGCAGATACTACTTACTTTCTGATCTTTATATGCCTCGTCGACCTTCTCCTGGCACTCTACATAACTAGGGAAATCCTTGCCAACAAGGAAATAGTCAGCCCGGCCATAACCTTCATTTCCTTCCAAGGATCCCATGAGTTCTTCATAGTTGTAATGGCCAAAAACACCATTTCTGACAAACGCCTTTACTTCTTCGAACCTTGGATCAGGAATAAACTGCAAACAAGATGAGATGATAAAGTGACTTGGATAATGATAGACTCACTTTTTTTTTTTGCCTCAGTTTAATTTAAAACAGGGAGTTGATAGCGGAGTTTTGGTCAGATGTCATGAGAAGTTCTGGAAATCAGAAGAGAATGTTTGGGAAAGTGAAAAAAGAATGCAGTCTTGTACAGAAGACCTACTTTTCCCTCGGCCCTTTCCTTTCTCAGGCCAGCAATTTCGTGAGCCTCTGCACCGAAGAGGAAAAAATTATCTTCGCCAACCTCTTGCCTTATTTCAACATTGGCTCCATCTAAGGTGCCAATAAGAATGCAGCCATTCATTGCAAACTTCATATTGCTGGTTCCACTGGCCTCCATTCCAGCCGTGCTGGGCAATCAAATAATAAGATACAGTTGCATCAATAACTAAAATCTTGAATTAATAATGGAGCCAGCATCCCACAGAAACTTCTAACAATAATTAGCAATCTTGATGTAATTTGGCAGGTTTTTTTTGCGGTAATTCACAAGTTTTCTTTTGTCAGATTTGTGGCAGGAGGTGCCAAGGATATTGAACACATCTTATTCACCTGAATTGCAAGGAAGAAAAGAAAGGAAGCCCTGTAATTCTGAAGTAACATAAATACCTGATATGCTGCGAAAGCTCGCTTCCTGGAATCAGTACTTCTGCCACACTGACGTTGTAATCAGGTACAAAGACAACCTGAAATAAGAGTGACAAACAAGAAATCAAATATGAGAAGAACCCCATCAGGATTTGGACATAATTGATGAGTGTCGATGATCACTTATCCAGGCCATACCTTCAAAAGATCGCCAATGTCTGCATCATGATTAACAGTAGTTCCCACATCTGTGATAAATTTCACAATTCTTTTGGCTTGGACATATGTAGCGAATGCTTTGCCTCCAAATATACATACCCGAGGAACATACCTTGCCTTTCTTTCCTCGGGACTCATTTCTTTCATTTTCTTATAGCGATATACAATTCCCATTATATTCAGTAACTGCCGCTTGTATTCGTGCATGCGCTTTACCTGAGAATTAGAATTATTATATTTCTTATAGACTCGAGATACTTTCCATTTTTAAATAAAACAAAGATGAAGAGGTTATGTAAGATATACTTTATTTCTTGCCCAACATCTCTTGTATCATCAAAAGTGAGACCAGTACAGTTCAAAAAATGATCATCACCATTGTCAGCTATTCGATTTTTTACTCGGGGGCTTTTTATTACCAGAAACCAGACATGAGGCACCAGGAATAAATACTGAAATGACTTCCAATAGAGCTGTATGATCAGATAAAACAGAAACAGATCAAGGCAAGGATAGGCAGGAAATAACCTGTACATCAAACATTGCATCGGGATTGACAATATATCCAGTCTTTTCTTTAATGAAGTCCGCAACCTTGATCTTGTTTATTCTTTTGGCTTCCCTCCACTCAGATTGGAGATCCTCATTATCAGAAAACTGCAAAAAACTTGCATTTATCTGTCAAAATCTAATATGTATAAAGCTGACGAGATCAAATTTACTGTTGTCCTGAAATGTAAATGGAAAGACACGCATGCATGCAAGAGTGGCACATCAAAAACATGGGTGTCAGAATGAATTTCAAGTGAAATTCCAATTAAAATGTCACCAGAGATCTAAGTTGAGCACAGGGCAAGCTGTAGGTTGTAATGTACCAAATAACAGTTTACCTTTGCTAGTGTCGACAGTTTCTCGGTGTTTAAGACCCAGTCATCTGTTCCAGTCCACTTGGTTATGATTTCACTGAGAACTGGATTGCAGAAACGAATCCATCTTCTTGGTGTCACCCCATTTGTTTTATTCTGAAACTTCTCAGGCCACATCTGCCAAAAAGCAATGGTACTGAAATTACTTATATCCTGAAGAACATTCAATGCACAGTAGTCCTGAAGAAATACAAGATCTCATAATTTACTTTTATCCTCAAGAACATTCCTGCAATTTCATGATCAGAATGTGATATGAGAAGAAGAAGAAGAGAATACTAATTTACTTGCCTTATAGAACTCATTAAATACTTCATTTTTTACTATTTCACTGTGAATCTCAGCAACTCCATTTACAGCAGACCCGCCGACAACGCATAGATTAGCCATGCGGACCATCTTTGGCAGATTTGGATCTGGCTCAAATGTCACCACATCTTTCGCTTTAGTTTCCTGTTCTTCAGACTGTTCTTCATCAGTAGGTTCAGTTTCTTCATCTGAGACTTCAACTTCCTCAATGGAGTCAACAGCAGAACTTTCTTCTGGTTTAACTAACAATTCTAGAACGGAGTCAGGCAACTCAATGTTATCAAGAATTCTCATTTGCTTTAGCTTATGCTGCAACAAGTCGAGATTTTCTGTTCCATACTCCGCAATTATGGTACGAATCAGCTGGATAACAGAATGCATATACGACAAGTGACAACAGAATTGAAGAGAAAAAAGTCTATATAATTAATGTCTGAAAACACCATACCATCTCTTTAATCTTACCTCTTCATCAATCATCCTAATGATCTCAACATGTCGTGGCAGAAGTTCCTGCAAAAGGTCTAAGCTCCATTTCTCCAGAGCCTCAGGAAGAACTGTGTGATTTGTGTATGCAACAGTTCTGCATAAATCACAGAATCCTGGGGGTTATTAGCAACCACAACTAGAAACAAACATACAGTCACTTCATGTGTAAGGAAAATTATTATACTGGAACAGTGATCTTTGTATGGATCCACTATAAATTAATTCAAGTGCGAGCAGATATGCAGCAAGACACATTCATACGCTGTGAAACAAGCATAGTTTCATTGCTGCCCCACTGGTTGCCACAGGAGTGCAAAGCCCATTTAGAGAAGTACCTCTGAGTAATATCCCATGATTCCTTCCAGCTCAAACCCTTCAAATCTATCAAAATTCGTATCAGCTCCGGGATGCAAAGTGTTGGATGAGTGTCGTTCATTTGCACTGCAACCTTTTCAGGAAACTTTTCCCAGTTTACAGGCTTCCCTGATCTCTTCTCAAAGTGAGCGATGATATCTTGGAGAGATGCAGAGCATAGTGTATATTGTTGCTTCAACCGTAGAATCTTGCCCTCTATTGATTCATCTCCAGGGTATAATATGTAGCAAATCTGATCACAACAAATCATTCAGCTTTGGTATTAGAAACACTAATAAACCATTTCTAATCCGTACAGATATTTATTGAGGTGCTGTTAACAAATCTGGACAGAAACACACTTCCGCATATAATTTGCCATATAGTGCTCAAGTGAATCTTAAAATTTCAGTGTCTTAGTTTGTTGATTATAAACAGATTCATGAGATTAGCTGCTATATGATTGTTACTTCACAGACCTTTTCAGCATTCTTTAGAGCTGCACACGCCTTGGCATGATCTCCATCATTATAAGCACGTAAATCAAATTCATTAGGAGCAACTTTGGTGGACCACAATCTAAGGTTTATTGTGGTTTTAGTTTTATATCCAGGAATCGGGACATCATACGCAGCAGCTGTGATGTTTTCTCCTCCAATCCATTCTTTACTTCCATCGGGCTTGGAAATAACTTCTCCGTAGAATTTAACAGAATAGGAGACATCATTTCTTACAATTTCCCATGGATTGCCCATCTGCCAAGAGATGCTTCAATTATCAAACAAATAGAGGAACATATAAATTATGCAGTACCCATAAAAGCAATCAGCTTGGAAATTCATGTCAGTAAACCTTCAAGCTAAATTTAAGGGGCTATACAAAAAAAAAATGATAATGAAGCTTCAACAATACTAAACTCGACTGAGTACCTCAAGCCAATTTTCTGCAACTTCCTCCTGACCATCTTTTGTGATTAGCTGTTTGAACAATCCATATTTGTACCTGAGTCCATACCCCCATGCAGGATAATTCAGTGTTGCCAACGAATCCAGAAAGCAGGAAGCAAGTCGCCCTAAGCCTCCGTTTCCCAGTGCAGCATCTGGTTCCTGGTATTCGTAAATTTAACAGAAAAAATTCAGAATGCTTATACATAATGTTCAATAGATGTATTTATAGGAATGCCTAATAGAGAACAGCATATAAAACTTGGCAAAGGTTTCAATGACTGTGTTCCAAATCCCGATTCAATAGCTTAAGATTTAGTAAATAATTTAATTCATTCCATGTAAAAACTGTTTCGAAACCAGTCATTTTACGGAAAGAGAGTCAGACTGTTGTGAGAGCTGGATGCACCATTAGGCAACGCTATTTTGAGTTAAGAACAGCTTACATGCCCAGCTACATTCTCTAACTCGTGGCCCAACTTTCTCAAAGCATCAGCATAAGCTCCTGAAAGCTCCAAATTCCCAATGGCATTTAGCAATGCTCTGCCCTGAAACATAAAAGAAACACAACACATAGCAAATTAATCATCAGCATGCAAGAACTAACCGAACTAGCACAGTAGGATTGATTTTCAGTTGTTGTTGCCACCAAAAAACCGACAGTACTGAACCTGTAGATACTCCATAGACAGGTAATAAGCCTGCTTTACATTCATCTTCTCATAGTACTTATAAGTGGCATTCCAATTTATAATCAGCGAGTCGCGAACGCTTTCTGCTGTTGCCACAAATGCCTTGGGAAGATCAAAGTGTTCTGGAGAGAATAATGGTGTGAACTCTGCATGGTATTGAATACTAGCTGCAATAGATGCTGAATCGGGTTGGGGGGTCTCTAAAGACGCACACAAAAACACATGAAAAATATCAGAAAATGCTATTGAACGAGAGAACGGAAAACTGCAAAAGAAACTAGAAACGGAAGAAATTTTTTAGAAGTACAATAAGAACCTTCTCCAATGACTGGGGGATCTTTCAATTCTTGCCTTCGGTCACTAGCAATGTTCTTGACGGACAAGTTTCTTCTTGCTAAACGATTGAAAAATCGTGGGGTTCTAACAAGGAAAAGATTTGAACGACTGGCTCTGTAGTTGAAGCCCGAAACAAAGGTGGAACACGAAACTGAACTCGATTGAGCTGCAGAAAATGGTAAAGTAGACATTGATTGTTTTTGCTCTCTGCTCTTGGTTAGATAGATTGAACAGAAAATGAGTGAGAGAGAGAGTGGCCTTCTTCTTCTTTTTTTGTCTTCTTATCTTCGCTTTATTTTGGTGCCAGTAGCATGACTTCATGTTCAAAACGAGGGAAACATTATTGATTGTCGTTTTCGGTCACTTGTTAATTACTACAAGGAATTAACTCCCCGCTAGTTTGATGATAGTGTATCTGCTGCTTACAAATTTACAAAACTGGATGTCTTTTTCTAAAAAGATATTTATGCTTTGCTTCAGAGTTCAGAGACGAAAGCAAATTTCTCAATTCCGTTTTAAAAAAAAAAAATATTTTTTTGTGTATATATATAAAATTAAATATATTAATTAAAAAATTATTTAAAAATAAAATAAAATTATTTAGAATTATGCAATTTAATCTAAAAAAACACAATAAAATGATTTTTCTTATAAACATGTATAATATTACAAGAATGACATCATCAATCTCGCAAGGTCATTACTTTCTTTGATTGCTCTGAAATTTTAACATAATATATAAAAATATGTCAAGATACTTCTCATAAAATTTCATCTTAATTTAACGATCGGATTAAGAGATATAATTGATATTATAAAATTATTTATTATTTAAAAAAAATACTATTTAGCTGAAACAAAACGGACAGAATAAAATCGGAATGTTTAGGCAAAAAAAAATTTTAAAATTTTCAAAACAGGTAGGAATTTTAAACGAGATAAAAACTACACCATTTTATCTTATTTTTAAAATTTTTTTAACTGATATTAAATATTTCGAATTTTTCGATCATAATGAAATGATAACAACAACACTGGGAAGGATTGCCAGTTAGCCACCCTTTCAGCGTTGTATCTTCAGTCTTCCCTTGCAAGATTAATCTACCATTTGTTCTACGAATAGCAGCGAAGATTCATCTTGTTGAGCACCGAGAATTGGGCCCTTATTACCTTTTTGAGTCAACAGCTAGCTGGGCTTCATCCCATAGGAAAAAGAATCTGCAAGAGTAACTGGGCCTGGCTAGAAGCATCCATGGATCATGACCCAACCAAACTAATGAACTAAATAATCTTTCTTTAAAAATTGAAAACGTCGATTATTTTATTGCAGATATTTGACCCGGGCCATAATTTTCTTAAAAACAAATCTTGTAGGAAGGATATTTTGATATGATTTTTTAAATAAAAAAATGAAAGTGTAAATAGAAAAGTTTATATAGTTATTTAATTAAATAAATTCATAATCATCTATATAAATAAACAAAAAAATCTTTAAAATAATAAAAGACCTATTTCGTTGACATAAATTAAAGTTAATCGCAACAACAAAAAAATGAACTTAGTCTTTAACAAATCAAATATTTATGAAAAAATAAAATTGTCTCTTAGGTGGTCTTTTTTTTTTTTTTTTTGATTTGTAGAGCATAAAAGTCCAAGCATAATTTTATATATAAAAAAGCACAGATATAAATACCCATGGCCAGCTGTTTCTTTTTTTTAATGTGGATTAAATAAATATTTTTACTATTTATAAAAATAAAAACAGCCCCTGGCTAAATGATCTTTGCAAAAAATGAAACCAAGATAAACAATTTTTTTTATCTAACTCAACTATAACAATGAAGTCTTTTATATTTATGCGGAGTAAACTATACAATATTTTTGAAAACGCGTATAGAGAAGGGAAAGAGGACAAGAGAGTCGCAACGGTCTGAAAATTAATCAAAGGTAGACTCTGCTTCCTTTTCCACAGGGACGAGATTTCAGATTAGAGAGAAAGATCCTTTGTTGTTTTTCGTGGCGCCCCCCATCTGTTTGATTTTTTCGAACAGAGACAGATAGACAGACAATATTGCTAAAAATTCTCTCTCTTCCTTGTATTACTTGTATCGGAAGGAGTTTCATAAACAAGCCTCCCTCTGGCTCTATTCTTCTGCAGGAAACCTTTCTTGGCAATCGTCCAAGAATTATAATTTGTTCTCTCATTCTTTCATTCGGGTATCAGGTACCCATTCTTCTAAAGCTTTCCTTTTTTTAGTTCTGGTGATTTTGTTTTGAATTTCCCTTTATCTTGCATTTCTTTAAAGCGAGATTTTTTCCCCTACTTTTTCCTTCGTTGTTTGGTTCTTATGCTTTTTTTCGTGATCTCTTCTCATTGAAAATATGATTTAATTTTCTCGATAAGGTGAAAGACCCGGAATTGAAATTAGAACTCTGTTTTGTATTCGTTGGAACGTTTATTTTCACTCTTCTGGGCCAAATTCCGTTGTGCGTTTCATTAATTTGGCATCTCTTTTTGTTGTTTTTCAAGACGCGAGACAACCAAGTGGAGCAGTTGTGATCCGTTCATATTTGTTTAACTTTAACGTGATCCGAAATGCAGCTTGCAGTTTCTGGTTCTCTCTCGTTTTTCTCATCTATCCATGTCAATCGGAGTTATGTTAGTTATTAATTTTAAGGGTTTTTCTAATGTTTATGTTTGTCTTGAGATTTAAAAAAAAAATGGTTGGAAATCACCTGTTAGCATCATGAAGCATTTATCTCGTTAAGGAAAGAAAATGGAAAGGAAGAAAATCTTCATCGTCATTGCAGCTGATCGGCGTTTTTTTTGCTTAGGTACCAGAATTGAAGATTCACGCGGACAATATTGTTCTCTCTTTCCTGGTTTTGCACTCTCAACCAAGCAAGCCTTCAATTGAAGTGTTCAGTCTTTGCTCATACTCAAAATGTTTGGATTTAGGAAATCTCCTGCGAATAATGAGGCTACCAAGCAAAGTTCAGTGAACCCTCCAGCCTCGTCTACCTCTAACCCTTTTGATTCAGATGATGAATCCAGTGCCAAGCAAACACTTCATCACGGAAAACGAACTTCTTCCGAGCCCATGCTCAATCTCCCCGATAATGCTTTCGATGATAAAGACAGGCTCAAGAATGATTTCCGTGACTCGGGAGGGCTAGAGAACCAAAGTGTTCAAGAACTGGAGAAATATGCAGTCCACAAGGCTGAGGAGACAACAAACAGTGTTAATAACTGTCTCAGGATTGCTGAGGACATCAGACATGATGCTACAAGGACTCTTGATATGTTGCATGCTCAGGGTGAACAAATCACCAGGACCCATAACATGGCTTTTGATATGGATAAGGATCTCAGTAAGGTAAGCTCAATGCGTTGTTATGAAATCATTTTCCATATGCATTACTCGAGGCGGAAAACTGATTGTTGTTCTATTAAAAAGATGATAATACTGAAATTTTAATCTTTATTATCTTCAGAGTTCAGGCTCGGTTCATTTTGGCTGATTTCGCTCTTTGAATATAAAATAAATCCATCAGCCTAGGATCAGTTCTCAAGAAATTTTCTTGTTCTCTGACTCGCTGCAATATCAAATCCATAGTGCATCATGTTAGGTTGAGCAATGTGTGTGTTTATGTCATCAACAGGGCCTTTTCCTATATGCCTCTACGAAGATAAATCTGTTTCAGTTGGATTTGATAACTCCACCAAGGATTTTTCCATACAAATCTCCATGCAATTATTGAGCATATGCTTATTGAAAGGAAAAACAGAGTCTTGGAATGCAACACTTTTTATACACATTACCTCATAATGGATTGCCATCGAAGAGCATATCTGATTGTTTTAAAAATACTTTTTTCCCCCTTTGATTTCATTGGTCTTATTACTTGGATTTCTTTCACAGACATATTACCACTGTCAGGGATAACTTCTAATGATTTTATACTGCTATTGTCAGGGAGAAAAGCTCTTAAACAGTCTCGGGGGCATCTTCTCTAGGCCTTGGAAGCCAAAGTCGACCCGGGACATAACAGGACCTTTGATCACAGCAGGTTTCCATTATTACTGATTTGTTTAATTTTTTTCTAAAAAATCGTTGCCTTGAACATAAGCTTATGTTCTTCTATGATCTGCTTTACTGGATACAGATAAGCCATCTAAAGCAAACCAATACAACAAAGGAGAAAGAGAAAAGCTGGGTTTAGCTCCTAGAGGACGTTCAGCTATCACAACATCTCCTCCTGAACTGACAGATGCCCTGCAGAAAGTCGAGGTTAGTGTACTTACTGGTGATTAGAACTTAGGAGGATAAAAGTGCAGTGTAAACTGTAAGGCTGAGATTTATGCATATACGGTGTGCTGATACCAGGTACAGAAGGCAAAGCAAGATGACGCGCTTTCAGATTTGAGCAACATCCTGGGTGATTTAAAATGCATGGCAGTTGACATGGGAAGTGAACTTGACAGGTCAGTTTGATGTAACTCTTAATTGAAAAAGTAAACTGTTAAGGGGCATTACACGTTCAAAACTAACATTTTTGCTTCACTTCCAAAAAAAAAATTCATCGTCAACCTTGAAAAGCAACATTTTATGTGAGCAAAGCTACTCGATGTTCTAACCAATGTCGCTAACGCAGGCAAAATAAAGCCCTAGATCACCTTGGTGATGATGTGGATGAGCTGAACTCTCGAGTGAAAGGAGCCAATCAACGTACACGCCATTTGCTTGGGAAGTGAAACACTGGGCAGCAACGGCATTCTATTGACATCTTGATGGAGGCCCTGCTGTATTCAAAGAGAGAGCGTCTCTTTCAAGATATTGTTAATAAAAAGTTATGTTCTTTGTTTCTTCGGCATATAATTTCTCCATGTGATAGATTAGGAGAATTGCGGCTAATGATCTTCTACTGACCGAAAACAAAAATAGAACAGCAGAATTTCTCGTGAAATTATGTCAGCTCTGTAGCAAATGGGGGTGAAACTCAAAATACGTTAGAAAGCACGGTCGGTGGAGCCCATTGCGGTAGCCAGAATGGAAAGCAATTTATAAAGACACGCAATGGACTTTACAAGCAGAGTAGCTTTTACTCCATTAAAACATGTGGCTACAAAAGCGTAATCATACAATCCGTTTTAATGCTATTATTATCATAAAATACAGAACAAAGATTTGGTATTTACAGTATACAAGTACGATGAGCTAGTTTTTTTAGCAAACTTTATTTACCAAAAGCAGCAGGAGGGCTTCATTTTAGCGCACCAAAAACTTTGACGACCCATTGCACACGCTCCAAAAATACAAGGAACCATGTCGATTAGCCCAGCATCATAATTTCCTCGTAATCTTTCATGTCTCCTCACTTTTCACAGGAGTCCAGCTGGGCCTGTTACCATTTTTCTTCATGGAAAAGGAAGCGTAGCCAAGAATATAGCCCACAAAAACCCCAAGGACAAGAACGCTTGCCCCCTTGACATACCATGAGAACGTAGAATCAACCACCCCAGTCCTGGCTCCACCATCCACACCAAAGTTGTCATCACCACTGAGAACTTCTCCAGATGACAAAATCTCAACCATATCGTGAATCTGTCCGTCATGGTTACCTACATAAGCAAGTGTTAGCTTCTCTTTTGTGGCAACCAATTTGGTGTATCCAAACTCCCCACCACGGTACATAGACATGGCTGGCTGTGGGAAAATTGGATCATTCGGGTGGTCTGCTCTTGGCTCCCAGATGGGCTGCCAGTCTTGTCCTGCCATTCCAATCACAGCATGGACTGGAAATCCCTTCCAAGTGCTTCCGCAGATGAAGTTATTCACCGGACAAAACCTTTCATATCTATGCACATGACCCCACAGTGCAAGGGTAACGTTGTTTTTTGTAAACAAAGGTTCCAAGTGCTCGAGCATTTTGTTCCTCATCGGGGCATCCCTGTTTTCATTGCTAGAAGTATACATTGGTCTGTGCCCCTGGACTACCACAAAAGGAGTCTTGCTCCGGTTAACTGATTCCAGATCTTGCTTTATAAAGTTATACTGGCTGCTTCCAGAAACAAAATTGGTCTCAGTTGATATGTACACAAAATGTACAGCCCCTGTGTCAAAAGAATAGTAAAGGTTTCGGGTTGCAGGAGCTCGGGTCCCAGTTGATTCTGAAGAGTTCCCTGGCATGTTAAATTTAAGGCTGTAAGGAACCCCGCATTCACCGCCACCATCAGTTCCGTAAACTGCATAGGCCCAATCTGGTTTCCAGGGCTGCAAAGGCCAATCGTACTCATGATTGCCAATGCACACATGGTATGGCACTTTGGAAGCAACAGGCTCTACTTGAGTGAAAAAATGATCCCACAGCCATGAGTACCCTCTTGCATAGCTGATATCTCCTATATGAGAAATAAAAGCATGCTTGTCACCAATAGCTTCTATGTCACGGAGGATCCACTTCATAGTTGCTATGCTTTCATCTTGTGTGCGGATAAAGGTAGCATACGGTGTCGATGTTCCCATGTCTCCGAACAGGAAGGCTATTGTTTCGTCCGAGTCTCCATTCCGAGAGACAAAGCTCCGAGTTGTGCTCCAACCCTTAGAGTCGCTTCCAACCTGTTATCAAAACTTTCTAACTCAGATGGTGGGCAAGCTAGATAATTGAACTTCAACAACTATATTTGTCGCTGCAATGAAGTTAGGTGTGTCATCTGAGTAAGAAACAGATAATACTACCTTCATCCACACATGAACATGATTAAGAGAAATCAGGTGAATATAGATCAATGTTAAGCTGGTCATATGAAAAGAGCCAACGAAAGCAGAATTTAACACTGGATGACCATGAAAACTATGATTGACTCCAGATTTGATAATTGATGTCAGACTGTTTCTCAAAATGTTTTGTTGTTTGGCAGTCGGCGCAAGACATGGAAAATGAAGTGAGATTGAAACAACTTTTCAAGCCAAAAATGTAGTTTTAGAAGAAAACGAAAATGCACTTTAGAAAAGCAACTAAAATCCAAAAGTCAATCTTTCACTCAATTATCAATCTCATGAAAAGCATGAGCATGGCACAGGCAGCAGAAAACTTTGCCTTTTTCCATCTAGCTTTCATCCCTGGAGGCATTGGTTGTATGTGATTATATGAAAACAGAAAAAGAAATCCTACCATGCTGCAAAATCAAGGTAGCTCCAGAAAAGCAACCAATAAACCGTGCAGCAAAACAAAATTGAACTCTTCCAACCTAAATTATGGACTAAGAGAATGGAAATGAGCGAAAAGAGAGCTTATTTCTCATGTCTGAATTATAAATTATAAAGAAAGAAAGAAATAGATTAAACATCAATTAAAAACTAGATTACCTGATAATAATACCTAACGCCTTTCTTTAAATCCTTCATCACCCCATCATGGATCCAACCCGGATCTCTCCACCCAATACTCCCATTTGCCGGAGCATCACACATATCCTCCCGTTCGTACCTCACCACACGTGCCACACTCACGCGGCTCCACTCCCCGTCCCTCTCTCCCCACTTGACACTCCTCTCCTCTCCATCACCCACCACAAACATCACCCTCATCTCGTCCTCGACATCGGTATATGCCAAATGGATCTGCTCTGGCCCGTGACCCGGCTCGAACACGACAACATCCGACTCCGCCAGCAAATGAGCCGTCCCGGGGAGGGGATTGTGATCATGGTCATGGAGTTTGGGGTTGATTTCGGATTCGGTCCAGTGGAAGATCCGGAAAGAGTAATTGGAGCGGAGGTTGGTGATGGGCAAGGAAATGGAACCCGACCCGGATTTCCATGAAGGAGAGGAAGAAAGGAACTTGTAGCCAATGAAGTGGTCGTGAGGTGAGTCAGGAGGTGAATAGAGCCCGAGCCAGTCGAGCTTGGAAGGTGAGTCGACGTTGGACCAGGAAATTGTTACTATGTCACCGGATTTCTGGAGGATTGTTGGAGTCACGGAGATGGTGACTTCGGAGAGGGAAGTTTGAGTGACGAGGGAGATGAGGAGGAGAAAGAGAGGCAGCTTCATCATCTTTTGTTTGAAATACCGAAGGCAAGGCAGAAACTAGAAGGTGACCTAGATTAATGTTGTTGGGATCTGGAATTGAGGAAGAGGAAGGGGTTCGGTTTTTTTTTTTTTTTTTGAGATTAGATGGGAGGCCGCTATCCTTTTTTATATGTTTTTTTTTTTTATTATTAAAACAATATCTTAGCATGCACTTATAAGATGGTGGGATGGTTAAATGTTTCTTTAGTAATAATCAAGTTATTTTTTTATGGGATTAAATTTAAATTCCTGAAAAATATATTTTACAGGTTTAAATAAATAAATAAATAAAATATCAATTATTTCAAGTTTTTATAATAAATATATGCTCTAATTTTAAAACCATCACCCGAACTTTAATATAGATTGCGTGCACAAATATAAACGGAGTCAAAGTTTCGTGCAAAAGGAGCAGCCAAACGGCCTTAGCTAGATAATTCCAATGCTAGGCGTGGTTTTAAAGATACGTGTGTTATTTTGCCTATTAACAAAGCTACTTAGGGAGAGGGAGAGGGAGAGGGAGAGGGAGAGGGAGAGAATGTTCACGCAGGAGATTTAGTATTAATTGGAAGAGTGTAACGCCTATTTTATTATTTTCAATAAAAAAAAAAAAAAAAAAAAAAAACAGTCATGGTCCTCATGGAGTAGCTATTAAAAGTAATATAGTTTTTTTTTAAAATAAAATGTTAAATTTATCAATAACAAGTTGACTTTATACATTTTAAAAATACGGGGAAAAGATTGAATTATCTAGAAAGGAAGTTCTTGTTTATCTATCTAGTACACACAAACTTTTTTATATTTTTATTATTGTTTGTCTAGTTATAATTAAGTTGATTAAAAAAAATAAAAATAATCACAATTAATCCAGCCCAGCCCAGCCCAGCACAACCGCTACTATGACTGGCATTAACCGCTGCTATGAGCTAGCTAGCTCTTTCAATCAAGAGGGCACACTCCTCGTGATCTCATCAACCATCGTATATAAATTATAATGTCCTTGTATAGACATGAAGACCATGCCATTACCTGTAACACCTCTCTCTATATGTAATCACGGAAATTGAATGATTATCAAATCAAACGGTCGAGGACATCCGTGTTTTCTAAACTGTATAATTCACAACTGTATAATTCATTTTCTATTTGAGATGATGTGGAAAAAAAGGTGGAGTATTTTGTCGATGCTTGAAATGGGAAACAAAGACAAAGATGCAGCCATGAGTTTAGAAAAATCATGATATAGTAACAGTACTATGAAATTCTTAATTGGATTTTCAGTCAACAGTTCTAACTCCCCCCCGATTGTTTTTAATATTGCAACTCAGCCCAGTTAATTAATCAATCATCAAATCAGACTAGTCAACTTCACTAAAAAACAAGAAAAAAAGAGTCAACACCCAATAATTCAAATGAATTTAATATATTTGACATCAATTTAAAATATATTCAAACTCTCATTCCATCTAACCTCCCCCCACCCCCTCTTAAAGAATTGTCTTTAATCATCCCTGCAATCAATTCATTGAAATATAAATCTAGGGTTTCTGGGCTACTACGTGCCCTACATTATTATCTTCACATACATATATTCGTGACTAATTTGATGGGAAAGATAATGCCACCTCGACAAAAGTGGCCCCCTTTGTTCTTTGGCGAAATTATATTCGTTCATGTGTCTCTTGCTTGGCATTAAAACCCTTTTTTTTTTTCTAATTCTATCCCCATCTTCCTTCCCTTTCTCATCATTTCTCTCCAAGCCATCCCTTCTATCTGCCTTCGATCCCTCTATCTCCCTTTCAACCATGAAGAGCCCTCTTTCTTCATCAGCCTCCTTGTCTCGTCGGCGCCGCCTTCTAATCTTGACGCTGCTCCTCTTCTCTGTCATATCAGCAGCCACCAGAATCCCTAACTATGCTTCACTTGATATCTCTTCAAGAAACCACCACGACAGCTTCAAGAGTCGACGCCATTCTTGTAGTTCTTTCCCTCGTAAAAGTACTTCACGTTTCTGGTGCATCCAGTTTCAAATGAACGGGGGGCGACATCTCCGGCCACCAGTACCACCATCACCTAGCGAGATTGATCCAAGATATGGTGTAGAGAAGAGGCTAGTACCTTCTGGGCCCAACCCTCTTCATAATTGATCAGAGTTCCTGGTTCTCATCACCGTAATTCTATATTTAACCAGAACTGTCAATACCATCTTTTTTCTCTTCAGTACTACCACTTGCTACTAAATATATATGGCTAACTTAATTCCTCCTATATTTGGCCAAGATTTTCCTCTTTCTTGAATTATAATTAAATGATCGTTTGCATTTCTTCCGGTCTTTCTTCGTCTCTGCGTGCCCTTCTCATGCCTGCCTCAATTATTTCTATAGCATCCGATCGATCGATGGAATTCTTGGAAGGAGAGTTGATATATATATGTTAATGGATATACAGTGGCTACTATGCATGCAGAAAAGATCAGCTATATATCTTTGCCTGCCGGCTTTCGGGTTTGTTATATAGCAAGGTCCGAGGAGACAGTTAATATATATATATATATATATATATATATATATATATATATATATATATATATATTATGAATTTATTGCTATTTTCATGCCTTTTTTTATTATCAATTAGCTAGGTTGTGTTTTTAACGAGACGATGGCTAGCCTGTAACGTGTAATGTGTAATGTGGGAGAGGGCAAACAGTTTTCAGAACCGGGATTAAGCATCTTGTACGTACAAGCATGGAAATGGTCTACTTGTCATGACCATTTAATTATAAGCTATATATTTTGGTGGAGGTGGACTTCAAAAGAAACCCCTGAGTTGCATTAATTCGCAGCTGTACTGGAAAATGTCGTTCAGAAAATATACAGAGGCCAAGGGCAAATTTGTCTTCTCCGAGAATAATGTGAGTCTACGACCTTCATCCTAATTAATATCGGCGGTGTATAGTTTAGTTGATTAATCTAAGATCATTTTCTGGTACAATATTGTAAGAGTTCATTTTCTTTACTCTCCTGCCCTCCCTCCCTCCCTCTCTCAGCTTTGTCGTCATTGATGTATTGATCATGTTCAGTTTTCTCATGTTTTTGGATGACGACACAAATCACTGATGAGCTAGCACTCTAATCGGGCAAGACATCTCGGCCGGCAAGTTTTTTATTTTATATATATATATATATATCACACGAGTAGTATGGAAATGGGTAATGCAAAGCTGTTCGCTCTAATCTATGCAATAACCTTTCCTATATCGTGGTTTCACATCACAACATTGAAGAAACACAGGAGCGCACACGTCACCTTTTCAACTGGACACGACCAAAATGCCATCCAAACATCTACAGCATAGTTTAACTAAGGCCCGTTTGTTTGCTGGAAAGTGATTTTTTTTTGGAAAGTGAATTTCGGGAAAAGTGAATTCCTGGAAAGTGAATCTCAATGTTTGACAGTGTTGTGGAAAATGAACTGGAAAACACTTTCCCGTGTTTGTTTGTGTTATGGAAAATGAACTGGAAAATAATTTATTTATAAATTAATTTTTTTTTCAAGTTTATTAAAATAATGAGGAACAAATCTTACAAATTAAAAAGTTGAATGAGAATGAAATTGAAAAAAAATATAATTTCATAAATTATCTCAAATAAAATAAATAATAATCAAAATAATAGAGATCAAATCTAAAAATTTAAAAAAAATGAAAGGTGAATAAATTAAAATAATAATAATTAACATTTCATAAATTATTTCAAATAAAATAAGTAACAATAAAAAAAAATGAGGACCAAATTTGATAGATAAAAAATTTCAATAAAAAAATATAAGAAAAAAACAAATAGCAATTATAAAAATAAGGACCAAAATTAATATAAAAATTAAATTTTAAGAGATGAAATTGAAAAATAAATATTCAAAACAAATTATATATAGCAATAAAAAATTTGAGGATCAAATTTGATATAATCAGCAAATAATGACATTTCTAAATTTTTCACAACTTCCAGAAAGTGTTTTCCGCCCAAATTTTCCGGAAAACACTTTCCTGAAAACCAAGCCAAATTTTTTTTTGATTGAAAAGTGTTTTCCGTTGATCAACTTTCCAGAAAACAAATAAACACAAGAAAGTTTGAAAAATAATTTTCCAGAAAGTAAATTCTAGAAAACAAACACAGCCTAAGATTTTTGCCAAGGGAATTGCACCTTCAGGTGTTCTCATTTGGGTTTTTTTTTTTCTCGTTTTTACACATGAGGTGGGTTTTAGCAGCTCTTACACTAGCGTGTATTTTTTAGGTGAATAGTGTCTTTCAAAAATATTTTTGAGATTTTTTTATTCTTGATATTAAAAAACACTATTTTAATATATTTTTTCAAAATAAATATACTTTTAAAATATATACAATATCAAATAGGCTACACCTGCAGTACATGTGTCCAATAAAAAAAGCAGAAGTAAATAGATAACAGTGCCAGAATTCAAATAAAAGTTTCAATTTTTTAATGGGCGACCCAAAAAAAATTTAATGTTCACTTGAATGGAAGTAGATGCAAGATTATTATTTTTTATATTACAAAATATATTTTTGAATAAAAAAGTCTTTTAAAAAATATTAGCTTCACTTTTTGAAAAGTCATTCCTTTGACTTTAACCCTTTTTGAACTATACCACTTATTTTGTAAACTTTTGCATTACACTCTCGACTTGCTTCCTAGCCTTTTCAAATTTTCTCCATGTGAAATCAAGTAAAAAAAATTATGAATTACAAAATTTATTAAGATAAATATACCAGTACTTAACAAAAAAATTACTCGTCAAGAAGATTTGAACTAAAAAATAAAGAAAACTTAACTATGCTGTGTAGAAATACACCTCGCATGATCATGAAAATATAATTCTGGTGAAATAAATTGAAACACATGTTTAATGGATGAAAATAATGTTTGAAAGTATGATTGCGATTACTTTTAAAAGTATTTATGCATTAAAATAAATTTTTTTTATTTTTAAAAAATTATTTTTGATATCATTATACCAGAATCATCTAAAAACACTATTTTTTTTTATTTGAAATAATTTTTTTTCTTTTAAAAACACTTTTTACATGATTCCCAAACACCCATTCATGAATCACGAGCTAATTAATTAAGAGTTTAGGAGGTGTAAATCCAAAATTTGAAAAGGAGGGCTTAGATATTATTAGGTCAAACTTCAGGGAGTATATATACCTTTATGTTTTAACCTAAATAAAAAATCGTTAATTAATTAAAAAAAAAATGCACCGACAAGGCTGCCCACCCTTTCCGCGTTTGCCGAAGCTGATTGAAGAACCATAGCACCCACCGAGTCTGAAATCTAAGAGATAATTATGCAATTAGAAGTAATTTAGATCTTTCACTTCCATTTCTTCTCACACTACTTTGACAGTTATCTTCATCATACTTAGATTTCCAGAATCCCGGATCCGCTTCCTAAAAATGGCGCGTCCATCATTCTCCCTCTCTCACATTCTCATTTTCCCTCTTCTTTTCCATCTTGCTCTTTCCAAAACCCTTAAACGCGACGGTATATCTTCAGATCTTTCTCTTAATTTCGCTTTACAGGCGAAATAACTCTTCGAATTGATGA
The DNA here is from genome assembly GCA_027405865.1 of Salix purpurea. Lineage (NCBI taxonomy): Eukaryota > Viridiplantae > Streptophyta > Magnoliopsida > Malpighiales > Salicaceae > Salix > Salix purpurea. The sequence goes on along the minus strand of JAOWLH010000012.1, from coordinate 5,429,532 downwards.
TTTTTATTGTATTTTTGCTTTTGTAGTGAAGGCATTGAATGAAATAAAGGCATCTCTAGGTTGGAGAGTGGTATACGCTTGGGTCGGCGACGATCCTTGTGGCGACGGTGACCATCCGCCGTGGTCTGGTGTCACTTGCTCTACTGTAGGAGATTATAGAGTCGTCACCGAATTGTAATTTCTGATAGATTTTTTTTTTGTATTTTATATTTTTTTGTTTGCAAAAATGTAAATAGGGTTTTGAGAAAGATTGTAAAATTGTCGTCTTTTATTGGTTGCAGGGAAGTGTATGCGGTGTCTATCGTGGGGCCATTTCCTACTGCTGTAACGAATTTGCTGGATCTTACTAGACTGTAAGAATGGGGTTTAGTGTTTTTGAATTTTGTTGATCTCTTGCTGCTGCTGTTTTAAATTTATGGACTATAAAATTTTACTATTTTAAATGAAGACCGGCGGGTTCGATTTGATGGAGTTTATGTGTAGGAAATGTTTGTGATATTTCTATGTATTTTTCATAACAGGGATCTTCACAATAACAAGCTCACAGGGCCTATTCCTCCACAAATTGGGCGATTGAAGCGTCTCAGGATACTGTAACAGCTCACTGCTTTTTCCTATTAAGTCTACTTTGTGCTGAATTCTTAAACTTTTGTAATTTGGTTGTTATTGCAAATTGTGATCAATTATGCTGGTTTTTTGTTGTTGTGTCAGTAATTTGAGGTGGAATAAACTACAAGATGTTATTCCTCCTGAAATTGGTGAACTGAAGAGTTTAACTCATCTGTGAGTGATCTTATTTTATACAACTTCAAATTTGATTCTGTTAAGTATTTTTTTTTTCTGGAAGTCATTTCATTTATCTTTTTACAGTTATCTAAGTTTCAATGCTTTCAAAGGAGAAATCCCCAAGGAGCTTGCAAGTCTTCCTGAGCTTCGGTATCTTTATCTACATGAGAATCGCTTTTCTGGGCGAATTCCTGCAGAACTGGGGACACTGAAAAATCTTAGGCACCTGTATGAGTCCATCCTCTTCTCAGCACGTCTTTGTTGTATGTTAAACTGTTAAGACAATAGTTTCAGCATTCTAATTGTAATAATTCATGTTTAGTGATGTTGGTAACAATCATTTGGTGGGCACTATAAGGGAGCTAATACGTTTTGATGGTTGCTTCCCTGCACTTCGTAACCTGTAAGTTTATGTGACTCCGTAAATTCACACTTATTCCACTGATAATTTATAGAGAAGCTTTTGTGAGTAATTCTATTTCTGACCTCGAAATGTAGTTATTTAAACGATAATTTTCTTACTGGAGGAGTACCTGCACAACTTGCAAACCTGACCAACTTGGAGATCTTGTAAGTTCTCTTCATTTTCATTCTTTCTTTCCTTAAGCAATTTGCAGCTAGATTTCATTGCTCTACCATGATTGTAATTGGTTGCTTTATTGGTTTCAGGCACCTATCACACAATAAAATGACTGGAATAATACCTGTTGGACTTGCTCATATGCCTAGATTGACTTACTTGTAAGTTTCTTCTTCAAAATTTTACGGCTAATACTTTTTTACAGTATTGATGATGCCTTTCTTTGGGTCAAAGTTATAATCAGGCTCTTGTCAAAAGAACCGCACAGCATGGTGGATTGAATTGCAAAAATATGTCAACTTATAGTGGCACAACAATAAGAGAAAAAACAAAGACTTGATCCCTCTTGCCATTTCTAGAAGCATTTTCATGAAGAAAAAATGCCTCAGAATGCACATTATTTGGATATAGATTTCTCTTATATTTTTTGTTGCCATAAATTATTCAATCATTCTCTTGCAAACAATTTTAATATTGACCACCTTCACACAAGTATTTTGACATACTCACAGATGTTATTGAGGTTGAGATATCTGTCACATAGAACTGTTCCCAACTAAAATATTAGAATTCCTGCCAATTTTTGTCATATAAGGAGAAGACTTTAAACATTTTATCGCTCCCATTTCAGCATTCATATGCATTCTTTAGATGACTGAGTGGCCGCATGAGCTTATCTGCTCTCCAAGAATTTATGTGCTGTTTCAACATCATTACACTAAATGCATTGCTCTGATGGCATTGGGTGAAATGTTTACTCTTCCCTTTGCCGCTCCTCTCCCCTTTCTCTTCCTTTGAATTGGTGGAATTGTTTGATGCAATTGTTAGTGAAGTATCTATCTGTACACTGTCTTCATCATGGTCCAGGTACTTGGATCACAACAATTTTAATGGGAGAATTCCTGACGCCTTCTATAAGCATCCATATTTGAAAGAATTGTGAGTACCCCCCCCCCCCCCCCCCCCCCCCGGGCTTGGGAAGGTGATAATTCCTTATCGTGCATCCTGGTGATCTATAGCTAATTGAATGTTTCTGCAGGTATATTGAAGGAAATGCATTCAGGCCAGGTGTAAATCCAATAGGTGTTCACAAAGTCCTCGAAGTGTCAGATACCGAGTTTGTAGTTTAGTGTAAGCATCAGCCTATTCTTTATTTTTTAATACTCTAATATTTTTGGCATCACAAGGCTATATTTATATTTATATTTATGTTTCTGTAATGAAATGGGAAAATTTAGTTGCGCTCTAGTTCAAACTTTCCCACTATTGATCTCAGTGTTTACAAGGGATACAAGAAAAGCTGAAGTAGATCCTGAAATGGGTTAAATCTCCCTATGTAACTAATGTGGATTAAGAGAAGCTCGGTCTATCAATATCTGGATGTGCCCCGAAATTCCGAGGAAATTAATGCTGTCATTGTGCCTGAATTATTGCCATGTTCACCGTTTTCTTCCGTGCGACTTTCTGAGCGCAGATGTCACATCCTCGATCTGAATGCTGTTTGTTATATTTTTTAAGCGAGCTTATCTCCGAAAAATATTCCCAAGACTGTTAAATCAACCAGATATTGTTTGAGCAATAATATAGGATTTCTGGGCAGGATCCGGAGAATTAAACGACCGCATTTAAATAAAAAATCCCAAGACGAGATTTCTATCTGGCATGCATGCGTCAGCCTTGCAGATCAATGCCCATCTAGATTGGGAAAATAAATACAATCTATTATGGGTTGTAAATCTAGTGGCTCGTTGGATGTAACATGATGAGTCTCACAATGATCGTGCAAATTAGTTTTGTGAATTGCTTGACCGGTATGAACCTCAAGCCCCATGAACACATCTGACTAGTTAACGATAGTATCAGTGCAATCAAGAGCCTGGCAGCCTTAAGAAAGATGATGCCACCATCGCTAAAATAGGCCAGGAATCAGCACCCACACTCGGGGCTGAGAGCTACGCCTTGTCAACTAAAAACAATCATCGTGGCATCCTACTTCTCCCCATGTATTCGCGTGGTTTTCTCGTCCATCAATGCGCTCACGAGCCATGCCATGGATCTTGATTGAGCCGCCTTGTCTATTTCTCATCGACTAGTCATGTCTCCTGTAGGCCGCATTCAGATGTGAGGTTTGGAAGTGTAGAAGTTAACCACCCTGCGAAGTAATAACTGCGCCAGTCTCTCAGGCTGGCATTAAGAATTGTAATTTAATTTATCACCACAACACGATGGCTTGATCATGTTAGGATTATTAGGATATTCGTATCAATAAGAGAAAAGTATGTGCAGTTTCATCACTAGTTTGAAGAACGTATGGAAACCGACAATAAAGGGGGGAAAGGTGGGTTGCTATTGTTTTTTCTATAACTCTATCTTCTTGAGATGAAGGTGCTGTTTGGCGTTGTGGTGCTATGCGTTTGCCAGATCGCACCACAACTCTGGTGTTTGGTAAAAACCAAACACCAGTCAAACCGGTGGGTCCCACGCCACTTTTAAATTCAATCGGCGTTACAAAAAAAGCTCATTTATCATGCTTATTTATTACCGATTTCTAAAACCACGATCTGCGTATACCTGCGATTAAAATTATAACCGTTGGAAATCTGCTGAAAATCTTATCTTCTCATCCGACCCCTCATCCGAGCCTTATCTTCTTCTCTTCCTTCTCTTCTTTCTCTTCTTCTCTCGTCTGCACCAAGCAACTTCCTTCTCTTCTTCTCTCGTCTGCACCAAGCAACTTCCTTCTCTTCTTCTCTCGACGTCGTGGACGTCTCCCTTCTGGCTTCTCTTCTTCTCCACACCCTTCGGGTGCCTTCTCTTCCTTCTCTTCCGCAAAAAACAACACCCTTCTCCTCTGCAACCCTTACAGCAACCCTCTCTAGAAACCCACTTTCCTTCTCTACCAGTTGAAGAAGACGATCTGGGCACCACCACCGCACTCGCCTTCTCTTCCAGTTCAAGACGACCTCTCGGTCATCAGTATCAACAGTCATCGCCACCACCTTCATCGCCGTCCAATACCCAAGCAACTTAACCACAACCGTCCGATTCTTCTACCCTCCTTGTGATTCGCAACGATCTGGCTGAAATCGGTGAGTTTGCAAGTTGTTCTCTCTAAATTAACTTCCAATTTCTTGCAATTTCAAAATAGCAATTTAAATTCACTATATATTTGCTGTTAAAATGTTGAAATTGCCGTGATTTTGTTGATGAACTTGTTGTGAGTTTTTTGTGTAAATATCTGTGAAATTTATGAAATTCACGTGGGTTTTTGTTGTGAAATATGAGTGAAATTGTTGAATTTGCTGTGTTTGTTTTCTGTTAAAATGTGTAAATTGCCGTGATTTTTTTGATGAACTTGCTGTGAGTTATTTGTGTTAAATATCTGTGAAATTTATGAAATTGCTGTGGGTTTTTGTTGTTAAATATGTGTGAAATTGTTGAATTTCCTGTTAATTTTTTCTGTGAATTTTCTGTTAAAATGTTGAAATTGCCGTGAGTGTGCTGTGTGAAATTGTTGAAATTGATGTGATTTTTTAATGTGCTTATTATGTGAAATTGTTGAAATTACTATGAGTTTTTTCTTAGGATTTTCTGTTAAATTGTTGAAATTGCCGTGAGTTTGTTTAGTGAAATTTATGTGAAATTGTTGACATTGCCATGGGTCTTTTCTGTTAAATTTTTGTGAAATTATTGAAATTGATGTGATTTGTTTATGTGATTATTCTGTGAAACTGTTGAAATTACTGTGAGTTTTTTCTGTGGATTTCCGGTGAAATTGTCGTTAGTTTATTATGTGAAATTTCTGTGAAATTGTTGAAATGACTGTGATTTTGTCCTGTTACATTGTTAAAATTGGCCTTCTGTTTAAATTGTTTCTTTTCTTTTATTCTAAGCTTGGGGATGTTGGGTTTTATCGATGTTAGTTTGCTTTTTTTTTTTCATCATTGATGTTGTTAAAACAATTCATTAATGTTCTTTGTTTGATCTTTGTATTGCTGTGATTGATCAGGTCTGCTTTCTCATCTGAAAGTTTATTGGTTGATTAGCATGGAGCAGTTGCATTTCCTTACGTTAAGAAGTTTCTTAATGCTCTATGATTGCACGTTTTTATGAATTCCATTTATTGAATGCGGTGTTGTGTTCTGTAGCACAAAGCTCCATAGGATTTTGCGGAGACTTTGAAGATTGTCGGATATTATTATGAACATGAAAGCGAAATTATTTGTGCATTGAATTGTGAATTTTTTTTCAATAAATTATCCTGTTCCGAATTAGAATAATATTGATGTGCAAGAATAAAAAATACCGATAATTATACAATAATGAAGGACTATAAAATAATTAATAAACGGAATATAATTCTAGTCCTCGAATAATCAAGTAGAGACTTCATTGGCTATTCCTAAAAGTATTTTATAAATAAAATATGTATAGTATTTAAGTATTTTTTAATTTTCAAAAATAAATTCTTTCTTATATCTTCTACATAATTTATCCGAATAAGTATGGATATTTAGGTCCATATAGAGGGGAGCGATATCATTTACAAGATTTTCGACGTCGGGGTGAACCAAGTGGACGACGCGAAGTCTTTAATCGTGCACATTCATCACTACGCAATGTGATAGAACGAACATTTGGAGTATGGAAGCAAAGGTGGAGAATTTTGGAGTGCATGCCAGCTTATCCTTACAGAAGACAGGTTGCGATTGTTGTTGCATCGATGGCACTACATAACTATATTAGAAGGAGATCGCAAGATGATGCTGTTTTTGTTGAATATGATCGTAATCCCGATTATATCCCAGATGAGTTATTACCAGATGTTGTTGCGTGTGAAACTAGTCAGAGTTCGCGCAGAAATTCACGTATGGATATTGTTCGCGAGGGCATTGCAAATAGTTTGATGGGTGAATTAAATGATTTTTCCATGTTACTTGAAGTATTCACATTAATAGAAATTGTTATTTATTTTTAAATGTGTTTTTAGAAGTTATATATATATATATATATATATATATATATATATATATATATATAATTACATTATATTATTATAAAAAAATAAATTTACAATATATATATATATATACACAAAATATTTATATATGACAAAATTTAAAAATTAATTAATCTATTAGTCATTTTATTGTTTTTTTTATTAATTATTAATTACATTATATTATTATAAAAAAATAAATTTACAATATATATATATATATATGTACTCTTTAAAGTAATTTCACAAGTTAAAAGCAATATGAAAAGTTTGGTAATCAAACACCCAAAACTGCTTTTTTTTCAACCTCCAACTCAACCACAGTTTTAACCAAACATTTCACTGCTTATTTTGCACCACAGTAAAAGCACTTTTTTTGAAACTGTTTTTTTGCAATCGCAATCGCAATCGCAATGCCAAACACACCCGAAATACAAGAAAATTATACAAAGCCTGGATAAACTAACAAGAAATTACCCCTCTCTTTTATATCCGCATGCTATAAAGTAGGATCTTTAATATTTAATTTTTTGATAAATGAAAAATATATTTTGTTTGTGGGGGCTCCGGCTTAGACCAGATCAGTTGAGATAAGTTAGTGGATAATAGAGTAATTGTGAATCAATCAAAATTGTACAGATTTGTTATTATCAACATCGTAACAGAATTCCACCTTTTCAATTTGTCACAAAATCGACTTTCTTTTATATATATAAAGATGAAGATGTCACCTATATCATTATTATCTTGACTTAATTCGAACCGAAGCACTAGCAGAATGGCTGGCCTGAGACTTGCTGTGTTTTGCGTTCTTGCATCGTTATGCTTTTCTTCTTCTCTGTGTGCGGCGGATGATGTGGAGGTTTTTGTCAAGGGAGTGACTTCCTTAGCGAAAACTGATGATAATTTTATATGTGCGACTTTAGATTGGTGGCCCAGTGAAAAGTGCGACTACAACCAGTGCCCATGGGAGAAGGCTGGCCTCCTCAATCTGGTTTGTCTCTCTGTTTGTTTGTTTTTACCCACAAATATTCTTCTTAATCAGGATGCTAAAACTTGAGGGGCCTTGCCATATTTTCAGGATTTGAACAGCAAGATTTTAGCTAATGCTATCAAGGGTAAGTTTTGAATGGACAGAACCGTTGAAGTTTTCTTACGTTCATGTTTGATGTTTTTCAGTGTCGATGATTTATTTCCAAGACAGAACTGCTACTTTTGCTGTCATGTTTACAGTAGCATTCTCAATGGAACTTGGCCAAATTAAACTCTGGATGAATTTGAATCAATATATCCCGCTCCCACAAGCATTTAGAAATTGCAGAATTCCTGTTCTTGGCCTTCTACTCCTTAACTCTCTTAGCTTTAAAGGTCCTGATTGTTCATTACGATTTCAGCATTTGATCCTCTGAGAATCAGACTCGGAGGCTCATTGCAAGATCAGTTGGTTTATCAAGTCGGTGACTCTATAAAGAAATTCCCTCATTTCAAGAGACGAGATGATGGTTTATTCGGATTCAGCAGAGGTTCTCTGCCCATGGATAGATGGGATCAGCTCAATGCCTTGTTTAAACAAACAAAGTACGTGCGCCACATGCATCTCACAAGAAGTCCCCCCCCCCAAAAAAAAAAATTGATCTAATAAACAGCCGCGGCGAAAACTCACGTTATTTTTTTCCCCTGGCAGTGCTAAAATCACATTCGGCTTGAATGCCCTTCATGGGAAGAGGAAATCTGACAATTCTACACTCTGGGTTGGTGAATGGAACTCAAAAAATGCCCGAGATTTCATGAAATATACTGCATCAAAGGGATACATGATTGATTCCTATGAATTAGGTAATATATTTTGCTTGTATGCAACAGTATAGCTTCTTGAGTTTTCTAATGTATCTTATTATGCAACTAACTCCACGCCCTAATTATTTGTCAGGAAATGAGTTGTGTGCATCTGGGGTATCTGCAAGATTGGAGGCTGACCAGTATGCGAAAGATATTATTCAACTCAAAGAAATTGTGAAGGAGTTGTACCCAGATCGCGAGACACAGCCTAAGGTGCTGGGCCCTGCTGGTTTTTACGACACTGAATGGTTTAAAACCTTCCTCGAGGTCTCAGGGCCACATGTTGTTGATGGAGTAACCCACCATATTTACAATCTTGGTGCAGGCAAGTATCAGTTCACACTCTTTCTCCTTCCTCCTCCATTCCTTTTTTTTTATATTTTTTTTAATATATTAACAGAACCGTGTGTCACCGATATGGTTTACTGACAACCAAATCTGCAGGTGTCGATAAAACCCTGATCAACAAGATTCAGGATCCATATTTCCTGGATGAAATAGCAGAGACATTCAAAGACATTGAAAATGTTGTCAAGGAATTCGGTCCATGGGCAGGACCGTGGGTTGGGGAATCTGGTGGTGCTTATAACAGTGGTGGCAAGGATGTCTCACATACTTTTGTTAATGGATTCTGGTTAGGAGACTCCACTTAATTACTTTTGTTTCACATCCTAAAAATCCCATGGATTTTGCTTGTGCTTTACATGATTGTTATGAAACAGGTACCTGGATCAACTAGGCATGACAGCAACCTTCAATAATAAGGTTTACTGCAGACAATCCCTCATCGGAGGAAACTATGGCCTCCTTAACACTACATCCTTCATCCCAAACCCAGACTATTATGGGTACCTGCTACTCTTTTTGACAAGAAAATAGTCTTAATTTTCTACGAATTCATTCTCATTTTATTACCCTGTATCAGTGCACTTCTGTGGCATCGCCTGATGGGAAACACTGTTCTTGCTACCAATCACTTTGGCTCCCCATATTTGAGAACATACACTCACTGTTCAAAGAAGAAGGTAAATCTAATGCTGCAAAATTTCTGCCATTGCAATTCTCCTTCACACCATTGATTTTACTAATCTATACAAATTGTTCTCTTCATTGCAGCCTGGAATTACAATGCTTATCATTAACATGTCGAATTCCACTTCCATTGATGTTTCTGTCACCAATGACGAAAACAAGTACCCGCATAGTTACAGGATGACTGTTAATGGTTCAAATCAAAGAGAAGAGTATCATCTGACCCCAAAAGATGGCAACATCCAGAGTGATGTGGTGCTGCTGAATGGAACTCCTCTGCAGCTCACAAGTTCTCGAGACATTCCTCCACTGAATCCAAAGATTGTCGATTCTTCTTCCCCGATCAGAGTCGCCCCTGATTCTATAGTTTATGTTACTATTAGAGACTTCAAAGCTCCTGCGTGTGCTTAGAAGTTTGTTTCTCCCTCTTCGTCTTTTTATCTCATCAGTTTAGTTGAGTTCAACAGTTTATGGTTTCTTCTTCTTTCCATATCGATTCGCTAGAGCTTGCAAGCTTGTTAGAAATAAATGACAGGTTTAGAAAGGAAAAAGTTTTGATTGTCAGAGATGTTAAGTTATGCCTGAATTTAGGATCAGCCTTCACTGCCGCAACTGAGTCCTTACTGCCATGCAAGAAATTGATTGTCATTTCACTTGCAGCGTTCCAGAATTTCTTTCTAGGTTTCACCAAGGCGGTGTCGTTTAGGCATCATTATAAATATAAGTTATCGTTTCATTTTTTGGGAAACCTCGGATTTTAAACCTTAAATCATGTAATTTTGTTTTACATTGAAAACGCTTGCACTAAAATTGATATAATTAAAAAAAATAAAAATAGAAACGACATCTCATATGTTTAGGATAAACTCGAGGCTTCCCTTTATTTTTTAACTAGAGACATGCAAGGAATGGTGGTGGCTAAATGAAAATTTTCAATTCAAAACAGGTTAATTATTACAATATTTAACCGTATAAATTTAAATAAAAAGTTTCTTGTAAAATTGACTTAAAATATTGATTTATTCAGAAACAAAGAGTTTTAATTTGTAACTTGTGGATTCTCACTTATATATATATATATATATATATATATATATATATATATATATATATATATATATATATATATATATATATATAGCTTAAGTTCATTTTAACTTATTTTTATCATAAATTATTCATGAGGAAATTCTTAATTGTAACTGAAAATTAAAAAAAAAATCATAATTCAAATTTCATGCATGGTAACTACCTAATTAGTTTACCTAATTCTACAACAAAAAGTAAAAATAATTTTGTAGCATTAAATAGTTCTTACCAAGTATCATAAAACACCTGAAACTTTCAATATTTAAGAGTATATTTTCTTATCAACACCATTTGAAATAAACATTGGTTAAATAAAATATGAAAACAATGACGAAATTAAACAGATTTCGCAATTGAAAAATGTTAAATGGTTAAAAGAAACATAACTTTCAAGTTATTACGGTTGGAAAGGGTGAAATGTAAAGGGGGGAGGATGTTAAATGAACCAGCAAGATTAAACTCCTTTTGCAATCCCCGATTTGAGGTTTCCAATCAAGATTCTTATCCACTTCTCCAGTAAAAAGAAACCATGTAGAAAGGTTATATATTTATTGAAAAATGAAGCATCAAAGGCTATTCCTTCCTTGACAGGTCCAGACCAGGCAAAGCATATTTCCACAGACTTTACTTGACCCCAGCAACCTAGTCCCAGCCTACGCAACGCCTAACTACGACAAACTGCCTTTTCTTTCCTAAAGCTTCTTCACCTTCAAATAAACGTAGCGTCCTGCACAATGTCCAAGAACTTGAGACTTCAGAGCAGACCTTTCCTCAAACAATGGAGCATCTGCTGAATCAAGCCAGGAGGTAAACTTACTACTCTCATAAACATCAAATGTTCTCAAGGACCCCATCATTGACTGGCCATTTCTGTCAGGGTGAGATTTTCTGGACAGGAAAAACCAGAAGAGCCTCGAAGCGCCAGAGAAAGATCATCCCTTAAAACTGTATCCTTCAAAGACGCTGCTCGTAAGATTTTTATGATTTTCCTTTCGTTACCGAACTAGAAAGCCTGATGTGTTTTTTTGTATCTTACATGCTCATGAAAAATAGAGTTACTCAAATGCCGGTTCTGCAGATCATTACCAACGCAAGAAAAAATCCACGAGGAGACAGTTGAAGGCAGTAATACACACACACACACACACACACATATATGAAAAGACTAATGAATCACATTGATGAGTTTTGCAGAAAACAAGGGACCTCAGAACTGGTTCCGGAGACAATTTTCTGGACAGATGAATCAAGATTATGATGCCAACAGAACAGGGCAGGCTACTGCTGTGGCAGCTGCTGCTTATGCCATAACATCATTGAACGCATCGAGCATCCCGGAACAGAAAAAGATGAGCAAGGGACCTGAGACTTCACTGACCCAGACTGACAGCAAAAGGGATGGATTGACAGATTTAATCTCAGAATCTGGTAGTACATCTAAACGTTTTTCAGGTAAGACAATTTGAATAAACTAGTCTAAAATACGAGCTCCCAGTTGTACTTTATTGAACAAGCATTAACTAACTATTTCTACTCAGGTAAAGGTTCGATTAGAAGCCTGAGAAGACAAGACAGCGAGGTGCCAGAAACAGCTACCAAAGAAAAAACAACCAGCGAGGTTGCCGCAGCTGACCTTATGACGGACGTTCTTCCTGTAAAGCCAAAAGTTACAGTGCCAAAGCCTGAACTGCCTCCCACAAGCAATCCTGCAACCCCACCAACAAGACGTGCAAAAGGAGACGGGACAGATGCAGATGCTTGGGAGAGAGATGAATTGTCTAAGATCCAAAGGAGGTAGTCAATTCAAATGGAGAGTGCTTTACTAGACCATAAAATCAATTACAAGCAAACACAATGTGATGTTCTTCCACTAATAAAACGAATTGTCAGGTACGAGAAGATGAAAGGCACAATACTTTCCTGGGAGAACAAGAAGAAAGAAAAGGCCAAAAAAAGACTTCGAAAAACGGAGGTTTACTTCATTGACATTTTTGTGATCCAACTCAACTTTTTCTCAGGAGCTGATAACTGTTTATTGGATCTGCAGAGTGACTTGGAGAAAATAAGGTCAACTGCCTTGAAACAATTTCATGATGATATGGTCGATATTGGTCAGATTGCAGGAGGAGCAAGAGCAAAGGCAGAAGAAAGGCAAAGAAATGAAGAGTTCAAGGCAAAAGAAAAGGCAGATACAATCAGAAAAACAGGAAAGCTTCCCAGGACATGTTTCTGCTTTTAAATCCACCAGTTGTAATAAGTTGCCTTGTTCCACCAATCTTCTGTCGCTACAGAATGTAAACAAACAAATCCACAAGGATGTGTGCAGACTAATACTGCTGATATTATAGTGATCAATAAAGCACGCACTGTTTTTTATTATTTATTATGATGCTTATTTTTCATGAAGAAAGCAGGAAGCAGCAATATTAAAGCTGCAGGGGAAGCATTATCCTCGATCAACTCTACCGAGTAAACACTTCCCTGAAATTTCATATATACTTGAAGCAAAACAGAACTCATGAATTGATAAGCCAACCAATTACGTAGACCATCTTCCTTCCTCTTTTTTCTTACCTTTTTTCTAGCGCGAATGTTCAAGGAACATGAGCAAGAAATACAACCCAGTTACAGAATTTCAAGTGTAGAAAAATATGCACCGAGAATCGAAGCTTTGGCTTGGCATTCTTGTTTAGTTTTCAGGGAGATAAAACAAACTACCGAGAAGCAGATAGATGTAGGTGGACAGTAATTCAATGCCGAGTCAGATCAAGTAATTGGCAGGTGTTATTGTAGCAGAGAATTATAATTCCAAACACAACGCTTTCTTTATCCAGTTTTTCTTTTATTAATTGAAGATTGGTGAAGATAATAAACCAGCAAAAAAGGAAACGCTTAGTCATTTGTAACTTTCATAAAGATTAGAGGACACATGTAATTGTTAGAGATTCAGTATACCGGTGGGTGGGGGAAAGAACCCTTCTTCGGTTCTTCTTCACACTGAAGCAACAACAGCTACGAGCCGGGGACTACGGGAGGGTTTAGTGAGCAATATTCCCTCTAATTGATTGGCTGCCCTCGGTTTATAAAAGGAAGCAAGCCAAAATAGTGCATTTTTCCCAAATCAACTCCAGTATATTGAACCATTAAAAGATCAAAATTCTATGCCAAATTCCCTTAATAATCGTTCTAACAACATATGAATCACTCAGAGTGAAGAAGGAACAAATAAGACATCTCAGCAACTCTTTGATTAAGCCAGCCATCCTCAGGATTTTGCCAAGCAATTATGGAAATTCTAATGTTTTCAACAACCAGTCAGACATGAAGGAGATCTGTGAAAGAAGTAGAGCTGGATCAAGACATACAGCACCACTTGGAGCAAACAGTATTTAATTTAGGAAAATTAACTGCAACTCTGATATTTAAAATCCAGTCATGCAAACAAGCTCAGTCACTGTGGCCTCTTGGAAATTTTCACTCCATCACAGAAACTCTCTCAAAATATAGAAGTTCCTGAACATCCAATGGTCAAATAATCAGGAAATGGAGTCGTCGGTTTGAAATAAAATGTAATTAAGTGAATTTTTAGAAACAGACAAGCTGATAAATTGAACTACTATCGAAATGCCAGTGAAGTAAGTATTGAGAAATATCAGGGCTGCAAAATTTTTCAGATTGTCTGAAATGAGGAACCAACAGAACATCTCAAGAGGCTATCTCTTTCAGCAGCCTGACCAAAGTGGGGTATGCAAAGTACAATACCAAGAAAGATGGTAGTGCGAGAAGAACTGTCACTAACAAGTAAAGAAGAATAATGACAGCACTGATAGGTAACACAAAAAGAACAATTACTAGAAATATGATGACCAATGGAAACTTCGTTGTGCAGTCAAGAACATAATCCAGAGATTTGTGAAGAGAAGAACGATTCATCTCTCCATTTCTGCTACCACCATCTCCATCAAAGCCCAACCGATTCTGTCCCTGATTATATGGAGCCCTACTGAGGCTACTGTTGCTAAATTGATGTCCAAAAATTAAATCTCCTTTCAGGGTCCAAAGTGGTTGATTGTCATTAATGCACAGGGAGGAACACAACTTCACCCTGTCACCGTTCAATCTTTCAACCATCCAGAGGAGAAAGAAATTCTTGCGAGGGAACTTCAGCCTCCCCTGATAGACTAGTCGGAATGACAGCAACTGGCACCAGGGGCAGGAAACAAAGAATGGAATCCTTATTTTTTGCATAGAGAATCCCAACACAGCACACTGAAGCCCCAAGACACAGTTTTCGCATAGGGAATGACCACACCATAAGACATAAGGTACGTTCTCAACAATGTTGAAGGATTCCCAGCAAATCGGGCATTCAAGTCCTTCTTCCCTGCTTGCATTTGAACACACGTCGTCATCTGAGAACTCTAAATTATCCCGGCTTGCTTCTCTTGAGCTTTTCTTCAGTCCAATGGAACTGAGGGCATTCGACGCAAACCTCCACATCATCTCGGACCAAAAAAAAATAAATGGCAGTGACCGCTAAAATTGCTGAGATCAAGCCATTTATCCTGTGAGAAAAACAGAGTCATAATCCAGAGTGTTAAATTTTTTCATCTCTTCAGGCATTAATCAACACCGTTTTGTTCAAAAGATGAAGAGAAAAAAAGGTTTTTAGCAAGATATGAGATCAGGAATGCATTTGTCCACGTGCTTTCATTAAGATGAACAAATAAAAGTTAAAACTCTTGAACCAAATTCAAGGAAAAAAATGACACAAAGCTTCTGTCTTCACAAAAGATTCTCTCAAACTCAAAGCACATATAATTTCTGCAGAAGTCACCTACATTGCTTGCTATTACTTTGCCCACAGTTTAAGTAGCCAGGTCCGATTTGAATACGAGAGGAGCAAAAAACATTTTAATTATTTGAAATCATTCCAATCTAAATAAGAGCTTAATTAGTTTACGATGATCAAATTACTTATAATTTCCATAAGATCGTGTAAAAAAAATATCAGCATGAAAAAACAAAATCCCTGACATAGATTTACGATAACAACTGAAATGTTAAGCATTCATTGAAAAACCTCAAATTGACAATGCGCGTAAATGCAAGGATTAAACAAAATTGACAAAAATGTGGAAATTTTCTATAGAAATTGGGTGCTGCATTATTGAATTGTGATGGATTGCAAAAAAACATGGAGGGATATAAGTGAAATTACCTTTTAGCAATAGCAATTTGGAGGAATTAGGAGTGGACAAGAGATCCAGAGAGGAAGAAAATTATCTCCCCCCTCCCCCTTCCCCCTTCCCCCTGCACTGGTTGGCTTTCTGTTGCCGTTGCTCCTTGTCCCCGGCTAACGTTATAGGAAATTGAAAAAAAAAAAAACAGAGAGAGAAAGAGAAAGTAACAAAATCAAACTGCGTCGTTTCCTACCCATAAGATTCGGAGGTTAGGCCATCTAATTTAGAAATTACGTCAGTTGACTGGCGCTCCACTTCTTTATCATCTAGAAGAATTAGAATGCGATCACCGTTTATAATTCTTATCGGGTTTAGCTTCTCTCGTGTAAGCCATTGATTAATCTATCTAAATAAAATCTCACTATGGTAATATGCTGATAAATCTATCTCACCAAAATCTCACCATGGCAATATGATTTCTCTATTTTATTATGCGTCTTTGCTTAGTAATCGCTGGATTATTGTCTTCGTTGCGATGAAGGTTTGTTTAATTTTTAAAAATAAATTAAAAATAATTTGGTAACGGGTAAAAATTTAATTTAACTAAAAAAATAAGATAATATTATTTTTTAAAAATATATTAAAACAATGATATATTGAGATGATTAGATAACTTATTAAATTTATGACTCGCGTTATTTGATAAAAAATATATCATCGTTGAATTTATGACTAAAGGTCAGGGACTGATTCGTCATTCATTGCGCAGTACAAAAATTTGGATCAGAGAGGAGTCGATCACCACAAACCGCTGACTGACCCAGTCAACATCCACCAGGTTATCGTGAGATTTTTTTTCATCTAAAAGTTCTCCAAGAAATTAGCTATAAAGAGCGAAAATCTCCGAGCAAAAACCAGATATATTAAATCAAAGAGTGACGATACACAAGAAAAGAAATAGCATACACTTAAGCTCCACGACTAAACCAAACACATCAGTACATAGAACACACATGAACTTATATTAGACTGGTAGCACCAGGCGCGTTAATTTATTCGCACAAACTTAATTTCAACATATATATATATAATATATAGTCTACTTCAAGAATCCTTGAGCCATCTTGAAAGCTCCCCCGAACCCACTTCCAGACTTGTCATCGTCACCACCAGCCGACGACTCTTTTTTGTCAGCAGGGGCTGGGTCGCCGGAACCAGTAGTGCCCGGGGTGGCGGTTGGCAGGGTGTTAGAATGGTACTGGTGGAGATAAGTCTCAGCCTTTTCTATTTGCTGGCCCAGGCCTGTCTTCGGATCCAGCTTCCCGTACTTGGAGGTAGCTTCAAGAAGATCTTCTGCAGCGGCAGCAACTTTGGCCTTGTCTATTTTGTCTCCTTCTTTGCCGAGCGAGGCTTGAGCTGCCGCAGCCACTAGCTTGGCACTTGAGAAAAGCTCGGAGGTCGTGGGTTGACGGTCATGCTCAGTTGGGTTGTCCTTCTTGGGAAGAAAATCCATGGATATTATTATTCGCTAGGAAACAGCAGCGAGAATCAGGAGAGGATAGCAGATGATTTTCTTGTCTGGGTAACTGACTGTAGAGGTCTAGGGATTGGATCTATATATAGTGTAATGATGTCGCGGATGGACAATGGGTAGTGCAGTTATAATGAAAGTGGTTGTGATCGTAAAGGATGTAGGGCCGATCTAATGAGTTATTGCCTGTACAGTACATTGATTGAGTTTTTTTTGAAATTTTTTAAAAATTATTTTTAATATCATATTTAAAAAACACTATTTTTAAAATTTAAAATAAACAATAAAAAAATTGATTTTTTTTTTAAAAAAAGCTTTTATATTTTTCGTGCGAAACACCACTTAATGAGTTTCAGCGTTGGGAGCGTGTATCTTTCCTGGTTCCTCGAGCAACAGCAAGGGCCAAGTCAATATTGTGTCGGCAACACGTTTGTGGCTTACATTGCAAGTGATCTTGTGAATCTGTGATAGTGAGTGAAGTGTCCTGTCCCTGTCTCGGGAGATCAGGGGCACCGGAAAATGTTACGCCCCAATTGTATTCCTTAATTCTCAAACGAGTGCCAAAGCTTTTATACATTTCTCAATAAGGTTCTTTTATTCACCATGATTCTGTTTTATTGCATGGAGCATGCACGCTAAGGTGGGAGATATTGACGTGTATCAATGAAAGTATCTAATTGACAACTGTGTGAAACCATGGGGATCTAATTGTAAAGTATTTTATTTTGAATGCGTTTATAACTTTATATATTAAAAAGGTAAGAACCCCAAGATAACCTCCAAAAACAAATAAGCTTTCCAAATAAAAAAGAGCAAAACCGTAACTTAATTATTGGAGGGTATATGTGATTGCTTTTTTATGTGAAATTATATTAAAATAATATATATTTTTTAAGTTTTTTTTTTAATATCGAATTTCAAAATAATTTAAAATATAAAGGACATTAATTTAAATTATATAAAAAAAACGCAAAAATAAATGATAACTCTCACAGTCCAATTATTTTCCTGGTCTCTTTTTCAGTTTAGTTTTTTCAATGTTAATATGTGGATGATCCTACAAATGTTCGGACACTGCTGCTAACTGTCATAACCTCCTTTCTTTTACTTGATAAAAAGTAATCTAAACTCGGGGGTGTACTGTCTCCCATGTATGCCGTATTTTACGGTCAACGACATTGGATCTAAATTTTTTGTTTTATTTGTGATTTTAGTTTTAACTTATTTGGTTGATAATATAAAAGTCTCTGAATATTTATATAATTATTAATTTTATAATTTAGATAATTAATTCAGATGCATGTAAATTAACCGATCGATTAAAAAAATATAGGCATTTAAAATTGCACTTTTTTTTTATGTTTATCTTGATTAGCGAGTGAGTGTATTCCTATCATACTATACAAAATTTGAATCCTAAATGTTAGCCATTAAAAGTTTTTCTTTTTCTTTTGTGAAATCACTAATTCGATTGTGCCTAAAACTCCACTGGCAAGGGACTTGTCTTCACATGTAAAGGTTGAATAATAAGATTATCAATGGGATTTCACAAAATAACTTAAAATAATATAAGGTTGCGATGTTAAATTTTCAATTAAAATGTTATTATCTTTATTTCTTAATTAAAAAGAAAATTCATCACAAAACAATGTCGCCTTTACTAGTTTAAGTTTTTGAATTTAGTTTCATGCTTAAAATGGCTATTATTTTAATTTCTGGTAAGAACAATATTGTCACTGTTGATCCAAGAAAAAAAAGAGGTTGTTGTGTTTGGAAAGATGGTTAATATTTGAGCTACCTTTTATCATCACCGAGAGTAATGGGACGTTGGTCACGTGAAATAAAAATAATTGAAACATTGTTTTTTTTTTAAAAAAAATTATTTAAAAATATTTTTAAATATTTTTTTTTATTTTTTTTTAAATATTTTTAATATTAATACATTAAAACAATTTAAAAAATAAAAAATATTTTTTTATAGTAATACATTAAAACAATTTAAAAAATAAAAAAAATGTTAATTTAAAATAAAAATAAAAATATTTTTTTTATAGTAATACATTAAAACAATTTAAAATAATAATAAAAATATTGTTTTATAGTAATACTTTAAAACAATTTAAAAAATAAAATAAAAAATGTTAATTTAAAATTATAATATTTTTTTTAAAAAAAAAAACTCAAAAGAGAAAGCTTCTCTTGCTATCATCAAGGGCTTATGAAACAAAGAAATAGAAACAATTGTAGCTCAGTACTGGTTTGTTGACAGTGGCTTGCATAAAAAAAAATGAACATGAAAAAATAATATTTAGATTACTGTAGAGTTTTTAGTATTGTTACAAAACTCTATTCAAACTTAAAAAATTTCAATCTAGCTATTTATTTTACTTGTATTTTAAATTAAATTACATGAAAATTATATTGATATATATGATTTTATTCACTAGCTGTGTAAAAAAATCAATACAATACTAAATAATAAAATCAACAGAAAACTCATATTAAATAATAGAATTAACAAAAAAATCTAAAAAAACACAGAGGAATTAAAAACTTCATATTAAATATTGAAATTATATAAAAAACAAAAGATAAAAAAATCTGGCGAAGAGTTTTTATATTAATATGATAAAAAATAGAAGATCAATTTACCATTAATCCAATAATGAAAAATAAAACTAAATAAAATTTTATATTAAAAATATAAAATAAAAACACACACTCAAATTACTAATATTAAAAAAAAAAAATCCTTCCACAAAACCTGTGATATCTTGGAGTCAGTCCATGCATTAACCATTAAACTATTCAAATGATTATATAAACAATTAGACCAAGATCATGCCTTTTAACTGTTTTAGTAATGGTTTTACAAAAGGCTAAAAAGAAAGAGAGAAAATAAAGTACAGGTTTGAAGTTACATCTTTACAGGCTAATCCTTAGAAATGAAATTAATAAAATGGAGGCCCTAAATTAGTACGATTTTCCAAACAGGCACTTACATTAGAATCATGTACGATTTTCCAATTACGAATCTTGGACATGCCTCCTATCTCGGCCCATTGACGCGTCGCTCGTTATCGCTACGATTATCTCTCGCACGTCCGTTTAAGTGCCAGACCCCCAAAGAAAAGGACCCGTAAACCCATAAAATCCCCATAAAAAAAAAAAATGAACATGGACATCGATCCTCCAAGCCAAATCGAAGACAAAGACCTTTTCAAGGCAGCAGAGACAGGCGATTCTTCGACATTCAAATCCCTTCCACCAGAACTCCTCTCCAAAGCACTCGCTCTTAAAAACGAAGACGGCCGCTCTGTCCTCCACGTCGCCGCCTCTTCTGGGCACCCTGAGGTAATTTTATTTTATTTGACGTTTTGCGATTTAGTTGGCAGTGAGTTTGAGTTTTATTTTCTGGGTTATTGCGGTGGTGTTGAAATTAGGTGGTGAAAATACTATCAGATATTGATCAATCAAGTAGCGTAGTGGTAAATGGTAAAGATGAGGAAGGTTGGGCCCCGATTCATTCTGCTGCTAGCATCGGAAATGTCGAGATTGTTGAAATTCTGTTAAGCAAAGGTATATCAAGCTGTCGATGCACTGGGCAGGAACTGATTTTTGTCTCTCTAATATAATTTTTAACATTTCAATAACAATGAGAATGCTACCTGTTAGGAGCTGATGTTAATTTGAAAAATGATGGCGGACGCGCTGCTCTTCACTATGCTGCTAGCAAGGGCTGGTCGAAGATTGCTCAACTTTTGATCTCGCATGGTGCAAGGATCAATATCAAAGACGAGGCTTGTACCTTCATGCATCAATTCTTTAATATTATATTATAATATTACTAGCAGTACATGTGCACATTATGTGCTGATGGGTTGGTTCAAAAGCAAGACCCTCTTGTCGCTCATGTGTTGGTGCATGGTGCATTTTAGGTTGGTTGTACTCCGTTGCATCGAGCTGCTAGTACAGGGAACTCGGAGTTGTGTGAACTCTTAATCGAGGAAGGAGCAGAAGTTGATTCTGTTGATAAAGCTGGTCAAACTCCTCTCATGAATGCAGTGGTTTGCTATAACAAAGACGTAAGTTTGATTAGAATTACTTGAGAAAGAGATGCTTACAAAGTATGATGAGCTTTCCATAATGATCTGGTTACTCCCCATAAAGCTTATTTCGTTCTTCACCTGCCATGTGATTTCGTTGATCCTTTCCATTTTGTAGTCTGTTCTCCATATTTACTGATAATCCTGCCTAAAGAACTGAATGATTTTTCTGCCTCGATTTATGTTATCATCTTCTTTCCTTCATAATGAAGCAAATTAAATGAAAGTTGAGATTGGCTTGGCCTGTGAATCCATTAATGTGATATTGTCAGTTACTCTGGTTTGTAATGTCCCCTTGAGCCAGTCCAGCAAACCATGACAATATCTTGTAGGTGATATCAATGGACTTCATTTACCAGTAAAATAGATTATGCATGCTTCAATAAACTTGAATCTAGGTCAGGCATTGGTTATCTTACCTGATTATACATCTGTGCCTGTGGATCTCTACATTTCAACTATCTTCTTGTTGTCATCTTAGTGGCAGGTTATCTTACCTTACGCTATGTGCTCATGTTGACTATTTGTCAACTTGACTTGGCCAAGTTTCTTGTTGCCTAATATGGACTCATGAGCAATCAATTGATGAGAGTTAATTAAACTAGACAGTCTTAAGCTGTCCTCGATTTTTTTATTATTATTATTTGAAAGCCTATTAAGATTTGTGTTTGGTTGGTTTGTAGGTGGCTCTCCTTCTAATTCGACATGGAGCAGATGTGGATGTGGAAGACAAGGAAGGATACACTGTGCTGGGTCGAGCTTCGGCAGAATTTAGACCAATTCTAATTGATGCTGCTAAGGCTATGCTTGAAGGATGAGTTTGGACACTCTAGTATGGAAGTTTGTTTAATTTTCTAAGTGTCTGGGTTATGCATCTCAAAGAAAAGTGTTTTGGGGATGACTCCACTTGCAGCTAAATAGAAACACAGAAAAATAATTGACAGTCTTACAGCAGCTTAAATTACCAACCACCATCGATCAGACCTTTTTTGTTCAGTAGTATTTCAGGCTATGTTTTCAAAAGATGAGAGTTGCAATGTGGTAATCGCTTTTGGTCACCCAGCCTGGCAAGTTTGCCTTTTTGTCTTGTTACAAGTTTTTTACTGCTGCATTCTTTGTTTGTGAATGTTGCCAACAAAAAAAAAAAAAATGAAAGTAGCACTTAGAGATTCAATATGCTTAAAATTCTAGTCAGGGAAAATTAGCAAAGCTACAATGAAACCATTGGAGGAGTTGATTTATGGAGCATTTGAATACAAAAACTAATTTTGGGAGCCTTTTTGTGTCTGCTTCAGAATCCCAGCGAAACAACTTCGTGAAATGAACTAGCTCGTTGAAAATCACAAAGGGAAAACTTGAATTTGACTCGAAGACCTGCCAGATCATCATCTGACATGTCACATTCTAATTGGGTAAAAGAGAATGAATGGTAGTTCACACACTAAACTTGATCCCTCGTGTCGCGGTTTTGCCCCACACGTTGAATCATTGAGGCCCTGACACGAAAGCTTTCTTATAGAATTTCAGTTTGGTTAATTTCGACCGTTTGTTTCCTTCCCCTCCCTCTCCTTTAACAAGTTATAAAGCCTTATCTATCCCTCAAAACTCAGGTGAGGAGAGAATGATGACCCTCTCCCAACCTCTCTTTCAGATTTCATCTACCAAACTCATCGTCTGTGAGAACCCCAAGATCAACCATCGAAAGAGAATAGAAACAAGGGTCGGGTTCAATGAAAAGCCGAAGAATTTATCTTGGTTTGCTTCTTTACCATCTTGCCAATTGATTCACAAGTCTCTTCCTTTGGCTGTTTCAGTTGCTTTGCTTCTCTCAGCAACTCCAGGTAGTTTTTTTAAATCTATTTTATCCTGTTCCCGGTGTTTTGTGTTTTCTCTAGCTAGCAGTATCCCGACCCTTGCAATTTCTTCTTCTTGATAATATGCGACATTTGATTGGTTGTTGACAGAATTGGGCTTGAACAAATTACATGGGAACTCTGCCTGCCTTTTCTAGTCATGTATATTTCAAGAAATCATTTTAAGGAAGATGCCTAGTCCTGCTGGGGAGCTAACAAATTCATCAAAATGAAATGCAATTTTGCTGGTTAGAAAAAAAGAGGTCACTTTATGGGGTCAATCTAGAGAAGTATTGCATGTTCTAAAATCCCTTAAATCATAGATTTTGATGTTTTTTTGGCGGTTCTTTGTATGCTTTTACTCTTCTATTCTGGGATCCTCTTTCCCCCTTTTCTTTCTTCTTCTCGAACATTTTCACCTAAGGTATTTAGTATTGACTAGTATATAGTGATTAAATTGATTAGAGTGTGTCAAGGAATACACATTTCATTGATTTAGGTCTCTTAAAAAGCTCAAGTTTGTTTGCAAAGATATGGTAAATAATATAGGAAGGCGGGGAATCCTAATGCCGAGAGTTGAACACAGACTATTTGGTTAGAGAGAATATATTAATCGACCCAGGAGCAAAGGTACAGCGTGGAGAAGGTGGGCAATTGACCCCTTTAAATTTTGTAATACTTATAATTAAAAGAAATCGCTTGAAACTTTAGTTTCGCCCCCATATTTATAGCGATCTTATTTCTTATGATTGCAATTGTCATGGCATCGCATTTTAATTCTCCATCAATGCATTAGTTTGTTGAGGAATTTTGAAACTTTTTGGCATTTATTACGGGACTTTGTGAAGAATAACTTCCAAACAAGAGTATGTTTGATCATTTGTGCTTCTGGGTTCTGCAGCTAAAGCTGGAATCATGTCGGGATTTTCTGGAATAGAATCAGTTCCTGGTCCCCAGTTACCTCAAATTGACTTTCTTAACCGTTTCAATGGTTTGTTCTCTTGCAGTAACTATATTACATCTTCCAAGTTTTTAATGCTTTGACATGATAACCAGTTTTAAGTTTTATAATGAACTGTCATTCTTCTGCAGAAGAAAACCAGAAGAAGTACGCAGAAACTGATGAGAAATTCAAATCATCTCGCATTCTCAAGGAGCTACTTGAGCGATCCAAGCTGAACAAAGAAAAGTAATTTAAAACTAGTTTTTAATTTGGTTTCATGCATATTGATCTGGCGTGCTTCAAAATTTCTAATGGAGCTAAAAGTGGATGAGCTCTGCATGAGCTTGAGACCTACGGGTGCCATGCCATGCCCTTTTACCAGCGAGGCTAACACTTCCACAGGACCTCTGGGTATTGCACTTTCAAGTGTAAAGAATGGCCCTTCTCCGCAATCTTCATTCTACTTCAGTGGAAAGAAGATGATGGAAAAAATAGAGAGGAACTGCTGCATTCACACTACTTGTATTGATTAGTATTTAGAAGTGTTTTTGTTTTTGTTTTGACAAATTTAGCAGATCAACATGCATATATCAATACTTTAGATTAAACACAAATTTACCTTGGCCACTGACTTTACATGGTATCGTCTTATGTAATGTCCAGAAACCGGCAAGAAATTCAAGACAAGTATTGCATACGTGGGGCAGAATGGGGCGTTGGAGATTGCTCAGCAGAAGGCATGACACCAGAGGATAGAGAAAACTTCATCGCTATGCTCAAGCAGAAGGCAGGAATGAAATAGATGAAGCCATCAGTTTCAGTGAATGCTTTTTAAGAGTCTTGTCTGATTCTAGTTATTTTTCCAAGCATTTATGGTTAGATTTGTGTTTTCGGATTGTACCGTCAATAGTAGCAGGTTTTGGATTACTCCCTAAAAACAGTAACTTTTTATGTTATATTTCCAGTGTATTTGATGAAATAATTTGGAAAGAGCACGCGTATAGTTTTTCTTTTACTTTTTTTACCTTCTGATCAGACGTTGGATTGCTACTTTCTTCAGGAAAAACGTCAATTTGTAAAATCTTTTGGAAAATTTCCCAATTTATTACAAATTATTAAAGACAGAGGCTATCTTTTATCAAAAAAACGAACGAAAGAAAGAAAATAAAAGACAGGAGTTATCTCTTTCCATAATGGATCCGGTAAAGCCCTTCCAAACTTTGAAAATACTTGCACTGATGGAAAATTTTTTTTATATTTTTTCCCATTTTCAACTCTTATATATATATATATCATTTTGATATAATGATGTCTAAAATAAATTTTAAAAATAATTTTATTTTATTTTTAATATGTTTCTAAGTAAAAAATAACTTTCAACCAATATTAAACAAACGCTTAATCATTTTAGCCAATTTTCTTAATGTTTGGCAAAACAAGTACAGTACGTAGTTGATAAAGAATATTCCCAATTTTACAAGATTCGAACCTGATGGCCTTAGATGTGACTGTGAGAAAGATGAAGGGGTGATTTTGATACATTTGAAATTTGACGCGAAGCTCCCCCACAAAAAGACAAATGGTCAGATGAGCTTGCCATTTGCAGAGCTGATAGAGCCAGCAATCATAATTAAAAACAAAACCACACCCCACCACCAGATGATTAATCAACCCAGTAAGTAAAATATTAAAACCCTTTTTTCCAATCCCTGCCCTAAAAGGTACGTGAATATATCTTCTCTCAGATTCATTTCCTTTCATATATTCTTTCACGGGTCGATTAATTACTGTCGCGAAATTTATAAATTAGGTTTTCAATTTAAAAACTTGACTTGAAGGTGACATTGAATGTCTTTCCCCCCCTTCTTATTTTAGCTTCAATGCTGTCTTTTGCTGTTAATTGTCTTAATTAAGCCAAGTAGTTGAATTGGATGGATAGAAGTTGATGATTTTCTGCTGTTTCGTTACCTCTGAGTGATGTTACCATGAATTGTGGAATTGGGTCACCAGGTTAGGTTGTGCGATTTTTTTATTCAATTTTTAATGCAAATTATTTTTAAGGAATTTTAAGGGGTTAAAATGTGAAGCAAAATGTGCTCATGTCAAATTTTGTTAGTTTTGATAGGAGTTGGATCTTATTTTCATTTATCTGCACAAGTGATGATTTGATTTTGAGTTTGATTTGGTGTTTTTCTGTTTCAGGAAAATTTTTTGATCAGTGTGATTTTGTGTTAAAAAATCTCAAGTGGGTGGTTGTTGGGCTAATCATCCCAACAACTTCAGGAGCTGAAATTTTAACTGGTAGCTACAGAAAATGTACCAGCGTGTGCCTACAGCTGTAACAACCCGAGGTGGGTCTCCCACTGCTAACGGGGATTCAGTTGTGACCTTGGATCAAGTTCCGCGATGGAGTGATGCAGAGAGTAGATCTTCGTTCAGCTATGATAATGAAGACCATTCATTTACAAATTCATATTTCCCTGATCCTTTAACAACTCATCCTGAGGGGGAAAGTAGTAGTTATGGGATGTTATCGAGGTTTCCAGTTGATCATGAGACCAACTCGAAGATATATTTATGGAGGGGACACCCTTGGAATCTTGAGGTGGATGCTGTTGTGAATTCTACAAATGAGGTGAATGTTGCATACTCCTGGTTCTATTTGGTTGAACTGCTTGTGCAGTGCTATCTTTAGAACTGATGATTATTGACTTTTTACCTTTTGTGCCAAAGTGATCCATGGTTATCTAGATTTGACATCTATAGTTAGAAAGTTAAACATTTGAAGAAACCTTTTGCTAGTTTTACAACTGGTTTGGATAGCTATATGGTGGTGGAGTTTGGTTTTCAGTGAACCCTAATATAATAAGAGACTATAAACCAATGGTTTCCATGTATTCTACAATGAAATCTGAATCTTAGAACCCGCAATCTGAAAGTTAAACATTTTTGTTCCGTGCTTGGATTTTTGGGCTCATATTCAGACAATAAGGAATGTGAACTTTTCCCATTTTTGATCATGGAAAAACTTTTCAGCTCTCATTGAACCTGATATAATTGAGACTTTAAAGTACCAATGATTGTTTTCTCCTTGTCCTCTGTGGACACACTTGATATATGAGCTATATGCTCTGCTGACAATGTCCAGAATAGGTGGTTGACTCTCAACTCAAAGTGAGCACCGAACCAACTCATCATCTCATCTCAGTGCTTCCATCGCTAATCTTTGTACTCTAGTGTGAAGATCCTTTGTAAATTGCATTGCTGTAGCATTTCAAATCTTTTTTTAATTGCATTAAGCTTTTTCATGGATATGAACACCAATAAAAGGACCAGCAACTCACTTATATTATCTCTAATATGTTTCTAATTGATGGTTTATAGAACATGGACGAGGCACACAGCAGTCCTGGTCTGCATGCAGCAGCTGGACCTGGTCTTGCAGAAGAATGCATGACACTGGTATGCTATCAATGTTTACTGGCTGCTAATATTTGAATTTTTTCATTTGATATGGAGGTTATATTTCATGTTTTTGAGCATTGTTAACCGGATTTTTAACGATTCTTGGACCACACACACACACACACACACACACACTGTTTTGTCATGCAAAGATAGTTGATAAAAGTGATGCGAATGTCGCTGCACAAAATCTGTTATTCATATTCTGAGGCGAATCTAGATATGTTCAAAGCCTTTGTAGCTGCTAAAGTTAGCCTGTTTGATTGCTAGGTCATTTTTACGGAGATAAGAAAATACAAGAGTGAGACTGACTTGATATGCATTTGTGTGTTAGGGTGGATGTCGAACGGGGATGGCGAAAGTTACTAATGGATATGACCTTCCCGCTAGGTATGTATGCTGGCATGTTCTACTTGTTGATAAAGAAGCATAATTTTTTTTTTTTGCATTATATCACAAAAATTGCATGCTTAAAAACCGTGCTTGATGGCTTGATTCTTGTCTGTCTAATCTTGTGTTGATCCCTTCAAAATCCATGCTTGATGACTCATGTCTACCATACCTTACATAATGCACTCTATGTACATCAACATATATATTTTCCTTAATTTACTTTCCCTTTTTTTTTTCCTTGATGTTTTGTTTGCTAGTTGCAATTTCTTTCAAATTGTTTGCTACATTACATCAGGTTTTCTTTCTTGTAGCTTTAATTCGTAGATTTTTTTTCCCTCGGGCTAATGTTTTACTTAATATTATGCTAGGAGAGTTATCCATACTGTTGGTCCTAAGTATGCAGTGAAATATCATACTGCCGCAGAGAATGCTTTGAGTCACTGCTATCGCTCTTGCCTTGAGCTTATTATTGAGAATGGGCTTCAAAGGTTGGTACTCCTTTATTTCTGGTATTTTGTTCATTGTGCTCCTTTGATTTTCAAAAACATGGAGCTAACTTTTACTTGAATACAATGCAGCATCGCTATGGGGTGCATATATACAGAGTCTAAAAACTATCCACGTGAACCGGCTGCTCATGTGGCTATAAGTGAGAAATTTTATTTTCATTACAGTTCTGTGTTTACCTCTCTAGTGCTCACTGTGCAATGCTAATATAATTGTAGTTTTTTTTTTCATTCATGTTAAATTGAAAATTGTCCATCCTTTGGAGTATCTTATGCGGCTGAAATAAGATAATATGCGGCACAACATGCGCATGAACTTGTGCATTCATTCCCACATCTATAAATATCTGTGTATTTTTTATGATGTCTGTGTTTGGATAGCAAAATGTTTCTTATGTTTGCGGTCGTGTAATTAATTGTGTTTGGTTTTGTTCAGGGACTGTCCGGCGTTTTCTTGAGAAGCAGAAAGATAACATTGCAGCTGTTGTTTTTTGTACTACCACATCAACTGATACTGAAATATATAAAAGGTACTTCTATATTATAGTTCCTTTTTGTTGCCTTAGAGATGCAAAAATGTCCAATCCAACTGAATTTGAGCCTTAGCCCAAACTAGCTATTTGCAAGTTGCACATTCTGTTATTTATTTAAACAAAATGACCATGCCTCAATTGTGACATTTCACATCAATTATTTATTTCCTTGCCAACCACTATTTTGTAAGGATTCCATCAGCTGTGGTCATTATTCCTTTTTCCATTTTCCATTGTAGATTACTTCCACTATACTTCCCGCGAGATAAACATGAAGAAGAGGTGGCCATCTCAAAACTTCCTGCTGATGTCGGGGATGAGAATGGTGAGACGATAATAGATGAACGCAAGATCAGAATAAAGCCTTTGCCCAAGAAATATATTCCTAGACCTCCCCAACCCCCAGCTGACCTTCCTGTCAGTGATGTTGGCTTGGTACGAAGGTTAGTTGGCTTTATTGCTATACAAAATTAAACATTCTTGTCTGTATTGTCTTCTTTTTCATGTTTAAGATGGTCGCTTTACATTTTAGATCACTACATTTTATTTCTTATTATTTGAAATTTTGAATATTTGTGTTAATTGGAATGAAAGAATAACGGTCAATGCTCAGGATTTTCTCAAAAAGAATGTACTCATTCATGAAGAATAATCTCATGTGGTGGTTCTTTGAATATGGCACTCACAGGCACACTCATCTTATCAATGTTGCTCCATTTTACAGGAATTCATCGCACTTGGATTCGTATTTGGATCCTGCCTTCATGTCCTTGATTAAGGATCCAGATCAGAGACGCAAGGAGCAATGGGAAAAGAGTGCACAAGCACAGAGTGGATGGAATTGTGCCAAAATGCTTGGATTCGGTGATCTTGGAGGCCCTCCATTGTCTGCTGCTGAAGAATATTCTCTTCATTCAAGATACCTAGCTAAAGCAAATTCTCTTAATCTTTCAGAAATTGCAGAGATGAAAATTGTGTAAGCATCTATATATCTTTATTTGCATGTGCTTTAGATTGTACTTCTTTTCTCTGAAAGTCAATTGTTTAAAAGTCTGATTCTCCATTGCATAATTTTATTCCAGTTGAATCAGCACAATTGGTGTAGTGTTCATTGGTTGTGTCTATTAATTATATTGTTGCAGATCTTCTAACCGTGAATTTGTCCACCTGGCTATGTAACCTTTTGTGCGAATTGCATTTCCTTCATTGTACAGTATTTGTCACTTTCATTAATGCTTAGTGCTCATAATCTTGGATTGCATATAACTTAGTTCTGATATTTTCCTGCTACTTTAGTTACCGTGGTGGGGTAGATAGTGAGGGCCGTCCTGTGATGGTTGTTGTGGGAGCACATTTTTTGCTACGATGTCTTGATCTAGAGCGATTTGTGCTTCATGTGGTAAAGGTAATTCGTTCATCTAGCTTATTATTCTCATTTATCAGCTTTTTGATCTTGGACCATACTCTCCAGATATCCTTGTTCTGATCCTTTAATAGTTTCATTTACCTGGTTGCTGGTTTAGAACTGAAGTTATCTCGGTTGTTAAATGTCAGGAATTTGAGCCCTTGATACAGAAGCCTTATACGATTGTGTATTTCCACTCTGCAGCCTCGTTGCAACTGTGAGTATTATATGGCTGACTTTCTAAACTTCACACTTATGTTTGCCTGAAATTTTCTTTTCAATGGATGATTTGTTGCTCGATAAACCTAATATTTTTGGGGAAGAATTGAAACCTGTGGCAGTGATATCTCTACTCAATCCTGAATTTCTTTCTCCTCATTTGTTATTCTTTAGCATTACCCCACCCCCCATGGTGGTAACTGTTTGTCACCACCCCTTTAATTGTGTAGATGTGCCTGGGATTTGGAAAGATCAGGAATTTTCAAGTTCTTTACTTGAGTTTCTACTTGCATTGTAGGAAATGTCCATCACCTTGTCTTAGCCACATATTGGCACCTTTATGGAGAATTTGATAAGAATTTTCTCTATCATAGATGTTGTTCTTCATACAAATGTGTTCTTGACTGGAGCTTTTTTAATATCATCCGTCTTGGATGGTTTATGATTTTTATGCGTAGATCATTTTCCTGAAACGTATCAGCTTTCCTCATTTATACTTGCCACTTTGACAAACAGTCAACCAGACATGGGATGGATGCGAAGATTACAGCAAATACTTAGTCGGAAACACCAGCGAAATCTGCATGTATGCAACGCACATGCAATATAACTTCTTAAATGTATACATTTATTTTCGTACATTTGATCTCCTCATCCACTGTATAGGCAATATATGTTCTTCACCCGAATTTTCACCTGAAGACCACAATTTTCACGCTGCAAGTATTTGTTGATAATGTGGTACGTATTTTAATTTGAGTTTTTCTCTAGTGAAATCTGAATCTATTTTGCAAATTTACTGCTTGAATTTGACCCCTAGACCTGGAAGAAAGTTGTATACGTGGATCGGCTTCTGCAGCTGTTCAGATATGTTCCTCGTGAGCAGTTGACCATCCCCGACTTTGTTTTCCAGTTGAGTTTTCTGCTTCTTTTACAGTTCATATTCATCTATCTTTGATCAACAGTGGAAGTTATGGAAATATTTTGGAAGGAAATTTGTCTATTCACCTGGTTATGCATGTTTTAGCTTTTAGCATTTTGGTGCTGTAGATGCTTAGCTACTGGCCCCAAAATGCAAAGAAATTGCAAACATAATTTTAGTGGGTTTCCAGGCCAGTGTCAAATTTTTATTTAGAGGTCGATTATTGGATCAAACTCCTTGCCATCTATTTGTGGTCCCCGCATTGTATATCCTCACCTTGGTCTACAGTGGCAAGGATGGAATGGACAAGGGAATTTTCTTATAACCTGACTACATGATGTGGTGGATGCAGGCATGATTTAGAAGTGAATGGAGGAAAGGGTCTTATTGTAGACCCAAGAACAAAATATGTGTATCATCGACCGTAGGCATTAGAGATACAGTTTCATCAAGTGATTTTGCAACTCAGGTTGTGGTTTCTTCAATCTCTCCCCGCCCTCCTCTGAAGGTGCATTTGAGGTTACCTATGTACAAATTGTATCCTTTTTTTTAAAAAAAAAAAAAATCGGGGCTGCATCCGGTGTTGAAATATGTATTATAATAGCATCACATTTGTTTATTTTATTTGCTGAGCAGTGATTGTTTTTGAAGATGGAAATAAAAGCAAGGTCGTGCGCTGTCTTGTCTTTGGACGATTATCAATAAAAATGTAAGGTGGTTGTCTTTTCAGAGGTGAAGTAGAGCATGTTTGGTGTGATTTATGAAGAATAAGTTTATTTGAATTCAGAATTCAAAGCAATTCTTCATAAATAACCTGTGAAAAATTGAATTATATTAGAAATTATCTGAATTGTTGTTGTTATTTTGAGGAAATGAGAGCATAAAATAGAATAAAGAAGTCAAAAAGTTTTATTAATTTATCAAAGCATCATTTTTAACTCAGATTTTTATTTCAACTTCGACCCCCCCCCCAAACTTAAGCATTCAGCCTTCTTTTTTTCCACTGAAATTGATCTTATCTGCGAATTAGCGAGGCCGAACATCACAAGCATCTGTTCGGAGTGGCTTAAGTCGCCTGCCGGCCCGCCCATGGAGGACCAGACAAGCAAATCCCCAAGAATGGCCCTTTATCAAGTTGGTTATATGGCGTTGTTGAAAAATTACTCTCTTGTGGGTAGCTCGTTTATGTGCTGTTATTTCGTTTTCGTACATAATAATAATAATAATTATAAAAAAAAAAAGGAGTGGCATCCATCCAACATATTTATGAATCTTCACCATTCATCCGTGTTAGCTAAACTTGTCAGAGCTCTAATGGTATAGATTATTTTTTATATAAAAGTTTAACCGTGAAATCACACACACAAGCATGAGATATTAAACTTGATCATATATACATAAAGCCCCCACCACAAGCGTTACACGCGTCTGCTCACCTCAACGCAGAGGATCACCCCCTATCATCACTTACTAAATTTTTTGAGAGGTTAACTAGCCCATTTTCTTCCCCTGCATATTTCCGGTGAGTTTTCTCCTCCTACCAGAACCGTTGTTATTTCTGTTCAATGATTGATTGGGGTATTTTGGAACCGCAGATGCAAATAGAGGACGTTTAGTTTACTCTATAAAAGGGATTTCTTCACCTGGCATAAAAAAATGGTGCAAGGTGCGTCGTTAACCTGCCTAACAGCTTCAGGAAACGGTGGAGTTTATGGATTGATCATACCGCTGTGGAGGAGGCATTCCAAGCTACCGAGGAAAAATCCTGTCGCTTCTGGATTTGAAAGCCAATGCCCTTTGCATCTCTGTCCTCAAGGTTTACACTTTAGGGGTAACCCTAATACATTGAAACGAAGAAATTTAAGGGTTGAAGCTGGATGGTTGTTCAACAAAGGGGGTGAGCAGGAGCTGGACGCGAGCTCGGAACGTAGTGAGAATGCGAATGAAGATATACTGATTTTCTTTTTCCAGTTAGATTTGGCTACTCGAGTTCAGGTTTGCTGGCAGTCTTTTTAGATTTTGTTTTGCTCATAAAAGAGTGAAGCATTTTGTTGTGTCCCCTGGTTTTTGGGTGCTTTTTTTTAATGCTCACGAGCTTTTATTGGATAAATGTTATAAAATTTGCAGTATGCTTTGAATGTGGAGCAGTATGACATTGCACAGCAACTTAGAAACAAGCTTGCAGAGGTTACATTCCATCTCCAGGCTTATTATGATTGATTCTCAAATGTGTTGTTAGTTAGTTTTCGCTGAAAATCATCTTGTTTTATACAACTTTTATTTTATCTTATGCTATTCAGTCATTGATGGGACTTTGGATTCTATTTTCTTACACTGAAATTGTGCATGCTTGCCTAACACCGATAATATCAGTGTCCATGGAGAATAAGCTATCTGGTAAATAGAGTTATCAAATGAATTTGCAGCATGCTGAATGAGTTCACATCTTGGAAGGTTGAAGGTGAGGTCATTAGGCAGCAGGAAGCGAAGAGAGGATCATCTTCAAAGAGTGAAGCTCAAGATAAGGCTATAAGTATCATACGACTACGGTGAGTCCAACATTTTTCCATGTTATTCTGCTTGGGCTCAAATCCAAAAAATTATTTTAGATTATAGTATAAAAGTTGTAATATATCTAATGATTAACATTTTCCTTCATTCTTTTCTTTTCTTTCCCCTTTATTTTTGGATTTCCCATGTTGCATTTTGCTGGCTCACGTAGAATGTGCTGTCAACTGCTTCTTTACTTGCAGTGCAGACCTCCAGAATGCAATTGAGAAGGAGAATTATGCAGTGGCAGCTGAATTACGGGATCAAATTTCAAAACTTGAAGCAGAATCTTTGGCTGCAACTGCAAAAGCTCTGGTATATGAAAAAGCACAGTATGCATTTCGTTTAGGGCAGAAAGTGAAGCACCAAACTTTTGGTATGTAAGCACGGCTTCTGCATGCCCATTTCAATCTTTCCTTTGTTTTCAGTTCCTGTATGAGGTGCAGTTGAATTAAATATGTAAAAAAAAGAATCCATTGATATGTATTCATGCCATGATAGCATTTCTGAAGAACCGAATGTTATGATTCTACACTGTAAAAAGTCCATGAATTCTACAGCCTTATAAAGTCTCTCCACAAATGTAGATAAGAAGAATTAAAGTGCAAGTACTAAAAATTAGGAGTTGTTTATCCTGTTGCGATATGTCAATAATTCATACTTCACTGATTTTTATGTTTCCATTACTGATGACACAGTCTGGGTCTTGTCCTTGTAACAAAGTTCCAAATCTGCTTGCTGGCTTTTCTTTCTCTAATATTTAGTGGTTCCTAATTTCCTTATTGGTCAAATAAATATAATCCCCATATATGTGTTCTCCTTTGCTATGTGCCAGCAGAATTTCCTCGTGGAAGAATCTTGACTCTACCGGTTGCTTTTTCACTTGCTCTTATTTGGCTATCTAAATTATCTTATTGCTACTGAAAGGTATATTATGAACTTAGGCTATCGAGCTGTGGTTTGTGGAATGGATCCAATATGCTGTGAGTCAAGTTCATGGATGGAAACAGCACATGTTGAAAAATTAGCTCGTGGTTCTAGTCAGCCATTTTATCAGGTTTAATTAAGCTGCACTTTGTTCCCCTTGCTTTTCTTTTGTAAAATGTGGAAGAGGATAATCCAACACTGTATTTTTTGAGTGAAGTTTTAAGGAGCATGGTTTCTCCCCAGCCTCCTTCATACCATGAAATCTCCTCTCTTTGAGCTAAAAGGGTTGAGGTTAGAGCCGGCTTGGTTGGCCTATGTAATGAAGTTTCCATGGACCAAATTCATTTCAAATGCTTAAGTGCTGCTATATTTGGAAATCATAACATGAAAAGTATACACATTTAGTTGATTTTATTGAATAAGAAAAAATTCTGGTTGAAAAATAGTTGTGTACAGTATAGATATTGAATAATAGGTTTCTTGGGGTTGATGCCATACTCTGTTATCAAACAATGATATGTCTTGGCCAATTTGAGATGATTGTCAAAAAAAGAGTTGGTGTTGATTGGTGGTCATCTTATCCACGCATCTATTTTGGTATACTAGCCTCCATGGTATAATGCAGAGCATTCATGATCAAGTTCTTTCATGCTTTTCAGGTTTTGGTTGATGTCCATGAGGATCCCAATCTACTAGTGGCATATGGTAATCTGCATTTTGTTTCCTTTCCTTTTTGTGCATTACCACAGACTGTTTGCTTGATGTTATGCGGCCATTCTTAATGCTCATGCCAATGCCTTCATGAACATGAGATTGGTGTTCCTTTCTGCAGTTCCCGAGGAAAATTTGGTTGCTCCTGAGAAACCAGATATGGTAGGTTAATTTTTTTACTGAAAAATGAAGCATGCCCCTGACTTTTTTTTGGCTTAACTGTATTTAGGCATACGATCAATGTGCAGGGAAGGTTTGATCATCCGTATATATCATTTCTATTCTATGGGATGGATACAGCCGGGGATTTTATTCCCATCAAGCAGCTGCGTGAAAAGTACAATAAGCCTCGGCATGAAGTACCAATGGATCGACCAGATGACGATAGCAGTGGTGGTGCTGATGCATAAGCAAGAGAGCTGTCTTCTGGTCCGCACGAGCTTTTAAAGATTTGGAGCTGAAAAGCTTGTAGCATTATCCCGGCTCTGATGATTTGAAGGCGCTTTCTTCCTCTTGTTTATCTGGAAATTTCAGTTGGGGTTTGATTTAGATAATATATGTTAGCAATGTGGCATGAAAACTCTGTACATGGCTATTAGTCTTGTAAATCACAATATAATTACTTTACACCTATCTTTGGAAATCATAGCACGATTCTTGTTCGTTGAAACATCAATCAATGTTGTGCTTGTGCTTGTGTTTGTGTTTTGTTTGGTTCATAACCAAAATAATTTAATTATAACTTATTCCCTGTAGTTTAAAAAAACTAATTAACCAATCTCATAGTTTCAGAAAATATGCTTTTAAATAATATTTTTCAACCATTTTGTCACTTAATCCCCTCATTACATTGCTAACATACTCGATTATTTTCTTTTTTGAAAAATTGAATAAAAGAAGAAAAATACTAGTTGGGAAATCTTGATTGTTAAACAATGCATTTTTTTTCAATAAAAATCAAATTGAGGGTGCCACTATGCTGACAGGAGATTATTTAATTATTTAGAGACTAATTGGTTAGTTTTAATAAGCTTCAGGGACCAAGCTAAATTAACTCCCAAAATATTTATCAGGGTCAAGTTTTCGTCTGCCTGGATTCTTTGGCTTTTGCTGCTGCTCAACTCCTGAACAAAAACATTTTCATTCATGAAATTTCAGACGCTTCCCTCCGAGATGGAACAGGCACTTACTGTTTCCGGAACTTGTATAATTTGGACGGTTGGATTTGGATATCCCCGAATGGTCCGAATCTTAGTTATCAGTACAGTACTGTGGTTTCTCATTTTACTTTTCGTTCAACCAATTTTTTTTCTGCTCTCTTTTTTCCAACGATTTTATGGACGTTTAAACTCTCAGCAGGGAGAGCGCCCCTTCTGCCCTGGCCGACGTAACCGATCTTTATGTGCTAGTTGCGTGCTTTTAACTTCAGCATTTCTTCATTACACAATCCACAGTGCTGTTTGCTTGTTAACAAAGATCAATGATTGACCAAGAAAACCAGCTATATTGTAAAACTGTGTTCATATAATTTTGATTACGTTCAACAAAAGAAAATCTGGGTAATTCAAATTGCGAAGCTCTTACCAAATATGTTAGGCACATCCATGGAGACTTGGCCCCTCGGTTTGGTTCTTGTATATTTGTTTCTTCTGGTTTATCTTACAGCAAAGATAACCAAACAAGATTCTCGATGGCCTCGTTTGGAGAACCGAAAGAAGTGAATCATCACATCAATAAAATGACTAGACCACGGAAAGCTTTTCTGTGAATGCTTGTATCCACATCCATCATGCAGTTCCAGCTCATTGCTCAGGAGACAAGAAACCATCAACACAGATCTCATCGCCAAGCACTTCCCCGATGACCAACTTCAATCATCTTTAGGATGACAAAGCTCTGTTTTTTTCAGTGCAATTCCAATTACATCATGGCATCGATGCATGAACTATGCATGAGAAGCAGCTCTAGAAAAGGAGAAGTCATGATCTACATCCATCTCCATCAGGCTACAGCCTGGAGTTTTCATCAACTCTCTCTTTTTCATGAACTCTCTTACCTGCTTAACCTTGCTCCATCTTCCATCCGAAGCATACAGATTGCAAATTAGCACATAGTAACAAGCTTCACCAGGATGGAGCTCTAGCATCCTCTTGATTGCCAACTCTCCAAGATCAAACCTTGAATGCAGTCCACAACCATGGAGAAACGCGCCAAACAAGCTAACATCTGGTTGAACTGGCATTTTCTGAAGGAAGTCCAAGGCCTCCTTAAGTCTTCCAGCACGAGCTAATAGGTCAACCATACATGTATAATGTCTCATTGAAGGAACTAGGTTGTAGTCCTGACAGATCATAGTGAAAAGCTTCCACCCTTCCCTAACCATCCCTGTATGGCTACAGGCAGATAAAATGGATGTGAAGATCTCTTCATTGGGTTTCAATTGTGCCTTCAACATATCACTGAAAATTGAAAGGGATCCACAACCATTACCCTGAATTCCATAGCCACTAATCATTGCACTCCATGTGACAGTGCTCTTCTGGTCCATGCCATCAAAAATAATACGAGCAGATTCAGCATCCCCACATTTGGCATAAAAGGTCAAAAGCGCAGTGCCAACATAGATATTAGAGGATAAAAGACCGCTCTTTACTGTGTAAGCATGAAAAGAAGAACCGACTTGAAGAGCATTGAGGGAAGCACAAGCTGACAAGACACTCACAAAGGTGACTGAATCAGGCAAGACGGATCCCATTCTCATTAGGTGAAACAGTTCAAGGGCTTCATACGCAGAACCATTCTGAGAAAACCCATAAATAATGGAATTCCAGGCAACCACATCTCTATCTGAAACTGTCTCAAATATATAACGAGCATCTCTATTCATTTGGCATTTAGCATAAAAATCCACCAAAGAGTTTGTGACAACAGGATCCCGTGACCCGAGCTTAATGCTCAGACCATGAATTGACCGTCCTAGATTCAAATTCAGCAGCTGTGAACATGCTGAAAACACACTTGCAATGGTAACGTCATTAGGCAAGACATCAACCTGTTCCTTCTGCAAAAACAACTTCAAAGCCTCCTCAGGACAGCCATTCTGGGTGTACCCAACGATCATAGCAGTCCACGAGACAACATCAATATCATGCAGCTCATCAAACACAGACCTGGCTTCTCTAACTACTCCACACTTTGCATACATGTCTAGAAGAGCTGTCAACAAGTAAGAACCAAGTTCAATACCATATTTGATCAAGTATCCATGAAGCCACCTCCCTTGATGCAAAGCTCCGATCTTTTTACATGCATCAACTAAGATCCCTAGTGTAATTTGATTAGCCTCAATCAACTCCTCTCTCATTCTATTAAACAAAACTAACCCATCTTGAGCAAAATTATTCTGTACATAGCCAGCAATCATGGAGCTCCAAGAAAACACATTCCTATCAAGAATTTCATCAAACACGGAACGAGAACGCTCAATTTCCCCACACTTGGCATACATATCAACAAGACCAGTGAACACAAAACTATCAGGAGTCCCGAACTTGACAATTTGACAGTGCACTTTCCTTCCTGCATCGAAATCTCGCGATTCGCTGCACGCCTTCAAAACATGGGAGAAAACGACATTATCACACTCTTTTAAGCACATTCTCATACGGTTATAAAACCCCATAATATCTCGAAACTCACTGTTCAAAAAATACCATCTGATAATCACTTTCCACGAAAGAAAATCCGGGTCAGGTATTGTATCAAACACCGAGCGCGCAAAATCAAGACGGCCAAGAGAACCATACAAGCTTACCAGTTTGGTGCTGCATGAAAGATCACGAGTGAGGCCCTGAACGATGAGGTGAGCGTGCATTTCCATGAGAGTATTGATGTTATCGCAGAGACTGTAAAAAAAGTTGTGGTGTATTGGGGGCAAAGGCATATTTCGGTGGTGCAAATGAACCTGAAGTGGGTAGTCTAAAGGGAGTTGATGGGTTGCACAGCAGGGATTTATCCATCCAAAGCAGAATGGTTTTTTGCAGATGTTTTTGTGTAATTGAGAGATTAACTTTACCATTTTTTTTTAATTTTTGTGTGTATATAAATATAATCTAAGAGTTGAGATGGTTGTTCCCCGCCATTGTTGTTCATTTCTTTTGCCTAGTATTGTCAGTCAAATCAGTGAATGAAACCGGGCTGACGATTACTGCTTGTTCTCCTACTCCTGGAGGCATCAGGTTTGGGATTCGCCAGCTAACTGAAAGTGATCGATCAATAACAACTTGAAATGTTGAGCCATTGCGGCTGCACCATTTCAATTTTTTTATTTTTTTATTAATATAGATACTGCGTTAAATTTTATATATCTCAACTAATTCTAAAATTAATGATTATGAATTTAAAGTAAAACAAACATTTTAATTCTAAAATTATACCACTGGACAACTATACTATATGTTTAGTTTTAACATGTGTTTAGTTTTAAGCAGAGGACTGTCTGGATCCTGGATTGGATGTTGGAGTGGATAAGCCCGGACCGTAGTTGGCGAAACTCGTGTTCGGTAAGAGTAGTCGAAATTTATTAAGGTAGTGTAAAAAAAACACTTTTCCTCTGAATTTTAAATTGACGATGGATTTTCTCTCCGTTTTACAGCAGCATTGTTCTCTGTTGTTCAATTTTTTTTCTATCCTCAACAAAATTTGATAAATTTGTCATCAAAATTTGATAAATTTGTCATCAAAATAGACATATAAAGATGCAAGTGGAGGAGATAAAAAATGAGGACGAGAGCAATAATTTTGTTGTCAACAAATACGTTCTAACAATGACATGACAGTCGGGCTGGTCTTCAGCAATAATGGTTTCGGTCCTCTCAAGAACGACGGAAGCAATTCAATTTGCCTTGGAAAAGTCATATAGAAGGCGATGCAAATTCCTTGTTCGAAGAAGTTGCTGCTAAAAAGCTTCAGGACAGTGAGGTTACACGTAGTTGTGCATGATACCGCTTGATCGGTTGCTGTGTTTTAAAAGCGATTTTAAAAAAAATTATTTTTTATTTTAGATTAAAAAAATATCAGTGATTTAAAACATAAAATAATTTTTAAAAAAATAAAATATATTATTTTAATATATTTTTAAATAAAAAAATATTTCTAAAAACAATCGAAATCAATATTATACTCTCGCAAACAGAGTAACTGTGTTAAACTGGTAGGCGTCTATGGCCTTTAGAAAACCCTCTCCAATTACACTCGTAAAGCCAGCAACCCAAGATCCAAGGATGCTTGGGCCTTAGGGGTATAGGTCTTAAATATTAACACATGCCCCCAGCCGCCATTAATAGAAATCCAGGTCTCTCAATTCACTAGCCACTCTCTCTCTCTCTCTGTTCTCGATTCAGTATGCACGGGTTGTGGGAGTTTATATTGCTGTTGAGTCTTAACCAATAATGGCTCGGTGCTTCATAGACGCATAGTCTTTGCTAAATTCTATCCCTTTATGCATGAAAACCTCTCTTAAAAGGATACCCTTTCCCTCCAATTACATGGAAGCAACTATTTCATGGCTACGTTTGTCATGTTTAATCGATTGTTACTACTATTTTTCATTATTTTTTGATTTATCTCATCCTAAGAACGCAAGATTTAAATACTGTCCTTGGCATCTACAAAAGCAAAAGTCAATGGCCAACATGTTTTGTATGAAAGGATGCCCCTTGAACCAA
Source organism: Salix purpurea (assembly GCA_027405865.1). NCBI lineage: Eukaryota > Viridiplantae > Streptophyta > Magnoliopsida > Malpighiales > Salicaceae > Salix > Salix purpurea. Next base: position 5,388,234 of record JAOWLH010000012.1, on the reverse strand, counting down.
GGCCTAATGGAAGCAGCTAAAAGCCTAACCTAAACAGGATCATGATGATTATTCACTTTTAGAATCCCAGTACTCTCCAATAAGTCAATGCGCATACACAACTGATGCGATGCTGGTATATATCCTGGAAGAAATCATGCAGCATTATTTATGAATAATACAAAGTTGGTTACCACCCAAAGACAGAATCAAGGGGACCCGGACTATGGGCTAAATGTACAAGGAATCCCCAGCGGATCACAACTCCTCAATAACCAGCGCAATAGAAACAAACTTTCTGCTTCCCTCTATAAATTCTGAATTGACAATTTCTGAATTGACAAATGAAAGTCTCTTCCATGTATTAGGTTAAAGCGTGAGATGGAGGATTGCCTGCAGGGCATCTCTGCCGGCGGGGGCGTCTGGTTGTCTTCCCCCACCCTGTCAGATTTCTATCCTCCAGTCCCACTTCAATATTATGAAGCTGCTGAACTAGTGGGGTGCAAGGTGGGCTTGCTACCACCAGAGGCAAGGGGTTAACCAGCGAGCGCCGTCTCCCCCTTGCACAACCATTTCTAGTCAAGTTCCTTCTTGTTAATCCTGAATGCCATGGATGACCAGTTGCTCTCATCATCCCTCCAAATGTTTGAAGATCTTCCGTTACCTCGTGTCTTGATAGTGAACCAAGGCCAGGAAGAATGTCCCTCTGGAAGTCCCTCCGCTGCCTTCCTCTTCTTCCCTGGCCCCTTCGGCTTCGTGTTGGTACAGTAGTGGTACCTTTATCTTCCAGTTTCAGGTTTTCTGGAACCAAAGGCTTGGGCATGTAATCTTCTTCCTTGGTCTCTATCAATCTCAAAGTCATTGACTCAAAGTAATCAATAAATTCCCACGATGTCTCCATATTATCTTCACCATCTTTGGCTCTCAAAACAGCATCAAATTTGCTCTCTAGATCCTCTCCACAAGATGAAACTATCTCCACAAACCAATGAAGAGGATCTGTCATAGAAGCTTCAGGCAGATTGCAAGTGGAATCATCCAAATGATTCTGGTAACCTGATGATGAAATGGCAACTATTGCATCGGCTGCTATTCTGATAAGTTCATCCGTCGGGCTTTCAGCTTTGTGCTCTGTTGACTGTAAAGGCAGTCCATGTGCCTTTTCTTCTCTGGAAATGGTATTCTCCTCACTCTCAGGAACTGCAGGGGCTTCCAAATCTATTCCTGCAACCACCTTTGCACTGAAGCTTGGAACAGAAGGCTTCATAGAAGTTTCATCATCACTGATACAAGAGTTCAAATCAATATGAAATCTGAAACTGGCAACTTTTGTATCTGCTGCTTTTGCAACAACCGCAACTTCTGCAGTCTTTTGAGCCAAGTCAGGTACAGCTGGATCACAAGGTAAGTTTATATCAAGTACCATAATTTTCTTGCTATCTTCTGCTTCTTCTGATAACAGAGGAAGGGCCAAGGAAGAAGGGGTGAAGGAAGAAAACTCATTCTTAGGAATACAAGGCTTTTCAAAAATCGGAAAGCCAAGAATTTTTCTGCAACTTGAGTCACTATCTTGGATCCTGCAGGACTCAGCGACATGAGAACATTTAGTCAATTTCATGTTCTGAGCTGCTATATGATTAGGACCCTTTCCGATGTCACTTTTTTCTGAGAACTGATTCAGTGAAGATTGTAAGAAAGTAGATTCCACTGCATTCAAATCCATCCTCACCGCGCCCTCAACCTTACAAGCAGGCTTAGCTTTAAGCCAAGGCAAAGCCGCGAGATGATCCTCATGCTTTCTTTCTAAAACCGTGACCTCAATGCCTTGCTGATGCACCACCTTGTTAGATGAGCTGTCCGATGCATTCAAGTTCACATCTCTAGCAGACTTCAAGTCCATACAATTTGGACTCTTATAGAACTTTGCTGGACTGTGATTGATGAAGTGCTCAGATGCTCCATTATTAGTACTAGCACAGTTCCAATAATCAAAGTTTCCTGAAGGAAGACGAAATGATGATTCCTTGGACCCTGATGAGGACCCATGGTAGAAACCATTTTGGTTGAGCATTTCACTTGCAAAGATGGGGTTAGATGTAGAATTGTTCTTATAATTCTGTTGGTCTCCAAAAAACCCATGGCTCTTAGTTGATGGCTGCGGGCTCCTGCTCAAAGTTGCTGATGAATTCAAATATGGGTGCATTTGAACTGACATTGATTTCTGGCTTAAGCTAACAGCAGGCATTTCCCAAGAGGAAACAGACTGACACCAGGACTTGCCCACATCAGAGGGAGGACCAAATGGATATGAACTTGGTCTATGAGAAGCTATAACTGACTCTGAATAGTTACTATTGGCAATCTCATGGTTTCTTTCAGAGACTTCTAAACTGCAAGATGTTCTCTCTCTCAACTGATCAATCTTGCCTTGATCAGCTAGAAAGAGGGTTGGAGGTTCACGAGTTTTACTGAACAGAACTTGTATTGGCTGTGAAGAGGTACATTTTTCTGGTTGAAGATCTGGAGAAACAGACTTCAAGTTGTTTTTGCTATGTCCTGCAAAAGGAGAGGGAGGCATTGAAATCAATAGAGCCAAAGGAAACAATTGCTAGAACTTGCCAAAAATGCTAAATTGTAGAAGAAAATAAACCCCCGACAAGCTTATTGGGCGCCAAATCAACTTGCCAATGAGTAAAACCATTTTTCACATGGTACATTAATTCATGATAATATGACATGCTTTCTTTGCTGATGTGTGCTTATTCAATTCTACATTCCACACCATGAAAAAAAACCCTTCAGTCTCTAGAGCTAGCTCTCTGTCATCATGCCACCTTTTTATTTGGTACAACTTTACATGCAAAAAAACAGCAGACATTTACTAAATATCTGTGCATGAGATTCACTAGCTCCACCATAAACAAATAAACACTAGTTACAATAATAAAAGTTCATGTGGTGAAAATTTCGAATGAAATCGAAGAACTAAATTGTAATTTTGTGAGGAAACCTCACCTGAGTCAAGTGCACGAGGAAACCAGCATTTTCCATTGGCACTGTTTTGCAGATGTGGGATATTGAGAGTCTCGTTGTCACTCCTGTAATGGAAATTTGCTGAAATTTCCTTGGGGAAACCTAGAAGCTCTTGTTTTGGCTTGGAAGCCAGTTCATGCACTTGGCTCCCTGCTTGGGAGGAGGCGCGGCCTAGAAGATCAACATATGCAGAAGCATTTGCCTCTTCAACCTCAACAGGCTTGTTCAAGTCACCCACATTAATTGGGCTCCTTAAACATGATTCAGATCTTGATGCATCTACATGGCAATTATTCTTCCCACCATTGCCAAGAAAAAGAATTGTTTCATTCTGAGGTGGAATTTTATGATTCCTGCTGGGCAGATAACTTGAAATTCCAGATACATTTTCATCCCTTAATTTTTCCCCTTCTTCAGTGTCTATGTACTCATCAGCTGGAAGCTGAAGATCAAACATTCTTCTTCTCACCTTTGATGGCCTGGACTCCAGAATCTCCACATCTTTTGAAGCTGCACCATTTTGGGATGGCAAGGGACTAGCTTGTGCACTGCTTTCTTTCGTAGAGCTCAAAGGAGAATGAATCTCTTGAACACCCAACACAGATGGTCTAGCACATGCTGAATTTGTCAAAGGGAAACTACGGATATGCCAATTCCGAGCATTTTCAGATGTAACCTGAGAAGCTAAGGGACTTGATGAAAATGATGTCTCAATAGGTATCTGATTTTTAAGTAGTTCTTTCCTTTTAATTTCATCCATTAGGTCCCTTTGTATTTGGTATAGACGGTGAAGTTCACGGAGCTGGATAACAGGAGAAAGAAAGAAACTTTTAGGTTTGTAGCAAACAAATAGATACTGTACACATCACTCTGACATAAAATGAGACCCACCTGGCTCCTAAATATGGCCTCGTGCTCAAGCATTGTCTGCTTTACAACATCCTTATCATTAGCTGGATAGGCATCTGCAACGACCCTTGGCAAGAAACCATTGCAACACTGCCCATTTGTAAGGGTTTTATCTCCATAGAAGAGGGGCCAGCTACAACTGTTAGAATCCTCATTAAGATCCCTCATTGAGAAATATCCTGGGAAGTAACTTTCACACTGTACTTTTGTTCCCATCCCTGGCAATCAGTCAAAGATAATGTAGCAAATGTGAGATACACAACCATCAAGCAGAACTGTTATTTATTTTAGCAGCATATATAAGAACTTTGACTAGAAAGATAATAGGTTTTCTCTACAAATTTTTCATGGTAGCAAACAAATGCTTTTCATTGAAAAAGGGTCAACCTTTGACATTCATCGTGTATAATGACAAGGTTTCACAAATTCAATAGTAACATCACAAATAATCCATAAATAAAAAGATTTTCACAAATTCAACAGTAACATCTCAGATAATCCATAAATAAAAAGATACATATACGCAACAAGCAGTTACAAGCTTGGCTCATTCATAAATACAGGCATCAACATATCTGGACAAAATGGAATATATCAATAACCACACTGCTTAATCAAGTTCAGTCTTGTTCTGATCAGCAACAAAAGAAAATACAACGTTCTTTTCAAAAGCAGTCAGCTATACCAGTTATTAGGCATCAAAAAATACATTTAAGGGCAATGAGTTCAAAAGGTCTGCATACTACAGCCATCAAGAAAGTTATTTCCTAAAAGTGAGAATATTTGTCGAAAATGACCATTAACATATTTAACATAAGGAAATGTGTGACCACATTTAGTAAGATGCAGTAGAACCACAGGTGAATTTACAAATTCTGGAAAATTACTATCTCCCCCCAATTCCAAACTATCATATTGATAAGGAAAGAAATAAAGGAAAAAATTATAATAAACCACAAAACAACAATATTTAGCTGAAACTGTACTAAATAACTGAATATACAATGGTTGCCCACAACTGATTAAATTGTTCACGTGCTAAAATCCCCAGGACAAGGGTAACAATTGGGCAAATTCTAGGGTCTGATTCGTTTCAATTCATGGATCAATGGAGATGGCAATAATGACCATCAAGAAAGCATGCAACTATTTTCTCTCAGGTCAAGCATGGCATTCCATAACCATACAGAAAAATCAGAAGACACTAATAAGATATTCTTTTCAACTTGAGTGAGTCCCTGGCAACTTAATTTCTGGCCTCGAATGCAAGAAGAATAGCTGGCTTCCTATTAAGCCATTTATCACTTGAAATCTTGGTGAAAACACAAGCATTAATTCTTGCCTAACAAATTTTCTAATGATATAAATGGTAGCACAAACATAAACATGGATGTAGTGGGGGCAAAGTTAGAAGAGGCCAAGGAACCATCAAGAAACCATGACAACACCTCATAAAGAATTCAAGTTCAACTCATTGGCAGGTCTCCTTCTTCACTCCAAACTAAATTGAATAGAAAGCATAAAATTCTTCAAGTCATTTGTACCAAAGACGGAATGTTCTGTCTAATGCAGCAAAAACAATCAAATAAATATGAAACAAGAAGGAAAATTCACCATCGACTCCAGATATACAAATACCTAGATGGAAACCGAACTTCACAAAAATGGTTGAGTTTTATGGAAAAAACCTAGATAATGTAAATTTAATAAACCCTGTGATCAACAAAGAAAATTCAGTATATTCTTTATTTTTTTATTATGATAAACATATAAAAGATTAATCAGTCTCAAAAGTTAACACACCAGATCCCTCGCTAATACAACCTAAACTAACATTGCGTATTAGCAAATAACAGCGACAGAATCCATCATATAAATTCTTGACTAACCCATAAAAGCAATCCAGAAACACTAGAAACTAAAGATAAATAATTAAACCCAAAATTCAGAGAAACATACAAACACGGACATGATAAAGGAAATGGAAAAACAACTTACGAAGGTCATAGTCACACAAATGTATCATAATCAAAACTACTTCCAAACTAAATCATGAAATGAATTAGAACCCAGTCAACCAAATCCATAAAGAAAAATAAACCCATAGATCAAATTATACTGAAAAAAAGTGGGAAAAAAATAATATTACCTCAGACCCACATCCTATTTTTTTTTCATCTGCTCAAAAGCCCCTCATGGATTCGATCATTCAACGGTTGCCTCCACATCATAGACAAAATTCAAAGAGTCCAGGAGACTGACACTGTCAAAACGCATACCCGAAAAAACAAGCCTTAAAAAAAAGAAATAAAAAGTCACGATAACACGACAAATAAGAAAGTGGGTATTATTGCAACTCCATTAAAGAAGCTTAGATCTCTCCTAACTGAAAAAAGATAGAAGATTTCGATCTACTGGGCCACTCTCCCTCAACAACAAAAACAAAAAAGAAAAGAATTGAGTTTTTATTTTTAGTGAGAGAGATTGTATTTTTATTTATGCTAGAGAGAGAGTGAGAAAGAGATCCCAGATAAGAAATCTTTACACAAACAAACGACCTTCTAAGAACAGTGACATGAAACTTGTCAACATCCGGTCTCTTTTTATTCTCTGCTTTTTCTCTACCCTTTTCTCTCTCCCTCACTAAAAATTTCTATCATTTTCCTTTTTATAATAATAATATACCCCTAGTAAGAAGTACTTCTTGTTTTGTTTTTTTCAGTAATTTTATTGGTTTTTAAGGAAAGAAATTAAAAGAAATGAAGAGCATTTCTAGATTCTCTCCACCTTCCTTGCTTTGCTTTTGCGACAGATATTACAAAATATTATTACATTACACATATAATATACACAAAAGCGTGCATTGGCTTTCCTTACCTACGAGCACAACCAACTTGACAAAAACAGCCTTCTGTGTCACTCCCTGTATCACTCTAAACTCTAAAGGGTTTGTTTGGAAGAACGGTTGCAGTTGTTTTGAAAGTATTTTTTATTTGAAAATATATTAAAATGATATTTTTTTTATTTTTTAAAAATTATTTTTGACATCAACACATTAAAATAATTTAAAAACACCAAAAAAATTTATTTAAAATAAAAAAAATAAAAAATTCAAATTTTAAGAAAACGACGATAGAACCACCGTCCCAAGTAGCCTCATCCTCTATCTCTGCACCCTTCAACTTGTTTCCTCCTTGATTAGGACCAATAGAAATCAATTGGCTAATATCAGCGCTTCATTTCCATTTAAAGGGTCGTTTATTGTCTGTTGGCTGCGAGTTATTTATTGTTTTTCAAAGCGTTTTTTTACATATATATATATATATATATATATATATATATATATATATATATATATATAATTTATTTTTAATATGAATCCAAAAACTAACTTAAAACTAAAAAAATAAAAAATACAGTGGCATTAATCGGCCGGTGCAGCAAAGGAAAAAAAGAGTGGGTCCCGTTGATACTGTGAGCAGGATTAGGTTTCTTGAGATTTTGGGTCAGATAATTAGTACCCTTCCTTGTGGGGTATATTTACAAGATTGATTTTTCTATATTCTGCTGCTTCTTCTGTTTTTTGATTGGCTGATCCTATCTGTTTCAATATCCCAGAGACAGGTAGAGAAAAGAAAGGTCAGGAAAATTTATAAGATTGCGGTGCCTCGCTACACCCGAGAATAAATAAATAAAAAATAATGGACTCGTACACGTGGCGTCTTTTTGCAACAGCATCAAAGATGACATACAATGGGCGCTTTAGTCAAATAGAATGTTTTAGTGGTTTAGAAAAAGAAAGAAAAACTTTTATTACTACTGGGAAAATTTATTGAGCAAGGTAATGATTTTCTTACAAGTTACAGCCACTGGGAATAAAATTGCGAAAAATAAAAATATATTCAGACAGATAGTGAAGACTCGTTTCGGCATCTTCAAGAGGCGTGCTCCAAATGAAAAAATATTAATTTAATTTCTCGATGCTTATTTTAAATGCTCTGAAAAAATATTTAACAAGATATCAAAACACTATTACTATTTCAAAAATATTAAATTAATTCATGACTGAGCTTTCAAATATGTTTTATTTTCAATATTATCCTTGCAAGTGTCACAAACCAACTCGGGTAAACTCAAGTGGATCAAATGTTTTTCCATGTCCCAGTACTAGATTGAAATATCATTTAATTCATAATTAAAATCTATTTTTTTTTGAGATATGTCACCAATGTGTGATTTTTTATATGCTAAAAGAGTCATAAAAAACGCCGGTCAATGAGTTAGTATACACTAAATAATATTATATGATCCATACAGCACACACATGTAGAGCGCACCTATTTAAGACCGGACTCGATCTTTATACATGTAGAATGAATGGTTCGTATTTGTTTTATTTCCAGGTATTTTTAACGTATTAATATTAAAAATAATTTTGAAAAATATTTAATTTAATTATAATTAAAAAACAAAATCAATCGATATCGCTGGCGAGGAATATCTGTTCACACATCCGGGGATTAACCCGGTATGTTGAGGTACAATTACTACGGGGGTTGCCGGTCAAATAAGTTTCTGACCGGGATATTTTTATTCGCAAATCTCTGAAGGTGAGGCCTGATTAATGTGGTCCCCTGCTGATATACTCCCGCTGTCATGATGCGAAGCTTTCTTTAAGTTCCAAACTAGAGGGTAAGATTTGGCTAACTAAACTCCCGCGGGCCCCACCCCAGGGATCGTGATGACTCGTGTCCCGTGAGACTTGGATTTGATGGTTTGGTTTTTGGTCACGGTATAATGATTTTTTATTTCCCGCGTAACCATCAGCTTAGATGAGAGGTCGCGAGGTGGCAACGTGGGGCCAGGCCATCAGCATCGTATCGAATTAAACTGTCCCGTTTTAGGTCAATTTAATTAAAAAAAAAAAAACTCACTCAACAAACCTGCGAGGATTCCCCTCTTTCTGTAGTCCAGTTTCCAATTATTAATTAATTTATTTATCTTTAAACTGTCTCTTGCCAGGCTGGATTAAAACAAGTCTTTGCTCTTCAATTTCAGCCTGTTTTTATTTAATATATATAAAAAGGATTTAAGCTCGAGAAATAAAAGTATAATGAGGTTTGGAATACTTTTTTTCCCGCTCTAGTCCTTTTACTTTAAAGCACTGTCTACTTCGATCCCTTACAGCTTTCACGTATAGAAAGGCGAGAGAAAAATCATGAAACGTGGATGGATTGTTGTGGCGATTCTTCTAATGACACGTCACTATAGCAGCTACAGCCCGGAAACTCTCGCCATTTGGCTATCCTGTGGGTTTCAATAATCAGTAGCAGCATGTTGAATCTGACTTTTTGAAAAGGCAAAATAATTCTTAAAGTTGAAATATCATCTGGAAAAGCGGGAGAAAAGAAAAGAAAAGAGATGCCATTTTATGAAATATGTATATTAGCAGTGTACCGTAAAGTATACTATATTCTTCTTGTACAACTCCTTAGTGATTTTCCAAGAAGGTGTTTAGCAAGTGAATTTTAAAACTGCGATACGAGCTGAAAAGGAAAGAAAAACACATCACCGGGAGAATGTGTGAAGGAGAATGGATCGATTTACTGATAAAACCAAAAATACGAGATTTCTGTGGCGTGTGTTTGACTTTTCAACTACATCAATGTCGGCAAATGACCCTCCATCCGTCACCCGGTCTTTTCACCACAATTGTGATACCCGCCCGGCCCACAAAACCAGACTCGGCGAAAGCTCAGGGTTGTCGGGTTATCAACTCAACCCTCAAGGTCTAAAATTTATTTTTAGTGATTTTTCAAGGACCTGATTGATGATTTGTTGAGGATTTCATAACGCATCTCTATTTTCTTAGAGCCCGTTTGGCTCTGCGTTTCAACCGGTATTTTGCCAAAATTAAAAAAAAAATCATTTTAAATGAATATATTTTGGTGTTTTTAGATCATTTTGATGTGCTGATGTCAAAAATAATTTTTAAAAAATAAAAAAACATCATTTTGATGTATTTCAGTACAAAACACTTTGAAAAGCTACCGCAACCACACTCCCAAACAGGCCCTTAAAGATCAGAGAGGGGGCCCAGTGGAGAACTAGTATCCTGGTTTAGCCTGAAAAGTGTCTTTGGAGTTTGAATTTTACTAAACACGACCCTTTGTTTTTTTTAAACAAAATAGTTTTTTTCTTTTCTAGGTATAAACTATAAAGACTGGGCGACAGTTTGAATATGAATTGGGTGAACCGATCGAGTAAAGTAAGGGGCTGTTTGACAAAGTTTAAGAAATGTTTTTGAAAAAAATAAAATTTATCTCTTACTTAAATATTTTTTTTGATATATAGAAATTAGAAATAAATATTAAAAATAAAAAATATTTTGAAAAGCAATCACTATTCCTATATCAAATAAACACTAAATCAAATTTAGATGGATAGATAATTTAAATGGTCCAATTAGCAAAATCTAATCTAGATTTTACAACAATTATTTTAAGCTTCTAAAAGCAAACATTTTTTTTTTCTTCTCCAGTTCAAGAAAAGTCACTGTCTCTCGTAGTGGGTGCATTGCAGGAGTGAGGCAAGGCAAGTCCTCCATGATCAATCGAATCAAATTGGGCCGGCAAGATGTTCAATCAAGTGAAGTCTAATAACATTAAGTGATTCTTTTTATTTTTCTAATAATATATGTCTGTACCATCTTATGTGTATCTAAACTATATTTTTAATAATTATCATGTTTATAACCATAAAAATCAAAATTGAGAACATACGAGCAAACCCATGAAGATATTTCGTTGCTGGGAAGATTGCAAAGCCATTGGTCGGTTGTTTCGAACATGATTATAGGCAACAACCACTAATTAGACATGTTAGGAGGTGGAGGTAATGATGTGAGGGACCCTTTTCGATTTGAATCACGATCAGTGAATTTAAATTTAAAATCCATAATAGTATTTTTTATTAAATAATATTACTTGTATTTTCTTTCTAATGTCTTGATACAGTACAAGTTTAATCATATCAATATATATATTTTTAATGAATCCAGTGTGCCAGATAATGTTGAACAACTATGGTTTACGAAAATACATACCATGCTTTTTTAAAATGGAGAGGGTCAAGTATCTTAAATATTTTGAGAATTTTTATGGTGTTTTGAAGAACAACTAATAATATTTTATTAATTATTTACTGTAATTCACGTAGAAGAATAAGATACAAGCATGAGATATTCTTTTGACCTTTTTTTATATTTTTTTGTTTTCCTTTCATATACTTATTTCTTTTCTTTTTTTATCTCAACTCAGATCCTTGTTTATTTGATTTTATCCTTTAATTAAAATAAAATTTATTTTATTTTATCTCAATTTTGATTTTTATTCCTTTAATTATCATTTTTTTTTCAACTTCGTTCTTTAACACTTGGTTAATGATATTCTTGCTTTTTTAAAATAAGATGTTTCTGATTTAATGACTTGGATTTTAAGTTTGAAAAGCTAATGCAAGTTTCTCTCTCTCTTTACCTTTCATCAATTGGTATTTTGTTTTTCTTAAAAAAATTGGCTTTATGTTTTTTTTATGAGATTGTCTTGATTTTATAATTTTAGATAATTTATTTAGCAGGCTAACCCAATTTGGAACAATCTTTATTATATAAATTTATCATACTAATTCAAGTTGATTTTTTGATTTGTTTTTAGCCAATTTAATCATTTCATAAATAATGGCTTGAAATGGAGCACTTGCCATTCCTTGGGAAAAGAAAAAAGAAAAAGTTATCGTGATCAATTTTTAAAATTTTTATTTATCCGTCATCATTATATATTATTTTTTATGATATAACTAACAAAACCTACATATTCAAGTTTGCCAGATTGAATTTTTTCTTCATTTTATAAAATGCATTGGAGGGAAGTCATCATTATTTTTTAAGGGGGGGGAATCACCCCCGCATCGAGCGGCTCCACAGCCAAGCTAATTATCTATAAATGATTCAGAAAGTCATACTACTCATTACATATTCCAAATCAGCCAAGTTCTCAAGTAGAAAATGAATTTCTAGCTGGAAAAATCACCCCTTCTCGATTTTTCTCTCTTCAAAATCGCCGAAAACGATGTTATCAGAGAAATCACGGTAAACTGGCAGCAAGCGCAGGTTCAGCACTCTTTCAATTACCATGGAAAATCCAGTGGGGACTATCAGTAAGCTGTCAAGCATTATCATATCTTATACGTGTGTGTGTGTGTAATGTATATACAAACACACGCACACGCACACAATAGAAATAGTTCAGAAAGATAGAACAACAACGCCATGGAAATTCCTGACAAATCCATGCGATAGAATTATCAAACAAGGATCCCTAAAATTATTCATAAGAATTCATTGAGCTTGAAGAACTGAAAACATTCTCATCTCCGAACATGGTAATCAGCTTCAGGGAGTGCAAAACAATGCCTGAAAAGGCTACAATTTCATAGAGTGCCGTACAGGTATATTTCACGTAAACACAGCTAAAGGCCGTTGCGGCGAAAATTATCTATTTATGACATTGATTCACTCTGTTTTTTGTTTTAAAACACTTTGGAAAAAGAAAAACACAGAAAACCTCTCGAATCCCTGTGTCGATCTCCATCCACGGATCTTGGGCTTCGAGTCTCGAAACGCCATCCCGAATACTTCGAAAAATAACAGAAATGCCATCAAATCTCGTTTGTTTTTTTCCTGACGAGGCTACCACCCTCGTGGACTGGGCCCCTACAAATAAGCATCGGGATGTGTGAAGCTGGAGTGCATCCTGCTTTTTCGAGAAAGACCCCCAAAACGGTGCCGCTCCACCCCTACAATCACATATTTGTCATCATTATATTATATATACTTTTTTATCGGCACAGGAATGCAAATTTTAATTGGACGGTCAGCCGAGAAAAGATAATCCACATGCCTACCCAAGACGGTGAGGAGTGCTCGATTCATACATGAGAAGAGATTAACAAATCCCATGTGGAAAGAGACGTTTCAAAATCTTAATTGAAAGAGATTTTCGATAAGGTTAAACTATACACGCACTGTTATACGTGCGATTAAAAAAATAATAAAATATGTGTCTGTTGACTTTAAAATTAATGAGATAAGTAAAGGTATACATAAATTAGTCCCGACACCCATATTAATAAAAAAATATTATATCACCAGCCAATTAAGACATTTTAGTTTTGCGGGGCTTTCAACGAACTTGTATTCTATTTCTGTTAAAGTTTTTTTTATAAATACAACCTTGAATTCATGCTTAAGAATATAAATAAAGAATAGGCCTTGAGCTCTAATTCTATATTTGCCATTTCATTGACAATAATAATAAAAAAAAACTCCTTGGTATATTTGAAAACTAATAATTAGTTTTTACTTATCTTTTATTTTCTTACAATAAAAGTAAATGGATTTATTAAAAAAGGGACCCAACCCAATATTACATGCGTGGAGGTCAGATCGAGGCCCTACCAGTAAAAAAAAAAAGAAAAAGAAGAAGATGAAGTTGTTAATTACACGCAAGAATGATCTAAATAGTAAATAGTGTACAGATATTCAAAAAGTCTTGGTATAAATTAAAAGGGAATAACATATTTTCAAGCTCTTATAATTGAGATTCCTATTTTTAATTTTATTCAATCAAGTATTCTATCTATCTTGACCGAGACGAAACCGAAGTTTGAAAAATTAACTGGCAAATAAATAAATAAAAGATATCTATTTGAATAAAATTGAAGACTACACACTTGACGATGTTCTATCTCCACACTCTGTACAAGAACTTTTATTGGTCATCCACCTCGTCACTGACTCGACGAACCAGCTTGGGGTCGTATGAATTAGATAGATTAAACAAGGTTAGGTGGCGGGCAGATGGCAAGTGACGACAAAGAAGAATTGGCGACAACTGACCGAACCATCACCGCCTGTATAATTATACTTAATTGCATGACTCTTAGTTTTTCCCTGCACTTAACATAGAAGAGCGCGAAATTAGACTTTATTTTTTATTTTTTATTAATGTGGATATTCCAGTAAATCTGTATGTATTTTAATTAATTTTAATAATAATATAAATCATCTTTGAAACCAGCGGTGATAGTCCCCATCTTGCCCAAACAAATGCCAATGTCATGAATCAAGTTGTGATGTGGGTGACAAGTGTAAGGAGATGGCGGGGTGTGGGCTCCCTCGTTATAAAGAGATGCAGTCGAGCGCCAAGTGATAGATTGAACTTACAGTTGCAAAGGACTTAAATCTTCTTAGGAAAACAGTACATATTTTTATTTAAAACTGATTTTTTAGTGTGTTTTAAATTATGTTAATATGCTAAGTTAAAAATAACTTAAGATGTTGAAGATATATAGCAGTCGAATCATTAAAAATAAACCATATGTTTGTACAGAATAAATAAATCGATGTAGATAACCCCCCGTATTTATGATCGTTCGAAAGAGCCATGTGGATATCATGCGAATCTTCTGTGGATCCCACACAAGGCTATTTACTTTACTTTTTAAAGAAAACATTTAACGGGCGAGCATCTCACTCCAGAAAAGTTTGTTGTACGTTTGTCTTGTGTTAACTATTTTTTTAAGAATATTATTTTGTAATGATATAAAAAACTAAATTTAAAATAAATAAATATTATTTGATATATATATATATATTAAAAAAAATTTAAAACTTATCTTTAATTCACTATCCGACAAACATCTCGTGCCAATGTCTTTTTTTATTTATATGAGTGTTTGAGTTAGCTTGCGCTCATTTTAACTAATCGTACGACTCCTGAAATTAACAATTATAAAAATTTTTATTAATCATTATATTAGCAACCACGCTGCTAAAACTTGAAACAATAAAAAAATAAATTTTTACATTCTAATTTATATCATCAGATCATCTACTAGATACTTGGTATAAACATCTTTTAATGGAGGAAGTAGATGTTTGCTAGCAATCAAGTGCTTCACGAACGATTTTTTAAAATTTAAAGAACATAGAGAGATAACTTGTAATGCATATTTGAAGCGTCTTTGGACGGTCACGATCTTCACAGAAGGGGACCACGTATATCCATGGCTTCTCCCTCCTGTTCTCATTTTCAGTCGCCTGCAAGTTTCCCTTTCTCACTTTTCTTCTTGCCTCCTCGCTCTTTGCCTTTACTTTAGGTTACTTTTTTACATATATATTCTTGTTATTTTCTAGGGATTCATGAATCTGAACGGATTGGCCGTCACCCCTCCGTCTCTCAAGTAAAAATAAACGCATTACTATCCATAGAAGGTGTAAATCTCATAATTACGTGAGAGAAACAATAAAATTTTGAATATATTTTTATGATGCTACAGTGCTCTGTTACCTCGAGTTGGAGATTTTCAAGTTTGAATCCCATTGATTGGCTGCGGGGAAAGAATACATTGACTGGGAAAGTGGCTTTCCATGACGATGGACCCCATGCATGAATCTATTATCACAGTAACGTGCTTGTCAATTGTCCACCGATTCGCCGCTGGTCAGATGGCAAAAAAAAAGTTTTCTAACATCAAGGTTTTTTAAAAAAAACTAACCAGTTTTTTCTTTTTATATTCCAGGACAAATGAGGTTTAAAATTAATTTATATTATTCTGTCAAATCTACAACGAATCATAAATACAAATTATTATTTTTTTATGAAATTTGTTTTCTATTTGATTATACAACAATAAAATTCTACATTCACATGAAAATCACCGTATAAAATTCAGTACATAATATAATCGGGCTATAAGAAGTTAGTATTGTACAAAGATCCCGACAGCTATTTTTGAAGAAAAAAGCTTTATTTAATCAAATAATATCCGAAAAGGTATAGAAGCTTTGTAAAAAATACAAAAAAAATAATTAAGAAAGGCTGTGCAAATAAAGAAATTGCTGTATGGAAAAAAAAGCTATGATACGAGTCAAAATAAAACTCAATGGTGTTTAGAAAAAAAAATCTTCAAAATAGTTTCCACCTATCTATTTTCATGGATTAGAACAATTGCTTACAAGAAAAATCAAAACGGGGAAAGAAAAAAAAAAAAAAAAAAACAAGACAAGAGTGTTGGTGTGCCTAAGTGGGCTTTGGCCTATAAACAAGGTGGGACGCCCCCCACGCCAGGCCTCCATGTTTTTGTTAAATATTTTTTAAGGGTGAATGATATATTCGTCTGATTTGTTTTATTTAAAAATTAATATTTATGACATAGTAATTATTGGTGTATATTTCAATGACCGTCGAGCTGAAAAGTGAAGGCATCGATTTTTTTCAATGATCTTTTACATGAACGGAATGAAATTTTGCACTAAAACCTATAGATTTTAAATTAAAAGGATGAAAGTAAAAAATGAGAAAAACACTGGAGCTTATTTTCCAAAAAAATAACTGAATTAACCATGTTGGGTGAAAAGAAAAGTTTATTATTTTGTCAATTTTTAATTTTGATTTTCTCACTTGTAATTTTTTGGAGATAATAAAATCAATTTTTTTCTTTGTAAAACTTAGTATTTCTTTAGAAGTGCGGTTGAGATTATTTTTAAAAGTATTTTTTGCTTAGAAATGCATCAAAATAATATATATTTTTTTAAAAAATTATTTTTAACATCAACATATCAAAATTAAAATGAGTAGATTTTTATTGACTAGAAACTTCGAAAGAATGTTGGGTCCATTTATTTTTATGATGCTCTATAATTCAATATACAGATTTCTACAATTACCGATATAAAAATATTTAATTAATCTGCAAATCCCACAGTTTGACTCCAAGCCGAAGTACAGAAGCCACCACAACGCAGAGCGCACAAGCAGGGCCACCCAGGCATGCGGTACAGGCTGGCAGGTAGCAATGATAGAGTTGAACGTGGCTGTCATTTGACATCAGCACAACTATTTTAAGTACAAAAACCTTGTACCTCTGGAAAGTTACACGTCAACCGCTATGTGGGACCACAGTCTTGTCATCATGGATAGGGGTGTGTGTATTCTTTTCTAATTGGAGAAACACAAAGGCGTTACAACTGAACTGCAAAAAATAGAGGTAGCAGTAGGGCCCACTCAATCTATTACCCTTCTGGGTTTCAGAATCAGCTACGAACGTACCCATTTAACGTTAGGAGCAATAGCAAATGAAAGTCGGTGTGGTCCCCTACACACACACACGTGTTCTATCCCATACGTTTTGCGTTTAGTTTATTTTGTCGTCTTACGGTTTTACCTCATGGTTATTGGTGGTTTACAGCAAGGATTGATCCCTTATCCCACCCTAGAGTACGATACACCTCTAACCACAGTAAAAAAGAAGAAGAAAGATACAGCTTCCTTGTCGTATAAAACAATTTTTTTTAAAAAAACAAATGGACTTAGATTCGTGGTTTGTGTTATTTTTTATTCAGAAATTTATTAAAATGATATTTAAAAAAAAACATTTTAGATATTAATATATGAAAATGATCTAAAAGCACTAAAAAAAAATTAATTTAATATAAAAAAATAAAATAAAATAAATTTTATTTTTTTTTAAAAACACTTTTAAAACGCAATAATAAACAAGTTCATAATAGACCTGGTTAATTGTTCATGTAGGTTTCTCACTGACATTGATTTTTAGATGTTTTTTTTTTTTTAAATATATTTTTTAAAAAATTATTTATAATATTTTCATATTAAAATAATTAGAAAACAAATATAAAATAAAAAATATATGTATATTTTTTAAAATATTTTTGAACAAGTGTCGAAAAGGCACTTAATCATCACAATTCAAACGCAACTTAACAGAGGACATTCAATAAAAACCTTAACTGTATTCGATGTCCAAATTGATTTAAATATACCTTCCATTAAAAAAAAACAAGGTCTTATATATTAAAAAATCCTTAAAAGTTACAATACCTATCAAACACACACCTGTGTTTTTCTCTCAAGAACAAGACGAAAGAGGAGCAGATATTCGTAAGATGATAACTTTAAATATATTAAGTGTAATTTAGACGCTTTAAAACTTAGGTAATAAAACAAATAATATGAAGATAGACGCTTTTGTCCTTTCTGCACATGAAAAAATAGAAGACCAAACCTCGAATTAGTTTCCTAGTTATAATTAAACTCCTAGTTATAATTAAACTATTGGTTTTCTTAAAATAATAGTTTCATTTGATAATTTAAATTTTTAAATAAGATGACTTATTTGATATAACATTAGAGTTTTGTTAATTGAGTAATCATATATTTAAATTTCACTATTTTAATTCTATTTAATAAAAAAATAAACACAAGATGATGTGAGTTTCTACAACTTTCAAGCTCAAAAATCTCTACTCAAGAAAATATATTAAAAAATAATATAAATTATATTTGGAGTTTTAATTCTATTTAATAAAAAAATAAACACAAGATGATGTGAGTTTCTACAACTTTCAAGCTCAAAAATCTCTACTCAAGAAAATATATTAAAAAATAATATAAATTATATTTGGAGTCTGACTTTATAGTTTTTAGATAAATTGCTGATAATCAAGACCATCTTCTCTACATCGCCCTTCAAGCTCTCAGTACCATACATTTTGATTTTGTTTGTCGTTACAATTCAAATGTAATTTTAATTTTTATATTTTTAAATCATTTATAATGATTTAAAAAATAAGACATACAGTAACTTAACATACTTTTAAATAAAAAATACTCTTGAAAACAACTTCGGTCTAGCCTTCGACGAGAAGAGGACAAGTCCGATCCGACGAGGAATTTCATGGCCATTACTTTCGCTTCACATGTTATGCTTCTTAATTTATTCCCTTCAAGAATAATTCAACTCGAGACATTAAGGGGTCGCTTTCAAGATCAATATATAAAGAGATCCGTGATGCCCTATTCATGCGATCAGCATTTGAAATCGACGGCAAACCAATAAAAAATTGATGTCGCCGGTTGTTTCCTGCATGACGCATACCTCGCTGTCATATTCCCAACTTCCTATTACTCGCACCCGAATTCTTTCCACGTCTTCTCATGATCTCCATTTTGGTCAGACCATGCATCATGTTAATATTAAGGTTGCCTTAATTATATAACAGCCGATCATCTTCTCGACGAAGCCTCTCTCTCTCTCCCTCTCCCTCTCTCACCCGCATTGAAATACAATGCAGGCTTCAAAGATCATGTTGAAGAGGGGAGTTTCTAAGACTGCAACTGTGTTCCTCGTGCTGATGGTATTCTTCCTCGCTTCCCATGTAAACCTCTCACTGCTTTCGAGATCAAATGTATCTGTCGCTTCCTCAATATCCAAAACCAGACCAGGTATGAGCTACTCGATCCCTGATCAATTAACAATAAGAAACACGAGCTGTTCATGACTGATCAAGTCGTGCTTTTCTTGTTTTTAATTCTTGTCTGGTTTTAATTTCATGGGCATGGATGGGTGTGTGTCACTTGATCAAGGAATCAATGAGCTCACTTGATTTTCATTGATCACTCGGTTGATTCATCCATCACTCGAAATATCTAAATGGGATCAAATAGGTTTCGTAATTTATTGAGTAGATAAATAAAATGCGAGTACAAAATAGAGTTCTAATTAGAGCAAATTACTGTCAACGGTCAACGTTTTGTATCTGTTTTACAGGTGCTGTAAGCAAGACACGAGAAGAGAGGCCAGCACGGTCACCTCCCCATTCACTTCCAGAGATCAAGAGAGCGATCACATGCGACTGCTCTCACAAAGACTATGATTTGTGGTCTATCAACGGTCCTACGCTTTTCGATCCAATCACTTCAACTTTCTTCACAGCGGGCCCCAGTAACTCGACCCCACCAGACCTCGCAGTAAAATTCCATCCTTACCCTCGAAAGACGGATGAAAGGGCCAAGTCCAAAGTCAACGAGCTAACACTCACCTCAGCTCCACCAAAATCCTCCTGTGGAATCACACATTCTAGCCCCGCAATAGTATTCAGCACGGGCGGGTACACAGGAAACTTCTACCATCAGTTCAACGATGTGCTCCTTGCTCTCTACATCACCGTCAACTCTCTCTCTCTGAATCGAGATGTCATCCTAACGGTCACCAATTGGAGTGATTGGTGGGTCCAGAAATACGCTGATCTCCTGCATCATTTCACCAAGCACCCCATCCTCAACATGGACAATCAGACCAGGACACATTGCTTCCCATCAGCAATCATCGGCCTGATGACGCACGGTCCCCTGGTCGTGGATCCGACGCAAACCCAGCAAAAAACACTCCTCGCTTTCCATGCACTCCTGGAAAAAACATACATTCCACGAGGTAAACATGTTTCAACGTTTGATAAATCGAAGAATGCTAGGCCACAACTTGTTTTGGTGAACAGAAAAAATGGTGTTGGTCGTGAGATCTTGAATCTAAAAGAAGCTCTCAGGGCAATCGAAGAGGTGGGATTCAAAGCGATCGTGTTCGAGCCAAAACGAAATGGTGCAGTGGGTGACACGTATAGGCTACTCCATGGAAGCCATGCAATGCTAGCAGTGCACGGCGCTGCAATGACACATTTATTGTTTCTCAGAGTAGGAATGGTGCTGGGTGAAATAGTGCCGATTGGAACCGACTGGCTTGCTAGCACATTCTATGAGAAGCCGGCTAGGGTTTTGGGATTAGAGTACATGAAATATAGGATTGGGGTCAACGAAAGTAGCTTGGCAGAAAAGTACGGGGCTGATGATTTGGTGCTAAGCAACCCTCCAGCTTTTGTTAATGGAAACTGGACAAAAGCAAAGGTATATATGAAGACCCAAAATGTGAAGCTTGATATGGTCAGGTTTCGGAAATACTTGAAGGAGGTTTTTGTGAAAGCTAAGAGATTCATGGACAAGGAAGGCTAGCTGTCTAGCAAGCATCAACTACAAGGCATGGCGATACAAATTCCTTTCTTCGCCAAATAAAAATACTGATGCTATCTTTAACATTGTATATACCAATTATTTATTCCACAATTCTTTAAATGATCTTCACACATTCCCTTCTCCTCCACTACAAACTATATGACAACATCGAAATTTGTCTCTAATTAACCAATCAGTATTCAGATTTGAAGCTTAATTAGCACCGATTAGCTTTAATAATATATGTGGGTTTGAGACGACCTTTCCTGTATGATCTGTAGCTAGTTTGGTGAAGATTACCCGATGCCCTCTCTAACCATATAATATATATCAATCACCATTTCATAATTAGAGGTCTATCTCAATAATTGCTAAAGAAAAAGCCAATTACAGCTCCGTCCACTCAAAACAAAACTGAGAGAAGATTCCTTTCTTGATTTGGTTAAGGAATTCCTTTCATAATATATCATAGCACCCCCAGTTTGTTGTTCGGTACAACCTTCTAAAAATTAAGTAAAAAAAAGAAGAAAAAGAACCGGTTGTTTTGGACCGTGGACCGAAATATGTATTGCGAGCCAGACTGTCCCAAGTCCATGGTCCAATGGGCCAGTCTTAGCCAGCGATCATCCAAGAAGAGTTGAATTTTAATGATATATTTTTTTATTTTTTAAAAATTATTTTTGATATCAGAATATTAAAATGATCTAAAAACATCAAAATATATTCATTTAAAATAAAAAAAATTGAATTTCAGCAAAACCTCAAAATAACCAACAGGACTGAAGGCTTGGCAGAATCCACCAGGCCCGGTGTTTCCCCGCGGAGGGCGGTTCACGGCAGGTCACTTCATTTTATCGGAATATGACCTCCGAAACAACTCATCAGCCGTCAATCTTCCTCTGCTTAACTTGTGGACGTGAAGTAGAAAATGTTATATCTTCTTCTCGTTTCTTTCCAATCGGAGGCTAGAAAATTCAGAATTACATATCAAAGAAAATCATTCTGATTATATAGTAAATTGAAGTCGTTAAAATTTGAAATTACTGACAGAAGAAAACTTGTACGTCCTCCCCCAAGTACCTTCAAACAGTTAAAAACCATCTCATCTAAAATTTAAATTTGTTTAAATGAGGTCCTAAAATATAATTTATATTATTCTCTAACACCTCTTATAAAATAAAAGTTTTTTGAACTTGAAACTTGCACATAAATTCATATTATTTTATGCTTAGATTTTTATCAAATAAAATGAAGGTGATGTAATTCGAACTCATGACCGTTAGGTCAACAATACTCTAACAAACCATATCAAAAAACCAACTTATCTAAAAATTTAAATTATTTAAACGAAATTCTAAAATATAATTTATATTATTTTCTAACAAGTGTCACGAGCCTATGCATGGTGGAAGCCAATTCATTTGTGTCATTGCATGTACTCATGTTTACGCTGATCCTATGTTCCAACATTAAATTCGTTCCCTTCTTCAGATAGAAGACAGGCGAGGTGTGAAAAACATTACTCGGCAGGTGAATTTAGTGCACAATCTCGTCCATTGATTGACTGTCCTATTCTATCAATTTCCACCCTAAACTTTTCCTTTTATACATGCATTCGAGTTATTCTATATATCTTCATCTTGGCCAGACCACCAATCCCATTATCAGCGTTCAGAACCGACCACCTCCTTTCACCACCAAGATTCTTCCTCCATTACTCGATCACTACAATAGACTGTTTCGACCAAGAAATCCAAAGGGTTGCGGTGGTAGAAAAAAATCAAGCCAGGTACTTACCCTGTCTGATCTCATCTCCATTAATTGTATATACTTAGACCACATAGCAGTTTAATTATATAAGAAAATGGTCCAGGCTGCTTGCAATAGATGAAGCGTTTTCAAACTTTTGCCCTAATAATATATAGTTAACTCCCGATTCATTTTTTCTCTTCTTTTTCCTCAAGACAGGGAAATGGCGAGAGGGCAGATTTTGATTTCTTAAAGCGAAACGTGTTATACGTACTGAGCACAAGCTCGCAGTCAAGAAGCTCCTTGCACCCATAAACACATCAATATATAATCCTTGGAGCCTCATCACTGCAGATCATGAATAAGAGAAATCCAAAGATTGCAATAGTACTACTGTGCCTCGCATTCCTCGTCCACTTCTTTATAATACACTCCATCATTCACTCATTTTTTTCAAGATCAAATGTGCCTTCTTTGTCCAAGTATATTCCAGGTACGTATGCATTCTTAGAACATTTTTAATAGCTGTTATATTTCTGTGATTAAACGCACATAGCTAATTGCGTGTGGTTAAGAAGGTTTACTCTCATCCTGCATTTTTAATTTGAAATCTTGAGGCTATTGCTAGAATGATTTTCAAATTTCTTTTCAAACTGATGTACAAAGCACACTCTTAAGATCGTCAGAAAAAGAGCTGATCTTGATTGCTGCCAGAGATATCTTTCATATAAGTTATGTCATAATTGTTTGATCATAAGCTAGCCTCGTGTACACTACATCTAAATACACTTTATAGGTTTTAATTTATTTCCTCCCCATCATGATTAAGGGCCCAAACCCACCTTCACTAAACCCTCATATTCAAGATGAATGTGATAATATAAATATTGACCTTTCCTGTCATCTGATTATGGTCGATTGAAACCGTGTTATATCATCTCTTGGCATTTATGGATTGGGATATTAAAAAATTGAAGTTTTAGTATCAAAATATCAAAATTTAAAACTATAAGGATAAAAAATGTAAAAAAAAAACTCAAAGACCAAACTGAAAATTCTGCACCCCATGGATAGTTAAGAGTAAGAAAAGTGAAGGCATTACACCCATCCCATCCACAATGCTCTTGTAAGATGATCATGAAATGGTAAAACCTCTTGTTATTTTAGTGTTTTTTTTTTTAAATAATTTTAATCTTTAAACTCATCATCGCTTAAAAAGGTTATGGACAACCACCTGAATTCTGAGATGAATATCTATGTATGCGAAAAGATTGGCGTGATGGCTAGCTAGGGGTATGTGCTCTGTAATTATATATAGTCATCCGTGTCTAAATTTATGCTAATCTGTTGAAAAGTAAATTTAATAAAAAACTTAAATACTTGTGCACTGAACCATCTCAACAAATAATCTTATAAATATTATTAGATAAATTCTTTATTTTCATGCTGTTTAATTTGGGCAAGCTAACGCAGACCAATCTACGCATTGTTTGTCGGGGACATCCATGTGATTTCTTGAGTTGTGCTTGCAGGAATTGAACTCTTTAACCGGAGTAATGTTTTCCAGAAAGACCCCACGCCCCCGTCTCCGCAACCTAAACAAATCATCAACTGCGACCGATCTCACCGGTTCTATGATCTCTGCACAATCAACGGCCCGGCTGTCTTGGACCCTGTAAGCTCCACACTCTACCTTTCGGGCCCCACCATCTCATCAGCAACCGTGGAGAAAATTAAGCCTTACCCGAGGAAGTGGGAAAAGCCGGTGATGGCAGGAATACAGGAGTTCACTCTGATTTCAAACTCAAAAAGCCCAGTATGTCAAACACGGCACAAACTTCCGGCAATCGTATTCAGTGCGGTAGGTTACACCGGAAACTTTTTTCATGATTTCAATGATGGGTTCATCCCCCTCTTCATCACCGTCAATTCGGTTTTCCCCAACAATCAAGATTTTATCCTCGTGATATCACAAGCTCGGAATTGGTGGATTAGCAAGTATGGAGATTTGCTACACACTTATAGCAAGCACCCTGTTATAATCCCTGAAAACGAGACCTCCACCCACTGCTTCCCTTCCGCCACTTTAGGCCTCATATCACATGGATCTATGACCATAAACCCTAAATTAATGCCAAACTCACAAGCGTTCACCCATTTTCGTGCCTTCTTAGATAAAGCCTATAACCACGGCCAAAACCATCCCTGGAAGTTCAACTCACCAAAACCGCGGCCACGACTGGTGCTGGCGACTCGAAACGGAGGTGTTGGACGTGTGATTTCAAACCAAAACCAAGTGAAACATTTAGCTGAAGAGATCGGTTTTGATGTGATTGTCTTCGAGCCTGCACCTCAAACCCCATTGCAACAAGCTTACGCACTGATAAACTCAAGTCATGCAATGGTTGGGGTACACGGTGCCGGACTTACGCATTCGTTGTTTCTTCGGCCGGGCGTGGTGTTCATGCAAGTTGTGCCGATAGGAGCTGGCTGGCTGGCAGAGGTCTGCTTTGCAAATTCAGCCAGGGCTATGGGATTAGAGTACCTGGAGTACCGGATTGGAGTGGAGGAGAGTAGTTTGACAGACAAGTACGGTAAAAATAGCTTACTGATAGAGGACCCAGCGACTTTCCGAGGTGAAAAATGGTCAAGCGCCGTCATGGACATATATTTGAAAGAACAAAACGTAAAACTAGATTTGATTCGGTTTCGGGAATACCTGAAGGAAGCATATAAGAAAGCCGAAAAGTTCATGGAAAAAGAGGGCTAGCCAGTGCCCGTAGCGATCGAACCCATTGTGGATATGCATGCTGTGCACTAGCTAGCTAGGGCTTGTAGAATAAAAACGTTGATATGTGTGTGCATTGGATCATTCATTCAATATCATCAAACCATATCATCTTCACATCTGATTATCCTGGCCGGAAATTCATGTTTTTCTTTCCCGACGTACTGCTACATGCTTTGCATG
Organism: Salix purpurea; assembly: GCA_027405865.1. NCBI lineage: Eukaryota > Viridiplantae > Streptophyta > Magnoliopsida > Malpighiales > Salicaceae > Salix > Salix purpurea. The sequence goes on along the minus strand of JAOWLH010000012.1, from coordinate 5,362,668 downwards.
CGGGTTTCCGATCTAAACAGAGCAATAGTGGAGAGTTTAGATTTGCAAGTCCGGTCTTCTGGTGGAAAATAATATATTATAAAATTTGATTATATATTATTTTATAAATAACATTATATATGGACGTTAAAATTGCAATTATATTCCAAGACATGCAATTCAGGACATCTGGCATGGATGAGAAAAGGAAGAGGTTAATTTTTGTAGGCTAGAGAAAGTATTATAATTATTATTGGTCATCTATGTTAACTCATAATTTGATTTGTTAATCAGTACTTTCATGATCTCAAAGAACTTTTAGACAAATAAATTTTAAAAGCGCTTTCTACAAAGATGATTTCCCCTTCTGTGTGAGGCCACGCATCCTTCCAAACAGATCCCAGGCCCCTGATCACCACTTCATTTTCTTTTCTAGTTTCTGATTGTCATATTATTACTGTTTCAGGTTTGAAAAATGTCCGAGATGATTAAGAGTGTTGATGCGGTTGATTTTTAAATTAAAAATACATTTAAATAATATATTTTTATTTTTAAAATTAATTTTGATACCGACGTATAATAATTTTAAAATACTATTTTTTTTAAATACTTTTCCAGTAATACATCAAAGCAAAACCGTAGCAAAAGAAAAGCTACCAAGCTCCGATTCTGGTATTTCAAGAAAAGGGTTTTCCTTGAATTTTCTTCTTACAAAAAGAAAAGAAAAGGAAAGGAAAAACAGAAGTTAATGGATGCCACCTCGGCACGTTAATCCATTTCCGTTGGACAGAACTCAGAAGTGATCCAGATAAACCACTATTTTCTCCATGAGTTAGCGACTCAATTAGCACTGTAAGTACACATTGGTGTTAAACAACTACGGTTGCTTGGAATTTGTTTTCTAAAAAATTAATATTTTTTTTTATATTTTTAAATTATTTTGATGTATCGATATTAAAAACTATTGAACATGAAGAATTCAATTTCTTTTTTGTATCCCCCAATTATACAAATAATAATTGGTCTAGTGAGCAATCTCTTTTCTCCATTAAATTATTTCCTCTTATAAAAGAGTTTACTTAATATATAAATGAAAAATTAGACTGAATTCATAATTTAAAAGGTAGAAATCCACTCGATTAGTGACCGAACCTCCAAGCAATGCGAGGGTTTGTAGTTAGTGTATTTTTAAGTCGAGTGTTGGTCAAGGCTTGTGCATGCACTTGTTTTGAATGTAAGCCAGAAGCATGTTCATCCACGGTTATTTTTGCAATCGTATATTTCAATGCTATATATATATATATTTGATAAAATTCAAAATCCATTTTCATATGATTCTGCTTTCTCTTAGAAGTATGATCATATGCAATGAAAGGAACTTTGCCATTCACTGGAGAACTTTGAATATCTCCTGCTTCAAAACAACAAAATACAGTGCCAGGAACCATCTCTTCTGGTTCATGGGGCGTGTTTTTATTGAAACACAATGCTCTAAAAGGCCAAAAAATAATGCCTTTTTACATTTTCTAGATGCCATTTCATTTTCCTTACCTTGCGAAGCTTCCTTTTGTGTAACGCAAACAACTTGTTTTTCTTTTGCTTTTCGCAATGGCCTTTCTCCCTTTTGGGCCTGTCTTTCAGTATTTATTTGTCGTTTATTCTCCTTCAAGGTGAGAAACTCTTGAACATTGAGTTAGTGCTCTCAAACTTCTTGCAAATCGTTAATTGATCTCTCATCTTTCGTCATCAATGGAGTGCAAGCTACTAAATGTTGCTTTTGCTTCTATTTCAAGCCTCAAGACTCCAAGTTATCTACCACCTCATTCGTATTTCGCCCATCATCAACCAAACACCCTCAAATTTCTCCGGTCAAAATCTGGAGCTCATGAGCACCATCCTCTTCAATCCGCTTCATCTTCTCGTACAAGGTAACCAGCAAAATATGAAAGCTTTCAACTTTGCAAATTACTTGTTTGGATGTTGTCGATACATTGCCTATCTGTTCTTACATCAGAACAAAATGATGCCAGTTCGAAGCCAAAGCACTGTTTCACATTGCTTTTCCTTATAAGTTAACTACTTGGAGAAGGACCTTCCAGAGGTTACAATCTATTCATGAATTAATTAGCTTCAAAGAGTTATGAACGTGCCCAGAAAAAGCTTTGTTGTTCCTTAAAAAATCTTGTTTGCGGACTACTTGAGCATATCCTTACTGTGGACAATGGACATTGTAGCAAAGCGATGATATGTGATGGCCCAACATATGATGAGATGGGACTGCTGGTACTCGTTGGGATAGAATCTGTGATTATGCTAGTTCGCTATTTTGACCTCCTTGGATGCTCATGTATTGTGGAATTTTACTAAATAATTGATTAGATGCAGAGAAATCACATAAAATTGAGTTGAACATGATTAATCTGTTAGAAAGCCAAGAATGATCCAATTCTGGCATATGAGATTCTAAATTGTTGTTGCAAATTCCTTGCCATGTAGATATGCTAAAGAAAGAGTAGACAGCAGCCAGACCTTGAGTCTGGATGCGATAAGGAAGTCTTTAATTTTGCAAGAAGACAGTATAATTTTCAACCTTTTGCTCAGAGCGCAGTATGCTTACAATGCAAATACTTATGACGATGGTGCTCTATGTATCGGAAGTTTCCATGGGTCTTTAGTCAAGTTCATTGCAAAAGAAACCGAAAAGCTCCATGCTCAGGTATATTTCCAAGAGAAAATAGTATAACAATCATGAATTCTCAGAATTTATGTATATCTCTGCTTTTAAATTAGGCGGGGCGGTATAGAAGTCCAGATGAGCACCCGTTCTTCCCAGAAAATTTACCTCCCTCAATGCTGCTTCCGTCGCAGCATCCAAAGGTGAGAAATATCTTAGAAGCCTAATTTATGCTGATGGTGAGGTTCCACATGCTGCGTACTAATGATTTGTGAGATTGAACAACCTTTTCTGTAGTCTGTTGTATTAAATATTACCATCTATCTGCTAATTGATTGAACAGCTTAACGTAGCCTTAGAACCAAAATCTCTAGCTATATTTGACATCATTGGCACTATGGGATTCAAATTTATAGGATGCATGTTGGTTGTTTGGCACAAATTCCATCAATTTGGCCTCCCTGCTGATTTCACCATCATCTCCTAGTGGAATTAGGACGAGTTGTAAAACTTAAAAGTTAAAACCCATAAAGCATTTCAAAAGAAATGAGAAGTACTAATTTGTTTGGCTGCCAAAGGTAACATTTTGATGTGAAGCTGTTTTCTGCATAGTATCGAAATTATCCAGTTATTAATTTAGTGCTGTAATAATCTGTGCTCTTGCTTAACAGGCATTGATAAACTAGTTGAAAATGTAACTATGTAAGTTTCGTCGAATGTTTTATGGTTGCCTGACACGAAATGTATTATAATGCGTCATCTTGAACTTAGGATTATGCAGCTGATGTGAGAATTATAGCTTCAAAATTCTATGCTGGCTGATTTCGGACGCTTACTGCTGTGACATTAGGTTTTGCATCCTTGTGCTGACTCAATTAATATCAACGAAATGGTATGGAATATGTATTTTACGGATCTTCTTCCAAAATTGGCCAAAGCTGGAGATGATGACAATTGTGGATCTGCTGCTGTTTGCGACACAGTTTGCTTGCAGGTGTGCCATTGGAACTGATACTTTTACTTCATTACAGATAGTTCCTAATTGAATGGTGCTGTGATACATTTCAGTGGTGTTAAGATGCTATCCAATGGATCTCTGTAAATGATCCCCTTCACTGTTTCTTTTCTTTTCTTTTTTTTACGGAGGAACTGAAAAATTCGTTCATGAAAAGAGCAGGAAGTTTTCGTTTCCCTTTTCTTTTTGGCATTCAAAATCCGATGTCGAATCAATCATGTCTGGATTCTTGCCGCTGAACTGAGGATTGGTACGGCATGCTATAATGAACCTTGACCATGTTTTGCTAAACTTCTCTGGCTGAGCCAAGCAACATGCAAGTTGCATTGGTGCTTTGCTGCTATGTACTATGTGGATTTATACTCAAATATCTGCTAGCAGATAACAACCAGGTAGTTTTTGCAGGATAATATAGGTGTGAGATCTGATATTTGTTTCTGCTATATATTGGACTCTTAATGCAGGCTCTGTCAAGGAGAATTCACTACGGAAAATTCGTGGCCGAGGCTAAATTTCAGGAATCCACTGCTGAATACGAGGCTGCTATCAAAGTGCAGGTAAAACTGCGTTTATACTCGTGTCCTAATTTATTCCTTTGGATGCACCCTATGATTCGTCGATATAAAGATGAACTTCTCACATTATCATCCTGTCCTTATGCGTCGTGGTTACGGTAGGATCGGGCTAGACTCATGGAGTTGTTGACGTATGAAACTGTGGAAGCAGCTGTTAAGAAGAGAGTAGAAATGAAAACAAGAAAATATGGCCAAGAGGGAAGTATCACCCAGCAGGAAGGCGCAGCCGATCCCATATATAAAGTAGAGCCACATTTAGTCGCCCAACTTTACGAGGATTGGATTATGCCTCTGACAAAAGAAGTTGAGGTTGAATACTTGTTGAGAAGGCTTGACTAATCTGAGGTCATCTGTGTTTGTTGTTTAACATAATTTATATTTCTAGCATGTCCTTTTAATTTCAAGGTACAGCATATCTAGAACTTCTGGTAATGATAAAACTAATTGAAGATCAAACAAGAATGGTTTGGGCGATATGACTATACAGATTTTACTATAACAAGATGTTCCAGTTATGTTATGAATGGTTATGGAATCTCTGAAGGTCATCAAACTCTTTCTTGACACCTCTTGTGAATTATTTTTTTCTTCTTAACATTATAAAAAAGTATCATTGATTATTTGTTTCCATTCTCTTTGAATCTTGCGATGGTTTCTTTTTTCCCTTTTCTTTTGTTATTTTGGAGATAAAAATGCATTCTAAACACATTCATTCCTTCAACATATTAGGCTTCTTGTAAACACTCAGAAAGTATACAAACAGCAAACACTGGTTCAAGCAGCTTGGCTGGTTTATATAGTAGAGCATTTTATTACTACTTAACCTATCATGTGCATTTTCAAGGAGTTGGTCTCAGCAAGGCTATTCCAACCAGTCAGTATATTTTATTCTTTGCCATCTTTTTGTTAAGTAATTAAATTCTTTACTGATGTGTTTTGTATACATTTAATTGTACAAATGATGCTGATGTATGAATTGGGCAAGATTTGTGGCATGGAACCTGATACATTTCTGATATTTATGAGCTTATTCTGGACACTTGAGATATGTTTGATACTTGTCTAGGAGTACGTAAGAGGCTTATGCATACAACTCAAAATCCTTCCCTTTTTATATGGTTTTAAAATCTTGCACACTTCTAAAAGTGTTATACGCATCACGAGGAGCTCTGTCATTTAATTGCGAACAGCTGAAGAATCTTCTGCTTCAAAACAAGGAAACAGTGCCTAGCACAAATATGCCAGTGAGCATTTCTTGAGTTTGTGAAAGGTAAAAGTGGCGGTAATGGGTGGTGTGTTTCCTGAAACAGAATGCACTAAAAGGCTAATTAAAACTGCACGTTTTTATGTGTGAAAACCTTGGTTTTATTAATGAAAGAGAAATGTGGCATGTATACTATTCCAAGCATCCTTTTCCTTTTGTGGTTCCTGAAAAGCTTCCATTTGTGTAAATGCAATGCAAATGCAAAGGCTTATTCTTCGATTGTTTTTAACAGTTGCATTTTTTTTTTGTTGCTTCTTCTCTCTTGAGGCGAGAAACTCTTGAACACTGAGTCAGTGCCTGCCACGGATGTTCAATCCCTCACCGTTTCATATCAATTTCACTGTAACTCGAGCAGGATTTCTAGGAGAGGTGCCATTCTATTCCTGTCTTAATTAGCCTCAAAGGGGTATGAAAATTTCAAGAAAAATGCATGCTTATTTTGATATAAATTACCTTAACTGTAGCCATAAAACCTTGTTCATGGAGCACTTCACTCTATCTTTGTTATGCACATTGGAGCATGGAGGTAATTTCTTTTCTAACTTCTTTGGAAGCTCATGGTGTTGTGTAAGGCTACTGAAGCATTTACTTGTTGCAGAGAAATCACCTAAAATGGAGTTTAAAATGATAAATTTGTAAGAGAGCCAAGACTTGACAACTATCATATTTGACCAGCTATAATTCATTCCGCATGAGGAGCTTTTTGTTGGCATGTGTGATTTTATACTCTTTTTTGACAGCATCTGCCATTATTTTCCCCTTTCCCTGTGGATATGCTGAAAATATGGTCACCAGGAGGACGAAGCAAAAGAAGTGCAGGCAGAACATTTGTTGAGAATGCTGGACTCGTGCCAGGTCATGTATGCTCTTAAAGACTTCATTTGCAGACAGCTGCATAGCATCTCTCACTGGACAGATCTTGCCGGAAGAGAAAGTTGTCATTTTGTCGACTTATGAGCTGGGGAAATCGTGGGTATGGGCCCACCATGTTCCATTGCATTTTTAAACTGTATGGTATAAACAGATGCGTGGAGATGAAGCATCCGAAGAGAACTAAAAAAATGGAAGACCTTTCATCAGTATTTGCTGCAGGGTATCAATCGACGTCGTTTCTCACAGTTTAGCAGGCAGCTGCTGGTATCTGCATTTTACCACACTCTTGATGGCAAATCAAGTGATCCACACCAAAAAGTGGCTCATCTTTCCCTTTCAAACATTCTGACAACTTTTCATGGGAGAAGGACTCGATCGTAAACTCTATGAAGTTTCTGGCGGGCTGTATCTGTCATTGTACATTATGGTTCTATTTAACACTTTAATTTTTTTTAAATTAATTATTTTAATATTTTTAGATATTTTTCATGTATTAATATCAAAAATTATTTTTAAAAAATATTATTTTAATATATTTTTATATAAAAAATATTCTCAAAAACCATATCAAAATTGAAATCAAAATTACACAATGACAAGTTTTGATACTTCCTGTAAAATCTACACCTGGATTTTAGCGTTATTATCATCACGCCAGTCAGGAAATCTATATTTGATTATATTTAAATCTTGATTACCATTATCTATACAGCTAAACCATAACATGGTTTCACTGTGCAAGTTATTACTGTTCACACAGACTCATCCGCACTATTCATGTGTAGTTTGTCACGGTGAATCGCGGGTGTACATCTTTTTTTTTTTCATTTTTCAACAGGGTATGCGCGAAATTAGCCCCCGAAAAAGACAAAAAACGCCGTCTTTTTCGGGGGCTAGACGGTCATTGACCACACCTGACCCGGTCCGGTTCGGTCGGTCAGGTTTTTTATTTTTTAATATTTCATTGAACAGTGGATTAACGATTTTGTCCCTCGAAACGGACAAAAACCATGCCTGAAGGGGAGGGGTTTCAGGGTAATTAACCAATATTTTTTTATTATTTCCCGCTGACAGCTGCTGGCGCGTCTCCAGACACGCCGTTCGTTGCAGCGCTGACGCGTTCTTCGGACGGCGCGTGCGGCGTCATCAGGCGTCGGAAAATGACCAACCAGCGTCTAGAATGATTTTCAGGCATGTTCTCTTCCACATGGGGTGACGCGTGTAACACTATTATGTCTGGGACGTGTCAATGGTCATTTGAATCCCCCCCCCCATTTCTCTCTCCTGCTTGCGCCAGATGACGTCAGCTACGCTATTTTTTTATCAAACTTCAGTTCAGTCCCTGAATAATGTAATTTGGTTATCTTGTCCTTAATGCTATTATTATTTCCCGCTAACAGCTGCTGGCGCATCTCCAGACGCGCTGTTCGTTGCAGCGCTGACGCGTTCTTTGGACAGCGCGTGCGGCGTCATCAGGCGTCGGAAAATGACCAACCGGCGTCTAGAATGATTTTCAGGCATGTTCTCTTCCACATGGGGTGGCGCGTGTAACACTATTATGTCTGGGGACGTGTCAATGATCATTTGAATCCCCCCCCCCCCCCATTTCTCTCTCCTGCCTGCGCCAGATGACGTCAGCTACACTGTTTTTTATCAAACTTCAGTTCAGTCCCTGAACAATGTAATTTGGTTATCTTGTCCTTAATGCTATTATATAGGTTTTGATTTGATTTAATTACGTCCTTCAATTGCAATTGATTATATATTAGACTTTCAATTCGGTCCTCATTCTCTTAATGTTTCGGATTGGGCTGGAATTTTTAATGTTTTTTGGTATCACAGTTTTGATGGATTTCAATTTGATCCTTCCATGCAAATTTATTATAAATCCTTAATATTTTCGGTCCCAAAGTTTTATTTCTTTCAATTTTATCCTTCAATGCAATTTAATTATGGATTTTAGTTTCATTTTGGTCCCATTTCTTTTAATTTCAGATTATGTTTTCAATTATTTAATTTTAATGTTTGGATTTGCTTCAATTTTGTTCTTAAAATTACATGTATTATTTAAAGTATGTCAAATTCATTATATATTTGTATATTTATATCAAATTAAAGTATGTTAAACTAATTATATGTTTTAATATTTATTGAATATTATCGCCTAAGAATGTATATAGAGAGAAAAAAATTATCTAGGATTTTCTTAAAGAAAAAAATTAATATAGCTATTCTTAATTACATTTAATATAATAATACAAGCAATAAATCTTATAAAAAAAAATATGTCGGCGAATTTGAATTTTGTGCTTTGTTTTTTAAAGTTTATTTCTTAAAAAATATTTATAATATTTTGGTCTTTACTATTTCATATCTAATATTACTAGGCACAAAATACAACAAATTTTTTTTGATAAATTTACCTAGATTATCTACAATTAAAAAATATTTGGCTCACTTCCCATTTCGATTACACTGTTTTTTTTAGACGGCAGATAAATAATTATAGCACGCAAAAAATTTAGGTTTATTTCTAAAAACAAATTATAATATTTTTATTTATAATGTGCCAGATCTAATATTACAAAAGGAAAAAAGAAACTCATAATTTTTTTTTGACAAATTTACCTGAATTATCTACAATTAAAAAATCTACACCCACTTTCCATTTCGATTACACTATAAAATATGTAAGACTAATTATATGTTTTAATATTTATTAAATATTATCGCCTAAAAATATATAGAGAGAGACAAAAAATGACCTACGATTTCTTGCAAAAAAAAATTAATATCGGTATTCTTGAATACATTTAATACAATAATATGATTAATAAATCTTATAGATATAACTTTGGTTTTGAATTTAAATTTCTATTTTATACTCTCTCTTTTTTCTTTTAATAAATGGTGACCTTCTTAGCAAATTTCTAACAAATCATTTTACCTTCTGAGCAAATTTTCTAACAAATTTTATCAAAAGTTTCTTAGCGATAGCAATATTCAATAACTTTTTGATTGAAAAAAACTATTTTTAACATATTTTATCAATTATAATTTTGCTAATTAAAATTTTAAAATAACAAAATACAATATTTATAAAATCAATCAATTTTCTACATAGATAAAAAAACCCAGCGGAGCGGGCGAATTGGCTCGTAGTATCTAGAATCTAGTATTATCTATAAAGAAAAAAAAGCTTCTGGGGTTTGAAAGGAAAAAAAAGAGAGATTTTTTTGGAATGATCGAATGAATGGCAATGATTATTTTTCAAAAAAAATTGTTTGAAAAAATAATATATTTTATTTTTTAGATTACATGTAACAAAAATCTAAAAATATATATAAAAAATCATATTCTTAATATTATATATTCAAATTCATTCAAACACAAACACCCACACAACAAAAAAAAAAAAAAACTAAGGAATCGGCAGGGTCTGTCCCAGCGGTAGTTGAAGGGCACCCCCCTTTAAGAAATCGTGGTTCAAGTGTCTCAGCGATATCTGGAGGGTGACTCTCTTTATAACACCCTGGTTCGATCCCTGCCCAGTACACTTATTATCCCCGCGATGTCTAATATACTCACTGGACTTACAGGATATTCAATGGATCCAAAGAATAGTTGAGGAGCACACAAGCTAGTCTAGACAATCTGGTTACCCAAAAAATAATAAACTAAGGAAAAATAGGGAGAGCAAAATCTCATCTCTTTCTTTGAATTTACAGGAACATCCTCAATTAAAATTGAAAACACAGTGCCTCGAGAACTGTGAGGCGCCGCTTTTTTTCAAGTGAAGAATGAAGATAACTTTATTTTCCCCTTTTTTTCTTTCTGGCCTGCCTGCCAGAAAAGAGACCCCTCACCTTTCCTCCTTGCCATTTTCTGTTTTTCACACCTCTCTCTCTGTCTCTCATTTCTCAAGACTCTACAACAAGGAGAGTGAGTGCTGAGTAGTAGAGAGGAGAGGAAAAGAGAAGTCTTCTACTTGGTACTTGAGAGAGAGAGAGAGAGAGAGAAGGGCAATGGAGAAAGCATTAACAAAAGTGAATAGCTTGAAAGTTGGAAGCTTATGGATCTCAAAGAAAGCAAAAGAAGAGTTATCAAACATCACTGAAGACTTCAATGTAATTATGGCTGTACTCTGTAGTCTATTCTTCTTCTCCTTTTACTTTATGCTTGTTTAATGATGATTCTTCCTGTCTTGTCTTGCCTCGTCCATACCCTTAGTCAGCATGCCTTCTGTTTTGGGTGATTTTGGTGCAGTGTGGGTTGAATGGAGGATGCCCATTTTATGATTTGTGCCAATTTTAAATGGATCTGTTGATTTTCATGGAAATAGGAGTCCATTCGGAGATGGGTTTTTCAATAAGTAAATGTTTGTGTCGTGATGGGAACATTGTGTGAATGGAAATGATACGTATATTGTTTGTACTTTGTATTGGATCCAAGGGTTTCAAAAACTTAAAATGTTACGTTTTAAGTTTATTTTTTTCTGGGATTTACTTGAAAAGAAAAGGAGAAGATATGAATTGAAGGAGATCCAGTTTGAGTTTCTTGTTTGAAATTATTGTGTTTGAATCAATGGAATTTGAGATTTACCTATTAGAAAGGAATTTGAGGACTTCACATATAACTCTTGTCTTGCCAATTAAAGTTTCTTTTACATATAGGGTAATTTTTATTTGCTGTGGAATATATTTTGTACGTAGAGTAAAATTCACGCTTGCTTGTGGTCGCAGAGTTTCTCAACTACTGTTGAGGAGAAGGCAAAATGGGTTTTCAACAAGCTGAAAGGTAGGAATTATGTGCTATCTACTTTGATTATGCAAGCTAAAGAAATGCTAATTATGCACCACGTTTGTATTTGTGCAACAATGATATTTAACATGCCACTGGGTTTTCTATCAACGTCTTGGATATTCGTTCTCTTCCTCACCCCTGATCTCATTACATACAAGGTATTGTATTCATTTATCTGCATTACTGTTGTGATTGAATTGAGATGATAGCATGCTGTCATATGTAGATTGGAGCTAAGAATGTTCTGAAGGCGGATTTTTTTCATCATCTTTATGCCCCTGGCTCAATTTGGTGATTGTTGTTTTGATTTTTCAAAGGAAGTTTTATAAATAACTAAGAGATTGGGTCAACATTAATACATTTTCCTCATTTTGATGCCCATATTGTTTTCTCTGCCCGAATTCTTTTGTCCCTTTGCTCTTGTACTTAATTGCTCTAAACATCACACTCTTTAGTGAATGTTTCACCACATCTTTCTCATCTTCAATACGTGTTATTCCCATGGACATTCCCATTTTGATCCTAGAATTGGGCTCCTGAAACCATTTAAAAGTAATTCAGGCCTTCATCTCTTCAACTTACTTGTGATTAATTAATTTGAGTTTGTTAACAAGGACAGCATTTTTTGAAAGATTCCTTCATTTTAGAAGCCATGTCTGTTATACCAGATGCTTACATGTTTGCCGCTTCTTTCTGTAGGAAAGCCACTAAAAAGCTTGCCTGATCTCCTCCAAGAATACAACTTGCCACCGGGGCTCTTCCCCCAGAACATAACCTGTTATGAATTCGACGAAACAAAGGCCAAGCTGATCGTATACTTGCCTTCTGCATGTGAGATCAGCTTCAAGGACTCTTCTGTAATTAGGTATGCAACTCGAGTAAAGGCAACGCTTATGAGAGGAAAGCTCACGGCTATAGAGGGAATGAAGACAAAGGTGCTAGTATGGGTTAAGGTTACAAGCGTGGCAATGGAGAGCTCCAAGTCTGATAAGGTGTGGTTTACAGCTGGTGTCAAGAAGTCTAGGCCTAAAATTGCATATGATGTGCCACAGGCTGCTATCAGGGTAGAGGAATTTTGAACTGAGGATATGGAATGATATCATCTTCATCAATGGTTGATGTTCGTTTTTTAGTAATTTTATAGCACATTAAGCATGGCACGTGCTTTGTAGTCAACAATAGAAAAATCTCTTGCTATGGATGTAATTTTCGAAATCCAATTGCCTATTATATTTCGCAATTTCAATGAGTTTGAGATTTTGCACGCACCATTATTAGCGTTTTTGTGTTCGTGCACTGGGTGGAAGAAGGATCGTTGAGAGCCATCCATGTATGGAAACCATAAAAGAAAACAACGTCCTGTTTCTCAAAACTACTTGCAAATGTCACCACGTTGTTCCAGTTAACATAAATAATCTTAAAAAGTAAAACGGATATTCCACAATTCTTTCGTGGTTATTTTGCAAAGTATTTCCAAAAAAAATAGAAATTTTTTTATCATAAAAATACAGTGAACCTGCTTCTGTATTGACCTTTTTTCATCTTGGAACGAGAAACACTAAGCATTCAAACATGTTATGCACATAACTGTTAGCACATGGACATGCCAGCAGTAGAAAAAGTTGCCTTTGGCTTCGGGATTTTCTATTGGTAGAAGTGATAGTACAAAATGGACACAAGGAGTTCTCATGCTATACTGCAAAAATAATATCATGTCTTACAGAAATATATTGAAGAATCGATCAGATCTATAAAAGATTGATTGTTAACTGTCACTCCACCTGGTGATCCCAAGTTTTCTCGTATGCCTAGGGTCCATCAAATTACTAGTGATGTATCTGCACTTCATCCTTGAACTATCTCATATATTGATATGATATTCTCTATGCTCAGCAGGAATATAATACACCATTCCAAAAGATCAGATCGTCTGTTTTGAATAACTTCTTGAAGGAAATGAATGTTGTGCTGCAAGAGGCGAGAGATGGGGTGAGAGGGCAGCTCCAGATGAATACATCACAATAGCTATCACAACAAATTCTGAAAAGTGAAATGTGAAAGATATGCTCATGGAGATTATCGAGCTATTGAAAATGAAGTCACTGATCTACTACTTCCAGACAAACTCTAATATTTTGGACAAAACCTGAAAAGGTCCTAGAGCACCCTACAAATCAATCAACTGTCCACTCTCTCTAAACATGTCTGCTTGTTTAAGTTTCTACATTTTGTGAAATATTTCAAGCATCTTCTAATCCATGTAAGTGCTTCCTCCAGTGAGCACCACAGATTATCCGCTCTTTCAAGCCTAAATTTCTATGAACGCTATCACTACAATAATCATACAGGTACCTGTCTAATATCCATTTATAGGTCCAATAAAAGCAAACACATACCTCTACAAATTTTAATTTGATATCCAGATTTCCAAAGCGTTGAGTAACTTCGTACTCCTCCCTGAGGTACTCATATATTTGAGCATATTTTGCATCCCTCCAAGCAATTTCAGATCTGGACAGTGGAAGAAAAGAGTTGGTAAAGACTGCAAAATGCACATTAAAAGATCACAGCATATATTGAGCTTTTAGGACACTTCTTCAAATTCATCAATTTTACATTTCATTCTTGTTGATGAATTGCTGTCTTTTCAAAGTGAGGCTTGTCTTAACACTTCTTAGATAAAGGAGTCTGCACTTTTAATAAGCTAAAATGAGATTCTGTGAGGACCCTGAAAAATCTAACAAGGCCGAAACACATGTTCAATCACTCTCGTAATACCAGACTGGACTGACAGGGAAGTTAAGGTCAACTTATGGGACAGAATTAAAGAACATCAACATCAATAGTTTAAATGATCCATGGAATCATCATTGTCTGAAGCAACACCCAATGGATCCTGTGCAGAAATCCTCTAAGATAAGCAGATTTATTCAGATGCAGGGTGCATTTCCTAAAATTTGCGACCACCCTACCGAAGAAAAAGAAGATTATTTTTATTAAATGTTTCCTGCTTGTTAAGTTTTCCATGCCTCAGTCAGTTGGCTTATTGCCATGAGCTTCATATAGACTGGACAAAGGTAGAGAAATGTCACCAAAACCTAAAAGGTTCTGCACTGCATGCTTAACAATATGATCTTACTGATATTTCCTAAAAGCACATGGTTTTACATCTAAAATGGAAATTAGATCATGAAGCATGTGAAAGAGACCATTTGAACCTATCATATGCAAGGAGAAATAAACAAGCAATCATAATAATGAAGTACCTCTCAAAAAGACCAACTTTAAGTATCACATCAGCTAGATTTGAATTAGCCTTCCCAACAAGTTGAAGGAGCTTTTTCCTATCCATTGTAAAAGTTCCAGTTTTTTCCATTGCACGATTTATGCCAGCAAACTCTTCAACCATTCCATCAACCTTAGAAAGCGAGAGAGAGAGACAGAGAGAGAAGATTAACAATTCACATTCCATTTAAACTTCCTCAAAAAATGGCATTCTGTTTTATATTGTGCTAGCCATTTCTCAATAATAAATAAAAGTGTGCCAGAATTTGAATCCTGACATCAAAATGATTAAAGCTTCAATATTTGAAATCTGCAGAAATGTTTTATGATTCAAGGAAAATTTAATGCCTTCTTCTAATACATAGCTTTCAATATTATATATAAAGTATTCGAACACGATATTACCTGTGAAACAAAATATTCCAAAGCAATACTTTGCCCAAGCACACTTCCAATAATGCGAATACTATCAGTATCCAAGGTTTTGAGGACAATATAATCCAGGCCTCCCTGCATATCCTCATCCAGAAGTGGTTTCTCTTTTATGGCATAATCTAATAAAAGAAGAAATCAAGGTCAAAACAAGATATCATTCCTGTATTCGATTTTTATTGGTTAGATAACAAATTATGGAGCTGACTCAGCAAAATTTGGAAAAACTGAGAAAAATAAAACCATGAACTAGGTTAGGATCTTCTCAGAGAAATATACCATCTTTCCTCATCTCGGTGAGCAATCCAGAGGTATGCCTCCTTACCATTTCCAGGTACCTTTCAACTTCAGGATCCTCAATATTAAATAGAACAGCAGATCCATATTGGAATACAACCATGTAGCGGCAGCTGATATAGTGTCTTATTCCAAGTGCCTGAATTAAAAGTCACATGTCACAAGATGACAGTAAAAAAAATCTCCTTGAAAGGCATAACTACAAAATTGAAAGTTTTATTTTTGCTGGAATCAGGATCTGATCTTATGTATACATGATCCCCATGAATTTTATCCATTTGTGCAAGGAGGTAGGATGTTTGGAGCAATTATAAAGCTAGAAAGATCACAAAGAAGGTAGGAGATTTAACAAATGTCATAAAAAAAGATGTAATTGTTTTCAATCATCTTACACTAATGTCTGAAGAGAAATCAAAAAATTTGAGGACAACATAATTTGTTGAGCGAGAGGTAGGAGGAACAACATAGCTTAAATTCTCTGCTTGCATGCTCTTCAAATCAATACTGCCAAAACCATGAATCTGATAAAACCAAACCATCAAGGGGAAAAAAACAGAGCCACAAAGGTAAGAGAAAGGGAAAACACAGCATGAAGAAGACAGCACGTAAGAAACCGAAGAAATACACTTGCATGTAAAAATAAATCCCAGCAACATTAAGCGTAAACGAATTAAAATCATCACCTTTTAATGAGAAAACAGCCAATACAACAGACACTGTCTCTATCTTCACTACATTTTACTAACATCAAAAAAGGTCACTAAGCATGAGAAGAAAAACATCCTTCCAAAGAAGTTGCTCAAATTTTGCATGCAGACACGATAACCCACCGATTTGAATCAATAGAAAACCTCCCAGCAAATAATTAATTAAATACGCATGCAACCCTACAGCAAAAATACATATTTCTACAAACAGATAGAAGAAACGAAACCCATTAAGGAAAAGAAGAACAAAAAAGATGATGTGGCCGACCTGGTACATAGGAAGTATGCTTTAACAGGGATCTTTCCAGTTTCTTCATCTTCTTTAGGCCCCAAATCATGATTAATAGCCAAATCATGACACCCAGATTCAATTTCATTACTGTAATCCGAGACCCGGGAAGGGATCGCAGAAAATGGCCTGAATTTGAAGCCACAAACAGTTTGGGTTAAAGGGTGTGAGTGATAAATAGGCCTGGGAACATTGGGTGAAAGAAATTTGGAAGCTTTTGTAGTTATGTGGTTGAGGAGAAAAGAAGCAGTAATTCTCCACCCGCTGCCCATTCACCTTGAAAAAGGAAAGTTTTTTTAGGGCTAGCAGTTTTTTTTAGCTTGGGAAGTGATAGGCTATGATGCGAATAGCGATTAATTGATCCATACCATACTCTCCTTTGTTCTCCTGCTTTCCTGGCTGTGGCTGCGCCTCCACCACTTCTCTAATTTTGTTTGGCAGCAATTATTGCGCTTTTTCTAGCATAATATGTTTCTGAGTGGTCGCGTGTTTGAGTTTGTTAGTTTTTAAAAGATTTTAAATTGTTTTCTTTTAATATCTTTTGTAATTTTTATACAGGCAATGATAAAAAAAATTAAGAGTATTTTTTTAATAAAAAATATTTTTAAAAAGCATTAAATACATAATATATTTGGTCATGCTATATTTTACATTGTATTAAAAAAATATTTTTTTATTTTAAATTAATGTTTTTTAGAATATTTAGATTATTTGTATTTGATAATATTAAAAATATTTTTTAACAAATAAAATTTAGTGTATTTTTTTTAAAAAATATACTTTTAAAAATAATATAATTAAAGTGTCCGTGCATGTTGATTTTTTTTTTCTAATCGTGATGGAGAGGACTCTAGAGACGGTGAGGGAGGAAAAGCTTTGGATTTTTTCTTACAATAGTTATTAAACAAATTTATATCTTGAAATCCTTTTTTTTTAATCATTTCATGATCAGCAACAATTTTGATCAGGAATTTTAAATTATTTTTTAATTTAATAAAAATTCAACTATAATTTTAATCAAATATTTTTATTTTAATTCAATTCGAAACAACTAGTCAACTACAATACTTTTTTAAAAACTCTATTTATTTTTTAAATGGTAATTGTAAAAACTATAATATCAAACATGTCGTTAATTCCGAAGCAGGACATAGCTTTCGGGTCATCAACAACAAAATAATTGTAAGACAAGCCAAACAAAAACGCCGTCGTTGGAAGAGGGCAAATATCACTCCAGGACTACTCCTGTACAAGGCTGCGTGAGAAACAGAATTGCCACTCCGCTAGCAGAAATAGAGCAGGTAGAGTGTATGCGTGTGAGCGCCAGAGTGAGTGAGAGAGAGGTTGCAAAAATTTGAAAATGGCGATATCAGGAGATCTGAGGATCGCAGCAACACTGGCCTCTTACTCAAAACACCCTCCTCGATGTTCCTTGCCTCCCTCAAACTCCAAGGTCTACTCCTTTACCTTGTAACCTTTTATGTTAGCTCTATTCTCTTGAGTGTTTGCTACTATTCTTCCTGTATTATGCCAATTTTATCTGTTTTACTAAGGAATTTGAGAAATGCAAAGGGAAATGAAATGAGGGAGAATTGGGGTTCTGGGTTATTTTTGACGGAGGGATGGCTTTTGTCACTTAAACGGGCCATGCAAATGTTATTTTTAATTGGCTATGGAGGCTGGTAACTTCTGGGTCTAGTTGTTTCATTTGGTGGTCTGGGTTCATAGTATTTGGCCTATAAAGTTCAGTGCATATGAGATTATGTGTCATATCTACATAGTATCTGGAATGTTTTAAATCTTTGCGCTGTGGTTAACAATAAAGTAGGAGAAAAGAAGTTTTTACCAAATTGATGGTTAAGAAAGTTGCTTGCCGTAATGTACTTAGCACATTGATTGATGTCTTCTGAAACCGGATTGTGGTGAAGTGAAAATGTTTGCATGAGTTCTTATACAGGTTTCGTATCCTGGATTTAGATTTTCTTACTCAAAGGTTGAGCATTTCTTGTCTTAGACTTGAAGAAGCATTTGTCCAATGCTGTTGATACGTTGAATTGTGTTATAGTGAAGTGAAATTGTTAGCATGAGTTCTTATACAGGTTTCATCCTGGCTTTAGATTTGCGTGCTCTAATGGTGAGCATTCCTGTTTTAAACTTGAAGAAAATGCAGTGGATACATTGAATTGTGTTAACTTTTGATCTTTCTACGCATAATTTCCTGGGTTGCAGAATCGAGAGGCATTTAAAGTCAAGTTTAGAGGAATTGGTGCACAGTGATTATTATTCTCGTGTATTAAACTGCATATTTTTCATCAATGGGAGTGGCCCAATATCATAAACTTTCAGAAATATAGAAAACAAAAATAAATTAAACAGGCTTCAAGTTATAATATCTACTTTGCCTCTATCACAATTATTTTCTGTTTATTTCATCACTATATATATATATATATATATAACTAGATATTATGTGGTGTTGGTGCTTTTAATTTTTTTGATTTGGATGCATGCCAGCAGATGGTTTTACATGAAAACCTTGTTAATAGGAATCTGATGAAAGATTTAATTGGTTGATTTTGAAGAGTTGAGACACAGCAAGTGAGAAAAAATAAATTTGGAGGGCTGGGTTGTTTAAAGCTGAGGATTTATGTGCTAATTCTTCATTTATTTAGGAGAAAGACGAAAATTTGTTAATATATAGAAAACCATGCCACATTGAGTAAAATGAAACAGCATGAATGCAGGATGACCAAATGCCATGTAGATAGTTGTTATGATATTTGTGTGTGAAATCTACTTTAGCAAGGTGAAAATCTTTTGCTCTGTTTTTTCACACCGATGTATTTTTAGTATTGGAATATTTTGGCTACGCATGTGTGATGTTGTATGTCTCACTGCAGTTGGGTCTTTTGTTCTCCAATATACAGGTTGAGTTTCTTGGTTTCCTCAATGGAGGATGTGGCACTTCTCGAAACATGCTCAAGTGGTCTGGTGGCGTGTTTGATAGCCATAAAATGCATGGTCACTCTAGCCGTTCTGCTGGAATTGCTGGAGAATATCAACTGTCCTCAACTGCAATTAATCAAGAAGCTGAAAGCTTGCTTTTAAGTGCCATAAACATGAGCTTCTTTGAACGTTTTAACTTGGCTTGGAGGATAATATTCCCTTCACCAACACAAAGAAAGAGCTCAAATGCAAGGATTGCCAAACAGCGTTTGAAGATGATTCTCTTCTCTGACAGATGTGCAGTTAGTGATGAGGCAAAACGGAAAATTGTGAACAACATCGTGCATGCTCTATCAGAATTTGTGGAGATAGAATCACAGGATAAAGTTCAGCTGAGCGTCACAACTGAGACAGATCTCGGGACTGTGTACTCTGTGACGGTGCCTGTAAGGCGGGTCAAGCCAGGATATCAGGAAGAAGAGACTGGATCAATAACAAACATTGAGTACAAAGATACCGGAGAAACTTCTGGTTCTGTTGATGTTCGTTTTGATTTCTACGTCCCAGATGAAAGAACACGGTTCTAAGCTTAAGAGGAAAACAAAGGAGGGTTTGGCTAGTATCAAAAGTTTATCTTTTACATATTTGGATCTTTAGCTACGAAGATAATCTCACTCCCATGTATATATGAAACTACCTGTTGAGTGGTTGAAGATTTTGCTCTTCTTAACTTTCTCTTGGATTTAGATGTTTGCCTTAATGACGCTGGAGCATGTGGTTTGGCATCTTAAAATCATTTTAGGTTCACTGTGTGTGCATCTGTACTTATATGTTTCATTGATCACCAGAAGGTAGCCTGTGGTGTGCTGATTGGTAATTTGAGCAGTGGAAATGATTTGATGATTGCTTGTGATGATGATTAAATTTTTAGTCCTTTGCCAATGAATCAGTTTACACGACAACACAAACCAACTCGTATATCCCATTATCATGTTTTTCTTTCAAGTATCTTATCATATCTTTTTAACGTGTTGGTGACAGTTGTTGAATTTGAAAATATTAGTCCCCAACTCCCCATCTGAGATTTGGGAAATCTCAGGGAGTCTCAATGATATTATCGAGGCCATTCCAGATACTGAAAGATATATTGCTACCATCTCGTAAGATCCTCGTTCCTCGAGGCATGGGAGAGGGCAGCTTTTGCTTCAGGTTCACAAAATGGAGGTTGATGGATCGGAAACATTGAAGTTGGTCGGTGTGCTTGTCCAATAAAAGCATGTCCAAATTCCAGTGCCAATCACGCACCCTTATTAGTAAAGAAATCATCATAATTATAAGAGTTTCAGTTGACAACACTATAGACACCAAGAGTAAAAACAAGACGATGTACAGACTGATCCAGTTGGTTGTGTACTTTCCTTGGATAAACATTTTTTCTTCTTCTCCACTTTCCCTCCATACATCCTATGGTTTCCTTTATTAGGGAAATTTAATTGATTTAAGACTAAAAGTACAGTTGCTTTTGTTATCTCCAACACCTACCAAGCATAGGTTTTCTTTTCTCGCTCTCGTTCCTTTTGACTTTCAAACACCTCAAATGGACGGCGCGTGTTTAAATTTTGAAAACCCTATCGGAGATGCACTTTCCAGGGTCCAATTCGCCCCTCAATCCAACAACCTCCTCGTTTCTTCTTGGGATTCCGTCAGTACCCGCTTGTTTTATTTATCTATTACTTCCCTTCAAAATTACTTGCATTTATTTTTATGTGATTTGATTGTGCAGAAACTTCGATTATACGATGTGGATAGCTCTCTGCTCAGATTAGAAGCTTCTGCCCCCTCACAAGCTGCGCTTCTCGATTGTTGTTTCCAGACTGAGTCTGTGGCATTTACAGCTGCCTCTGACGGTTCCATTATAAGGTTTGTTGTTGCTAAAACAACTTGAACTCTGAAAGTAAAACCTAGCTTCAATTTCGTTGTATTCCCTACATTTTAATCTTTCTTTATTCTAATATGGATCAATTTGTGTTATTTTTTTCACTCCGATTGATTAATTGCTTCCAATTCTATGATCATAACTTGCTTACCATTTCAGTAGCATACGTTGTTGAAGGGTTGCTTTTAACTTTTGGCACACATTGCTGGCGTTTTTTTCGTGTAGTGATTTAGCTATCAGGCAGGGATTTTGGGTTCTTTTTGTAATTGGGCTAATTTGCCTGATTATGCTCCTGCTTACCATGGTTTTATTAGAGAGAAAGTCTTTGGATTGTAATCGTGATTTTTGTAGTTTGAGGTGGTACGCTATGGTTTTCATGCATTATATCTTGACTCTTTTCCGGGCAAATTTTTCTAGGTATGACTTGCATTCAGGAACTACGGATGCTATTGGAAACCATCAGGATATAGCAACATGTGTGGCATGCTCTATTGAAACATGTAAGCTATCTGCACCATCCTCACACGAATTTAACTTTGAATTTGACACATATTGCTTTTTTTTTTTTTTTTGTAATTCTCTGCAAGACAGCGAGATATGTGTAAACAACCTAACATGATATTTTTTTGGCAACAAATGCAGCTTTCCCACTGTACTGCTAGTGGGAAAAACATTTGCATTTATATTTTTTTCCTTGGAGATCTTTATATTTCTATGGAGCACTTTTAAATCCCGTCAACTTTTTGCTGAATATGATCAGTCATATATCTAGTTAACATGTTGGAACTATACTAAAATAGGGTGAACATCAAAGACAACCAAGTCCAAACAACCAAAAAATAAGACCTTTGCATGCATTTTCATTGGGGATTTAACCATCAATCCACCTTGCAGACCCTACAGACCTTGCATTCCATCCTGCTGGTTTCTTTTTAAAGTTTAGGGTTTCTGTTCTCAGCACCATAATTTATGACATTACGATATGTATGATTGGCAATGCAACATATATGGTTGTGGAAGATGGGCACTAAGACATACAAGGAGTCCATTTTTCAACCTTTTTGATCGTGGATATGCTATTTCCCTGTTGCCCCATTGCTGACGGAGTTTCTGATGATTCTTTTCTATTTGGCTGTTATAGGCCATGTGATTTCAGCTGGTTTGGACAAGAAGGTAATGTCTTGGGATGTCCGCATGGCAAATCCTCTTATGCTCTTCAGAAATCTGGGTGCAGAAATTGAGTCCATCTCTGTCTCTGGGTTTGATTTGATGGTGGCTGTTGGAGCAGCGGTAAATATATATGACTTGCGGAACTTTGAAAGAGCAGTTGATTTAAAAGAATCATCTATGGATGTAGGGATAAGATGTGTTGCTTCAACTTCATATACCAGAGGTACTAAGATACTGATAGTGTGAGCTTTGTATTTTACAGCATGTAGTTTCTGGTAGAAAATTTCATTTGAGGGGAATGTCATCATTATTAAAACATAATGATGCCTTAAAGTGAATCAATCAAACTGTAATTGTTCTACTATCATATATATGCCAATCAATCAAAATGTAATTGTTTTACTATCATATATGTGTGGTTGCTTGTAATTTTTTTTTTTTTTTGCATGGTAAGAAGGTTTAAATCATCCTCTAACCATTTTAAAAGGCATCACATCCCCCCTTTTATTTTACTTCTCTTCCCCTCTCCTGTCTCTCAATCTTTTAAAATGGGATTTTTTTTCTTGCAGGATATGCAATTGGATCAATAGATGGACGGGTAGCCGTAGAGATCTCAGATCCATTCAATTTAAATTCCATTAGGTCAGTCTTTTGCTTATATTTCTTCAAGCATGCTTCTTTTGTTGAAGATCTCAAATTTCTAGTGTATTTCCAATTATTGTTAATCTTTGGATTCTTTGTTTTGCTAGAGGTATTTGTGTTTTTTTTTTTTTTTTGCCCCACTGCTAAAAAGGTATTCAGAGTGCAGATCCTCAGAATGTCAATACACTTTCCTTTTCCTTTTAACCAAGTTCACTTAATGCCATTCCACATTCTTGACATCCTATCTTAGGACCAAGGTCAAGGACAGTTCTGCAAATGTGACAAGAGTTCTATAATACATGATGATTCCTAGATATCATCGGATATTTCCAACTATATTACTTACTAAGCTAGAATGGAATTGGTTATTAGTTCCAAAATTCATATGGTTGTACAGGAGCAAAGAGATTTAGCATTTATTTCTCTTGTTTTTTCACATGCATGTGCACTGGAGTAGATATACTTCTATGGTTTCACCGCTCCTCTCAAGAAGTTGAAATTAAGTTACTCGTATTGAGATATTAATGCTTCATCTTTGAATACATTTTTTAATGCAAGTAATATATTGTTTCTCCTATCAGTGATTGTATCAACTGCAAGTTCCATAATTTGTTCTCAAAGTTGTAATCTTGCTCTTAGTGCCCTGGATATTTCAATTTGATCATTTTGATATATGTTTGATTTCATGCTGCAGAACAAAGTATTTGAGCTGGTATTTATCATACACGTGTGTGTGTGTGTGTGTGTGTTGTGTTCCTTTCTATATTTTCGGAGCATGTGCATAATATTTGAGATGTTGACGTGAACAACTTGCCAATAATATTGCCTTGTGTATTTCAAAAACAACTGCAGATACACTTTTCGATGTCACCCTAAGACAAAGGGTGGAAAAGAACATCTAGTGTCGGTTAATGACATAGCATTCAATCCACTGTAAGTACAATCAAGTCAAATGCTTGCCGTTGTGTACCTCAGAAACTAAAACTGATGGGTGTTTCTGATTTAGCATCGGCGGTACTTTTGTCACTGGTGATAATGAAGGCTATGTTACTGCATGGGATGCTCATAGTAAAAGAAAATTACACGAGGTATATTCCATCTGATCGGAGTATAATAGTTGCCCAATAATTTCTTTTTCAACCGTACTTTTGAAAGTGGTTTATTTCTCCTCTTGTTTTTAGTTTCCTAGATATCCAAACAGTGTGGCATCCTTATCGTACAACCATGCGGGGCAACTTTTGGCTGTTGCATCAAGCTACTCATACCAGGAAGCTAATGAATCGTATGCCACTCCTGTAGCCAACTGCTTTGTGATTTTGTTTTACTATGCTCTTCATGCTAGAAATCATGATTGTGTTTCTTTCACACCTGCATTCTCTATGCCTGGGTTACTTTGTTTTCATTGTTGCCATTCATGATCTCCACTTTTTAATTATGAATATTTTGTCTTTTCTTCTCATATCTACTTCACTTCATCTGCTATGTATGATCCAAGGAAACCTGACCATAACAACAATGTTCTGTTATTTGATTATGCCATCGCATTACTGCATACGTGTTTATCGATCAAATCGCCTGACCATGCATTTTTCTCCATGTGACTTTTCCATGACAGGGAGGTGCCCCCTCAAATATTTATTCAGAAGATGGATGGCAGCTACATTGGACATTCTCCTGAAGTTTCAAGAGATTCAAGTAGGAAATGAACATTCGTATGGTTGGTGAAGAAGGTAATAAATCTACTCTGCAACTCTTATCGTGATTGCTTATAACAATGACACTAGATGGCATGTTGGTGCCCACATAATAATCAATGAAGTCAATTTTTTCCTTTGTTTCTTGCGAATTACCTTAGCCCTTTCGTTCTCAAGAGCTTGTTCCAGCCTGCAAAATGTGGAGGAGAAAGTGCAAAATCATTTCATTTACGATTGCTGGCTGTGGTTATTTACCTTATCCCCTCATTTATTTGTTTTTCAGATTGCTCAAAACGGCCGAGCTGTTTTCACTCTGTGGCGTCCCGCTCTCTTGAGCAAGTGTATCGCATTTATCTCCTTCATGGCCTTATTGAAGGTTAGGTGATTCTCCTTGCAGGGAGTCCAAAGCCAATCATGGTGTAATGCTTGTAACGTTAAAATCTAGAACTGATATTTATGACAGAGAGAGTAGAGTGATGTTTTTTAGCTGGTCTAAAAAAAATGATGGGGTTTAGAATTTAGAAACAGTGGATGTTTTTTTATTAAATTATTGGAAGTGTGGTTAGAGTTATTTTTAAAGTGTTTTTGGTTCAAAATGCATAAAAATAATATTTATTTTTAAAAAAAAAATATTTTTGATATCCGCATATGAAAATGATATAAAAATACTCGAAAAATTAATTTTAAGTAGAAAAATAGAATATTTTTTTTTAAAGTACTTTTAAAATATCTTGTACCTGTAACAATACCAGTCAGATTCAATGGTTCTTTTGCCCATCTTTAATTCGATACCCCTTGATCCCTAGAAAAGACTTGAAATGCTGAGTTAGACTGATGATTTAATCATACTGAGTTGAGCTGGTAATCTCGGGATAGTATAAAAAGACAAGAAAATTATATTTTGATGAATTTAGCCGAACTTAATTAGTTGCATAACGCCGACCAGTTTCCTTAGTAATACAAATTACTAATTTTTAAATCTATTCCAATCATAATATATATATATAAAAAAAAAAATCTCGAGCAAAAAATTATAAGAAATTTGAATCTGTACTATTTCATGCGTTTCATGAGTTCCACCAACAAGTTCTGATAAAACAAGATATTCTATCCCATCTTACCGCCCATCACTTAAATACAATAGTTCAAAATATTCCATTTAAACCGTTCATCCCTTAAATCCAACGGTACAAACTTGCCCAAGATCTTGAGAAAAAAATAATAATCACAACGTTTAGAAACCCTAAAAAACCTTCCACCCATCTAAAAATGCATCCCCTCGTATAAATAGCACACGTTGATAAAATTCGTTTTCCTTCCCACACTCTCCCTACATTTTCTCTCTGTATCTTGGTTGGTTTGTGATTGCAACCCTCTTACAATAGCGACATGTCTGACGAGGAGCAGCACTTCGAGTCCAAAGCTGATGCTGGAGCTTCAAAAACCTACCCTCAACAAGCTGGTACCATTCGCAAGAGCGGTTACATCGTCATCAAGAATCGTCCTTGCAAGGTTTAGTTTCCTCATATATCTTAGTGTTTTCTTACTCTTTTATTTTAGATCTGTATGTATTCTTTTTGTTTCGTTTAATTCTGTTTTAGATTTATATTTTTTTTTGTTTAAATATGTTTCAGATTTATGCATGCCTTTTTTATGAATGCTGGTTCGGAATGAATTTTTTTTTTTTGTTTAATTCTGTTTCTGAGTTATTCATGCCTTTAATATGAATGCTGGATCGGAATGGATTTTTTGTGTGTCTTGTTTGATTTGGATTATTTTCGATTGTGTTTTTAATGTTGTGGAGCTTACCGACCATTATGTGTGTTTGTGGCAGTGAACTTTACAAGCGAATGTGGAAATAGATAAATCTTGTAGATCTGATAATAAACCGCTGAGAATTTTTTTTATGGAATATTAACTTCTGTAAATTAAATTCACAGGCAAGATCCCTAACGCTGGTGGTGAGTTTTTTAGGAAAAAAAAAACATAAAACCATCAACATGATCAAACTTTAATTTGTGTTTGATAGTATAAATTATGAACCTAGAATCTTAGGATGATTGGAGTAATTAATATAAATACGAGTTCAGTAGAATCTGCTCATAGAAGTTCTATTGTCTGCTATATTTGGATAACTTGTTGCCTTTTTGCTATTTTTTTCTTAAATCTGAGGGGCTGTTTGTCGTATGTAATTCATTATATTGTACTTTTTTAACCCTTTTTGACCATCCTGTTGGTTATTTAGAGATGCTTTTGTCCATTTCCTTATCATTCCTCTTATTGATTTTTTTATAACATTCTTAACACGTACATGGTTTTAATTTTCTTTCACAGGTTGTAGAGGTTTCTACCTCTAAAACTGGCAAGCATGGCCATGCCAAATGTCACTTTGTTGCAATTGATATCTTCAATGGCAAGAAGCTTGAAGATATTGTTCCTTCTTCCCACAACTGTGATGTATTGCAAAAATTTTTTATCTAGTTTGTTTTACATAATTTCTCAACAAGTATCGCCGAAACTTGTTCATGAGCTAAATGTCTCCTTCTGTTGCATTGCAGGTTCCCCATGTCACCCGAACTGACTACCAGCTGATTGATATCTCAGAGGATGGATTTGTATGTTTCTTAAGTCTCTTTTACTTGTTTGATTTTTTCTGTAGGCTAGTTTAACTTGGGTCTAATCTTGAAAATTTCAGGTGAGCTTGCTGACTGAGAATGGCAATACTAAGGATGACCTGAAGCTCCCAACTGATGAGAGTCTCCTCTCTCAGGTTAGTGGACATTTTGTTTCTCCCTAATGAATTCAATAAGGCATTAAGGTTGTACTGCCTCTCAGGATTCCAATTGTTCTTTGTCCTTTAAATGATTTTTTTATGATTGCCCAACCTGCATGCATGTCTTGTGATTTGTAAATGTTTCGGTATGCGGCAAGAGTCTTGTGCTGGCCATGTAAATCTTACTGGGCACCCATAATTCTGCATGCGTGCTTCAATTTATGTACCGTTGTTTTCCATCCACATGAGATCTGTTTCAAGTGAATATAGTTTGGATAATTTGCAAGCTACGGAATCTAGATAGTCATGTTTTTTCTTTGCTATGCAGATCAAAGATGGATTTGGTGAGGGGAAAGATCTTGTTGTGACTGTGATGTCATCCATGGGAGAGGAGCAGATCTGCGCCCTCAAGGACATTGGCCCCAAGTAAATTATACCAGGGCATGCCCAAGGTTGACTGCTGATAAATGTAGTTTATCTATGTGGGTTTGAGAACTGGTCTCATTTCAGGAACCCACCGTACTAGATACGGCCTTCCTAGCCATTATTTGCCATTATTTGAGTGGCGTTTTATCCGTGATGATAATTTTGTGGTTCTTGGTGTGGAGAAAGTTTATTCCGCCAGTAAGACTATACACTTCCTGGCACCTTCGGTGGTTTCAAACAGTTACAGTTTTTATTTCCTTACAGATTCCGGTTCTCTCCCTTGGCGTCCTGGTGATGCATGCGTTGCCTTCTATTTTTCTGTTATAGCTGTGTGTGTTTTTTTCCCTTTGATTAGGAGGCAAAGGCAAGCCTATTGCAAGGGATCTTTCTTGAAAACTTGGTTTCATTTGCTCATCCAATTAGAGCGGGTGGCTGCCCCATCCTCTGCGCTAAATTGTGATTTTCCCGCACTCGCACTGGTGGGATCACAAATTGATACGCAGTAAACTAGTATACTATTTAGCAAAATGGAATGCCGTTTCTGGAAGGTTCTTGCATCTGTTACGTTTCCCAGTACTATCAAAAGTGGGAATCCAATATAGCATATGCAGATTGCCACGATCAATTGAATTCTTTCAGAGATGTCGATGAGCTCTTGTAGAATTCAATTGATTGTAGCAGTTGAGTATCACTGGTTGGAAATCCTGAAGAGATATGAGCAGGGCAAGTTACTCGAATAATTTTCAAGGAATCCTGTTTGCCCAGGGTGTTACTAAAAAGTACATCATTTCAACATTTTGCGAGTCACTGGAATGTCCTTTTGGTTACATAATCTCCAAACATTCAGCAGTTACCGTTTCCTTTACCACCGAACCGAATGACTGTCCCGAGCCAGTCTTCAGGAATAGCGCCTCTCACCTCTCCACTTAAAGCCCTCGATGAGTGGGTTGTTGCTGCCTGTGTTTAACCAAAAATAATAAAAATATATTACACAAGGAGACAGAAAATAAAATACAATGGCAACAAATAAAGCAAAGACCAGGCTGGAAGCTTTCAATTCAATCACCTTCACAATGTAGACATCGATTCCAAGTTTTGCGATCAATGCAGCTTCTGATATCTTGGTCACCATTCCACCAGTCGTATCATGGGCTGCAACGGTTATTTCAACTGCAGGCAAGGAATAAAAAACGTATATTGGAATCACTTGAAAAAAAATCATATTTTCCACTCGTCCTGAGACTTGAATTTCTTAACAGTAATTATTCATCACTGGTGTAAACAGTTGTTTAATTTCTATGGCACAAGTAGTTTCCTACTGAAAAGGAAAGGCTCATCTACTAGAGAAATGCCATGCTGCAGATAAAAGTACAGATTTAAGGTCAATTTATGTGATCAAGAGATTCTTCAGGAAAAACTAATTTCCATGCATGCACTATTTCAAGTGCTATGAACTCACCATGCATGTTAATACAAGACATCCAACTCACAGATAGCAATTTGCAACATCAGATGCTTAAACAACCACACAAACCTTGCGTATTCGTGTCCGCAAGTGTTGGTTTCACAACAGACCAGCTCCCATCTTCACGCACAGCTGTGTTTTAGAAATTGGTTATGTCCTTCCAGTGCGACGTAGCAAACTAATTTTGGAGACGATCATACATTGACAACATAGAGTTTGTTATGAGTGCTCACCGATCTCCCTCAAGAGGACTGCGTTAGGTTCTGAAGGTGGACGATCATACACACCCAAAACATCTGTCTTTAGTCCAAATTAATTGGATAACATGAAGAGAATTGCATTTTTTTATTATATAATCTGCAGGTTAATGCCATAGTGGCTGACCCAGCTACCAAAAAGAGAGGTCATCTAAGATAGTCAATTTCAGGTAACTAGTCAACTTTATCATAAACACAGCATCAAACTGTCAAGAATTTGAGCCTACTTCAAAACTCATTATTTGTACAATTTATATAAAAGCTAGGAGTAGAATTAATAAAGTGAACCACCTTTGAGCTATCTGGTTCTGGTTGTGCATAGAGAAACAAAAGGTGATTTAACAATGAACTACAAAGCTCTGTCCAAGAAATGGTTATATGAAATCATGTCACAGAAAAAGGATACCAGGAAAACAACATATTCAGGTTTCAAATAGGCTGCAAGATGACGTATAATAACATCACCACTCAATATGGTGCATCCCTGATTAAATAAGCAAATAAAAAAATGTCAGATTCGATTTTAAAAACCAAGCGAGTGTATCAACCCTTAGAGAGACCAAACCTGCAAATCATCGAGTACTGCATCTCCATGTAAGACCTATAAAGAAAAACCAGATTTATGATAGTACAGAAGTTGAAGAAATCCAGCCAACAAAGAACATGAAATGATCACTCCTCCTTCAAGCATTAGTAAACACCGAAACAATGGATTCACACTAGAAATATGTCATAGTGGTTTATGCCAACTAAAAAAGTGAGAAATCCACCATCAACTCCAATGACACTTATAAATAAGCTGATATGTGTTGCTGGAGGTCTAAGAAAAGATTTGTCATCTCCATAACTTTCATCTTATTCTTTCTTTCTTTTTTCCTTTTTTTTTTTTTTTGCTGCTTTGAAACTTCAATTTCTCCTCTGCCATTTATTCAAATTTTATAGTACAAAAAGACCTTGAAACCTCTAAAAGCACATCATGAATAGTATTAATGCTTTGATGAATTTAGGTAAGGATTTCAAAGTACGATCGTGTCCTTTCATTTTTAATTTCATAAACTTATATGATGATTGAGAAATCCTTAAATTAAGGCAGCCAGGTTTCTATAAATTGAGTTCTTAGCAACTTATCGAATTTACAGCTTCTCCAGAATCCAAAGATACAGTTTTCTATAAAATGAGTTCTTAGCAACTTATCGAATTTACAGCTTCTCCAGAATCCAAAGATACAGTTTTCTATATTGTTGGTTGCTAAATATAATACAGTGAGTGTTATGTGCTACACTCTTGGACTCAACAATCCATTGTTTGTTTGCAAAAACCTATCAAAAAAATTCCTGCTTCTGAGATTTCAGAATCCTTGGTTAGTCATTTCCATCCATTTGCAAAGTTAACAGGTTCATACAGTATGTCTGCCACTCATTGAAGATATGGATCTTCATGTATTTTCTCATATCTGGGTACTGCATTCCAGGCAATTTCATGTTACTACTATTTTACTGCTGACATACAAGTTCAGTTCCATTTGACAGACAAAACGGGCAAAAAAAATAAGAACTGGAATGTTTTGTTCAATTTGACATCAACTTGTTTGGGATCTAGGTGTACAATTAAATATACAATTATTCTTGTTCCTTAAAGAGTAGGTTTATAGAAAACAATGATTCATAAGATTTGAGTTCACAAAATAAAGTAAAGAGGAAGAACTCTATCTTACAGGTATGAATCCAGAGTTGATTGCCCGAGCTACCATCGATAAATCAGCAGATGCCATCTGTGGAAACAAATTAGAGACCAGAATTAGAAGAAATCATACAGAATTCTCCATTATAAATAACGAAGATAATCACGGAAAGTCCCATATTTGAGCCATAATAGTAAATAAATACACTCATTTCTCAATGCCGCTAACATTTCTTTCAGAGGTTGTCCATCCACATGAAAATGGAGAAAGTCCAATGGAAGGAATGCCCTCTGCCATAATAAAAGAAAGAAAGAAAGAAAAAACTTTGTTTAAGTCACATGCTATATTCCCAGAAACAGCTGCCAATGAGAAAACAGAAAGAATTTTCATGGACAAATTTCAAGTAGTTGTGAAGTAATATCCTATTTTGGAAGAAAAAGTACCATTTTCAATGTTCAAAAGATGTTAGAGCAGAGGCATCAAAGAAAATATGAAACCAAGCTTAAGAAATGATAAAATTCTCCAGCACTATCTTCTTTTTTCAAATTGAAATCTTTGTCTTCGTATGAAATTTTCAGTGATTAGAACTAATCTACAGAGTACAGAAGCTGTGCAATTTCAAGGACTATTGGTTGAAATTTACAACATATTCACACCAAGTTCTTGAAAATCCAGATTAATACTAGTTATAGCATTTTTTTCACTTCTTTCATTGAGGAAGTTTGAAAACTTATACACCTGGGGCTAACAAATTACTTTCAGAGCAGTTGCCTTTTAATTCCTATATCAGTACCTCTGGCTAGTGCTCGAACAATTTCGAGATTGAGAGTTGTAACCTGTAATAAAAGAAATTACCAAGAAGATGATAAATATGGGAGCAGGCAGAGTCTGTGCAAGAGTATGACACAAGTTTAGAAAAAAATATGTTGCACAAATTACATAAAACTTCATGGATATGAAAGAATATCCTACAGTCCAACAAATAATGGAAGGAACAAAATCTTTTTTGAGAAGATCTGAAGATGGAAGGCATGTTCGGTTGCCTCATCAGATATACAGTTATAGCCTAATTTAGAGCATTCATGGTAGATGAAAACCACTGATGTTCTGAGGTTATGGCTGTACCTAAAAGTATCTAAGAAGTGTGTGGCGACTGCCTTTGCTTTTCATGTTAACTTCCAGTTTGAAGTTCAGATGTTGGGAAGGGTCCATTGATAACAGATATGCTGAAGTTTAAAAAGCATATCGAGCATTCTCTATTGGTATTTCGCTTCGATGCCATACTTGTTTCCCATTCTATTCTAGTAATCCTTACATGTTATTTGTGCATCCAGCTACCGAGCACTATGGTTGTATATAAGGGTTTGATACTCCCTAATTTGACATAAGATCAGGGGGGGAAAGCAGAAGACTGGAGTAATCTTACGGAAATGCGTGTGGCAACAAAACCAGCCTTGACAAGTGGTTTGTTCAATCCTCCTTTATGAACCGCTGATTTGCTTGCCTGAAAGTGCCCAAAAGAACCTGAAGGCAAAAACAGTAAATCAGCATCGCAAATCGTAACCAAAAGAGTGTGGACATCACTTTGAAGACCAAATCCTACATATCTGGAAGGGGTCAATCACCCAGTCTCTCCTTTCTAGCAAATAATAGAAACCAATATAAATCTAAGGTAAATGGGATCCACAAATTTTTGCTGTCAATCCATGCAAATGCATAGCCGAACAACCACTCTGCACTCATGCTCAATGTCCTTAATGCTGATCCAAGAAATAGCTGTGAAAATAACCTGCTCCATGAACAACAATAAAGCTGCTAGAATCCAAGTTTCGGTCCTCAAAATCGTCAGCATCACAAGAAATTCCTGGTTTTCCAGGTCTCGTGCTCCAATCCATTCCGAGAACCTTTCGGGAGCTAGACCCAGTAACCATGGCTTCCCTCAGCTGTGAGGAAACAATATCAACCGTTTCTTCATTTATCCTCTCTAACTCATTCTTGCAAGTAATTGCCGCACCTCCTGTGACAAAAAAATTGTCACGTGAAATCGAATATTTTTCTTCATTCCTTCATTTTCTTGTCACAGATATATATGTTAAGAATACTGGCGTTGACGTTATGGGTATTAGATGCAATTCACAAACTTAATCACTTGCATACTGAAAAGAAAGATCAACCCAGTTTAAAATCGAGATCCAATATATCCTCAAGAAAGCAAGCAACAATAAAAACTGAAAAGGTAGTGACTTTTAAAGATCAATCAAACCAAAACAGTGTGAATAGAAACAATTTGGCAGACATAAAAGCAGAAATATCTGGAAGGGTACAAGAAAGAGAGAGACAAGCAGACCGAGTTTAACAATGCAACGGATTGGTTTGGTCACACTGGGAGCTGTTGTGTCCTCCATTTGCTGGCTTTTGCTCTTCTGATGTTTTTTCTGCTTCTGTTGTTTGCAAATCTTTGTTGGGGGTTTGAGGCACTGCCTGCCAACACAATACTCAACAACAGTGCACTGTGACTCGAATCTTCAACACTTGATTTTTTATTAACCAGTTCCGGTCAGTCTGGTGTATCTCAACTTATCCCATGAATTTTAAAATGAATGACTCTGTAAAATCGGTTGAGTGTGACACGTTATCTTTTGTGTTTTGCTTTGGTTGTAGTAGAGTTTGTTCTCCGGCCCCCACAAGAATCATTTTGTTTATTACCATCTTCTTCCTGTCCAATTCTTTCAGAGTTTATGATTTTACAAATCGAATAGATTGTTCTAAAAAGAAATGAAACAGAATTTAACCTTATACTGGTAATTTTTGAACTGCATGATTTCTTTATATAATTCCCGTTTAATACAAATAAACAAGCCACGTGTCAATTTAAAATTTGTGTTAATATGCTCTCCCAACCGCATAATATATTACTGATAACTTTATATAAAATAAATTAAAATAAATTGTGATAATTCAAATTAATTTAATATTAAATGAAAAATAAATATATTAAAAAAAATAAAAATCTTGTTTTAAGTAACTAAAAATAACTCACTCGTGACTTGAGTTATAGGATTGCAACAACCTTACGAAAAATGAACTAAAAAAATAATTTAAATCAACTAAGATCAACTTATTAATCTAGTGTTGCAAGTCATGAAAGGGAGTAAATTGAACAAACTATAGAAATTAATTATAATAAACTCATCATTAATAATATAAATAAATAATAAAATTAAAAGAATAAGCTCGAGTTAACTCGCAAAACCTGCAATTCAAGTCATAATAAAAAAAAAAAATAACAATAACTGATTTCTAATCAGAGCAAAACTAAAAAAAAAATCAAATAAAAAAACACTAAAACCGATTAGATTAATTTTTAAAACTCGTAATATGAATAATGAAACCAATATAATAATGTAGAAAACAAGTCACGTCAAAAAAATAATAATGGCCAATTGAATGACCGGGGGCACGGACTGGACTTGATATATAATTTTCAATGGGTAGGGTGGGAGATATGAAGATAGATATTACTGAAACGGAAGATTTCTGTAAAGGATTTATTGATTTCGAAGGAAGAAAGGTACGTCGGAAACAGGTGGTCGTGGATATAGAACCCCGGAGCTCAGGTATTTTCGAGAGGCCGGCCTGAATCCTAACAAGGGAT
Organism: Salix purpurea; assembly: GCA_027405865.1. NCBI lineage: Eukaryota > Viridiplantae > Streptophyta > Magnoliopsida > Malpighiales > Salicaceae > Salix > Salix purpurea. Next base: position 5,327,830 of record JAOWLH010000012.1, on the reverse strand, counting down.
CATTTGTACACAGAAAGATTCGATATTCCCTACAGGACTTGATGCAATCTAATGGCCATGGCACTTATACAGTGTAGCATCACCAGCATTTCCCGGTCGCCGATTCCCTGAAAATCCAGGACTCGCCGGACTTTAGTTCTTTTCAACAAACAGGTCAGTGAAAAGTACGTGGAATGGATGATCACTGGATGAATGGGATTCTATGGATCCCCTTGTCCGTTCGATGTCAATCATCGTGATATATAGCAAGATCAGAAAGATTAATAATTGGATGACCATACACAAGCAGCCCCCTTCAGCGCTCTCTCTCTCTCTCTCTCTCTCTCTCTAAACCAGTGCCATGAACACATCAGAAAGGGGTAATTTAGAGCATGTTTGGCTGTGCGATTCAACCTGTTTTTGGTCGAATTTTTTTTTTTATATATATTTTAAATAAATATATTTTGATATTTTTAGATCATTTTGATATGCTGGTATCAAAAATTATTTTTTTTTTAAATATATTATTTTGATACATTTCGGCATGAAAAACACTTTTAAAAACTACCGCAACCGCCCTTAAATCCTCGTCTGATCGTGACCGCTATCTGAATTGTATTAAAGTGATCCACCAGGCGTGGTCCTGGCAAAAAAACACATTTAAATAAATAAGAATAAATCTGGGAGGGGCCCTCTCTATACAACTAGTGAGTGGGCCAGCCCTATGTGCTCCGCATGAACCATTTGCATTCGGCAATCAATATTCGTTACTGAAAACAATGATGTCAGTTTGCCAGCTTGCTTCATGTCAGCAGCACAGATAGCTGAGTCCGAGAAGCCACCCACACCTCAAGGCAAGAACTTGTCACTTGTTCATTTATACCCCTGTGTTTTTAATTTTTTTAACCTAGTCCTTATATTTCTTGAATTTATTCAGTTAACCCCTGTTCTTTATATCTATCTATTTAATCCAATAAATATTAAATAATTGATTTCACATTCCACGTGAATAATTGAATAAATTGCGAGGAATTTGTCCACCCCAAATCAAGAAAGTACGATGATAAAAAGGAGAGAAGGACCACCTGCCCCCTTGTCCTTGCAAAGATTTTGCAAATCATCAGAAAACAGTCCCATCCCAACGATGCATTCATGGAGTTAGGGAAAAAAAGAACGTACATGATTCTTTTCTCTTTTTTTTATTATTATTTTTTGTGTTTTTAAATGATTTTAATATGACATTAAGATACATTTACAAGTAAAATATAATTTAAAAAACAAATTGATACTAAAGCTCACATTTGCAATAATCTTTGATTGTGGTTCGGACTTTTCTAACGTCGGACATGACATCATAAATTGACCGATGCACTTGCTGGCGCGGCACAACCGTTGTCTTAAGATTCGCTAGAAGTCATGACAAGCCATCCCCGGAGCAGACAAAACATTTTAGGAGAATTGTTTTTTGCAGGAACCACGAGGCGTGACACGTGTCCGTGAGAAACTGGAGGACAAAATCTCCGTGCTCCCTTCTTGATCTTGAAATTTCAGGACAAAGAAGCTTTGATTTGAAATGAAAGAGAAGTTTGTTTCTGGGATCGAGCAGACGTCGCTGGTGAGTTTTCGGAGGAGCTCCTCGCCGGCTGATTTCAACTCGGAATTTCCCTCAAAACAAGGTTCGACAACGGGAAAAGGTGGGACTAAGCTGAGCGGACAATCATGGCGATGGATTCCATGGCCCAATCACATAATAGTAGAATCCACAGTTCCATTATTGCTGCCACCTGCTGTAAATCTAGTGGGCGTTATTAACATAACAGCATGCATGCTGATTGCTCCGCCTCCTTTAATTCTCTCCTCTTAAATTTAACTACACAACAAACTTCCAACATTATCCTCCACTTGACAATCTTGTCAATTCACTGGTCGTCGGGGACAAAATAGTGATTTCACGAATCATTAATAAAAAGAAAAGAAGAAGGAAATCGATGTCTAACTACAAGTCAATCCTAAATCCATATAAGGAATCACAAATCAGTCCCCAATCTTGATATCAAAGTTAAAACAAACTTGGTTTTAAAATTTAATATTTCTAATTTGTAACTTAAAACCAATATTTCATAGATAAAGTTTAAAGTGATATAAAAAATGATTACATTACATAAAATAAGATTTATTTAAAATCATATTCTACAAGAAATTACATTTTATTTTGATTGCAAAACAGAGAGTTTAGGTTTTAAAAACGTGAGTTTCTAAATCTCACAAAAGAGCTTGAGGTTCCACCGGGGAAAATTCAGAAGGCCGGATTCAAGATTAATTATATAGATTGGGGATTAATTTGTAGTTATCCTAAAGAACAAGGGCAGAGAGACGTCCTTCCTTCTAGTTCTAGCTTTGGCGATTTCTTCTTCTTCTCCTCGTCGTATCAGCAGCGTGGACTTTTTTCCCCCTCTTATTTCCAGATCCAGCAAAAGCCAAAGAAACAAGCACCAGAACAAAACTAACCATCTGGACACCGGAAAAGCACGCAGAAAACAAAACTGAAATCAAAATGGATGGAAATGGAAAGGAGCATCAGCAGCCAAAACAGCAGCAACCACCATCACCTTCCAAGCCATTGCCTTCCCGCCCGACCACCATAACACTCCCTCCACGTTCCTTCACCGAAACATTCTTTTCCAGTGGTCCTGGTACCATGGGATTCAGTCCAGGCCCTATGACGCTTCTCTCAAGTTTCTTCTCCGACTCTGACGACTGCAAGTCCTTCTCTCAGCTTCTCGCCGGCGCCATATCCTCCCCGAATTCCAAGCCTCCCGATGACTTTAGCAGGCCATCAAACTTGACCATCGCCCCTCCCGCACCGATGTTCCCTATGCCGCTGGGGCTTAGTCCGGTGTTTCTTCCTGACTCACCGGGGTTCGGGCTCTTTTCTCCTCAGGTAATCAAGTGCCGATTGCATCAGCTGTTTATTGACTTTTGTTATTTGAACTTTATTTTTTCTTGAGAAAGTTCTTGTATTTTTTGCTTTTTTTTTAAAAAAAAAAAAAAAACATCTTCATTATGAGAAAGGAATAGAGATTTTAAATTTTAAATATCGCTACTAATCATCAATGAAATGAGAGGACTCTTTATTTATCTATTTATCATTTATCTTCCAAAATTCTTTTCCTCTGTTTTTTCCTCAGAAATGTGTTTGTTTATTGGACATGGATTACTTTCCATGGGGGTTTTAAGCAGAAGGGATGCTAAATGTCTAGCCTCTAGATGATTTAGTTACTAGCAGTTTCGATTATTGACACGTACAAGAATTAAAATTGCAATGTGGTAAAGCTGTTGTTTTTTCTTTTTTTTTTAAAAAAAAAACGCTCCTTTCTATTAACATGCCTCTGCTTAAAATTGAAAGCCTGTAGTTCTATTCTCTATCTATACCGGTGTTCTTATGATTTTTGAGATGTTTGTAGGGCTTTGGAATGACACACCAGCAGGCGCTAGCACAGGTCACGGCGCAGGCTGCACAGGCCAATTCAATTATGCATGTTCAAACGGAATATTCGACGCCGGAAATTTCTTCTACCTTTACGAATAACTCAGCAGCTCACCAGCAGCAGCAGATGGTACGCTCAGTAGCGGATTCTGGAGTGAAAATACAGGAACTCTCAGACTTCTCTCAGCCTGATCAGAGACCTGAATCTTCTTCGCTGGCTGTTGATAAGCCTGCTAAAGACGGATACAACTGGAGGAAATATGGGCAGAAACATTTGAAAGGAAGTGAATTTCCTAGAAGTTATTATAAATGTACACATCCTAGTTGTCCTGTCAAGAAAAAAGTTGAGCGGTCTCTTGATGGTCAAGTAACTGAAATTATCTACAAGGGGCAACACAATCATCAACCACCGCAATCCAATAAGCGTGGAAAGGATACTGGAGGCTTGAATGGCAATCCAAACAGTCAGGGGAGTTCAGAATTAGCTTCCCGATTTCAAAGTGGAAGTGGAAATGTCAGCGAAGTGAGAGAGAGGAAGGATCAGGAATCCAGTCAAGCTACACCTGAACATGTATCTGGGATGAGTGACAGCGAGGAAGCTGGTGGTGAAATTGATGAAGATGAGCCTGATCCTAAGAGAAGGTACTTTTGTGCATGCAAATCCTGGAGTGGTCTTGCCGGATAAGACCGCTAGTCTTTCTTGTATATCTAATGAAATCTCACATGCCATGTGCAGAACTACAGAGGTTAGAGCGACAGAGACAGCTTCTTCACACAGGACTGTGACGGAGCCCAGAATCATTTTGCAGACAACCAGTGAAGTTGATCTCTTAGATGATGGCTACAGATGGCGCAAGTATGGGCAGAAAGTTGTCAAAGGCAATCCTTATCCAAGGTGGTTTTCCCTCCTCCATAGGCTTTGGTTTGTGTTGGACATGACACCAAAAAATCCAATCTTTGGTCATATTATTGGTTATCGTGTTGGTTTACTTGTGGCTATTTGCTGTTTTTAGATTTTCAGTGCAGGCATAATAATCCCATGGTTCTTGAAGAGCTTCTAACATTGCAAGGGTAAAAATTAAGCAAAAGGCAGAAAAAATGTCATTCTCCGCTAAGATCACTTCATCATTGTGGTGACAGCTTTATTAGACTTGTAAAAGGGATAAATAGTTTGTCTTGGGATGATTACCTTCGGAAGTTGTTAAAATGTGAAATGTGCTATAAAGCTGTTTATTCATGGATAGTGATCCATAAGCTGCATTCTTGGTAGCTTTGTTGGCCAAAGATGGTTGCTGTAAATTAGTGTAAGAAACTTGTAAGCTGTGCATGGAGTGCCTTCAATCCACTTATTCCTTCTGTTTTCTTTTCTGTGCAATCTACAGGAGCTACTATAAATGCACAACCGCAGGATGCAAAGTTCGTAAACATGTCGAGAGGGCTGCCGCAGACCCAGAAGCTGTAATAACAACCTACGAGGGCAAACATAATCACGATGTACCGGAAGCTAAAAATAGCAGCCACAACACAGTCAATAGAAATGCATCTCATCTGAAACCACAAACTCTGGAGAAACATGCATCAAACAACAGAAACAGTCAACAGCCTGTAGCACGTCTACGGTTAAAAGAAGAGCAGATAACATAGCTTGTCTGAGTTGGAATCATCGGAGGAAGATAGCAACAAAACTTTACCATGAGCCGGGGAATGGCTGAAACTTATCTTTTCTTGGAGGCCATTATTCGGATGAATGGCCCCCAAGTAACCAACTCCCGATATACAAAAGATGAAGCAATACCAAAAGAGACGGCCAACAAAATATGAAGCTAGCTTTCTCATTGTATGTAAAACAGTTCACCGGACACACTTCCTTGAAATTCTAATCTGTGCATTCTTTTGTACATGGAAATATGAAATTAATGTTTCTTATAATTGTTTACCACTTTCAGCATTTGGAATTTCATGCTTGACAGTCACAGCACCGCTCTTTTCTACTTTTATGTTAATTTATATTATTTCACAGTGAATTCCTCTTTCTGCTGGTTTAGCTTTATGTTTTCACAAAGTTTGGTCCGTCCCAAAACTGATCTTGAGACTAGTTCTAGTTTGCAGTGGCGTCGAATCAATGTGAAACGCAGGGGAGCTGTTTGTAATTCAACTCTGATAAGTGGGAAGAGAAGATTTCATTCGCAAATTCTAGTGATTCCCATTAACTCATAACATAAAACCCAAGGCACCCATGCTTTAAATCTTCAAATTAGCTTGTGCAGGCACCTAATAGTCATCTTTCTGTCCCAGCTTTGTTTACCTAAGAAGAAAACATGCTCAATTGTTACAACCTTTTTCTTCAAGTGGTGGACAGATTTTCAACATGGCTTCTCCAATTGGAAATGATCCATGAGGTAGGTTATCTGCTCACTGAACCAAGTTTATCTCTTAGACATCCTTCGACAAGACATTATCATCATGGTGGGAAAAAAAGAACAACTACATCAAGATAGACAAAACAAATGGTGGCTGCAAAGGAATTCAAAAATTGAATTTTCATTTTCTTGCGGTTGATACAGATCAAGGAATCTACAGAATGTACTTATAGATTGTTTCTTTTGCCGGAATCATCCCCTTGGAGCCTATTCAAATTAATCATCCCGAGTAACAACAGTAGGTATTTGGCCATTATTTACCAAATCTATCTTGTTCAAGCGCACACAGCACAGCACTTGCTCTGGCAGTTCCTCTTGTTTTTGTGCCTGGCAAGGTTTTCGCAAAAATCCACTTTAACAAGCAGGAGAAAACAAAGGGAGTTCACGAGAGAATTAAAAATTAACAATTCTTGCAAAAACACAAAAGAGATGTTTGGAATGTGACCAACAAATGACGCGTAAAATCAGCAGATGCTAGCACGGGGAGGAGATTAACTCCATCAACGTGCCTGATCAAAAAAACCCTCTTATTCTCTCTTATTTTTTATATGTTTAAATGAAAAAAAATATAATTTAGTTTTACTGAGAATTTCTTAAAAAAATTTCTGATGAAACCAGTTTGCTTACAATAGGAAAGTTGCAAGGTCTTTGTACCTGAATAGTCAGACCCACATTAGCTATCCCATGCTTCAAGCGGTCTCTGAATGCTTCAAATCCTTTCCTAGATATGTAGCTGAACCGATGTATATCCAGGTCAATCTCAAAGTAATTAGGTCCCTGCAAGATAGAAGCTTAAGCAACTTTCCTAAAATGCTGAACACCAAAACCAATTAGGCGCCTTCTCCCTATTTTTCATTTTTTTTATATATATATATATATATATATATATGAAGGGGAAGCCACAAGAAGTCCCCATTTAGCCTGAATTATACATGATCCAAAAGGCCAAAACTGCATGATATTGATCCTCGCCATTATCTCAACTTACTAAATAAAGCGCGGAAGTTTGTATCGAATGAAACTAGCATTGCTAAACTAAACATTGATAGAACAAATGTGATTCGTAGACAAAACGGTTCTCCTTACCTTAAAGAATTCATGTTGAGGGCGTGAAAGCACTGGCTTGTCATTATAACTTTGAATAAGCTTCCTTTCTGCAGAACTCAAGTGCAATTCCTCTGGATTAACTAGCCCCACCAGAATTTTCAGCCTCTCTCTAAAAGGAACTGTGCTCTCTTTTGCAAAGCCTTTAACCTTTTCCATATCATCCTCAACAAGTTTCTGGGGTAGGATGCAATGGGATTCATCAACTAAAATATTTCACAAGGTGGGGGAAAGATTGCATCCAGGCATTTTGCCATGGTATAAAAAAACAATGGAACAAGGAAGACTAGATGATGTCAAGCATAGATCAACACACGAAATTGTATGAAATATTAGTTCAGGAAATACCTTGATGCTGTCTTGAAAACAAGGTGAGATCTTTTCGTTGAAATTTTCAGATAGTTTAAAATATACAACAAGGCTCATGCCTTCTCCATCAGAATCACAATTGAACATCGAAACAGGATAAGTGGGAAGCTGCAGCACAAAAACCCATAATAAAAAACTATGTTCAATCACTTTGAAGTGAACCTAGTAATTCATATGAAGAAAATAGTACAACAGTCCAATTACTTGAGCCCCAAGAATCAACTCAAGGGAATTGAGATCACAATCATGTTGCTCTCAGCCAAAGTTCATATAACGGAATTCCCAGGAAACTCACCACCAACTAATTAAACAAAATAAAACTAGCAGATTCACTTAATAAGTTGCTGTAAACAACAAGCATGGGTCCTGTAACAAATCATAAGTGGAAATGAATAGAAACTGTCGAACAGTTCATCGGATAATATCGATAACCTGCATATTAATGATCAGCAGCGGCGGTACTTTCTCATGCGCTTGCACATTAGGAAGTTCAAGATGCTGAGCAATGTGATTTATCTTCCGTGGGCATACAAATAAATCTACGCCAATTGGTACATATGGACTGCAGTCCGGAGCAGGGCACTTCAGCTTATCTCTGCATGATTAGATATTAATGTTTAGACAGTTCAATTCCCATGGAAGTAAAAGTGGAAAAAAAAATATCATTGACTAATAGTCGTAGGTATGCACAGATAACTGATATCATAAGCAACTGAACATCATGCCTGAAAAAAGTCTCGCCTCGGAGCTTAAAAATTGAAGGTGAAATCTCAGACCAGCATCCAGCAGGTGGCTTCTCTCCTTTTGAACGTGGAATCAGAAATCCCGCTCTTGGGCGATACAGTAATCTCTCGGCTGCACCAGTTCATGCACTCATTCATAATTAATAAGCAAAAATGTATCTTAATCATTAAAAAAAAACTGAGATTTAAATTTCACCTATCTATGCTAAGGTTCAATTCAAAGCTTATATAGCAGGAATAAACTCATTAAATAGCATAATATGTGTTCATCAAATGAATCGTGGTTATATAAAGCTGCAAGGGGATTCTGCATATCATATGTGGCAATGGGAATTCGAACCAAGGCAATGTCATGTTTTACAGGCAATCTTAATACTTCTGGGATATAAATGTGTCTCTCTGAGATCTTATAAAGACTCAAACCTGTACTTACAGAATTCTGTTGTTTCCTCTCCATCGCAAGATTTCCTCTTTAATGAAAGCATAATTACTTTTGATTTCCTTCTACTTTCTTGAGTTTTCTCTGCCAAATCATGCATGCCCTCTTTGAGACCTTTAAAATTTCCACAGGGATCATCTAAAGCTTTCTTTATCTTACTAGAAACCTCATCGCCCTTTAGACCTCCTCCATCCATTTTCAGGTAACTTTCATAGAAGCCCTCGTACTTGCACCCAGCATCTACAAAGCATGATGCAGCTCCATATTGAAGCATTTGAGTGTTTTGTTTATGTCCAGTTGCATTACCAACAGGAGGAAAACAATCTGAACAGCCAAAAGAACAATATCAGCACACGGACTACCATTTGAAAAGTCACAATTTCAATAACTTTCTCTTAGTTGTGATGAATTTTATGTGTATCACCTCCATGCACACTGATGAAGTCATCATCCGAATCTGAATCTATAATACTAAGAGAGTCAAACCATACTTCCTCTTGACATATTCCTGCAGAAAAGTGAAATCTTATGGTCAGATCACTGTTCAAGAAGTGTCAGTCCCAGGCTGAAAAATCAATAGATGGAGAGGACATACCATTTGCATCAATTTGACTATGGTTCCATTGTAGCTGGGTGAGATGGAATGTCTTATTAGAAACTTCAGATCTCTTGCAGGTGGTTGCAGCACCCTTCTCAAAGTCAAGATGAACAAACTCTCTAAGAGCAAAATCACTAATTCCAGCATCACTAAGCCGTTGAATAGGAGCATCAGCAATACAAGCGGAACTCTTTCCACTAGTTTTGGAAGATTTACGCATGTGTTTCCTGGTTGTTTTTATTCTTCTATTGTTAGTCGAGACACAGCCACCCATTATGAAAGAAAGCTTTCAGCAAACCTCAGCTAGAAGATGTTTACTCATATGAGAAGGCAAAGGCACCTGCAGGTAAACTTGTTGCAATTGATGAACCTGCGAAATTCCAACCAAAAAAACAATGAAATATCAAAAAACTAGAAAAGCAGAAGCTTTCATTGGTAACAAGTACTTCAGAAACAAACAACATCTGCACCAAGAACATCTTTACCCCAACGAAAATAAGCCAAGTTCTCTATATTAGCTTACTCTACATGCCGATAAATTCATGCGAAACATAGCAAGAAAGAGTGTATATTCATGAAAATCTTTAGTTCTGCATTGAAATCCAAAATGAAGTTCTTTGATAGACCTTTCCATATAGAACTGAATTAACAATTTTCCACATCATGGTTTCTCCCTAAAATAACAGGGAAGGGACAAGCAGAGACCATTGCTTAAATAAGGTGTGGAGAGATAGACTTAGAAAGCTGTTTCATCAAGTTTGCCAATTTTCATAGCATCAAAACAAAAAAACAAAAAATAAGCTTTTCATATCAAGCACACACCTCAAAATGCTTTCCAGAGAGAAGGCAGCCTGCCTCCCAGGAAAAAAGCTGCCTTCCAGTTAAGAAATAAAATTTAATCCTGCGATGAGATTATTGCATATTGAAGTGTCACCAAGTTTACACCGCCTAACCCCACCACCGAAAAATACCTGAAGAAAAGGAGGGAATGAAAATCCATATTACTTTAAGAGCACTCGCAAGTCACAACACCATCAATTTGAATCCTCCTAATTCTGGTGAAAACAGCATGATCAATATCCAACAAACATTCATGGAAGAAAAACAGAAACAACTTGGTTAATTTTGTGGTAAAACTTCTACTTTTTTTTCTCTGAAGAAATCCTCTAGACTCAAACTCTGTGTATTAAAGTGAGAACAAACAAATCCTAAATGCAAAATAAGAGAAGGGATTGTTATGAGTTCTCATCAAAGAAGATAGTAGCAGACCAACAAATCCAGATAATTTTGATAGCCAAGTATCTACTAAACAAGACCAACAAGAAACAAGTCCTTTTGTCTTCTTTTTGTTCTAAAACAAGTCCTTGTCAAAGAGAACAAAAAACAAGTAGTAGTTAGAATTTAGAAATGCGCAACGTTGACGTTAAGAAAAACACTAGATGCCAAGCCATTTAGGTATCGATAACAATATAGCAATCAAAATCGAATTAAGGAGTGTACAAGGGGAAACGCAATTGAAAAAAGAAAAAAAAAACAATAGTACTAATTTGAATACCCGAGACAATCTTGACTCTTTGAGGACAAAAACTTTAAGAACTCCACCCCCACCAAAACAAAAAAGGCTGAAACCTTAACCGAGTGGAGAATATGATTAAACCAAAAAAGAAAACAAATGCAATGATTAAGCATAGAGAGAAAGATACTCATATAAAACTCCTACACCATGGACATGGACATGCGTTTATTCAAGAAAAAGTGAAACGAGAAAGAAGAATATTTGACATGGTGATTAAGGAAAGTGAAAAGCGGCACCTGTGAGGAATATTTTCCGGCATGCATGAAAGAAAACCCGAGTGAGCAAACTCGGGTTTTCCTCGCTGAATCAATCTCTCTGTAACTGAATTCGTACGTGACACCACGAGGAGACTGGTGTGATGAGGATAATATAATATTGTGATATCTGTCCAGCAAAATGCAGGTAGGCAGATTTGCGTTTTCCTCGGATCCTATTTTTATGAATTTCTTCCTTCTTTGGATTGGCTGCTTGCCCCTCTCCTTTTAAACCTCCTTCCCACTCCCTCTGTATGTCTCGTTCTGTTTTCTTTTTTCTGCAAAATAAACAAAATTGTATTTTTAGTTTAAACTTTAAACTCTGTGTTTTACAGTTTTCCATGTTTTCTCGCCCGACATTTCGCGGCAAATCAATTTATGACAGTGCTCCCTGCTGCTCCGCTTTGTCTTCCTCCCACGTGTTTTCATTCAATGCAGACTACTTTCAAACTTGGCCAAACATCTCTCACACGCACCACTGTAGTTTTATTAATTCTACATTTAAATTAATTCTTATATCACTATTAACATTAGTTTTTTAATTAATAATTTATTTTAAAATATCTACAGTAAAATTAATTTTTATTATAAATAAATTTATTTATTAAGAAAAAAATATAATTTGGATATATATATATATATATATATATATGGATGGAAAGCTTTAAATATTTGATAGAAAAGTTTAATTGAGAATTTTTAAAATTTTCATGTTGAAATTGATACTAAAGATTATTTGGTCATAAAATTAAGATTACCTATATAATTGGGAGGTATTTTTCCTTCAGATTTTTACCAACTTTTATATATATATAATGGAAGTGCTATATAAATATGTTTTCATAGTGATCAAAATGTATTATAGAAACAGCATCGTTAAAAGAAAGTGTTATATATTAAATAAAAGATATTATATATATATATATATATATATAATAATAATAATAATAATAAATTTATTAAATTTGATAGATAACTTGCATTGCAAGTTTGATATATTGACTAAAGTTTATATGTTTTTTTTTAAAAATTGTACTGTTTTTTTTTTAATTTTATTCTTTAATATTTAGTTATTTAAAATTTTAGCTTTTCATTTTTTTTTTCAATATCATTCTAAAGTTATGCATGTCAAATCGGGAACTCAATGTATTTTTATTCTAATATTAAATAAAAATATTATTTAATAAGAAGCTAAATATTATTTAATATGAAGCTATTTTAAATTCAAGATTACTATTTTTAATATATAAAAAACAAGTTAAAAACACCTAAAGTTTTATCGTGCGTTTGAAAAACAAATTACTCCTACCTGCTGCGTGTATTGCATCGCGGATGAATGGACTCTTATGATGGGATGATTTTTTATAAAGTGGAGTTGAGTGGTTGGTGGTGGATAACGGTGGCTATGTTTATTAGAATACCTACAGAATCCCAGATGAGAGATTCTCCAATAACTGCGTCAGGAAAGATGAATACTTCCACATCAAGTCATGATGTGATTGTTCGAATTTAAATTACGATGTGTATTATTTATAAAAATTCAGAGCAGATAATATTTTACTCATTTATTTGAATCATAAAATAAACTTTTTTAAAAATAAAAACATAAAGTTTCTTCACGTAAAATAAAAAGGAATACGAGCCCAGAAAGAAACGAATGTAGGGTTTATTTATCAGAGATGGTGTGAATCCTGAAGTTGCATGGAAAGAAAGGTGGAGTTGTTCATTCTTTTGCCAGTAATAAGCTGAGGATCGACTTGATTAGAGGATGAAGAATAATCGATTCTGATAGGTTACTGCGGGATAAATATGATGGCTCCAATCCATGCTCGTTGCTGAGTAGACAGAAGAACTTCAAGAGCGTGCATGCATTTAATGAGAGTATTTTCTATCCTTTTAGCAAGTAATTAAGGTAAGGGATTGGATGAGCTCCGTTGAGAGGCTTTCTTCTTTGATGGTGTCATTGCCCGTTTATATCTGCGTGGCTTTGCCTGTCCGGATATTTATCCATATATATTTAGTTATTTATTGAAAGAAAAAATAGAAATCGTGACCAGAGATACCGTTTTACTACCTTTCTAGCTCTCGTCAACCCCCCCCCCCCCCCCCCCCCCAAGATAAGCTTTCACGTCCATCCACTCTAATGTTTTGGAGCTAATTTAAGGAAACTGGCCTCGTTTTCAAAAGGGTGTCCTCTGATTATAATTATCGGGGCTGAATTGAGCAGGATTTTCCTTAATTAATTCTGCTATGAATATTTGTTTTCGACGGGATCGGAGTGGAACTGGATGGACTCAAAAGGAATCATTCAATGGATCGGGTTGGAGCTGAATAGAATCATTCAACGCATATCACAAGAAAGTAAAAACAAAAAACTACCAAATGAAGAGGGAAGAGCATTATTGACTGCTTAGCCATCCGTCAAGCAACCGGGGCCTCAATCAAATATTTCTGTGTGAAACTTGATAGTGGATGTTTGCCAAATCAATTTCTTATTTGAGGATTTCGCTCCTTCACCGTATCATCATGGATCACGGCCATCTCCTTTTACAAAGCACTAACTAGTTTACATCCCTAGATCCTAATCCCACCTAAGTAATAATTAAGTCGCTCGCTCTGAGACAAATATATATATATATATATATATATATATATATATATATATATATATATATATATATATCCAAAAATAATTCGAAATTCCAAGGAAAATAGGAAACGAAATAAGGAGGTGAGCACTGATTGCATTGCATGCCCCCACTAAACCCATTTCCAGCCCGCTCTTGGACATATAATTGAGGGCCAAAATACTTTTTCGAGATAGTAACAGGAAGCAGAAACATGATGGAGAGCATTGTGCATTAATTAAGTGATCCAGAGGTCTTAATCGTGTCTGAGTGGCAAGGAGATACGAGTCCGACGTAGGTGTCCGCGTGCAGCTAGCTGGTATGTGACAGGGACTCTTCAACCAGCTGGTTTTTTCTCCCACAGCTAGCGAGCTACCTAATTTCATTACAAACAACTCATTTATTGCCTTCGCTAAATAATTCGGCTTCCTCCTTGCCAATGCGACGTCGCCCCATGTTTAGCGAGCTACCTAATTTCATTACAAACAACTCATTTTTTTTAGGATTTGGTGTTTATATCTGCGCAACATATTATAGACCCGGTTTGGAGGGCGTTGCAACCAGCGTTTGGGAAAAATTTGAATTTTTATTTTATTTTAAAAATTGATGGTTTGGTGTTTTTAGATCATTTTAATGTGCTGATGTCAAAAATAATTTTTAAAAAATAAAAAATATCATTTTGATGTATTTCGGCACAAAAAACACTTTGAAAAGCTACCGCAATCACACTCCTAAACAGGCCCATAGTAGCCTCCATAAAGTTATTTGTAAGGATACGGGGCTATATCCCATTATGGGCCTGTTTGGGAGAGCTGTTGTGGTAGCTTTTCAAAGTGGTTTTCGTGCCGAAATACATCAAAATGATGTTTTTTAATTTTTTAAAAATTATTTTTGACATCAGCACATCAAAATGATCTAAAAATACTAAAATATATTCATTTAAAATAAAATTAAAAAAACTAAAAGTTGCGGCACGACGGGTGAAACGTCGTGCCAAACAGCTTCTATATATATATATATATATATAAACATGGGAAAGACAATCAGAAAATAAAAAAATGGGATTAAAAATCGAGACACCGGCAATGTTTCCCAACCAAATCGAGAAGCATGATTATCATGGTTAATTTTCTATTTGTGAATAGGTTGATGGTTGCTCTCTCTTTATAAAATGAACTTGGATAGATGGTATTATTTTTATAAGCTTGTATTTAATTAATGGTGCGAGCGGATCCATGGAATTGGACCCAACCATTCATTAGAACAATAATGATTAGCACTATAACTTTTATTTGCTGTGATTAGCCATTATTAATTCTAGACTTTAGAGGATTGGTGGGAACAACCCGTGTGGGAGTGGTTGAGCCGTAAAGGCACTTCATTTGGTTAGTCAAGTTGCATCGGTGGTGTTTTGTAGTTGATTTTTTTAAAATGTTTTAAAAAAACACCAGGAAAAGATAGATTTATTTCTTTGACGGGTGCCTTTATTCTTTCCATATAAATAAATTATTGTTTACCTCCAACAACCGGTCAACATCCAAACGGATCCTGTTCTAATTTAATAGGTAATTTATGTGATCACATACTACTATCGCTCTCATTTTATATCTAAGTTTTACACCGAGTCATTTAATATAAAAATAAAATCATTTTGAAAAATACAGGGAAAAATACCAGACTTGCAATGTCTTTGAAAAATGCTGAAGGCTTCTTAGAAAACGGCGAGAGACTTAAAATGAACATGTCCATGTTGTAAACAAAAATTAGGCAGGTGATGACTAACAAGGGCTAATTTTTTATCTATTTTTTTTATTCGAGAAAACTCTATTTTTCTAGAATTTGAATATAGCAAGTAAAATTCCAGTTATTCCAGATTCTTATAAAATAAACATGTTCTGACTCGAATACAAAACTTTAATCCAATTTCTCCCACGCTTTCACCCATTTCTTTCATCATCTCACATGATACAACCTCTCAACAATGTCCGAAGGCCTAAGTAACCTCAGTCGGGGTTAGACCAGCCTTTTGTTTTGAGGTGGAAGTGAGTAACAATTTTAATTACGGAGTAAAGGGGATTCTATTTGAAGCAAATGACATTGCACAAACTATATATTAATAAGCTGTTCTGCGCATCAATAAATACGGGTCAAGCAAAGTCTAGCTCGTTCGGTAGGTCCAATTAATGGAATCAGGAATCTCTAGCTAGCTAGCTAGCAAGCAACTACATCGAGAAGATCGAGAGACGAAATAAATAAATAATTAATTATTTTTGTCATTGGTCTACTAGCTAGGATTATACAAGACAAACAATATGTGATTTGTTGAATCACCTACTCATAAATCATTGTGTTCAGAAACTCGCCTGAAAAACAACACTCCTCAGTTTGTTCCCTCAACAATCAAAACCCGCAACTACTTCAACAATCTAGCTTGCGTGTCTGTCTTCTTTCAGACCAAAATGGAGACCGGTTTCTCAGTAAATGAGAGACCAGAGCTTGACCTACGATGCCGTTTCAATCATGCCCGGCATGCCCTCGATTAAATAATTAACGGGACGAGTAGCGCCACCATCTGCTGCAGGTTACATGAACTGGACAAGGCAGTTGACTGCTTCGAAATGATTGCTCTCTTTGACCTTCTTCTGGAGCTTTGAACCATGTTATTTAAGGTGTAGCCTGCTTTACGTTTTGCAAGATTAAGGGCCTGTTTGGAAGAATTGTTGCGGTAGTTTTTTAAAATGTTTTTTGTACCGAAATACATTAAAATAATGTTTTTTTATTTTTTAAAAATTACTTTTGACATTAGCACATCAAATTGATCTAAGAACACCAAAATATATTCATTTAAAATGAGAAAAAAAAAACAAAAGTCACGAAACAGCTTCTAACTGTTGGAGTTTGAATTAGGTTGTTTTTTAAAGTGTATTTTATTTTAAAATATATTAAAATAATATTTTTTTTTAAAAAGATTTATTTTTTATATCAGCACTTTAAAATATCTAAAAACATAAGGAAATTAATTTAAAAAAAAATACATTTTTATTTTTTAAAAGAAAAATATTTTTGAAACTTGGTTCTAAAACAAAAATTTGAGATCCAACAACCGCCGGTCAATGGCACTGTATGTTTTTCTCTTCTTGGGCTGCGATGGCAAGCATTAAAATCACCATGTTCTGGAATTTATTGGGAATTACTACGAGTAAGGAGTGGCACATGGGATATTTTTCTTTTCAATTTACTGGGGATCGGTATTTGGAATTCAAATCTTGGCCTTAGCAAATCTTCATTTCATTTCAAGATCGCAGGGCATCTCTGCTAAGTTCATCAGTTTCGAAATAAGCGCGCCAGTAAACAAGGAAAAACTCTATCTGGGCCTCGAACATTTTTTTATCAGGCCCCAAAAGCGTGGCTCAACGGCTAAACACGGGAGCTATCTCATGATAGCGAGCTCTAGCCATTTCGATCCGGCTCAGCCCATGACACATGGTCGCTTGCCCTTGGATTCACTCACTGCCAATTTGACGCCGCAAATCTTAACCGGCTCAATAGAGAGATTACAGTGGGGTCCCAGCTTAGCTGAGTTCAAGAGCTGAATAAAATCTTTTTTATTGCTGTTTCCCCAGAAAATCAATGAAGCGGGTCTCCTCCACCTAAACCATCCATATCCATTTGAGAAGCAGCACATTGAGCGTAGCTACATTAAGAATGCCTTTTTTATTGGGCCTTCAGTGAGGCCTAGTTGGAGAATTTTGGGGAAATAGTTTGTCCTTCCGGGCTTAACAGGCCTTGTTAACATCTGGTCATTTTCCTTGGTGGGGCTCGGCCCATTGTTTTCAACGAAACTGTTTGGGCCAAGAGAGCGACCAAGCCTACCCCGTTGTTTGGTCATACATGGAGAGTCTCTCCATTCTATGGCCTGTTTGAGACTCTCCATGTATGACCTGTTTGAACTTTGATGCGTCATGCAAGATGAGTGTCTTGGAAACAGGAGTGAAAGAGCAATTAATTTCCCATTTAATATCGGGAGGAAGGTTCGGTACAGATACAGATGGCTTACAGCACCTTGGGCCCTTCGATATTATTAAACTCCAGTCAGACTGGTCTAAAGTAAAAATAATGGAAGACACCGACCCGTGCAAAGAAAATTAGGTTCTGTCACCCTCGCGTGCCTTACATACTCACTAAGTTTGCAGGATGTTCAGTGAGTTCAGGGATTAGTTGCGATGCCTGTAAGCTGGCCCGGACACCCCGGTTATCAAAAAAAAAAATATTAGGTGCTCCAACCATTCAACGTGGTCAAATGGTAAGAACTTAAGATTAAAAAAATTGTTTTTCTTATGATCTCATGTTCGAATTTTATAGTTATTAATATAATATTATTAAGACTTATATGGTCGTTAACTTCAGGGCCCGTGCAATTAATTGACGTGCACGCAAGCTGATTTAGATACCGAGTTTCCTTAATTATCCGTGTCTTATTTGGGTTGAGCCCAAACCTATAGGATCCAATGGTAGCTTGCCGGAAAATTCTTAGGAACGCAGCCCCAGTTCATTTTTTTAGGGGGGAATTCTTTCCAGCATATCGAAATGCTGGCATTGAACATATAAATGCTGGTAAAAGAAAAATATTTTTTTTGCTCCTCGCACAGACCAGTGAGATTGACGAACAAGATGTTGGATTCATGAAAATGTAAGATACAAGTTTCGCTCCCGTCCCACCTTTTTTGCTTGTGCACCAGAATGAAGCAACTTCTTTTTGATTGGATCGTACATCAAACAGATGATCCAGGTGACTTGCGAAAAAATACGAAATGAAGACGCTGAGGAAAATATAAAAACTATTATTTTGTATTGTTATTGTTGGAATAAATAAAGGGCGACGGAGCTCCCAGAAACTCTGCCGTTTAAATTTATAATTATATTTACCAGGACTGCTTGTGGATGTCATATGCTAGCGACCTTGTATATTGTCGAAGAGTAAAAGCTAAGTAATAAATGATGATGATGATGATGATAACCAAAGTAAATTGCAAACTAATCTCTCTTAGCGTGCAATCTTTTTCAAGGCTTGTAATTATTCTAGAATATATTCAATCAGCCGCAACCTCATGCAATAGGATGGCGAGAGGCTGGTGGTAGCAATTCTATTTTCAAAGGTCACGGGTGTCGATCAGATCGTGTCCAAGAAAAGCTGGAAAATTAAAAAATAATAAAGACAGAAAAGTAGAATGGACAGTCACGGACCACGTCCTTTCATTTTGTCACTTAAAAGCGATGTTTCCTCGCGAAAGTCAAGGTGATCTTCGCAATATTAAAACTCACAGTCCCAATAAAATTAAAATACTCGTACATGACACCATCCATGGGTTCTCTCTCCACATTTTTCGTTGTCTTTTCATCCAACATAAGATGTTCCACTCCTCAAACGTAAGAAGACAAACCAGACGTCCAAAATCACATATTAATTAAGTTCTCAGGTTATTTTTTAAAATAATATTTTTTTATTTTTTAAAAATTATTTTTGATATTAAAACAATAATTTTTTTTTCAAAAATATTTTGAAAATACAGTGTAAAACACCTTCTAATCTGTGAACGTGAATGGTGTCCATTACCCTAATAAGAGTTGTTATTTGACCACTAGTTGTTCTCCTGTCTGGATTTTTGTATTTCTGCCACTTACCCCCGATCCCTCCTTTCGGTTGTCGTTAGTCCTCGGCTGCTTGTACACGGAGCAGCGATATCAGATTATTACAATTTATTTTTACAAAAAATCGCTGATAAAAATAAAAAAAAATTAAATTACTGTTAAACCATACTACCATACATCATCTTAAACGATTTCTGATGTACTTGGAATACACACGTGCCCCCAGGAGGCCATGGCCCAGATAGGGAGGTGCCGCGTGGAAGACACGAGAGGTCCCCCGTCCAGCTAGCGATACGGAAAGAAAAGTCTTGCCTGAGGTTTCCTTGTCGGGAAAGGTCTTGTTCAGGGAAGTGAATGCACTTGTTTCCCATGGATGACAGAGAAACAGGGCAGTCGGAGCCCGATGAGTGCTAGTGTGGGCTTGACTTTGCTTTTATTACCAGCGAGAAAACCTGGTTTGAACTGGTGCTTTTTTAACTTGAATTAGAGGGATTAAAAAACTATTAACTGAACTTTAATGTCTCTCAATAAATTTCAAACCATTACCGAAACCAAAAAAAAAAAAAAAACTATTATGATAATAAAATCACTAATGTTATCGGAATAGTGATATCTTGAGCTTGTTTTTTAAAAAATAGATAGTTAGGTTTATATATCTTATTATATTCTTCAATTCGTATTAGTTTTCAAACCCAACAAATTGACAAACTGGAATTTTCATCTCCTTTTTTAGAATTTTTATTTCAAATTTAATAACAGATATAGATTTTAAATTATAACACTTATTTGAAAAAAATTGAAAGCTGATAAACTAAACTAAAATATTTTGATTCATATAACTTGATATATAACAAATTGGGTTCATTTTAGTATTTTGAGCCGAATAAATCCCAAATCAACTAGAACAAATATATGCTAATGTTTTTACGATACATAATGTGATGGTAGAGGATTTGTAATATGTACAATATATTTTAAATTCGACTCGGGTATATATCTTTTAAAATAATTAAAAAACAATCGAGTTATTACTCATGTGATTTTTATGATTGAGTTTTCTCTCATCCGAACAAAAAGTATTTGCTAACCCTTCCATTTTCAATTTTTAAAGAAGTTTTGATAAGCTTTTAGTGAATTATTTTAAATTTAGTCCGGATAAAGCGAACTTTTTAATTATTATGTCAACGCCTTCACGTTTTCCCAATATATGAACGAGAAGTCCGAGAGTGATACGCCTAGACCACGACCTCCATGCCCCACCTTCCCCGGGTGCGGGCTCAAAATTTGCATATCTCCTGGACCCTATATTGACCTGTCAGCCCGAGCCAGGGCCCATGATCCTATGAAACCCGTTTGCTGTGATATCTAACGGTAAAAAAGTTGCCCTCGGCGTAAGCCGGGTTTTCTTAAAATATATTTTTAATACGCTAATATTTTTTAAATATTTTTACAGATAAAAAACATAGCTGCTATTTGACCAAATAGTCTCGCAATCGCAAGAGATTCCCCCACGAAATGAACACGCAGGGAAGTCCGTGCAATATTGTTAGCTCGTTTTCACTCCTCAGCGACAGACGACTCGGATCATTTTTCCGGATCAAATCTCACCGTTGGATCGACATCATCTTGCCATTCAGCCAAACACTGTGCTGACCGTTGTTGACCACAAGTTTTACAGCGGAAGGATATGGGGGGGGGGGCAGGAGAAAGAGGTGGGGGTGGGGCTTGGAAAGGGCGTGTCTTTTGAGGAACGACAGACTGAGATCCAAAGAAATTTAATGCAGCTGAGCCACCCCTCCCTCTCGCTCCAGTACACTGCTCATTAATTCTACGCCAATGCCCTTTTCAATTCCTTGTTTTGTGTTGCTGCTTCCAAAAAAAATATTCCTCTGTTATATCTTCTCTTTTTTCAAAAAAACTCACGTCGTCGCGACTAGCAATGCCAGCAGATACAGTCAGGAGTCGTGTTTTTTTTTTAACCTGTCTTTAATGGCCTGTACCTAAGCTGTCCGTGCTTGCTGGACCATGTTTGGTTGTTCTGTTCGTCTTATCTCTTCTTTCTCCCGTACTGTTTTTTTATATATATAATATTAACCATGAGTGTGTTTTTTCTAATGTGGTGGAATTAAGGGGGTTATTACATGACAGTAATCTTGATGAATGGATCATTTAATTATAAAAATTTATAATTTAAGTTATGATCTCAAATTTTGATGAATGAATCATTTAATTGTAAAAATTTATAATTTAAGTTATGATATCATTGTAAATAAAATAAAAAACTTACCTGTGAGATTTTGTTTTTTTATTCCTGAATTAATCACTTTAAGGTCACTTTAATTACTAGAATTAAAGTGATATTTTACATTGCAAACATGCTTATAGATCTTGTCAATTAATACAGAAAATTGAGATGAAAAAACATAAAGAGATATATCTTGTTCTAGTTATGAAAACAAACAATGTTTTTTTTATAGTGGATTATATCTCTATTTATATAAGTAGAGAGGTAGTTATTTTAACGATTACCTTACAGTAATTTCTCTAAATATACAGATCAAGTTCATTTCTCATAGGCGGACCACACCAAGCCTAATAACTAACAAAAGTGTTTGACACGTCGTTTCTAAAAAGTTTTTGAA
The DNA here is from genome assembly GCA_027405865.1 of Salix purpurea. NCBI lineage: Eukaryota > Viridiplantae > Streptophyta > Magnoliopsida > Malpighiales > Salicaceae > Salix > Salix purpurea. The sequence continues at coordinate 5,305,943 of JAOWLH010000012.1, read as the reverse complement.
TAAAAAATAATTTTATTTTAGTATTTCTAGATTATTTTCCTATACTAATATTAAAAATAATTTTTTTAAAAAAATATTTTGATAAAATAAAAAGTACATGAAAAAACAAACTCAGTTTTATTTATACATGTGTTTAAGGAAAACTCGTGTTTAGTGTAAAGACGATACATTTGAAATTGTTTTCTTGCTACTTTATAGTGACAAATTTGTAATTCTCAATTACCAAGTTTGTTATATGTGTGTGTGTGTTTTTTATATTATCTTTGTTTTTCTGTCAATATTTTTTTCTCGGCACATTGTTTTTGAAAAAAATATTTTTTATTCTTTGCACCTTTAATACTCATCATTAGGGTTGTCAATACTGTTTCGTTCCGTCTAGAACGTTCCGTGTCATTAAAAAAATCGAGATAAAACGACGTCATTTTTGTCTCGGTTTTAATTCCGGTCCGTTTCGAAAATACCGGCCGAAACATTTCGGTACAGTTTTGGGTGTGCCCTTTCCGCCTTAAAATCCTATTTATTTTGATTAACTTGTGGTAGTGTTTCTAATTTTGAGATTATGTTTGTTTGACTTTGTGTTTGTATTGTATAATTTAAAGTTAATTTATCTTAAATTTTAATCATGCTTGTTGAATTAATATTTTAATTTTTTCATATATATATATATATATATAATTAATTATATATGAACAGTATAATCCCGAAACGGCACACCAAAACACTCTGAAACTAAAACATTCTGTACCAATAGAAAAACCGAGACAATAACCGGAACAATATAGATAACCTTACTTATCACTATACATTTGGTTTGTTTATAGCATCTTATACTCGTATCTGTATTTTTTTTGTAACATGTGTTATTCACTACACTTTCTTAAGAAAAACAAAAAACCATTGCACAGAAACCAATCAAAAGATGTTTCCCATAGAAAGAAAAAAACACTGTTCTGTTTCCACTATGTTTAACACCAGCTCTGGATTTTACGTGTTTTTAATGACATGTGTGATTTTTATAATTTTTAATTTACGAGTAAGCATTAATTTCTTGACTCATAATTATATTTTTACCAATATTAAAAAAATATCAATAACACCTATATATTAATTATTTTACATGAAAAAAATATATTCAACATCCATCTAAGCGAGTCGAACAGACACGTTTTTTTTTTACATTTACTGTCACAAATAATTTCTCTACTCAATTAAATGCATGCATAAATTTTTTAATTTACTATTAGCTTTTTTAAATAAAACAAACAAATGCATTTGAGAAGGTTGCTTCTTTTTTTCACATAGAAAAAAATATATTTAATAAAGAAAACACGGGTCAAATAATTCTTATTTGACTAATTCTAGTTTGATTAGAAATATAATGTTTTTTTAATTCCATAAATATTTTCAACTTAATTTTATATATTTTTAATACACATTCAAATATAAAATAATTTATGTAGTTTTTTATTATTATGCAAGGTAACTTTGTTTATTTTACATGCACCGCATTATATTTTTAAAAAACGAGCTACTAAAAATTGTATAATTCACATAAAAGAAGTTTTATATTTTTATTGTTATTTTTTTTAAAAAAATGGTCGAAGGAAATACTGTGAGGGACGCAATTTAGCTCAATCCCAAGACATTTCCTTACACCAAAAACGTGTAAATCACGTACACGCGAGCACGCTTTCTTCAATGTAGGTGAATAAGATTTATTCCAAAAACAAAATCAAGTGGTCTCCGGCTAAAGTTGGACCCTGATCTCATGTGGAGACAGTGATGATGACCGCAATGATGATAATCACCTTGCCCATCGTATCCATATCACGTTTTTTTTTTTTTTTTAATTAAAAAAATTATCATATGGACTGTGGAGAGTGAATGTGTAAATTCTTTATTTTTTTAAACTAGCTATTAACATTTAATTTTAAAAAAAATCACTGGATCAAGCTGTATTTCTTAAACTAGATTAAATCTTTTTATGTTTATACTTGCAATACAATTATTTACGAGCACGTGCAGTAAATTGTAAACACAATTGTACATCAATGTTTAATAGGATGTTTTTGCTGTTGCTGTTTTTACATATTTTTCATGAATTAATTATTATTCTAACTTTATAGACACGTGGAATATACAAATAATTTATTCATTTTATTCACAACTTTTTTTTGCATTATAACGAGGTTTTGCTTGCAAAAGATCTAGTAATAAAAAGAATTGTTCTCGTCCATTAAACAAACCGATAAGAAATTGAGAGTGAAAAAATTCAGTACTTCATTCTACTGAGTTTATATTGAATTTTTATTTCAATTATCTTTATTTTTTATTGGAAAACAATATTATTGATAACATAAAAAATTATTTCATCAAAAAAATAAAAATAAATAAAGAATGGAATCTTCAATTAAAAAATATATTCTATCTTTCAAAACTTAAACATCTGAATTCTTATAAATATTTATTTGAATTGCTCTATAATAAAATAAAACTTAACTTTAAAAATACGGCGTAAAATCTAAGTAGAATTCGGTATTACAATGCTGAGGGTGCGCGTGTACACCCGCCAAGGCATCTCCTGTTCACACACTAGTATAATATTCTAATCAGTTGTTGATTTGTATATTTACATTGCTCACCGAGCCCAATACCTAACAAGAAAATGCCAATTGCATCTTCCAAACTTTGCGAAACCCTAAAAATAGCTACTGCAGTCGACGCCATTCTCCCTCCATCCCTCCTTCTCTCACAGCTGGGTCGCTCTCCTTCCTCCTGGTTATTGTCCACAGGGAACCCACGTTGTCTCTGGTGGTGGTGGTTCTAGATGTACAGAGCCATGGAACAGTTGACCAACCCCATGATTTCCCACCTGTTCCGTTTATTTATTTCCTCATTTACCTTTTCATTTTTTTGGATTCCAATACACTGTCCATATTTTACAAAATTGTTTTCTATTTTTCTCTTGTTACACTGTGAAGCAACCGTATGGTACAGCCTTCTTGAATCTTGATAATGCGCAAGAGCTTTTCAAGCTTTTGAATTAAGCTTATATCAATTGCGATTATCCCGGCCTATCCCTGTTATTGAGAACCTGGCTGGTAATTACTGTTTTTGTGCCCCCCTTTTCTTCTGGGATCGGAGTAAACACTCAGCAGTGCACCCCGAGAACAATTTGCGTTTGTTTTGACGATAATCTTGTTTTTTTGGCTCAAGATTTGCTCTCGACAAGGTAACCCCAAGCAATATAACGGAGAAAAACGATAAAAAGAAATTCACAAATCAAAAAAGCATGCCAAGAGGGGTGATACAGCCTACAGGAGCTTTAAAAAGGAGAAGAGCTATTTGAAGAAGTGGGGTTTGAGGGAGAGTTCTCAATTCCCTCCATTTATTAGCCATGCACACTCACATGTTGACGTGGGCCATCTTCTTCGCCAGTGCTCTCCATAAATACATCAAAAAAACTTGTATGAGTGCAAGAGCAAATACAAAGCAAATTATCAAAGAAAATTACTAATTAGCAATTAATATCAATAGTAAACTGCTAATCAATATTGATAATTAAATATTATTTTATTAGCTACAATAAGATAAGGCACAGTCGGGTGTCTCTGTTCAACATTAAAAGGGAAGAGAGGTTGGTGGCAATTACAAAAGTGCAACCAAACAACTGTCTGCTGCACTAGCCTGTGGCACATGATTTGGCCAGGGAAAAAGGCAACGCTACAAACGAGAGAAAAAGTAAAAGGGGAGGTCGCAGGGTAATTATAGGCATGAAAAGAAAACCAGACCCCTATGCTCTCTCTCTCTCTTACAGTCACAGATCTTTGTTTTTGCTCAAAGTGAAAAGCTCTGCCTGAATAAACAAACAAATTAAGAAAAACCCAGAACTTAAACCAGTCCAAGCCACATTCATTTCTCTTATTTTTCTCTGTTTCTTTTTTTTTTGTCTCCCACCTTTCATTCCATGGCCATAGTTTATGAATGATTGAGTGAACAAGACGAAGGTTTCCTCTTGTGTCTATTCCTCTTCACCACCCAGCACATCATGCTGGTCATTTCCTGAACCTCCACCAATTTTTATGGTGCCTTTTTATCTCCCCGGTTTCTTTGATTAGACTCATGTGAATGATGTCTATGTAATAACCTTTGTTTTGGTTGGTAACGCAGTGGAATGAGAGGTTTTAAAGTAGCTATTTTTTACTAAGCTAATGAGGGAAAGTGAAAAAAAAACAAGTTAAACTGAAGCGATAGCTTTTGTTCCATTTTTGTTCCTTTGTCTTGAATACAGTTTTTTTTTTACGTTTGCCTGCTGCATTTTCGCTTAGAAATGAGAAAGCATGGATGGCAACTTCCATATCACCCTCTTCAGGTTCTTTTTTTATTTATTTCCCCCTTTTTTGCTGTGTTATTTTTCAGTGTTTAGCATCTTTACTGGATGCAAGTTTTGATCTTGAGTGTTCAATGTGAAGGTGGTGGCTGTTGCTGTATTTCTGGCTTTGGGGTTTGCTTTTTATGTGTTCTTTGCTCCTTTTGTTGGGAAGAAGTTGTTCCAATATATAGCGATGGGAATCTACACTCCTCTGGTAAGCAAATTCACATGTTCCCGTTTAGTAAGTTTTTTTTTATATATATATAATTCTTACCGTGTGCTTTTATTATATCTAGCAAGCTTAATAACCAAGATCTGTTTTTCCTCTGCTCGTTTCTAAACTAATTTGGTTTCCTTCTGTGTGGTTCTGTTATGGAGTTTTTTTTATCTTCAGATCCTTTCGAACATATCAAACATCTGTTTATGTGAACGAGGTGGTTGTCTTCATGTCCCTATGTCTGTTACCTAAAACTATAACAAATGAGCCACAAATTTGATCCACAGATGATTTAATTTGTTGCTTGTTGGAACAATAAGCACTGTCCCATTGATTTCGCTGTGAATGATGCTATTCTAGCCCTTGCGGGTATTTGTTACAGCATGCTAGTAATTGTGGCCTTCCAATTGATGCAGTATAAAGCTAATCCTTGCAAATTCTCTAGTTAGACTAGAATCTGCTTTCTCACTGACCTCCTTCGTTTATGGATTTTCTCATACTGTCAAAATGCCCTCCTCTGGCTACTCTTTTATACACCCACAATAAATAAATAAATCTGGATTAGTGTGGGACCATTGGTTAATTCTGGAATTCTATCCTTTCATGGTCTTGGGAATCCAGACAATCAGATCACCTTTGTGTATTTGAGAACATGAATGCTGTGTGTATGTTATAAACTGGTCTATTGCTTTAAAATCTGTCAGCGTAATAGGTTGACGAGGCTGATAGCAGTTGATTTTCAAAGTGCTGAATTGAGCAGTAGTTGAGTATTACATGCTATGCATTTTCCGGCTACCTAATTCTGTATTTAACAAACAACTTCACTTGCATGATCCATTATACGCTTTATCTAGAGGTGTTTCTGATTGATTGGATTTTGGATTACAAGCTAATAGGTTGTGATAATGGTATCAATATATTTGTCTGACATGTTAACCCATGCTTTTCCAATGGATATCCTTGGACTTGGTGATATATTTGAAACATTTTGCATTTTTGCTGTTAGCATGATCTCAAAACGATAATTTGTTTGTCAGAAAAAGAAGTCTAAAATTTCAGTCATGCGACAGTTTTAACTTTCAATTCTGCTAACCATGATATGAGTTGGCCGTTTTTATGCATATAATGTGCATCTGTTTAGTCTTGTTTATAAGTGATAACAAATACAGGTATATGTAAATGAGGCGTATTTGTACTTCTCAACCATTGTTTCTTATGCTGGTTTTGTTTAATGTGTAATCTCCTCCAGTTGGAACTTAAATAACATTTTCCTTTTCTTCTCAGATTACCTGTGCTTTTGGCCTATATATTTGGTGTGCAGCTGCTGATCCAGCAGACCCTGGAGTTTTTAGATCTAAAAAGTATCTTAAGATTCCAGACAGTGAAAAGTTTAATCCGCAGGAGGACTCAAAACTTGGTGGAGGGTCAACTTCATCGATGCATGATGCAAATGCTTCTACAGTTGGAGGAAAATCTCTGGATAGAGAGGTGGTGGGTGCAGATGCAACTCTGAAAGAGCCAAATACTCAAATTGAGAAGACATCAGGGAATTCATCATGTTTTCAGTGGCTTTTATTTCCTTGTGCTTTAATCTGTAATTGGTGCAGTTCGAGTGATGAATCTTCTGAGCAACAAATGAGTGAAGATGGCATGTTCTATTGCAGTTTGTGTGAAGTTGAGGTTGGTCAGAGTGCTTGAAGTCAATAATTTTTCACTTATTTTTGAATTGTTCAGTATAGTTCATAAATATACAATGCCTTGGTTGAAACACATAGTTTGGCACCCTCGAGAATTATGATTTTAATAGTGTAGCATTTAGTCACAATTTTTTGGGTTTTTTCTGACATCTGCTTTGTGAAAGAAAACATTTTTATACATTCAACCTGCTCAAAGCTAGAAAGCTAACAGCCATTGCACGCATCTTGAGTTCGATCTAAAGTTCTATTGTACTACTTTTGTGATGACAGTTCATGAAAGTTTCTGCTTTTGAAATTATGATCCTGTGCAGGTTTTCAAGTACAGCAAGCACTGTAGAGTATGCGACAAATGTGTTGATAGTTTTGATCATCATTGCAGGGTATGAGTGGTCTTATTTGTTGGGAATTTTCATTTTTACTTTACCATCCTCATGCTCATTTTCTACTGGACTTTTGCAGTGGCTTAACAACTGTGTAGGCAAGAAGAACTACAGACAGTTTTTCACCCTTATGGTTTCTGCTCTCCTCCTGGTAAGCCCACGCTTCCACATTCTGCCTTACCTGGAATCTTCAGTGGTCAGTCTGCATCAAATCCCTGGTCTCTAAGGGATTTTCCATATCTTAATTCTTAAAAATTTCTCTTTCTTCCTAATGCAAGTGCTTTTGATCCCATCATCCTGAATCCTGACAGTGTTGCTGCCTACAATTCTGATAATTTGTCCATTCGTAAACACTATTATTTGAAAACAATTTCAGATATATATATACACACACACATACATAATTTTTTTTTATTTTTCCTTGAGTCCACTGGTTGTTCTGCATTATTACTTGGTTTTCATGTTCCATTGGGATCTGTGGCTTTACTGTTCATGCTCAAATAGTTTCCCCCGATCATGTCTGAGATTCTTGTCAAACAAGTTTTCACATCCTGAATTTCTACCATGATTCCCACAAACAACATCCCATTACTGAAGATTTCCCAGAGTAAGTCTTTCATTTTCAAGTCATTTTCGATGTAATTGACTATTGACAGGTATATACATGGTTTGTATACCTTGGGCTTGAGATTGCAGCTTATTCTACAATGGTTGACTGGAATCCTTGTACTTATCTGCTGTTTTCTTGAACGGAAGAGATTCGCTGTGGACATCTCTGCCAAGCTGGGGAGCAGTTTCTCTTTGGCCCCCTTTGTTATCGTGGTGGTGAGTGCTTTATTGTTGTTTTGCTCTCAGAATAACCCAGCCTTTTATTGGGTTATCAATTTTTTTCCTTTAATGCTGTTTAAACATCTGTAAACCTGTTAGCTCAAAATGTAGAGAAATGATTTATTGTTATTTGTACTTCCTCATTTCTATGCATTAAACTAAAAGAAAGTGTTTATTCTTGCAGTCAGTGTGCACCATTTTGGCAATGATTGCAACCTTACCTCTTGCCCAGCTTTTCTTCTTTCATATCCTCCTTGTAAAAAAGGTAATGATGTCTACCATTTCTTTCTTCAAAATTGTGCTTGCTAATATTGTTTTATTATTCGAGTAATATTTAATCTTTATATAGAGCTTTATTTTATTTATTTATTTTTTCGTTATCATAATATCTGGGTAGGCTAGAGCAATCAATTTTTTCTACCACAATATTTTTGTTCTCGTGCGGTTTCATTCCAAGTAGTTATTACTTATTAGCTGTTATCACAAAATTCATGTACATGTCATAGGGAATCAGCACTTATGATTACATTATAGCTCTAAGGGAGCAGGAACAAGAGCTACAGGGCGTTGAAGGTCAGCAGAGTGTTCAAATGTCTCCTGCCAGTTCACTTACTGGATTAAGCAGTGCAAGCTCATTTTCTACTTTTCACCGGGGTGCTTGGTGCACGCCACCTCGTCTTTTTCTGGAAGATCAGGTATATTTTTACCACTCCATTCCTCTGCTGTGCATATTTGTGCAGTTTTGAATTAGTGTATTGTAAGAGGAACAATAACTTTGGTGTTTGCTATTCAGTTGATGAATGACAGTCTTAGTTAATAATGGATTTTACAAGATTTTAATAGCGTGTGTAGCATTTGCACATACAGCCTTTGTACAATGGCAAATATCACTTTAGCTAATAGGCTGAGCACTCACTATATTGTGTTTCATTTTTAAGATTTTATCTGTTGTATTTTTACGATGCACATACACTTTTAAAAGCACTCCTAAACTTTTTTATGCCACCGCGGTTTTTCTTTTTCTTTCAGTTTGATGTTGTTCCTCCAGAGACTGGATCTGTCAGCTCATCAGGAAAGAAATATATGAGAGAGCCAATCAAGAAAAAGAACCCTGCGACAGTTAAGATCAGTCCTTGGACATTGGCCAGATTAAATGCCGAAGAAGTTTCGAGAGCTGCAGCAGAGGCAAGGAAAAGGTCCAAAATCCTGCAGCCTGTGACTAGACGGGAACCCAATTTTGGGCAAGACACAGATAGCAGCTTTGGCAGCAGTGGCCATCAGATGGTCCCAAGGATTGACAATAATAGAAGGAGAGCTAGTAAACGAATACGCTTTCCAGCTGACCTACCCATGGAGTCTGTAACTAAGACTTCAGGTATAACCCCCGAGAAGGGTTTCACTGAGCCATCTACAAGCCTGGCTCCTCTTCAGCTTGAGGCTCGTAGTGCTTTCCACACCAGCCGAGCAATGTCAAACTCAGCTGGGGTTGTTGCTTCTTCTCCTGAGAGCAGTTTAGACTCCCCAGATATCCATCCTTTCCGGGTTTCCTCATCAGGAGCTGAAGAGTCGAGATGTCTCACAGGTCTATCAGCAGCTGGTGCTGTTTCTCACAATGCATTCCCACTTTCAAGGTCTGCTAGTGATGGGTATGAAGCTTCTGGTGGAGAAGATAGTGACAGGGTTCCTTCCAGGATTGCTCAAAGGTCAGATAACTGGGGTAACCTTCTCCACCGTGCTTATCAGGATGAGACTGTCTATAGAATGAAAGCATCATCTTCATCAAGCCAGGCTAACAATAGAGAACTTTGACGATGACACTCTTCTATGAAGTTTGGTTCCTTTTGATTTATGTGGGGAAAAGTTCAACATTCTTTCATTTTTGGGCCAAGTACTTCAAGAACTGGCCACTTCACCTATTGATTTTGTATTCGACTTTGGATTATGGAATCAAGGACCTCGCCAGAAGACGACACTGCTGTAATAAAGGTGGTTGAGCTCGGGTTCCTCTGAGCCGCAAAAAAGCTTTTTGCATGCACTCTCATTGCAACCGTGGATCTCTAGCTGTTGCATTTGGTACAAAATATCTGATCATGTGTTGTTTATAATGCCTGAATTGTATTCTCTTTGGAGGTTTGATGGAAATGGACTCTCAAGGATGGTTTCTATTGTAGATTTTACTTAACATCCACAAAGAGTGTTGTTTCTCTGGGTTCTGTCAGTGGAAACAACAAGAGGAGAGCTCGGGGAAGCTACAAAGAATTTTCTTAAAAAAAAAAAAACGCTAAAGATCCCTGAGGCATCATACTCTAATCCCTTTTCATTTCAGTTTCTTTTATGCTGGTATGATGTTTTTGTTGAACTCGAGTTGGTTCAGGTGGAACCCAGAAATCACCAATAAATTATACAAAACGCGGGCAGTTCATTGTAGTTTTTTTAACTGTTCACTCAGGAATACTGTGGATTAGAATAATTATTTTAAAATGTTTTAATTTAATATTTGATTGTTTTTTTTATAATCAGATATTTTTAAGCTCACGTTGAACATGCAATTGCATGTATTTTTAGAGGAAAAGAAAAGAGAAAAGGGGAGTAAAATATATAGCGTGATAGGATTTTGTTTGGCCTTTTATTTATTTATTATACTACTGGTTCTTTAAGTTCTTACTGAATTTTATTTAGTTTTTAGTAATTTAAGAGGAGAGAGGCTTGTTGGGTTTCGTTGTAGAGAGGGAAGTCAATCGTTGTCTATGATTGACAAAAAAAAATGGAATGGAAGGCCCAAACATGTGGACCGGGTTGGAAGGCCCACATACATGTGGTGGGTTAGAAAGGCCCACATGTTAGGGCGGTTTTTTAAAGCGCAAGCCCACACGGTTAAACTTCTGTTTTTGTTCTATTATATATTTTTTAAATAAAATAAAATAAAATTATAAAACACGTCAGTAAAGTCAATTATTTCTGGATGGTGAGGTAGACAGAAAGAAAGAAGAAGGGAGGATAAAGAGGACAGAGAGAGCCAGGAAGTGGCGGGAGTGGGCGTTTATTTTACGCCGTGCCGTGTTTCTGATCAGACAGAGCAAAGGTCAGCGGCTGCTGTTAATCCCTTGCTGGATTTTGGGTTGATCGAGAGGGTGGAAGCGGTGGTGTTTTTGTTTTTGCTGGATGGAGATGGCGGGTTTGTTCTTTTTTTTTTCTTATGAAAAAAACAAGTAAAATTATAAATTATTTTATTTTCGTAATTTAATAAAAATAAATCTCAACACTAAAGTCATGGGAGTTTGGTTTACGAGCTCCAATGCCGAGCGTTTACACAGGAGAAGCGAGGGTTGGGTTCGAACCATCAGAATCCAAACCATTTGATCACCAACTTTTTTATGTTTGCGGTTGTGACCAAAACCCAAAACAAATCAACTAGACTGGCGCAAGCGCACCAGCTGGTTAGGAGACGTTCTGGCGAGCTGGTGTATTTCAAAGACGGAGTTTCGTCGGGCTTGGATGATAATATTGATGATATAAATTTAAAAACATCATGTTTATTCTCGTCATACAATTTGATAATAATTGTGATTTAAAAAATTATTTTATAATAAATTTAAACTATAGCTTGAAGTATTCAAGCGTCAGTTTAATCCCACAACCTACCTTGTTTAAGATCTCTGTATTCTAAATATATATTTTTTTTATCTGTTTTCAAGAATGATTTTGAAACATAATCCAAACACCTTCCATATGATACGATTCACATTTCATCTATGATGAAGAAAAAAAACTTTACCACATCATCTATAGTAATAAACAATCTGTAACCCCGAGCATCACTCTTTATGATTATTTTTTTAAAATAACAGTGAATGATGATATTCAATCCTCACGCCTGCAATTCTGGCTTGCTACGTGACATGAGTTGCTTAAATAGGACATGATTATCACAATGATAATCAGAATCACAAGGATATGATGAATGGATGGTTGCCTTTCTTCGATTATTTCCTTTAGGACGTCCAGGTTTTTCTTTTTAGATTATTATTTCTACTACTCTGACGTTACGCCCATCCCATCCAATAAAACTGTAGCTCAAAAGGCTCCAATGGTAGCCCAAACATCTGCAACTTCAAAAGAAATATATATATATATGTCTAGAGCTTGCCAGACCCACATGTAATGTTATTTTGGAAAACATACCCCACCCCACCATTCTATTCACGCCAATTATCCACCGACTTCTCCTTCGATACCAGAATCCTTCACGATTGTGAATCCCCCGTGAATTCCCTCCAAATCCAGCCATCATTTTGCTAAGTTCCCAGGTTTCTATCTCTTTCTGATCCTCTCTTGTCCATGCTCCTCATATTGACTGTTAAAGGGAAATCAAGGTTGCGCGTGTTGCATTGCTAGCCAGATTTTTAACTCAAGATCCAATAGCCTGACACAGACACTGTGTATATATCGGGATCAAGATGGAGGTTTCCAGTTCAGCTTCTCCTAGAATGAGCTTGGATCAGCTACAGAACAAGGGATCTGAAGAGACCCATTTGCAAAATTTTGAGCTTGAATCATCTGATTTTAGTGATAGGCACAACCATCAATTCCATTCAATGAGTGCGTTGGAGATCTTGAGAGAAACAGTGAGGATTCTTCGATGCAATTCATGGTCGTTTATGACGATCGCTGCTTTTCTTATTTGCCCGGTATCTGCCATTCTTTTGTCAAATGTACTGGTTGATCAATCTATTGTCAAGAGATTGAGTGTTAGGCTTTTGTTAGTTGCAAAATCCAGTGGAATCCCATTGCGGCCTTTTATCAAACAGTCGAGTCATCGTTTTTCCGAGATGGCTGTTTCGTCTGCCATGTGTTTCCCATTGTTTATTACCTTGTCTTTGTTATCGAGAGCTGCTGTGGTTTATTCTGTAGATTGCACTTACTCGAAGAAAAATGTCGACGGTTCAAAGTTTTTGGTGATAATGAGTAAAATTTGGAGAAGGGTTGTTTATACGTATTTGTGGTCGAGTATGGTGATTGTTGGTTGCCTCACATTATTCTGTGTTTTTATTTTAGCTGCTTGCAGTGCATTTTCGGCAATTGGGTTTGGGCAAGAGTTAAATCTATATGCTGGGATGATAGCGGGGCTAGCTTTCTCCGTTGTTTTTGCAAATGCGATTATTATTTGCAATACTGCTGTTGTGGTCTGCGTGCTGGAAGATGTTTCAGGGCTGCAGGCACTGCTCCGGTCCAGAGTTTTAATTAGGGGACAGATTCAGGTGGGTCTTCTGATATTTCTTGGATCAGCAATTGGGATGGCAATGATACAAGGTTTGTTTGAGCATAGGGTGAAGACATTGAGTTATGGAGATGGGTCTTCCAGGATTTGGGAAGGTCCTCTCCTAGTTGTTATGCATTCATTTGTGGCGCTTATTGATTTGATGATGAGTGCAGTTTTCTACTATAGCTGCAGATCTTATAGTATGGAAACCTCGGATGGTGAATGCCAGTCAATTTTAGAAACAGCCACTGTTTCTGCTGAATCTGTGGGTACTCCATGATGTGATCTTGTAAAATGATTATCACTGTAGAGTTTTCTCTAGATAAGGAAGGGAGGACATGTGTGAGAAAATTATGGTCACGTTGGTACTCATTTTCTCTCTACTGCTAAAGAACTCTCAAGGGAATTTTTCACTAGCATTAGCGTGCAAAGATTTAAGTCTGGTGCTTAACTCCGATGATTATCTAGTTTATTATACAAATGTCACTGGAATGCAAAACATCACATTTTTGGTATTCTGCACGAGATGAAACAAAATCAGAGCAGGTATGTGAAGTTTGATGGGTACAGCATCTTTGTATAAAGTGATAATACTTGGAGAACCTTTGAAAATGATAGCAACCTTTTCTTTACATGTGGTGGAAATTCATTCCTATTTGCCTCTTCCTTTCTTTTTTGAGTTAATTTTTGTCCTTAGCCTATGGTGATCTCATTAATGGAAGGTCAAATTTGTTTTTAGGTATTCAATTTCACTTATCAAACTGTTAATGTTTCATCCAAAGATTTGCTACCTGTTATGGAACGTGAATTGGACTGGATATTTTGAGTTCTGTAAATCAATCTGTTCATTGTATTGGATGGAGTTTGCCAGTCATATGCTCTTTTCCTCATAAGTTTGAAATATTGAAAGTGCCTGATGGACCAAATGAAATTGATTATTCACCTGTGTCGGTTTGGGGTTGCTGTAAATTCACTGGATATTATTTTGCTCAGAATTAATTTTGATTTCTTTTGACATTTTGATACGTGTCCAAACTGCTGAGGAAGTGTATAATTTCATATATTCTCTTATCATTGTAGCATTGATGTGAGCAGTTAGTGATATATTAATTCCGTTCCCTGATTCTTTCACTTTCAAGTCCTTTTGTAGCTATTGTTACTCTTTTTGGTAGCTAGAAAATTCAGGGGAAGGATTTCGAAGTATACTTCTGAGGTTTTCTTTTATAATAATGGAATATCTTATCATCTTGAGATGCATGTTTGAAAGGAAATCATCATTTAAACAGAAAATCACCAAGTTTATGTTCTTGTCAGAAACACATCTTCAATTTGAAAGCGCCATTCTACGCAGTCATGAATAGCCTAATGGGATTCATTTATTATTCATGTAGTTTCAGTGCCTCGTTCACCATAACTTTGAGAATTGCTCTTTATGCTGTGAACATCACCAAAATTTCATCCAGCTGGAAGCAAGATGATTGAATTCAATAGGTCCCATTTCTTCTCGAATATCATTCACCATAACATTATTATTAGTATCAAAGTTATTTTATTCTTGATGAACATAATCTGTTACTCGTGCTGCATGAGGAATTTGCTGATCATGTGGTTCTTTAACTCTATATCCTCGCTTTCAACATTAAAGGAAGTTCACTTGAGTGTCACCGTCCCAAATTCTTATATTCCCTTTAGATGATTTGTTGTTGTGCCAGCTCTAAGAATCAAGTCTTTACTTCCTGGAATTTCACTGTTATTGTTGCACAATTTCACAGGTATTTCAGTGCTTGACCCTTCAGGGTCACTTTGGATGCCAATGCTTTGAGTATTCACCTTTCCTAGATTTTTCTTCCCTGAAAACTAACGAAATAAGTGAAACAGGTTGATTTCTTGCATCTAGATAGTTTATATACCAAAAGAAAGGAAAATATACAATTTAGCTGGTAGCAAACTTTGATCTTAAATGTTGTAAGCCATACCCTCAAAGATTGATTTGTTCTTGTTGAATTCAGGTTGATGCTTCTCCTTGTGCTTTTATTGAACACCACCTTTGTCATTCTTAGTTTCCTGCCAGGCTTTTAGTGACATGGAAGTCTAGCAGAGCACAGCCATCGTAGATTCTTACAATCTTCAGTTCCTTCGATGCAGCATTGCTGCATCCAATGTTTTTATCTGCTTGGGAGTTTACTGGGGAGAAAGGGATTTCTGGCTTTGGTATTTGACCTCTTTCTACTCCATGTCCCCTCTCAACTTGTGTGTTCATCGTTCCAGGATCCACCGGAAGGGTCGAGTAAATCAGATGAACAGTTGTCTGATGCTTTGATTTGCTCCTCTTTCCTGCAAAATATGAAGATTTACTAGAGCTTAGGGAAGGAAGACAATTAAAATGATTTAAGAAAGAAAGAAAGAAAATCACAATTTATACCGCAGCAGAATGGAAAACAGCAAAATGGCATCTATGAGGCCGCATAAAAAAATTAATTAGCATACTCCCTTTATATAAACGAAAAAAAGAAAGTAGATTATCCTTACAAAAATATCAGTATGATACTGATAAATAAAGCAGAAACCTACTGTGAAATCTGGTTCCGAAGAGTGTTGGATTTTGTGAAAGATTGGAATCCCTTCTCTAAGAGCTGATCAAACGCGGTTTGGTTCTAGTCCAGCAGCATGAGAAACCTTGCACGACCAGCAGACTAGCTACCCTTAAGTTGACAAAGAAGGAAAGGAAACCCCAATAAGAATAACTTCCCAAATCAGCAGCAGCAGGTATCCCTATTTCAGGTTTATATATCAGTTGTTTAAAGAAACTAGTAGGTGCTGTTCTTGGATTGGATTGAAAAAACTTTGTAACCTCTGCTTTCCTGCTGCAGCTGTGGTTAGGGGCAAGTATTTTTTTTTTTTTTTCTGAAAAAAAAGAACTTGAATTATTGAAATCAACTGGGGTAAGGAATTTCTAAGAATATTTCTGGAATTACCCACCAAATATATATATCAAGCAATTTGCACGCTAAGTGATGTGGTTGATCATCGGCAAAGATGTTTAAAATTAACCGTTCATCGTTAACCCGAATAATCCGTCTGGTCGGAAGTGATTCGGGTAAATAAATAAAATCTTCTGGTATCCCGAATACCCGACTCGAAAATATCATGCTCTTGCCCGTTGGCGCTCTTAATGCCACCCGCGTAAACCCTTAAAAAACGTGAGTAATTTCAACGTTCGCAGCCGTGCTTTTTAAAACACTAGTATATTTCTTATGTTCTCCGCTTACCCAACTGATCGATCAACTATTTTCTATTTGATAGTATTGTTAATCACTAACAGCCCATTCTATTTCTTCTCTCTCTTCTTTACCTTTTATTTTCCAGGAACATGGGTGCTTGATCGCGCGTTTATTAGAGTTAGTGCAGCCAGACTGTTGATCGCGCGTTTATTAGAGTTAGTGCAGTTAGAATGTTCGTCAAAATGTCTTAATGAAAAGTTATCTTTGTTTCCAATTTTATTGAAATACAGAAGTGCGGTGAGATTTTTTGCTAATCAAATTAATACCCCGGTCCTCTTTTTGATTGGAATTGTGAATGATGCTGCTGGTTTTATGTGCAAGTTTATATAAGAAGAGTGACTTCTTTCGTAGGTCATTTAATAAGTTTGGCTATCTTTTGTAACAGGGATAATGATGGATAGCTACATACAGGAAAAAAAAATCATAAACTTGAGAAATTTGTTGATGGCCATTTGAATTGTTCGCTCTATTACTGAATGCTATATGTTATGTATGCTGCTGCTTTTGTTTTTTATACTACCAATTGCCTCTTTGTACCATTTTAGCAACTGTGAACCAAAATGATAACAATTCTTCTTAAATTTTTGTCTTGTCTAGTTGCTTTGCAATCTCAGAAATAGTTTCTGCTACTGCTATTAATTAAAATATCAAAGCTTACGACTTTCTAAGTGAAGAAAGAACGCGAAAAGAAGCTTAAAAAAGTTGATTATATCTAACATCAAATGCTTAGGACGTTGCTTCTTTGATTTGCTGGATCGAGAGTTGACAAGTAGAAAGAGAATTATCATCAATGCCATGTTGAATGCTTTTTGAGTGTTTTTCATGCTGTTATTTTGCAGGGACAAGGTTTTTGAGCAACAAAAGATTCTGTATCCTTTTCTTTTTATTATTGTTTGTTTGGAGATTAAATAGTGGGTAGTCAGTACCCTATCCTTCCTTTTCTTATAACCAAAATTTCCTTGTGCATTTAAAGGAGGCCATTGGGCATTGAGTGTCTTTTAACTGATTCACAACTCAATTAGAACGATGGCCAACCTTGGCTCCGAATTGTACATGCAAGCTGATGTGTGTAAGTGCTTGTTGCCTTGAGTATTCTAGTACCTTCCAGTAGCTGTATCGATCTGTTCCTTCTCTGAACTCCATGTATTATTTACATATCAGGTCAGATACCCAGCGCATGTTTGTGGATTTTGGACTTGGATTCCATGTGGAGTTTACCTGGTCTGAAGCTTTGAACTTCATAGCGCTAAGGGAGGAAAAGAGAGCAAGGTATGCACTTTCTCTTTGGTGAATCAAAGCTCTGTTTAATGTTTTTTCCCCTAGATACAGGTTGCAAGGATAGAAACTTAGGGGGCATTTGTATTTGCATAAAATTTTTTATAGGAAAATGGTCAACGTACAATACTTTAAAGACGATCTAGAAACTTAGAAAATCATTTTAGCTCAAAAAGTCTAAAATATTTCATGAACTCAAGATTCCTTACTACCACCATCATCCAACTATTTCAAACGCCACCCCATCAATGGCATCCCAGAACACCACCGTCATGATTTGACCACCCCCACCACCTTACAGGCATCATCATTCCGCCACAACTTTGTCACCATCTTCCTGCCAAGATTCCATTACCATCAAATATTTCATAGATGTAAAAATATTTTATGTAAAACAAACACCCCTAAATAACAAGACACCTTGCTGTGGTAGGGCTGAGAAGATATTATAGCCATGTGCTATCTAGAATTAGTTATTTTTATGACGAACCTCATTTGTCATTACATATTCAGTCCATAGGGCTACCCAAAAAAAAAGCTTCTTGTACAAGCTCTCTGGATTCCATTACGATAACTAAGAGATAACATGGATTAAATCCAGTGTTAGTAGCATATATTGAGACCTCAAAGTGCCTCCGAAGCATAAGTTGATGGTGCTTGCCAGGTTATTCTTCTCTTTGAACATTTTGCTTGGCCACGGCTACAACTTATTGGCATAAATTATGATGACCCCTTAGGCGGGGATGCTGGAACAGGGCTATGTTTCATTGTGATCTAATCATGCAAGATCAATAATGGAATGAGACTATCAGATCTTAAAAGCTCTTGCATAATACGGAAGGGGATGGCAACAGGTTCAGCAATTACACGAACTGCTCTGGCATCTTCCCTTCACCTCCTTGTCGGCGCGTCTGTGTCTCAGTATCATCACTTATTCTATTTTCAAGTAGCGGGAATATTTAGGGTGTTCTGTATTCACTCTCTATGGGAAGTGTGTTCTGTCCAAACCTCAATGATTCCCTGAATTGCATTCTGCAGACAAGTACACATGCCTAATCGCAGGAGTTAAAGCCAGGATCAACTTGGTAAGGATGTTGTTGTGATGGTTCATTTTGCTCATTGTTCTTTGTTGGTTAAGAAAAAAAAATCCACTCCACTTTCTCTTAAAACATCTTAATGCCTCTAGGAACTACTTTCAGTCGGTCTTTTTTTCATTATTTTTTTTATTAACATGATATTCAGATCGGTTCTTATGTACTTCAATTAATTTTAGGAATTCTAAAATTAACAATCATACAAGTATTGAATAATCATTATATTAGCAACTACATTATTTTATAAAATATTATAATAAGCCTTTTAGTCTCAATTTTGATACTTTTCATCTTTTTTATTAACATGATATTTTGCCTTCAACTAATCAAACATTAACTTTTTCATCTTTATTAAGCAGACAAGTTGCTGTCCCTTTGTTGACTTGTGAACCAAGGTGGGGGCATAAACGTTACATTAACTATACAATTGAAATGACTTGTGAAGCGAGGGCTTTTCTTGGGGTGTGAGTTTTAACCATACGTGTCCATGCTGGAAGCACGTGATGATATGTTTTCTAGCATTTCTTGATAATGTTTTGGGGTTTGAGAACTAATTATATCATTGGTTGCATTCAGGTTTGTGAGGGGATTCGGGAGTTACTGCAGTGCCGGCAGATAAATCTTTACCAGAGCGTGTTTTTTAATATTGACGATTCCAAACTGTACGGCCCACCACTTTCCCATCTTCCATAATTTTCAGAGGATGATTGGAAAGTGATGTCCAAGAAAGTGAAGAACAAGATTCGTATTCAGAGGATGAGTTTGACCTCGACGCTTCTCCCTCTTATTTTTCACTTCTGCAAGTTGTCCATTCTCTAGTGCTGCTGATTTGACTTTTATCTGACAACATTTATTTACCAGCAGGAATATATAATTCATTATTATTTTCACTGTTACCTCCATCATCTTCATGGTCATTATTGTTATCAAAATATCATTTTTTTTAATATATGATGAAGACAATATAATAAAATTTAATTTTAGAAAAACATTTTAATACTCATGGGTCTGGGTTTTAAAATATTGTTTAAGAAAAACATTTTTAGCAAAGCAAAACCTGTAAACTTGCCAGCACCCTAAATTAAAAAACACATCTTTTTTCTCACATATAATGTCATAAACTTAGCTAGTTAATGTCATAGATTCAATTTCTTATTACAAGTCTAATACAAATGTTTTTAGATTGATGCCACCTGAACAGGGTTTGTTTGTTAGGTTAGAGAGCAGTGAGAGAAAAGATGCCTCAACCTGAAAAGAAGCAACCCTGGGATTGGACAGCACGTTAGAGATGAATCCCTTCGTGGCCATCACCAGACAGCCGATGCCGACCGTTTATCTCATGCATGGGGCATCGTTCGGTTCAGGGATGATTCAGCCCGTCAGCTCACTCACAGTGCGGCACAGTGTAAAGAAACAAGCGCATCGCTATCGTTTTAAGAACTTTGATTGGACTGAACTGACGGGATGGGACCAATAAGTGCAAGAAAATAACATCCTGCTGTTTTCACTACTGTTTGTATTATTAATACTCTCTCCGGCCGGCAGTGGCCGTGCATGTGATTTAACCGGCCATTGTATGTGTGTCTTGTGCTTGTGCTGCAGCAGAGCTGAATTCGAGGTTTTTCTATCGCCGACAAAAGGAATCAATCCAAGGCTGCTACTTCAGTGATACCAAGGACATGCTCTTCTTTTCCTTTTCTTTTATCGATATATGAGTATGACAACTCTTTATTTTCTCCAGCAAATCATATGGTGCAGGCGGTCTCACCATCCTTATCAGGCCAGCTTCAGGAGTTCTGCTTAATGTATACAGGATTCTCACCCCCAAGGATTATGGTTTATTAATCATAATAAAGTCCCGCAATTATCTTACTTTTACCTATATTCTCGAGAGAGAGAGAGAGAGAGAGAGAGAGAAGCATGCTATATACTGTATTATAAAAATTATTGCAATATTTTACCAGTGCTTGAGCAGTTGTGTGTGTGTACGAGATCAGGATATTGATGGCAAACACTGTTTATTTAGCTTCACGAGGACGAGAAACTTGCAGCTGTTGAACTATATTTATCAAATAATGAAAGAGCTACTATAAATGAACTGTTACAGTTCAGCTGATGATATATCATACAGTTCTTTTCGTGTAACTTTTTCACACCATTTCATCCATGAAAGGGTATTCTAGTCAAAGAGCTAGATTTTAAGACATGTACAGCAAGTTTCGAGTTCGAATTAAAACCTGTATTTTTTATAAAAGTCTGGAACAATTGGAGTTTTATTCGCTCATCTGAATTCACAAAATATATTTTCTGAGAAGTGGAATTTCATCGAATAAAAAAAAAAAGTATTCTGCAATTCCATACCATGTCTTGGAATTAAGAAGAAGAAGAAGAAGAAGAAGAAGTGAATTGAAATCCAGGTTTCGTATGTATCACTTGTAAATATTCTCGAATTGAATGGTTTTGTGGGAAGATGACATCTTAGCAATTCAAACAAAATTCGAGACTAGACCGGTTGATGAATTCTCAGAATCCCATTTTTTTCAGCTGTTTTTTTCTTCGTATTTATCAATGAAATATTTCAAACTAACACATGCTGCGCAATAAAAATGAGCCCATTTTGAATTCATTTTGATATTTTGTATTTTAATATTCTCTTTTAAATCTCTGCAAATTGTATTGGAACAAAATGGAGGAAAGGGAGCGGAAGGATGTAGAAGAAAAAAAGAAATTGTGATGTTTGAATTTGAGTCAGAATATATAATTTTTATAAAAATTTAAAATAATTAGAATTTTACTATTTGAAACAGTAAAAAAGAAAGAGGAAAACCTTGTTGCGGAATAAAATTACTATCACCAGCATATAATTTGAGAAAAAAAATGTTTTTTCAAAGATAGAATTGCAAATTTATAAGCTGTATTTGCTTCCAGAAAACAGTTTCTTAGTTTCCATCTCTAACTTTTTTATTTATCACAAAAATGTTTCTCCATAAAAATAAAAAAAACTTATTTATTACTTTATATTTTTTTAAATAGAAAACTAAAAACTTATTCAGTGTATCTTAAAAATAATAAAAGAAATGAACCCAAGCATGCCCCTTATTTTATAAATATTATATAAATATATAATTTAATTTTTTTTAAGGGAAATATATAATAAAAAAATATGAGGTTCAAAAAAACAATTTTTGTTTTTAATCAGTAAACATATTTAAAAAAAATATTTGGAAGGCTTTTTTTTTTTAAAATAGAAAAATTTCTACACGTTGACAAAACTCTCTCCGGTCACTTTCCCTCGTCACAAAACTCAAAAAATATTTTTTTTTTTTTTTAAAATATGTTTTATTTTCTCTTACTCTCCTCATTTTCATTTCCTGGCTCAAAAAGAAATGTTGGAATGATAAATTTAAAAGCTTAGATGATCACGGAACAAGGCTTTCGCCTGATATATAAAAATATATATATATATATATATATATATATATATATATATATATATATATATATATATATAATTGATTAGAGTTTGAGGTAAATATTTGTAATTTAAAAAAATATAAATTAATATATATTTTTTTAATATACTGATATTAAATAAATAATAAAGTTAAAAAAATCAATTCAAAAATTTTCCATACAGTAAATTATTAAAAAAAAAACATTTGATATCACAATCGCAAATACCAAATATTTCGAGGGCGGTCAAGATTTTTTTCTGCTGAGAACGACGGGAAATATCAGGCTCAACTGAAAGAAAGAAAGAAAGAAAACGAAAACAAAAGAGGCACGTGTCAGACTTTGCGTGGGACCATGCATAGCTGATCCCGTAGTGGGGCTAGCCTTTTGCTGAGTTCTGTTATGCGGGGCGTGCAGTCACCCTCCCAAGAGTAGACTCTCTGATGAAAAACAGACGATATTGAATAGATCAATGGCTGGCTGGCTGGTGCATCATTAGATATTGTTTGTTTGTTTTTACAGTGAGAGACAGAGCCGACGAGACAAAAGGGAAACTCGAAAGACAAGACTCCACTGTCTTTACTTCATGACCCGTATTTTTCTTTCCTTTTTTACTGTCTCTTGAGCTTCGTATTGTCCCATTCAACCGGGTCTGGGCTGGCTAATCCTGTCTGTCAAACAAGCAGGTTGGTTTTCATGGACCATCACTTCTCTTTCCGGGTCCTACAACTGTCTTTTCCCCGGTGCTTGTTTCTTTTAATTTCTCTGGCGCATAACATAAAAGCTTTACGGGCTGCCTGTCCTTTTTCTTTCTCTGGGCTCCTGATTAGGTGATCATCGTCTCGCGTTTCCTGAAATCTCTTAACCACTTCCATCCATCCATCCAGATGTAGTAAGTAGTTATCTTAACGAATATAATCTGCCAATTTAATCAACCTAGATGGTATCACAAGGAAAGAGTCTTGCTTCTTCGCGGCAAATATGTAAGAAAAAAGAAGAATAGCGCTGTTTGTGCAAAGTTTCTGCCTTTCAGACAACTTCCTGCCAAACAAGAGTACGCGCCATACTTCATCGACAAAGAAATGCACAGCTTTTGGTTTTTTTTTGTTTTTTTTATTTGCGTGAATGCTGGGCCAGTTACAGGTTTTACAATTAACAATAACCATATGAGACCACAACTTTTGGTTTCTTGATTTGCTGAGAGGAGGTTGTTCGTGACATCATGCAAGTTCTAAGCGTTGGCATCTAGCTGGCTCAAGTGATAACTGGGCTGTGCTACATTTGAAACTAGGTACGGATTGTATTTATGCGAGTCATTAATTGAAGAAATAGACAAAAATCAGCAGTAGAACATTAGCTTCTTTACATTTTCACTGAGCTTCGGTAGAGGAGCTGCCTTTGGTGGGGCTGCTCTTGAGACTGTAGAGGCATGCCTCATGGAAGCCATGCATTCTGATCGCTCAAGGTAAAGCCTGCCTCTATATGCAGCCAAGTGAGCATAGTAAGCTGGAGGCACCAAAGAAACTGGCTTGGTGCACCTTACAAATGTGTAGCACAGATTGTAAACCAACTTCTGTAGTTCATCAGAAGTGAATTGGTTCTCATCCCACAGGACATGGTAATGTGTTGGCCTGCTTGTACCTTTAACCCCCCAATGGCTGCATAGATAGAAATCGAATTCCCTTGGATGTGTAATCACAGTGTCCACAACAGTCCCAGGGGATATATTTTCATCAGAAAACTGGTTCTGAGCTGAAGATGGATCAGTTTCACTCGGAAATAACCTCGTGTGATGTCTCTTCTGGACTACCGCAAAAGTAATGGGAGGTCTATAACCAGGGAATCTAGAACAAGCTTCTCTAATGGCTTGCAACTCCTCTTTAAGGACCTTATAAAACTGGGTTTCGCTTACTCCGTCCCTGAAGAATATAATTCTTTTGGGAAGCACATTCAATTCCTGGTAAAAGTCGTCTAGTAATTCTTTTACCATTTCACCAAGGTCCTGGATGATTTCTTGTCGATGTGTTTGCGACCTCATTCTTGAGACATACTTGTTTGCTGCAGGCCAGTTCATGCTACCAACCACAGCAGCAACAGATGGACTAATATCGTCGAGTGGGTGAGGATGAGTCACATCAGCTCCCATGAAGATCACAGGTTCATTGGAATGAAGAAGGCGTGGAATCTGAGAGGGCAACGAATTATACAAAGCAACTGTGCACCCACCAACTTTGGCATTCATCTTGAGAGCCAAATTAGCCAGAAATTGTGAGCTCAACTTGCCAAGATTTGAATACAAGCAACATTGGGTGAGGACACCAACACTCGTCTCTGCTATTCGCTTCAAATCTGCGTACCCTTTGTGTTTCTTCTCCATTACGCATATAAGCAGCTGGAGATTGTTTGATGCAGCGCTGTGGATCTTCTTAAGTTTTGATTCCAGAAGGGACACGTTATTTAGCACCTGAGTTGGCTCATATTGAGGTTTAATCATTGTGTTCTTGTTAAGGAAGATGCCTAATTGTTCACACCTTTGAGATAGCTGGTTTATGAATTTTGGAATGTTGGATTTCTGATCAAGGGTGCCTCCAAAACTTATTAGTGCCCACCTTTGGATTCTAGTTCCTTCAAAGACATGGCTATCCAGCAGGTTCCACTGGCAATCATGGCGAGAAGGAATGAGATCTCTTACATGGCCACCATCACCAAGTCTCAGTTTTGGAGGCTGAAGAATCCTGCCGCTCAATCGTGTCATTTCTCTTGAAATATGGAGTTTGAATTCTCTTCCCTGGCTGCCACTGTTAAGAAAAAGGTTTACAAAGTTAGAAACAAATGAGAGAGGAGTCTTTAAATAAATAAATAAATACTGAGTGAAAATATTAGTTTAAATGAACTTTCAAGAGAACTCAAGAAAAACTTTCGCTGGAGCATTCTTTTAGCACTTTTGGAATCACCTTGTTGGGCCAACAGATCCTCGCATGACTCCGTCTATGATGGCTTTTCGTTCTTTTGGTCGTTGGCAGCCCAACTTAAGTATCCTTGCAGTCTGATCATCAGATAGCTTCCCGAGAAACTTCTGGCCTTCACAAATCATACAGAGTTCCATAGGAAGATAACATGGTTTGCTCCTACTAATCTGCAAGCACGGCAAGTTTCTGAATTGTATATCGTAATTGTAGTGATCCTTGAAGTAATTCAGCAACCTCAGATTTTTTCCATCCCTGTCAGCAAACCAAAGATTTTCTGTAGCTTCCTCAGTTAGGCCATAAACCCGATATCTCTGAACAGTTTCCCTGTGGCAAACAAAGATCCTGATGTTCTTTAAGGCCTTCTCCACTTCTTTCCTTTCTTCACCAACCAAACTTCTTGTTTTCCTTTGAGGAAGGTCCCGAAGAAATTCAAGACGCTTTTGCAGGTAGAAAATTACTCCAATACTTTCATGAAAAGCAGTCACAGAGAAATCCACATTGAGAGCTAGCCCTTGTTGAGTTGGCCTAAGACTTTGAAAGAACCCTCTTAATGCAACCGCTCCACCTCCAATTTCTTTAGTTCCTCCCATTGAACTAGAGTACAGTGATCTTCCCACAGGTATACATCTCTCCATTGGACTCTCTCTCAAAACAATATCCAAAGCATGCAGATAATCCTGAGGCAGAGGGATCCAATCATCGCCTTCCTTGCTCAAGTAGCGACTCAATTCCTTTCCATCCAACTTCGAAACAAGCTTGATATTTATTCGAAATATTTTGAGCTGTTGATGCTTCTCTTGCAAGAAATTGATTTCTCCAAAAGGCAGTGATGGCTTACTAGCTGGGATTGGGAGGCTAACATAGAACTCAAGCCTATCCTGTTGGAATTCAACAGGACTGTAAAGACTTTGTCGACCATCGTAGGCCGGAAGAGCTCCAGAGAGCAGGGCTGAATTTTCCTTCACCAGTTTTTGCTTGATCATCCGGGCAACTTCCCTGGAAGGATTAGGAGAGATTTCCACGTTGTAATGGAAAATTCGCTGCGAGGAGTCGAATTGAACAAGGAAATGGTTGGCAAGAAGAGTAATAACTGACCCTTCTACACCACCAGAATCCGGTCTCCTTGCAACCACTAGTGATTGTGTGGTGGCACTCGTGACTTTCCTTCCACCACCTCCTCTAAGAGGCCGATTCTTCTGTTGTTGAAGCCCCTCGAAAGCTGTTCACACATGGTGAAAACCACCCGTAAGTCGATGGAACTAAATTCAACCACTTGGGTATGGTTTGGTCTCATACTAGATCATCTAGAAATGGTTAAAAAGATCTAGAGCTACAATAAAATCAAGAACATTATAGCATTTGAGTCCTATTTATTTTAAGTAATAGAGAAAATCTGTTTGTCAATTAGATTATCTATCTTCATTATTCTCCTTTTGTAAGTAACTAGACTCTCCTCATCGCTGATGACTCTATACTACTTTATTGTACCCAAAGAGATTAAAATGAAAGGGCTGTCATAATTCTATAACCTGGTAGTATAAAAGCTCAGAGCAAAAGAACACAAGTATTTCTCAAGAGTCCTTGGAAAGAAACAATAAATATAAACTTCCAAAGGACATACATGTATATTATGGTTATACTGGTATCACAAGAAGAAC
Source organism: Salix purpurea (assembly GCA_027405865.1). Classification (NCBI taxonomy): domain Eukaryota; kingdom Viridiplantae; phylum Streptophyta; class Magnoliopsida; order Malpighiales; family Salicaceae; genus Salix; species Salix purpurea. Next base: position 5,279,459 of record JAOWLH010000012.1, on the reverse strand, counting down.
AAAAAATAACAGAAAAAAAATTACGAAACAGAAGGTGGTTTCAGATTTGCAATGTTACCTGGTGAAGCTGTAACAGCTGGGCCTCTGGTCTCAGAGGAGGTAGGAGGAGGAGGGGGGTTATTTAGCTTGCATAAAGGTTTCTGCAACTGGGTTTTCGATATAGAGCTATGGTTTTGAGGGAGAGGTGGAGTTAGAGCAAGCTGGAGAGGTATGGGTGGAGGTAGAGGAAGAAGTGCTGGGTAGTAACCCGGGTAGTACTGGTTTTGGTTAAAGAAACCAAATTGATTTGAGTATTGCAGGAGCTGGTGCTGATAGTGATAGTGATATTGATACTGATACTGGTGATAATGATGCTTGTGGGTGTTGGCCCTTCCTCTGAAAGTCTTAGTCGTGGTGGTGCATTTCTTGTTACCACTGGACTCTTCCGTCTCTTCCATGGCTTGTTTGTGACAGAGCGAAACAAAACACGGTGAGAAAAAAAGACTTTGCTTCGCTTCTCATGAGAATCAAAAGGAAAGTGAAGACATGGCTCCGTTCGTAGATATCAATGCTAAAGTGTCTCGGAAGGAGCTGCAGTAATGGCAGAGCGAGAGAGGGGAGTTTGGGTTTTAGCTGCTGAGGTTCTTCGTGTCTGGTAATGAAGAGGGGTTTAATTAATGTTGCTGAAGTGGTGAAGATCAAAGAAGGGTGTCTGGGCTGGCTTTAAGGAAAGTTAGAAGGGCCCCACTCATAAAATGGGTAAGGATGTTTTGTAGTTATTGCAATCTGTGTGTGTACAAAGCATATCTTAAGACTAGCAGGGCTACTGATATTCTACCCTTTATGATGCATTGACTAGCAATCACTCTTTTTCCAGAAAACTTTCCTCCCCTGTTTTTTATTTTTTTTACCCTCTTCTTTCCTGATTCTGATTTGAAGTCAAATGGGGTGAGGAAAAGCATAGATTTTATGAGGAGGAAATAATTGTCAGCTGATAGCTATTGGACTTTCATGTACTTTATATTTTACAATTCACTCCTTTCTTTTTTTTCCTTATTTTTAGGATTACTGCTGAGTATTCTAGCATCATCTTGCTAATCATCCTCATCCACTTACATTAGATGAAATAATTCAGACTGGATTGTGGCCATGTCTCATCTGCTGGGACCACCCTGCGGACCAAAAAGTGACAGAAGAAGCATAGCCAAACCGAGCTGCCAAGTTTACTTGCTGGCTAGCGGTGTGTGCCTGCTGCCTACAAGTAAAGGCCTTGTGCAAATTCAAGAAATCCCAATTCCAGGATCTAATTCTTGAAAAAGGATGTGTATATCTACCGACAATCCTCATTACACAACCAAACTAGAGTTGATTTTTCTTCTTGAATGATGCGTGGATCCACCAACAATGCTTTTATGGATTCTTTTGCAAAAGCTGCCTGAGATGAGCCCCCATGATTCTAATATCCTTTGACACCGGCGGGCTAATTATGAATGAGAGAATGTTCGATTCTTCCCTCCCCTCTCTTTCCGCGGTGGTGAGCATGCATGCATGATGCATTGGCGTGTGAAATCACTCATCCCCCATCTAATGGTGTTTTTGACACCCTGTTTCAAAAAATAAAAATGAAAAAAAATAAAAAAAAAAATTATTTTTATTTTTCATTTTAAATTAAAAAAATTAAATGTTTTTAAATCATTTTCATATGTTAATATCAAAATGATTTTTAAAAAATAATAAAATATCATTTTGATACATTTTTAAACAAAAATCACTTTAAAAAACAACTACAACCACAACAGGTGTGGGAAATCACTCACCCCCTACCAATAGGTGTTTGACACTGTATTTCAAAAACGGTTTTGAAAAAAAAAAACAAATTTTGTTTTCCCCTTAAAATTAAAAAAATTAGAGTGTTTTTAGATCATTTTCACGTGCTAATATCAGAAATTATTTTTTATTTTTTTGAAGTGTTTTTTATAAAAAAAAAAAATCATTTTGATGCATTTCTGAATGAAAATCACTTTAAAAAACAAATGCAACCATAATAGACGTGTGGGAAATCACTCATCTCCTACTAATGGGTGTTTAACACTACATTTCAAAAACACTTTTGAAAAAAATTGAAAATTTTTATTTTTATTTTTCATTTTAAATTAAAAAAATTAAATATCTTTATATTATTTTATGTGCTGATATAAAAAATATATTTTTTAAAAAAAATATTTCAATACATTTTTAAATAAAAATTATTTTAAAAAGCAATCACTACATTTGCAAACAAACACCTATTCACCTACACGACACCATAAACAAAAGCTAATTCTATCAGACGGTGAAGATGAGTATCACCGAAACTAAACTCGAATACAAAATACCGATCCAACGCCGTGTTTTGTTTTTTTGTAGCCATGATTTGCTCGCATAGTATTTTTTTTTTCTTACCCTCGGTCTTCCCTTTGCCTAAACTTTTGTTAACAAGATTAATGATGGTGGGGATGAGATCGGGGGCCATTCATGCACTTGGGAAGGTGGGTCTTCCCTATTTTTTTTAAGGATAAACATTGTTGGAATGTGGTGATGGGACAATATCATTAGTGTGGAGCCTAGGATAATTCAAACCATATTTTTTATATATATAAATTTGGACCACATTGTGCCCACTAGTGTATAGTCTACTGCTCTATTTTATATGAATCCTTCATTCAAGATATTGACAAAAACAGAAGATTGGTCAAACAATCACAGTTTCCAAATTACAATAAGTCAGACATGCGGCGCCATGATATTCCTTGCTCGGCCTTCAAACTACCTGTCAAGAGGAAAGAAATTTTACTCACCCCATTAACTTTGATTTGGGAGTTTGTAATTATCTTCATTGAAATAGACTCCAACAGAAAGAAGAAGAAAAATCCCAAGCATTTCTATCACTGCTCTGGCCATAAAAGTTGTGATGATGGGTTTTTTAAAAATCTTGAATTGCTTTCATATCTTCATTTTCTATTATTGAGCTGCATGGAAAAGACTAATTGTGATTGGTTGTATTTCCCAAAAAAGATGTTCTTACCAAGATGATTTCATTTTTTCAAACTCTTGTTGATATAACTCCATCCTTTTCCTCTAGGCATCATGCCTGCACACCAGTGATTAATGATTCCTAGTCTATCATATTAGCGCCATAAATACTTTTTTTTGTTTGACCGTTATATAAGATTAAAGAAAGTGTGCAGGTCTCAATCAGGGGGCTATATATGGGGAGGATAGGCCTCCTAGGAAGGAGACAAATAAAGAGAGATGGGCATGTAAACCCAACAATATAAATGACTCCACATGGTATAGAAGAACCGATGATGTAAGCTTCGGTAGGTAACACATGGCTCGGACCATTATCAATGCCAAAAGCTCAGGGGTAGGAGATGATAAGAGGCAGGCAAGAGAAGCTTCGGATTTTGATTCGGGGACCCGAACATAAAAGCAGGACACGATGTATTCTATCATGCAAATTAAAGCGTAGATCATCACCACTTAGGTCGGATAGCAGCACCAGTTTTTCCATCCCCTGCTTCGTTTTTTCATCCTCTGCTTCGTTCTGCAGAGACAACTTTTTACTAGATGAAAAGCATTGCGAAGGGACATTTCTATGTTATTTGTTAGATTTATCTGCCAAAAGAGCAGTTCTCCCTCTTTGCATACGGCCCAAAGCTCCTAGATTCAACCCCGGATTTCGATAAATCTCGGAGAAAATAGAGAGAGTAATGATTTTATACGTAAAAATATGGAAATATAATTTTATGCAGGTACATGTACCCACCAAATCAATCACTTAGCAGGAAAGGACACCCCACATGGGCGGCAAGCAGTGTTGCCTTGAGAGGGACCCCCAAATAAAATAAATAAAATAAGCAAATTAGTCCCTGGGTTACTGTGTTTCATTTTGATCCTTTTAGAATTACTTTTTGTCTCAAGAGTTCTATAATATTCTAACCACTCACACCAAGACATGTATTCATGCACTGCTCACCCACGATGACCATCCGACCAACCAATGGTCTTCTTCCTTACAAGAAGGCTTTATCTCCTAAAAGGCTAAAAGTCACTCCATAAGGGATCGTCCATGGCATAGAATGAGATACTCTGCCAGTGTTTGACTTTGATATTCGAAAGAAATGCATACCGTACGTGACGCCAACCGTCCTATTAGATGGATGTTTTACAATACATTTTAAAGCATTTTAAAAAGAAATTTAAAAAAAAATGATTTTTTTAAATTAATTTTTTTAAATTATTTTCATTTACTGGTATAAAAATATTTTTTGAAAAAATAAAAAAATATCATTTTAATATATTTTTAAACAAAAAATACTTTAAAAAATAATCTAATTATGCTCTTTAAACAGTGACTCATACCTCAGTATTCTACCACTAGAAGCCTTTGCCACATGTATTACTGTAAAACAAAAACGCACACAAATATACAAGGCTGATATTTTTAACTGGAAAATTCATGTCGTACAAGCTAGTACCATTCATTTTATAGTTCAAGTTCTTTACAATTCTGTTGACACCCATTGTTTCCATCTACTGTGGAAAAGTACTTTGTTCAATAATGGTGTGAATTGAACTACAAGTACAGTGTTAGAGTGAAAAATAATCTCATACGGTTGGTGAATATACTTAGTACTTAATCAACTAGTTACATGCATGTTGCATTAATTTTATGTATTTATATAAAATATATCTATTGTTCATAAGGATTTTTTTATATTTAATATTTAATTAATGAATCTAGAATGAAGATAAAATTACTTAGAATAAAAAAATGTTTTGCACTAAAATTATGAAGTTGCTATTGTCATAATTTTTTATTGCATCAAATCATTATTTCCAAGTATTCCCGGTCAGTGTTACATTAAAACAAAACATTAATTAAAATTATTGAGATCTATGCATATTATATTTTTTTTATATAAAAAAACAAATAATATGAGGAATATTTGAAACTAATATACAAATATTTATCAGATGACATGTACATTAAAATTACCCAAGAATCCTATATAAAGAGATCATTAATGTTTATAAAAAGATTCATATGTTAGTTGTGTAAATGATTTTTAAACTTGAGATCACTAAATTATCTTATAGATCCTGACTACATGTTGTCCTAATAAAAAAATAACAAACAAGTATATATTAGGTATAGTATGAACTACATGAAGTTATTTGAATAATTATGAGAAGATTCATTACCCTAGATGAATTATATTATTTTTAATATGTTATAAAATTGTATTGAATGTGGAATTTTAGCCAATTTAAAATGAGATTTGAAAATAATTTCATAATCTTATTCAAATAATTAATTGTAATAATATTGATAACTAACATGATTTAACAAATCATACATATTTCAAATACATGTTAAATTATTTGATTATTTAATAATATGTTATTTGATATCATGATTAATTCCTCAACTTATTAAGGTACCTCATATGTTACATATATAAGAATAATTAGTCAGATATTAAAAATAAAATAACTGATTAGGTGTGATTTGATCGGGAGTATATTTTAAAAACTAAGGACTAAAATATGATTATTACAAGGTATTAAAATTCAAGATCTAGAAACAATCAAGTAAAGACTTGATGAAATAGATTTTTAAAATTAACTTAAAATAATATATGTGATATTATTTAAAAGGTATTTATAGAACTTTTTAGGTTTTCTTATAAATATGATACCATGTTGTTTGTTTTCTTAGAAGAGTAAAGTATATATCATACAAAAACACTTAAACACACATAAAAAAAAAATAGCACTCAAAGGTATAACAATCCCTTTTCTAAAAGTACCATTAAAGACTAAACTTTTAAATGACTTGAGATTTGTAACATCCAAACTTTGAAATAAATAATTAAAACTAAAAAGAACACTAGATCTGAGGTAAGCCAACATTTACATGCACTGAAAAACAAACTAGGAACAACTGTTTAAACATAAACATATTTCAGAGTGCTTATTGACAAGTGGCAAGCAAAATGTACAGGAGGGGAGTAGGATAAATAAAACACTCAAATATGTAGATGAAAATAGCCGTTTGAGACAAGTACTTAGGATGCCTATGCAAGAACATTGAAACGCACAAATACAAGCACGTGCAGACTAGCATGAACAACGCACGTGCATAGAGCATGGTTTTCAAGGACACTCTCTACTGCCCTTGAAATGAAAAGATAAATCAAACATAACAAGATGAAAAGGTAGTTGACAACAGAAACCACCATTACTATTCAGTTCAAGAGCCAATACAACGTAAACACAATGATCATACCTCACATTCAAACTTCAGCAGATGATATAAGCGGCCTGTTAAGGCTGTCACTGTTTGCAGAGTACTGAACCGGCATTAGAGCTGGGTCCTGATAGGCGGTGACCAATTTATCAAGAAATCCAGACATTGCAGCATCATTTTGATCTTCCTTGTCCTTCTTTATCAATACCTGAAAACACTTATCCAGGTCAAATCTTGGGTGGAAGCAGCAGAAATCATGAGCACAGTTGGGAAAAGGGGATAAAAAGATGAAAGCATAAGAATTAAAATACCCTTAGGCCTGGTGTATTGGAATATCAACATACCTCAGCAGGATAAGCGTTAAAAATTGGAAGGAAGCGTTTCCGGCAGTACTCATTAAACAGAAGCGTGAGAATTGGAAGAGGAACAACCAAGGTTGATGCAAGAGAGAGCTTCTTCAGAGTAAAAATCCCCACTGCAATTGCATGCATTAATACCAGAGAAAATATCACCGCATTGTGTACGATAGGCCAAAATTTCCCCGCAGTTTCATACTTGGGAACATATACATTTATGAACTGCATCATAAACTTGCAGAGTGTCAAATTTATTCCAACTTGTAAAATCTAGCACTAACATAAAAATCTTTAGAGATGAGCAATGCAGAAATACAAACTGTGAAAAAGCGTGGCCCCTTCCCAACTTGAAAATCAACAGCCCGGTAAATAACGTGAAGCAAGCACGAAAGAATTAGATTTATGTGTTTTATTTAAATTCTACGATGAAAGGGTATTTTAGTATTTTGCAAGTTAACTGCAAATTTTATCTCTATCTATATAGAATTGTTTATAGATTGGTGAAGTGAATGACATCAATTTTTGTTTGAAAATTGAAACACGTGGCTTTTTTAGCTGGGTAAAAGAGCTTCCAAAAGCATGAAAAAAGAAAGCAGCTGGTGTGCTTGCATCATGCTGACATCGTCGCTGATAGGAATCACTATAAGAGGGGAACCACGTGTCATTTCTGTTGGGGGTTTTGTTATATTTCTGTTGCAATTTTACACTTTCTGTTTTACGCACACTTGGTGCCTGGCTTTATTACCGAGAGGGGAGCCATTTCATTTCGCATGTTAAATCAAAATACAGAATACATTCCTCTGATTTCCCTTGTTCTTGGTAATATTGCTAAGGTAGAAAGATAGAGTTCTATCATTGGTATCAGAGCCTTTGATCCTCTAAGCTGTTCCTTTGGTATATGACCCGTTCCCGAACCCGTACTCGATCAGCAACCATGGATGCCCGTGTATCTGCACTGGAAACCATTTTGGAATCAATCCAGTGTCTCCTTGAAGACAAGTTTGCTTCCATCGACAAGCGTTTCGATTCAATGGATTCACAGCAACTGGGTCCTGATCAGACATTCACGCCTGCGACGGATGAAGACGTGGGTGACAGTTGCAGACGGCAAAGTGAGAGAAGCCAACGAGAGAAAGAAAAGGGGGTGCCTCCAGAGACTCGCATGCCCTTCATCAAGATGGATTTCCCTCGATTCAACGACGGGGATGACCCAATTGAATGGGTTTACAAGGCTGAGCAATACTTCGATTACTTCTCAGTGCCGCAAGAGAGGAAGGTCAAGATGGTGTCATTTCATCTGGATAGGGAAGCTTTGCAATGGTACCAATGGGAAGAGTGTTCTTCTTCTTTCACTAATTGGGAAGATTTTACTAAATGCTTCTGTAGAGAGTTTGGGTCCCATGGATTTGAAGATTTCGCCGAGTCGCTCTTCAAGCTGAGGCAGACAGGTCCATTAAAGGACTACATAGCTGAGTTCAGACGCCTAGCTACCAGAATCCACGACCTCAGTCCCACCTTTCGTCTGAGTTGTTTCATTGGGGGATTGCAGGAGGTACTCAAGCATGATGTGAAGCTCCTCCGTCCCACCACAGTACATGAAGCCATGAATTTTGCTCATGAAGTGGATGTTAAGCTTCAGAAGTTAAGGTATGCACAGCCTTCGGGTAATCCTAAACCTCGACCATCTTTTTTACCAACACATAGTGAGATTGCACCTGCCAAATCTGCTATTATTCCTAGGAAAGATATGCACATTAAGAAATTAACTCCAGAAGAAATCCAATACAAGAAGCAAAATGGTCTCTGCTTTTATTGTGAGGAAAAATTCATGAGGGGTCACAAGTGTGCTAGGAGACAGATTTTGTTGTTGGATATAGGGTATAATAGTGCCGAGGAAGAAGAAATAGCTCAGGAATTACAGCATCTTGAAGTTGAACAAGAAGAGGGGGTGAATGCTTGTTGTATCACGGCTTGTGCGCTGTATGGCATTCCTGCCATTAAAACCATGAAACTCACTGCTGTCATTAAGAACTGCCCTGTGGTAGTGTTGTTGGATTCGGGGAGTTCTCATAACTTCATTCACATAGGATTGGTTAAAAGGCTAGGCTGGAAGATTAATCAGTCTATTAATTGTGATGTTATGATTGCGGATGGGGGACAAATCCAGTGTAGAGGGTGTTGTGATGAGGTACCTTTGACTATAGGGAATTATGGGTACACTTCAAATATGTATGTTTTACCATTGGGTGGTTGTGATGTGGTGTTAGGGGTTCAATGGTTACGGACTTTGGGTCCAATATTATGGGATTTTGAGGAATTGACTATGAAATTCTGGTATGGGAAGGAACAAATGTGCTTGTCCAGTTCTAGGCCTCAACCTCCACAGCCTATTACCTGCCAACAGATGGACAAGGTGTTGCTCACGAGCTGCTATGGAGTGTTTCTCTTTGCGATGGAAGGTGAAGAGAGAACTACACCTGCAGAAGACTTGTCTTCAGTGCAGCTACGGGAATTGCAGACCCTATTGGGTTCTTTTCCTATCATTTTTGGCACCCCAACAGCCCTGCCTCCTAATAGAGACCATGACCATCGGATACCTTTGATCTCGGGTTGTAAACCACCGAGCATCAGACCCTATGCTTATGGGCCACTGCAGAAATCGGAGATTGAGAAATGTGTTCAGGAGTTGTTGGCTTCTGGGTTTATACGGAATAGTCACAGCCCATTCTCTTCCCCAGTTTTGTTAGTCAAGAAGAAGGATGGCACCTGGAGAATGTGCATGGATTATAGACAGCTGAATGGGTTGACGATAAAGGATAAGTACCCGATTCCACTCATTGATGATCTGCTGGATGAATTGCATGGGGCAGAGTATTTCTCCAAATTGGATCTACGGAGTGGGTACCACCAAATTAGAGTGCATTCTGGGGATATTGAAAAGACAGCTTTCCGAACTCATGAAGGGCATTACGAGTTCCTTGTCATGCCTTTTGGGTTGACCAATGCTCCAGCAACATTTCAGGGGTTGATGAATGAGGTTTTCCGAAGTTGTTTGAGGAGGTTCGTCTTGGTGTTTTTTGATGATATTTTAGTCTATAGTACCTCATGGGAAAAACATTTGGCGCATTTACGTACTGTTTTGGAGATTTTGCAGCTTCACCAACTCTATGTCAAGAGGTCCAAATGTGCTTTTGGGGTCTCCACCATTGAATATTTGGGTCACATTGTTTCGAGGGAAGGGGTTGCAGCTGACCCAACCAAGTTACAAGCAGTAGCAGAGTGGCCGGTTCCCACTTCAGTGAAGGGTTTGAGGGGTTTTTTGGGTCTCACTGGTTATTATCGTAAATTTATCCCTCATTACGGTAAGGAAAGCTTTCCTTTGACCCAGTTGACCAAGAAGGGTGGTTTTGTATGGTCGCCAAAGGCTACTTCTGCCTTCCACAAACTCAAGGAGCTCATGTTGTCTCCTACGGTTCTTGCATTACCAGATTTTACCAAACCTTTCATCATTGAAAGCGATGCTTCGGGTTATGGAATTGGGGCCGTGTTGCAACAAGAGGGACGACCTATTGCTTTCACCAGCAAAACTCTGGGTCCTCGAAATCAAGCCTTGTCGGCTTATGAAAGGGAAATGATGGCTATTGTGCATGCCATTAAGAAGTGGCACCATTATCTGCAGGGGCGACATTTCATCATCAAAACAGACCACCACAGCCTTAAATATTTCCTCAGTCACAAGGCTCACACTCCTTTTCAGCAAAAGTGGGTTACAAAACTTTTCGGCTATGATTATGAAATACAATATAGGCAAGGGAGTGATAACAAGGCGGCTGATGCATTGTCTAGGTTCCCGGTCAGTCAAGTCCTTGCTATGGACACCCTATCCACTGGAAGTGTTGCTGCTGAGCACATGAGTGAGAACTTGGCAATCACATATCCCTATCATAGCTGGATGGACGACTTGCGGAGGTACAATGAAGGGGATCCTTGGATTTGCAGCAAAAAACAGCAAGTTCAAGCTGCTGTCGACCCTACAAAGTCAGTCCCTACCCAAGCTCCTTCAACTACAAATCAGCTGCTCAAGTTCCACGTTGAAAATGGTCTCCTCCAGTATAAGTCACGGATAGTCCTCAGTCCTGACTCAATTTGGAGAGCTAAAGTTTTTGCTGCCCATCACTCCATTCCTTCAGCCGGTCATGCAGGTTTCTTAAAAACTTATAAGAGGTTATCTCGTGTGTTTTTTTGGCCAGGGATGAAGCATGATGTGAAGACGTTGGTGGCTGAATGTCATACTTGTCAACAACATAAATACGAAACAATGTCACCAGCAGGACTCTTGCAGCCCCTTTCTATACCAGACAAAGTGTGGACTGACATCTCCATGGATTTCATTGTGGGGCTGCCTCCTTGCCAAGGGAAATCGGTTATCTTTGTGGTGGTGGACCGCTTGAGTAAGTATGCTCATTTCATGGCATTATCCCATCCTTTTTCAGCGGCTACTATTGCTCAAGTCTTTGTGGACCATGTGTTTAAATTACATGGTATGCCTAGCTCAATTGTCTGTGACAGAGATCCCGTGTTTGTTAGTGACTTTTGGAAGGAGTTTTTCAAATTGCATGATGTGGCCTTACGAATGAGTTCTGGTTATCACCCTCAAACGGATGGCCAAACGGAGGTGGTTAATAGGTGTTTGGAGACCTATTTGAGGTGCTTTGCTGCAGCCCAACCTAAAAAATGGTTACTTTGGTTACCTTGGGCAGAATTCAGCTATAATACAGCTTATCATACGGCTACCAAATTGACTCCGTTCGAAGTGGTTTACGGTCAACCTCCACCTAGTGTGACACCATATGAGCCCGGCACTACTGCTTTTGCTATGGTGGACCGAAGTTTGGCTGCACGAGACAAGATGCTGACCCTGCTCAAGTCTAATCTTCTTATGGCCCAGAATCGGATGAAAGTGCAGGCCGATAAACATCGTTCTGAACGGGAACTCCAGGTGGGAGATTTGGTTTATTTGCGATTGGTACCCTACAGGTTACAATCCTTGGCCCCTCATTCCTATCATAAACTTCTACCTAAGTTTTATGGTCCTTATGAGGTGTTGGACAAAATGGGACCCGTAGCTTACAAACTCAAGCTACCGGAAGGGTGTAAGATCCACCCTATCTTTCATGTGTCCTGTTTGAAGAAACACTTGGGAGCTCAAGTAACACCATCTTTAACATTGCCCCGAATTACTGATGATGGTATAGTGCAGGATGAACCACTAACTATCTTGGAGAGGAAGATGGTCAAACGTGGCAATGCAGCAGGAGTGGATGTCTTGATCCACTGGAAGGGCCACACGATGGAGGAGGCCACATGGGAAGACTATAATGATCTCAAGGCCAGGTTTCCTGATTTTATTGCTCAGGTGGAGGCTGAGTTCAACACCAGTTAAACATGATACCAATTCTTTGTTCCTTGATGACAGTATACTCTGTCTATATCAATTGTAAGAAAGTTTTTTCAATTCTTGGAAAAACTTAGTTTCAAAGGGAGGGGTAATGATAGGAATCACTATAAGAGGGGAACCACGTGTCATTTCTGTTGGGGGTTTTGTTATATTTCTGTTGCAATTTTACACTTTCTGTTTTACGCACACTTGGTGCCTGGCTTTATTACCGAGAGGGGAGCCATTTCATTTCGCATGTTAAATCAAAATACAGAATACATTCCTCTGATTTCCCTTGTTCTTGGTAATATTGCTAAGGTAGAAAGATAGAGTTCTATCAGTCGCTGATAACACCATTGATGATATCAACGCAAGGTTGACTTTTGTTTGTGTTTTAGTGCTCTGATATCATGTGGGTTTTTTATATTAAAATAAATGAAAATAGAGAGAAAAGGAAGAAATGAGGAAAGAAAAAAGGACGAGAATTAGAAAAAGGATAGAAATGTTGTGTCTTACTCTTTTAGACACACAATATGTGAGCAATTACATAAAAACCTAACAATAACAACTGCTGTTAGATGAAGGCTGGGTCATGTGATAATAGTACATGATTTTAGCATAGATGATGACTCAATTGGCAAAATTAAAAAATCAATAAGTTCAAAGTCACACTTAATTGAACAAAATTAAAAAATTAGACACTCAATTGTCAAAACCAGATAAGTTCAAACACTCAAAATCATGTCATCTCATTTGCTTTTGATTGCGTGACGCAAACCCTCAAAAGCTCATCCATATTAATCAACCGCTCACGCATAACTAAGCAACCCTAGAACAATTACCTGTTAAAGATTCAACCTAAAATTTCTTAAAACACTGTTCAAGCCACATTGCATAAGAATGAATGAGGAAAATTTGCAGACTCATGCTTGCCGCCACCCAAGCTTCCATTATAATGATCACTCTCCCGATATCTGCTACGAATACCCCATCCCAAGATATAACCTATGCTGATATATATAAAGGAAATGCCCCTCCAGGTTTTCATATTTAACAATAGAATTGCGTTAAGCATGTATATATGACTGCATCTTGTATATTTACTAATCCTAAAAACATTTTAGAGTTTCCAGACTGTAGCGGTCTTTCAGAATGATAAAATTCTGAAACTACATAACAAAACAACCGACCTAATATGATATATTCCGAAGGCAAAATAGTTCATATTATAAAAGGTATGATAAAAAAAAAATAAGAAAAGAAAAGAAACCTGGTTACGGAAGATCATGTATGAAAGACAGAGATACACCAGAAGGAAGGGCAGAATGAGTGGAGCTAGGAAGAAATACGTAATACCAAGAAGTCCAAAGAAAAGAATCCTCGGAATGTCCTTGTGGTAAGGAATAGATGGGACTTCAATTTCTTCATCCCTACTTTTAGAACACCACTTTGTTGTTAGATGGCAAATTAGAGGGAATATGCGAGCAAGTTCTGATGTAGTGCTCGTCCATCCAGATGTGACAACATAAGAAATGAAAAAGGATGCCTACAAAAAATAAAATTTTTCACATTATTGTTATTTCTTGCAGTAATTTGTCAATCAGACAATAGCTATCATGAATCTCTTTTGTGGATATTTCAGTCCTCACAGTGAAAGGCCAATAAATTTTGTTTAGTTATCAGTCCTTGAAGAAGTTGTATTCATCCTTCCAGTAGACAAAATGCTCTCAGATTCTCTCCTTTAACTTCAAAGAAATTCATTTGTAGTTTGTGTTTTAGTGTCTTTCCAATATTGAGAAGAGGAGTGGAGAGCAATGCAAAATATAATTGATAGAAAAAATGAGTATTCAGCAAACATGTTAGGTTTCTCTGCTGCCAAAAACACACACTTCTCTCTCGTAACAAATTGAAAATTTTGTAATGAGATTTCAGTAACACATACTCACCTGAGCTGGAACAGAAACAGCCAGCTCTGAAGGAATATTCTTGGGGTCAAGAATGATGGAAAACTGATTCAATATGGACCCAGAAAATACAGTGGCGAAGAAGATGTTCCATACTGTGAACCAGAGTAATTTGCTACATGCACTCTTTTCTATCCTGCTATGAGAAATGTATCCTTGAATGGAGGAAAGGAACACCATGATCGGGGCCACGGCCTTTAGGAACAACTGAAGAATCAGACTAGGAAGGTATCCTGTAACTATTTGACTGACAAATGTTCTGCAAGTAAGATCACAAATTTAGAATCTTGCTTAGTTGTGGAAGAATAAATCCAGCTATAATGGAGTGATTGTTATGAATCACCTCAATGATAAGCGTAAAAGGAAAACAACTTTTCTAATCTTGCATCGTGCCTTTTCTATTTGTTAGCACATTTCAGATATGTCCTGTGTCAGTTTGGGGAGAACATGCTTTCAAAAGTAAAAGAGACACAACAGAAACGCCTTGAAATACACTTTGAGAAACATGGCATAACATTGCTTCAATCAATTGAAGCATCCAATAAGAGGGTTTGACAATGGCAGTAGAGGATCCCTAGAGAAAATTACATATGAAAAACTCTGAATTCTTCTTCCATTAACAATGTTCAGCGCACATCCTTGCCATTCATGATCCTGGCCACCCATTGATATCTTATCATATAGACATTCATGAATGGATACTAGAGGAAAATTCCCTAGGATATACTCTAAAATACCAGTGGCCACTCTATGCAGACAGTACCAGCGGACAACTTCAATTCAAGGTAGGAAAAAAGTAGATGGCAAGAGAGTCAGAGGTTTTCAAGTAGATGAGGGTTGAAATGTCAAGGATGATATGATGGCTGCACTGATAGTACAAGGACTTGAGATCATTACTTACATGTCTAGAAAGCTTTTCAGGAATGGAAACCAAACTTCCAGCTGAGTAAGGTTGGCAAGACCTTGTACAACCACAACAGGAATAAGGAACAAAATTGTGAGAAGAATACACGCAACTACAACCACAAGCTTAGAAATCCATTTTCGCATAAATGATGATGAGAAAAAAGGCCAATAGACATCTTCAGGCGCGGGAGCTTCTTCTGTGAGCCAATGCGTGGGGTTGATTGATTGTTGCAGGTGGAAAACAGTGGAAGCACCATACCGAGACTTGAAGGATACAAAGGCAGCACGAGTGTCCTTTTACAAGAGAGAGAACTAAATTAATAAGCATGAAACACCACAGCACCAAAAGAAGTACAAAAAGAAAATCAAAAGACGTGGAAATCATTAGCATAAATACACACTATGGGTCAGCACAACACCAAAAAAGTTTAAAAAGAAAATCTAAAGAAGCTAAACAGAGCGTGGCAATCAATGGCAAGAATAAACATTATGGGCATCAGCTTGATTTTGAAAAAAGAATAAACAGAGCGTGGCAATCATTGTCATCTTCTATCCGAAGATGATGAATTGATATGAAACATTCCAGTCAGAGTACAATGGCTGCTACCATGAGACTAAGAGTACTTCAGAAAAATCAAAGCACTGCAAGGATTCAGGTTGTTTAGTGCTCTAAGAGTTGTGATGAAAATGAATTCCAAAATAAACCATCCAAAAATTTCATAAGAAAGCACATGTATTTGAGTTCGCCTATACTCTAGAAAAAAAAAATGTTGCACTGACACAGAATGTCATCTCCTCTGGGGAAGCGGGTTGAAGGAGAGGGGGTTGGGTTGTTATCTTTCTTTGGGGTGGGGTGGGAGAGGAGAGGGCAGGGTTGTCATTTTTATTTCTCCATGAGCTCTAAAACCGACAGAAACATTCAAGGACTGATTCATTCAAATTTGTGCTTTACAATTTTTGACCTAGGTTATTCTTTTGCAATATTCCAATTTCACAAAACTTGATCTCCAACAAATTCTTAACAGGAGAAGAAAATTCAAAATAACTTTCTTACTTGTTTTATTGGAGAAAAAGTCATGTGGACCAACAATATCATTCAAGCATGGCTACCTTTTATTTTGCGAAAAAATAAATTGTTCTGTGAAGCTAAAAAAAGTTTGATTCATGAATATCGCTATTTACAAAGATACATGCAAGTGCATTTTGCAACTTGCACATTGTTCAATGTTACTAAATTCGATACTGGTGATGCATACCACATTTTAAAGGATTTCAACACCTTCATGCATATTTAATGGTTATTTGAACTGTTGAATAAGGTATAAATTTGACAATTAAAGAATGTCAGTGGAAGTAAAATAAAAGTGAAAGGAGCACCACATACTTCTGACAATGATGCCTCAGATTGCTTCAATCTCACATTCTGCTCCAAGTCTTCCAACCTCGTCCTATAATTATCCAAAAGATCAACCTTATGTCCAAACAATCCAATCCGCTTATACTTCCGTTCAGATGGTTCTGATTGCAAGTGAAGAATCTTCTTGTGCAATTGGTTTGCATCTTTCTTAACAAGGAAATAAATGCAAAGTAATCTAAAGGAGAGCTTAAATATGTAGAAAAAGGGGAAAAGAAAAAAAATGGTGGCAATAGTGAGCAAAGAAAAAGACACTACTTACAATGAGGCTCTGCACTTTGCTGGTTCGACGAAGAACTGTATGTGAAAGATATGTGGTAGGGTGATACTCTGTAAAGAAGCTCTCAACACTGTCACTGACACTGCTTCCAACTGAGACGGGGATACTGTGAACTAAAATGGTGAACTGATCTGCCTGGGGTTTGGATGAATAAAAATATGCAATCCTTTTTGAAGAAATATAGTTGTATTCCTACAAAATCAAATACCTGTCAGCAGCTGTTTATGTATCAAGAAATAACTTATTAATACTTTTTATTAGTTCGTTGCGAGAGGATTATAACCAATACCCTGCTAAATAATTAACAGTCTCCTCTCCATACGAACAATGAGTTTAGATATACACCAAAATATAAATCTGATTTGTCACCTGATCAATGGAAATGGAAAAATTACATTTACAGTACTAGGCAAAAGGATTTAAAGGTGGTCAAATTCTGGTAAGATGAGGATACACGGTAAGATATAACTGTGTAAAATGGGACTTACATAATACAGTAGATAGCATATGAAAATAGTGACAACGTATACAGAAGAGAAGTGAATCCATAACCTGCCAAAATGGCCAAAACACATGAGTTTCTTTACGCAGCACACACAAACTTACATAATAAAGTAGATAGAAGATGAAAAAAATGACAATATATACACAGCAGATAAGTGAATCCCGTAACCTGCTAAAAAATGGCCAAAATGTGAGACTTTCTCTACACAGTACACTACCTTGTCATAAGAATATTACACTTCCGAGTATCTTGGATGTGTTACAAGTTGATTCATTTCCAGGCCCTCACCAAAGCATAAATTTGTGAAAGTTTAATGTGAAATTGAATTGCCCACTCGGATTTGCTTCAAATTAACCATGTATATGAGTTATATAATAAGTGAATTCTTAATTCTAGATGTAAACTATTTTCCATGATGAATGGAAACCTGAAAAAGCTAACACCATTCAGACAAATGAGTAGCATTCTCTAGGCGAATCTGTCATTTGGATGGAAACCCATTATGTCACCTTCCATCCAATTCTCCGTTAAAAACTTGCATGGTATTCATGCGTAATGTAATCAACAACACCTAAAACAAATATGCTTCTGAGTTTCATCAATAAAGCAGATTAAAAAAAAACAAAAGATATATAGCTAAAAGCAATAGAAAGAGTTTAAAATTAGCATTCTAAGCATCAAAGCCATTGTAATATTGCTAAGAAAATAAATTAACCAAGTCATGCAACTGAATATAAATGCAAGCAACCTTATCTCGTCTTGTGATGAAGGACAATTTACAGAATTATGAGTTCAGACAAAGGTTGCTACTGCATATGTTCAAAATGACAAATGAAGTTTAGAATCGAGTTTTACAACTCGAGGCTAAAATAAAAGCGGATAATGGAGTAAACAGCAGTTATAGCAAATATAACTTCAGAAGCAATTTTAAGCCTCGAGAAATTAAAACTATTCACATGGATACTTTTAGCATGTTAGAATTCTTAAATAAATTGACTGCTCATGTTAAAGCCAAATTTGCAGATCAAACTTACAACTTTGAGCCACTCTTTACATTTGAAATGGTAAATACATCCAGAGAGCTAGTATACAAATCAGCGAAATCAACCTGTTGAAGCTCAGTCCCCGTACAGTTCACTGGGAGAAGAATAAGCATTCCTATTATCCCAGTGAATGAAAACACTTTCAAACTGCAGTATTCAGATAAAGCAAGAAAAGATAAGGCTTTGGTTAATGGAAAATAAAACACTTCCCTGAGTAGGACTAGAATTACCATAAAGTTATCGTTCGCATATACACCACAGCATCCAAGCCTGAAGAGGATAACAGTTCGTCTTCAGATAGCTTCCATGCCTTCGACAACCAACCAGTAGATGGTATTAGCCTTTCAAGATTGAAACGGCTTCTCCGTTTAGAACTCCCTTCCGCGAGCAAGCGAGGTACAAAAACTTCATAATAACTTGGTTGTTTCTTCAGTATAGAATACAGGACCAGGAATAAAACACACAAAGCAGAGTTAATCCCCACTGATGTTAGAATAGCCGAAACGAGCATTTCAGCAGACCAATCTCAAAACCTCGAGAAAGACGAACGAACCCCTGCACAACAGCAAGAACAACGACAAATATTTAACACCCTGAGAAAATTGCACTCTAATTACAATCAAGACATGATAATCACTCACTTTGTTACTTCAGACTAGTCATGGATTAATGTGACTTAACTACACTGCTCCTCTCACTCCCGGTCGAAGCTAACAACAATTATAATAAAATTCATCTAATGCAAAGCTTAATTAATTTTGATTACTTTCATAAAGTTGATCGAGAAGTAAGAAAATGATGCCAGGGGAAAGAAAACCTAGCCAAGAAAATCCAAAGCAAAAAAAAAATGTCAGCAGAGAAAATGCACACCTCGTGCTGTTTGGATTTTGCTGCAGCAGCAGCAGCTTGTAAGAGAAGCGAAGTGCTCTTCTGAGTAAAGAATTCAAAAACAAATCTAACGTGAGCTGCAATAATAAGTTCGTAAGGGTACAGTAGAGACTTGCAGCAGTAGAATCTGCTACTGTTTTGGAGATACTGTTCTGAGCAGCCAGACTGTGTATACTGAGATTGCTTGTTTGTGGAGCTTGATCGATGCTTATTTTAGTTTGTTGAGCTTCATTAATTGCCAGTAATACCCCTGCTGAATCATGTTCTTTGCTTGTCAAGACGGCAAGGCAAATGACGAGTGATTGATAAGTTTTGTGTGGTGGTGGGAGACAGGGATGATTTGGGGATTTATTCAAAGAAGTTGACTACCAGCCGTTCCTCCTATTCCCCAAGTAAGTAGCCTCTACTCCCAGTCGACATACCTTTGACTGTCGGCGTCTACGTACCACGTGTCCTTCATACTCTTTTTAAGTTTTTACAACGCAAACGACAAAAGGAGTTAATAATAAATATAGTATTTAAAAAATATTTCATTATCTTTACTTTTAAAAATAATATATTTTATGATATTAGTTGTGCTTCAAATATAAAATGGAAGACGTGTAATCCACCATCACTTCTAATGAGGGGGGCTAATATCATCAATTTTGGAGATTATGGGATTCCATTTAAAGTCTCATGAGTATTTGAGAGTTTAGTTGCAGTAATTTTTTAAAAAATATATATATTAAAATATTTTTTTAAAAAATAAAATTTGATACCAGTCTATCAAAATTATTTAAAATTATTAAAAAATAATTTGAAGCAAGAAAATAAATAAATGTTTTTCAAAATTATTTTTTAAACACAAAAATAAAAATACTACTAGTTTATATATCGTTTTTTTTCTCACATGTATTGGTTTTACTTAAAAATACATGAAAATACTCCTTCATTTTCCTAAGCAATACTCTTATCTCTTCAACAACAAAACAATATAAAAATATAATTTCAAGTTTTTTAATAATAAAATTCAAAAGCTTACAATAAGATTATACAATTTTGATAATCGTATATGTTTTATACTTGAGCTCCAGTTTATAATTTATAATAATGAGGGTTAAAATCCAAGCACTCTTATTTCACACCAGGCCTTGAAACTTAATGGGCGTAAGGCCCAGTAAGCTAAAGAGTTTGCCCACGCCACAAGTCATCCCAAAAATCAGCCCATATCCAAATATAAAAAATCGAAAACTGCTTCATCTCCTCTCCACCTCCCCAACACAGCCAGGAAAAGCAGACGGACGCGATCTACTCGCGAACAAGAACAAGCTTGAACTTCTCAGTCACAGGTACGCGCCACTTCTTATAATTTATCTTCCTGAATCATTTCAATCTCTCTTGCTATTCTCTATCTTTTTTTTCATATCCCTGCTGCATCCCTAATTTAGGCACGAAATAGGTTATCTGGAAAAAAAAAAAATTATTTTCGAGTAATTTTGGATTTTTCTTAGCTTTCAATTCTTCTTATTTTTTATAAAAAACGGAATGGATTTTTAACCTTTTTTCAATTTAAACCTCCCAATCAAATTTGTTATTATTTTCCATATAGGATGTGAGATTGGGCATACGGCGCGTTTTGGTTTTCTATTTCGTTTTTTTATAAATAAAATTAATCAGCAACCAACCATGGGCAAAAACTGATGGTGTCTTCTCATAAGCCAGCAGAGAAGCATTAAATTGAACCGCGCGGCGTCTCTCTTCTATTTCTTAATTTGTGGGTAATCCGTCTTGCGGGCACCTACCTCTGCTCCAACTCTCAATTCAGGTTATCGGCGAGCTATTAATTACCCGTAAGTAACAGCAACTTTTTCACGATCTATACTTCTTCTTCTTATTATTATTATTTTCGTCGATAACGAAATTGAATTTGACATATTAACCATGGGCAAATTTGTTATTATTTTCCATATAGGATGTGAGATTAGTTGTAATTGATGACAGTTTTTTTCTGAGTAGATACTGGCAGTTTAAGTGTGCCTGTAGTTAGTTTATCATATCTAATTAGTACTTGGCTCTGCCTTGTACGATTTGAACGCAGGGCTTTAGTCTTGATCCATTAGGGGTTATAGTGCTTTGGTTATTATGAATTGAAATCTTAAATTAGTTAATTAATTAAGTTGTTACTTGTCACACAATTGAGGGGAGTTAGGGTTTGATTGAAGTCTGTATTCGAGTCTCGTTTGTCATGGACATATAGTGCACAATTTGAGGTTTCGTTTATGATTAATGGATAAACAGGGTGGAGGGACGAAAAAATGCTAGGAAGTGATTAAGCTCCTCTTTTTGATTGCTCTATTTTAACAGCCAAAGTAAATTACATGTTTAGAAGAAATTTGCTGTGCATCCAAGGCTGTTAAAAAGTAACTGCTTAAACTTTTATTATTTAATCTTTGTGATAGTTATGTACTATCACAAAGAAAAAATCTATTAATATCTCTAATGATAAACTAAATGTCTCTCTCACACACAAACTAATTAAAATTTTCTAATAATATTTATTACGATAACATTAATTTGATACTTTCCAAAATAACAAATGTTAATAACTTATATCCAGGAATATTTTACAAATCAATGTTTATATAAAATATTTTTCAAATCAGCTCAGCTTGTAGCCCTTCTTAAAAGAAGGCCTTAATCATGCTCAAAATATAAAAGAAAAGGCAATGCGTTGTTAAGATTTACTAAGAATTACAAATAGATGTAAGAAGGAGAAATAAGAGAGATGGAAATAAAAAGAGGTTGTAGGTCAAGCTTATCTCAACCTACACCATGGTTTATATATATGTTTACATGTGAGAAAGAAAATTAGTTTACACAAATACCCTTTGATATAATATTATAAATAACAATTACTCCCAACAACACTCCTCTCAAGATAGAGCATGAATATCCCTTATGTTCATCTTGCCAATAACTTGCTCCTTAGTCCCCTAGTAAATACATCAACTAATTGTTCTTCAGGTTTTACAAAGGGAATACATGTGGTCTTCTTATTCAGTTTTCTTTAATAAAGTGTCTATCAATCTCAATGTGCTTCTTTCCATCATTTTAAACTAGATTGTGAGCAATGGTGATAGTTGCTTTGTCATCACAAGAAATTGGTATAGGACCATCATTTGTTATTCCTAGCTCTTGCACCAAACTTTTAAACCATAGGAATGAACACACTTTATGTGTCATCACTCAATGCTCTGGATTGAGCCACCACATGTTGCTTCTTACTACTCCATTATACTAGATTGTCACCAATAAAGGCATGATATCTAGGTATCAATAAATTAGAGAACAACAATCCCTTCCCAGGAGCAAATTTTAGGCATTTAAGGATGCGATGAACAACTTCTAGGTAAAATGTATGAGGATCATGCATAAATTGGTTGATAACACTAGCTAACCAGGCTCTATCAGGACAGGTATGTGAAAGGTAGATCAATCAACTAACCAACCTTTGATATCTTCTTTTCTTACACCACTTCTTGTCATTCTTAAGGCAATGATTTGCTTTGACATGAGAATCAATATGTTTAAATCCCGACATCCTTGTTTGTGTAAGTAGATTGAAGATGCACTTCCTTTGAGAAGCAAAGATAACTTTACTTGACTAGGCTACTTCAATTCATAGGAAGTAACACTAACTTGCAAGATCTTTTATCTCAAATTCTTTGGCAAGATACTTTTTTTAAAATGGAACCATCTTATGATCATTTTCTTGTTACCTCAAATGAACAACATATACTATGAGAGTTGTGATCTGACCATTGTAATGATAACATGGTCTCTTACTTTGTTTTTAACCACGTCCAACAATTACCTTGCTACATCTATCAAACCATGCACAGGGAGATTGCTTCTCAGCCTTGCCCCCTTTTTTCTCACATGAGAATCCTTGGGGAATCACCATGTAAACCTCTTATTCTGTCTTCATGAAGAAACATATTTTTCACATCAAGTTTTTGCAAGTCCAACCTTAATTTGTTGCAAGGGATAACAAAACTGATTGAATTTATTTTTGCTAAAGAAGCAAACATTTCCACTTTGAAGGTTGCTGTTAAATGGTGATTTCTTGATATTGTTAGTTTTCTTTCTGTTTGGGCTGTGTTATAACCTCTGATGTCATTTACAGAATCAGAGGCAATAAGTAGAATTTAGTGCAGCAAAAGGTTTTGACAGTATTATGTTAAGATAGGTAGTAACTTCACAGGAATCTTTCCTATGTATTCAATATCTATGCACTGTCTAGACTCTAGATGGATATGTTTCAAACAATTCTTTCTTTGGGCGCAAGCATACTTTAGTTCTGTGCCATCATTTTTCATTGCTTGAGGCAAGGTTGCACATATCAAATAAATTTTCATTTTGCAGGACTTTGATATCTCAAAACTTTCACCATGTCAACATCACATCTCCCTGCAACTACGGATTCAATTGCTCAGGCTTTGGAAGCAAAAAACCCATCTGAAGCCATTTCTATCTACTACCTCATACTAGAGAACCAATCTGCTTCTCCTGAATCCCTCAGGATTAAGGAACAGGCCATTACAAATCTCTCGGATCTTCTTAGACAGGAGAACCGGGGTGAGGATCTTCGAAGCCTTCTGACCCAGTTGAGGCCCTTTTTTGCGTTGATTCCCAAGGCAAAAACTGCTAAAATTGTTCGCGGGATAATTGATACAGTAGCTAAAATACCAGGCACTTCTGATCTTCAGATTTCTCTGTGCAAAGAGATGGTGCAGTGGACCCGTGCTGAGAAGCGAACTTTTCTTCGGCAGCGAGTTGAAGCAAGACTTGCAGCACTTTTGATGGAAAATAAAGAGTATTCAGAAGCATTAAATCTGCTTTCTGGTCTGATCAAGGAGGTGAGAAGATTGGATGACAAGCTTCTTCTTGTAGACATAGACTTGCTGGAGAGTAAGCTCCACTTTTCTCTTAGAAACCTCCCTAAAGCCAAGGCTGCACTCACGGCAGCAAGAACAGCAGCCAATGCAATTTATGTGCCTCCAGCCCAACAGGGTACTATAGATTTGCAGAGTGGGATCCTTCACGCTGAAGAAAAGGATTACAAAACTGCTTACAGCTACTTCTTTGAAGCATTTGAAGCTTTTAATGCACTTGAAGATCCCCGGGCAGTATTCAGCCTGAAGTATATGCTGCTGTGCAAAATAATGGTGAGCCAAGCTGATGATGTTGCAGGAATAATATCATCCAAAGCAGGACTTCAGTATGTGGGGCCTGAGCTGGATGCAATGAAAGCTGTTGCTGATGCTCATGCAAAACGCTCCTTGAAGCTCTTTGAGACTGCACTGCGGGATTTTAAGGCCCAGCTAGAAGAAGACCCAATTGTTCATAGGCATCTGTCATCCCTGTATGACACTTTATTAGAGCAGAACCTCTGCAGGTTGATTGAGCCATTCTCCAGGGTTGAGATTGCTCACATTGCTGACCTGATTGAACTGCCCATAGATCATGTGGAGAAGAAACTATCTCAGATGATTCTGGATAAGAAATTTGCTGGGACTTTGGACCAAGGTGCTGGATGCCTCGTCATTTTTGAGGATCCAAAAACAGATGCAATCTACCCAGCAACGCTGGAGACCATTTCCAATATTGGCAAGGTGGTTGATAGCCTCTACGTGAGGTCTGCCAAGATTATGGCTTAAGGTAGTAGATGTAGGAGGCGTTTCTACTTGCTCCTTCACTCTTGAAAAGCTTTCTGTGTTTTGTTGCTGAAATGCATTTATCATTTCTTCAATTGATTTAGCCTGATGTTTTGTGTATCGAGTACATTGATATCCACCAAGTTGCCAAGTTGGAGAACTGAATTATTATTATCATCATCATCACTATTATCTGTTGCCTTGCTATGAACTGAGAAATGCTGTTGGAAGTTGAAATGCAGGGAGGGGTGATTTCCTTACCAGCAGAAAGTTAAATACTGGGAAATGTAGGTATTGCCACATCATTAGTTTAGAAATAAAAGGGTCTTTGGCTCGAACAAGCAAAGCCACTTCGTAGTTGTACTGTATTTGCTAATCAACTTGAACTCCCATTCCCAACAGGGAGGAAATGGATACACGTGTCCTCCTCTGTGACGAAACTGGCTATCTTGAAGTGTCGGTCAAGTAATGTCTTACCTCACTTGAATCTGACTGCGTTCACTGTGTGATAATATGAAGAAAGTGATATGCCTCTCTGGTATTTAAGTGATATAACAAAAATGCAGAGCTCAAGGCAATGTGTTTTTCTGTAAATTATTTTCTAAGTTATAATAAAAATTAATTTATAAAAAAAAAAATTTAATTAGAAAAAATAGTTTGGTTTTCATGAAAGTGATCTCTTTCTGGATAAAATAGAAAAAATTGTAAAAAAAATCAATAATGTTTGTATTTTTCATTGAATATACCAAATTTAGCCTTAATATTTTTTATTATAAATTTTATTTTGATTTTTTATTCTTTTTAATTTCATCCCTTAAAATTTATTTTTATTTTTATATCAACTTTGGTCTTTGATTTTTTATTGTTATTTTTTCCTAAGTTGAATTTTTATTTATTCATCAGATTTAGTTTTTCTTCTTCTAATTTTATCATCTTTTAATTTTTTTTATTTGTCAAATCTAGTCTCTATTACTTTAATTATTATTTGTTTTACCGAAATAATTTATAAAATCATTTTTTTTTAAACTTCATTCTTCTTTAACCTTTTCATCTAGTTCATTATTTTTTTTATTGTTATTTATTTTATTTAAAAAAATATTTAATTGTTTTTTTTTTCAATTTCATGAGCCTTTAACTTTCTCATTTGTTTGTTTTGGTCCATATTTTTCTAATAATTTTTTTAAAAAAATATTAATAATTTATTACTTGTTTTCCGTAGTATAATCATGGAAATATTTTTTTAATTTACTTTCTATTATATTTTTAAATATCATAAAATAATTTATTTTAAAAAAATATGAAAATTATAATTCTCTTAGTAATTTTCCCACCCTGACCTTATTTTGTGTGATTGTAGAGTAATCTATCACTTTTGTACCACGAATTAAATATTTTAAAACTCCAGTATTCTTCACAAAATAAATAAAAATAAAAACACTGAACCTCCCTCCAATGATAAAAGCAATAGACAATTGGGCAAACGGCGCGTTTTGGTTTTCTATTTCGTTTTTTTTTTTAAATAAAATTAATCAGCAACCAACCATGGGCAAAAACTGATGGTGTCTTCTCATAAGCCAGCAGAGAAGCATTAAATTGAACCGCGCGGCGTCTCTCTTCTATTTCTTAATTTGTGGGTAATCCGTCTTGCGGGCACCTGCCTCTGCTCCAACTCTCAATTCGGGTTATCAGCGAGCTATTAATTATCCGTAAGTAACAGCAACTTTTTCACGATCTAAACTTCTTCTTCTTATTATTATTATTTTCGTCGATAACGAAATTGAATTTGACATATTAATCAGTTAGGTCACTTTTGCTATCCCAATCGGAGCGATTCGTCTGCAAAATCATGAGTGAAGTCTATGAAGGATACGAGCGTCAATACTGCGAGCTCTCTGCCAATCTCTCTCGAAAGTGCAACTCCACTTCTCTTCTTCCCGATGGAGGTACCTACAGGTCCCCCCCACCTTTTAAATAAATTCCCATCATTTTAATTAACTATATAATAATTATCAATTAATTGGAGAACTGCAGTGGAAAAGAACGCAAAGGTCAATGAGATTAAATCTGGACTGGATGATTGTGATGTTCTGGTATGTTCTGTTTTGCGATTTACTTTCTGTGGATTATTATTATGTGACTTTGAAGTTTTAAATTTTGGGGGTTTTGGTTTGGTTTGATCTGGGTAGAT
This sequence comes from Salix purpurea, assembly GCA_027405865.1. Lineage (NCBI taxonomy): Eukaryota > Viridiplantae > Streptophyta > Magnoliopsida > Malpighiales > Salicaceae > Salix > Salix purpurea. The sequence continues at coordinate 5,252,505 of JAOWLH010000012.1, read as the reverse complement.
TCGGAAAATGGACCTTGAGGCGAGGAGTCTGCAGCCGAATGTGAAGGCTATGCTTCTGGCCAAGTTGAGGGAATACAAGTCTGATCTGAATAAGTTGAAGAGGGAATTCAAGAGGATCACTTCTGGAGATATCAATCAGGCTTCCCGTGTAGAGTTGTTGGAAGCTGGGATGGCTGATGTGCATTCGGTATGCATTGTTTCTGTCAACTACAATATTAACAGAGCTTGCCATTAGATTACTTGTTTATTTCCTGGTCTTCGATTGCATGTTGTAACTATAGATATTATTCTAGTCTCTTTTATTGGTTTAATTTTGTTGAGCGGATGCATTGCTTTCCGTTCAGAAAGTGTTTTCTCAGACTGCATTATCTTTGCTCTATGTAATAGAATAGATTTCAGCTCTTCCTGTGGTTATAATTTTATGTTTGGTATAGTTGAGGATGTAATGGTTATTGGTTGTGCATAGTATCAGGAGTGCCTTCTGCTTAGTGGTCTTCTGAAAATAAAACATTGTCCTGTTTTCGTTTAATGAGCTGACTCTAAAACATGTTTGGATATAGATTAAAACACAAATGTAATTCGTGTTGGTCAGTTTCATTATATTCAGCCCAGGTATTTTAGAGTTCCACTTGATGTATTTTAAATGATCCCTTTGATATCTTACTACTCGAGTGATTACATAATGCATCTGAGATTAATTGGTCAAATTTTGGCACAGGTTTCTGCAGATCAAAGAGAAAGAATGACTATGTCCGTAGAGAGACTAAATCAGTCAGGTGATAGGATTAAGGAGAGCAGAAGGACCATGCTGGAGACAGAAGAGCTTGGTGTCTCAGTTCTTGAAGATTTGCATCAACAGCGCCAGACTCTCCTACATGCTCATAACAAGGTATTGCATCAAATCTTTTTCCCCTTGAAATGGACAGGTACTGGTTAATGACCCATTGATCCAGTGTGTTCACAAGTACAACAGAAGTTATGAATTTGTTTAACGAATTCTGTGTTTTTTTTATTCCTTTCCAGCTCCATGGAGTAGATGATGCTATTGACAAGAGTAAGAAAGTCCTAACTTCTATGTTGAGAAGAATGACCAGAAACAAGTGGATCGTTGGCTCAGTAATTGCTGCTCTTGTCGTGGCCATCATCTTTATAATCTTGTTCAAGATTTCTCATCATTAATAACCACTTGAAATTGTTTAGGCATAAATTGTTGCAATTGCTGGTCTCCGGTGCCAGTTAAACTACTCTACTCGTATTTCTGCATGTTGTATACAGATTTATCAGTCGTGCACTGAGCATCTGCCAGTTGCAATTATGTCATCACTATGTATATGAAAATCCTGTGTGTGTCTACCCCTTCATCTTCTTCTTCGCAATAAAAAGTAGTTATTCACTTGAATGTTTTTAGTTATTGTATCAATTGCTTTGATAAATTCATCTTCTGGTTAATAACACTTTAAGACGGCCTCAAGTCTTTGCATAACTTCCTTCAGAAGAGCTCTAATAAAAGACATTACAGGTTGTGCCATTTTTTGGAGAGTTGATAGTAGTTTTTTGAAGTAAATTTCTAGTGGGGTGTGTTTTAGCACCAAAGTGGCTCCTTCTTCAATCAATCTATCATTTGTTGTTACCCTTTCATCTCACCTTGTTTATTTCTGACCAATTACAGAATTCCTCTGTATTCAGAAAATGGGAAATTCTGTTCGTTCATGCTTTGATATGAGAACCCAATGACCCGGCGTGGGCTAGTTTTAGTTTAAACCAGTTTCGTTGCTTGCGCAATGTTGCAAATACAGATTTGAGGTCTTAGCAACGTCCTTGTGAACATTTTTTTTACGTATAAAGCTAACCCGGTAATTATAAACATATCTAGAAGACAATGTTGTCTAAGCCTTTTTATTAAAGTTCTAAGCTGAAAGTTAATAAAATGGACAGATCGTGGGGAAATTTCTTGACAGTATATCCACCCCATCCCATCAAATTAATCATGAAAATTTCCAAATGATTACTTGCATAGCTCAGGTACCCCATCCCATCAAGTTAATCATGATTTTTCCGACCTGGTTAGCTGAAGTTATCAAATTAACTTGCCGGGGTTAAATTGAAAGGAAATGGGATGAATTTCAAGATTTTATTGAAGAATTGTTTTTAGAGCATGGATTAGGATGAATAAAGCGGACAAAAGTATGCTGTGATGCGTCGGCAAGAGTGAGGACCAGTCGCAGCATGGTGGCACGGCGGGTGTGAGAACCTGTCGTAATGGGGTGACACGTGCGGGATTCTCCAACATCCAATGACTATCGTCCTAGGCTTCTCTGAAAGTGTCTCGACGGGGGGCTTCCATTAAAGCATCTGCGTGGCGGCTGTTCCACTCCAACGTGACGCTGACGACCATCTCCCCTCCCTTTGAATTCCACAGTTTTTTTCTTCCCTTAAATTCTGCATTTTTCTGTAGTAGTCAATTACAGTTCTTTGAGGGTGTAACCTCTCTGAAAAAGAAAAATATGAATAACCTCTCACAGAATCGAGTTTGAGGCAAATGACAATTTTTTTCAACCCCGAGAAATTTATAATGAGCTTGTTGAGACAATCTATTAAAGTCAAGCGTGAATAAAAAGTTTCAAGGAAAAAAGAAAGAAAGAAAGGCACGGTGCGAATCCACAGCTAAAAGTTTTTTATTGAAGTTATTTTTAAAAGTATATTTTATTTAAAATATATTAAAATTATATTTTTTATTTTTAAAAATAATTTTTGATATGAAAATGTTCTAAAAATATTAAAATAAATTAAAATAATTTTTTTTTTTTTTTAAAAACATTTTTAAAATATATCAAACCCCCTCATAAATCATGAGGAACTGGTTAGTTGCTTTAGTTCTTCTTCGTAACCAATGAATTAGTTGATACCGAACTAAGTAATGTTTTCCGTGCTAATTTCGTGTAGCAACTAGTTAATTAATTGAGGTTGCGCTTGTGTTTCAACCCTAATTTTCTTGTCATTTTCAGAACCCTAAAACACTCTCGAATTGATTTTCATGGGTTATCATTAACCCTATCGGATTGATTTCCAGTTTTCCACAGGTAAATTGGAACACGAAGACAGCAAAGATTTTAATCGAGTCGTACCCATTCTTTGGGCACAAATATGCCTCTTCTCGTAGAATGTACGGGTTCAACTACATGAGATCAAATGCACATTGGGCCCACAGTTGTCGGCCGTGTCTCCTACTTCAAACCTTCAAAAGGCTTTAACCACTGAAACAAGGCCTATTGGGCCAACAGCGCAGGCTGGAATAGAAATCGAGTCGCGTCTACAACTATCAATAAGATTCAACCACGTGGACAAACGAAATCTTCACACAGACCCAAGCTTCCTGGACCCACCGCACTGAAAAAATATCACAGGGGAAAGGGGAAGGAAAATCAGATTCACAAAGCAAACTTTCCTTGTGCCTTGTAAGGCTCGCCGATTCAGTTACAGAGCCTGTCACGCCGAGAATTCCCGGTTACTTTTCTCTCTTAATTCACCACGTGTTCGACCATATAATTGGACTCAAGAATAATCATTAGTCTAAACTTGTTTTCCTCTTTTTTTTGTAACAATAACAGAGAGAAAGAGAGAGAGATCAAAGCTAGTAGCTAATATTCATGGATTCACTGACCTCAGTTTCTCCTTCTATGGTTCTCCCTCTCCCTCTACGGCGTCGTCGAGTTTTAAAGTCATCATCTTTCTCCGCTAATAATCGTCAACTTCTTCCTCCTCGAATTTCTTCCTTTTCCTCTGCATCGCACCCTCTCGAATTTTCTAGAAGAAGTAGTAGATCAAGGAGACGAGTCTCTTGTAGATTAGCGAGCGGAAGTGGAGATGGAGATGCAAAAGAAGAAGACAACAGCAACGATGATGGAAGTGAGGAAGTGGAGAGAGCGCTTCATTTAGATGGCACCATTCCAGGGACTTCAAATGAGTTTGTGAAGCAGGTTTCGTCTCGTGCTTATGATATGCGTAGACATCTTCAACAGAGTTTTGACAGTAGCAGTTATGATGGTAGTCACCTCACTAATTACCTCTTTCTCCTTACATTTCTCTTTATTTGCTGTGTAATTCTTGCCTTTCTCCATATTCTGTCGACAAAATTGGTTCTAGGTAGCCGAGACTTTTCCCTGTGCTTTTCGCTTTCACTTCTGTTCCGGTGCATGTTAATGGTTTAATTTCGACTGCATGCATGTGTTCTTCATTAGTGTTTGTAAGTGTTTTAGACTCGAATTAAGCATTACATCACAACCTTTTGGATTCTGCAGCTCATATTGATTCCTCTGTTCTATTGAATCATAGTTTTTTTTTTCTTGTGAGAGATTTTGTGTTTTTGTTCTTGTACAACAACCGTGCCTAAATCCAAAACTAGTTGGGGTTTTGTTCTTGTGAAATAAATCGATATCTTTGACAAATCTGCAGGTATTTATGTGACCTTTTTCTTATTCATTTAGATTGAATGATGTAATGCTTTTTCTACTTACCAAACTTGCGATTTGAGGGAGGTGCTTTGATCTCTCCTTCCTTTTTTGTGGGATAATTGTTTCTGCTTTGCTGGTGAATGACTCGACTCAATCTTGAGTAGTTGCCTACCTATATATGAAAGAGTTGCAATTGAAAATAAATCCTCTAGGTTTCGGCACTGATTAATGTGCATTCTTCTTTGACCTCGAGCCATGGTGCTTACGAGGTTATTGGTTCAGCAGTTATCTTTTTATCACTCTACAAAAATGAAGAAAAATTGAAAAAATCTTCTGCCCTAACTTCTTAGTGGCTTAATTGATGCCCTTAGCATAATTCTGATGCTATCTGGTGATCTGCAGATTTAAGCAGGAGTGTTAGCTTATATAAATCAGCTTAATCAATAATTCTTCCTTTTCATCTTCTCTCGGGATAATATTTTCTTTCAAGTTCTTGAATTAATAGAATAAGAGAAGTGGTTATGTTTTATGGTCATTGACCACCATGAAATTGATGTTCAAGGTATACAGTTTAAGAAAACATCTTAAACACATGCTGCTGCTGGACTAACTACGTATATTTTTAGCATTATTATTACATTAAGACACAATAAAATTGGAATTCCCTGAAGCATGCTAGATTCTGTAGGTATTTAACATCTTTTGTTTGATATGTTTTGCACTTGCAGAGAAGTACTGCTTTCATCAATGTCTGATATTCCTTACTTTAATTTGAGTATTTCATGTATTAAGCTATATGGGATGCTCATTAATGTCTGAACTCTGAAGGTTGTTTCGTGGATGCATGATTACTTTTATCTTATGAGTGAATTTTAGAAGCATAAATCCCTCATTGAGGTTGTACCCTTGACCTCCTGATTTACAGAGGAGGTCACTACCAGTTGGACCAAAGCTAGTTGGTAAATGGATACATGATTACATAATGTTGTATGTTATGCTTCTAGTAAATCTGTAGTTGTATTAATGTCTGAAATCTTTGTTTGCTTTTTCATCAAGTTTCATCAAATCTCTTCCTTTTCATTCTTATTCAGTGCTGGATGCCAATCCATGGAGAGAAACCTCAAAACCTGTGTATGTACTTACTCAAAGAGAAAACCAGTTGTGCACGATGAAAACTCGAAGAAATCGCAGGTTTAAGCTTTTTTAATGCATTTATTCTTTTGAGTAACTGATAGTACTGTTGGAGCCAAAGCTCAGTTTTTACTTGTGATTCAGTGAAGTCGAGAAGGAGCTTGGGCTTCTGTTTTCAAAAGGAGGAAAGCGGAGGTCTGAAATAGGAAGTCAGGCTAAACAGTCGAGAAGAGGAACAAAGTTCCAGATGCTCGTGGAGGATGTCAGGGAGGGAGTGCTTGTAAGTGTTAGTTTATTTTACCTGTTAAATTTTCTGCAAAACTAATAGAATGCTTGAGCAAGATTAGCACCTGGTATTGCCTGCATCCATTTCTCTTATAACTGCTAGCATCACTGAACATCTTAGGAGTCCTATCGGTCACAAGTTACGGTAAAAAGTATTAGTCCTCACTTCTATCCCCCGAGATGCACTGGAAAGTAGGATGCCTTGCATGCACTCTCTGTGAATTGTCAAAGCAGGCCTCCCTTTTTTGTTAATTGAGACCCCATTGAATCTCTGGCTGTTTGGTCTAAGATGCTATCTCTCCACTCTTGTTGCAGGTTTTCGAAGATGAAAATGAAGCTGTAAGATATTGTGATTTACTTCAGGGAGGAGGTAAAGGTTGTGAGGGTGTTGCAGAAATCGAAGCCTCTTCAGTAAGAGTCCCGAGCAAACTTTTCACCCACCAACTGTCGTTATGGAATGTAGATCTGTAATGATTTTCCCAACTTCTCCCGCAGGTGTTTGATCTTTGTCAGAAAATGAGAGCTCTTGCTGTTCTATTCCGACGGGGCAGGACACCACCTCTACCTCAAAGCCTCGAGCTTAACTTGAGGGCTCGTCAGCGGTCCCTGGAGGACCAAGAGGACTCGGCGTGAACCTCAAAGTGGTCGGGCGCCTATGATTGGGATCTTATGCTAGGGAGTTTGAAGATTGGAAGTAAATATTGTATTGTACATCAATGCCAGCAATTTATATAAAGGAACATAATTTACATGTTCTCTCTTTTTTTTCAATGGTCACAATAATAGTACTATGAAACACCCAATCTAATTATTGATGAATATTGCAACCGGAGATAAATTAGAAAAAAACACGACTACATCTATTAGGTGAGGTTTCAGAATATGATTTATATTATTATCTAATATATTCTTTCAAATAAAAATCTCTTGGGCTTGAAACTTGTATTGGTCTACACTATCTTGTGCTTTATTTTTATCAAATAGAATGAGGATAATGAGATTCGAACATGTGATTGTTGAGTCAACAAGGCTTTAATATTATATTAAAAAATCATCTTGTCTAAAAAATCAAGTTATTAGATGATGCTCTAGAATATGATTTATATTATTCTTTTAACACTAACATTTACTATGTTGAAATTAGAATTAATTACTATAGTATACTCTCAGCTGTTTTAAGGAATCATAATCATCCCAAAAAAAAAATAACCGTTCAAGAAATGTTAATAATTCTTTTTTTAATACTCATTTACCATTACTTGTCATGCATTGCTCATCTCGCTTCACTCTGCTCTATTTCAGCAATTGTCGATGAATTACAAACTACAACATTTAAGGAATGTTATCTGTCAACAAGGGAGTTGAAATGGAAAAGTCTTAGTGAGATGTGTCAGTGTATGTGTTCAAACAGAAACGAAGCTGCTAGGCAATGCTTTCTTTTCCTTTTCACACGGCTAGATCTCTGGAAACCGACGTGGCCACTCAAGTCATCTAGTTTATAAATTATTATTTATATATATAACAAAATTATCAACTCGATAACCTGTTGGGCTGGAAAATGTAATGACGCTAGCCAATCATCCCAACCACCAAGATTTAGTTTTTTGTAGGAAGCATGTGATGTAATTCATGTTTTACTTAATTATAAATCTAAAAGTATTTAGTTAATTAATACATATTATTATAATTTCTAAGAATTCTTTCATGAAAGTCCACGGGCCATACGAGAGTGTAAAATGTAGACCACCGAGATGATTGGTAGGAAAAGAAAGAAAATAACGGAGACAGAGGAAGCAAACAAAAAAAAAACAGCGATTAATCGAGTATGGCCCGTGGACTTTCATGAAGTAATCGTTGTTTTTTTGAAAAGGTAAAACACTAAAAACCGGAATAACGGATACAAACCTCCACCTTTCTTTACCCCTCCCCTCCGGCTCCCCTTATATTACATCTCTCCATTTCCCACTCTGCTCTAAAATCCCAAACACACGCGCGCACAAAAAAAACCCTTCACGCACATTCAAAGCCAAGCCATAAAAAACAGAATCACTCTTCCGATTCCGATCTTGATCTTCTTTCTCATGAGCTCCGACACCCCGTCATCCGCCGCCGATACTAAGACGGCTGGATCTTCTTCTTCATCGTCGGAGACGACGACGGACAAGCAGAAGGAGAAAGCGAGAGTGAGCAGGACGTCGTTGATACTGTGGCACGCTCACCAAAACGATGCCGCTGCCGTCCGGAAACTTTTAGAGGAAGATCCATCTCTCGTTCGCGCTATGGATTACGATAACCGGACTCCGCTCCACGTGGCATCTCTCCATGGATGGATCGATATCGCTCAGTGCTTGATTGAGTTTGGAGCCGATGTCAACGCCCAAGATCGCTGGAAAAATACGGTACGTATAATTTCCTGCTCATATGGATGCCGTTTCATTTATCTGTCGGCGTCGCTTTGATATGCGTTGGAAGTCTATTTGTAATGGTTGTAGTTGATAATTTGTCATGTCAAATTGGATTTGCCTGTCATTGCAGCCGCTAGCTGATGCAGAAGGCGCAAAAAAGCACAACATGATTGAACTTTTAAAATCATACGGTGGCTTGTCATATGTGAGTATAGATAGTGTCTCTTCTCCAATTCCTTACTTGCACATGTTTCTTGGTTTCATTAATGATAAAATTAAGTCTTGAGGATACATTTGTCTACTCTTCAATCAGCAAGAGTTGCTCTATGAATGTAGCCACGTTGTTTCCCCGTTTTCACCATCTATAGTGTTAGCATCTGTAGGTTTGGAGGTTTGTTTCTGGGCAATTTTTAACGTATTATTTCAGTTCATAGCATCGAACGTATTGTTTTAGGGATTTGGGAGTTTTAGATAGCCACTTCTAATGTTATCTGTCATATTTGGCAATTTACTATTATATAAATCTACCGGTACACTTAAAAATATGTAGCTCTTGCTTGTGGGCATTTATTGGTGGATTAATCGCTAGCAAATTACTTAGCACGATATAATAAAGGGAAAAACCTTGTATCTTTTGCTTTATCACTCAAGTATTGTCCAGCCTAGGAAGTTGCCTCAAGACTGGCAGGTATTGAGTGGTACTTCTGTGTTGGTATTGAGTATTGACTTTTTTGGTTATCTGGTTCTTTCCAGTCAGCAGTACATAATGTGTAGTGATTCACTGTGGTGATTTGTTGCGAGTATCTGTGTAAAACAGCCATTTCATGTTCATTCACAGTGCTCCTATGCCATATGCTGTGTTTTTCTGTCATATAGTCTATACAATTATAATTTATATCATTCATTCCATCTTTTAATTGCTTATAAGAGCTAACTTGGTTAATTCAAATTGCAGGGCCAAAATGGAAGCCATTATGAACCAAAGCCTGTTCCACCCCCTCTACCAAACAAGTGTGACTGGGAAATTGAACCTTCTGAGCTGGACTTCACAAACTCAAACATTATTGGAAAGGTTTGATTTTATTTCTTGGTTGATTATACAGGTTATTAGAATGTGTTTAGTTAACAGCCTATTTGTGTTATTAATTTAGAGTATAATTAGGAAATCCTTATTTAATATTTTTGGACTGTCAATCCTGTCAACTTTTAGTGGACATTAATAAAACAATTTTGGGTAGAAAATATGCTGCAGTTTGATAAATATGTTAATGTTTTTTTAAACAGTGCCTTCTATTATGATAAAATTATCTTTTTGTTCTAATCTTGCAAATTCTATGTATAACCATATTTCAACAAGTAATTGTAGTTTAAGCTTGTTCTTGACTTTAATAGTGGTAAAACTTTTTTGGCTAGCAGTTTTGGCCATTAATATGTTCTCCTTTTCAATTTTACATTGCTTGTGTATATTTTTGCGTTTGATTTCTTTGCTTCATGTTAATATCAAATGTTTGAGTTTTGGGGCACTACTTAGAAGCTCTTCGATTATTTTATCTGAATCTATCTGCAAGAGTTTCTGCTAATTGTAGCTTCATATGATAGGGATCTTTTGGTGAGATTTTGAAAGCCTTTTGGCGTGGAACACCGGTAGCTGTCAAACGCATTCTTCCATCCCTCTCAGATGATAGAATGGTGATGTAAGTCCTTTCTTTGCAACATTTTCTATTTGTTGAGTTGTGCACCTGTATTAAAGCTGCAGATAACCCTTCTTGTGTTTGTGAAACATCCTTTTCCTTGTAAATAAAAATTTCTTAACATGATTTTTGACCTCAGAACTAAAATAAAAGATAACATCAACAATTGGGCTTATCATATGGACTTCTTACTTTGATCAATAATTTACCTTTCCATCTTATTTTTTCCTGTTTATTTATGCTATGCTATGTTATGAACCATATGACAGCAATCAAATCAGAACCAGATAGAAGATAGGATCAGTATTATTTTTTTCACGCAAAAAGGATGGAATTTATTCTAGATGATATTCTAATTTCTACTGAAATTGACAACCCCCCGGTTTCTATTGATATCAAGAGAGAATTTCTATTGATCAATCCGGTGCTCTTTGTTGCTGTAATTCACTTTCTTTTACTCTAATTTGTTGTATTGTCAATTTGCTTACTTATCTTTAACTTTACTGGTTCAGTCAAGACTTCAGGCATGAGGTTATTTTGCTAGTCAAACTTCGCCATCCTAATATAGTCCAGTTTCTGGGAGCTGTCACTGAGAGGAAGCCCCTTATGTTAATTACTGAATATCTACGGGGGGTATAGTCAATATCTGCTTCTTATTCCAAATTTGGATTCCTTCTGAAAAAGCTCGGTTCACTGATTAACTTTCTAAGCCATTCATAATCCATTCATGTGCTGACACAGGGTGATCTTCATCAGCACCTCAAGGAAAAGGGTGCGCTAAGTCCGTTAGCAGCCATAAACTTTGCATTGGACATTTCCAGGTATATATAAGCTCCTATCATTCTTTATTTACTATATGGGATGCAAGACCTTTCTACTTGTATATCTGGTTTGTCGTTCGTTGCTAGACCATGTTTTTGTTTTTTAGGTGTAAACTAAGGGGATGTTTGCTTCTCGTAAAATATTTTCCTGGGTAAAATGTTTTCTTGTAAAATCAATTATTTTACATTATTTAGCTGTGACATGTAAAACAAGCTAGAAAATATTTCACAATGTTTGGCAACACTGAAAATTTTCAAGAAATTTTACCAGTGCACAATTTTATCCATGATTTTACAAATTTTATCAACATTAAAGAACCTAACATGTATCATTACAAATCTCTTGAGGATCCTAATTAGTTGCTAACATAGCCAAGAATTATTTTTTATTTTGTAACAAGGATTGAAAAATGAAGAATCTTCCCTCCCTCCAACCATCTCTTCATACACAACCATCTTTTCATACTCGGTATCCTTTTTCACTGGGTTTGAACTTCAGTGCTTTAAAACTTATGTCAGCATAAGACTTTGCAAAGAACCTAGTGAATATCAATAGTGAAAAAAGGAAACAAAATTCAGTAGCTATTCAGCTCAGACTAGCCAAAGTGCATGAGCTGTGTTGAAATGTATTTTTACCGGTAATAAACAAATTTACAAATATTTATGAATTTTATCTGTTAGATATTACCTGAAAACCTTTATACATGATGAGCTATAATCCAATTAACAAATACAAGTTGTCCACCATCATCAAAATATCCAAGATCTTCAGTATGCACCCAGCCCTTTTTATCTATTGTATCTACTGTGGCTTGCATATTATTGAAATAACTTGTCAATGAATTGCACAACATGGTGGATTTAGTTAAATGAATATTTGCAATATGATTCCAACCTGAGAATCTAATTGTAATCCACACTTGCATCAAGCCGATCAATCATGCACACTGGAAGTTAGTCATTTCATTACAAAAACATATTTTGTTTTTGTTCTAACACCTAAATTCTAGGAGCCATTTGTGCAAGAATTGAAGGTTTCTTAATGATGCAGGCTAATAAGCATCTTACCTCTCGCAACATTTCATATTTTCTCAAACTTGAATTATGATTTTCTTAGGAGCTAAAATCAGCCATATCAATTACCTAACTAATTGTTTTATTTGGTAAATTCTTGGCACATTCCTTCATCAAATCTTTTCCTAGAGATAAGGGTTTATATGAGAATTTTTAAAACTTGGGGGGCGACAGGGGGTGGAGATAAGGTTGAATATGAAACTTTTAAAAAGTTAGGAGCACACCCATAGTCCCCATGTAAGTCCGCCAGTAGGGAAAACAAAGCATTGGAAAATTTGAAGCTGTCACAAATACTTTTATTTGAGAAACAGATCCAACTGTATTGACTTTAACTGTTATGCTAATCTGAGCCCTGTCTATTATATGACCAGAGGCATGGCATATCTTCACAATGAACCAAATGTCATTGTTCACAGAGACCTAAAACCAAGGTGAGTTCAATTTATATTTTTTAAATCATGTGGACATATAATTATGTCTCTTTGTTCTTTTTTAGCTAATATTTCCTTGCTTTAACTGACAACTTAAATTCACCTTCCTATTTGAAGAACTGTGGCTAACAGATTTAGCATGCAAAATATATTTCTTGGATGATTAAACCCTTCCAGTATTGAGAATATTTAGTTGATATTTACAGCACCCATTCTTTTTTACCTGTTAATATTTTTCTCTAAATTTCAGGAATGTTCTTTTAGTCAACTCCAATGCGGACCATTTGAAAGTTGGAGATTTTGGTCTAAGCAAGCTCGTCAAGGTTCAAAACTCACATGACGTGTACAAAATGACTGGCGAGACAGGAAGTTGTGAGTGTCTCTTGCAAAAAACAAATGAATAGAAAGTGATCTCTTACTTACTTTTTTTCTTCCATTTTTTCTTAACAAACAAAAGACCGGTATATGGCTCCTGAAGTTTTCAAGCATCGGAAATATGATAAGAAAGTTGATGTCTTCTCTTTTGCGATGATACTATATGAGGTAATTGTGTTTCTTTTCAGTATAAAAACTACAGAAGGTATTCAAAGCAGGTTGTAATGCATTATATTCTTCTTTGCAGATGCTTGAAGGGGAGCCACCTTTTTCGGATTTTGAGCCTTATGAAGCAGCCAAGTATGTGGCAGAAGGACACAGGCCAACATTCCGTTCCAAAGGATTTAATATCTCTAGCCTCAAAGAGTAAGTCAAATTTGAGATGCCCTTAGTCCATTCATTTATTTATTTCTGTATTCCTGTCTGGGTAGGCTATACCACTGTAACATACGCCATTTCTGAAATGAATCCAATCACAAAGCACGCCTCTTGCATGGTGTATATATACCTACTATAATCTAAAGAGGCATTACATTTCATGAGGGAAGTTAATAAATTTGCACTTGGCAAAAATTGTTTTTATAACTACTGTTGGTAAATGTATGTGAAGGAAAGCAAAGTTGAAATCAGTTGACATCTTCCAAAGCCAGTAAACCAAACTTCACGTCTTGATGGATTAAAATAACTGAGAAGCCAATCTAATTTGTCAAAAAAGGAACAAGTTTCATGGTTTAAGTAATTCTGATAGTTACCTGTGATGTTAAATTTTTATGGTTTAGCTACTAATAGAGGAAAGGAAGGTACAGATATAGTTATGAAGTTGGGTCTGGTGGCTAATAATTATCAAATCTGTACTGTTTCCTCTGCTCTTTGTTCAATTAAAATCAAGTGTTGCATCTTCTTCTAGATGTGAGGAATATTTTTATCTTAAAATAATGTATACCTTTCAGCATCTTTCTTTAACTGGAACTGGGTTACACTGAAATCTCAGTTCATGTCAAATCCTATGAAAAGTGTGCTATTATACTAAAAATGCTTCGTGTATGTACTGACATGTCATTTGAGGTGTCAGAAACTTGAAATGTTTGGTTTCTAATTTCCTGACTGTTCAATGTTCTTAGGTTGACGGATCAGTGTTGGGCTGCTGACATGAATAAAAGACCTACTTTCATAGAAATTATTAAGAGACTTGAAAAGATCAAGGAAAACTTACCGCCAGATCATCACTGGCATTTATTCAATCCATAGCTTGGAGCACAATGACATGGTCAAGTATTCTGACCGTTTACTATTCTTGCCAGTCAGATCCTGTACTCAAGATTGTGCAGGTGTTGTGGATAGATTTTACCAAAGTTGATTGTGATTGTTATTGCTGTTACTGGTTTCCCATAAACTGCCCTCGGTTATATCATTCTGTTAACTTGCGTATAAAATGTATCATTATCTGACCCGTCTTTTTTCAGTCCTTTGTTTTCTTATTGCAAGACATGACAATCGGCAATATTCCATGTACAGGGATTTCTAAAAGCATCTAGGTTGTGTTTTGTGCAAGTTTTAAATGCTGGGCTTCGATCTCGTTGAATTTCATATTTTTCTAGTGGATTATTTACGGTATAGTAACATAACGTGATTGCTGTGTGCACGACTATGAACAAACTGAAGCTTCTTTTTCTTTTCAACTTCCTTGCGAGGTCTCACCAAATATCTTTAACGAAATAAACAAATAGAAGCAGTCTTGGTTGTGTTTCCGTCGCGCATTTCACTATGCATGATCTCATGGAAATAAGTCACCAGAGGTCAGGCCTTCATCTTTAAGAGGGGGGTGGGGTGGAGGGAATGACGATGAAGTCTCTGGTTGTTTGTCTTAAGCTGGAAAGCTATCCTTTCTTGACCGCTGGAATCCCGAGCAAAATAAAAAGCTGGTGAATACTTGCAGTGGCTGCATCTCGGAGCCAATCGCCACCGTGTTCTAGAACTATATGAAACTTCCGCATATGCAGCCGTTGGCAAACAAGGGGCTCATACATAATTAAAAATAAGCAGGGGGGGAAAATCTGTGTTCTCAGCCCACTTGGTCTTGCCCGAAGTGCAATTCTACAAATACAGTTGATGCTGACCACGAATCTAAAAGGTTTACAAAGAGATGCTTCCCTGATATCAGGAACACTACTTGTACACTAGACAGCTCAAAATTCGTGAACAGCTGGCCAAAGTCGCATTTAACCTGTAATTATTCTTTCTCGAAATATTATCATGTGAAACATTTTACAGGGGGGGGAAAGGAAGGAAGGGATGGCTGTTTAAGAAAATATAAACTAAATGAGCTTCTTTTTCTGGAAAAAAGTCTTCAAGTGCCACACTTGCAAGCCTGCCACTGATAAACACACGACAATCGAAAGAAAACTCAACCACGCCATTTTTACATTAGTAGATGTGTTCAGATCTTGCATTTCTTCTTCTCTGCAACAAACATTAATTATATTACCAAAGAGTTCTATGTTACGATCATGCAAGAAAATGGAATATTTTCGTCAGTTGGGGGGGGGGGGGGATCTTCACCTTCCACGAAGATAATTCATTTCCTCTTGAACGGAAATGACTGTGTCATACATTTTCTTCAGCTCCAATTCCATAACCTGGTGTTGAAGATGAATGCAATTGGGTAAGAATATTTCATTGTTTCGAGCCTGACACTTAAAGTAGAATTGGTGAAACATAACACGGTATCAAAAGTCGTCAATGATTTTATTTGAGAGTGATACTATGAAACAATGGATGATAAGTACTGGAGACTGTCCGCCTCAGTCTGCAAACCACGACATATTGATGCTGAACAGCTTCAAACAGCAAAGCACAAATGGTGTTTGATAGTCCAACTTAAAGCTAAGTAATAGATCCTGGAGGTTGCAATGCTATATTTTAGATAACCACTTTAAGTTAATAAAAAAAAAAGGGAAAGAGCCTTCAGCTTCAAACTCAGCAAAGAGATGAAAGGCTGCTTGAAAGTCAGCTGTTAGGCAGGAAGTATTGCTACAATAGGCTAGAGCTTGGGTTATAGAAGAAGACGAAGAAAGAGCCGTTAACAAAGTATCAGCAACAGCGGGTTTGATTATGGGGCATGTATCTTTTTTTTTAGTTAAATCAAAGTCTTGTGGATTTCAACTTGCTGAACCAAAAGACTGTTTCTAGACTGCTGAATTTTAGAAAACCACTCTAATAACCTTTTCTAAAACTGTAATTCCTTCACCTCCTATGTGATTCTACAAGATTATATGCCTGCCATTAAAACCATCCTTGCTATTCCTCTCCTATCTGGCACGTGAATTCCCGGTTATTCATGCCATTCTTGCATATGACATAGCTCTTCTATAAGCCATTCTAAATAGCATTGCTATTAGAAGACAGGTTGCTCGCCATGAAAGTCCACTTAAATTTTCCTATAGCACCCAGTAACGCACTACTTACAAAAATGTCAGGTGACCGTGTCAGGGTCGTGTGAATGAAGCACACACGATAGTTTAGTTCTATAGAGAATCCCCATCTTTTCTGCCACCGCTTATTCCTTCTTACCTCCACCTGGGTTGGAGCTACCACTTCATAGCCATGCATTAGGCTCCTTGGGTGCCAAAAAACAACATCTCTTTAGTACTGCACATCACCTAATCTTATAGTGTGAGATCACCATCCATCTGATAACCCTCCATGAGAACTAAAATAGGAGTATATACTCTGATCAATCAACTAAAACCAAGCCCAGACTAGCCTTGAACTCGACAGCTTTGTTCCCTTTGTAATAGAATACCTAACACTTACTCATGGTATATGAAAATTTTGGCTATTACACAAAAAACAAATAAACAAATTAAAACGGCAAAAAAGGGATCCATAAAGCAGGTTGACTTACATCAACAGAGCCTTTCTTGGCAACATTGGTCCAATCCTTAGCAGCCACACCAGTCTTCCAATCAAAATCAATATTCAAAGTCACTGGTGGCTTGTGATCCGCAGCCCAGAAACACGCCATGTAATCCCCTGCCTCCGACGCCGTGAAAGCAAACTGCCCTGATTCCACACGCTCTGAATTATGATAGCTATTCCCATAACTCGATGTTACCTGCACCAGTAAAAAATAAAACAAAATTACAAACTCTAAGGCAGCCAGAAAAAAATGAAAAGGAAATCAGGGGGCCCTTTAAATAATCTTACCTTGACAGTGAGTTTATGTGATTCGGGCAAAGGCTGGCCATCATGGGGGTTAACAATACTGTACTTTCCAACAGTCAAAGAATTGGTTTTGATGTCTTCTGCTATGCATTTCGTGAGTCCTGATTCTAGCTCGAAACGAAGTGATTTTGATGTGGAGGATAAAAGCCCGATTACAGTTGCTATCAGAAGGAGATAAGGGTTGAATCTCGACATAGGAATAGCAGCTGTTTACGAGCTCAGATTGTTCTATAAACTCTTGGATGGACTAGTTTCAGTTTTTGGGTATTCTTCTTCTCTCTCCTTCTTTTAGGTTTCCTGTGCTGTAATGAGGCGAATCGGTATCAGTTTGCTAGCAAGAGGAGGAGGTCAGAGCAGCGGTTGAATTATTGACAGCTGGTAGTATTTGATTGGTTGCAACACGTAACGATACAAAATAATAAATAAAACGGTCTAGCTTGCTTCGTGCAGGACATTGGTGTTTAATAGCTGTAATAAAGCCCTGCGATCTGGATTTGTTGGGCCTCTCCCTCTGTACCGAGCCTTGTTGGACGGGATTTACCAAACGGAGCTCGTGGTTTCTGTTTTTCTTTTTCTTTTTGTTAGAGAAATAGAAAAACAAAATCAAAATATTAATTTTCGGAGACGAGTGTAAACTGTAAAGGCAGGAAAAAGGATTTTGTAAATGATATATATATATATATATATATATGTGAATAAATCATCAGTTCATTTGTTGTTTGTTTTTATGTTTTGAAACGTTTTAAAAAAATATATTTTTTTATTTTGAATTATTTTTTTCATGTTTCCAAGTCATTTTGACATATTATTATAAAAACTAAAAAATATATATTATTTTTCTATATTTTTAAATAAAAAAATACCTTAAAAAGTTTATAGAAGTCTTTACGCATACAATCCAGTGACTGGGGTGTGAAAATTAACGAGGGGGACTAGTGCCGTACAAGGGAGAGTCGTTTGCCAGCTTCAATTTCTAAACACGGAGTCATTGTCGTTGTTTTTTTAAATATTTTTTATTTAAAAATATATTAAAAATATTTTTTTTATTTTTTAAAAATTATTTTTCAGCATATCAAAATAATATAGAAACATCAAATTTTATTAATTTAAATTTGAAAATAAAAATAAAAAAATTCAATTTTTTTCATAAATACTTTTGAAAAGCACTCCCAAACACCCCCAATTGTCTACTACCTGAGCTAAAATAGCCATTGATCGTGTGTGTTTATTGATACCAGAAGTATTACTCCCTGACTTTTATTCACTTGAAGATCGCTCTTGAGGTTTTCTTTTTTCTTCTCTTTTTTCTATCGTTTTTATTCCTTTGTGGTTCTCCTCGTGATCATGAAACGTAAACCGATTAAAACTCTTAAGAAAAAATAGATATTATTAATATTTGTTCTAGTATAAAAAAATTTAATTTAATTTTCCACAAACCCAACATTAAATAGTAAAATTTAGAAAAAAGAAGTTCACTAGAAACAATAGAAGTATAATAACCCAATAAAAACAAATATAATATTAAATGATAAAAATAAAATAATATATATGGATTGAAAACAATAGTGTAAATAGTGTTTTGCAATGAGAAGTACAATAAAAGCCCTGTGTTAATTTAAGAACAGAGTCGATTAGCCAATTTAAATTTGGATTGTTGCAAGCTAATTTAAAATCATATCATTTAAAAAAAAAATCAAAATCAAAATAAATCTTATTTTAGCTCAATTGATTTGCTGAATTACAATTTACTTAGACATAAAACTAGATTGAACAATAATTGATTCACCGAATTACAATTCATTTGAATATAAAACGTAGATAAATATGGATTTAAACCAAGATTATTGAATCAACTTATTAAATAAAATATAATCTAGGAATAATGTATTTTTTATTGTACACCATTTAATTTATCTCAATCATGGTTTGGGAGTGGTGGCTTGTACCATGCCATAGGCCAGGTTAAATTTTTATAACATAAATAAATATGTTTAACAATAATGAAGTTCATCCATGTTGACTTGATCATCACGTGACATGTGATCCCGTATCAAGATAACCTTGTCAAAAAATAATCACAAAGTTTAAGGTCCAATAACTAAAAGTCAAATGATAAAAATATAAAAAATATACGTCGAAAAAATTAACTCTAAGTAAGGTTAACCTTGCCATCCCAACAAATGAAATACAAGATCATGTTTTCTTGTTAAGAAAGAAACAAGGTTAAATAAATAAAAAAAATTAATTCATCACTTGTTAACCCAACCTTTATGATGTTGTCAGTTTGCACTACGTTGCGGGTCGAGCAAATAATTTTTGTAATTGTTGAGATTAAAATAGAATATTTATACATGTAAAGTTTGATATAATGAAACAGATCAACATATCTTATTACAATAACAGTAACATCGAAGTTTTAACATCTAAAATTATTATCACTATCACTGCCAAAATAATAAAAATTATTAAATTACCATGAGAAAAAAATATAAAAAAACAACAAAAAAACAAATAAGATCAGAAACTAAAATCATTATTATTATTATTAATTGTGTTTGGCTATACAATTAAATACAATCACAGATTGAATTGAACCGTCAAACACCATCTAAAAGACCGTCACGGGCCTGTAGAATGGAAGGAGACATGATCACGTGCTGACAGATATCATGCACATGTCATCATTTTTTTTTTTATCGAGATGTAATAACATGTTAAATCATAAAAAAACCCTAAAAGCATCCATAGACTACCAAAAAAATATATATTGCAGAGACAGAAACATACTCCCAAACTGCTATTATATATATATATAAATAATTATAATAATGTGGTGCGGGATGATAATTACAAGAAAATAAAATAAAAAATTAACTGCTAATACTTAGTCTGCCTCAAGAAACATTGACGTTCATTGCAGGGACGACGAGTTCGTAACTCAAGAAACCGATCTCGTTTCCCTTTAAAACGACCTCGTCATAGCCGTTAATCTTGAATCATCAGCCACTCTAAAATATAACATTGGTCAACAGCAACACGATGAAAAAGCTCTTTATTTATTTATTTTTATTTACCGAGGAGTATAAATCATAGGAAAACTCAGCACAAGACATCATCGTAACTGATTAAACTAACAACCTTATCAAACAATCCCTGCCTTATCTATCACTAATTTTGTTTAAATTTGTATTTGACAAGATATTCCCGAGCAGAAACCAATTTTTGAAAAGAACTCTTTTTTTGTTTTGTTTGGAGTTTGGAGTTTGTTCGTTGAGATATAATTTTAATTTGATTTATCCGCTCCTTCGAATTTTCCTCGTGAATTCCCCCGCCTCGCACTATTTTCCCTCTCTTTCCTATCGTGTGAAGTGTGAACTAATTGAAAGATTTGATCGACTCGTGATCCTCTCATACCTGAGTTTTTTTTTTTTTTTTGATTAAATAACAACATTCTTATCTTTTCCTTCATTTATATTTATCCTATCTATTTATTTTTTGGAGGAAAAATTAGCACTGTGATTCCATCCCACAATGTGATTTTTTTTTTGATTTCTAAAAATAATTAAAATTCAAGAGCGATCAAATTTTTATTTATTTATCTGTTGTAGTCTATTGTAAATGAAGAGAAGGCGATGAGGAGAGAAAGAGAGAAATGGAGGTTGCTAGATCTGAGAGCGGAGTAAGGAGCGAGAAAATAGCAGCGCCGGTGGCTAAAGTCATTGCTAGAACCAAGCGATTACAAGTTTGGTTTATTAGGGTTTGTTCCAGTATTCTTTTATGGACCTGTTTGGTTCAGCTTCTTACGGTTGGAGAGTTATGGCATCCCAGTTTTATGGCCAACACCACCGTCTCCCTCGTTAAACCCCCTCATCATCCTCTTCCCCTCCTTCCTCTTAGTAAGCCTTACTCTTTATCCTCTCTTTTTCCTAATAAAAAATATTGATGTTTTGATTTTGAATTTATAAAGGGTTATATTTTGTACTATTGATTTTTTGAAAAAAGCTGGAATGACTGGGGTTTCTCATGTTTAAATTCTGAATTCTTATTCGGGGAAATCTGACATTGCAGTTTGTGATCTTGGTTTATAAGAAATGGGGCGCAGTTGAGATTACGTTTATATATATATATTACAAGTAGTAGTAAGGTTTGGTATTTTGTCTATGCCCATTTTGTTTTTAACCAAGTTGTCGATTATTTTAGTTAGTTAAGTGGAGTATTCAGTAGAAGAAAAGCTATGTGATTTTTGTAGGTTTTGGTGGTTACTTTCTGCTTTTGACCGGTTAGAGAATAGATTTTTGGTTATATTTTGAATTTACCCCAATCCCCGTGGCATTCTATGATTGCTGGTGTATGGTGGTATATGCAATCTTACATTATTTAGTTAATGTAGAGTTTTGGAATCTTTAAGAATCCATGATTTTATGGTGTAGTTCAAGTTCAGCATTTGCTTTCTGTGGTTTGGAGGTCTGCAAGATGTTTAGACATGATTTGGAATCAATAAATTTATCATTTTTTGGCCTTTCAATTTTAAGAATTCTCGAAAATAAATTTCAGTGCTAATAATTGAGTCATAATTCCTGCTTCACTGGGAGCTCTCATGAGAGCTTTGTGTAATCCAAAAGTTCCATTTTCTTTGTTCCGTTTTAACTCTGAGCTTTCTGCTGTGACTGATTCTGGCTTCTGAATTAAAGTTCATGATTTGGTGGTCCAATTCGTTTCTCAAAGAGGTTCACCAAAAGTATAAACACCTTCTTATGTTTGAGTTTTACATGCATCTGCAATTACAGCTGTAATAAATTGAACCTCTCAGAAGTCCAAGTCTTGTTTTATAGATACCATTAGGTTCTTTGTATCTACAAAGACATCAAGAGCTGCAATTTTTGCAGGAAACTATTCAAGCAATGGCTATCTTAAAGTGTCCTGCAATGGTGGCTTGAATCAAATGCGATCTGCGGTTTGTGCTTATTCTTTTGCTAGTTTTTTAATTGTTCTTCAGGTTTTTGAAATTGGTTAGTTTGGGATTTCAGATCTGCGACATGGTGGCTGTTGCCAGGCTTTTGAATCTCACTTTGGTTGTCCCGGAACTTGATAAAACATCTTTCTGGGCTGACAATAGGTATTTTTTCTTCTCTTGTTTGCTATCAAATTTCCTTCTTTTGCAGTTCTGTAATATTAACTGTAAAAATTCTTTCTGCAGTACTTTTGAGGAAATATTTGATGTGAAGCATTTCATTGACTCATTAAGAGATGAAGTTCGGATTGTCAGAAGGCTTCCAAAGAGATTTAACAGTAAATATGGCTACAGAGTATTCGAGATGCCTCCAGTTAGTTGGTCACAGGAAAAATACTACTTGCACCAGGTATAAATACTTTTAGTAGCTTGAATCCATGGAAAGTATGTTTATACCAAGCATCATTTAACAGTTTGTGTAAAAATCAGTAGATGAGTGTGCAAGTTCTTTATTTTAAAGCTGGGTTCTTAGATGCTGAATTATAGATTCAATTTTGCTAGTCAGATTAGTTGCTTGACCTGAGAACATCGCATAAGTTCTTTAGGATGAAAATTCTGATGCTTTCCCAAGCTCTTGCATAATCCTTCAGAGATATGCTAGATTGTCGTGAAAGTCTTTCAAGAATTTCACAGTTAGTTAAGAACTATAGTTTGCTGGAGATCATCTCCTTCTCTCCCAGTTGTATACAGGGTTTCCCCTGACATGGGATTTGCATGTCCTAAACCATGATGCAGAATTGGATGATGAATTGAAACAACGGTCACTTCCCATCTGGGAAAAAGGAAAGAATGGAATCATTTCTCTTCTTTCTTTGGACTTCATATTATGATTCTCCACATTCATATATATATATATATATATATATATATGCATGTGAAATTACAGAATACAGTGTTGAAATATTAATCTAACCAACTAGGGTAAAGAGCACTTAGAAAATTAATGGTTAAAAAATTAAGATGAGAGCACACTGAATATGGTAATTAGAAGATTTGGTTGATTCTCAGTACAGTATTACTGTGTACAACGCCACTGCTAAACCCTTGTGTAACAATGTATCAGGGATGTGGTTCTGATTTATAAACTTTGTAAGTTTAGTTTTATTTATTTGTCTTGAGGTTCAAGGTTTTCAAAGTAGATTTAAGCTATGGGGGTTGAATGTTCAATTTATGATGATGTTTCCATTTTTCCTTAACAATACTTTTTGTTTAGTGACTTTGACCTGGTAATGCAGATTTTGCCACTCTTCAGTAAGCGAAAGGTGTTGCACTTCAATAAAACAGATGCACGTTTGGCAAACAATGGGATTTCAATTGATCTTCAGAAAGTCAGGTGTCGTGTTAATTTTCAGGCACTGAAATTCACTCCTGAAATTGAATCTTTGGGGTACAAATTGGTTCGCATTCTAAAGGAAAGGGGGCCTTTTGTGGCCTTGCATCTGCGATATGAGATGGACATGTTGGCTTTCTCAGGTTGCACTCATGGCTGCACCAAGGAAGAAGCTATGGAGCTCAAGCACTTAAGGTTTGTTGTATTGAAAAATTGCCTTCTTTTTTTTCAGTATCTAGTTTACAATGGCACTAACAGTCTTGTTCTGAAAAACACTGTCTGTCTTCAATCTTCATCACTCCTTTTCTGCTTAGTTGCCACGGGCCTGTATTAGAGGTCTGCCTTTATTTAGTAGTTGCTAGGAGATATGTAACTTGATAATGAATACAAGTGAATTGTTTTCATTGCTAGTCTGTTTTATCTGTTTTTTACTTGCAGTCAAAGTGGCTGCATTTTGTCGTGGCAGTCCTTAGTGTGATATTTTTTTTTTATTGAACTTGCACGTTCCATTTAGGTATGCATACCCTTGGTGGAGAGATAAAGAGATAGTGTCCGAGGAGAGGAGATCACAAGGTTTATGCCCATTGACACCTGAGGAGACAGCATTGATTTTGCTGGCACTGGGTTTTGACAAGGACACACAGATATATATTGCAGCTGGTGAGATATACGGCAGTGAACGGAGACTTGCGGTACTAAGAGCTGCATATCCGAGGATTGTGAGTTAATAACCATTCTTTCTGTTGTGCTATACAAATATCAGCAAACGTGGCTAAATGCTTTGCAAACTTAGAAATGTCTAGAAGAATACAGTATATGTCGAATCCCATCTAATTGATCGTTGCTTGTGGCCCACTATGCAAACTGATGGGTTTGAATTTGGAGTTACAAAGCAGTTGTATCTTTTGGATTATTATTAAAGCAATGAACTAGAGGGCCTCATTAAGCCCCCCCCACCCATCAAATGGTCAACGCTGACTTTTGGAATATGCATGTGAATAACTAATTCCATATCATTGAATCTAGTTTGTCATCATTTGATTGCATGTTTGCATATATCTTCTTTATCTCAATGTCAAAGGTTATTTCAGGTGAGAAAGGAAATGCTATTAGATCCAGGGGAGCTGCAGCAATTCCAGAACCATTCATCTCAAATGGCTGCTCTCGATTTCATGGTCTCAATAGCCAGTGACACTTTCATTCCCACCTATGATGGAAACATGGCAAAAGTTGTGGAAGGTCACCGCAGGTACAAACACCCATTCTCTCATGGGGTGTTTATCTTGTATCATTTTACCAAGGAAAGAAATCATATCAATTGAAGCATCTTGCAGAAGTCCTGACTAGTGTTTGTGCAGGTATCGTGGGTTTAAAAAGACAATCCTTCTAGACCGTAAAAGACTTGTAGAGTTGCTGGATTTGCATCAGAATGGGACACTCCCATGGAATGAGCTTGCAGCGGCTGTTAGATCGGCACATGAGAAGAGAATGGGACAGCCAACTCGACGAAGGGTTATTGCAGATAAACCCAAAGAGGAAGATTATTTTTATGCAAACCCTCAAGAGTGCCTTTGTGAGGGAGCAAATTGTGATGATTTATTAGGACCTGGTAACTCAAGTTCAATTCGGTGATTGCAACAAAACCAAGCAGATTGAGATGGTGCTCCACTTAATTTTTCTCAGGCAGTGGCATTCATGGCTGGACTTCCCTAATCAACCCAACGTATACACACCTACCTTAAAGTTTTGTAAGGAACGAGAGAACAGAACCTTTGAGCAGCCATTCTGGCTATCAAAGGTCACTCGCTATTCATTTTTTCTTCCTGTTGATATATTTATTCATTTCTTTTCCAGGTAAAAGTTTGTTCAGGAATGCCCATATAATCCCAGAGTTGAAAATTTACACGGGTAGCCTTTCGTCGTCTGATGCAATGCTCCTTATTTGCTACAGAACTCTGTTTGTGAGCTAACAGCAACAATATCAAGGACAGGCCCAGTAAAACGGTAAAGAAAGATTGTAAATGAAAGAAACACATCTTTTTCTTTCCTAGTGCAAAGTGAAATGATAAAGAAAGATTGTAAATGAAAGAAACACATCTACGTTCTTTCTTGATCGAACTTTGCATTAGACTAGCTTTATCAGATCGAGTTGTGTAAAAAGTCCAAATAAATCTCAGTTTATTAGGTTAAAGATGATGAATTCCAATTTGGCCATTGAGTTATGATACTCTCAGTTTAGTTCTTGAATATTATAGAATAATGATTTGACCATTAAATTTCAAGAAACTTACAAAGTGATCGCTGATTATAAAAAACATATTTCAATTGGATCCCGTCACGTAATACAAAATTATTGATGATTTATTATTGATTATTATTCCTTAGCTTTGCATACAATCACTATGTTTTCTTCTCATTCTTATAATTGATTATCTGACTAGTAGCACTCTAAAAAAATAACATAATTTGAAATATAATTATGTGTTATTGGTTCGTTTAATTATAATCATGTTTGGATTTGATGAATTAATCATATTATTAAATGGTTTGATATTATTTATTCATTGAAATGTGAAAAAAACTGGCCATACTATCATTTCAATCTGTTCAGGTATATATAGTGTTGGTTGATCCAGTACAACAACTTATTAGGTAGCAAGGTAAGCCTCCCCCTTGATGTCAGTTGACTTTCCTCTATCATGGCAAGAGCTTTGACTTCTCGCCAACTCTCCCCGTTCAGGCAATCATTCGACGACCATGATTTGAGCTCCTATCTATACACACTCCAAGACTTTTTCTTCATGTGGGCCTTCTCATTGTGATACTCATCCTCTAAATATATTATTACGGTAGTTTCTAGGTTACTCTTCTAGTATGAAACGTGTTGTCATAGAAAGGGATGGCTAATCTTTATATAATTGATTTATGATGGAATTATGATGTTTATGATAGGTGAGCCGGTCTCACAAATATCTTAACCTACATGTGCTCAAATTTATTTTGAAGTGTTATTTGATTTTATTACGCCGGAGAGTATACTATTATGAAAGATATTGAAACCATGCGAAATCTTTATAAATTTGTTTTTATGTTTTGTATATTCCGAGGTCTAGTGTAGATGAGATGTTCTAACATATTTTTCACATTCACGCATGATTGGAGTATAAAACAAAAGATTTATAAATAAAGTATATATTAATAATGGAATTTATATTTTTAAGCATGAATGATAAATGATATCCCCGACACAGAGGCTTGGGTGACAAATCCTGTCTTACACTTCAACACAAATGTTCTGATAGAAACATCCACTTGGCATTTTCTAAAACATCCACTTCACCAGACCTATATATATATATATATGACGACGGCACAGGAGTATTCTAAATTAATTAGGCGTGACAGTGTCTGATGTGCTCCTCCACCATCCCGAGGAAGCGCCATTCTTGACCGGAGAAAGAGCAGGGCGACCTTTTCGTTCTCTGGCCCTTCTAAAGGCATTTTAAAATTACCCAGCCCTTAAACAGTTTCCTGCTACGTGGACAAGTTGCAGATCTGAAAACAATCGACTACCATACCAGCTTCTGAATAAGAAAATGAAAAGAAATAGACCCATTCAAGACTCTGGATTGGGAATGGAGATTCTTTTGACTTGTCAGGCTCTGTTTTTTTCCTCTATTTTTTTCGGTGGATGAGACTTGGACAAACCCACCCACCCTGTTTCTCAACCGGACGTGGAGAAGAAAGCGAAGCGAAGAGACGGGGTTGGAGAAAAATCTCCAGCAAGCATGGCAGGCAGTGTCGAAGCTAGTTTAGCAAGAAAGCGTTATCACAACTGCAGCAATTTGAATATTGTTTGGTGGGCGATGTTTCTTGATCTATGGAGATATCCACCATTATGTGTAAGGGTACAGGTTTTTCCAAGGGAAAACGAAATCTCAGGTTAAAAGACAGTCGAGATTGCGGTGTAGTTTGGTGATTTTGAAAAAATATTTTTTTTTTAATTTTTATTTTAAATTAAAAAAGTTTAGTGTTTTTAAATTACTAATTTATAAAATATATTTTTAATATATTTTTCAATAAAAAATATTTATAAAAACAATTTAAATCACGATGTAAAACAGTCACGAGACATATGTCACGCCACCACAGGGTGTTCTTATATGGGGCAAACTGTACCTGGCCCACACACACCACCGCGCGTGCTCCTTCATCTGAAGATTCTTCATTAGGAGATCGAGTAGAAAATTCAACGACACTTGGAATCATAACTGATGTTGCTGCTTCCTGCCTGTGTACCAAGAGTTGCCTATAATAAGCCTGATGAAACCTCCCTCCAAACAAAGCTACTTCTTGTTTTATTAATTCATTTTCTCGTTTCCTTTCCCGACCAAACCCTTCACATATCAACCATAAATTTTAATTATCTACTAACTGAGCACTGCAGTTTCGTATAAACTGCTACTTCCACACATATCAAAAACTGGAAAATGAAGTTTGGGAAAGAGTTCACAGCGCAAGCGGTGCCTGAATGGCAAGAAGCATACATGGACTATGATTTTCTCAAGACCCTTTTGAAAGAGATACGAGGTTTCCGACTAAGAACCAATCCACCGGCAACCACCCCAGACGGCCTAAAAAGAAAGCTCACGCTCTATAGAGCTTTTAGTGGCCTAACACGAAGGAATACCAGCTACACCCCCATGAGCCCTTCTTCTCCTGATCTTGAACTGCAGCCTATTTTGGTGAAGTCTGTGAACCTCGATGGCTCCCAAAGCTACCAGACAACATTTCTCATGCCTTCTATCCAAGGAGGAGAGTACGAGCTTGTGTATTTCAGAAGGCTTGACGACGAGTTCAATAGAGTGGAGAAGTTTTACAGGTCTAAAGTGGACGAGGTATTGAAAGAGGCTGCGATGTTGAACAAGCAAATGGATGCTTTGATTGCTTTCAGGATAAAAGTGGAGAATCCGTCTGGGTGGTCTGATAGAGTGGCAGATATGACTCGCCTTGCTTCAGACGTGGCGGCTTCTACTGCTGCACTGGCAGCTGCTTCTCCATCTGGAGCTAGATCACGCAGTAAGTTACTCTAATTAAACCATCTACATGCCTGCATCTATTACCATTGCCTTCAGAAGCATTTTTAAAATTCCAATCATCCTTAAATATTGTTTTTCTAACTTCGTAAAATCCTTCTCAAAGTATAGGAGGTGCACTACATTTACTGGATGTGATTGAGGAAGGGAAAAGCTTGCATGAGCGGTCAGATGGATCAAAGCATGATGAAGTTGAGAAGAAAAGTGATAACACTGACAAGAAGGAAGAAGAGGAAGAGGAAGAAGAAGAAGAAGAAGAAGAAGGAGAAGGAGAGAATCCGAAGATCATGGTCAGAAACTTTAGGCCAGCTCCATTAGAGATACTAAACCGGGTTAAGATTAACAACACACAGGCGACTCCTCGCTCGACCATCAAAAACTTCCTTAAAGTTCCCCAGCAAACAGAAATTAAATTTACAAGGGAAAATCTTAGAAAAGTTGAAGAACAACTAAAGGTTGCTTTTGTTGAATTTTACCAAAAGCTTTGCCTTCTTAAGAGTTACAGCTTCTTGAATACGCTGGCGTTTTCAAAAATTATGAAGAAGTATGACAAGGTATGTAAATCATCCCTCAGGACTTTAGATCTCTCTTCTCTACTTGTATTCTAATTCACAGGAGAGTTTGATATATTTTTTTCCCAATTCGCTTGGCATAATTCTGGCAGATTACCACAAGGGCTGCATCAAAAGTTTACATGAAAATGGTGGATAACTCCTACCTTGGAAGCTCTGATGAAGTGAGCAGAGTTTATAATCTTATACATTCTTCGCTTATTGAGGGTTCATTCTGTCGATTAGTGCCTTATTTAACTTAAAATGTATATTCCATCATAGGTTAACAAGCTTTTGGAAAGGGTTGAGGCAACATTCATTAAGCATTTCTCAAACTCAAATCGGAGTAAAGGCATGCGCGTCTTAAGACCAAAAGCGAAAAAAGAGAGACATAGAATAACATTTTATATGGGTAAGTTACTAGTTACTACCTGTGTTGGAACGTGATTCAAGCATCTTAGTTTAAAAAAAGCTGCTTTCTTTGGATTTTATATCTTTCAGGGTTGTTATTGATTAGTTGATAATTCTGAGAAAATTTGCAGGTTTCTTTTCTGGCTGCACAGTTGCCCTGATAATTGCCCTTGCTTTAATCGTTCAGGCCCGCAAACTCATGGATAAGGAAGGAAGTGTCATATACATGCATACAATGTTTCCTCTCTACAGGTAACACTAATTTTCTGTTAGCGAAGGGTGTACAGTTACTTTCAACTTCTGTTCGCTCATGAAAAACCTTATCCCAACCTTTCATGTGGTTATAATCCATTTGGTTGACAACCTGTTGCAGTTTGTTTGGATTAATTGTTCTACACGTGCTCATGTACGCTGCTAATATATACTTCTGGAGGCGATACCGAGTGAATTACTCCTTCATTTTTGGTTTCAAACGAGAAACAGAGCTGGACTACAGACAAGTTCTTCTTCTCGGTTTTGGTATTGCAGTACTAGCTTTATGCAGTGTTCTCTTAAACCTTGACATGGAGATGGACCCTATAACGAAAGATTACAAAGCATTTACAGAACTTCTCCCTCTGAATGTGTTGATAGTAAGATTCTTTCACTCGGAGGTTTTCCAGTCATGATTTGTTTTTCCCTTCGTCGTCCAATTTTTCGTGCATAAACTGATATTTTGCTTTCCCTGTAGCTCCTGCTCGCCATATTGCTCTGGCCATTCAACATGTTTTATCGCTCATCTCGCTTCTTCCTCCTCACTTGTATCTTTCATTGTATTGCTGCTCCTCTCTACAAGGTGAAAAATGGTGGCAGAAAATCACAAAATGTGGATATGGAACTTAAATTTTTCGGTTACTAATTTTTTTGTACCTTTTTTTTCTGCAGGTCACACTCCCTGATTTCTTCTTGGCAGACCAACTGACTAGCCAGGTTAGTTATCAGCCTGGGCTGTACTTCAACAGTTCAAAAACTTGAATTTCAGAAGTAATAAAAAAAAACACCATTGTATTGATGTAGGTGCAATCCCTTAGAAGCCTGGAGTTCTACATCTGCTATTACGGTTGGGGGGACTTTAAACACAGACATAACAGCTGCAAAGAAAGCCCTGTTTTCATAACTTTCTCGTTCATTGTTGCTGTGATTCCATACTGGTCTCGCCTTCTTCAGGTTTGCAATTCGCTGCCCTAGTTGTCTGTGTGTCTAACCTGCCGAGCTTTTTAAAATTTCAAACGTGATTTCTTTTTATTGAAATGTGGAAGAGATCACACCAATTGAAATCACAAATCAACAAGTTCTCCTCTTTGTTTCAGTGCCTCCGGCGCTTGTTTGAGGAGAAAGATCCCATGCAAGGATACAACGGATTGAAGTATTTTTTTGCAATAGTTGCTGTTTGTTTGAGGACAGCTTACAGCATTAACAAAGGGGTTGCCTGGAGAGCAATAGCTTGGACTTTCTCGGTCATTGCAGCAGTCATCGGCACATATTGGGATGTTGTTATGGACTGGGGGCTTCTTCAGCGCCATTCTAAGAATAGATGGCTGAGAGACAAACTCCTTGTCCCTCACAAATCAGTATATTTTGGAGCCATTGTTAGTAGCAAAAAGAAGAACCAGAAAAAAAAAGAATACCTACGATTGAGAAATCTTAACTTCCCATAAAATGAAAGCACTCCTAAAAGGAACATTCATTTGATTTGCAGGTCTTGAATGTGTTGCTGAGATTTGCTTGGCTGCAAACAGTATTGAACTTCAGTGTTACTTCCTTGCACAGAGAAACCATGATTGCCCTTGTGGCCAGCCTTGAGATCATTCGCCGTGGCATGTGGAATTTCTTTAGGTAACAAAGAACTTTCTTTTGAAAATCTCAAGATCCTTAATTATCAAGAATCTCTTCTAAGACGTTTTTGAACTGTCAGATTGGAAAATGAACATTTGAACAACGTTGGAAAATATCGAGCATTCAAGTCTGTGCCCTTACCTTTCCACACTGTGGAAGATGATGACCACGAGGACTAAACTTTGCCACAACATTTGACAAAGCTTGAGGCGACACGGAAATGAGAGCCAGTTTTGACAATGGAAATGGAAAGATTATATTTATTTTAATGTGTGTGTGTGTGTGTGTGTGTGTATAATATAGTGGCAACAGAGGAATCTAGATTGTAAATTTTTATTTGCACTATTTTATCTTTGTATTTTACTTTTAAGCAAGTCCAAAGGTAAATGTTAAAATGCAATGACGTCTATCGTACACCTGATATTTTAGATAACAAAATATTTTTTATTTTTCTCAATTCTTAAAAAAAATCTATTAAAAAAGGTCACATTCGTAAAGACCAAGTTTAATGAAAAGTGTTTTTTATTAGCTTTTCCATGTAAACAAATACAGGGAAAAAAATAGAAAATGATTTTCATAAAACTACTGTTTATATGTCAAATCGGAAAGAGGCTGCTTCGTATGTTTTATGTATTCCAGCCAGGGCGTTGAAATTACACTACACTATGCTTTAACATTTAAGGTAGGTTACAAACCCTCTTAAGTTGAGAGCTTTCCCATTGTGCTTGGGTTAACGTTACAAAATGTATTGGCTTCCATTTTGGATCTTCTTTAACCTAGTCTTTCTCTTTCAACAGAGAGGGCAAGAATTCCCACAAAAGAATTCAGAACAGAATAGAATTGTACAAGAACAACCAGCACAAAGCATTTCGTAACCCTGCAAGAAGACCAGATTGTTAACAGCTGCATGAATCGAAACATTGAAATAGAATCCTAAATACTTGATCTTAAGGTTTGTCAACGGAAGCTACCTCGTAGGTAGTTTACTTGACCAGATTGTTCAATTATTTCGCTCACCATGCTCCCCCCTGTCTCCACTCCAACCGTAGAACTCCTGCAACCAAACAATCAATCACAGAACGTCATTTGAAACTTGAAAGGCACTGGTATATTTTGTACTTGTAAGGAGCTGGAATCAATTTTAGAAACAGTAATTATAAGAATTAACAATGGATTTGAAATTGAATAATTTATCCCAGATTCATAACAGATGGCAAAATTCACTACCATGCACTCATTAGAAACGAGGAAAATCTTTTCCATTCATCAAGTTTGCCCAGGTCAACCAAACATTAGAAAATGAGAAAATATATTACGGAAACAACACTTTAGTTGCGGGATGAGCAGAACCTGTATTGTGAATTCCTTAGTTCAATGTATCTATAGAGGTTTATCTTCTAGGTTTTCATCATATAAAACTGTCAAGTCTTTGCTTCCAACATCATTGACAAATCCTTACTTGACCTATGACCATGATCTGAGTTCCTATCTATATATACTCCAAAACAACTTCTTGTGGCTTTCTCGTTTTGATACTCACCCTCTTTTCCCCTGTTCTTATTCCAGAGCTGCATATCCGAGGATTGTGAGTTACTAACCATTCTTTCTGTTGTGCTATACAAATATCAGCAAACCTGGCTAAATGCTTTGCAAACTTAGAAATGTCTAGAAGAATACATTATATGTCGAATCCAATTGATCGTTGCTTGTGGCCCGCAATGCAAACTGATGGGTTTGAATCTGGAGTTACAAAGCAGCTGTATCTTTTGGATTATTATTAAAGCAATGAACTAGAATATCCATGTGAATAACTAATTCCATATCATTGAATCTAGTTTGTCATCATTTGATTGCATGTTTGCATATATCTTCTTTATCTCAATGTCAAAAGTTATTTCAGGTGAGAAAGGAAATGCTATTAGATCCAGGGGAGCTGCAGCAATTCCAGAACCATTCTCAAATGGCTGCTCTCGATTTCATGGTCTCAATAGCCAGTGACACTTTCATACCCACCTATGATGGAAACATGGCAAAAGTTGTGGAAGGTCACCGCAGGTACAAACACCCATTCTCTCATGGGGTGTTTATCTTGTATCATTTTACCAAGGAAAGAAATCATATCAATTGAAGCATCTTGCAGAAGTCCTGATTAGTGTCTGTGCAGGTACCGTGGGTTTCTACAGACTCGCCATTCATTTTTTCTTCCTGTTGATATATTTATTCATTTCTTTTCCAGGTAAAAGTTTGTTCAGGAATGCCCATATAATCCCAGAGTTGAAAATTTACACGGGTAGCCTTTCGTCGTCTGATGCAATGCCCCTTATTTGCTACAGAACTCTGTTTGTGAGCTAACAGCAACAATATCAAGGAGAGGCCCAGTAAAACGGTGAAGAAAGATTGTAAATGAAAGAAACACATCTTTTTCTTTCCTAGTGCAAAGTGAAATGATACAGAAAACCTGATCTCACGAGGTGGCCAGCTCAAATTTCAAAACTTCCTTGGCATGCAAAATGCCATTATGTCTCCTTCTAAAACAAAAATAGGTTATAATAACTGTTTGTAAGAACAGAAATCTTTATCTGGTTGCAATACTTGGATATGAATACCATTAACTGATGTGCATGCGAACTGCCGAGGGTGTTCCTTCCTCGCGCCATAGAGAAACCCATGAAGGGCGTCCTGAAAGTAATGGCTCCAGTATCTTGACATTTGATGCAGTTTCTACTTGGAATCCCAAAATATAATTCACCTTGCTCCATAACGAGACCAAGATCCTCGAGCCTTCTCTCTAGGTTGTATTCCAACTCATCCAATTCTGACTCCCTCTGCTTTAAAACCTTATCGATTCGCGGCAGCACCCTCTTTCCCCCTGTTCTTATTCCAACTGCACTTTCAAGCCTTGGGTCGAGTTCTTCCCCTTTCAGCTTCTCATTCTACAGTCCACTCTTGTATCCAGTTACTTCAAGCTTGTCGCCACTGATTGAACATGAAACAATCGACATTAGAGTTTGGAAAGCAGGTATAACCGCTACGGAGCAGGGGATAGCCCCTGTGTGCCCAGAGAAGTAGATTGCTCTGATTCGTCTGGGAAAGAAACAATGTACGTTCTTTCTTGATCGAATTCTGCATTAGACTAGCTTTATCAGATCGAGTTGTGTAAAAAGTCCAAACAAATCATTAACACACGCATTTTTTAGAAAGAAAATTGAAGGATTGAGAGCTGGATCGAAAGAGAAGTAGAGAAAGAAAAGAGATAGGAAGGAGATGAAAATGAATTTTAGGTAAGGTTTGTACTTTGATATGCATGGTTGTTGATGTTGTTGTTGTTAATTATGATTTTTATTTTTCTTGTGGTTTCTAAAGATTTGAAGTTTATGTTGTTAAGATTAATCGATGATTGTTATGGTTAATGGTGAAATTAATTGATTTTGTTAGAAATAATGATTTTTAGATTGATTTGTAAGAAGTGTTAAGAAATTTTGGCAAAAACATCTGCTGGAAAATGTGGATAAGTTTGTTACGGGGTTGAAGATGGTTAAATTTCAACTTAGTATTTGATTTGTTACAGTTGTAGTTTAGTCCCTAAACATTGGGAAATGTACAATTTAACCCATGAAACATATTTTGGAAAGAAGTGATTGTTACTTTGTTAGGTTAAAGATGACGAACTCCAATTTGGTCATTGAGTTATGATACTTTAAGTTTAGTTCTTGAATATTATAGAATTATGATTTGACTCTTAAATTTCAAGAAACTTACAAATTGATCGTTGATTATAACATATATATTTTAATTGGTGTTATAGAATAATATAAATTATATTATGATGTCTCACCTAATAGTTTAAACTTGTAGGTGAAATGGTTCCTTAATATGGTATCAAAATCTTGTTGACCCAGCGATCACGAGTTCGAATCTCAACACCTTTATTCTATTTGATAAAAATCAAGAATAAGATAATGTGAGTCTGTACAAGTTTCAAGTTAAAAAAGCTTTCACTTGAGGGATTGTGTTAGAGAATAATATAAATTATATTTTGGAGTCTCACCTGACAACTTAAATTTTTAAGTGGGATAATTTCCTAACAATTGGATCTCATCATGTATTACATAATTATTGATGATATGTTATTAATTATTATTCTTTAGCTTTACATACAGTCACTATTTTTTATATATGAATAGGTAGGGCTGTCTTTTTTATATAAACATACTAAAGATGTTATCATCTGCTTCTATGTGATTGGTGAATGTGGATGCTTAGCTCAACTTTTGTGAGTAAATAATAATGAATATATATAATCATGAGCATAAATAGTATTATATCTAAATTAAATATGAGTAGTTTGATTATCAATTCTTGAATCTTGTGATTCTGGAAATTAATTTGATATGGATTGTAGAATATTTACACTAACAGGGCAATGTTATTCATGCAGGCATAGCAATGCAGAGGTTATTTTACCTAAACATGTTTTCTTCTCCCTCTCATTCTTATAATTGATTATCTGACTTGTAGCACTCTAAAAAAATAACATAATTTGAAATATAATTATGTGTTATTGGTTCGTTTAATTATAATCATGTTTGGATCTGATGAATTAATCATATTATTAAATGGTTTGATATTATTTATTCATTGAAATGTGAAAAAAACTGGCCATACTATCATTTCAATCTGTTCAGGTATATACAGTGTTGGTTGATCCAACACAACACCTTATTAGGCAGCAAGGTAAGTGTCCCCTTGATGTCAGTTGACTTTCCTCTATCTGGCAAGGCTTTGACTTCTTGCCAACTCTCCCCGTTCAGGCAATCATCCTCTGAAAATCCAAATGATATTCTTGTCCGGGAGGTAGCTATTCTGGAGATAAGGAGGGAGTGGCGCCCTTGAACTGATGCTCAGTTGATATCCCAAAGATATTGGAACCATGAGAAATCTTTATAAAATTGTTTTTATGTTCTGTATATTCCGAGGCCTAGTGTAGATGAGATGTTCTAACATATTTTTCACATTCACGCATGATTGGAGTATAAAACTACAAATTTATAAATAAAGCATATATTAATAATGGAATTTATATTTTTAAGCATGAATGATAAATGATATCCCCGACACAGAGGCTTGGGTGACAAATCCTGTCTTACACTTCACCACAAATGTTCTGATAGAAACATCCACTTGGCATTTTCTAAAACATCCACTTCACCAAATATATATATACTAGACAATGCCCCGCGCTTCGTCACGGGCGGCATAATATTTTTTTCAATGTTAAAAATATTAATTGTGTGTATTTTTTATTATAATATAAATTTAGCTAAAATAATAAATTTGTGCAGAATTCATGTCAAGTGCAAGTTTTCTATAAAATATATGAATTTAAAATCGATGTAAATTTATCTGTTTAGTAGTTTCAAACGAAATAACCAGCATAAATTTATCATCGTCATTAAAAAAGCAAGAAAACTCGGATATCTGAATTATTAAGTTCACTGTATTAAGATTAGTTCATTTTATAATTCAATTTAAATCAAACAAAAATAAAATATAAATTGTGAAAATACCTACAATAATAAAATAAAAAAAATAAGTTGTTAATTTTCTATCAACAAAAAGATGAAAACATAGATTGAAAATTTATCCTGACGTTATTGCCATTATCATTGCTATAAAAGCTAAAATTATTACTAACATTACTGCCAAAACAATTAGAATAATTAAATTGCCATGAAAAAAAAAGCAAAAGATTTTTATAAAAAAACAATAAAAAAATAATAGCTAAAATTATCATTATTATTGCATAAATAATAAAATCATAAAAATCATATAATCTAAAGAACAAATAAAGAAACAGAAAACAAAAAAAAATGAATAAAGGGAAAAAGAGTAATATTACTTTTAAGATGATCACCGATATAAATTAAAATTTAATGAAAATCTTTAAAAAAAATCAAAAGATTTTTATAAAAAAATAATCACTAAAATTATCATTATTATTGCGCAAATAATAAAATTATAAAAATCATCTAATCCAAAGAACAAATGAAAATAAAAGAAAACATCTAGCCATGGCACCCGCGCCTCGTCGCAGTCGAAATCATATTTTTTTCAACGTAAAAAAAATATTTATTATGTATGATTTTTTTTATCATAGCATAAATTTAGACAAAATAATAAAGCTGTATATAATTGGAAAAAAAATATATAAGTGAAAAAAATGTATAATTGAAAAAAAGAGCTTAAGTTGGCTGAGAGACCATGGTTACAAAAAAATATATAAGCGAAAGAAAACAAAAACAAAGTATAAGCGTGAAAGCACTGTAGCAATCCATATTGTTTTTTAAAAAATTCAGCCCAAGAATTAGTCGTGGTGTGCTTAAGCTGGTCGGAGATCCCGGTTATAAAAAAAAAAATGTATAAGTGAATAAAACAAAAGTATAGAAAAAAAGGAAAAAAAAATGTACCAGCAGGAAAGCACTTTAGAAAAAAAAATGTGGGTCCAGGGATTGTCGTGGTATGCATAAATTGGCATGGACACCCTGGTTATAAAAAAAAATTGGATATGAAGATTAATTGTGGTGCATTTAAGCGAGCTCGGACACTCCAATTATTAAAAAACAAAAAACCAATATAAGTAGAAAAAGAAAAAAAATATAATAAGAAAAAATGAAAAAAAAATATAATCAGGAAAAAATGCAAAAAAGAAGCAAAAAACAAAGGAAGAAGAAGAAGAAGAAGAAGTAGAATTAGGAAAAAAAAGCAAAAAAAAAAACAAGAAGAAATGAAAAAAAAAAGAGGAGCGTAATTATAAAATAAAAAGAAAAAAAGCAGGAAAAAAAGGAAAAAAAAGTAATCAGAAAAAAAAAGCAAAAAAAGAAAAAAAGAAAAAAAAACTGTTGCAATCCACAGTGCACTGAGTCTGTGTGCACAGTGCGTGGGTGTACAGTGAAACACCCACGCCTTTTATATATATATATATATATATATATATATATATATATTAACTAAAAAATAAACGTTGTGGTTGTTTCACTGTGCACCAAGACACAATGCACCGTGGACTCGCAATTTGTCCCGGTGCTTCGCGCGTGCATATGCTCTTTTTTTTTTTGTTTTTTCCGCTTGTGAATAGTGCATTAACGAATCTGCCCCTCAAAAAAGACAAAATAGTACACAGGGACCAGGGGTTCTCTTGGTTTTTCTCAACTTTTATGCACAGTCTGCAAACAGAAACAGCCCCTGAAAAAGACAAAATAGCTCACAGTAAACGGGGGCAGGAGCGTATTTTCCCCTCATGTTTTTTCATAAATACCAGTGGGTTCAGGGGTGTGTGGGTCATTAACCATTATTTTTTTTCGGATGCACGGCTGGCGCATCGTACGGACACGACATCGTCTTTCAACGCGAACGTGCCCTTGAGGAGGTGCGTGCGACTCCGTCCGGCGGTCAAAAATTCCCTCCTGCCGTTGAAGACGGTGTGCCTCCCGGACCTCTGTCTTCCGTCGCGGCGCGTTCCGGTCATGGATGTTCGGGTAAGCGGCGGCGGAAGGTTTTATGTCGGTTGTCGGTTTTCTCTATCCTGCTGCCACGAATTCTGACCCGGTCCCTGATGTGTGTAGGAAGTCTATTTTGGTCCCTGATGTTTTGATTTTTGAATTTCTTTTTCGTTCCTTTAATTTATTCGGTACAAATGTTTTAATTACTTTTAGTTTGGTCCTCTAATTAAAATTGGTCATATATACAACTTTTCATTTCAGTCCCTCTTCTTTGATTTTTTTTTATAACATTACACAACAATTAAATTTATTATTTCATTATTTATTTTGGTCCCAAGATTTGTTTTTGTTTCAATTTTATCCTTCAATTAGAATTAATCATATATTTCATTTTTCATTTTGGTCCTTATTCTTTTTATTTTTTTATTTTATATTAAGTCATTTGTTTTTTTTTAATTCTTGGATAATGTTTATTTTTTATTCATATTTATGCATCTATGCTTTTAGTTTTTGTCTTTTTTTTTCAGGTTTTATTTTTAATCGGTACAGTCTTGAAATTTCAATTTATGTTGGTAATTAATTTAAAATTAATATTGATTTTTTCCCCTTTATTCCTTTTTTGTGTGTGTTTTATGTTATTTTTATTTATTCTTTGGATTAGATGATTTTTTATGATTTTACTATTTACGCAATGATAATGATAATTTTAGCGATTATTTTTAATTGTTTTTTTTTATCAAAATCTTTTGCTTTTTTTAATGATTTTTCAGGGCAATTTAATTGTTTTAACAGTAATGTTAATAATAAGTTTAACTATTATAGTAATGATAATGACAATAACATAAGGATAGATTTTTAATTTATGTTTTCGTCTTTTTGCTAATAGAAAATAAACTACTTATTTTTTTTATTTGATTATTACAGGTATTTTCACAATATATATATATATATATATATATATATATATATATTATTTTAATTTAATTATAAAATGAATTAATCTTAATGCAGTGAATTCAATAATTCAAATATCTAAATCTTCTTGCTTTTTTAATGATGATGATAAATTTATGCTGATTATTTTCATTGAAAACCATAATTTATATCGATTTAAAATTCATATCTTTTATAGAAAACTTGCACCCGACATGAATTCTGCATAAATTTATTGTTTTGATTAAATTTATATTACAATAAAAAAATACGCGCAGTTAATATTTAAAAAAATTCCTTTATTCTTTGTTAGTCTCAAGGTTTTGATTTGCTATGGTTTTATCATTCAAATGAAATTAATTATATTTATTATTTTTCATTTTGACACTTATTCTTTTAATTTTTTTACTTAGTATTGATTCCTTTTTCTTTCTTTCTTGGATAATGTGTATTTTTTGTCCATATTCATTCATTTAAATTTATGATTTTTGTTTTGGATATTTGTCATTTTATTTTTTATTTGGGTTTTATTTTTATTTTGTTCAATTCTGAAATTTTAATTTATGTTGGTAATCATTTTAAGATTAATATTGCTATATTTTTCTCTTTGTTTTTTTTCTATTATTTTTATCTAATTTTCAGTTTAGATGATTTTATGATTTTTATTGTTTGAAAAATAATAATGATGATTTTTTTTTGGACAAAATATTTAATTTTTTTAATTATTCAAGTCAATTTAATGATTTTTACTATTTGGACAGTAATATTGATAATAATTTTACTTGTTATAGTAATAATAATGACATTAACGTGAGGATCAATTTTTAATATATATTTTCTTCTATTTTGAGATAAAAAAATATAATTACTTATTTTTTTATTAATGCAGGTTCTTTCACAATTTATAGTTTGTTTGTTTTCTTTAATTTAAATTGAATTCTAAAATGAACTAATCTTAATACAATGTTTTCAATAATTCAACTATCTTCTTGCTTTTTTGAATGACAATAATTATTTTATACTGGTTATTTCATTGAAACCTGCTAAACAAATAAATTTATATCCATTTAAAATTCATATATTTTATAAAAAACTTGCACTTCACAAAATTTCTCCACAGATTTATTATTTTATCTAAATTTATATTATGATAAAAAAATCACACATAATTAATATTTTTTTACATTAAAAAAAATATGGTTTCGCCAACGATGAGGCGCGGGTGCCATGGCTAGTATATTACTATATATATAAACCGCGTTGCTCTTCTACTATTTGAATCCACAGAACCACTTACTCTTTATATAGGTTGTCGTGAGTTATTAGCAAAATGTTGGTATAGCCGAGGTGGTCCAAGCATAGTAAAATTATAGGAGAGGCGGGTTCGACTCCCACTCTCCGAATGTTTTTAATTTGCCACAAAACAAAACCTATTGATATGTATTATCTTGAACTATAATCGAAATGTGGAGGTAGCCGAACTTGTCCAAAACGTGGTTCGAATCCTATTCCCGAGAAGGGCGCGGTTCGAATCCTATTCCCCAGCAAATATTTATATTTCTTGCTTTTTTCTTTTTTTCATTGTTTTCCATGAATTTTTTTTTCTGGTTATATTTTTTTCTTTTTTTTCCCACTTATATATATATATATATATATGATTAATCCTTAAATTCAATTTTTTTTATAATTTGTTTTCCTTAGTATGTTTTTTTTCATGAAATATTTTGAATTTTTCTTGGAAATGTGATTGATTTTTTTTTTAAAAAAATATTTTTTGTTGAGAAATATTTTTTTTCCTTATTGTGTTTTTTTGTTTTTATTTTTTTCCATGAAACATTTTTTATTTTGCTTGGAAATGTGATTGAATTTTAAAAAATATATATTTTTTGGTTAAAAATATATTAAAATAATATATATTTTTTAATTATTTTTAATAGTAACATATGAAAAATAATCTAAAAACAATGTTTGTTTTCTGTCCGTATTTATTCATTTATGCTTTTATAAAAAAAAAATATTCATTTTTTGTAGGGGTTTTATTTTTATCAGGCTCTGTTCTGAAATTTTAATTTATATTGGTGGTAATTTTAAAATTAATATTGCTCTTTTTTCTCTTTGTTCTTTTTTTTTAATGTACATGTTTTTGTTATGTTATCTGTTTTCAGATAAGATAATTTTATAATTTTATTTTTTGCGCAATAATGATGACAATTTTAGTGATTATTTTTTATTATTTTTTTGTTCAAATGTTTTTATTTTTTTATTTTTTGAGGTAATTTAATGATTTTAATTATTGGAGTAGTAATGTTGATAATAATTTTAACTGTTATTGTAATGAAAATGATAATAACATAGGGATGAATTTTCAATTTATGTTTTCATCTTTTATTGATAGAAAATTAACTATTTTCTCATAATTTTTATTTTTATTTTAAATGTGATTTAAATTGAATTATAAAATGAACTAATTAATATTATGAATTCAATAATTCAAATATCCGAATCTTCTTGTTTTTTTAATGAAGATGATAATTTTATGTTGGTTATTTTGTTAAAACCTACTAAACAGATAAATTTATATCAATTTAAAATTCATATATTTTATAGAAAACTTGCACTTCAGGGTAATGTTGCACATATTTATTATTTTAACTAAATTTATATTATAATAAAAAAAAATACATAATTAATTTTTTTTTTGTTAAAAAAATATATATTAAAAAAAATGATGCTGCCAATGACGAGGCGCTGGGTATTAGCTAGTATATATATATTTAACGACGGCATAGGAGTATTCTAAATTAGGCGTGACAGTGTCTGATGTGCTCCTCTACCATCGCGAGGAAGCGCCATACTTGACCGGAGAAAGAGCAGGACTACCTTTTCGTTCTCTGGTCCTTCTATAGGCATTTTAAAATTACCAGCCCTAATTCCTAACACTAAAAAAGCTGAAATTTTCTACCGACTTCTTGAAAGGCTAGCGAGGAAACATCTTTTTTGTGACTTTTTCTGGTCGCTGTACCCAGCTACCTGCCAGAAACC
This sequence comes from Salix purpurea, assembly GCA_027405865.1. Taxonomy (NCBI): domain Eukaryota; kingdom Viridiplantae; phylum Streptophyta; class Magnoliopsida; order Malpighiales; family Salicaceae; genus Salix; species Salix purpurea. The sequence goes on along the minus strand of JAOWLH010000012.1, from coordinate 5,209,869 downwards.
ACGGGACGTCATTGCTTACCCCCCCCCCCCCCCAATGAAAAGTGGATACTATAATTCTATTTTACCGTTAAAAGGTTTCTGTCTGATATATAGGTTTGATATGTATCAGATTGTGAATGGGTGCTCTATAGAGAAGTACTCGATCGCTTACCATTCCATCAATTTGAAGCTGACGTTCTTCTTTTTGTAGTTTCCTGCTACGTGGACAGCAAGTTCCCGATCTGAAAATAATCGACTACCAAACCAGCTTCTGGATAAGAAAAATGAAAAGAAATAGACCCATTCAAGACTCTGGATTGGAAATGGAGATTCTTTTGACTTGTCAGGCTCTGTTTTTTTCCTCTATTTTTTTCGGTGGATGAGACTTGGACAAACCCACCCACTCTGTTTCTCAACCGGACGTGGAGGAGAAAGCGAAGCGAAGAGACGGGGTTGGAGAAAAGTCTGGCAGTGTCGAAGCTTGTGCAGCAATTTGAATACTGTTTGGTGGGCGATGTTTCTTGATCGATGGATGAAATTCGTCGGTCTATAATTGATCTACCCATCCCATACCTACTTAAAGGAGATCCTATGTATGACATGCATGGTCTTGTCCCTTAAAAAAAATGTTAAAGTATGATCTCGACTGGTCCATGTCATTTGATTTGTTCACACGTAATTAACAAAAAAAAGTCAAAAGAAAGAAAGCACATGGACAAATGAAATAGAATAAAAGAAAAGAACAGAAAGTAGCATCAGGTTATTGATTTGACCCGATGGTTCTCTGAATTTTCAAAAGAAAAATATGGGTTTTGCCGTACTTGAGGAACAGAAAACCTAAATTTGTTCAAAATTTTCCTTTGATTTTCTTAAATAATTAGTGTCTGATGTGCGTGGGCTTGTATTAGTCATAGTTAATTTGAGGTTGGGTGGTGTTGATGGACAAGGGTTGTATTCTATTAATCTGTCCTTTTCCACCTTAATTTATAATTTTACCAGCTAAAAAAAAGCATGAAAATCCAAACACCTGTTAAATTCAAGGTTGAAGCTGATGGTTTCGTTGTGATGACGTCACTGTGAATATTGACCTGTTAAATTCAAGGTCGGTGAAACTATCTTTTAATAGATTTTTCTTTTTTAGTTTGATGGAAATAAATATCACGATTCAAGAAAAGGTAAACTTTAAAAGATTGTTCTCCCACGAAGGCACATTACTTTACGTAGATCCATGCCCTTTTTTCTTTTCTTTTCTTACAAAGTACACTTCTGAGATATCCACCATTATGTGTGAAAAAGATATCGCAAGTTAAAAGACGGTCGAGATTGCGGTGTAGTTTGGTGATTATGAAAAAAATTAAAAGTTTTCTATTTTGAATTAAAAAAATAGTGTTTTTAGATTATTTTCATTCCTGTATTGATATAAAAAATAGTTTAAAAAATAAAAATAAAATTATTTTAATATATTTATAAATAAAAAATATTTTTAATAGCAACTTCAATCTACAAAACAATAGCTAAGCATAAAGAGCATCAGATTTTTGTGAGAGAGAAATCAGTGTAATTGTCAGGGCATGGCGAAAAATAACGGTGTGCCTATTAGGGGGCAAACTGTACCTGGTCCACGCACACCACCGCGCGTAGAAAATTCGACGACACCTGGGACAATAACTTATGCTACAGCTTCCTGCTTGTGTATCATCAAGAGTTGCCTATAATTAGCCTGATGAAACCTCCCTCCAAACAAAGCTACTTGTTTTATTAATTCATTTTCTTGCTTCCTTTCCCTTCACATATCTGGCTTATAGAAGAACTTCTTACAAAACCCGGGCAGAATCAAGCAGAAGTATTAATTATCTACTAACTGGGCATGCACTGCAGTTTCGTATAAACTGCTATTTTCACACATCAAAAACTGGAAAATGAAGTTTGGGAAAGAGTTCACAGCGCAAGCGGTGCCTGAATGGCAAGAAGCATACATGGACTATGATTTTCTCAAGACCCTTTTGAAAGAGATACGAGGTTTCCGACTAAGAACCAATCCACCGGCAACCACCCCAGACGGCCTAAAAAGAAATCTCACCCTCTATAGATCTTTTAGTGGCCTGACACGAAGGGATACCAACTACACCCCCGTGAGCCCTTCTTCTCCTGATCTTGAACTGCAGCCTATTTTGGTGAATTCTGTGAGCCTCGCGGGCTCCCACAGCTACCAGACAACATTTCTTATGCCTTCTATCCATGGAGGAGAGTACGAGCTTGTGTATTTCAGAAGGCTCGACGACGAGTTCAATAGAGTGGAGAAGTTTTACAGGTCTAAAGTGGACGAGGTATTGAAAGAGGCTGCGATGTTGAATGAGCAAATGGATGCTTTGATTGCTTTCAGGATAAAAGTGGAGAATCCGTCTGGGTGGTCTGATAGAGTGGCAGATATGACTCGCCTTGCTTCAGACGTGGCGGCTTCTACTGCTGCACTGGCAGCTGCTACTCCATCTGGAGCTAGATCACGCAGTAAGTTACTCTAAGTAAACCAGCTACATGCCTGCGTCTATTACCATTGCCTTCAAAAGCATTTTTAAAATTCCAATCATCCGTAAATGTTTTTCTAACCACGTAAAATCCTTCTCAAAGTACAGGAGGTGCACTTCATTTACTGGATGTGATTGAGGAAGGGCAAAGCTTGCATGGGCGGTCAGATGAATCAAACCACGATCAAGTGGAGAAGAAAAGTGATAACAATGGCCAGAAGGAAGAAGAAGAAGAAGAAGAGAATCCGAAGATCATGGTCAGAAACTTTAGGCCAGCTCCATTAGAGATACTAAACCGTGTTACGATTAACAGCACACAGGCGACTCCTCGCTCGACCATCAAAAACTTCCTTAAAGTTCCCCAGCAAACAGAACTTAAATTTACAAGGGAAAATCTTAGAAAAGTTGAAGAACAACTAAAGGTTGCTTTTGTTGAATTTTACCAAAAGCTTCGCCTTCTTAAGAGTTACAGCTTCTTGAATACGCTGGCGTTTTCAAAAATTATGAAGAAGTATGACAAGGTATGTAAATCATCCCTCAGGACTTCAGATTTCTCTTCTCTAATTGTATTCTAATTCACAGGAGAGTTTGATATATTTTTTCCCCTATTCGCTTTGCATAATTCTGGCAGATTACCACAAGGGATGCATCAAAAGTTTACATGAAAATGGTGGATAACTCCTACCTTGGAAGCTCTGATGAAGTGAGCATAGTTTCTGTTTTATAATGTTCAACAAGACACTAATACATTCTTCGCTTATTGAGGGTTCATGCCTTATTTTAACTTAAAATGTATATTCCATCACAGGTTACCAAGCTTGTGGAAAGGGTTGAGGCAACATTCATTAAGCATTTCTCAAACTCAAATCGGAGTAAAGGCATGCGCGTCTTAAGACCAAAAGCGAAAAAAGAGAGACATAGAATAACATTTTATATGGGTAAGTAACTACTTGTGCTGGAACGTGATTCAAGCATCTTAGTTTACAAAAGCTGCTTTCTTTAGATTTTATATCTTTCAGGGTTGATAATTCTGAGAAAATTTGCAGGTTTCTTTTCTGGCTGCACAGTTGCCTTGATAATTGCCCTTGTTTTAATCGTTAAGGCCCGCAAACTCATGAATAAGCCAGGAAGGGTCATTTACATGCATACAATGTTTCCTCTCTACAGGTAACTCTAATTTTCTGTTAGCGAGGGGTGTACAGTTACTTTCAACTTTTGTTCGCTCATGAAAAACCTTATTCCAGCCTTTCATGTGGTTATAATCCATTTGTTTGACAACCTGTTGCAGTTTGTTTGGATTAATTGTTCTACACGTGCTCATGTACGCTGCTAATATATACTTCTGGAGGCGATACCGAGTGAATTACTCCTTCATTTTCGGTTTCAAACGAGAAACAGAATTGGGCTACAGACAAGTTCTTCTTCTCGGTTTTGGTATTGCAGTACTAGCTTTATGCAGTGTTCACTTAAACCTTAACATGGAGATGGACCCTATAACGAAAGATTACGAAGCATTTACAGAACTTCTCCCTCTGAATGTGTTGATCGTAAGATTCTTTCACTCCGAGGTTTTCCAGTCATGATTTGTTTTTCCCTTCGTCATCCAATTTTTCGTGCATAAACTGATATTTTGCTTTCCCTGCAGCTCCTGCTCGTCATATTGCTCTGGCCATTCAACATGTTTTATCGCTCATCTCGCTTCTTCCTCCTCACTTGTATCTTTCATTCTATTGCTGCTCCTCTCTACAAGGTGAAAAATGGTGGCAGAAAATCATGAAATGTAGATATGGAAACTAAATTTTTCGATTACTAATTTTTTTTCCTGCAGGTTACACTCCCTGATTTTTTCTTGGCAGACCAACTAACTAGCCAGGTTAGTTATCAGCCTGGGCTGTACTTCAACAGTTCAAAAACTTGAATTTCATAAGTAATAAAAAAAGCATCATTGTATTGATGTAGGTGCAATCACTTAGAAGCCTGGAGTTCTACATATGCTATTACGGTTGGGGGGACTATAAACACAGACAGAACAATTGCAAAGAAAGTCCTGTTTTCATAACTTTCTCGTTCATTGTTGCTGTGATTCCATACTGGTCTCGCCTTCTTCAGGTTTGCAATTCGCTTCCCTAGTTGTCTGTGTGTCTAACCTGCCTAGCTATTTAAAATTTCAAACGTGATTTTTTTTTTATTGAAATGTGGAAGCGATCACACAAATTGAAATCACAAATCAACAAGTTTTCCTTTGTTTCAGTGCCTCCGGCGCTTGTTTGACGAGAAAGATCCCATGCAAGGATACAACGGATTGAAGTATTTTCTTACAATAGTTGCTGTCTGTTTGAGGACAGCTTACAGCATTAACAAAGGGGTTGGCTGGAGAGCAATAGCATGGACTTTCTCGGTCATTGCAGCAGTCATCGGCACCTATTGGGATGTTGTTTATGACTGGGGGCTTCTTCAGCGCCATTCTAAGAATAGATGGCTGAGAGACAAACTCCTTGTCCCTCACAAATCAGTATATTTTGTAGCCATGGTTAGTAGCAAAAAGAAGAACCAGAAAAAAAAAAAAGAATACCTACGATTGAGAAATCTTAACTTCCCATAAAATGAAAGCACTTCTAAAAGGAACGTTCATTTGATTTGCAGGTCTTGAATGTGTTGCTGAGATTTGCTTGGCTGCAAACAGTATTGAACCTCAGGGTTACTTCCTTGCACAGAGAAACCATGATTGCCCTTGTGGCCAGCCTTGAGATCATTCGCCGTGGCATGTGGAATTTCTTTAGGTAACAAAAAACTTTCTTTTGAAAATCTCAAGGTCCTTAATTATCAAGAATCTCTTCTAAAACGTTTTTGAACTGTCAGATTGGAAAATGAACATTTGAACAACGTTGGGAAATATCGAGCATTCAAGTCTGTGCCTTTACCTTTCAACACTGTGGAAGATGATGACCACGAGGACTAAGCTTTGCCACAACATTTGACAAAGGTGGAGGCCATAAGGAAATGAGAGACATTTTTGACAATGGAAAAGGCAAGATTTTATATATATATATATATATATATATATATATATATATATATAGTGGCAGCAGAGGAATCTAGATTGTAAATTTTTATTTGCATTATTTTATCTGTATTTTACTTTTAAGCTAGCCCAAAGTTAAATGCAATGACGTCTATAGTACACCTTGTCAATAATGTATACATGGAAATATATCACAGCAATTACAAACATGAAACGTAAATTGTAACCGCAAATATTACATTAATTGTATACTTAATTTCTTATTGTAACAGCAAATATTACATTAATTGCAGATTGTAAATTAGGGTTTTTTGGACATGTATTTAGAGGCATGAGATCCTCCTGGAATAAACAAGAAAAATACACATAAATTCAGTATTTGTGACACACGTGGTATTTCAGATTAGTTTAAACGAGCTTATTTGCCTGCGTGATGTGCTGGTTTTTTTTAATGTAGGAAATTGATTGATTTTATATGTATTATAAATGGTTATCTTAATATTTAATGTATAAAAATTGTAATAGGTAAAATCTGTTAGAAATGAGTTGTTTTTCTCCTAAAAAGAACATTATAATCGAAACGCAGGAGAAATGACTCATATATTTTTTTATTGTAGATAACTAAGGCAAATTTGTCTACCCATTTTGTTTATGTGTTGCCTTATATCTTTTTTATTTTTGTTATATTAAATATGAAATATTATACATAACAATATTGTAAAAGTAATTTTTTTACCAAAACAATTTCAATCTAATATTTAAATTTTTCGAGCTTGCAGTGTTTCCGAAAAGAAATACTGGTAAAATGATAAATTATCTATTCACTCCTAGACACAACAATAACCATGAAAAAACCGAGACAAAAAGTACCACAATATCCCCGACCCCAGGCCTTGGTTTTTGTTTTATTGGAGGGTTCGGAGATTAGTCGTGGTGCGTGTAAACTGGCTTAGACACCCTGATTATCAAAAAAAAATTGGGTCAGGGGATATGTCGTGGTGCACTTAAGCTGGCCCGGACACATCGGTTATAAAAAATAAAATGAAAAAATGTATAAGTGGAAAAAAAAAAAAGGTATAACCAGAGAAAAAAATGTTGAAGGAAAAAAAAGCATAATCATAAAAGAAAAAAAACATTGTAGCGGGAAAGCACTATAACAATCCATAGTGAAATGTGTTAGGAGCTATAGTGCTTTCCGCATAGCATTTGTATGTATAATGTACTAGCCAATGCCCCCGCGCCTCGTCGCAGGCGGCACCATATTTTTTCAACGCAAAAAAAAAAAATTAATTGTGTGAGTTTTTTTATATTATATAAATTTGACAAAATAATAAATCAGTGCATAAATCCTGTGAAGTGCAAGTTTTTTATAAAATATATGAATTTTCAATGGATATAAATTTATCTGTTTAGTAAATTTCAACGAAATAACCACAATGAAATTATTATTATCATTAAAAAGCAAGAAAAATTGGATATCTGAATTATTGAATTTATTGTATTATGATTATTTCATTTTATAATTCAATTTAAATTAGACACAACAAACAAAATATAAATTGTGAAAACACTTGCAATAATTAAATAACAAAAATAAGAAGTTATTCTCCAAAAAAAAAACATCAATTAAAAATTCATCCCTACGTTACCATCATTATCATTACTATAACAGTTAAACTTATTACCAATATCATTACCCAAACAGTTAAAATCATTAAATTGACCTAAAGAATAATAAAAAAGCAATTTTTTCTTACAAAAAACAATATCTAAAATTATCATTATCATTGCGCAAACAATAAAATCATCTCATCCAAAAATTAGATAAAAATAACAGAAAACACAAAAAAAAAGAACAAAGGAATAAAAAAGCAGAAAAAAAGAGCAATATTAACTTTCAAATGATCACCAACATAAATTAAAATTTTAGAACTTAACTGAATAAAAATAAAACCTCAATCAAAAATAAAATGATAAATATTAGAAATAAAAACTAAAAGTATAAATGAATAAATATGGATAAAAAATAAATATTGTCCAAGAAGGACCGAAAAAAATTATTATTCGAATCCACAGTAATTGTGCATGTGTTAATAGTAAAAATCGCTACAGTAATTGTGGGACACCGTTTATACATATAGTAATATGATTAGCTTTATGAGGTCGAGTTGTGTAAAAAGTCCAAACAGATCATTAACACGCATTTTTTAAAAAGAAAACTAGATAGATTGAGAGCTGGATCGAAAGAGAAGTAGAGAGAGAAAGGAGAAAGGAAAAAATGAAAATGAGTTTTGAAGGTAAGGTTTTTTTTTTGATAACAGGGGTGTCCGGGCCAGCTTACGCGCACCTCAACTAATCCCCGGACTCACTGAACATCCTGCAAACCCAGTGAGCATGTAAGGCACCGCGGGAGTGACAGGCGTGCATGGTGGGACTTGAACCCTGGTGCAGAGGAAGGAAACAAGTCCCTTCAACCGCTAGGCCAAGACCCCACTTGCTGTAAGGTTTGTACTTTGATATGCTTGGTTGTTGTTGTTAATTATGATTTTTTATTTTTACTGTGGTTTCGAATTATTTTAAGTTTATGATATTAAGATTAATTGATGATTGTTATGGTTAATGGTGAAATGAATTAATTTTCTTAGAAATAATTATTTTTAGATTGATTTGTAAGAAGTGTTAAGAAATTTTTGCAATAAAATTTGTTAGGAAATGTGGACAAGTTTGTTACGAGGTTGAAGATGGTTAAATTTCAGCTTAGTATTGTAAAAATTGTATTTTAGTCCCTAAACATTGGGAAATATACAATTTAACGCTTGAAACATATTTTGGATAGAAGTGATTGTTAGGTTAAACTTTAAAAGGGGGTATTTGGGAGGGCTTTTTAAAAGCGTTTTTGAAAAAAATTGAAATATTTTATTTTTATTTTTAAGTTTAAATTAATAAAATTTGGTGTTTTTAGATTATTTTGATGTGCTGATTTCAAAAATATTTTTTAAAAAAAATAAAAAAAACATAATTTTAATGTATTTTTGAACGAAAAACACTTTAAAAAACAACCACAACCACAACCACACTCCCAAACAGGCACTAAAGATGATGAATTCCAATTTGGGCATTGAGTTATGATACTTTCGGTTTAGTTCCTGAAATTATAGAATTATGATTTGACCCTTAAATTTCAAGAAACTTACAAAGTGATCATTGATTATAAAAGACATATTTGAATTGGATCATGTCATGTATTACAGAATTATTGATGATTTATTATGAATTATTATTCCTTAGCTTTGTATACAATCATTATTTTTTATTTATGAATAGGTATGGTTGTCTTTATATTAACATACTAACATCAAAGATCTCATCATCTGCTTCTATGTGATTGGTGAATGTGGATGCTTAGCTCAACTTTTGTGAATAAATAATAATGAATATGCATATAAGAATAATGAATATATATATATATATATATATATATATATATATATATATGTAATCATGAATATAAATAGTATTATATCTAAATTAAATATGAGTAGTTTGATTATCTATTATTGAATCTTGTGATTTTGGAAATAAATTTGATATGGATTGTAGAATATTTACACTAACAAGGCAATGCTATCTATGCAGACATAGCAATGTTTTATCTAGCAGAAGTTATTTTACTAAGACGTGATGGAAGCATGTTTTCTTCTTCTTCTCCTTCTTATAATTTTTTTATTAAAGTAGTTGTCCGGATTAATTTATGTATATCTCAATTAATATCATGGATCCTGAAATTAACGATTATGTAATTCTCTAGTGATTATCATATTAATAACGATAGAATTAATATGAGTTATAATTGATTATATGACTTGTAGCACTCTAATAAAATAACATAACTTGAATATATAATTATGTGTTATTGGTTCGTTTAATTATTATCATGTATGAATTTGATGAATTAATCATATTATTAAATGGTTTGATGTTATTTATTCATTGAAACGTGAAAAACTCGTCATAATATCATTTCAATCTGTTCGTGTATACATATTACATAGTGTTGGTTGATCCAGTACAAGTTATTAGGAAGTAAGGTAAGCCTCCTCTTGATGCCAGTTGACTTTCCTCTATCTGGTAACAACGTTGACTTGTTTCCACCTCTCACCATTCAGGCAATCATCCTCTGAAAATCCTGATATTCTCGTCCGGGAGGAAGCTATTCTAGAGACAAGGAGAAAGAGTAGCCCCAAGTGCCTTCGTGGCCGGTCACTGTTTTTCCCGCGATCCCTTATAACATGACTCTTTCCGGAAAGACAGGTGTATAGGGCCTTTAGCCATTCCTCCCCTCGACCATCTACTTCAACTGATGTTCAATTGATGTTGGAGGCCACTCTTATTACGACACCTGTAAAACTCCTGACAGGTTGACCTATGAGCATGATCTGAGGTCCTATCTATATTATATTTTAAAGAAAAAACTAAACCATATGGTGTTTTCATTGTAACAGTACTCATAATTCATCGTGGATTGAAACAGTAAAATTATTATTTTATCCATCAATGCGCCTTCATTTAAGCCCTGGAGTCAAGGGTATTTTTTATTTTCTATTAATGTGTATAGTACAATAACTAAAATACCTCCTAATAAGACAAAACACAAGATAAACTGGTGGGGGTGTCCCGGTCATTGCACAATTTAAGTGCACGGTGCAATAACGATTCTAGCCCTTAATGAGACAAAACCAAGGGTTTGTCTGGAGGGCCATTTCCGGTCTTTCACATTTTTCAAAAAAGTGTAACTATGCATATAGTCCTGGTAAAGATAAAAAAGAAGAAATAGAGGCAGGGGTGGTTCGGTAATTAGCCTTTTATTTTAATATTTAATCTCGGGGTTAGTGTTGGTGCGTCCTCTGACGCGCTGGAACATTTTCAATGGACGCTCTTGTTCGACGGCACGTACGGTGTCTTTAGGTCATAGAAAATGTTCGTCCGACTTTTCTCCATAAACGACACCATGTATTCTATCGCAAGGTGGTATGGTATCATACCCTAGTGGCCTGATAAGTGACGGTGGCCATTTGAAATTGGTTGTGTGCATTTCTCTCTCCTGCATAGTAAATTACACATAAGTCCTCTTTGTTTATGATTATTTCACATTAGTCCATGTTCTTTGAATTATGTGTTCTTGTCTTTATTGTTGTGATATAAGTTTTGATTTGTTTCAATTGTATCCTTCAGGTGAAATTAATTATATAACTCATTTACATTTGAGTCTTTATTCTTTTAATTCTTATTTTTTTTATCTTCAAGTGAAATAGTTTCTTTCATATAATAACTCTTATTTTTGTTTAATTTTTTAGTTTAATTTTTTTATTTGCTCTTTTGTTAAAAAAATTATGGTTTTTTTTTTATGTAATTTTGCTTTTTCCATTATTTACACAATGATGATGATGGTTTTAGTTTTAGTTTTAGTTTTAGTTTTAGTTTTCTTGCTTCCTTAGAGTTTTCGAGTTGTTTTTTATTCTTATGTACTATGTTGTTTAACACAGGCTGTATTTAATACAAATAAAAATAACAATAAAAATTAACAATCTAAACTAAAAACAAGCATGTATAAATACAAATAAAAAATTAAAAAACTATTCCAAAAAAAATGAAGAAATAAAAGGATCGAAACTAAACAAAAAAAAATTCAACAAAAATACAAAAAAAAAATTATATATGTTGAAAAAAGTAAAAAAAATAATTATTCCAACAGCGAAACGCGAGGTAATGCCTGTATACTCCAAAACAACTTCTTCATGTGGCTTTGTCATTTTGATACTCATCCTCTAAATATAATAACTGGTTATTCTTCTAGGATGACGCGTGTTGTCATAGAAAGGGATGGCTAATCTTTATATCATAGAATTATGAGGTTTATGATAGGTGAGTCGGTCCCATAAATATCTTAACCTACGTACCTATCATGTGCTCAACTTTGGATCATGACAGGAATCGAGGATAAACTACGAACAAAGCTTAAGCTGCCATGTTAGAAACTTCATGGTGTTTGTCTGTATATTTTAAAAGTTTTTTTTTTAAAGTTAATTTTTAATTTTTATTTTAAATTAAATATTTTTTTTGTATTTTTAGATTATTTTCATATGTTAATATCAAAAATATTTTTTTAAAAAATAAAAAATATATTATTTTAATATAATTATAAACAAAAAACACTTTCAATAACATTCACAGCTACACTCTCAAACAATCATTTAATACAAATAGAGACTAGCACATCTTATTTATATACCTAACTAACCAGTGAGAGAGAGTTCTTATTTTTTTTTATTTTTTTGGTATACCTTGTTTTCACGAGACTTTTCTTTTAGTTTTCATTCAATGTTTCAGATGCTCTATTATTATGTTGTTTTAATTATGTCTGGATTTAACAATGTAATAAGTATTATAGATTTTTTTTTATCTGATAAAGATATTTATTTTGAAGTATTATTTGATTTTCTTACGCTGGAGAATATAATATATTGAAAGATATTGAAATGATGAGAAATCTTTATAAAATTGTTTTTATGACATGTATATTCTGAGACCTAGTGTAGACGAGATGTAATAACATGTTTTTCACATTCACGCATGGACCGTGCACACGGTTGGAGTATAAAAAACAAATTATAAATAAAGTATATTATATGTGCATAAAATAAAGTATTAACTGAAAATATGAATTTATATTTGGAAGCATGAATAATAAATGATACACAAAGGCTTGGGTGACAGCTGGATTAGAATGAAATCGATAAATGGGAAGGGGTATAAACCATAAAATAATGAGCAAGATAAACTTGCATTGCTCTGACGTCTGGCAATTTACACTCACAAAGCTGAAGAGCGAGCCAGAGGCCTGGTCAGCCAATCTCTCTTCAACTCATTTTCGGTACATTTACACAGCAGACCCAGCCTCGAAGCCAATAATTGCCCACCAAGTCCTATTTAATATCTCTGTACTGTTCTGGTGCGAGTCCGATGAAAGCAATTTGATTTTGGGATTTGCTCATTTCACAGATCACAGAACACAAGTCCTCTCTTACACTTCGCCACAAATGTTCTAATAGATAGATAGATCCATTTAGACATTGTCTAAGACATCCACTTCATCAAAAAACCGGACCATACCAAAAAGGTGCATTTACCTCTAAGCCCCTCAGTCCAGTGATTTATTTTGTCTTTTAGAAAGGATAAATTTATTATTTCACCGTGAAAAAAACAAAAATGGATAGACCAATACTTTGTGTCTTGGTGAATAGTAAGTGAACCGTGAGCAAGTTTATCTTTTAAGATAACAATTCCTCTTACGCTTCACCACAAATGTTCTAATAGATAGATCCACTTGACATTTTCTAAAACATCCACTTCACCGAACACACACACATATATATAACGACGGCATATGAGTATTCTAAATTAATTAGACGTGACAGTGTCTGATGGGCTCCTATTCCGAGGAAGCGCCATTCTTGACCGGAGAAAGAGCAGGACTACCTTTTCCTTCTCTGGTCCTTCTAAAGGCATTTAAAAATTACCCAGCACTTATTTTTTAACACTAAAACAGATGTTATTTTCCTACTACGTTTTGAACGGCTAGCGAGGAAGCTTTTTTTTTTGGTGACTTTTCCTGGTCGTTGTACACAAGCTAGCTGCCAGAAACCACGGGACGTCATTGCTTACCTCTGACCGACTCCTTTCTCCCCTAGACAAATAGATAATATAATTTTACTTTACTGTTAAAAGGTTTCTGTCTGATAGTATAATATGTAATGGATCACCTTCTATACTTGATTGTGTTTTGTTTTCCGTAATTTTTTTTTAATTTAGAAGTATCCCATCATGTTTATATCATTGAAATCAAAGGGTTTCCCTCTTCTTTTCAAGCTTATTTATGAATGAGTGCTCTATAGAGAAGTACTCGCTTACCATCCCATCAACTTGATGTCGTCGTTCTTCTTTTTAATTTTTGTAGTTAATTTAGAAGTGCTCTCTCTCTTTTTTTTTCCTCTCTTTTTTTCCGGTGGATGAGACTGGACAAACCCACCCACCCTGTTTCTCAACCTGACGTGGAGAAGAAAGCGAAGAGAAGGGACGGGGTTGGAGAGAAGTCTCCACGAAGAATGGCAGGCAGTGTCGAAGCTTGTGCAGCAAATTGAATATTGTTTGGTGGGCGATGTTTCTTGATCTATGGATGAAATCCGTCGGTCTATAATTGATGTAGCCATCTCATACCTACGTCAGAGCGACCATTAAAAGGGATCCTACGTCTAACATGCATGATCGCGTCCATTACAGCAACATGTCAAAATCTGATATCAACCGTGTCATTTGATTTGTTCATAAGTACATAATTAAAAAAAAAGTCAAAACGAAGGGGGGGAGAGGTTTAAATTCTTTCTTTTGATGGAAAAAAACAGAAAGTATGGGTTTTGCTGTGCTTGAGGACCAGAAAACCTAAATTTGTTTAAATTAGCCGTTGATTTTAAAAATAAAAATAAAAAATGTGTCTGATGCTTGTATTAGTCAGAGTTAGTTTGAGGTTGGGTGGTGTTGATGGACAAGGGTTGTATTGTATTAATCTGTCCTTTTCTACCGTAATTTATAATTTTACTGGTTAAAAAAAGCATGAAAATCCAAAGATCATTTTTTACCCCTTCATTACCCCTTTCCATTCAAGGTTGAAGATGATGGTTTAGTTGTGATTAGGTCACTGTGAATATTGAGATGCTTCATTTCAGTCCTATCTGTTAATAGATTTTTCTTTTTTAGTTTGATGGAAATAAATATCACAATTCAAGAAAGGGTAAACTTTAAAAGATTGTTCTCCCATGTAGGCACATTACATTACGAAGGGAAAAAGAAATATCAAGTTAAAAGACGGTCGAGATTGCGGTGGAGTTTGGTTTAGAAGCAGCATCAGATTTCGTGTGAGTGATTACACCCCAAGCGTTGTCATTAACATCATTTTTGTGAACAAAAATCAATGTAATTGTCCACGCCCACCAGTGTTCTTTTTTGGGGGCAAACTGTACCTGGTCCACGCACACCACCGCATGTGATTCTTCATTGGGAGAGGAGAAAATTCAACGACAACTGCGACTCTAGCTTATACTGCAGCTTCCTGCTTGTGTATCATCAAGTCGCCTATAATAAGCCTGATGAAACCTCCCTCCAAACAAAGCTACTTGTTTTATTAATTCATTTTCTCGTTTCCTTTCCCGACCAAACCCTTCACATATCAACCATAAATTTTAATTATCTACTAACTGAGCACTGCAGTTTCGTATAAACTGCTACTTCCACACATATCAAAAACTGGAAAATGAAGTTTGGGAAAGAGTTCACAGCGCAAGCGGTGCCTGAATGGCAAGAAGCATACATGGACTATGATTTTCTCAAGACCCTTTTGAAAGAGATACGAGGTTTCCGACTAAGAACCAATCCACCGGCAACCACCCCAGACGGCCTAAAAAGAAATCTCACCCTCTATAGATCTTTTAGTGGCCTGATACGAAGGAGTGCCAACTACACCCCCATGAGCCCTTCTTCTCCTGATCTTGAACTGCAGCCTATTTTGGTGAAGTCTGTGAACCTCGCTGGCTCCCAAAGCTACCAGACAACATATCTTATGCCTTCTATTCAAGGAGGAGAATACGAGCTTGTGTATTTCAGAAGGCTCGACGACGAGTTCAATAGAGTGGAGAAGTTTTACAGGTCTAAAGTGGACGAGGTATTGAAAGAGGCTGCGATGTTGAACAAGCAAATGGATGCTTTGATTGCTTTCAGGATAAAAGTGGAGAATCCGTCTGGGTGGTCTGACAGAGTGGCAGATATGACTCGCCTTGCTTCAGAAGTGGCGGCTTCTACTGCTGCACTGGCAGCTGCTTCTCCATCTGGAGCTAGATCACGCAGTAAGTTACTCTAATTAAACCATCTACATGCCTGCATCTATTACCATTGCCTTCAGAAGCATTTTTAAAATTCCAATCATCCTTAAATATTGTTTTTCTAACTTCGTAAAATCCTTCTCAAAGTATAGGAGGTGCACTACATTTACTGGATGTGATTGAGGAAGGGAAAAGCTTGCATGAGCGGTCAGATGGATCAAAGCATGATGAAGTTGAGAAGAAAAGTGATAACACTGACAAGAAGGAAGAAGAGGAAGAGGAAGAAGAAGAAGAAGGAGAAGGAGAGAATCCGAAGATCATGGTCAGAAACTTTAGGCCAGCTCCATTAGAGATACTAAACCGGGTTAAGATTAACAACACACAGGCGACTCCTCGCTCAACCATCAAAAACTTCCTTAATGTTCCCCAGCAAACAGAAATTAAATTTACAAGGGAAAATCTCAGAAAAGTTGAAGAGCAACTAAAGGTTGCTTTTGTTGAATTTTACCAAAAGCTTCGCCTTCTTAAGAGTTACAGCTTCTTGAATACGCTGGCGTTTTCAAAAATTATGAAGAAGTATGACAAGGTATGTAAATCATCCCTCAGGACTTCAGATCTCTCTTCTCTACTTGTATTCTAATTCACAGGAGAGTTTGACATATTTTTTTCCCAATTCGCTTGGCATAATTCTGGCAGATTACCACAAGGGCTGCCTCAAAAGTTTACATGAAAATGGTGGATAACTCCTACCTTGGAAGCTCTGATGAAGTGAGCAGAGTTTATAATCTTATACATTCTTCGCTTATTGAGGGTTCATTCTGTCGATTAGTGCCTTATTTAACTTAGAATGTATATTCCATCATAGGTTACCAAGCTCTTGGAAAGGGTTGAGGCAACATTCATTAAGCATTTCTCAAACTCAAATCGGAGTAAAGGCATGCGCGTCTTAAGACCAAAAGCGAAAAAAGAGAGACATAGAATAACATTTTATATGGGTAAGTTACTAATTACTACCTGTGTTGGAACGTGATTCAAGCATCTTAGTTTAAAAAAAGCTGCTTTCTTTAGATTTTATATCTTTCAGGGTTGTTATTGATTAGTTGATAATTCTGAGAAAATTTGCAGGTTTCTTTTCTGGCTGCACAGTTGCCCTGATAATTGCCCTTGCTTTAATCGTTAAAGCCCAGAAACTCATGGATAAGCAAGGAAGTGCCTTATACATGCAAACAATGTTTCCTCTCTATAGGTAACACTAATTTTCTGTTAGCGAAGGGTGTGCAGTTACTTTCAACTTCTGTTCGCTCATGAAAAACCTTATCCCAACCTTTTCATGTGGTTATAATCCATTTGGTTGACAACCTGTTGCAGTTTGTTTGGATTAATTGTTCTACACGTGCTCATGTACGCTGCTAATATATACTTCTGGAGGCGATACCGAGTGAATTACTCCTTCATTTTTGGTTTCAAACGAGAAACAGAGCTGGACTACAGACAAGTTCTTCTTCTCGGTTTTGGTATTGCAGTACTAGCTTTATGTAGTGTTCTTTTAAACCTTGACATGGAGATGGACCCTATAACGAAAGATTACAAAGCATTTACAGAACTTCTCCCTCTGAATGTGTTGATAGTAAGATTCTTTCACTAGGAGGTTTTCCAGTCATGATTTGTTTTTCCCTTCGTCGTCCAATTTTTCGTGCATAAACTGATATTTTGCTTTCCCTACAGCTCCTGCTCGCCATATTGCTCTGGCCATTCAACATGTTTTATCGCTCATCTCGCTTCTTCCTCCTCACTTGTATCTTTCATTGTATTGCTGCTCCTCTCTACAAGGTGAAAAATGGTGGCAGAAAATCACAAAATGTGGATATGGAACTTAAATTTTTCGGTTACTAATTTTTTTGTACCTTTTTTTTCTGCAGGTCACACTCCCTGATTTCTTCTTGGCAGACCAATTCACTAGCCAGGTTAGTTATCAGCCTGGGCTGTACTTCAACAATTCAAAAACTTGAATTTCAGAAGTAATAAAAAAAACACCATTGTATTGATGTAGGTGCAATCCCTTAGAAGCCTTGAGTTCTACATCTGCTATTACGGTTGGGGGGACTTAAAACACAGAGAAAACAATTGCAAAAAAAGTCCTGTTTTCATAACTTTCTCGTTCATTGTTGCTGTGATTCCATACTGGTCTCGCCTTCTTCAGGTTTGCAATTCGCTTCCCTAGTTGTCTGTGTGTCTAACCTGCCGAGCTATTTAAAATTTCAAACGTGATTTGTTTTTATTGAAATGTGAAAGCGATCACACAAATTGAAATCACAAATCAACAAGTTTTCCTCTTTGTTTCAGTGCCTCCGGCGCTTGTTTGACGAGAAAGATCCCATGCAAGGATACAACGGATTGAAGTATTTTCTTACAATAGTTGCTGTCTGTTTGAGGACAGCTTACAGCATTAACCAAGGGGTTGGCTGGAGAGCAATAGCATGGACTTTCTCGGTCATTGCAGCAGTCATCGGCACCTATTGGGATGTTGTTTATGACTGGGGGCTTCTTCAGCGCCATTCTAAGAATAGATGGCTGAGAGACAAACTCCTTGTCCCTCACAAATCAGTATATTTTGTAGCCATGGTTAGTAGCAAAAAGAAGAACCAGAAAATAAAGAATACCTACGATTGAGAAATCTTAACTTCCCATAAAATGAAAGCACTCCTAAAAGGAAACTTCATTTGATTTGCAGGTCTTGAATGTGTTGCTGAGATTTGCTTGGCTGCAAACAGTATTGAACTTCAGGCTTACTTCCTTGCACAGAGAAACCATGATTGCCGTTGTGGCCAGCCTTGAGATCATTCGCCGTGGCATGTGGAATTTCTTTAGGTAACAAAGAACTTTCTTTTGAAAATCTCAAGATCCTTAATTATCAAGAATCTCTTCTAAGACGTTTTTGAACTGTCAGATTGGAAAATGAACATTTGAACAACGTTGGAAAATATCGAGCATTCAAGTCTGTGCCTTTACCTTTCAACACTCTGGAAGATGATGACCACGAGGACTAAGCTTGGCCACAAAATTTGACAAAGCAGGAGGCGATAAGGATATGAGAGCCATTTTTGACAATGGAAAAGACAAGATTTTATTTATTTTGATATATATATATGGTGGCAGCAGAGGAATCTAGAATTCTAGATTGTAAATTTTTATTTGCACTATTTTATCTTTGTATTTTACTTTTAAGCAAGTCCAAAGTTAGAAGTTAAAATGCAATGACCTTTATGGTACACCTGAAACTTATTTATTTTGAAAAGTGTTTTTTATTAGCTTTTCCATGTAAACAAATACAGGGAAAAAAAATAGAAAATGATTTTCATAAAACTACTGTTTATATGTCAAATCGGAATGAGGCTGCTTCGTATGTTTTATGTACTCCAGCCAGGGCGTTGAAATTACACTACACTATGCTTTAACATTTATGGTAGGTTACAAACCTTCTTAAGTTGAGAGCTTTCCGATTGTGCTTGGGTTAACGTGGCTTACATTTTGGATCTTCTTTAAACTAGTCTTTCTGTTTCAACAGAGAGGGCAAGAATTCCCATAAAAGATTTCAGAACAGAATAGAATTGTACAAGAACAACCAGCACAAAGCATTTCGTAACCCTGCAAGAACACCAGATTGTTAACAGCTGCATGAATCGAAACATTGAAATAGAATCCTAAATACTTGATCTAAGGGTTTATCAACGGAAGCTACTTCGTAGGTAGTTTACTTGACCAGATTGTTCAATTATTTCGCTCACCATTCTTCCCCCTGTCTCCACTGCAACAGCAGAAGTGCGGCAGCTTCGCTTGACCACAACTCCTGCAACCAAACAATCAATCACAGAACGTCATTTGAAGGGCACTGGTATATTTTGTACTTGTAAGAAGCTGGAATCAAACACAAATATCATCCTCAATTTTAGAAACAGTAATTATAAGAATTAACAATGGGTTTGAAATTGGATAATTTATCCCAGATTCAAATGAACTTAAAAAATGAATTTATTCACTGCCATGCACTCATTAGAAACGAGGAAAATCTTTTCCATTCATCAAGTTTGCCCAGGTCAACCAAACATTAGAAAATGAGAAAATATATTACGGAAACAACACTTCAGTTGCGGGATGAGCAGAACTTGTATTGTGAATCCTTTAGTTCAATGTATCTATAAAGGTTTATCTTCTAGGTTTTCATCATATATAACTCTCAAGTCTTTGCTTCCAACATCATTGACAAATCCTTACTTGCAGCGAATAATCACTGGTGTTGGTTTCAATGCCTTTGGCCCATTTCGTATACCTCTCTTATGGGGAGTAGCCTGCATGATGATAAAGAATTAAGAGTTACCATCATACATTAAAAAAGAAAAAAAGAAAAATCAATCCAATGAAACATTAAAAAAGAAAAGACATTGTTTTGACAAGATGCACCTTAAGTAACTATTGGGCTGGACAATAAAACACATTGTTTTGACACTATTATTATTATTATTATTATTATTATTATTATTATTATTATTATTATTATTATTATTTTGCTTAAAATTTGTTTTTTGAATTACCTTTATATATTGATGTTAAAAATAAAAAATATTATTTTAATATAATTTTAAAAACAACTAATAACATCCTATTTTTTATATCTATATTTTGTTTTTATATTGATGGCATGAATTGAGGAGACGTGCATATTTGTTTTTTTTTTTTTAAATAAAGAAATAAACACTCAAAGCCCAAATTCTCTTCGAAGCCCAAACCAAAGTCACAGTCCTAATTCTCTTTTACTAACCGACGAGGTAACTCTATTTTATTTCTCCGTCGTTTGCAACACCTCCACCTAGAGTAGTGAAAAGCCAGTGAAGAGAAACAGAGAGCGAGAGAGAAAGCAGGCATGTCGTTCATGAAAGGAAACCTGCTAACAAAAACCAGAAAGCTCGTCAAAGGCTTAGCCAAATCCGAACCTGCATGGCTTAAAGCCATGGAACAGTCAGTCTCTCTCATTTGTTTTCTTTAATTACGATAAAAAGAAAATCATGATTAATTTTTTCCTCTAATGCTTATTAATCGTGTAATAATCCAGTGCACCACCAGCGGTATTTCCTCAATCAAGTGGAAAAGTGGAGAAGATCAGTCTCCCGGAGGATCCTTATATAAAGAAGTTCTTCTCCAAACATCCTGATTCCAAACACGAAGATGCCATCCTGTATTCTTCTTTTCTTCTATTCATTTACTGTATGCCTAGAATCTTTTCATCTGGTTTTGGGATTCCGTTCTTCCTTATTGATTCGCGTGCCGATTGTGAGTTCAATTTTCAGGTCTTGGAGAATACAGATTTTATGATTTAAGAATTCATTAGCTTTAGCGTGATTTTATTTACATTTTGATGTTTTTTTTTAAGTTTTCATGTGATTCTGGCTACTTGTGCCCTGATTAAGAAATGAAGCATCCAAGAATAAATAGATGCATTGCAAGGTTTATTTCCGTCATAGTTTGCAATGTTTATTAATGAATAGTTTCTCATATGTTTCCCTTGAATCCGTGTTTTCTATTTTGATTGTTGAGATTGTTTTCAAAAGAAAAAAAAACTCGGTATAGTTCATTTATATAGTGTTATATGCTATTGATACCCATGCTTTTGCATTTCACTTTGAGGTTTTAGTTCTTGCAAGGTCAAAGCGAAAATGGATAAAGGTTATCAAATATAAAGAGTAGGGGAATGGATAAATGTATAAGAGCCTACTTCAATTTTGTTTTTTCTTTGGATAGGATTTCATCTTTTGAGCCCCCTCCTGCGCGTGTTTTTGGCTGGCGGGTTCTTGAGCTGAAGGAGCAGGGAGTTGGCGAAGAACAAGCCATGGCTGTGGCTGATGTATGGTTTCTGGACTCATGGATATTGCTTTGCCTATGAACATTATACCTTTCATTTTGTCCTCTTTTCCTCTTGATTGTCTTAACTGTTTCTGCTGTTTATTTTTTATTTTTCCCTGGGGCTCTAGATGGAATATCGAATGGAGAAAAAAGCAAAAAAGAAGGCGTATGCTCGATTGAAACAAATTGCTAGATTGCAGGGGAAAACACCTCCTCCCAACCCATATCCCAGTGTAATTAAGGAGATACAAGCAGAGGAGGATTTGTATCTTCGGGAGCGTTATACCAATCCCAAGATAATTGCAATAGCAGAGAAGATGAAAGCGGAGGAAGCTGCCAAGGAACAAGCAAGAGACAGATTCAGAATTGACTGGTAATTTTAGAGCGGCATGCATTTTTTTCCATTGCACAAGAGTTAACAACTGCTACTAGCAGTCATCCACAGGACATTCTCATGTTTAACTCGATTCTATACTAGATCTAGCATTTGAGATTTTTCTAGTATATTTACTTGCTATCCTTTTTCATGATTTCATTTTGCATCAAATCCCGAGTCCAGATGAGGATTATTCGAATTGCTGAGGTGACAGATTCTACTTTGCATATGAACATGTTCTATCACGAAGTTCTTACTATGAAATTATGAAGTTTTTGCTATGAAATCTCGTTCGGACCGAAATAAATTTTATTACTTTGTACTGTGTTTCCCTGCGTATTGAGAATCGAGACGAACGTATTCCAAGTAAAGGAATGCCCCTTCAGCATAAGAGTGAAAAGGGCCACCCTGGGCCGATTTCCTTGCCCATTGAACTTAGTCACCTCTGCAGAGAACCATTCAAATGCCTTCGCAGTCCTTGTAATGGTGAGGTTGCTTACTTTGTAAATCGTGAGCAAGAAGATGGCTGCTCTGGAATGGCAATGCCATGAAAATGAAGAGCCACAAGCTTTCCTGGCAAAGAGCAAGTTGATGATTGGGAGGCAATTTAGATGGCAGTGTGCCTCTGGAATGATGCAAAACCCGTCGGTTTGCACATTGATGTTTCCAAGAAAAAGAATTGCAATATCAGCTACCAGGATTCCCAAGGCGAGGGGAGGGATTTTCATGTACTTTGAACAGCTTTAAGCTAGGCACAGAGACACCACTTGCCAAGATCATCGTGCTCTCTTTTTTTGAAACGGAAAGACACACAGCTGACCGCTATTCATGGAGATAAAGGGCTCGGCTAGACATCACTCGTTGCAAACATGATCAATGTTATTTATGTTTAGTACAATTGATTGCCTTATCCTGGCGAGAATTACACGGGACATGCCAAAGCTCTTCTGCAGCTGTCCCAACCCACTGTCCCCCAAAAAATAATAATTCTGGACTCGAGATACACAAGCAAAGACGTTGATATGTCGTATAGCTTCACAAATCCACAATGATACTTGAGGTTATATCTGTCCACTGCTTGCCTTCGCCAGGGCTCAAGGCTGGTAATTGGACAAAGAATAACCCATCTTCTTCGTCTTCATTAATTCATTTCGATAGTCATAGAAAAAGCAAACGAGCCATTGTGTTCACGGAAACACAAGGCGTCTAAACACAAATTTGATATTTCTCTAGCCAGGGGGTCAGCAAGATTGTAAGAGATCATTCATTAGTCACTTCTAAAGCAATGAAATGAAGAGGAAAATAGAAAGAAACTAGCGGAATATAAAACCAAAACCTTTGACATCTGAAGCCTTTCCAGATTTTCCTTTCCCCTTTGTAGCATTTTCATCACTCCCACCCCCTGCCTGCTTTCCCTTACCCTTTCCCTTCGCTCCAGCGTCTTTTGGCTTCGAGTCCTTTCCCATTTAGCTTACAGTCCCTGAACCAATGGCCAATAATGAAAGACGAAACTCATCACCAAACACCAACAATTAAAGGACAGTGCCAGAAAAGAAAAGTAACATACACTACTAATTTCAATTGGAGGACAGACAATTTAAAACAAACTATATAATTAATTCAAGACAATTTAAAACAAACTATATAATTAATTTGAATTTAAGGACAAAATTTTTATAAATAAAACCTTGGGACCGAAATAAATAAAGATATTTAATCCGTATGTTTCCCCCTAATAGTACAGTTCCTGTCTATACATTTATAATACTACAATAAAACATAATTTTCAATAAGTTATACTCGTTTTGTTATTAACTGAATGCAATAAAAAAATCTTGATTTCATCTACTATTATAATATTCATTACGAAGATCTCAATCAATTAATTACAATTCACAAAGTGACATCAACATATTAATCTAATAAATTTCTATCTAGAATGTAGCAATCTACCGGACAAAAAATAAAATAAAATAAAATAAAAATGAAACCAGCATGCTTGAAATCAGGATATGTAATATTTTGGGATTTCTTCATAGATTAACAAATGAAGCTCTATTTAAAATTCGTTTTCCATCTAATTTGAATATACATGCAGTTTATATTATTTGAAATTCGAGATGATAATGATGATGATGATTATAATGATGATGATAATATCGGCCTCCCACTGCCACCCCTCATCGTTATGGCAACAAGGTGTCTGCTGCAACACGGCGACGATTAAATGCGGTGGTTGACACTTTATACGACGCTGCCTTTCATTAACGTGAGCTGTGAATTGCAAGCACGTGCGGGAGTACTGTAGCTTGATGAGCCCGGTCTGTTTCTCTTCTGTTTGTCCGAAATTCTCGAATGGCCCAAAATAAGATAGTTTCCTGGACCGCCAAACAATTTTTGCAACGTCAGGATTATAAAGTCAAAGTTCCGGTTCATCAAACATGCATGATGTATTCCAGAATAATAGTTCTACATGAATGATGTCGATCACGTATGGCTAATCGACAGTTTAAGATGGAGGAGAGGGAACGTCTTCCATGCCAGTTCCATCTCTGACCTCAGGCTTCTTCCTTTTTAAAATAAAAAATAAAAAAAATAACATATTGTTTTAAAACATTTGTTGGATGTTAGTGTCTAATTTTGTCAACCCTTTAAAACTAGAGTGAAATGGACTGTTTAATTAGCTTTAATTAATATGTTTTTGTTGTAAGAAAAAGAATCAAGAGCATATATATTCAAAGCATGATTAAAAAAACAAGTATTTTTTTTATTACAAATTCTTCTATTTTTTCAAGTTTCAAGTTCCAATAATACAAGAAAAATGAACTAAAAAGTTATGGGCAGAGAAATGACTTTCTTCTATATACATAACCAACATTTTATGTAGACTATTGATTTAAGCGGTCTAATCAAATATCCTTAATTAACAAAATTGGATGGCAAATGTCATGCTATAAATAGCTGATACAGTATAGCAGAATTAGCTTAATAAAAAAAACGAGTAGAGAGGTTTCACCAAACAAGGACCGACGATCATTGTCGGCGTAAATGACGCCGATGCATGCATTGCAGTTGCCGTTACAAACCAGTACCGGAAAGCACAAATAAACAAAGAGAGCAGCAGATATCAGTGAAGTACTGGTGAAGGCATTGAATGGAGCCAGCTAGAAAAATTAAGATGAGATAAACAATAACTAAGATAATCTTTAATATACCATCCACATGAACAACTGGCTTTCTATTTCCATCGTGTATATTCTCCTAGAAATCTTTTTAATTAGTTAATAATTTGATGGCTGCCACAATTATTGGCTGATCATGCATGGTCTGTGTCTGGCCAGCTCCAATCTCTTTGGCTGGATCGATATTTTTGTTTCTGCATTTTTACTTAGCTGGGATCGTTTGTGCTTCTTACTGCTCAACTTTTCTGTTTTTCTGTTTTTTTTTTTTTTTTTGATAATGGGGTGTTTGGTCAGCTTGCGTGCACTATAATTAATTCTCAGATTCAATGAATAATTTGCAAGTCCAATAAACACCTAAAACACCATGAATATAACATACATGCACAGAAAAACTCGAACCCGGACGCAGAGTCAACGAATAAATCCCTTCCTCCTCTAGGTAAGAACCTCAAGAGCTTCTGGTTGTCTTTTTCTCCCAGCCTCATCTTGTGCATGCTCTCTTCTCCGTGTGGATTCCTGCTTGGTGTTTTGATTTAGAGAAAAAACGCTGTAGATAGATCCTTGAATGACAAAATAAAAACCAGGATGGAGACGAAGCTGGTAAATTTGGGCCATGAATGACCTGCTTTCCGTACAATAATTTTTTGGATAATTATATAAATGTAGCTGTGTTTCTTGTCGTTAAAAAAACAAGAAAAAAACAATCCCGTGGATTGGCTAATCCCTTTCATTCTGACTGAGCTAGTACTCTTGATATATATTAGTGGCTGAAAGAGCCAGACATCGTATCGAGAGACGACACTGCATTTATTCATGCATTGTTTTTTTTATATATACAGCAGGACAAGTACATGTTAATGAATATTTCTGCCACGGAAGACGACACGCAGGCGGCATTAGGTAAAGAATCTAATTGTTTTGCTCTACATTATTGCTTTTAAAAGTTTTTTTTAAAAAAAATAATTTAATATCTTGTTTTTAAATATTTTTAGAATTTTAATATGCTCATATTAAAAGTATTTTTTAAAAAATATATTATTTATTTTTTAAAAATAACTTTTACCAAACTTCCAAACAGATTACAAACAATTTATTTTAATGGTAGAAAAAATTGAAGAAAAAAAAAGTTTAATATGCCTTGGATATGCAAATAAGGTAACCTGTTTCCTTCAATTAATAATGGTTATATAATTATAGAAATTATTCATATCGTTGTTAAAAGTTTATAACACAAAATCATTAACTTTTGTGCTTTGTTGGAAAATTTTCTGCATTGTTTCTTAAGAGTTTTGAAAAAAAGAATGTTATTTTAAATCAAAAAAAAGTTTTTATAGATTATTTTTATGTGCAATGTAAAAAATAATTTTTAAAAAATAAAAAAAAATATTATTTTAATATATTTCTAAATAAAAATTATTTTTTAAAATAACACTTAATTCAATGACACGGGGTAATTCAATGACAGGGGCCAGCCACTAGTTAGTGATGAAGCGCAAAGACATTTGCCCTTGTGTCACGTCCCGATCAAGAATTCAAGATAGTCAGCAGGATCAAACTATATTGGCATGTTTTTCATTTTCATTTTTTATTTATTTTAAAAAAAATCAATATATTTTTTTCAAAATAGTTTTGCCATCCATACGTAGATCGACGCGTAGCTCTTTCTCTAATGTTGCGTGGTGCAGCTGGTTGAACTTGCATGCCAGGTTCAGTAATGCATGCTCTCTCTCACTGCCCTATTCTATTATAAAAAAAAACAAATTAACGTATCTAATATTTTTTTTTTCATCTTGCTAAATTGTTATTTTTTTGCGGTGAATCTTTTTTAAACCACAGGTTTTTTTCCTCCGAACATCTAATCTCCAAAGAGTTTATTATGGTCAACATACTGCGTCTAAAGTTTTTTTATAGATGATTTCTTCCTGCAGAGCAACAAATTCTTAATTTCGACACATTTCTGATAGGGGATGGAAGAAAAAGACCAAAATGGTTTATGGAAAAAACATAACTGAGACCATCTACAGCTATGATTACGGGTTTGCCAGCTTAGGTTTGCTCGTCTATATAATTTAAAATGGGTTAGGTAGACTGCGTTAGCATGTTAGGCTTAGCATTGCATGTTTTTTTTGTTGCCTATTTTTCCCAGAAAAAAAAAAAAAACATCTCATCCAAATCTAGATAGACTCATGCTCATTGTCTACTTTTATTTGGCTTCAACTGAAAATGAGTTAGCTAGGCTAGAGTGGCACGCTAAATTGGTAATCTTCCTGTAGCAAAAATAAAAAAATCACTGTGGATGGATGAGTAGTTACAATGAAAAGGCGACAAGGTTTAGTTTCTTAGGTAAACATTGAATTTAAGTAGGATTTGTTGCTCCTTGGATATGAAAAAGAAATTCTCTATAAAACAAAAATTTATATTTCCTTATATCACATTCAATAATTATAGCTATCTAGGATTTGGGCATCACAGATGCGCATATATATGTAGATGATCATACTGCGAGTGATAATATATAGCTCTCTGGTAGCTACTGCTTCGTCTTTTTTGATGGAAGAACTGTAAGAGTAGAGAAGCCGAAAACTCGCAATTACACCTGCCGGTCTGCGAGGAAGGAGCAGTACGTGGGTGGTGTAGTTTGTCTTGTAAAAATATAAAACATGGAGTCATTTTTTTTTATAATAAAAAAAGATGTGATCAGTATATGCATATATATGGTACTCCACAAAATCTAACATGGAATATTTTATCACAAGATTTGAAAACTAGCTGCGAATTAAAAGGGGATATATTATGATCCTAGGTCAGCTCAGGTAACCTATGATCACAAGATAGTTTGATCAATCGATCCCTAGCAGCTACCATTCAGATTGACTGGCCGAACATCTAAAGAACCTTTATTGATAAAGATCTAATGTTACACATGGTGCAATGAAATGAAACGCTATGAGTCCCTGAGTCAAGCCCTACAATTAGCTTCTTCTCTGTTTTTTTGGTGGTAGTGCTAGTAGTAGTAGAGTACTGGTCAGAACACAGGTGACGTCCCGGTCGGAGAAGCATCCACCAGATCGAGCAGGCTATTCCAATAGAAACCGCTCTCTTCAAGGTTCCCACCACAGCTACCATTGATATTCTCTCCTGCATAGGACGCGTTGTGGTCCTGAGAAGTACAGACCAGAATTTCCGAAAGCCCTTCAGCGATCCCCATAGGCGCGTTTTCGTTCATTGCAGAGTCGAACCACGCATTATGGTTACCAGCATCCGGGCTCATGTTATGCAATGCCACTGAGCTGTCCAAATTTTGTTTCACTACTTGTGCTGCTTCATTCATCTTTCCGAAGCACTCGAACTGATTTCCGCTATTAAATTCAATGGCCGTCGTCCCTCCGTTGCATGTAGCATTATTTGTGGCAAAAGCTAGCGTGGCTGAATTTTTATGAACTCCAATGAGTGGGAGAGCTGGTTCTTCTTCTGAGAAACTCAACGTGGATGTTGGAGATTCGAGAGAGTCGCTACTTCCGGCCGAAAACATGCTGAAAACCACCCCTTGCCATACTTTGAGCACATCAAGACACTGTGGTCTAGCTGGTGGAGCTGCACTACTTTTGCTGAGGACCTTAGCTGAAACTGTGGGCCCGAGTCGGTTTGGGAGATGGTTAGGTATAATCACCTTCGACTCGCGGACCAATCTGGCTTCGGCTTCAAGCCGAGCACTCTCCCATTGAGCCATGTGACTTAAATTGGCAGAACCCTTTGAATGGCCACTTCCTGAGCCCAGAGAATCAGCTTTTGGCTTATGGGTCACCGGATCGATGCCCATTTTGTCTAATCTTTTCTTAAGATGGGTGTTCCAGTAATTCTTGATCTCATTATCAGTTCTTTTCGGCAAGTGAGTAGCTATGACTGACCACCTATACAAAACAAGAAGGTCATCTTTACATACAAAAACATGAAATCAATACTGTCTAAAGCAATGCGACCTTCAATTAAGTGTTAGAAGTAGATTTGATTCCTATTTGGCAGTTCAGTTTGTATTGTAGCATATATAGCAATACCATTGGTATTACGTGAGATGGAGGGACTGCTATCTCACCTGTTTCCGAGAAGAGCATGCAGCTGAATGATTGTTTGCTCCTCCTGCAAACTGAACTTCCCTCTCTTGATATCTGGCCGGAGATAGTTAGTCCACCTGAGTCTACAGCTCTTCCCGCATCTTTGGAGCCCTGTATAATGTAGACCGTGGAGCAAAAGGAAGAGATAACAATGAAATATCGTTCAATAAAAAAGTTTCATGGCACCGATCGAGTCAAGACATAATTAGAAGAAAGAAAAAGAAAAAGGGTTTGTTAATGTAAATCACCAGCTTTGGCAGGCAAGGCTCGCCAGCTTCCATGGCCATGCTCTTCAACGTAAGCCAGGAGCTTCTGGTCTTCTTCAGGAGTCCATGGGCCTTTCTTCAATCCCACCTTATCACAGCACTGAGACCTTGCCATTTCTCTGAGCTATCAAACTGTGGACAGTTGAGAGAAAAAGACAGATTATTTGTAATGTGAAAGGTCAGGAAAATGCGAGGGGATCAGAACAAGTGAATTAGATAAAAAACGCATGCACAATATAAAGCCGCTCTGGTAATGCAATAAATATCGACATGGATCCGTACAAACCCACCTGCTAGCATTGTAGTTAAGTTTAATCAAGTACTGAAAAACGTGTTGAAAGGTAAGACGTGCTCCGTACAATTTATTTCCTTGCCCTTTCAGCCGTTGATTTAATGATTCACATTAATATTTTTGAAAAAAAAAAGAAAATTTTTTGTTTTTTATTTTAAAATAAAAAAATTGTTGCTTTTAAATCATTTTTATATATTATTTTTTTAAAATATATTATTTTTTAAAAAATATATTATTTTAATATATTTCCAAACAAAAAATATTTTAAAATATAACAGCAAAAATTTATTTTTAAAAATAACCTGAAATGTATTCTCAAATATAGTCAGTTAGCCGTTAGCAGCAAGTCTACTACGGTTCATCATTGAGTTTCTAATTTGTTTTGCTAGAGCAATACATTGAGCAGTTGATAGTATTAAAAATCCCAAGTCTATTCTTTATCAAACATTAAATGAAATATTTTTATGAGATGAAATAATAAATGCTACTGATTTGCTTTTTGGAGAACCTCATGAAAAGGAAAGCGAAACGAAATAAAACGACCTCAGCTACTCCAGATTCCATGTCTTCACATATCACATCACAGTTATAGTAACAGCACAGGCGGTTCTGTCCATGAGATAGAGTTCGTATTTAAACGCATGCAAACTCATATAAGTATGACATCAATTGATATATATATATATATATATATATATATATATATATATATATATATATATATATATATATATATTTTCGACTTGATTGATTGAAAGATTTTATAATGGTATGGGCTTTAAAATTTAAATCCAAGAAATCGAGGAAGTAGTCACCAATTGATGATAGATCAATTGAAAATGCTGAACATACAAAAAAACAAATTAAGATTTTATGAAAATAAGCATGACTGATGATAGATCACCAATTGCGAGTTTCATAGATATTAAATCAAATAATTGTTTAAGAATAAAAAATATGGTTTTCAGTGTGGAAACTTTGCATGATCTGTTTTTTTTTCTTTTTTGAATTATATTCAACTATATTAAAAACAATTATCTAATATATGATTCAAAACTATTACAATAGTTTATGATCTAAATAGTTTGTTTGTATATTTAATCTATCACCGCTTAGAGCACATGGTGAGTGATTAAAACCACTGAGAGGAGTATTTATATAGCCTTCGTGCTCAAGGAAATGGGAGATCTTATTAAACTCAAACTTAGCTTCTATGTCCAAGCTAATAATTAGCCTCTTTCTATTGATAAATAAATTATAAAATTCTATAATTATAACTTTAAGATGATAATAAGTCACTAGTAATTAACATTTAATCTATATCTTTTTTTATGCGAGGAAACTTTATCCCCGCGAAAAGCACATTTTATGGTCTAAGTGAACGAGTAAAATTTTAGTTGTCTCAATATCTTACAAGGAATACATGTCCTAACTCGAACTCAAGTTTTCTCAGTCTCTTACAATGAATACACATCATAATTCAAATTTGAGACCTATAATACAAATCACAAATTCTTTGTCATCATATTACGTTTTCCTTATTACTGTTTAACAACTGACTATAATAATTAACTTTAAAAAATCAAGAAAGAGAACACGCTTTCCTTATTACCTACTCATCTCCATGAAGTTAATATTTTCAATCATTACTCACAGCGAGTAAGAAAAATATCTAGTTGCATCCACATTATATCATGATAGCTAGAATTACAAATTTCTTGTAAATTCTTTCTCTCCTTCCAGAGTGAAATCAATGTTGATGAAAGGGTAATAGCAACGTACTCCCTATTTTCTTTTTAGATAAATATTTATTTTTATTTTCCGATTCATATTCTGAATGTATCCGTTTGCTATAAATGATTTTCAGGATAAAAAATTGCTTGCACATAATATTTGTCACTGTCTCCATGATTGTTTCTGCTTGTATGGATATGGTAGGTTCCTATCCTGGGAAGGATCGGGATCGAAGATTTTTGGGAATTTATTGGTTTAATTTTAATTGAACCTACGAAAAATAAATCCATGAGTTCTGAATTCAAAATTCCTTTTGGATTTTTTTTTTAATTGGAAAAAAATAAGCATGTCGTCTTTTTTTTACCAATCCCATGACAAACATGTTAGAGAATAATATAAATCATATTATGGGACCTCACTTACAAGCTTAAGCTTTTAGGTGAGATGGTTCCTTAACATGGTATCAGAGCCTTGTTGACCCAGCGGTCACGAGTTCGAATCTCACCACCCTCATTCTATTTGATAAAAATCAAGCACAAGGTGATGTGGGCCTGTGCAAGTTTCAAGCCCAAATGACTTTCACTTGAGGGGGTGTGTTAGAGAATAATATAAATCATATTATGGGACCTCACTTACAAGCTTAAGCTTTTAGGTGAGATGGTTCTTTAACAAAACAAGGTAAAAGCTCCAAATTACCCAATATAATAGATAACATGCATAAGAAGAATACGCATGTAAATCTTACTAGCCCTAAAAGTAAAGAATAAAAAATAATAAAATACTAAGACCATCATAAAAATAAACTAAAATGATTAAAAATATATAGATACTCCGTTTCCCGTTTTAGCTAAATAAAACAAATAAATAAAAACCAGATAAAAATTTGCTCACCGAAATTAATAGATAACCATGGATATTCCTCTTGTTTATTAATTATTGCTTAATCTAACATTTCTTCAAATTACTTCATCTAGGTGTAGTTTAATGCTAGTTTCTCCTATATTTTGCATGAAGCAAGCCACATGGCTGATGGTCTTCTAGTTGATTGGTATTTTTAAAAAAAAAACGGCTTGTTTTTCTCGTTTTGAGCCGAATTATCAAAGTGTACGTGCTGCATTATTCATAGAGATAATATCTAATCTATTTTTACTATATATCACCCCCAAAAAGAGATGAAGCGGTTGTGTTTTAGAAATTAAATGAGGGTGGGTTGAAGGATCCGCGCTGTTGCTGATAGATTGATCAGATGACCCACACCACCTTCCAATGCTGCTGCTTCTTTTTCTTTGAACATTAAGGATTTTAGTTCCCGTAGCTGAAGCACTTGACTCCTTTCGCAGGAGAGTTCTGATTCCCAGCTAGCGTGAGATTAACTTGCAATAAATGCATGAAGTTCACAGCAATACAATTGTCCAGAATCAGCCCGTACAAGCTAGCTACCGACGTGATCTCTTTCTTACATTGCTAAGAACTTGATAAATAATAGTTATTATCTATAGTTTTCTTTTTGGTAGAACATTACAATAGTTGGTTGTGAGTGTTTATCTATATATGCTCACACGTCCTGCTGAGTGCCTCCTGGCAAGTGAGTAAATACTGTATTTACTTCGTGGGAAAGATGGGTCCTTAGCACGTTAATATGACCAAACATTATATTAAAACGAGTTGAAATTGCTGCCCATCATTTTTAATTCAAGACATCAAAGAGTTGATGTTATTAGTACTGTTCAAACCCAAACCCACCTAAATTTTTGTCTCGTTTATGATTTTGGATGCTGTGGAGTAAACATGGGCTGTTTCGTACCTATCGATACAGCAAAGATAGTTATTGATAGCAAAGGCTGTCAACGGTAATGGTAATTATAGTACGTTTTCTTTTTATAATCTGTATTCCCAACGACAGTCACCAGAGGATTAAGCTTTTGTTTTTCAGATCGCCAAAGGGATGATAATTCTATCCATGATTATTGGATATTGACTTGACGTAGCTTGAATGAATAAATATTTTTTTTTGGAATTAGGGCTAGGTTTGGATAGGCGTGTATACTGTATTGCTTGACTCAAAATTCTACCCTGAACTTGATCTAAACTAAAAATATTTTCTCGAGAAAACAATCTGCGCAATAAGAGAAACGCTCTTAATTAATTTCGAGTCTTTCATCTTTCATCTGCCCCGCACGCCCTGCGGGGCCCTGTCATTCAGATTGTTTTCTCCGTGAGAGGTAGCTTTAATTCTTCAAAACCACTGACTGTCCTCCAAAGGACGACGAAATTAAATAAACATCGTGGAATTATAACAGTGCATATAAGCACTTTTTTTATCAGTTGATGCATGCTTTGCTTATGTAATCTATCTATTTATTTATTTATAATTACACGTAGCTGAATTTCATAAGGATAAATGTTTTTACTTCTCTGTGATAAACGAAATGAAGTAACCGTGTCACTGTAACAGTCGCTAGAAGAATCTCCCCTGTAGAGGTGCTGAAACTAAAGCAATAGTCCTCCTGGCAGCTTGAAGATTTTCACGATTCTGCTCATGATTTCCTGACCCGTGACAGTTACCAGCAAGCAGGACTGAAATGATGGAACGACAAGTGAATTCCGTCCCGGGTGCATAGAATTTTTATCCACTATTTCTGAGTCAAATACATAAATAATTTTCCGACCTTGTTCTTCGTATTTATTTCAAAGGATCGATGAAGAACACCACCCTTTTCATGATAAAAATATTTCTAAGAAATATTAATATATGCATAGCAAGGGAAGCGATAAATAGTATAAATAGTGGGAAATTTAATAGCGAACAACCAAGTAGGAAGACGTAAAGAGTGCTCAATAGTAATTGAAACACATGAATGCTTCCCTTTCAATTGCTGTAAAATAAAAGCCTTCTATTTTCCTGGATTAAAAATATAATAGAAGACAGCCTATACACTCCACAACTCTGTGCAAGAGCTACGCGACACCATCGCTAAGCATGAAAGGTTAAATATATTTTATCGGAAATAATTCTAAGAAAAAGAAGAAGCGATATTCATTATTCTGGCAATACAAATTTTCAAAAAATCTAATGCATGCCTCGTTAATTAACAGCCCCGGTGAGGATGAAGATCGCAGTACTGTTATTATTGTTATTATAACCACTGGTAAGGCCGGTGGAGTAACGAGTAATGATCATGCCCGTGCATGGTTGCCCTTCACTATTCCATTGATCGGTTGGCGTCGTGATTCATTTCTATCATCCTGTTTTTAGAACTGAAGTAGGTTGCTTTAGGTCTGGTCTGAGTAAGCAATTACTTTAGGTCTGGTCTGAGTAAGCAATCATTTGGCGCTGATTCAAGGGCACCCAACCAGAAAGCCAAGCACAGTTCTTATACTTATGGTCGCCACTGTTCCACTCTTCCTCCCTCTGTTGCCATGCACAGGAAGCGAATTGATGATTATAGACATCACCATGCAAAACTACAGTCGAAAAGATTTGTTTTTTTTTCTTGCAGCTCGTCATGACGAGACATTTCCCTATGGAGTAATGTTTTCTCTTAAAAACAAAAGTGGTGGTGATGTACTCTACAATTTTGAGTTACGGGAATAGTGGAGATTCGGGGCCTATGTTACTGCACATATACCCTTTTTTTTTAATTTAGATTTTATTTTTTAATCATAAATTGAAAAAATCTGTTGATCGATTTGTCAGGAGAGGAAGACGAAATTTGTTGTATGTGACTCCAACCTCTGGAAGGAGATCAAAGCTATAACAATAATGCTGATATATTGGTTAACATGAGAGTCGATTCGATTCATTAAACAATTTCTTAAGAACCTTCAAATCTAGTTTTAGTAAAATTATCAGGTATTCATCTCATTTAAAAATCCAGTATTGAATCCTTCAGTTTTCACGTTTATTTTTAAGTGGTCTTTTCAATATTGGTTTTAAATTGTGTTTTTGCTGGTTCCCCCCCTAAAATCTTGTTTAATTAATTTCTAATCAAATCAATAGCAAACTTCGATTAAGAAACCACTTGTGATTTTGAAAATTAAAAAGATTAGATAAGGGGCTACTTATTTAATACAAGAACAATTAAATTATAACTTGCTCGTCGAACTTGTAGTGGAAGTGGGAGTTCCCCAATCCACTTAGCTGCACTCAAAATCGACCAATAGCGGGTGCAGATGGGAGTTTCATGAGTGCAGGCCTGATGATCATGAGCAATTTACCATTGCCCACAACCAGACTTTGAAACAATGATTTGGTGTTTAATCTTTAATTTTATTTAACTAAATTTTTAATCTCTCGAGTTTGTATAATAAAGTATCTAAGTAAATGTATATTGACCAAATATTGATGAATCCATTAAGTGATTATATAAAATTAAAATCTAATTAAGATAATATTTAGGGATGATGCTATCAACAAAATATAATGCCAATAATTAAATAAGAATTATCTTCAGAAAGATCGAGACTAGGCTGAGAATTAGAAAATAATTATTATTAACTACATGTAAGTTAGAAATATATAGTTTTTCAATTTGCTTTGACAGAGAAAATAAATAAAGTTTGAAAAGTTAAACGAGTTTTGTTTGGTACTGCGTTTCAAAAACATATTTAAAAAAAAATTATATTAATTTTTTTTATGTTTTTAAATCATTTTCATGTGCTGATGTCTTAAAAAATAATTAGAAAATATTATTTTAATATATTTTTTAATGAATAAGTACTTTGAAAATGAATATCAACCACACTCTAAACAGACAATCCAAACTACCAATGTTTGTGTGTGTGAGTATATGAAAAGGAATATATTTATTTTAGGAAATGAAATTAAGAAAAATTATCAACATTTATTTTTTTTTAAAACAATATAAAACATGTCTTCATTGTCAACAGCGATAATAAAAGCCTGCCATGAACCTTCCTGGCATATTTACCTCTCCGTTCTGGAATGGATTAATGTTCTCAACCACATGTGATGAGAATATAATAAATGATGAAAAGGAGGGATTGCTGTCTTTAATTAAAAATAGGAAGATATATATTAAAGTACCTGTTATTCATGGAAAATATGACACTGCTGGTCGTGGAGAGTGTTTTATTTTTCTCACGCTAAAAACTTGCTTGGTGATTGCTTTTTAAATATTTTTTATTTATAAATATATTAAAATATTTTTAAAGAATTATTATTAACGTAAGCATTTCAAAACAATACAAAAAACATTAAAAAAATACAAATATCTTTTAACATGTGATAGTTTCACAAACGTTTCTGCCAAACCCTAAAATTTAACTGTTGCAGCTGCTGCTGTATTTGATTTGTTTCCTTGCATGTCCCTTTACTAAACTTGGTGGCGATGGTTTTTCAACCCAACTAATATTTTTTTGGTCAAACCAGGGTATCCCAGGCATTCGGCCCAGACTAATCCCTCGACCGGGGTGGCAAGGTCTCCCCATGAGGTTCTTTACTGATGAGGAAGAGGGTCGAACCCCCAACCTCGGCAGTGGCAGGAGCGCGCCTAACCGCTCTGCCGAGACCTCATGGGTTCAACCCAACTAACATAGGATCGTTTCAGTAATTTCTAGGTTTGGACAATGGATCCAATAATAAAATGATTGGAATATCAATTCGTTCCATTTCTTCAAAAGGGGGCAGATTGCAAATCCTTTTTACTTTTGGTTACCTTTGAAACCTTAATTTTATAAATGTTCAAATAAACTATAAACTTTATCCATAAGAAACTGTTTTTCTTATTTATTTTATACTTATAAATTAATTTTATAAAAGTTGAAATAACCTCTAGGTTTTATTCATGAAAGCCTGCTTTTTTACTTTATACATATAAACATTTCAAAACGATTTAACCGAGCACATTTAAAAAAAAAATCATTTTTAAAACGACATCTAAAAGTATTTTCTTAACTTATTTTTAAAAGAAACATAGCTACGATCACAATTGGAAACACAAATTCCTTCGCAAACCACTGTGAAGGGACAAGTGGAGGAAGCCCTAGTCATCCGCCTGTTTTGCTTACACCCTGTCATGTAAAAATAAAACCAGACATTAACAATGTGATTGGAGCCCAGTTCAGATTAATAATTGCATCCAGGGGGGGGATTGGAGCGTAGTCGAGAAAAGAATAAAGGAGTAGAAGTGGCCAAAATGGCTTGCTTGCTGAGAAAATGCAACGAGAAGAATTATTATAGGAATGAAGACAGCTGGAGCTTGCTGAAACTTCTTGCAAGTGTTGGCCAATGGGCTTGCTGAAACTTCTTGCAAGTGTTGGCCAATGGGCTTGCAGAGTCCTCAACATAAATCAATCATCAAAAGGAAGATAGCCCCGCAGCATGTCGAAATTTCTCGTAAGTAACCCAGAAAACAAATTGCCATGGACCAAGTCTAGCCCACGTAGGAAAGAATCCCTTCCACAGTGCTTTCAATCCCTCCAATCGAACTGTCTTCACCAGACAGTCGTAGGAGCTCTGATACACAACCTTGCCATCTTTGCTTGCTTCCTGATTCATCATTCTTGTCTTCACAACATCGGCTGGGCAGCTCAAGGCAGTTGCAGAAAGTCCTGACATGATAGATGCTAATGTGTGGGCATACATATTATCAGCAGATATATGGTTCTGGATGATAAATCTTTTTGCATGGTCATAACAAGCTAACTCTCCCATGTTCACCAAAAAGGCTCTTTGGATGTTCGGGAGAACTCCTTTCCACAGTCCGCCGAAGCCCTCTTCTTTTACAATCTTGCTGAAAGCATCAAATGGCCCCGAGTACCTGGGTTGGAGACCGAGGTTCACAATACAACCATCTGCTTGCATCCGCACCTTAACCAGATCGGCAGGGCTAGCCACCACCTGTAAAACTAGTGGTAAAACAAAAGACTTAAAAGGAAATTTTCCACAAGTATGCAGAAGTTGACACGACAAATTAGTATAGTTTAAGGAATTAAACAGCTGGATGCTAGATTAATTGAGGTAATCCCAATCTATATGCATCTCTCCACTATGGTAATGATTTAAAATTCCAAGTCCATGCTTGGAAATGTTGAATATTTGAGAAGGGCTACACTGTATGCAAACAATAATATTTCTACATAGAGACAAACTGAAAGGTAATATGGTTGCTTTCCCTCAACTAATTTTGTTAACTTATAACCAACCAAGGACAGAACCAATTTTTCCAAACATAAGACAGATGATCTTAATCTCGACAGTAAGAATGGAAATTCTCATTTTTGCATTGTAATGCTAGAATTCATTGGAGAAGCACAAGTATCATTGTGAATACCAAGCAAATGTAAAAATCAAACCTGTCGGTACAACTAGGGATAATAACTACATAACTATTTGTCAAGGATATCCATTAACTATACCATTTCCTAGCTTCATAAACTCTCAGTTTTTGTTAGATGTGCTAATTAATTGCAAGACTCTAATGCTCAAAACTAATTGAAAATTGTAGCTAATGGTTTTTTACTTTAGATCACTTTCTTTCAAGGTCTAAAAGAAATCACAAAGAGCAAAAATGATTATTTACACTCTTCTAATCAATTCAGCATATTCAAGCACGCCCTATCTTTGAATCTTCTTCTCTGGGGATTGCTACACTCACATTTATATTTCAATCACTGAAAAATCTAAACTTTTCAAGGAACTCCTTTAAAAAAAAGGAAAGAAAGGAAACTTGATAGAGTGAGATTTTTACCTGAGCAATTACCCCAGAAAGTCCACCAAGGAGAGCTTTGGTGGAGAGAGAAACAGAACCGCCGCCGCCGCCAGCAACTTCATTGTCAACCGCCACAAGATATCTCAAATTTTCATAGCCCACAATTCGAATTGGAGTGTATAATAGGTGTCTTAAAATGGCAGGAGAAAGGCCCTGGTAGAACCCTAGAGGACCATGTTGTCGAATGATCTCGGAGGCCACCCTGAAGGCGTTAGTGGGTTTAGTAGTGGAGGAATGGAGCTGGAGCCGGGTCTTTGTCAAGTCTATCGGGAAAGTGGCTGTCTCGGCCACCATGGCTGATAGTGAGGTGAGGAGGATTTTTGTGTGGGTTTGTGGTTGCTGGTGGCCATGGCTTTCACTCATGGGAGACGGAGAGCTCAAGAATTGATGGATTTCGCCGAGAAGGAGAAGGTGCCCAATTTTTGAGCAGATGTAGCCAAACCTGTCACTCAGGACTTCATTTTCTTTTTTCTTTAATAGTGGGGCATTTTTCATTTCTAATTATAAATCACTTCCTCTAATTTTGCAAAACAAATCAAATAATCTTTTTAATTTTAAAAACTATTTAATTAATTCCCTTTATCTATTTCATGTTTTTTTCAATTTATTTTGTTTTTTTATAAAGTAAATAAATAATATGTAAGGATAAATGAAAAAAGAAAGCATATCTTAAAATAAAATAATATTGAATTATTTAATTTATAAAACTAAAGTAATTGTTTAATTCATTTTTATTTTTACAATACTAGAAGAATAATTTATAAATTACTCTCTCTCTCTCTCTCTCTACTTGATATTTTATTTTTTTGTTATCATAATATCTTAAATTTTGAGTATAAAAAAAAAATGGACCCCATGTTTTGTTTAAAGCTCATTTGTTTCTTGTTTTAATTTTTTTTATAATTTTTATTTATTTATTTCAAATTATTGTTCGTTTTCAAATTATCTTAAAGTCTTGGTATTTATTTTAAAAAAAAAAACATGCGCCGGTTCACTACCACGGTCCGGACCAAAAACCATAGGAATTGTGCTGGGCCAATAACAAGGACGAGGTACACCAAACTAGACGCCTATTTCAATCCTGTGAAAACACGCAGGGCAACACATCACCTTGTACATGGGGAAGCCACAATAACCAGGTTATTGAAAATGCAACGAACAGTTGATTGAAATCTCCCTGCATTCTTGAGCCTTTTACATTTGAACGCTGGATCTGTGACAGATGACGGCGACATCATCGTGTAGAGTGAAATTGGGAAGGCAATCTTATCACAACAGCACTGGTCGCTAGCCTGTTGATCAATCGATGGAGAGCTCCCAAAAAGAAATCCCACTAATAGCATAGCCAAGAAGCAACAGCTCACTCAACCATGTAACCTGTCAGTACTCTAGCCGGAAGTGCCATCCAACAAGTCCTTCAGAGGGAGAATTAATTCCAGGATAACATGCACAAGGGTGAGAATTGGAAAGGCACGGCCTGTAATTATCCCTGAAGGAAGATAAACAAGAATATACAGATAAAATAGAAAGTGTAACACAATAATAAAGAACGATGTAACCAATGCACGAAATGGCTGAGTATTATTTATGCTTGCAGGTTCCAGGTGATTGGACACAGAGCACCTTACATGACATCAAACAGAATGGGATTTGCTATAGCTTCTCTTTGCAGTGCAAAACATTTTAAATCAGCTAAAGTTTTAGGGAAGAATAGTGATTGTTATGGTGTTGGGTTTAGGGTTCTGGCTTCATTCGTTAACCACTCGCGTAATTTAAATGCTAGACGCTTTCATGCTGGGGATCATGCACTAGTTCATGCTTCTAGGGATGTCAAGGCAGTTGAAGAGATCACATTTGCGTGTCGTGATGTGCTTTCGCCATTGAGCAAGCGAAAGGAGATGTCAAAGAAACGGGTTTTTCATTGCATTTGCAAGAGGTGCAAATATGAAGAAGAAATGTGTTTTAAGCAAGAGACGAAGGAAATAGAGATCGGAGTTGATAGAGGGATGGATGTGGGAGGTGCTATTTTTAGGCTAGAGGAAGGTGTGAGAAGATGGATCGCGAGAAGGAAGGAGAGGGGCATCATTTTGGGCTGCATATTTTGAAGATTATGGCTCGGAGAAATCACTAAGAGGTGGGGAAGTCGGATTCCGGTTCTGGATATAGTAGAAGCTGTGGGATCCGATGAGAGAGTACCGGAGGCTTTTGAAATAAGTATTGCTTTTTGAGCACTTTAATCAAGTGCCGATCAGCATGACAACATCCATGTTAAATTTAGAGTTCCTTGGGAGAAACACGGGCGGACTGCAAAAGTGTAGTTTTTTCCGCAATCTGACGGGAAGCACTTGAGCCGCTGCGCACCTGGCGACACTTGTAGTGATGGCCACGCGGACCCGTGGAAGCAATTTGGGGCTTGCAGCAGAAATTGTTCTTTTTTCCTTTTAGGACTAAATGAGGATCGAATCAATTTGCCACTCTTGGAACAGAGGATTCGGGCAAGATCCCAGATCAGATATATGAAAACAGTTGACTATCAATACCTGACAAAAAAAATTCCACTAGCAAGAAATAATATATAGCCTATTCTCCCCCATTATAAAAGTAAAGATAAGATTTGTTTCTGTTGAAAACTCTGAGAAATGGTGACCGTAAAAAAACATGAGAAATTCATGACTAATACATTAACATAACCTCTTAAAGGAGCAATGAAAAGGTGAGCTGTAACAGCAAGGTGACTGGAGCACTCCCGGAACAACCTGGAAACATAAAATATCAAACGCCAGTCATTATCACGAGCTTATTGTAGAGAATGCGGTCATCCCTCCCAGTGTTGCTCTCCAACAAAGCACTTTGCACAAGTTCCTGATGTCGAAATAAAACATTACAAACTACAAAAAGAACATTTGTGCAAGTGTGCAGCTCTTGATGGGGGGAAGCTAAGAAGATACAGAAGTACAATTCTCACCTTGACATCCCTGTGTGAAAGAAACTTCCCCAAGCTGTGGATAATCAACCTCATGTCTTCAACCTGATCAGGCAACACTAGATCCTCAACACGCCCAAAAACAACAACAACAATGAGCAAAATAAGGAATTTTAGTCTTACCCTGATGTAGCCAGCTCCATTCCGGTCAAAAAACCTGAAAGCCTGTCCCGTAAAAGAAATATTAATAGCAGGGAGATGAAAGAACAATACAGGTATTCTAAAAATGCAGAAAAAAGACAAGGGAATCAAGTTTCTGAGAACATACTTCCAACACTTCCTTATCAATCACAGCCTCCTTCCCAGACAGATCTTTCTTCTCTGTCTTCACCGTGCCATGTTTATTCTCGGACAAATCTGCACCAGACTTGGGATTTGACTCTACATCGTTGATGTCAGTTTTATCTCCGGCCACTTCCTCAGCCTTGTGTTTTTCATTGCCAGCCAGAGGTTCATCATGCTCAGCATCCCCACTGGTCTTCCCCTCATCTTTTTGCTGTTGGCCAATTTACCCAATAAATTAACTTAAACAGGATGCTGTACAGCATATGATTGAATCTCAACAAATTACAGGAAACCAAAACTATCATAAATCAGCAAACTTGAACTCGACATGCAATCCAGCTTGGACTTCCCTAATATGACTATTTTGCGTGAGGACTTGACTGCCAGATTATAATATCTATATAAAAAAAAGTGAAAGGAAACAATCTTGCCTCGTTAGATAAAACATGTCCAGTGTCATCCATTTCTACATATTCTTCCGGATCCTCCATTTCTTCACATTCTTCAGGGTCTTCTTCTGGCTCTTCCTCAGCTTCAATTTCTTCTTCCTGCTTTGTCTCATTAATAGGATCGACAGAAGTATCCTCCATAACAGTCTTTTCATCATTTGGCTGGTCTGCACTTGACATTTCACTGTTTGCAGATTTAGCTTTCA
Source organism: Salix purpurea (assembly GCA_027405865.1). Taxonomy (NCBI): domain Eukaryota; kingdom Viridiplantae; phylum Streptophyta; class Magnoliopsida; order Malpighiales; family Salicaceae; genus Salix; species Salix purpurea. The sequence goes on along the minus strand of JAOWLH010000012.1, from coordinate 5,166,901 downwards.
CGGGCAACTCACTAGTCTTCAGGCGCTTTCTTGATGATTCCTTGTCCGTGTCATTGTCCGTGTCCTTATCCTTGTCCTTCTCATCTATTTCCACCCGCTGCCTCTTGTATTGATTTCTTTTGGTTACAAAGTTTATCCTTATCGTCTGCATGTAATATAAGAACATAGAAAGATGCCTTGGTAAATGAATCAAGTAATGTTCATGTTGATTGATTACCCATTATGAACCAACCTGGAGAAATGTCAAAAGACGAGAGCCCATTTGATACTGAAGCATTTCATATAGAGATTCAGCAAATAGTGAAAGCTGAAAAAGTAATAGAGCAGCAACGGGATGAGGAAAGCAGTTAAATTTCTCTAAACACTACAAAGAGCTTCATTGAATTTAGGCATACACAAAGGACAAACATAGCACGGTAATACAAAGGCAAACCTCAAATGTTGATTCTTCAACATCCTTGTCAGTGTAATCCAAAAGCGAGTCCAATGAAAGTGATAGAAACCGCGGCTGTAGCAAAAAAGTGCAAGGCAATAGTATAAGTGTAGGCAAGGTGTTCCCAATTGCCAGTCAATTTTTATTTTTTTGACAACACAGTGACAGTTATTATGAGTTGCTTCTGGCAGAATATTTTAAACGTTGGAGTTAGTAACACAAATATGTGCAAGGCAATAAGCAAAACATACTCTAGATTCCTTGTTGCCTTTTGTTCTCAAAATAAACCCAGGGTGTCTAGGAGGTTCTTCAGGCTTTCTCTTTTCCTTAACTTCTTTATTTGATTTGCTCCTGAACTCCTCTTTTCCGTCTTTCTTCTTTTTCTCTTCCTTTGATTTTTCATCATCATTCAACTTCCCTCCCTTGCTATTAGCACTATCCTTCGGGGCAGCCTTTAGCCTGCCAGCCTTGACTTCAGTTATAGTCCCTGAGCTGCTTTTCTGATCAATTTCCAATTCATCCTCCTTGACAGCCTTGATTTTCTTAAAATTTGGCACACTAGCTTGCTTCTCTGCAATTGGGGATTTTGACTTGGTGTTATGAATTACTTTCTTCTCTGAATCTTTTGCCTCTTGCTCCTGGTTTCCTGTTTCTGCTGTTTTTTCCCCAATATTTTCTGTTTCTATACCTGCCTGAACAACCTTTTCCTCATCCTTTTTGTCATCTTTCTTAGGATCGCCAGTCCCACCACTGGCTCCTGCACCAGTGAGCTTTCTTTTAAGTACTTTCTTAATTATTTTCTTTTTTATGGTTGTTTTGATACCAGTACCTTGCGTAACTATAGGAGTGCTGGTAACTGGGGTATTCTTTGGTTTATCTTCAGTGCAGTCCTTCTCAGCTTTCATCTCAGACAGCAAGTCATTTTCTTTATTTTGAGTAGATTTTCCCACTGGTACCTTTCTTATTACTTTTTTCCTTACAAAAGTTTTGACGCTGGAAGTGTCAGCAGGAGATTCACTCTGCTCAAGTGAGATCTCAGATCTTCCAGAGTTTCCCTCAACACCCTCATCTGCCAGTTCATTCTTTTTGCTGATAGAATTCTCAGAATCAGCTGTCTTATTAGTGACCTTCTGTTTAACAATTCTCCGTATGATCTTTCCAGACTTGATGGTACCAGCTGACTGCAAACCAGTAGCTCCCCCCTGGTCCTTGTCAACATTCTTGCCTTCGTCAGCTGTTTCAGGTTCATCTTTTTTCTCAGCTTTCTTATCATTTTCACCACTTCCGCATTCAGTAGCTTTACCTTTTATGTGATTTCCGTCTTTATCCTTTTTGTTGATGACAGATGAGGCGGACTCTTTGATATTTTCCTTTTGTTCCGACTTCTTAGAATCTCTCGCAGAATCCGTTACTTTATCTGGATGATGATATAGATTTTAAAGATATAGCAAAAGAGATGGTGTCACGATGTGCAAGAAATTTCAGTCTATTTACCTTTCTCACCTTCCTTCTTTGTAGCCCTCTGAGAAAAAGAGACGTCAAATTAGCTCAAACATAACAATGCTCCAGTAATTTAGCCAAATATTTCAGGGAAATGAAAGCTACTAGCAGCAAGCCCAGTATGTAAGCTTATTATCACAAGAAAGAAGAAAAGAAAACACAAATTATATAGCAAGCAATTGCAGACATAAACAAACCTCTTTCTGTAAAGAAAGCTGATATTCTCTATCAGCAACAGCCTTCTTGTGTGCAAGCCATTGCTCTCTCCATGCATCTAATGAAGGAAGACATTCAGATAAATCTGGAACAAACAGAACAGTGACCTCTCTGTGGCTAAAGAGCCCATCAATGCCAAATCTATCATAATGTATCTGCAAATGCCAAAAGGAGACTAAAAATTAGCTGACTTCTAGAAACATGCAAGAAATGAAGAGCATAAAGATCTCATAACCCATAAAAATGAAAACTGTCCAGGAGGAAAATCTAAATTTCCATGGCATTATCTCACAAACACTTTACAAGAATAAGATGAATAAATAAATGGGAAAGGATCCATTCCACATTAAATTGACAATTACTCAGTGTTCAATCAATATAAGTACAAATAGGAATGATTGGCTTTTAAAATTTGCAAGCACACAAGATATGAACATACCAACCTAAAATCACACAAACATTTTGTGGGCACATTTTTTGCTCGTTGGAAACCTAAATTAGGCTGCTAACTCACCGCTAGTCTTGTAGGATTTTATTAGCAGTCATTCCTATCATTTTTTTTCTTCTGTGTAAAGTATTTCTTGATAATTTTCTGCTAAAATCACACAAACATTTTGTGGGCACATTTTTTGCTCGTTGGAAACCTAAATTAGGCTGCTAACTCACCGCTAGTCTTGTAGGATTTTATTAGCAGTCATTCCTATCATTTTTTTTCTTCTGTGTAAAGTATTTCTTGATAATTTTCTGTTTTCTTGCATAGCCTTAATAATGATCCATTTTGTCTGATGTTTGGTTTATAAATGGTTTGGCCTCTGCTTTCCTTTATTAAATGGTTTCAAGCAATTACTAATTAATTAGATTCCAAATTTGTAATCCTACATCCAAATAGATTAAAGACAGTCTGATTGTTTGTAAAGATTAATGCAATAGCCACAAACATTTAAAGTTTGTTTGACTAATGTGATTTGAATTGTACGCCATTGCTCCCCCCCCTCTATTTAACTTTAAACTACTTAGGCAACGCATCAAATACTTTTAATTGAACAGTGGACAACCCCATAACTTAACTTTAAGCCTTTAATAATCCAAATTCAACCAATAGAAACCCCACTTCTATAGGCTTAATCAAGAGTATTTCTCGACTCATTCAAATATTATCCAAACTACAGAAACTTTACTTGAAGGCTTAATCATGAAATTTCAGTTGTATAACACAAACAAAAACTGAAGAGGTTGTGATTCACATTATAATCAAGAGAAGCAAGATACTACCTCAAGAAAACGGTTCCAATTATGGCAGTTGCGCAAATCAAGTTGAGTTACATCCTTTGTATGTCTACAAAGTAAAACTCGCTTCAGTACAGCAAAAGGAACAAATGTTCTAATAAACCAATTCAGTAGAGCAGCCAACACAAACCTGAGGGCTGTTTGAATTAAAGCAGAATCATCAACTGATGGATCACCACCATCAGCAGAATCCCATGGTCCACCAATTGCCATGAAAGAACGGTCCCTTTTGAGGACAGCAAACCTAAGAATATTGCAAATATGAGGCACACGATCATCATATCTTTTCTCAGATGAGAGATCCTCCAGAGCATTCTTGCTAAGTCCACTCAACAAAATTATCTGAACAAGGACAACAACCATTCATTACCAAGCAAATAAATGTCATCAAGTTCACCTTACAAATCAAGGATGATAACAAAGCTGTTAGGATTAAAAGAAATGGTACAAAGGTGGAAAAAACAACAGAATGCAACAATGATCATGAGATTAAAAAAAACTAAAAAGTAAATGTACAGACAATATTAAAATCGTGCCTAGGTAGATGTTCACACTGATTTGGTGTATTTGGATGGGACAGTGCTAAACATTCCAACTAATAGAGTTCATCTAATAAATTAGATTGAGATGGAGTGGTGTGTTCAGGTGTCTTCCGATGTCCTTCCCCAAGAGATTTTTAGGGAGTGTCTCTGACTGAATTATAGACAGGTTGGATAGTTCTTTCTGTTCTATTTCCAAGTATGTCTTATTCTTCGTGCTGTTTTCCATTTTGCTTTTCCTTAATATTAATTCCTTTTATGGGAAAAAATAAAGTATGGATCAATTATAACAATTTCAATAAGTTATGCTATTGAGGAAGTAGAGATCCAAAAATAATTAAAGAAACAGCTTTGCAATAATTAAATAGAGCGTGTATAGAAAGAGGTATTTTGCTCAAGGATCAAGCAGTCACGAGATTACAGATGATAAAGGAAGTAGCAAGCTGTGAAACACTTCAAACAATTTGACAATACAGCCCTCAGAGCACAGGGGTCAAAATATACACTTCCATGAATGGGATCCCATAATTAGATTTTCTTGGCATTGCAATGTAAAAAAAAAGCATTCAACTGTCTGAATAGGTTGTAATTTTAGCAAAACTAACAAGCATTCCATTCTTTCATAAATGAAATTTTAATTTTTTTTGCAGCCAGAAGAAATGTTGGTGCAAAGAAAATAAGGAAAAATTTATATAGGATCAAACTTGCTCGCATGAAGAAATTTAAATATCCAACAAGAAGCCTCCATAATCAGCTGTTACTGATATGACCAGTAAAGCACAATAATAATCAAGAGCATGATAATCTGTTTCCAGTTTATGTCAAAACACAAGAGGTTGCATCATTTTGAAATTTCAATTCCATGTAATTATCATCAGTTAAGTACTAGATGGAAAAAATGCCTACCTTTGCATTCCAAACAGTGCTTCCATTCTCTGGTTTTCCAAGTTTTTGAGACAAGAATGTCGTGGACAGCTCCTTTTTTTCTGCTTCACTACTATCCTCAACAAAATCATGCTCAAAACTGTTCATGGTAAAAAATTCAGGAAAGTGAGTTCATTCCAATCTTTCAACTTGCTCTGCTAATAAATTATGGTACCAGTCATCACTCATCACTTTGGTTTGTGAAAGAGAACTTTCATATCCAACAAAAATATGTAAATGGTTCCACAATGATGATAAACTATACTATGATTATGGAAGCAAGTATACTTGAAAAAACTAAACAAAGACCAACACTATTATGGATATCCCAGAATAGAATAAATAGAAAACAGGAAAGCTATTGTCTAGAGGGTAAGGTACCTGACAGGAGTATGGATAGAAAGTTTCAGGTTTCCCTTCGGCCAGTTCACAATGACCTAGAGTGAAAAGGATATCAAGGTTAGACAAAAGGATAACTAAAAGAAAAAGAAATTGAAAATTGAAACCAAATTAGATATCAAAACCTTAGAAAGTTCTGGAGATGCAAAAAGTTTGGGATATCTCTTATCAATTGATAGATAATCCCTCTCTATATCCACTAAACTGGATGTGCCAACCTGCAAGTAGACAGCATGAAGTGCAAATATAAAGGAAACACTTAAACACTTTGGATTGCACAAATCATGGTAAGAAAATAGAATAAACCACCATAACATATAAGTCAGTAACTGCAAGATTCCTCTCTTCCTGACAGGATAGATTCAACAATTTCAACAGCAGATCAGCAACAACAGACAACCATCCACCCAAGCAAGTTATCACATGAGAAATATAATATATATATATATATATATATATATATATATATATATATATATATATATATATATTCAACTAATGAAGAATTTCAAAAAAAGCCTGGAAACTTTAATAGAAATTAGCAGCGGTGCTCTGAATGGTATAAGTGTTTAGCCCGATGTAACAAATGAAGAGGAGCGGGTTCCAACTCAGAAGATGCCCCAAAATAAGGGAAGGAGCCACAAGAGGCAAAGAAGAATTCAGACAAAAAAGGGAGGCAAACAAGTAGTCCTGGGAAACAAACAGTTAGACTATGAGCCAAATGACCACAGTTGAGCAGTCTGGAAAGAGAATGACCAGATAGTAGAAAAATAAGAAGGAAATGTAAGGCTGAGGAAGTCACTCGAAGTGGAACAGTTCAACATAGAGCAGAGGACCAAGACCTCGCCAAGCGATAAAAAAGCCCGAATAGAGGCAAAAACGGGAAGAATGATGACAGAATGTTGTTAGACATACCAAAGGGAAAGAATAGATTCTTGAAGAGGAAAATTTTTTATCGGCATTGAAAGATAATCTCTTGTCCTGTTTTCTTTACCTTGCAGACATAATCTCTCCTTTTTTCTTTAACAGGTGAATGACGCCTTCAGCATAACAGAACAGTAAGTTAGTTAGTTACAAAGGTTGCAAGATGTACAAGCAGCTACATATTCAGAACAAGTGTAGGACGCAAATGAAACATCAAGATCCACCTATGTGATGCTTCATGGCTTGGAGAATCACGTCGTGAAGATCTCCCCTCTTTCAGCAAAGAGGCACCGCGTCGATCTATTGAAGCTCTTGGTGGAGTTCTTTCCCGCCTAATTTCAAGTCCACGTTTCCGCTCTCGTTCCCTCTCCCTCTCCCTCTCCTTTTCACGCCGTTCCAAAATGCGCTCCCTTTCCCGCTTTCTTTCTCTTTCTCTTTCTCGTTCCCGTTCCCGTTCCCGTTCGCGTTCCCGTTCTCGTTCTTTTTCTCTATCTTTCTCCCTCACACGCAGAAGTTCTCGACGGCGCTCCTCCTCTCTTAGCTCAAATTCTCGAAGATAACTAGCTCTGTCATCCATACGCTCATTAATCCTTGGATGAGAACTAAGATAATCAGATTCAAGAGATGTTCCATGGAGCCCTTTTCCAGTACCATAGTCCCTTCCAGGAGGCAAACTCACTCCATATCCAGGATTCGATGAGCTTTGAGGATACAATAGATCTTCAACACTTCTCCTAGGAGCTGCTCCCAATATCGAGGGAGCATGTTGCCCATTGTACGTTGAAGAATTAAGTAGTGAAGAATTGCGAGCATCGGCATCTATTCTTCCTCCAAAAGACATGAGATCTTGGGTGGTATGACGACTAGCAGCACCTCTTGCTGCGAGATAGTCAATTTGTCTGCCAGAAATGTTTTGCTACTCAGAGTAATGCCAGGTACATACCAACTAACTTAGCAGTGCACAGACAATCACCATGATTAACAAGTCTAGTGTGGTAAGGGCAAGGATGAACTTGCCTGTTGATTAAGAAAAAATGGATATGACTAGTAAATGACTCACTAAATGCTACATGCATATCAAGCTCCATTTTGATCACATTACTTATCCATGAAAAATACCTGGCACCTCCATCAAGAGAAGCAGATTGCAATGACTGAGGTTTCATTAGTTGTTCTTGTCTAAGAATTGATGCTTGATCGATACGTTCATAAATCTCCGGCTGTTAAATTAGACCACAGAAAGAAATGAAGATTTGTTATCTAAACAGCATCAAAGTAAACTGAAACATCCTTTGTTCCAGAAATTTAAAAGAAAACAGAAGGAAATTAACAAAAAAAAAATGAATTTCAATAATAAGATAAAAATCAAAACCTGATGTTGATGACTAAAACTAACAGAATCAACATATCGTGGAGCTGTATCGCCTTGCATGTCCCTCCCCATATATGCACCCTGTCGTTCACCATATGTTCGTCTGTCAATTGCTGGATAATCAGGTATTTTTTCTGTAAACAATTGATCGCTTTTGTGTCCATATCCGTGACTTGATGATGAGATATAGTCAGCTGAGGAAAATTTAGGAGATTCAGGCAGAGTTGAAGGATAGGTGCCACGACCATCCAAAGACAACACTCCACTCCCTTTGGCACTCAATGTGGGAGCCTACACAAACAAATTCCAAAAGAATCTTGATACACGAAATAACAATAAATTCAATCCATGGTACCTATTATTTATTACAAAATGTGTGAAAAAGGCTAAAGAAAAAACTTAATGCAAAACATTACGGATCATGTCAAGTTATAGAAGAATCTTCAAAAATGATTTCAAAGGCCACTGCAGATTTCCTTAAATTATATAAAATGATTCATAAATAAGCATGAATAGTTTGGAAATAACCATGAATATGAGTAAGGAAAAACAGACCTGTTGAGCACCACTAATGGCAGCTGATCCATAGGCAGCCCCATATTGGCTCCCATAATGTGCTGTGGACGAAGCATGGCCTCTGTAACCACCAACATCAGATTCCTGAGAGCCACCCAGAATCAATGAATGCCTAGAAGCAAGTGGATGTTGAGAGCCCCCGTCAAGTCCCCCAACAGAGCTCCCAGAATATGTCGTTCCCAGCTAACCAAATTGAAAATTGAAAATGAGACCTTTAATCCACAACCAGTTCGCAAGATTACCATTTCATCAAAGCACGACACAAGTATACCCCGAATCAATCAAAAGTAATACACATTAAAAGTTATTGATCGGATTACAGGAAAAACTGCAATTTTTATGCGGTTAAAAAAAACGACCAAATTACAAACAAAAACTCCTAAAATATACAGTTTCCAGTAATAAAAAAAACAGAAAAACAGAAAATCTCAAATTAAAAATGAGACCTTTACTCCAGAGCTACTCACACAGGAAAACAATTACACCAAACACATGGGTATTTATCGAACCAATAAAAATTACCGTACACTAAAAGAAATAGCCCAAAAACAGCAATTTCCTCGTTCACGTGTCATCAACATTGAAATACGTTACAAAAAACGAAAAAAAAAGACCTAATTACATGAAAAACAGCAAAAAAAAAATTAATTTACAGTGGACGACACGAAAAAGAAAGGGGAAAAAAAGAGGCTTACATTTTGTGTGTAGCCAGATTGAGCACCATAAGATTGCTGTCCATAAGTATTGCTGCCTCTCGAAGAATACATATTTATTTAGACCACTAATTAAATCATAACAAAACCTGCAATCAAAAGGCAGACAAACCTATTATAAAACAAACAATGAAAGAGACGACCGGTGGTTAGAGAAGAAGATCGAGAACCAACCCGAGATTATCAATGATATGCAGGGTACTGCTGCTAGTGGGTTGTTTTTGCTGTTCTTAAAAACCCTAAAATTAGAGACGATTGGACTGACTTGTAAAGACTAGCAAAGGAATTTCAGGTACTGGTACCGATTTTGCTGTTCTTTATAATACATATGCAAATTTGCTCCCGGGGTTCATTGAGGTGGGCCTGAAATTTTAATTCCTCCGATCCTGTCCTGATAATAATAAAACACGCGCGCGCGCACACACACACATCTTTTGCATTCGTCTTCTTACACGTGGGCTGGGCCTTGCTTGATCGGTTTGTGCATCAGTATTCAGCGTGTTTAATTTATCCTGGGGTTTTTTTAAGGTTTTATTTGAATATGTGGTTATAGTTATATATTTCAGAAAAATAAGAAAATTTGTTTAAAATTAATTTTTATAAATATTTTTGATATTATAAATATTTTTAAAAATATATATATTTAATATATTTACAAGTAAAATACACTTTAAAAAATAGTCGTTGCTGCATTCACAAACAGCTCGGAGTTTGAAAGTTTTTTTTTTAAAGGGTGATCTCAAGGAAGAATAAATATAAAATAGAAACTCATTGAGTGTTAATTCCTTAACTTCTCTCCTTCACATTAAAAGAATATTAAATATTAAGGGGTCAAGGGTATGACTACCCAGACCCCTCTAGTATTTGCCCGGCCCGAGTAAGCCCGTCAAACTACTGGCCCATGAAAAATCTACTTCTTGTTACGATTTTATCCTCAGCCACGAGAGGAGAATTAAGTGCTCAACCGCACTTGTAGCCTTTGTGAATACCACGCGTCGTGTCCTCGTCCTGTTATCTTGAATGATCGTGCGAATTATGTAACAAAAATCGGCGGTGAAAAAATCGAGCCAGACATTAAATTAAATTAAATTAAATTAAAAAAAACTAACTTTCCTATAAATAAAAAAATAGCACCATTCACTGTAATTGTGTAATTACAAAATTACCTTTTAACTCAAAAAACTTTGAACTGGGCATAGAGAGCAAAGTTGTCTTTTTACTGTAAGACTACTTTTCTTACAATCATACGAGGTTTGGTTTGTGATTTAGTTTGGTTACAGTATAATTAATGATTTGATTCTAAAATAAAATAATCTAATATTAGTTACTAGAGGATATTTTTGTATTTATTTTTGTTAGGACATTATAATTATTTTGTTGTTTTTGAAAATAAAACTACCAAGACTCTTGTCCAAGGGATTTTTAGTTATTTTATATTAGTTTTTTTGTAAATTCAAAGGGTAATAGAGTAACAGTGTGTGTACAACCCTTGTTTTGTAAGAGTTGCTCGTTGAAGGTCATCCAACCACCAGACATTGTGTTTTCACGGTGATATTTTAAAATTATCATTGCTCTCAACACCACATAACAATGTGTGCCCTCACATGCTTTGAGTTTGGTATTCATGATCATTTCTTCTCTTTTATTTTCATTTATTTTCCTTGTAATAACTCAAAATTCAAACTTTCTATATCCTCATTCTTTAATTTCATGTCAACCCGTTCAAAACATCAAATAACCCCCCGCAGTTTATTTGTCCTTCACATTCGGTTCATGTCTTTTTTATTAAAGTTTTTTCATATTAAATAAGCAATAAGATTATAAATATTTTTCCATTTCACCCCCTTATAATTATTAACCTTTCAGATTTAACCTTTGTTATTTTGATTGTTGTTCTTATTTTTATTTTTAATAGTTTTAAATTACAATTGTTTCCCAGATTCAATCCTCTGTTTATTACTTCATCTTTTAGATTTTAATTTCTATTTTTTATCGTTATTTATTCTATTTAAAATTACTTTTGGGATTCTTTTAAAAAAAATATTATAGATGTTTTTTTTATCTTAATTATTTTTATTGCTATTTTTTTTGCAAGCTTTTAAACTGTTTTTTTCATTATTCTGTCATTCAAAACCAGATTGAATATAAATTAAAGCTCTTGATTTAACCTGGTTAGATGAGTTTTTGTAGGTTGTGAATTTTAAAGAATAAATTTGATTTAAAAGGTTTTATATGGTTAGTTTTTTTATATAAAAAAAAAATGATGTTTTTTTAACTTGTTTTGGCCCTTTTAAAAAATATTTGTTGTATTATTCTTTTACTGTTTGCTTTCTTTGAGATCAATCCCGGGTTCATGATCTAAGTAACTTGTTTCAAATATAAGCGTAGGTTAATTTTAATTTTTTTTATAAAAAAATTGGTTCAATTTCATTATTTAACATGTAGCTTAATTTAAATTGATATTTCTACCCTTTCTTTTCATTTTATTCCCGTCAAGTTATCATGATCATATGCATGTGCTCACGAGGTTTGCGTACTAAATTGGGTTGGCTAAAATAAATACTGTTTCCATGGGGTTAACTTTGGTTTCAGGATCATGATCGCTGGTTTAAGAGGTTAACGTGGGTTTTTTTTTTTAAAAAAAATAAATAAATAAATCATTTCATGTTTTTTTTATTTTATATTTGATTTATCGAAAATTATTTTTTATTTATTTCATTTTCTTTTTACTGGGTTACCCTGGTCATTTTTTTTTCTATGTAATTTTATTCTTCATGGGGTTTTCTCATATCAAATTTGATATCTATTTTTCCTTTGCTATATTTTTTATCACAATAAGTTTGTAGAAATTATATTTTCCATAATTTTATTATTCAAAACTAAGTTGGTTGAGAATTAATCTTTTTAGTTTAATTCGGTTAAAGAATTTGAGATTTTTATGGCTTCTGGGTTTTTTCAGGTTAACTCATATCTTTTCCATTTTTTTTCAAAATAAATTTATTTATTTTTTAATTTCTGTCATTCAACATGAAGTTCATTCTCTTGATATCATTCAAATTGTTTTTGAATGCGTGCCATGGTGACACAACCAAGTTAGAGATTTTGTTTTTTGACCAAGGTCAGAACAATTTTTTTTTTACCTTTTTAAAAATATATTTTTTCTCATTTTTCACTCATTGACATTTTATTCGTTAGAGATTAAACTTCACATTTACCCCTTTTATTTTTGACGTGAAGTGATCATGCTCTCATTTTATTTATCAAGAATTGATACTCGTACCTCTTCTCATGTTTTTTTTTTACACGAGATTGTTTTGATTTTATGTTTATGGTCATCGAGTTCATGAGTTAACTTGATTTAACGGAGTTTTTTCTACTATTTTATTTTTATTTTTGATTCCCACCTCGATCACTTAGTTGTATTATAATATAATCCACATCAACTCGTATTAGGTTTTATTAACCTTTTTCATATTTATTTTTGTATCTATTTATTTATTATTGTTTTTTTTTTTTATTATACCTGAGTCCAGTATTGATTTTTTTATATAAAAAATACTTTGTTGGCTGCAACAGTTCATGTTACATGGTTTGTGTGAAAATATGGTTGATATTATTTTTTCAAAGCGTTTTTGCTTATAAATACATCAAAATAATATATATTTTTTAAAAAAAAGTTATTTCTAGCATCAACACATCAAAATGATACATATTTTTTTTTAAATAATTTTAAAATACAGTGCAAACACAATGACATATTTTTATAACAAGTAACAAACTTTCAAGAAAATTTTAAGAATCATGCCTCCAACTTTTCGCTTATAAATGCATCAAAATAATATTTTTTTTTTATTTTTTTAAAAAGTTATTTCTAGCATCAATACATCAAAATGTTGTATATTTTTTAAAAAATATAATTTTAAAATATAGTGCAAACACAATGATATATTTTTATAACAATTAACAAACTTCCATTTGAAGAATCATGCCTCCAACTATTACTCCGATCTCCCACGTTTCAATGGGCCATGACCCAATCCTGACCTCAAATCCACGTCCTAATGCCATCATATTCCCATTCCTATAATGTGGACGTGGGCTCTTAATCATCGTCCGTGTAGATAAACAAACAAATAAAATCTGGGTCAATAAAAAAAACCACATGCTGGTCGCGCATGCTATGCCCAGCTCCCAGGGAAGGGGGCTGCATCTGACGGCTGAGATTCGTAGAATATCCCGTTTCATTTCCTGCCATGCTCTGAAAAATTAATCGGTGAAGGGCTCGGTCTGATCTTAATCCGGATGACCTCACGTATTCGCTTAAGAATTGATTAAAAAATGGGCGGGCAGCAATCAAGGAAACTGATTTATTAAAACCAATCAGGATCCAGTGCATGACGTGGCCAGATAAGAACCACAAAGTGGAAAATGCTGGCCTCCAATCTTCTCCCATGCTTATCCATAGTCCACCGCTTCTACTCTTGGCAGGGGCACGTGTCATTTTATGAACTGGTTTTGATAGCTGCCTCACCCAGACTCTGATCGCACTCTCGGGTTCAATCAATAGCAAAATTCGGTAAATGAAACAGCAAAGATTGTTTGTGAGCAAATTCCCTCGACCAAAGAGTCTCAAGTATAAATGCAATTTTATTTATTTTTATCATTTTCCAAGATACGAAAATATAAATATATAAACTCAGACTAAGGTTTACTTAAGACATCAAATTGCTTGATCACAGATAGTTTGAGCCAACCAGTATATTAAAGAAAATTTATACTTGAAAATATCTAAGACGTATATAAATATTAAATAGAACAGGAGGACCAGCGATAGATCCAAGAGATTGGACTTTTTGGAAAGTGCGAGAGCAGAGAATAAAGCATAAAGCCATGAAGTCGAAGGTAGTCCTAGAAAGAGCGGTCTCATCCTGTGCACAAAACGCGAGTATAGCCTAGTGAGCATCCGAGGTTTTCAAGACAACCAATCAAAGCCATGAAGCCACAACAGGACAAAAAACCCTCAAAAATAAAAGGGCCAGCCATCTCCCTGCAAACATTTCAAACACCCTCATTTCTCTAAGTCCTCTTCAGGTCTATTTAATCATAGCAGCCATTTTTCTTAGCACCTCTTGTCTTGTTTGAGCGCTGAGATGCAAGGAAAAAACAACTCTGGCCAGCTTCCTCCTGGTTTTAGGTTCCACCCGACCGACGAGGAATTGATCGTGTACTACCTTCGGAACCAAGCCACATCCAGGCCATGCCCTGCATCGATCATCCCAGAATTTGATATTTACAAATTTGATCCCTGGCAATTACCTGGTTGGTTTTAAGTTAAAGGATCTTGTTTTCTGGGCACATGTAAATTGAAAAGTGCCCTTGTATTGATTGTTTCTAGATAACAGGCCTTGAAATATTGATTGTTTAACTTATGTGTAGAGAAAGCGGAATTTGGAGAAAATGAGTGGTATTTCTTTACCCCTCTCGACCGCAAGTACCCAAATGGAGTGAGACCTAACAGAGCAACTGTGTCAGGGTATTGGAAGGCCACGGGCACAGATAAGGCCATCCATAGTGGCTCTAAATATGTTGGTGTCAAGAAAGCTCTTGTTTTTTACAAGGGCAGGCCACCTAAGGGCACCAAGACCGATTGGATTATGCAGGAGTATCGCTTAAATGATTCGAATAAACAAGCCATCAAACAAAATGGATCCATGAGAGTAAGTCCCTTCTCCCCTCTACAGAGCACATATATCATCGGGTATTCAAATGATCAATGACCATGTGATTTCCAAGAATTTGTGTATCTTCTGGTGATTTGACCCTTTTCTTGTGTGTGTGTTTCAGCTAGTCCTGTGCAGAATTTACAGGAAGAGGCATGCGATGAGACATTTGGATGAGAAAACAGAAAATACAGTGCTTGCTCATTTGGAAGTTACCCCTGCTACTGATGCTAGAGAGCAACAGATGATGAAAATCCCAAGGACATGCTCTATTTCTCAACTGTTGGAATTGGATTACCTGGGTTCAATTTCCCAACTCTTGAGTGGAGACACGTACAATTCAAATTTTGATTCCCAGAACCTCATGAGCGATGCTTCGACTGACCATGTAATGAAAATTGAGCTAGGAGAAATGTCTCCCCAATACACAGATAATGGCAAATTTCAAGAGAACCAGCTGGGAAGTGCTACTTTAATTAACCAGCCACTAGTTGTGAACCCAATGATGTACGGATTCCAGTGATTTGCATGGTTTTGACCATTGAATGAAGAAAATCCGGGCCCATCATCGTATTGAAGACATCTCAGTGGTTGACATCCAGTTAGAAATGTACAAATTGTTTGTCGGAGCCCATATATATCTTGCGCAATATTTGTCGATAGTGAACTAGATATTTGCAGTTTTGTTAATGTGGTACCAACTAGGCATCTATTAATATACAGTTCTATTTACACACATGTACATATAGGTCAACCTCGAAGGTGTTAACATTTGCTCTGGGTACTGTTTACTAAGTACATCCCTTAATTCAAGGCAGCCAGCCTCAAAATGTTCAGAAATATTCCCTAAAAACATTCGTAGATATGAAAATGGTAGTTGTCAGTGAAATTAGAATACACTACAGCTGGGCTCTTTTGTTAACCAAAATCCAGGATGGCCACCATACAATACAGAAATATAATTATTACAATATTGAGCAGATTTGCAGTCGGCCATGCACTATATGAACCTCTTTCCCTTAGGAATAGCAAGTCACTTGCCCAAAAAAAGAAATAATGAAGGTTTATTTCTCAATGTGGTAAGCAATTTCATTTATGGAACTAACCAGGTGTTTTGGTGGGTGCAAAGGTTAATTTCTCATTTGCCTGATAAGAACTCTAAAGGCTTGAGATTCTAACCATTCCATCACCACAGCTAGCTGCATAATGAAGGTTGAATTCCATTATTGACGTTCTATCCATGACCCGTTTTCCTGACTTGGTCAATTTTGGATCATCTATAAGCTACTGGGTCAGAAATTTTATTTTGATATTCTACATATATTCAGAGAAATTGCAGCTACGTATGTAATGATAAAATTATTCAGCGCAACTTTGAATGGAATGGTTGTGCGCAAAACCTTGAGCCCTAAAGACAGTATTCTATCTATAGGCATCCTAAAGCATACAGCGATTGCCGACAGAAAGCTAATTCAGTAGTTCATAAGCTTCTCCACTTCTCAACCAACTTCCCATTTACCTTTATCATATAATTAATTATAAGAAAGCATTCCAGTTAGGCCTTCTCTGCCGATACACTCAATGTTTTTATCCTTCAAATTATATAATCAATGGCGGAAGAAAAGAGTTTCATCAGTTTCTTCTATAACCGATGGCTGCAACATGGGAATGGTATTTGCTAGCTAGCATGGTGTCATGGATATTTATCCATAGATGAAACCAAAGGCACGGAAAAGGCCCGAAAACTCGGCCAATTGTAGGAGCGGCAATTGAGCAGTTTACTTGTCAAGTGCCTGTCCGGGTTAAGAACTGTGGCTGTACAGATTCCATCCACAACATTTATTTACATTGCAGATCCTGCTAATGTAGAACATGCCCTCAAGACCAACCTTGCAGTCAATACATTAATGTTTAATAATCGGGTCCCAGCTATGATTTATGGTTCTTGAATTAAGGTCGCTCGTGATTCTTGATTTTGTTTTTCTACAGGCTGGACCAAGGATATGCCTAGGTAAGGACTGCATATTTCCAAATGACGACGGCACTTGATTTGTTACTCAAACTATTATGTCGGCACAGATCAATGTCGGAGAGATACTTGTACTACATCCTTTCTCACAACTGAGTTACAAAAATCTAAGACCTGTATTCAACGAGTAAACGACAAAGCCAACATCCTGAGTCAAATTGTGTAAGGGAAAAAAAGTAAACAGTGGGCAGAACTGCGAAAGTGCTACATAAAAGATGTCCCTCCGTGAGAGCAAAGGAATAACTATAGGTTTTTCGTACTCTCGGACATTAAAAACAAATCCCAGATAATTCCAGAATTCCAAAGAGGGAAACAGAGAGAATCTTGATGTATGTTAAACTTTGGAAGATCCACATCTATCTATTATTGTACGCGATAAATCGTTCAAGAACTGATATGCTAACAATTGTCAAATGCAAAATCAGTTGCATGATTGAGCAAGTTCAATTGCCTGTTCATTTTGAATTCAATATAATTTCGAAGCTCTATCAACAGATAATAAGCATGGGAAATGAAATATAACCATGCATTCAACTCATATAGTTTTTGGTACACTGTGATCATGGATATTGTACAGAAGCTGTATGGCATCATTTATTTTAATAACGGGATCTAAACTGATCGGTGATGTTTATTGAACAGGCTCCGGTTTAACTATGCAACTTCAGCTTTTTGTTCTCTTTCCACTCTTTTATTTGAGCACCAATCTTTGCTTGAACACTGGCATGGAACCCTGGGTATGGTTCATAGCCAAAAGAGGTTTGAAGAGCCTGAAGCAAAGCAGCAAACCACCATAGTTTTAAGATCAAATCGTCAAGAAGAAGAAGAAGAAAAGGTTGAAGAAGAAGAAGATGAAACTAGAAATTACACCTCCAGCAGCACAAAGAAAGGAGCCATTACAAATGCTTGAACAAGGTTATCCAAAAGAGCAGGGGCTCGTTTCTGCAGGAAATTATCTGAACCTGAGGCACATTTTAATGTAACTAAACTTTAATTACTGCAGATCAAAGGATCGATTACCTCAAAGACCCCATGGCCAATGAACTGTCCAGTCCAACAAATTATTTGAGCCACCAAGACAGCCTTCAAAAATAAATGAAACAAAACTGAACTACTATCTCATGGTTTGCATTGTTGAAAGAAAATGAATGAATGTTCAGAGTCAGACTTCATTGTACATGAATTAGATATTTATACGCAACAGAATGTGCAAATGAAACTTTTAAGTCAAGGAATTTGTCACACAAAGTAACGTACTAATGCTCAACAAAATGACCAAACACGTGTTTCTGTGAAAAATGAATTTTATAAGTCAAGGAAATTGTCCAACAAAATGATCAAACCACAGAGGAGAAGCGCACTTAGAAACACTCATACGTACTATTGTCCAACAAAATGATCCAACCACAGCGTAGAAGCACACTTAGAAACACTCATTTAGATCCAACTCGCAAGACTTGATGATACTCCATTCTCGAGGTCAGATCTGCCGTCTACCTCTAAAACACCATTTTCTCAAAATTGGATCGAATCCAGTTACAATTCAAGCCATGGGAACTCTGAACAAAGATGCACTACATCCATCATGTCATAAACTACACCAATTCAATTCTCTTTCTGATTTTAACATCCATCATGCACTGTAAGAAAAATAGATAGACTCAGGTTGTAAAATATACAACCAATATCCAGATTCCACACAACTTCCTTATCTCCTGTAGCATATAAAGTCAGATAGAGACCAAGAGAAGTATTCAAATCCAAAGTCCGACATTTCTCAAGCCTTGCTATATTACTCTGGAAAAGTAAGCATCTAGAATTGAAGTATGAGATATTTCCTATGGGAAACATCTGGCTTACAATCAGAACTGGCCTACTTAATAAAGTTTTCTGTTATACATAATGTCAAATGATAGCAACAGACCGGGTGTATGAAGAGCCAAATTAATTATAGCCACGTCGACAAACAAATTGGAACATTGAAAGGGTAAGAGTTCTCGAATTTCTGATTCTGTACTTCTCTTAGCCATACCAGTTCACGATATTTAAGAAATATAACTTTTCAGGACCAGATTTTAAGAAAGAATAAAGAATTCAGCCATCAACTACTCTAAAACACATATTTCTGCTTCTACAATAAATGCAAACTATAGCTTTCAGAGAATGCTCTTAGGAACTCTGAAGTAAAGAGATGCCCCAATAAAACTAATACCAATTTGATAGTAGCTAATACATTGATAAAAAACAAAATTGATTTTCTTCAGGTAGCTTATCATCGGGGAAAGGAAATATATGATGAATTGAAATTTCAATAGCCAAAACTCAAAACCTGCGGACCAGACAACAGACCTATTATTCCCTGTTTTTTCAATTCCATGATCATGAGCTGTCATCAACACAGCAGGTGAACATTATTGTTCAATACCCAACACACCAAAAACTAACATTATCAGCGCAGAGAAAATTACCTTCCAGGCAAGAGAGAACCCAAGCGAACTAGCCACAAAACAACTAGTTATCCAACAGAAACCACAGAGCAAAGCAGCCAAGGAACCAGCTTTTGGGTCCAAACAGATATAAAACAAAGCATATATTAAAACAAGAAAGAACCCGATGTTAAAAAACAGGACCACAGGATTACTACCAAACAGAGATAACTCGACTCGAGGGAGATTAAATAGAGGAGGTGTGAAATAAAAAATCAAACTGGTGGCGAAAAAGATTGGCCAAACAAATATCATGTGAATCAGTATGTTTACTGGGTTGCTATGGTATGCACCATAGAATGCAAAGTGCTTCTCTAGATCAAACAATCCATACTTCCCCATTGACAAATCAGAAAGGAAAAGATGGGTTTTTTTTTCCTACAGGAGGATTTTGTTGAGAAGATTATTGGGCTGTGCGTATGTTTTTCCACAGGGGGGAGCGGAGTCAAGATATGCTTAGTTTGATGACAAAAAAAACTAGAAAGGGGATTTCTTGAATTTTGTAGCCATCCCAAGACAGACAAAAGTGAAAGCAGCTCTGACGTCAGGGGCTTGCTGCCGTGAATGGGCTGTGACAGACCAGGTATCAGCGTCTCCTCTTCGGCTCCCGTTAAAAGTGATTGTCTCTACATTTTATTTTAGATACCACTTCTATCCGACTCGTAGAGCGACCACATCCATTATACTTTTAGGTGAGAATCCTTATAGGACGGTTGCGAGGGTAAGGATGTCTTTGCATTGGAATCTTTTTGCATTTCAAAATTAACTGGTTGACTTTTTATATACACAGTAAAATATCATAAATACTATTAAAAGTGAAAAAACTTTTGGTTGCATGGAGGGTTATTTTTATATTTTTGTTTTAAAATACAAAGTTAAATAACTAATTTCTCCTTGTAATAGTGACAATAATTAGAAAAAACAAGCTGTCAATGGGGACATTTTTGTCGCTTAAGGTTGAAATGCAGGGGTAGAAGACCTCCCTTCTCTCAAAATCACGCTATGATTTTGATGCCCATTTAATTTTTATTTATTTATTTAACTTGATTGCTACCCCCCAGTTCCGAAAAAAGAAAGATAGCAAGTGGAAAAAAAAAACACGAATTGAAATAAATAACTAGATGATTCGGGTAGCTTGAAAAAAAAGTAATTACCATATAACGTAATCATAGCTTTTAATTTTTTTAGAATACATTTTTTCTGTTAAATGTGTTTTTAAAATTGTCCAAGAGTTTAACATATTAAAATGAATTTTAAAAAAGAATGGCGTGTCAGTAAACTTATCCATGCAGTCGTGGATGATCCACTGGGCCGGTGTAGGAGAGAACAGCCCAAATATAAACAGGCTTCAACTTCGTAGGTGAGGACGCTCTGGCCCTTCTAAATGAACAAGTCTCATTGTAGTCGAAAATTAAAAAACAAGAAGATAACGAGCTTGCCACATGGCAAATAGCCACGGTCCGTGTTGAAGTGAAGGGCAAAAAGGTCAGCTTGGCAACCACCTCCAAAATCCACACAGGCAATCCTCTCTTCCCCAGAAGTTTCACATTTTATCCAAACTCATCATGAGCAGCTTCACAGCCAACACCCCGACTCTCCTCCATGCCCAGAAGAAAATCGCCGATAAACCTGGAAATCATCAACTCAAACGCTCGATTCCAACAATCAAAGCATCAGCTTCACCCATAGAAAATGTGACCAGCAGAAGGAAAATCGTGACTTTTCTATCCACTTCACTGGCAGTAGGCCAGCTACATGGCACACCACCGCCGGCACTGGCTGAGAAATGGGGTACACGGTCATTATTATGGGAACATTTTTTCCAGCCGGATTTATCACCAGAAGATGCAGTCGCGAGAATTACCCAAACAGCGGAGGGCCTACACAGTATAAGAGACATGCTAGAGAGCATGGCCTGGAGGTATGTCATGTTTTACATCAGGCAAAAACAAGCATATCTTTCCAAGGATTTGAAAAATGCTCTCTCTACGTTGCCTCCAAATCTCCGGGAAGATTATGTTAAAAAGGCTAATGAGCTGGTTGATAACATGGACGAGGTAAGTGATTTGATTCCTTATTTTTGTGATTAAATTTACTAAAAAATCGTAGAATATTTGGCACGTTATCATCGACTAAATAATTGGCAATTTATTTCACAGTTTGATTCCTATGTTCGGACGCCGAGAGTATATGAGTCGTACCTGTACTACGAGAAGACACTGAAATCAATAGACGATGTCGTGGCAATATTGGGAGAGAACAAGGCCAGTGTTGTTACATGAGCATTCATCAACAAACCTGTGCGGTGTCGTTTTTAATGTGGTCGTCTCTCTCTCTCTAAAATATTTGCTGATATATACATGGAAGTATTGTTTTTGTATTCTATTTGGTTGGTGTGGATAAAATCTTACAATATAGTAATTAGGAAATATAGATACACATGCTCACAAAAGTTCTTGCATTAGAATCCCCCTCGTGTGCCTAGGTTACGATGGCTGTCGCAGCTGAGGCCGAGCAGTGAGGAGTTCGAGCATTGCCTTTACAAGGTTGAAATTAATTAAGTTAATCAGAAAGTGATTGATTTCTTTAAATTATATAAAAAAAATACTAATCCTCGCTAATTAGGATACAAGTGCCCAATACCGTACCAGAGATGACCGAGATGATCCTGGCTTCACTCTCAATGAAGTGGAATATAGGTAGGGGAATAGAAAGAACAAGATATCCGCATAAAATAGAATTCCAAGTAACAAACACAAAAAAGAAACAAAAATAAATAAATAATTGTGTCTATCAATCCTCCGTGTTTGAGGATATAATTGAATTTATTTTTTATTTAGAAATACATTAAAATAAAAAAAATTTATTTTTAAAAAATATATTTGACATTATCACATAAAAATTATCTAACAACACTAAATTTTTTAATTTAAAATATATTTTTTTTCAAAAGCATTGTAAAAAAATAACACCCCTAAAGCTTGAATCGGATAAAAGTTGCTAAGTGTAAGATAAATGCCACACCGGGATTAGTTTTACAAAAAAAAAAATCTTAGATGTTGCTCTTAAGTATCCTATTTGTCAAGAAGACTACTGATTTGCCGTCAAATCCCACCATTTATATAATGTATGGACCAAAGGACTATCGGGCTTGTTGGCTGAACACAAAGAGCACAGGCCCACATTTATAATGCATGGAACAAAGGCCCATCCCACCATCAGGAACCAGAGAAAAAGAGAAATATTCATTGTTCCATGCGTGGTTTTTAGGCTTCATTTTGATAGGACAGGACAGCAGAATCCGGGTAGACCCGTATCCGTAGCATACTCTGCCGCCATCCAAGCTTCCTGGTCCGATCGTCGATTACAATCAGGTAATAAATTAGATGTAATGCATGGATGGTTATAAATTAGACTTAATTATGGCAATATTGTACAGTTAAAGATTAATCCGTACTTTTATTTTCATTGGAACTCACAATATTTTCTCTAATCATCATCCTTCTTGTTGTAGCTCGTCCTTGCATACAGAACACGGAATGTCAAGCAAGAGCATCGAGGACGTAAAGGAGCAGGAGTTCAGTGATGCTGCCGCAGAAAATCAAGTCGGAAACGATGGAGACCAAAAAGAATTGGATCAAAATAGTGAAAATCCCATGCCCTCGCCGGAGCAGGAGGTAAATTGCAATGCAACTTCTTTATTTTACGCTTCCGGTTTGGCTGGCGACAAGAATTTATAATCTCTCAAGGCACAAGGGTTCTAAATCAACAAATTTCATATCATAGCTATACAAACTGATAATCACCTGATGTTTTTGGGGTCTGCAAGCCACCATTGTAACATGCCACATCTGCTTGTGTCGTGTGAATCTTGGTATAATTTCTTTCTCTGTAACGTAACCAAACAGGATAAGAAAAGGCAATCTTGAGAGCGCTGGAAAAAATATTCGTGTTTTGGTCACACGTTTGACACAAATCTGAACTCATTGGCCCTCGAGCTGCTTGCCCATGAGAAAAAAAGAAGGAAAGATTTCCATGATATGCAGGCTAAGCGAAACGTAACATTTTTCAAAACTTAGCGTCTTTGTTGATCTTACAGCATCAGTTGTAAATCAACAAGTGCATGCTGCTGATTGTTTCTGCTTCCTACTGTTCATCATTGTGTCATTTGTAATTGCTTGTTTATGACACATTTTCCAGGAGGAGATCATCAAGAAAAAATATGGGGGAATGTTATCAAAGAAGAAGCCGTTGATATCTATGGTAACTATCATTAATCTCCTATTTCTCGTCGTTAGTTCAATTGAATTATCCAACAAGCAACGAGTTTCCTCCTGTTATAGGATCATGAACGAGCATTTTTTGATTCTGCTGATTGGGCATTGGGAAAGGTAGTCATCTGAATTTATTTATTTTTCTAGAATTTTGTTGGCTCATTCTTAAGGGCTCCGATTTTGAGTTTGTAACTAGTCATCTGAGTTATTGTTTTCTTTGAACTCTGTCAACTTGTTCAACAGCAAGGAGCTCAAAAACCTAAAGGACCGCTTGAAGCTCTCCGCCCAAAACTTCAGGTATCGATGCTTTCTGTTCATGCCTTGAAAAAGATTCCTCGTCACTAGACCAGTTACATGCTATGATCTTTGTCCTATAATCCTATCTAGAATTGAATTTGCGCAATGCCCTGCCACCCAGTCATGTTTTCTAAGCCTGTAACAAATGAATTTTAGCGTATTTATTTGGTGTTTTTTATTTGAAAATATATTAAAATAACATATATTTTTTAATATGTAAACATTAAAACAATTAAAAAGTTCAAATAATTTTTTTTTTTTTTTAAATGTACTGTTTAAACCGGGAAGACGCTTCGTCCCAATAAAACGGGAAGACGCTTCGTCCCTATCAAACCCTCCATCACCGGTTAAACCCTTTTTTTTTCTCCCTGTTTCAGCCCACTCCGCAACACCAAATGCGTTCAAGGCGCTCAGCTTATGCTCCTGCAGATGATGATAATGGTATCTTGCAGAACCACGTCCAGTCCTCGCCTATATTTGCCCAATTACTGTAATCTTACCTCTACTAATTTCATTTTATTTGCAGCAGAGGATGGCAGTAAGCACGCATATCCTGAGGACGAGAGCTTTGAATCACAAGGTGGGGACGATAAGGACTCAGCTCCTGAAGATCAAACCTGCAACAGAGGCGATGATGAGAAATCTGCCCCTGATGTTCAAACCTGCAGTGCCTAGTTGCAGTTAAATCAATTCATGCCGGCACCCTTTCTCTCTTTTTTCACAGAAAACTGAGACTGAGAAACCATGATGAGGCTTACAAGGTGCTAATGTAATAAGTAAAACATTCGATTGTCGTACTAACATTAGTCATTCTTAAATAACACATCTTATCATGGATCCTTCTGGCTTTTCTTTTCTTCTATATTTGTACCCAAATGGTGTCATTAACCATTGAATAAATATTTGTAAGATGTTAATGGCCTCTTGATTCGGGTCAGAATAGGCACGTACTTCAGTCGCACTAGTGGTTTGAATCGTAAGGTGTTTATGGACTATTGATTCGGTTCAGAAAAAGGCACGTACAACAAAGTGCATGCGTTGTTCATAAATAATAAAAACACAGATTTTGATGGAGGGGAGAACTTCTGGATTACTGAAATTTTAACCCCCGTGTTCTTAAAAAGCACTGGAGATGTGTCTTTTTTTGGGACACAACACTAGTGTTCAAACACAGCCACAAACTGGATACAGTAAACCCAAGGTTGTTGGCATAGTTGCGACCTGTAAACAATGTTTTGATCAAGGCAAAAAAAAAAAATTAGAGGACAGGATGGAATGAATGGACGCAGTCGGCTATTCAACTGTATCATCTGCTAATACAAACATCTGATTCATGATCAAATCCTACCTAAACAGATATTACAGGCCAATTAAAAGGAGAAAAATACAGGAGACCGGAAGCAGAAACAATTCCTCACCATTCACAGTACAAGCAAAACACAAGTTAATTCTCCGCGTTACTTTCCAGCTAATTCAATTCACTACTATCAAATCAATCAATCACATTCAATTCCAAATGCTCCAACCACATCAACCTCCTATATGATAGGAGTGCATATTTAACCGCATATTTAACCACAACAGTGATGAGAATGTAGACCAGACAAGTATATCAGATACCTTCTGCTATGCTGAAACATAATATAACAAAAAAATCAAAAGTTTGAAGAGTGAGCATTCATGAGACTTAAGAAACCTGGTCCAGTGCAAACATAGATATAAACCATTCTAGATACAACTGGTAACAAGCATATATGATATTTGTTATATTATGTTCCTCTCAAATAATATGGTGATCGCTCAACATGGTAATCACACCAGTGAAGATCCAAAATTACAGCAGTTCCATACATGAGATGAGGTGAAGTACCTGTGCCATAAAAGAATGCGGATACAGTGCCTGATTTCGTATCAGTGTGGGGAAATTACATTTCTGTCTACTTGTCCAACTTTCAATTGCTGCATACCTCAATCCTTACCGACTATCTACTTATCCAACTTTCAATTGCTGCTCACATCATGCTTTACCAACTATCTTTCAATTATTGAATTATTACACAGAAGCAGTCATGACTTGGACAAACATCCTGTTTACTAAAAACTAGGAGCAGAGAAACATACCTGTGGGTGATGCAAATGAAAACTGTTGATGCATCAAACCTGCAACGTTAATTACACAAAGGACTTCAATCCATCCATCCATCCATCCAAGGCTAATGGACAAAGAACATGCCTACCCCTCAAGCTGATTTATCTTCACCATGCCAGCAATTGGTGAATCAGCTCAAAGAGGGATGCATACAACTACCTCCCAGCTAAACTAATATCCCCACTGTGATTTTCCCACAGCTTATGGAACAAGCCTGGACACAGACCATCAAGAGATTTGCCTTCAAAGCAAATTTGAATATTAGAAAATTTTCATATCAATATTTCCACATAATATTCTTGTACCAAATCATGTAAGAAATTGGGATGCAAAATATTGTAGAAAAAATCAATATTTGAATAAATAGAGGACATCGACGAGTTCCCTTCCAACCATACTGGTAATGGCAACCCATGGCCACAGAGATAACAACCACAAATTTGAAGGAAAAAAAGTAAATTGAAATAAAAGAATGCCTGCACCATGATGAGATGGTAAAGTATAGTCCAGATTACAGAACCTACAGTTTTCCAGGCCCTTCCCAAAATCTGTCAACCAACACAGATTAATAACCAATACAAACATATGCTATAAGAATTCAATTATAAAAAAAAATCCCTCATAACACCAACGACACAAATTTGTGAGTGCCAATCACACATCTTTTACAGGGAAATAGATATTATTATTGTTACACATAAGCATGCTGATGGTCTATCCATCTAGAGCACAATATAAGCTTTGATAGTTACTGGTGTCAAGGTCCTCAAATGATTAAATGGTGAATTGCATCAACAGGTATCCAAAATAAAGCATCTGAGGGTGGGCCAAGGTGAAGCACAGTTTTGTCAAGGCCTGTTCATCAGATCTTTAGTGACTTAGGCTGAAGGCTTCATCAAAGGGCAAAGGGCGGCATCAGGATTTGTAGATCACTGCTGTTTAGATTGTTCAGGGAAGGCAACAGAGGCAAAAAGGTGCATTAGAATTCTAAAAACTAGGATGGCTGGGTTAGATTTCAATGTGTAGTTATGTCCTCTTCAATCACAAAGAAAACAGAAAGCAGCACGCTTAATGAATAATAAGGATAAGAAAGAGAGGATGGAAAATTATCTACCTGTTATCCCTATAATACAGGATTAATACCCATGATGTTTTCTTTGGGAAACAGGATTCTGACCAGATAACCTGGTAACAGAAGTTAAGAAGAATCAAGCAAGGCAGAGATTTTCAATATTGATAATAGGTGAAGATCTCCAAATACATTTAACTAAGAAACAGAAGAAAAATGTAACAATAATAAATTGCACCAGCACTAATATAAAACTTGAGCAAAAACGTTTCAGACACATGACAAACAAAAGAAATCTTACCCAGCACCACCAGAACGACTGGATGAGAAGCCACCATATGCTCCGTAACTGCTTTCACCGCCAATCTGAAAGAACAATCACACAAAACTTCATAATAGGCAATAACAACATAGGAATGGTTACTGATCCACGGATGTCCCACAGAAAGTTCCCTATACACACACACACATGCAAAGATAAAAATACCAGTGAACCTCCATTGCTTCCATAGCTATCACTTGGGTGTCCATCACGAGATCCATATCCGCTAGAGGAAGAGTATCCGCGTCCACGTGACTGACTGTCTCGGCTTCCGTATTTTGAGCCATCTGATGTATCTAGTGACATAGGAATATATGGCATTGCTGGTGGAAATGCAGTTAGTGCTCCATCCCTTCCAAATAAATTGGCTTTCAACCTCAATATCACTTGTAAGAGAGCATTGCTAGCGACTTCAAGGCTTCCAGTGATCTAGTCAGCATTAAAAAACATTATCTCCATGGGGTTATGAAGGCTAGACCAAATATCCCCCCCAAAAAGGAGCAAAACATGCATCACGAATAGCAGGGTCAAAACACTTCCACACTTTTTAACATTATAAACATTCACCTGCACCATCTCATCATCTTCACCAGCAACCTTAGGAAGACTGTCTTCCGAAATAATTCGGATGTTTGCCCTTGTCTGATTCCTCATTTCTGAAATAATTGCCCCACCTTTCCCCATAAGACATCCAATTTGTGATCTTCCCACAAGCAGACGGGTGGTGATTACAGAATCACTGGATTCCTTTTCAGTTTTCTCACTGCACCGCGGTTGCAAGCGCAATGCTGCATTCATGGTTGGAGATTGATCTTCAAAGAACTAAAAGATAAATGGTTAGATCATTTACAGAGTTCCATCATGAGTGCTTCACAATAGAAAACATAGAGGGCTTGTAAAATAAGAATGCATGCTCACCTCCTTTGCCGATATAAATATTATGCAATCATCTCCTTCAGCACCTGAGCTATCAACTTTAATAGAAGCCCTAGATTCCTGTCGAATTTGTTTGATGATACTACCACCTTTCCCAATCACACCTCCAATGTTTGCAGTGGGACACACTAAACGAAGAGAGAATTCTTTCGCAGAAGCTTCATCTCTCTGATCAGGGTAAAATGATGATGACCAACCACCTTTGTAGTTGCCATATAGACCCAAAAGAGGAGCTCCAGCATTTGCAGTCACAAACATGCCACCAGATTGAAACATGTTGGCTGAAGAAGACAGTATCAAGTGCTGTGACCGAGATGGATTCTCATGAAGGCGGGTTGCCACTTGGTAAAGTGCCTTTCTCACAACGGACGGCTCTCCATATATCTGTATTATATCAAAAGCTCACTTCTCTCAGCAAATACATCAGCATCCAACAGCTACTGCTGAGATAGCAAGTCATCTTGGAAAGCATGTTTGAGATGAGCTGAGAAATTCACTAACAAGCAACACTAGAGATTTTGGTTCAGAATTTATGTTTTCTTTTTAGAAATCTGGAAAAAGAAAATTGCATAGCCAAGTAGTCAACTGTTATTAATGGTAGACACGACAGGCTGCATTTGTAATAAGGTCACAAAAAGAAATCATGTTTCCAATACAGATTAAATCTAAACAGCTCCACCGTCAGCAGTGAAAGCAAACAGGTTCATTCTTTTGCTGTATTCTTGTTTTAAATAAAGCTCAATATGAAATTTAAGTTCCGGTTTGGTACAATAGCAAGAAAAACAAAAGCTTAAGAAACCCCTTACCAGTAGAAGTTCATCAGTGCTCAAAGCTAAAGGAGGTAAATGCTCATCCTTTGTAATCCGAATCTGGGCACATGTCTCACTCCTTATATTCTGAATAACTTGTCCACCCTTCCCAATAACACACCCAATTTGATCCGCTGGCACAAGCATTCTCACCGTAACTTGCTGCAACTCCCCAAATTTATCCTCTCCCTCCTCCTCCTCGGCAGCAGCATTATTCAAGTCCTCGGCAACAACCCTATCATGAACCATAAAAAGCGCATCTTGAGCAGGACAGACATAGTCGCCAGTTTCTCCAAGAAGATTAGTTTCTTCGTTCGAACTATAAATAGTAACAATTCGCTCATCATAACCCGGCATTGCCTCGCTAATCCTAATATTTGACTTACTATCCGCCCTTAATTGTTTAGCAATCTCTCCACCTTTACCAATAATACTGCCAATCTTTCTCAAAGGGCATAAGTAACGATAGACTGTATCTTCACTAGTAATAGTATGCTGGTCAGAAGGGTCATCTCCGGGGTTTCTTCTTTTACCCCCACCATAGTCAGATTGTGAGTGTTGTGATCTTTTGCCGTAGTCATTCCTTTGACCAGCCATTGCTAGTGGTGATAGCAAAAGGAACCAAGAAAAAACAGAGAGAAACCAACCCCTTTAACTGCAAGTACATAAAAACCAGCAAAAAAAAAACAGTTTTTGAAGTGATTAAGAAAAAAAAAAAAAAAAAAAAGTTTGCGTCTCTAGTAATAATAATAGATCTGGGATTTGGTTAACTGGCAATTTAAAAGTAATAATTATGCAGCATAAATAGAGAAAAGGAAATTTAAAGGAAGAGGGGATTGAGAGGGAAACTCACACGGGAAGCGAGGATTGGAGAGCGAGAGAGGGTGTAGTGCTTGTTTGCTTTGATTTGTTCTGCGGTGGAAAAAGATAAAGAGGGGGGGGAAGGAGAGGATGGGGCAAAGATGACTGTGTCAAAAATATGTAGTGGACAGCAGAGCATTGGATTCTAGGGTTGTACTGGATCTTTTCCCGATCCCTTTGATGAAATTACTAGGATGCCCTCCACCTGGTCGGTTGATGTTGTCGTTGCAAGGTGATGAAAAAAATCAGAAATATTGTTTCTTGTAAAGTATGTTTTAACTTGTGTATCTGCTTTTACCGCATCAAATGGTGAAATTATTACAAAACACATAAACCGTGTGGATAGTTGCATTGTGTACCCTCTCATATTATACTGTGGATTGCGACAGTGCATGCACGATTTTGCCCTTCGTTCACGCGGCAATAGGCGCTGATCAGCCGGGGCTAATTTCGGTTTTTCCTTTTGATTTTCTTTTTTTTAAAATATTCAGTTGTGAACAGTGTATTGACGATTTCGTCCCCGGTAATAAGACAAACTAAGCGTTCCGACTGAGGGGTACCGCCGTAATTGCGCACGAACAGACCGGCCCGGTCCGGTCCGGTCCGCCGTAACTGTTGATTTTTTAATTATTTTCTGAAATGGCTAAAGACGGTTTTAGCCCCTAATAAGACAAAAACACTGAATTGGGTCAAGGGACAGGACGGTAATTGACCCTATTTTTTAATTTAATATTCGGCGTCCGGCAGTGCGTCCACCGCACGCGCCAGGCGGTTTTTCGCCTCACGCCTTCTTCAGGAGGCGCGTGGGGCATGATACGGTGGCCGGAAATTGTATACCAGAAGACAGATCGAGTCGCCTCCGCGTGGTCTTTTTCCCGCGATGGTGCGTGTAACCACCACATGTCCGTGGACGCGGCGGAGGCTGGTTAAAGCCGTCGGCCACGTTTCTCTCTCTCCTGCACGTCAATGTGCGGGAGAGTCCCCCATATTTCGTTACTTTTCACTTCAGTCCCTCGACTTTTAATTTGGTTTTTGGTCCTCAGTTCTTTAATATAAGTTTTGATTTAGTTCGATTGGGTCCTCCGATTTGAATTGATTGAATGTGAAAGTTTCACTTTGGTCCTTCTACTTTCAATTTCCGGGTTGGCTGTATAGAACTCAATCAATTCGGTACCAAAGTTCCGATTTGTGCAATTTTGTCCTCTGATTTCAATTGACAATAAATATAATTTGATTTTCAGCCCTTTGACTTTTAATTTTTTAATTTAATCCCTTTATATTTAATTTTCATTTCAGCCCTTAAACTTTTATTTTTTTAATCCCTACTTTTGTCCATGTATATGTAAGTGTATTTAACACAACAACAACAACAACAACAATAATAATAATAATAATAACAATAATAATAACAATAATAATAACAATAATAATAATAATAATAATAATAATAATAATAATAATAATAATGATTTAATTATTTTTCATTCTTACTTTTTTGTTTTTTTTCCCCTCCCGATAATTTGATAAAAAAAATTTCTTGCCGGTAATAGCAATGATAAATTTTTTTTATCTTTTCTTAAAATTTCTGGGATATTTTTAATCTTTCATTTATTTATGTTTCTTTCATTATTAACATAATAATAATAATTATCATAAGAATAATAATAATAGTGATTATTATGAATATTATAATAATAGTGATATGTATTCAATTATTATAATAATAGTGATTATTTATTCTTTCATAATAATAATAATAATAATTTTTAATTTGTTTTTCTTGCTTGCTGTTTTGTTCATGCTTTTTATTTTTTTCTCTCGGTATAATTTAATAATTTTTTTTGTTTTTATTCTAGCGACAACAATAATTTTAGATATTAAGACTCCGATGTTGCTATTGTGATAATATTTTAAATTAATATTGCTTCCTTTTCCCCTTTTGTTTTTTTTTTTTGCTCTTTCTATTAATTGATTTTTATAATTTTATTACCTGCACAATAATGATTTCAGTAATTTGTTTTTTTTCTTATTCAAATATTTTGCTCTTTTCTCTAATGTTAGTGCGCGCTCTTTTGTGATCGTTTATGACGTGATACCTATATTCTAAAAAATATAATCTATGCTTACGTGACAAACTCAACTCAAAATTTTAAACATGTTATCTTTTAATCTATACCTTTTATTTACTTATATCATATAAATTTATCATTGTAGATTTAATTATGTTAAATTATATACAAAAAAATACCCGCGGCAACGCGGGGACAATTAGCTAGTACATATATATAAAACGTTTTGTGATTTCACTGTGCCCCAGCGCACTGCGCACACAGACACGGTGCACTGTGGATTGCAACAGTGGTTTTTTTTTTTTTGCTTTTTTTTTCTGCTTACTTTTTTTTTTCTCTTTTTTTCTGCTTTGTTTTTTTTTGTTTTTATTTTATGATTTGCTCCTTTTTATTTTCGTTTGTTCTTTTTTTTTTTTTGCTTTTATTTTCCTAATTATTCCTTTTCTTTTATTTTCCTCAGTTTTTTCCTTCTTCTTTTTTTTTGTATTTTTTCCTTATTATATTTTTTTTTCATTTTTTTCTTATTATATATTTTTTTTCTTTTTCTACTTATATATTTTTTTGGTTTTTTATTTTTTAATAATCGAGGTGTCCGAGTTCGCTTAAATGCACCACGATTAATCCCCATATCCAAATTTTTTTGATAACCAGGGTGTCCAGGGCAACTTATGCATACCACGACAATCCCCGGACCCACATTTTTTTTTCTAAAATGCTTTCCAGATGGTATATTTTTTTCTTTTTTTATACTTTTTTTATTCACTTATACATTTTTTTTATAACCGGGATCTCTGACCAGCTTAAGCACACCAAGACTAATTCATGGGCCGAATTTTTTTAAAAACAATATGGATTGCTACAGTGCTTTCACGCTTATACTTTTTTTTTTCTTTCGCTTATACATTTTTTGGTAACATTAAGCTCTTTTTTTCACTTATACATTTTTTTCACTTATATATTTTTTTTATAACCACGATCTCCGGGCCAGCTCAAGTGCACCACCACTATTCCTCGGAACAAATCTGTTTTTTGATAATCGGGGTGTCTAGGCCAGCGTGGACACACCATGACTAATCTCCGAACCAATTTATTATTATTTTTTATTTTTTTTCCTTATACGTTTTTTTGTACACTTTTATTTTTATTTGTTCTTTGGATTAGATGATTTTTAAAATTTTATTATTTGCGCAATAATAATGATTATTTTAGTGATTATTTTTTTATAAAAATCTTTTGATTTTTTTAAAGATTTTCCTAAAATTTTAATTTATATCGGTGATCATTTTAAAAGTAATATTACTCTATTTTCCCCTTTATTCATTTTTTTTTGTTTTCTGTTTCTTTATTTGTTCTTTAGATTATATGATTTTATTATTTATGCAATAATAATGATAATTTTAGTTATTGTTTTTTTTATAAAAATCTTTTGCTTTTTTCTTTTATTTTTCATGGCCATTTAATTATTTTAATTGTTTAGGCAGTAATGTTAGTAATAATTTTAGCTTTAATAACAATGATAATGACAATAACATCAGGATGAATTTTCAATCTATGTTTTTGTCTTTTTGTTGATAGAAAATTAACAACTTATTTTTTTATTTGATTATTGTAGGTATTTTCACAATTTATATTTTATTTTTGTTTGATTTAAATTGAATTGTAAAATGAACTAATCTTAATACAATGAACTTGATAATTCAGATATTCGAGTTTTCTTGCTTTTTTAATGATGATGATAAATTTATGTTGGTTATTTCGTTTGAAACTACTAAACAGACAAATTTATATCGATTTTAAATTCATATATTTTATAGAAAACTTGCACTTGACATGAATTCTGCACAGATTTATTATTTTAGCTAAATTTATATTATAATAAAAAAATACACACAATTAATATTTTTTACATTGAAAAAAATATTGTGCCGCCCGCGGCGAAGCGCGGGGGCATTGTCTAGTAAATAAATAAAACGGAAAACTGATGAGAACTCTGGTTGTGGTGGTACTTTTTAAGAAAAGTTTTAAATTATTATATATATATATATATTATTTTATTATTAGAGTGTTTTATTTCTAAAATCCAAATAATTTGTTTATAGTATTTGATAGATCATAATTGGATTGGTTTGCTCGATTTTCAAGACATGGAATTGAATTATCTTTGATATTTAATATTGGAAAGAGTCGCTGCAAATTTAATTTGTATCACTATGTGCCTGTTTGGGCCGTTTCCTCAAAAACTTTTTTTTTCATTTTAAATGATTTTTTGGTGTTTTTTAATCATTTTGATATACTGATGTCAAAAATAATTTTTAAAAAGTAAAAAATATTATTTTGATGTAGTTTTAAATAAAAAATACTTTCTAAAACAACCACAACCACCCTCCTAAACAGGCCCTATATTTACAGAAACATGTAACAATAACATGACAAGAAAGGTGAAGTCCACAATGCCAAACTTGTGGACTGTAGTAATAAAATAATTTGCCTCTCATGACAAAAACATTTGATGATCGTGGGAAATAATAGGGTTTTTTCTATTTCTTGAATAGTAATAATACAAAATTAGAGTAAGAAAATCAGCATTTTTGCCTTTTCAATTTTAAATGCACATTAAATTTAATAGATTGCCATAGAGGTCACTAGAGCTTCATCTATGGTCCGGAAACTTTTTTTTTTCTCATCCAAGCCTCTATGCCAGAGCAATTCCGAGGTAAAATGCTATTTTAAGAAATCAAATTGATAAGATAGTTTTTTTGAATAATATAAATATATTTTCTTTATTTTTATGTATTTCAATGATACGAACCATTTAATATATTGTGTATATCATTTTAAATGCAATGTAATTATTTTGTATATAGTATAATTATAAAATCAATCATACAGTTAATACGAGTAATTCATGCAGTCAAACTTTTGTTGGCAATCCACGAAGGCAAATCCCATTCTAGCAAGAAGTTTCACCTTCTTCATTCCATTGTCATTCTATGTCTTCAATTTTGTAGCCATATATGAAAAACACAGCATTGAACCAGACAAAATCCATTCCCTCCACAACTGTTAATATGTTGCTTAAGCTCCATGATCATGCTTAGCAACTCTCATTTGTCAACCCATCGTGAACAAATTGACCAGTCAGCGAGACACGAGTCAACCGAAATAGCTCATTCGTGTTCTTCCCCAACAAATGTGATAAATCATACATCAAACACCTTGAGGGCTTCATGCGAAAAGTACCCATGCGATAATACTCCCTCTTTATTTTCTTAAAAAGCTGAATGGGGTCAGTTTCATCCTCATTATAAACTCGCATCCGCTTCCTTGATGACTCGTCGTCCTTCATCTTCACTGTCAGAGTTCCCCCCCTCTCGTCATCACTATTCAACTCGCTCGCATTAGCCAACTCTTAAACTTTAAAATCATAAGTCAAATTAACCTCTTGCTCGTCGTCGCTCGTATAAAAAATGATATGTTTAAGGGTAACTAAACACAACTCATATACGATTCGGTCAAACCTCGTTTACAATCACACTTTCAAACAACTTCTTCATACTTAACAGAGACAACTTTTCATGAACTTGAAACCGTTAGTCAAATTCTTATTAACTCTTCAAGTTTTAGATGTTAGAAATTATACTTGTATGGGAGCAAGAGGGTGTTTAATCCTTACATTGTAATCAAAGATTCAAGCTTCCATTATTAAATGCTGGGCCTGGTGGGCTTTCCTTATTTGTGAAACATGTGGCTGCAAAAAAGGCCGTGGGCTAGAACTTCCAGGCAATTCATTCATTGGCGAGCCTGGATGACGTCGTTTAAGTTTGCTGGTGATGCTGATGGAACAATTCATTTTTTAAGATTAAAATCTACAAAAAAAAGAAGAAGAAGGGGGACCAAATACGGTATGTTAGCAAGGGGAGAGGGCAAAAGTTTTTGAAATCCTGGGATCCAGTCAACAAGTCATTTTCAACACATGGACCACTAGTTGACAAAGTTCAATACCAAACCTTGCCCTTTTTTCTTTGCCCTCCAAAAAATACAAGGATAGCTATACACGTGAAGGTAATGTATTGCAATGTTGAGGTTTACAAATACAATCAATTTTTTTGTAAAACACACAGTAATAGAAATAAATTCAAAAAATAACAATTAAAATATTTTTAAACAAAACACTAAAAAATAACTGAGAAAAGCCCACAAATAAGAAAAGCCCACGAAACCATAGCCATAGCCGCTCAAAACTTGAAACTTTGCAGTAGCTAGATTGTTTTTGTCAAGGGTTAATCTATACGAGGGAGGGGACCATCCTTTCCCTTTTACAGTTCACGTGCTATGTTTGCATTTCCGAGACAGTTGCACGTTGAAGGTAGACCATGCAGCAACTTGGGTCCTTCATGGCACGCCCATTGGTTGCGCAATCACTGAAAAGCCATAGCCAGCCTTACAATCGGATCATGACGTCGTCCCCCTCCCATTAGCCATGTTCATGCTATTGTCATTTTCTAGCCATTTGCCTGGGTGACAAAAACTCTAGTACTGAGACTGTGTGGGTATAGAATGTGTTCTTAATTGTTTTTTTAATATATCTTTTGTTTAAAAATAATATTTTAAAAACTATTACAGACATCATCACGTCAGATTGATAAAAAAAAAATGACTCGAAGCAATTAAAAAAATTAAAAAATTATTTCTTTAAAAAGGGTTTTGAAACGCACAACCAGGATATTAGGAAAGATAAAATGGGTAAAGAAAAAAAAAACAAATTGAAAATGACCAGCCTTTGAAGCACATTCACTGGGATTAGATTTTCTTCCGAAAGAAAGTGATGGGAAAATGACCAGCCTTTGAAGCACATTCCGTAGCTTGGGCGCTTTATTGTTGCCAGTGGGCTATAGAGAGAAATTGCAGTCGCCGAGATTCAAGTGGGGCGAGTCAATTTGGTCTTTATGAATGGGAATGTGATTAATATTATTTTTTATATTATTTTTTATATTAAGATATTAAAATAATTTAAAAAAATAAAAAGTTTAATTTTTTTTCAATTTCTTTTTAAAAAAACATTGTAAAACACCTCGTGGCCATAGAACCTGGCACTTCTAAGTTTTGTCTGGTCACGTGACCCTTTTAAAATTGATGCGGTTCCGGAATCTAATTACGGCAAGTGTAATTGCCTGTCTGGTAAGAAAATCCACGGGCTGCTTCAAGAGGGCCGGGGCATGAAAGGTGCTCTACTTAAGTTTATTTAATGGAAGTGGGGTTCTCTTTTCATTTACTGCTTGCCATTATTCTCATTGAAGCATGCCTATGCCCCCTTCCTTTTCTTTCCATCATCGTCATCTCGATGAACAGTTCTGATCTTATTGCGGTGCATGGCTGGATTCAATTGCCTTTTCACCGTCGTTTTCCATTCTCGAACCCCCCCCCCTCCTGTCTCCTCCCCGTCGTCTGGCTTCCCCGCCAAATCTAGAGATACATGCATCGCCGCGTTTATTCGTGGGGTGTTTTATTTATTTACCATCCAGTAAAAGAAATTCATTTACTTTATTTATGGTGGATAGCATTTTTCTTTATATAAAGCATCTGGATAGAGTGCCGGTACCTTAAATGGGATCGTAAACACGTGTCTAGTCCAGTAGTTTTACACACACACCGACTTTGTTGTGTTGTTTAATTAACTTGTATTCTAGATATTTTAATTTTATTTTAAATTATTCATAAACGTCGAACAGCATGTATCGCTGTTTGCCTTGCTGTCATCACAGTGGGGCGTTGTCATCCAGACTGGAATTGCAATTAAAAACTACCGGAATTCCTATCCAAGCCTTTAAAAGCATCTCTAATAGGAAAAGGTGCCTGAACAAGATAAATTGTTAATACAGAATTTTAATAGTGTAGATGTCAATTTTTATGTGCATTCTAATAAATAACATTATTTTAACTATCTATTTATATTTTAATATTAATACTTTTGTTTTTTCAGGGAAAAACTATCCAAAAGATTTTAATCAATAAAAAAAATAACATTTAAATAATCTATTTTCTGTTTTTTTAATAGATACACGGGAGTGATTTTTTTTCATATTAAAATTATTTTAACTCCTCGTTTGACTTTTCTATTAGAGCTGTGAAATCATGGAGGACAGGCGACCAGAGAAATAGAAGATG
Organism: Salix purpurea; assembly: GCA_027405865.1. Lineage (NCBI taxonomy): Eukaryota > Viridiplantae > Streptophyta > Magnoliopsida > Malpighiales > Salicaceae > Salix > Salix purpurea. The sequence continues at coordinate 5,128,832 of JAOWLH010000012.1, read as the reverse complement.
GGCACCCCAGTGGCCAACAGGCGACCAGCAAGTTTAGGCAGCATGGGCCTTGTACACAGGCCAGCCTATTGTAGGACCCTGCCAGTACTATGTAGCATGCACATGGAGGTTCAACATCACCCCATGCCTTTACAGCTAGAGATTTATTAGAATCATTTTCTTACAATACACTGAAATTCGGTACGTGTGCCTCCCTAGACATGCTTCTAGCCTGGTGGTGTAACTGTAATTTATGAGAATAGCTGATGGAAGAGATTGTTTGGTATTTTTTATTTTTAAAAATATTTTCTATTTAAAAATATATTAAAATATTTTAAAGTTGATATTGTCAAGTTTAAGCTAGATTTAACAGGGATAGTAAGGTCAAATCAGTAAAATTAATATATTTTATGATTCGATTTAAAAACCGTCTCAAATTAAAATTCGAGATATGATTTTTTTAATTAAATTATTTAAATATTACCAAGGCGAATATAATCATGGAATCGATATAGTGGGAACAAAAATATTATTTTAATATATTTTAAGCTAGTTTTCAATCGGGGCAACCTTTCCCATTAGTATTATCCGGCGGCTAATGTCATGGAACCTTTGACCTCAATCTTCTTCATGGCTTACGATTTAGAACAACAGCCATCTTGGAAAATTTACTCTTTTTAAAAAATAACAGTCTCTCTCATTATATTTGTTTTTTCTTCTGGATTTCTCCAGTTCCCAGCAAATATATATAACCACCAATCACACACGTGCGAAAAAAAGGTAGTTAAAACGGTGAGCATGATGAGTTCGTGGTGAAGTTGTTCTCCACGTGATCAAAGGTTGTTAAGTTTCCCAGGTAGTTACAGCAAAGACAAAATGTACCTATCTTAAAAAACTAGATGCTATACACTGACATCGAAACTATAGTTAAAAAAGTAAAAAATAAAAAATTTACTTGATCTTATAAAAATAAATTAAATTTTCTGTACCAGTAATAGTTTCAGTCAAGAGAGGAAATAATTTCTTCTTTCTTTGTTATATAAAAAACAACCAACAAGTTAGAGATCACATGGGTGTATCCAAAGGATCTGTCTCTTGTTCTTACCATGATTATAAAATTCCATATAACTTTTAGAAGGGAGAGTCATCGAGATCTTCGAATAACCCCACACAGAGCTCACGGGTGCAACTAAGATTACAGTTAATTCTAGTTTCAGTTACCGTGAGATCAGTTAATTTGTGTAAAAATATGTCGGGACATCAATATTAATTAAAAAAAGAGATGACAGTTAATTCCATCCTTAGAAACAAGGTAGTCAAAATCGAGATTTTGACACGGATCGGAAAGGGCTCCGAAAAATCGGATCGTAAAATCATAGAAAGATCGTACCCGAAATGTCCGTACAAAAATCGTAAAATCACAGCTAAAATCGTGTGAGAAGAAAAATCATAAAATCATTTGTAAAATATTTCTGAATACAAAATAGCATAATTATAGACATAAAACTTAATTAGTTTAGGTTCATACATGATGTAAAATAACTTCAAAACACATTATAAAATAATTATGTCCCTAAAAGTTCATAAGTTAAAAACTAACAAATTTAAAACAAATCTTCAGTTGGCGTACAAGTAATTGTATATTTTTTTATGAATGTTGTATTTGAAATTAATTAATGTTATTTATTATCTTAAATTAATAGAATTTTTTTAAAATTATTTTTTATGCTAACTATTTTTTATGCTAATTATTATTATTATAAACCTTATTATTATTATTATTATTATTATTATTATTATTATTATTATTATTATAACCCCTCCAGCCCTCCCCAGTATATATTATTATTATTATTATTATTATTATTATTATTATTATTATTAATAATAATAATATTATAACCCCTCCCAGGCTCCCACGTATATATTATTATTATTATTATTATTATTATTAATTTATAACAAGAACCCCTCCCCCCCCTCCCCCCCCTCCCTAGAAAGTTGTATAAAAGTAAAACCCTAAATGTCTAACCCTCTTCTTCTTCACGCCGCCAGCCCTAAATAGCTAACCCTCTTCTTCTTCTTCTTCACACCGCCGCCCACCTCATCCATCATCTCCCTCATCCTTTTCTAACCCTAAATCCTTAATCTTCTTCTTCACGCCGCCGCCCACATCATCAGTCACCTCCCTCATCCTTTACTCTCTTCCAGTCTTCCTCCTTATCCTCTTCAACGACTATGAAAAAGAAAGATTGAAGTGAAGACTGAAGAGTGAAGGCCGAGCAGCTGAACTCGTAAAATCGGACCGATCCGGTTCGATTTTACGAGTCAACCCGATTTTGACCGAGTTTGACCGGTTTCGATTTTTCTACCGGTCCAACCAGGTTTGCTGAGCCAACTCGCAAACTCGCGAGTTTGACTACCTTGCTTAGAAAGAAACTAAAAAGAAATTCGTGGTTTGTCATCCACCTTACCTTCTTACGTCAATTGTATTATGTAGGAAATGTTTAAGAGTATGATTAAAATTATTTTTAACAGTATTTTTTATTCATCTTATACTGGCAAGCAAATTACGTGCCACGTCAAATGGCATAACGTAGAGTTTTTGAGTTGAATCAATAGAATTGAAAAAAGAAATGTATTGCTGATTTGTTTTTCATAGCCTGAGCCAAAAGGTGTCATAATAAATAAAAAGCTTCTAGGCTCTAACATATATTTGCGTCACCAATTTAAAATTTAAAGCAAGATTCACCGCGAACTTTCATGTAGGGTGAAAGCAAAGCAGTTTAAAAATTTAAAAATTGAACTATCCATGATCATTATTACAAAGGGGGAACAAAGAGAGATCCGAGAGAATCACCGTGCAGTCTTGTTGTCGGCAACACCTCTGCTTTCTTACTGGAAAGGACCCCTCCACTATTTTATTTTTTAAACTCAATGTGATTTTTTTTTATGATTTTCCAATATTTAATTTCATGTTCGAATCCATAAAGTCGATGAAGAAGTTAAAAATGCTTGCAAAATTGAAAACGGGAAACAAATCAACGGTGCCTGTCGAACAATCATTCTACTCAGCTAGACTCTTTACTTGCTGTCGAATCAAAGAGCATTCACAGTAAGTTTCTGTAAAGCTCGCACAGACACTTACAGGGAGGATCTTCACCAAATCCAAGAGGTGGTTGGAAGTACACTTTTTCGAGATTAGTTGGGGATTTCTGTTTTTAGATCTAGTAACTGTTTTGTAGTTTTTTTGAGGTTGTTTTTGAAAGTGTTTTTTATTTATAAATATATTAAAATAATATTTTTTATTAAGAATTATTTTTTTATATCAAGACATAAAAATAATTTAAAAACATTTATTTTTTTTAATTTAAAATAAACACTAAAATTATTTTTTGAAAAAAAAATAATATCAAACAACCTTAAGAGTATTCGAAGGATTTAGAGGGAGGTAGGCTAGCTAACTAATAGCATCTTCAAGGGAAAAAATGATTTAAAATAATATAAATATAACATTTTTTATATATTTGCATTCCAATATAAAAAAAATCATTTAAAAAATTAAAATTTATTTTAATATATAATATTAATACAACTATTTATCAATAACAATCAACTAATACAAACACAGTCAAAACTTTTTTGTTGCATGAAAATATATTAAATATTTTTTTATTTTTTTTGATCAAAATATAGTAATAGTTCTTTTATTTAGAAATTTTAATTTAATTTTTCAATTTAGATCTCCCCAGTAGTTACAAAAATAAAAAAAATAAAAACTATTTTTTTTTGTTTTTTAGTTTAGCTTTTTTTTTTAAGCTATCCTCGGAGTTGCTCTAAGACGAGAGATCCCACTTCCCTCCCTTTTTTAAGCAAGATTTCCACTGATCACGGGATTGTGTTTTTCTATCCACGCGCCATTGAAGTGAGTACTGAGTAGACATGGGAAATGGCCTGACGGGTTTTTTTTTGGCATTTCTCTTGTTCACGTCATTTTTTTTAAAGTACTAGTCAAATTACACGTATTTTTTTTCCTAATAAAATAAGCATTGTTTGGTAATGGCGATTTTATAAGGAGTCATGTTTGAGATAGAAATAACGGAGCTTTGCATGCTATATTTGACCCTAAGGTAATTAAAAACGCGAGTTTATTCGTAAAATTGTACGATTTTGCGAGTCCATTCAGGAAAATTGGTTAACTCGGAAAAAAAATTCAAAATCGATCAAACTCTGTCAAACCAGTTTAAAATCGATCCGTTTTTATGAGTTTGTGGTATTCGGACATCGGGACTTTCATTATCAATTCAATTACATTCAAAGCTCAAAATCTTCTCTGCTCTTCTCACCCCCAAATCCCCCAAATCATCAGCTCCCTAGTACCCCAGCTGTTCTTCTCATCCTTCTCGTCAGTCTTCCCCAGATCATCCTCTCCTCTTATCGGTTGAATCGTTTGCTATCTGTGTTGTCGTTGTCATCGTCGCCATTACAGGTTAGTGCAAGGCTGCAAGCTTGATTTTTAGATGAAATATTGCTTGATTTTTGTTTTGTTTTCATCTGGTTGTTGTGTTGCCCTGATAATCTCTATATTGACTCCATTCATTGCAAATTTTGAATTTGATCAAAGTAAATTAGGTTTAGATTTTGTTTTTTTCAAGGGAGGAAAAGTGTTTGGAGAGAGAGATAGAGAGAGAGAGAGAGAGTTTTTAATTTGCTATTTGCATGTGTTTTTAATATATTATATAAATATAGTCTGATTATTCCATTTGATTTGAAAATCTATTTTTTTTAAATAAGAGAGGGAAAATATTAAAAAAAATATCAAACTATAAAAAGTTCCATATAATTTTTCTTGTCCACACCCCTTTTAATTACCTGAAGAAATTGAATCCCACGCGCCATGACGCTGCGGAGACAAGTCGGTGTTTAACAAACTTTCGGGTAAAGAAATCTTGAAGCCATGAATTGATCAGCAGTGTGACAACGCAATTTTCTTTTTCTTTTTCTTTTTCTATGAATTTAAACGAAAAAAAGGGGACAAGACAACACTCGAAATCAAAATCCCAGTTTCTTTTTATCCGATAAGAGTTTGACTGAGTAGTCAACGTGGTGCAACGTAATTGGCGAGGTTTTATTCCCGGGTTTAGGAGTCGTAAGAAGCATGATTAAGTATATGGTGCTACTTTTTTCCTTAATAACATGGCACATGGGGAGGGACAGGGGAAGAAGGATGCGACAACCAGTAAGATTTTGATGCTGGGCTTAGAAATGATTAAGCACACGAGGAGCACTTACAGGCTAAACAGGAATAAAATCACTTTACCTTTTCAGCAAATTAATAGAGACGGGACAGTCCTTCTTCATGCATGGCCTCGATCGGCCATGGTATCTTTTTTCGCAACGAAACGCACTATAATATATGTTTGCAGGAAAAAAAGATCATCTGCCGTTAGAACTGTCCGTTTCAAATGCCTGGTCAATTCTGCCCGAGTAAACGTTGACGAATAACACTTTAATGACCGCCCAAAATCACTTTGAGGTTCGAGGATAGCAAAAGAATGAAAAAAAGGAGCCACCAATACGGAATTTAGGTTTAAAGTTACTCGCCAATGGTTGGTTTTACACTGCATCATGCAAAGCAACAAAAACCAGGGATGGAGATGTGACTAGTGAGTCAGAAAGAGCAATGATGGTTTCCCACCTGACTTGCTAGTTGCTGAAAGCATCGAAATCCTGAAGATAGAACGTTAGAATCCTTAGCATCAGGGAAAGCGTGACGAAACAAAAAAGCCAAAAAATCAAACGTGGAATCAATATAGCGGTGGGTAAACTTTCCCAGGAGATGAGCGGTCCAGATCAAAGCGGCAAGGCCGGAGACAAGACATGGAAGCAAACGAGAGAAGGAATTTGGACATTTTCAAACGACAAGTTGGTTATTGGCAGTTAAAGTTGAGTGATTATAACATGGTGGCAGCAAAGCTTGAACAAAAGAGGAAAAAGAGAGAGGCGTGGCAGCTAGGCTCAGCCTAGCTCTCCTTCTGGATTGATTATTTTAATTCCCGATAATTATTTTCACTTTACAAGACATTTATATATTCGAATTATGCTATTTTTAGCAATGTATTAAAATAACCATAAGTGTCTGCCCTGATGGTTGAGTTTAAAGTTATTTTTTTTTAAAAAGATTTTAAATTTTAGAGTCAGCATAAATAATAAGAATTGGGCTTATGTGATTTTTTTTTTGTAAAAAAAAAATTATTTAAGAAAATGTCTAATTTCAATAAACATGCAAATTAATTCAAAATTTGATCGTTGAAAACAAAGCAATACATTAAAACCCTACATCTTATTTTACCTGCACTTGCACAAATGATAAAAGTGTAAATAAAAGTGGACCAGAACATCACATCTTACCATGTCTTCGAGTGAGAACAAATTTTGAACTATTCCTCGAAAAGAAAAGGGAAAAACCATCCTAAAATTTAAGCAGCACTGTTAATTTCTTCCTCTGTTTGGACCTGTCCCTTTCTCATGGGCCTCGTTGTAATTGCTCCCCAGACCCAAAAGAATCTTTCATCGAGCAAGAAAAAAGAAAATCAAAATTAAAGAAGATAAAATATATATATATTTGGTAGCAGAATTCAAATTGGATTTTGAATACAGAGAAAAGAAAGAGCCAAAAAGATAGCATGTGCAGCTGCTGTGCTCGCACTGTCGCCGTGAAGCCAAACCCTAATATCGTTTTCAACAGGCAAGTTGACAATGGACTGAGAAAAGCCTCCTTCCTCTTTAACATTGTTGTTGCCACAAATGTCCTCTCACCTTCGCATTGTCAATTTTACACTGCAGAACTTATTTTAAAGGTTTTGGTTTTGCCCGTAGTTTGACCACTGTTCAAACGTGCATGGTTCAGTCCTCTAGGTGCTCTGGCCTGGCACGAGCTACACTTCAAATCTGGACCGGCTAGCACGTACCTACCCATAGCTATCTTCCTAGCTTTGTCCCAGAAATGAATGCTAACAGTAGCCAAAGAACCCCCCCTTCCTTCCCTGTCTGTCAGGGACAGAATACAGTATACAGTATATCAATTTGGATTTCGTTCCACTCGAGGATGAACTAATAATACAGTTTGACTGTGATAGTATCAATCGATAATACCATGGTATTTTCCCCGGAGAAGGAATTCCGGTTCCGATGTGAAAAATACTCTGCTATTTTCTCTTTTAGTAAAAAGATGGGAGAGGAGGAGGGTACGAGGAAATGGACGAGCTAAGCAAACTTCCAAAAGTATTATCTTGATTAAAAAAAGAAGTCTCAGAATCCATAAAGGTATGAAAGTTTACTGGTAGATCTCGACTGTTTCAAATTCATAGCATCTCCTGGTGAAAGCAATAGCTAAATTGTTAATATAGTATTCTGAATGGTATAAACACAGGTTTTATTCTCGTTCACACTTCAACAATAAAAGGGTAATTATTATTTTTATTATCATGATTAAAGTTGTGAAAACCCGAAGCTGGAAAAAAGAAGTTCGTGCATTGAAAACTCGAAACTCAAGTACAAGACCAACTGTATTTCAGTTCATCTAAAAAACACGTAGGAATACTCCTGGCCATATAAAAATCCAGTTTACTTTTTTTTAGCACCTCAATTGGAGTGAGAAAAAAGAGAGTTATTTCGACAGTTATTTGGATTAGAGTATAGTAATAGCTGTTTTTCAAAATAATTTTGTAATCATAAATTTGTTAAGATAATATTTTTAATTTTATTTTTTAAATAATTAATTTTTGATGCAAAAACAATATATATATTTAAAAAATCATGAAAAATGATATTATCGAAACAAACCTCGGTGTGTGATAACATCCACTAACATCCATTTATAATGTTATCTGCAAGGCGTCTTTTTGTCAGCGTCGTGGATACAATTTAATTGAAAATTAAGGAGTCCGATTGTAATTAGATAAGCTAATTCCGAGAATCGCGGTCCTCTGATTAAGTCAATCGGTATCAGAATCCAAGTTTCTGATTAACGTCCAGATAATAAGACACCGGGCAAACATTTAATTAAGCAAAAGTGGCCCTCCCATGCTGTGATGGCTGCCATCAAACTTAACTCACAGCTGTTGCAGAGTTTTTGTACCGTCCGCATGTGAGCTTTGCCACCGAAATCTCTGCTTATTTCTTCATATCTCTCGATTGACGGGAAGGAAACTCCCAGCACCTTCAGTTTCCACGGTGCCTGCGAGTCTGCTATGGGTTATTTTTTATTCCAAAATAAATTAAAATAATATTTATTTGTTTTTAGAAAAACATTTCTAGTAAAGTATATAAAATTATTAAAGATCTCTTTTAAAAAATTCAATTTTTACCATAATGAAACACGCACGTAGTCTTAGCGACGTAGTCTTAGCCCCTGTTTGGCGTTGTGGTGCGATCTGCGATTGCAGATCGCACCACAACTTTGGTGTTTGGTTAAAACCAAACACCGGTGCACATGGGTGGGTCCCACGCCCATTTTAGGCTGAATCGGCGTTTTGAAATAAGCTCCTTTTTGGTGCTTATTTTGTAAAATCGCGATCGCAGAATAGCTGCGATTTCTAAAATATAACCGTTGGAATCCACTGAAAATCTTTACCCTTCCGAAAATCTTATCCTCATCCGAGCCTTCTCTTCCTTCTCTTCCTCTTCGTCCTTCTCTCGTTTGCACCAGAGCCTTATCTTCTTCCTTCTCTTCCTCTTCTAAAATCAAGAATCTCACCCCAACACTCTCTAAGACATTCACTATATCATAGATCCGCCTTCTCTCAACTCCTGCAAATCACAAACCCAATAAAAAAAAAATTCAAAAATCCACCCAAGCAAAATACAAATCAATACATCTAAACCATAACAACCAGTAAATTATCAAAATCAAGGACAAAAAAAATCTAATAACAAAGACCTAATTTAGAAGCGGCATCATCAAGTCCAATCACGTCATTGTCATCTCGATTATACAGGGTCAAGAAACTGCAAAATAAACAAATAAAAATCAATTTAATTCCGGGAAAATTCTGGGTTTTTGAAAGAAAGGGAAAGATGGGTTTATTAACTTGGTGCATAAGAGACCGAGAGATTTCTGTTTTCTGCTATAAGCGTGATGCCTTGAAGAGGGATCTGTAATATCGGTATAAGACAAAGCCATTATCTTCGTAGTTGGCTGAAGATCTGATGCAGTGAATGGAACTGCAGGGACTGTGGATTTGAATTGAGAAAAAGAGGGGACGGGGATTGAAGAAAAAAAGAGAGGGTTTGCTGCTTTCTTACTATTTGAACATCTTCCTTGAGAATCAGAGCGTTTTTAGAAGTTATATATATATATATATATATATATATAATATTTATATATGACAAATTTACATAACAAAATTAATATACAAAATTATAATTACATAATTATAATTTTGTATAATAATAATCTATTAATTTTGTATAAAATTAATCTATTAGTCAGTTTAAAATAATAATAATACATTTTATTGTTATGATTATTAATCTACAAAATTTAAAAAATAATTAATCTATTAGTCATTTTATTGTTTTTTCATTAATTATTAATTACATTATATTATTATAATAAATGAAATTTACAATATATATATATATATATACCCTTTAAAGTAATTTCACAAGTTATAAGCAATATGAAAAGTTTGGTAACCAAACACCCAAAACTGCTTTTTTTTCAACCTCCAACTCAACCACAGTTTTAACCAAACACTTCACTGCTTATTTTGCACCACAGTAAAAACGCTTTTTTTCAAACTGCTTTTTTTCAACCGCAATCGCAATCGCAATCGCAATGCCAAACACACCCTTAGTCTCCGCTTCAAAAGTGGGTGCAGGTACAAAGTTTGCGGGGTTGTGTGTTATACACCCAGACAGGAACTCCATGTTATAAGAAAAGTCATGGACAAGTTCTAATGTTCTATTAAAAAACAACTGCAAGGCAGCTATTTTTATTTATTTATCAAATCAGAAAGTTATTACCTGTCAATTACCATACACGTGCTGCTCACAGGCTCTAAAACACCTTCTGTCCGTTTCATATTTGGTAAATTTCTCCTGATTTTTTTTATTAATACGGATGTATTCGATTAATTTTATAAATTTTAAAATTAACGATAAATTTTAAATAATTATTATATTAGCAACTATAAATTTCTTTTCATTCCAGCTATCCGCTAGCTTGCATTTCACAGCTGTGAATTAATTCATGAATTGTTCAAAAATAATAATAATGAAGGACGGGAGGGGTTCATTTTTTCCAGAAAAAGAAACTCGTGCATGCGAGTCAAAATAGGACTTCAATTCGTTCACCAGAATAGATTTAGTATTAAATAAATAAATTGACTCAGCTATCCAGGTCCTAATAAACGGCTAGGAGCAGAACCGTGAGGGAAAATGCTACGCCTGCATGTGCTCGAGACAGGGACCGTATCCTGGAAGCAGCAAAATAAAGGATGAGAAAGGAAGTTTATAAAATGGTTGATATTAATTATATACACATGCTGGATGGGGGGCGGTTGACGCGAGTAGCACAAACTATGTAAAAAAAAAAAAAAAATGGACATAGAAAGACAAGCTAGTCCTTGAATTGAAAAAAAAAAAAAACCCAGTAGTTTAACGATATCATTTGCTCACACTTGCTTGAAATTAAATCTCATCCGAAAAGAATTTAAGATTGTATCTAATATTAATTCCATAATTTCATAAAAATATTTTTTATTTGAAATTATATACTTTATTAGAAACAAGTACGATATACCTGTTTGTTTTTTTTTGTTAAAATATATATATATATATATATATTTTATTAATCTGTTTTTTTAAGATAAAAAGTTCAAATAAGATAATATTAATAAAAAAGAAAAATATTCGATTAATGAAAGGACAAGAGAAAAACAGGAGCAATTAAAAAAACATGGACCACAATAACTGACGAATAATAAAAAGATTTTTTTTTTAACTTCTAAAATGTTTCTACAACTAAAATAAAAAAATATATATATTATTTTATATAATAGAAACGGGTCTTGGAAAAACAAAAGGAGAGGTAATAAAGGGTATTTTCGGCAAACGGTAGTTTCTTGCACATGGCTACGTAAGCTAAGTGCTCGTAAACCGCCCATACCCCACTTGGATTTAAGGAATTTCCTACGAGAAAAAGCAACAAAACCACACGGATTGAAGCCGCAAAACAATTTTTTATTTTTTATTTTTTATTTTTTATTTTTTTTTAAAGCTAACATGTGCTCTTGTTTTTCAAAACTGCAACTTTTTTATGCCGTAGCGGTTCTCTTCAAGGATGTGTTTATGTGACTAAGTGACGGTGGTGGCCAAAATAGCAACTCCCCCTGCTAAATTTCTATAAATACTACCTCATCCCCTCCCAACTTTCTCCACTCACCTGCTTCTCATTGCTCTTTTCGTGCTCTCTCCTTTTCTCTCCTCTCAAGTTTCAATCTTCGTGTAATAATTCTGTCTATCTTCTCTCACATTTGCTCTGTTATGTATTGTTTCTTTTGTTACCACACACAAAAAAAGTGAGCTTCGTGGGTTTTCAAAAAAAACTAAAATAGATCATCTCTTTGTGCAGGAAGATGGCTCTAACTGGAATCTTCTTGGTGGGTCTCCTTGCAATGGTTTCATCTGTTAATGGTTATGGTGGTGGAGGCTGGATTAATGCTCATGCAACATTCTACGGAGGTGGTGATGCTTCTGGGACAATGGGTATGGCTGTTCTTCGGGAAAGAAGAACTTTTTAAAGAAATTAATCTCTTTTAGGGGCACCCGTTTGACTAATTTGCATAAAAACATGTAATTTCAGGTGGGGCTTGCGGTTATGGGAACTTGTACAGCCAGGGGTATGGTACTAACACTGCAGCTTTGAGCACAGCTCTGTTCAACAACGGGTTAAGCTGTGGATCTTGCTACGAGATTAGGTGCGTGAGTGACCCCAAATGGTGTCTGCCTGGCTCCATTGTTATCACCGCCACCAACTTCTGCCCTCCGAACAATGCCCTGCCTAACAATGCAGGGGGCTGGTGCAATCCTCCTCAGCACCATTTCGATCTCTCCCAGCCTGTCTTCCAACACATTGCCCAATTCAGAGCTGGAATTGTGCCCGTGTCTTACAGGAGGTACGCCTCTGTCTACTTGAGCGCCCCATATAGGCCTTTTGAAGTAGAATTTTGGCTGCCATACTGTTTATAATGAATTTAGTCTCACTTTACCCTGGATTAAGCTGCTGGCGAGGTTTATCTAGGTCCTTAACCAGTTTCCATGTACTTTTTAACTCTATATTGTTCTTCTCGGTTCTACCCACTAGTTTCCCCGTATAAACAGCTCTGCAAACACCAAAACGGTGTCGACTACTACCTTGAAAAGTTTAGTTTTCCCGCAGTCAACCTTTCCCTCTCAAAAAGAAAAACTTGGCATTCTTGTTCTAGTTTTTTCATAACGGAGGTGAACATGCCGAATGATGAAATGTTTTTAACAAAAATTTTTTTTAAAGGTTTATCATTTATGTTTCTGTGGTCCCCGCTCTATGCTTTTCCCACGAGCTGTTCAAAATAAAATAAAAAGACCAGTTTCCTCTTGCAAGTCTCCCCTTCCCTGCTAGTTATTTTTTATTGTCCCTTCACCTGTAATTTTCCCTTGGCCGGACATGACAGATTGTCCTTTTGCCCTTGTCATGGCTGAACCCTCTTTTCTGGCTTCGGTATCTGTGTTCGTAAACTGTTTTGGTGGTTGTTGTTTGTAGGGTACCCTGCAGGAGGAGAGGAGGCATAAGGTTCACAATCAACGGTCACTCTTACTTCAATCTAGTCCTGATTACTAACGTTGGTGGCGCTGGTGATGTGCATTCTGTGTCCGTCAAGGGGTCAAGAACTGGTTGGCAACCAATGTCCAGGAACTGGGGTCAAAATTGGCAGAGCAACAATTATCTCAACGGACAAAGCCTTTCATTTAAGGTCACCACCAGTGATGGCCGTACCCTTGTCTCCTACAACGTGGCTCCTTCTAGCTGGTCTTTCGGGCAGACCTTCTCCGGTGCCCAGTTTCGTTAGGGACCGTGCTTCTCCTGGTGGCTCCGACTGTCACCGAACTAATAAAGTTGCAGCATGTTAGGTCTTGTAATCTTAAGCTAGTTTACAAAAGTAGTGTTAGTATGGTTTTAGTATATACTAATATATACTCCTCGCATCTCAATTGGAGGTCAGGTCAGAGTTAGGCCTCCTGGGTCAAAATGAGAAGGGCTTATTTTAAATAGCTCCCCACTCATTTTGAGCTTAATTGAGATGCTCAGCTACTTATTCAGGGGAATTTTTCTCTGTCTTCTGGTTTTGCCATCTTTCTTCTGTGGTGAAAAAAAGGGGCAGAGGATCTTGGCAGAGGTGGTCTTTGACCACCCGCCGCTTGTATTTTTTTCTCTCCTTCCATGGCCTTGATGGGTCTTGGTCGTCTTTTTGTTTTCTCTCTATATATTTATATGTAATATTGTAAGGTCAGTGTGATCAGCTTTTGCTGAATTATGTCCTTGGTTTTTAAGTCCGAGTTGTTCGAGACCAGGTGTAAACTTCCAATTGCTACTACCAGTAATGATGAAAGTTGTAGTAGAGTGCGCTATTAATCTACTTATCTTTCGCTGTTTCCCACTTTCTCTTCTGTTATTGTTACACAAAAATGAAACGAAATAAGTATCATTCTTCATCCGTGAACTAAATTAAGAGGCCGCTAGATGGGCCACTAGAAAAGGCCTGTATGGGTAATATTTCACGACTTCGACAGGAGTCCATGTATGGGTTTTGATAATTGATCGATCCAGGCCGAAACCTATTAGCCCAACTTCACTGGCATCGCACCCCGCTACCCTAGCCTCGCTTTGTTCAGCCTGCCTTTAATTACCAGAGAGAATTTTAATAATATATATTTATAATAGATGTAAATTCATGACACTAACGAAATATTAAAATGTAAAAAAGCACTGAAGTGCAATGACATCCTTACACTACGTGGCTAGATTTAACCAGTCAGATTTAATTTCAATTGACACTGGTGTGACACGATGCTTGGACAGTGTAGACTTTTTCTTTTTAAAAAAAGAAGAAAACACAAGAAAATCTTCTCTCACTTGATTTAAACTTTGCTTGCATAGAGTAAGATGTATGGTGGCTTGCATTTGACTGTAAAACGGAGTAAAGGCAATTTCATATCACTGTCTTCAAATCTCTTTCTGGGAGGATTTCCTCAAGATTCACCATGTGTACTCACATGAGTACTATCGGACAATATGACAAACAAAAATAAGATATGTTTGCTGTTACATTCCATGAATATTTCCTCCCCCTTTTTTTATAAAAAAATATTCTCCTCTTGCTTGGAAGGTTCGGGGCTCGTATAATGGTTTGCGGTCCAAGAGATTCCTGGAGATAATCAAATTTTATTAATTTGAGCTAACAAACAAGATGCACGAAAGAGATAGGTATATTTCATTCACGCCCGAACTCTGAAAGCAGAATGTGCGATGATGGGAATGTTCGAGACAAAGTAATGGACGGAGCGAGGTACCTCTGAAGCTTCTCCGAAACTTCAGCTCGGTTTATTTCTAGCAATTCTGTGAAATTAGCGATTGCTGGATTTTCGCCTCGATATAAAAAAGCTACCCTGCAGGTGTGTTGGCTATTATAATAAATTTCATAGTAATGGTATTAAAAAATATAAATTATAGTATTTTTTTCATATTAGCCCCACGTTCTTATAATCAGTGTTCTGTCTCGAGCAGGGGACTCAAAAAAAAAAATGTCTTAATTTCAACACATTAAAGGAGTAAAGAATTACATTATTTTTCTAAGAAAATAAAAGTACACGGGAGTGTAATATCATACACCACCGAAATTATGTTGAGTCCGTTTTAATATAATTTAATTTTAAATTCTAAATAAATAAGAAATTAAACTGAGGTTTTAAATTTATTTACATTGAGTTTCAAAAACAATTTTGAAATAAATTTATTTTTATTTTTTATTTTCAAAAACAACCTTAATCTAACACCAAAACAGTCACTAAATAAGATTCAATTAAAAGAAATGTCACAGTAATTATCTATTATCTCTTAATTTGTTTTAATTAAAAAAACGAGTGGACGCGCTGGGCTTACAAACTACTTTCCCCTTAATTGAATATTTGAAATAGAACAAGGTTAGTGAGGGGAAAAAAAGAGATAAAAAGCAGTGTGTATCTCCGCCTGACCACAAAATCTCGAGCCACGTGAGAGGAGTCAGGTTGTCTGACACATCACCCGATTTTCTTAGCATCCTACGGTGTGTCGCCATCCACGACAGAAGTACTTATGTGGTGACTAAACAGCGTGCAGATTAACCTTTTATCTTTGCATTTGTAATACGTGCCGCGTGTCAATTGTTTTCTAAAAATTATAATCTAAGTCAATTTGTTTGATTTTAGTATCGTATCATCAGGATACAGGATAGAAATAACTTGACTAAATAATAAATAATAAACAAAAAATATTTATTTTTAAATATATCCAAGTATAAACAAACTTTAAAAATCCAGCTCATTTTTTTGTTTGTTTTTAATAAAAATAAAATAATTTAGCTATATTAAAAAAAATACAATCACTAATTTATCAACAATCAATCTCACGTCGTTCAACGAATTCTTTTTTAAAAAGTTTTTCTGTCTCTCTCAATCCCTGTCATCTTCCCCAGTCCTCACCCATGCATCTCTGGTCTAAAGTTTCAACTTCCAAGTCCTCAGTTTTCTAGCTCTAACTCGAAGCAAAAACACAACCAGAAAAGAAAGTTTTACTTTTTTAGCAATCTGAAACCTCAGGCAATAATTTAGAGACCACCATCTTGATCCTCTTTACAATTCAAGAACATGGTGGCAAGAAAAAATCCCAACTTGGCAGATGGTTGGGCGAAACGGCCCAATCGAACATGAAGAGATTCTGCATTTAGATAGACTAGTGATTCGTAAGAGAAAACAGCAACGATGATAAATGAAGTGAATTGATCGCCTGTCTTCTTCTGTCGAAGAAACACGAGCCTTCGAATAGAAAGATTGAGACATTTGCATGTGGTCACGGAGAAGATAAAATTTCACATTCTCCTACTGGTCCTGAATCTCCATATCCTGGAATAAGCTGTTAACGGTGAGGATCATTACACTTTCCATGGAGCTGTGTGCCTTCTTCTCCGGTCATAATCTTCTCGTTGACAAAATGCAGCTCCGGATATTAGAAATAAAGGAAGATCTAAGATTGCAAGATGCCATGGGGCCTCATTAAACCATAAAAAATCTCCACCGGGACCCCAGATGAAGGTTCATAACAGTGTAGATTCGATTGTCTGAGCACTTCGATTTTCTCCTATCAAATCTCGCAATCATATATCAAAATCTAGCTGAGCTGACCCCACATTTATTAAGTACACTGTCACCTTGATCCAGTAGTTAGTTTGACAGGTGGTTTTACGTTGGGGAATGACTTGATGACTCTGTTCGCATGATCTTGATGGGTTTACTTTCTTGTGTTTGCTTGCACTTGAACATCTCAAGCATCGATGTGGTTTTTCCAATTACAGGGTTCTGATCATTTTTTTCTCCTTACAAAATAACTTTTGATTAGTGTAATTCAGGCAGGCAAAGGAAAATGATTTCTGGGAAAGGGCTCGCATCGCAATCGCGTCCTTCTTTTCAGGAAAGGAAAAAGGAAAAAGAAAAAAGAGTTTTCTCAAATTTAAATTGGTTCACGAAAGATAAATCTGAAGCGACCCTGGCAGGCTGGCACTGTCATGTATATCAGCTCCATGTTCGTGTCAAGGAAAAAACAGAGAAATTGACATCTACAAATTACAGAGGCATTTTCCGTTTGCAGAACTACCGTAGATGAAAAAGACCTTATTGATAAACAAATGAAACGTCAGAGGTGAGCTAATAAAATGCTACTAGCTACCATAATTTTTTCAGGAAAATCATTGTCAGGATATTTACAGAATAAAAATTGGTAACAATCACATCAAAGAACTTTATTCACCAAAGTGGCTCTAAACTGCAAGCATTGCTTTCCATTGGAAAAAAAATAAAAGAAGAGAAAAGGAGAGAGCCAGTGCTGTATTGGCTTTACAATGTTTCTGGGGGATAAATGTTGCTTTTTAAAATATTTCTAATTTAGAAATGTATTAGAATATCATTATTATTTATTTTTTAAAATTTATTATTAATATTAGCACATCAAAACTATAAAAAAAATATTAGTTAAAAAAAAATCATTTTTTTTTATATAAAAACCCGGTTAAACCACAACCTAAAAGGCACCCGATACACAACGTAGGGCACCATAATACAGGATGGAGGGCAGCAGCCTGTCTGCCCTCTGGGACCCTGCTGCCACCAGAGTTTAGACCGGGGAAGTATAGTAATTTAAGTAAAACCTACAACTTGTATACAGAAGATTGTAAATGGTGTCTCACTTGATGGAATCAGCACCACTCTTTCTAACGAGCTAGCAGCATCAGTGAATTCCTATGCTGGTGGTATCGAGCTGTATAGATATTTGTATTTCACTAGCTTCCCCTCGCCATTGCATAGCTAAAAACCTATATATATAGTAGATTCAACAGTGTCATTTGGAGGATAGGTTATTTCACAAATGTGACCAAGCTCTCCAGCAACTCATCACCAGCTGAACGGGAAGTATAACTCAATCTATGTGTGTTTGCTGCAAAAAATAAACGGGTTTCAATTTACAGTAAGTTTGGAAAATAACAATATACAATAAGAAGATAAAATAGTTTGACATAGGTGATTCAAAGATGACCTTATAATCTACAATCTCTGCTCTAAAACGAGTTCACGCCATTATTAAAACGACTAAATTGGTGGTTCTTACGAAATCATAACAGAAACCCGAGAAAAATAAGAGCATCAAAATTTTTCTATCAGTATCGACAATTCCAACACCAAGCACTCCAACCAATAGATACATGCTGCAGTTTCCCAATGGATCCCACTCCTAACACCTTCTACCTCCAGATTCGGCAGTCTGCATTGCTAACTGAAATGTAGTGAAAGAGCAATCCATACAACCAAGATATGCCTCTCTGATCTGGAGCAACTAATATTTTGGCCATAGCTGTTTGGCAACTCCAATATTGATTCAGTAATTTCTCACACTAATAGGGAACTTAACTATCTGAAGACCGTTCTGGCGATGGAACTTAATTTTAACCTAGGTAAATGTTACTGGTGCAACAGGCAACAACAACAATATACATGAAATATTTGAATTTCCTATTACAGCCACTCTTATTACCCAGATAAGCATCTCCACCATGAATATAAAATACAATCTTAATTAAAGAAAATTAACTCTCAATTCACGGATCCTATAATGTTGATGTGGTGTTTTCCTGGAAAATATAGAACCCGAAAGTAGTATGATAATATTCAAATGAGCTACCGAAGTTGAAATGCTTATTCAAGAGCAGAAATCCAACACCTAGATCTCTAAAACACCATCATCATAAAATAGCTACAGAACAGAAAAGGGCTTTCAAATCCTGAATTGAACCAGGCAACAGGCAGGCTGGACATCACTCAAATAGTCACATACTTTGAAGCATTTACTCCCTCTTACTTTGGAAAAAGATATGGCTGTATCATTACACCTCTAGTATGCAAAAGAAGCAGCAATGATTCTAACGAATTAAAAATCAACTTCACATTGTGATCTTCTATTAAATGGTCCAGGAGTTTAGAATTTTCCAGTTCATGGGACTACCATTTCCTCTCTTAATCCCAGTTGAAGACCACATTAATCATCTAGTAACATGCTCAAACTATTGCATATGCAGAGAATACTCCAGACTAAATGAAGGATTCAAGAGATTAATACTCTAGCTCATGCAAATTTAGTTGCATGTTATAAATGAACTTAAAAAAATTAAAAGTACTCATTCATTATACCAATGAGCATAATCATAAGAAATTTCAGATGATTTTTCCCATGGTAAACATAATAATGGAAATATGTTTATATATATATCCACAGCTCTACATCTATGTTTACTCAACCCAGTAATTGCTAACTCAATCAAAAAGGCTCAGATCATTTCATAGATGACCACCCATGTAAAATGTATGGAAAAAAAGTACCGAATTACTTATTCAAACCAGAACCGAAGGAAACCTTACCTGAGTATACAAATGATCATCAAACATAGTAACAGCACATGATCCTGGAGTAGAAGCCCAGCCACGAGGACCAGAGTCATACTCAGGTTTGGGAGCTTCAAAACTTCCACCAACATTAAAATCCCCTGGGCCTTTTTGCACGTTCAACTCTGCTGCAGGTTGGAATTTTGTATCATTCAGTAAATTCAGATTATATGGCCCTGGCAGGTACGGGTACTGTCCAGCCAACTGTAGCCTCAGTGATGCAGTTCCATTTAACTCGTCAAGAATACCATTCATACCACTTTCTTGACCAGAACTAGATAGCTCAGAATTTTTTCCTGCACCAAAGTAACCAGAATAACTCCCAAAAGAGGAGCTTGCAGTGCACTCAGCATCCCTAAAAAAAGACATTCAATCAATTATTTAAGAGCACAACATCAGGAGGGGCTATTCTAAACCCCTCTATGGATAGGTAGTTAATTTGTCAACTGTTCTGCGTTTATTTGATTCATATCCTACATCAAACAAAATACTTCACAAAATCTATTTTAGTCCGATACTATGCACCCATTTCACCCTCTTTCGTACTTGTCAGTATGTTTTTACAAAAAGAAGCTTTAATCCTATACTTGTGAGAGGGCGCAGAGCAAGCCCAGTCATGATCTTTCAATAGGAAAATAATTTAAGCAATGGGATTAGAAGTTTCCTTTAATTGGTTCACTCACCTATGGGGAAGCAGACTTTGGTCCTCTGGTAACATAATATGTTGACTGTCATTATTAGGAATCCACAGAAGAGGTGGGAGCTGCTGCTCTGCACCCATTCTGAAAGGTACATGCATCCCATTTTGAAACTGCAAGAGAGATTAATTAGGTAACAACTTCCGGTGAGGAATTAGTACAATGCCATCAGGAAACCATTTGTATCAAATAAAAGCCATTCATTACCTGTCCATGGCATTCTAGTGACATAAGATGCTGTTTTCCCAAGTTTTCCTGGCAAAGAGGGAACCCTCTCAGTTTTAAAATGTAAATACAGATAATCAAGAGATATTCATAGTTTCTTTTTTTTCAAGGCCTGACTGAGTGGTTCCTCTAAACTAAATCAAGATTTTGCAGCACCTAGCTTTTGTTTCACTCTGCTAATTACAGAACACTTGAATACTCAGAATGGGAGGTAACATTGCTTATTTTTTTTATCCCTTTACACAGCCATCCAATTTGGTTAGAAAATGTCCAAGATGTCAAATCATCTTTAGCCTCCTTGCCCTCCTCATTATCCATTAAGAAAAAAAAAGGAATGTTAAACAATTGATCTCCAAATTCTTCCCAGCAGGTATATGATCACACTGAGGACTAGGATCAACGATTTTCTCATAGATAGGCTAATATGCAGATCCTACTTGAACCCACATTCAATCACTTAGAGTCCAAGTCAACCAAAGATATAATCATCTAATTGAAAACAAAGCAGAAATAGTGTATGTAATTTCACCAGATGTACACGACACGAATAGACATACCTTATGCGATCGAATCTGATTAAGTGATTCCCTGAGTGAATTTTCCAATTGCCCCAAATTCTCTATGCTATTGATCTTATCTGGATTGGTCCAGTAGCTGCAGAAACTCAGCTTACGATTAGTCCAGGTTGGTGACCAACCAATGTATACATGAGATCATAAAATGGAAATCTACATTCAAAGATTTGCAGGTGCTCACCTAAGCCTCTTATGCACATCAGATAGTTGATTCTGCAGTAGTCTTGATTGGCTAGTCAGGTCCTGGTCAATTAAATTGCAAAATTTGCACATGTCACAAGCCATCAGCATATGAGAGGAAGTTTTCAGATGTTGTATTTAACAATGGAAACCAGCACCCATACCTCTATTGATTGAGAGCTGAGACAAAAAGAAAAGGATTCAAGAAGTTCAGTACATAATGTTTAAAGAGCATGGCCAGTTTGTAAGCTATACAAAATGAATTGTGTCAACATCGACAAAGAGCATACCTTGAACCCAGAAATTCTGGTATATTAACATCATGGTCCAGCTTCTTAAAAGTCTTCTTCAGTGCCTATCCTCTCAAAGAAAAGAAAAATTATGTAACCAATAAGAATGACAATCTTATAAAAAGTGAAGAATGAGAATTAATAATAGAAAAGGGGAGTGATTGTAAACGAGGATCCAAGGACTTACTTCGAGGCTTTCCAACTTCCTGTTCCAATCAAATAATAAAATAAATAAATTTAAATTTGGTAAAATATTCAATGCAGGCACAAGGAGATCAAAAGAAAACGAAGCAAGAAAACTTCACCATACCTCTTCGCCCTTTCTTGTGGTGTTAACTGAGCGAATTTCGTAATCACTTCTTCAATGCTGCTACAAGGGGGAAAAGGAAATTATTCAAAATTGTTGATCTCGTTGCGAACCCCATATTATGATGCCACACAACCTTCCTATACATTTTTTTCTTAAACCAAACAGGCAAATAAAAAACAAAAATATATTGGGGGTTGCAGACAATCAAGCCATAACTCTCAATCTGCTTCTTATTGTCGCTAAACAATGAATAATGACAAACCAACTGGCTAGATGGTGTGAGGTGAATTCATGTTGCAATTGTGCATATGCAATGAAATTCCCAAAAGATGCAAAACAAGAAATGAAATAAATTTCGTAGGCAAGTTCGCGCAAATTGATTCTCTAAAGCAGTGCAAGCTCAGCATGAATGGCAGTACCTGCTTGCTCCTTTACACAACGAGGGCTTGCCAGTTGGTGAGAACATGAGAAGGAGGATGTCTATGTCACATAGTATTGATAACTCATTAGCCTTCTTCATGATGCCATGTTTCCTCTTGGCATAGGTCGCTTGACGTCCATTTGTATTCTCCAATTTCTTAATCTTTAGCTTAACCCTGCCCATCCTGCACGTTTAACATCAGCATTTCATCATCAACGGATGCCCATGATCCGAATCTCTATCTAGAATAACCCGCATTTCCCAGAATCGCCACTAACCCACACTTTCATTTCAACATCTAATTTCCAGCATTAAACACATATTTCTAACCAAGGATTAATTTTTAATCAATTAGCATAAATATATCCCCAAAGGTTTGCAAATTCATCAAGAACACCTTCTAATACCTAATGAGCCAAATCAAGTATCAATACCATAAGCACATTAAGACGAGCCTAGAATTTTGACCAACGGAATCTGTTTGGAAAAGAAGGGGGGGGGGGGGGGGGGGGGGTGATTTTGACAGGGAAAAGAAGAAAAGAAATGGGATCGTGGAAAAAAGAGAAACCAATATTAAATAGCCGCATCTGCCCCCCTCTCTCCTGCTGGCGAAGATGAAAAGGGTAGTAGTAGGGCATAAAAAAAAGAACGAAATTGGGAAAAAGAAAGAAAAAAGTTACCTAAAGTGGCAAATCAAACGAGGAGAAAAAATGGATGATGGAAAGGAATTATAAACGTGGGAGCCAAGAAAAGTAGAGCGAGAGAGGAGAAGAGGAAGAAGAGAAAGGGTTCTGAGCTAGATTGCAAATAGGATTGCATGATATAGGATTGCATGACATGACCGGGTGAGCGCCAAAATCGGTCACCAGAAGAAGCTTGAGAATCGGGATCATCAGTAAGTTTCACCCGAGAGCTTCAAGCCAGCAAAACAAAACCCAACGTAACATCAGCCAAATACTCCCCTACTTCTCGTTCTACACATCTCTCAATACCTCCCCATGCCAACAATGCCAAGTGTAATAATATTCATTCTGCCCAGCTAGGGCAACGATCACGGTGACTTACAGAGCAAGACGAGGATTGATCTTATATGGCCAAGATGAACAGATGGCGCCATTTTACGTGGAGATGTTACGATTCTTGGCTACAGCAGAAATCCAACTCTTTTCGATCTTGAGCTCTCGAAGTCGAAGTCAAAACCCCACCATAACCCTTGGAGGTTTATCGAGCCCCGCCATGGCACCACCTCGCCCGACCTTCTTCCATTTCTCTTTTGGACAGTGGAGATACAGATACTTTTTTGTTCTTGTTCATGGGGAGAGCAGCAGACAATGTCCAGATCACTTGGATTGTCCCGTTGCATAATATTTCTCCCCTTCTTGGATTTGGGAATTCGGGTATGACTAAATTCATATCAATAAAACCTTGTAAAACTCTAGTTCTTATATCTAAGTACTGGCTATGAATTTCCATATGATTTTTTTTTCATTTTTTTTAAAGTTAATCTGTTTATATCAAAATTAGATTATTCACATAAGTTTTACTTGTCACGAACTTGCGCGCGCACACACATTGAAAATTGTTGTATTTTTTTTGGCGTTAAGAGTTTTTGACCAATTTCCAGCATTTCACGGTACAGTAACATGACGAGTTCATGATGGTCCAAATAAGCTATTTTATTTTCTTACAAATTGAAATTTGTTGGAAATGGGCCAGCCCACAACCCATTTGAAGGTCAACAAAACCGTGTACAAAAACTTCCAGCACAGCGAAAAGGACCCAACATCCAAAGAAACATAAGAGCCCAATTATAATTATAAAATCATCTGAAATCAAATCCTACCCCATGAACGAACGAATGGATAACATCATCATGGCCCTCCTAGCCTAGGCTCCTCCTCCTCCTCCTCCGCCGCTCCCCAGCAAACAGCAATCTCCTACCTTCCTCTCATGACACTCGCATAATGCTAACATGCAGCCAATCACCATACCCCCTCTCATCCCTCTTCAAAAACAACCCAACTCCCCCAAATCGTTTCCTAGCAAAGAAAACACTAACTCCATCAAAAGACACTGGTTTTCTCTTCCGACAAAAGCTTACTTACTTAACAAACCTTAAAATAAACACTCAGAAAGCTCTCACTTTAAACCCAAACATCCGCTCCACTCCTCTCTCTGCTCTCCTTACCATTGAAAACTGCCTTTCCTCCATGGGCTTCCATCGTTCCTCCATTGGCCGCATCCTTGACATGTACCCTTGCCTCCTCACCTCTGACCCCCATCTCCACCTCTACCCCACCTTCGATTTCCTCTTAAATGAAGTCGAAATCCCATTTCTTGATATCTCTAGGTCAATCAATCGCTGTCCCAGATTGTTAGTTTCCAGTGTGTCTCATCAGCTAAGGCCCGCTTTTGTTTTTCTGAAAGAGTTGGGCTTTGTGGGCCCACGTAAGTTAAATCATCAAACTACTTTGTTGCTTGTTTATAACGTGGAGAGAAGTTTGATGAGTAAGATTGAGTTTTTGATGGGGTTGGGGTTTGAGTTTGCCGAGGTGAAAAATATGGTTGTGAGGGCTCCTGGGATATTGACTCTCAGTGTGGAGAGGAACATGGAGCCTAAATTTGAATACTTTGTGAGAGAAATGAAGGGGGATTTAGGGGAATTGAATAAGTTTCCGCAGTTTTTTTCGTTTAGCCTGGAGAGGAAGATTAAGCCTAGGCATAGAATGTTGGTGGAGTATGGGTTGAAGATGCCACTTTCGAGAATGTTAAAGGATAATGACGGGGAATTCAGCGCTAGATTGTTTGAAATGCGGCTGAGAATGGTTGAGGAGAGTTAACTCGACCGGATATAATCAGTAAGTTGATTCGTTGCTTGCGTGCCCGTGTATTTTGATCGGGTTTTATATGGGATTCGTGATATATCGTGATAGTTTTACATGTGGGCATGTTTTGAGTTGTGCTGGATAAGGCTGAAATTGTAAGCTGTTATAGCTTTAATTGAGGTTTTATGTTGATTATGTATATCCTCATTTGTGTTTAGGACATAGAAAATTGTCTTATGTTTACAAGGTTTGATGCATTTTGTAATGTAGTTAATATATAGGTTTTACTTGAAGATTAAAAGAGAAACATTAGAAAAGGAAGGTTACAACATGTGCTGCAGGAAGTATGCTTAGACATGTACGACAAACTTTGCTGGGATGTGAAAATTGTCTTTCTGGTTCAAGTGATGAGTGTTGTTCATAAAGATTAAGGAGCCAAGATGTTGATAATTAATCCTGTGGTTAACATTGGTTTGGTGTGTTTTGACATCGTCACGCTTTAACAGAAACCAAGCATTTTGTGATGTTTTACTGTGCAAACCTTTTTCTACTACATGTGCGCTTTTGTGGAGCTTCTACAGGCACTTGATATCCCAGAGATCATAAATCTCAGTGATATGAACCCTAAATCTCTCACATTGGGAGACTCCAAGGATTAATTTTATTTCTGTTTCTGGAAGGAAAAGTTTAAAAGCCATTGGATTTGCTAGTGTTGGGAGGATTTCGAGCAATGGTTTTAAGCCTACAACAACATGAGAAAAAGGCAAGTCTGTATGAAAGTCTTGCATTTTTGTCCTAACATTCAAGAAATACAAGTTTACCGTTGTCCTGCTATTCAAACATGGCCTGTTGGCCATGGTTTATATCATAGCCATCAGCATTCCTAGGCTGTTACTTCTTCTGTGTAGAAATGCTGTGGCTCTATCAATTTTTTGTCATAGGAATGCTACCACTTTGTCTGCTATACACTAGAGCTTTTAAAAATCCAAGTAACTCCAACACGCATATTAAAGCATGTTCCACTTGCTGGAGAACAGAGACGGTTTCTGCTTTACACTAGAGCTTTTAAAAATTCAAGAAACTCCAACACATATCAAAGCATGTTCCACTTGCTGGAGAATGGAGATGGTTCTGCAAATACTAGAATGCAAAAACTAAGGTCTTCAGATGTACTCTAGCTTTACCATTATAACATCTTCAGAATTCAAGTCGTCCCAAATCCTCTCTCAGCAATACAAGAATGCCCTTTCATATTGCTAAGAGAAAGGGCCAGCAAATGAATGCCCTGAAAGAGCACAACCCACAGAAACTCGATCATAATTTCTTCAAGTTTTGCTAGACATCAAACTCCAGAAGCTCCCAACTTATAGTTCAGTTGTACCTTTCAACATCCAAACTTCTATGGTAACATGACAAACTTAAATTTGAGTCTGTGCTTATAATGATGCTCTTTCGATTTTTTGTTCTGTTCATTTAACTCACAAGTCATAACTAATCTCTGCTGCTCCCTGATGTGTCCTCAACTTTTCCTTAACTGAATGAACAACTACACTTCTCATCAATGTCCTTGAATATGTTCATTATCCTCACCATCATTTGCCCTGAATTCCATAACAATCATCACCAATCACAACCCAACATCCACGTCTACCTCATGGAGACTAAACCTTCCTCTTCTACAAATGTGTTGCTTATCAAATTGCATCTGTGCACTGTCAATCTACATGTCTTGGGATAGAAGGTAATGACTTGCATTACCTCTTGGGTTGCATGCCCCTTCTAAAAATTCAATAAGCTCTATGGCTCTCTTCGCAGCTGTTCCTTTTTCATGCAAGCTCCATTAGGTTAAATGAGTTTTCCTTCAAGGTTGAGCTGCTGCTTAAACTTGAATTCTCTATACCTAAGGCCACCTTAGCTTCCCTCTAACATCAAAATTGAGTTTTATAACACTGAATATTTCGTACAGTTACCTGTTCTTTCTTTCCCCCTTCCCTATTCTGAGGGATGAAATGGAAGTTGGAGCACAGAGTATCTGTTTGAAGTCCCAAAGTTTTTGTTTGCCCTTTTTGTTTCCTTGATGTCCTCAGCTGCCTGCTTTGCTTCCACTTAAATTATTATTTTCTGTTAGAAGTTTTTTTTAGGCTCTTTACTAGGCTGCCAGCACCAATTCATGAAACTCTAGCTTCAGGTGACTTATTTTTGGTGTGTGTGTGTGTGTGTGTGTGAGTGAGTGAGTGAGTGAGGAGTGGAAAAGATTTGGTAGGAGCTCTAAGAATTCAGCTTTGGACTGAAAGATTATATCAGCTTGACTGATCAGTGATTTCCCATTCATATCACAGATGCATGTGAAAGTCTAAAAGTTTTTTCTGCTTTATTTTTTTGTTTGAAGGATTTGGTGTATTAGAGAGACCTTAATGTGATCTCTCCTTATCTCTCTAATTAGCGGATCCACACTTGATTCACAGAGCTAAAGTAGAGAGATCAATGTTACCTTTTCATCGAGTATCTAATAAAAATAGTTAACAAATAGTCAAATTACCCACTCGCGTCTCACAATAATTCATGAAATTGGAAGGAACAAAACCTGCCAGAATACCCAAAATCGCATGTTTGGTATTAAGCTGCTATGGATGAATGTGTATTTTGGGTGTTTTTTTTCCCTCTAATGAAACATGTCCATGGCGTGCAAGTAATTTGATGTTTCTGTTAACTATTTTTAACAGAGATCGGACAAAAGGGTCATATTGGAAACGTTTGGTAATACCAAGGGAAAAATTGATTCCTGAATTGGATGGTGGTAAAAATGAGGATAAGCTAGTAGGCAAGGGGCATTACTTGCAGTTGCTGATACACTCTAATTGTGTGATTTGGTGAAGTGTTCTTAGATGTTAAACTTGTTCAGTGTGTATCAATTCAGCTTCACAAATTCTTTCATTACCACGAACAAAATGACATGTGCACATCATTGAAGTATATGGTTTGGATTTTGGTTGTCTCTGACCAGGCTTGATTTCTCAAAGAGACTTGAAGCATAAATGGTCTGCTGTTCCTGCATTTTGGATCTTTCATTTGTCATGAACAGTGTTTTTTCCTGCTTTATAAATGTCTCGTTTTAGGGTGCTTGCTGACCACCTTTGAGTCCCAGTTATGGCAGTTAAACACAGATTAAGTGCTACCAAAGATTTGATTAAAGACCAAAGATTGATTAAAGGTTATGGTCATGGTGCATGATTGTGTTGAATCTAATTACCTATCTTACCTGCACGAACTTTGCATGTGTCCCTGCAATACTAATTTTCATCCATCTTCACTGTTGACAATCGGGCATCCAACTTATGTTTGCTTTGATGAAGACTTTGAAGGTGTTAAACCACGTCCAGTGTCCTATTCTGTTCCCTATTGTTATTGGATTTGCATAATTTTAGCTTTTATGGTCATGATCTTTATTGCTGGCCAGTTTAGTCTCTTTATTCAATTTCTGAGCCTTTTGCACGATATCATAAATAGAAAAATAGGAATTATGGCGCCGCTGCATTTGGTTCAAATATTATTATTTGACATGAAGTATTTGACATGAAGTATTTGACACAGAATTTATCTGACTAACGATCCTTTGTTTTGATCTATTGCACCATTTCATTATGTCTGGTAAGACATGATTAACGGTTCATAAAGATTAACTGATTGCCGTCATAATCATTGACTGGTGTTTTTGAAATTGCTTTACAGTCTGTTCAATGGATGCCAAGAATGCCATATCTTGGACACCGTGCCTTGTTGGTGGGGCCTCTGGATTTCAGCAAGTTTAAGCCACATGGTTTTCTGTAGAAATTCTGTCCTTGTTATTCTTCTATTTCTCTCTGGGCAACCACTATATATGAACTCTTTGTCGACCGTCTTATTATGTAACATTGACCCACTTCTTGGCATCCACGAAAGTTTGTTTTCCTATCTCTTGGTATCCTTAAAAACTTGTTTTCTTTTATCCTTCTCCCTTCTCCTAAGAGAATCTTGTATTGTCAAGTCTTACTCAACTATGTTTGAGCAGGTGCAAAGATGAAAACAGAGAATAACGCGTTCAGTGCTTGGTAGGCCTCCTCTTGCTTCCTGATCAAGTGTTAATATGGTGTGGGACCTAAATTCTGGGAAGCATTGCTGGAGCTCTGTTCAGCTTGAATAGACTCAAAATCTTGACATCCATCCTCGGTAATTAGATGGTTCAGGGAGGAGCTTGTGCATGACATCATGGGGACATCAATCGCACTACAGGTGACTGAAAAAGCTGCATACTTATCTTAAAGTAAGCTGCTTTCACAGAGTGATATGTGAATACCCTGTCTTTGAATACAGTTCCAGTGGATGGATATGTTAGCCGAGATGAAAAAGGTTTCCTATAAGCTATATCCCAACACAGCCTGGTCAGTAGAGGTGGAAAAGAAAACATTATGGAGGGAGCTTTGTGAATTTACCAAAATGTTGCTACCAGGCACTGCGAAAGAGTGTTTATGCAACTTACTGTTTTGGATGCAATGTGGCAGAAAGCTGCTGCTGCTTGCAATTCCACCTGTAAGTTCTGATATATTTCTTCATCATATGATAAGGACAGAGGTCTGGAATTCCTTCAGGATGTTTGGACATGCATAGAACCATATATTAATTGAATAGTTGAATTTTGTTCCTGTACAAACTACAAACTATCAAGGGTTTCCACCTTTCGTTGAATCCACTTGCCAATGTTGTTTTCCTTCCGCGCTCGAGGCACTGCCTTGGTGGGCTAGGTAGCACCCAACTTGGGCCAGGGGCCATGTTCATGTGTTGATATGGATATAGCAGACCCTAGCGTGGTCTATTCTTCAGCTTGGAAGATGTCGGAAGTCTTTTTCTAGGGTTACGACGACTTTTTTGCTTCCCTAATTAATGTCCCTGGAGTCACATGAGGTATCGTGTTTAAGATTTCCCTACTTCTGTTGTGTCTGCCTCAAGACCACTGTCTTCTCCCCAAATACGTGGTGTGGGGTCGTGCATTTTGATGTTCTCGACTGACTATAAGGCTTTCACCCTTTTTTTTAATTAAAAAATAGGCTAAAGTAATTGTACAAAAAAAGGGTAACGATTCATGCCATGCATAAGGAATAAGAAAAAACGACGCCGCTTCACTTCGCGGAGCTTCATGGTTATTTTTTATTTATTTCTTATTCGTTATTTTTCAAGGATATTTGGACTTCATTTCACTAATTAATATCAAATGGGTCGTCTTAAATTAATGGATCCAGCCAGAACCCCGTTACGTGGATTGATTGTGAATATTTAAATTCTCCCAGATGCATGGAGGGGGGAGTCAAGATTTTGGTACGGCACAGCATAGAATCAAGATGGCTGGATCTCTTTCTTGATTAGAGCTCGGAGAGGCCCGGAAATAATCAAATCATGTGTCTGGTCAAGGATTTCCTACTTTCTCTTTAAAAAAGCCAAGGATGTAGTGAAAATTGTGAAATTGTTTTTCTAAATATACATGGTATTGATTAATAATAGTTTTTTATTTATCTATCTATATAACGCAGGGTATGATACGGTGCGCAAAAGGAGGCATGGACCGTTGGGTCTGATATGCTATGCAGGTAACAGCAAGCAAGGGGTCTACGCACGTGGGCAGTACAATCACTTGCTGTGGAAGGAACAATAAACTAATGCTATTAAATAAGATGATGATCAGATGAGGGACAGACAATTCCTCTGCGTGAGTAAAGCACTGTCTCTTCCCCAATCAATGTAAGAAAATCTCTTCGAAAATCCACCCCTCTGTCCTTTCTATCCCTCACTCTCCCTTTCACCTGTCACTCCATGGATGCACATTTAATTTATCCTGTAAACAAAAACAAAATGCCTGCCTTGCCCCTAGGGCTAGGCTTTGGGCTTTGGGCTTTCCTTTTTTTTTTTTACCCGGTGGTTGCAGGAGTACTATTGAAGTCAGAGAGCTTCAACACGGAAAAGATAGCTGGTGGGTCATTCCTGGCTCTCTTGGATGAGTAACTGTGTTTGATGGGAACAGATGCTGTTTTTAAAATATTATATTTAGAAAATAATAATTTTGATATCACCGCATTATGAGAGCGGGGAAACCAGATTCAATTACCATATGAAGTGTTAAATGTGTTCAGAGAAAGTCATCTCTTTTTGGAAGGACTTTTTCTGGGTTCTGATAATTTCTGTGTATCAGAAATTGTTACTACTGCTGGAAAGCCTTGTGACAGTCCGAACTCCTTTTACTTTAATATCTATAAGTGGCATAATAAGTCTTTCAGGTCCATGCCTTGCCTGGATAATTCATGTGAGTGACTCAGTCGAAGAACCACCCTCTCCACACGGCAACCAATTTTCTGCTGACTTCAGGTTTCTTTATAGCTAGGGCTGTGGCAGCCTCGCTCCCTGCGCTCACTTGTACTGCAACCCCTGTCTCTTTATCACTTCCACATTTTTTTATTTGTTTTTTTGGAAAATAGCACGTTCAGCCATAATAATCTTGGGAAACTGTCACTGTCGTTCAAATATTTTAAAAAATATCACACGAAGAAAACACAGTTGAAAACAGCACAATGCAAGAGTATTGTGCTTCAGCTCTTTTTTTATTTTATTTTTATGTATATTTTAAAAATTAATTACAGTTAAAAATAAATAACTTATTGTGACTTGAGCTCCGGTACAAGTTAGACTTGAAATTAAACCAATCATGGCAGCCAAGCCAGAATTTAGAGAAATTAGAAATTAAAAAAAATCATATAAATCTCCCAAATACTTGTGTGTAATAATACTCGATACTAGCGTATGAGGACGATGACATGGCGGACTTCTTTTGTGAAGGGATGTTTGGAGGCTGAGCTACTATGTTGCTGTATATTTTATTTTTAAAATTATATTTTAGTATTTTTTAATCCCTCTAGAGGTTAATGTCAAGAATAAATTTTAAGGAATAAAAGTATATATTATTTTAACATATCTTTAAACAAAAATTGCCTTAAAACATAATCACTACAACAGTTTCAAATAATTAAACTCCTTGATATTGTAAGATAAGAGAGTTGTTGATAAAATAAATTAGATAGAGGAGAGAGATAAGGCGCTGGTAGTACTAAGACAAAAAGAAGAAGAAGAAGAAGAAACAGCTTGTGACGCAGTTCTAATTGTAATCTCAGATTTGACACGTCAGGTTTCCACGAAGCTAAACCAAGTAAATCGAAGCTTCAGTCTAGTCTACTTGAGATAATCTTTTGGTTAATTTAGTTTTAAACTCGACTAATATCATGTATCGAGTTACTGGGGGTTGTTTTTAACATTGTTCGATTTTTTAAATATATATAAAAAAAAATCATGAAGGTAGCTTTGCTAGGACAACCACCTTCGCCACATGGATGTCCATTGTTTTGAGAAAATATATTCATTTTTAAGATTAAGTTGCTGAAAACAACACATCCTGAAAAATATATATATATATATATATATATATATATATATATATATATATATATATATATATATATATATGTTGGTATTATTTTTTAATAGTATAATTTAAAAACTCATAATATTTTTTCACATATTTTTAGTGCTATACAAGTTTTCCAGTGTGATTTAAAAAAAAAACAATTCTGTAATGTCGTCCAATGAGTTGATTATGATTTATCCTTTAAAATATTGCGAAACTAATTGGCTATTCTTTATGGTTTTAAAAACATATATATATTTCTCTAATTTACTTTGATATTTTATTTCAATAAATTGAAAAGAAAAAACAAGAAGTACATAAATGAGAACAAGATGTTAAACATTTTGTAGAATAAAATACTATAAAATCAAACATGATCAATACGAATAAAAAGTTACCTAAATATTTTTAATACGACAAAAAACAATAAATAAAAAGGGATCGCGAGCCACCTACCGTAGACAATTACTAACGGCAAGAGCATATGCAATATAATCATACTAACATCCATGACATTTATGTGGAGTCGGGATTGACGTGGGACGGTAGACTATTTTGATTGATTGACGCAGCAATTAAATACGTCGAGATGGAGTATGATTATTCTCAGGCTAGCTCTGGACTCGGCTCACAACTTCACGCAGAACTCTTCTCGAGACAAGAATCATTGATGGATGCAGTAATTAAATACGTCGAGATGGAGCATGATTATTCTCAGGCTAGCTCTGGACCCGGTTCACGCAGAAATCTTCTCAAGACAGGAATCATGGATGCTGGAGCATGAACGATGACCAGAACAAAGTGCCGAGCCTGTTTTCTTCTTCTACTGTTTTCTTATAACTCCTCGTGTCGTTGGAGAAACATTTATCTCTTTTGTGTTTGGTTATGGTGTGATGAAGATTTATTACAGAGTTGTATTTATGGTGAAAATACATTTATTTGTTGTTTCTTATGATTCTTTTATGCACGCCTTCATACAACGTAGGTCCTAAGATAAAAGAGTAATTATTGTACCCTTTGTGGCTTGGACGTGGACCGCCTCTTCGGACAACGAAATGAATACTGTTTAAGGAATTTTTTAGCCCGATCGCTTCTCGACCCGACACAATAAAATTATCCAACCACGTTGCCAACAAGTTCACAAAATTTATGTGCACAGGTTTGATAACATTCGTTCGAGTCTCGCAAACAGGTTCGTGAATAATCGTTATTTGTAAAATATTTTTTGTTTAAAAATATATTAAGGAAATAATTTGAAAAAAATGTTTATAAAACACAAAAAGGCATAAAAAAGCACATCTCACGTGGTAATGGGCAAGGCGAGTTATAGTTGCTGTTAGGCCTCGGGACAGGGTTAACTGACTCTCCTAGTTGATATCCAACATGCGAGGGGATGGGGAGAAGGCTACAGCATATAATGTTTAATTGTTTATGCATTAAATTTATGTTTTTCCTAGTCAAGGAGCGAAGGTTTTGGCTTTGAAATAGACGGTTCTTGTCTTGTTCCTACGGTTTATGGGGTACCCTGAAGCAACAAAGGCACGACCTAACTTACCCTCCCATGTAGTTCCAAGGGAACATCCCCAACAGAATCCCATGGATCAGCCCTCCTATTTATACGGTGGCCCACGCCCCATTTACACCACACACACACCTCGGCGAATCTTCAATTTATAGATTGTTTATGAAAAAAAAATTAAAAAATTAAAATTTTTATTTTTATTTTAAATTATTATTTTTAGATTATTTTAATCTACTAATATAAAAAATAATATATTTTTTAATATATTTAAAAAAAAAACTCCGTATCACAAGATTTGACCAGGCCAGCTATCTTGTATCTTACACGGGTCCTTCTCAAAACATGTTTCTTTCTTTCATGTTCCGTATAATCAAGACCATCTCAGTCACATGAGCTCTGGGCGTTGAGGGAGCAGGTCCCCTTCTCGACAGCAAACCTCTCTCTCTCTCTCTCTCGCAAACATCGGATGCTGCCAGCAGCTTCTTCCAGCATTTCTTGCTTCCTGGTCCGGTAATTCGACAACATTTTTCAACCAGAGTTTCACTTCATGTGACAACCACCGCTCTCTCTATTCTGATGCAGTCCACTCAAACCTTTTCCCTGTGATGGACATGATATTGCAAACAGCGTCCCTGGTTTGTTTTAGTGACAGCGTCGGGATTTCATTATTTACTTTTTATCTTCCACGAGTTTGAGTTTGAAGCTTTGAATTGTAGCTTTTATTGTAATATGTTTGGTAATGTAATCAATTCTTTCTTGCATACACAGTTGCAAGGCAGGCATGACATGAGCATGGTTTCTCCTGTCAGAAAAGATATCTGTATAGATATGTTGTGTTTATATATTAACATGACACTAAAAAAAATGGTGTTTTATTATATGTTGTCTAATAAAAAATTATTTATTTCAATATTGTTTTTTTAATTTATACTTTTTCAGGTTTAATTTTATTTATCTAGTGACATGAGGTACAAGTTTAATGGGATAAATTGAATTGATTTAAATTACATGAGGTACAAGTTTAATGGGTTAAACTGAATTAATTTAATTTATTTGTTATGTTTGTAGTATTTATTTATTTATTTATTTATTTGTTATGAGATTATCTCAATATCAGATCGTGACTTTGCTTTTCATAATATGTTACAAATAGTTGATTTTCTGTATTCATCTGCATTTGAACGTATCTTATCAGATTTATATAGTTTGTAGCTTAGGCTTCCCCATCCATTCAAGATTACTTTCAAACCACACGACATTTGGAAACCTTGAAAGTTGTAATTGCCCATTTGTAACATATTTCCACGGATTTTTGAATATCAATGCATGGTTAATTTCAGTCGTTCCACCCAGGTTTAAATAAATGATCGATTTCTTCCCAAAACTTTGTTCTCTATAGATCATATCCTTATACTTTGTCCATTTATCAATCAAGTCCTTCTATCTTTTATTAGAAAAAATAATGAAAATCTGTATTTATTGTGCAAAACCTCAATTAATTAACCCTTATCTTTTTCAAGTGATGGTGACCAGTGTTAAAAGGATTACTGCACGGTTCCTTCATGCAGTTTCACCACCCAATAATTAACTGGTCACTAATTAATGCTCCCGTATCTCTTTTTTCTGCTAATTATGACCTCTTTTCTAATTGGTACCAGAAATTATTATATTTCCCTTCCCACGGTAAATTTTTAATCACCGTATAAAATACAGTTTGTCGTGGTTTTTGAATTTGAGTATTGTCAGAATTTTGGAGGAAAAAATTAACTTGATATTTGTCATGAGGTTGCTAAAAAACACATTTCCCTAGATTATGAGGAATATATAATATATTATTTTCTCACGTTATGGTCCAACATTATTTTTATTTTTTATATTGTTATTTTGATATACCAAAAAAATTAAATGTATTTAAAAAAAAACTTTATGGGGACAATTTTAGTCAAATTTCACATTATGAGGGGTTGAATTAACAAAATGGGAATAACCAACACCGTCATTTATCAGACACACACACACTGGAACCTTGTTCTCTAGTTCCTACCTGGGTCCGGCCCTGCCTCGTGATTGCACGCTCTGTGGGTGAGAGTGTTGGGGCTACAGATGAAAACAAGGACAAGGAAACCAGTGTAAAGTTTGGGAGGCATCCTAAGTTTGGGAGGAGGCAAGTCAGGGACAATAATTGAAGATACAATGGAGGCCCATGCAAACACTGACCATAAACTGTGTGTGTGCGTGACAAGTGCTCCGCACGAGAAAACAAGGGCACACGTGGGAATGGAAGGTCAGATGCAGACGGCAGATGAGAGCAGAAGAGGAGAGCAGAGTTTCTATTTTGGAACCAGAGGTAAAAATTTGAATGACGAGAGGAAATATACTGCGATATTTTCCGCAACCTGGTTCCGTTTGATGAGAGCAGAGACACTGCAATATTTTCTCGGTAACAGGTGAAGATAGAAAGGTTTCTGCACCACCAGGATGAAGAGAAATAAGAACTGGGCTAGCTAGTTCAATGTTCAAGGGGTTCAAAAGCTTCGGGACATTCTTCCAAACATTTACTTAAACAGATGCATTTGTATGGTCACGATGACATCAGCCCCGGACAATCTCGTCTCACAAGCAAGCTCACGTGTTCATGCGAATGACAATGGTATGTAGCAGTCACACAGTTTCAAGAAGGCAAGGGGATACAGTGAGTAAAACGACACAGAAACAGGCTGCTTTGGCTGGGACCCCGTGAACCCAGTGTGTGTGAGGGTAGGAACTAGGAAGTGACTACAAATGGTGGGTTTTTTTTAACAATTGCACTGGGATAATTTAGTTCGGGGTGTTTCCCATTGAAAGTAGTCAGGTTTTCAAAGTTTATGACCCCAACTCTTCAGTACAGTTCTGTTACTCTGCGAGAATAGTAAATGAAACGTCTATCAATGGATTATCCAGCGAGTAAAGAGGAGACTCTGAAAAATAAACAGATAGATAAGGATACTTCTTCTTCTTCTTCTTCTTCTTAAGTACTATTCCTTTTTCTTTTCTGTATTTCATGGCAAGTATTCTGAGGAATGACAGTGCAGTCTAAGGACATTAATTCCTTGCATGGAAAATACGCGCCTCTCATTTACTTTGTTTTTTAAAACAAAAAAACAACCCGTCTCATTGAAGCTATTTAATTTTAGAGTGTCAAGAAAATCTAACCCTGGAGAATTGGGTGACTGCCTTGTCAATAAATGCATGAGAAGTCTCCAGTTACGAGTCATGAATTTAGTATTTTAGAAAAACTATCACCTGCAATTTATAGTCCCCGTTTGGTCAAACTAGCGTTTAGCCAAAATTTAATTATTATTATTTTTATTTTAAATGAATTTTTTATATATTTTTATATTATTTTAAAATGTTGATGTCAAAAATAATTTTTAAAAAATAAAAAAAATATTATTTTGATATATTTCTAAACAAAAAATACTTTAAATAACAATCGCAACTGCCCTTCCAAACATACCCCTAATTTCCTAAGGACGTGAAGCTACTCAGTATCGTGAAAAAATATCCAAATTTACCGATCAAAGCTCTTTCATGCAGACAAAGAGGAAACGATTATATATATTTATCTTCTGTGTATTTATTTATCTAGTGTGTGAGAGTGTGTTATATATTTATTTATCTAAAGGTATGTTAAATCCTGAACTACATGGTGCAAGACAAGTTTGATGTAATAACAAATAATTTATTATGTGTATAATAAATTTTAAGTTCGAGGTAGAATATATAATTCTTACAAGAATCTAATACAATTAGAATTATAATAAGATTTATAAAATATATTTTTCACATATGAAAATATAGTTTGGGCAGGGGAGAGAGAAGAGGTCTCTGAATTTTGATTTGACAAGAGAAAGTTACCATATGATTTTTTTTTTGTGTTAGAAGGTTTTATATGATGACACGGGTTGAGATTATATTTTTTTTTTATCCGGAAAAGTATAAAAAAAAACAAATTTGAGTCTGAGAATTTTCTAGTTTTAGATTGATTTAGCTCTTTTTTTTTTTATGGTTTTAGAGGTCATTTGTTGACTAGATAAAATTCTTATGTTGTTTCTAGTCTTTTTTAAATAAAAAAATCCTTGTTTTTATAGCCATATAAGTGATAAATTTAGGATCAAAAAGAATGGAGTGGACGTACGATGTTTTCAGTTCCACTTGTTTATCTTTAAAAAAATCCCACGTGACTTGCACGCCAACACACCAGGCTTTTTCATGGGACTGTGACCCAGCTTAAGAAGTACACAAAGCCCAACCTCATTTTAATTAAATTATATATATATATATATATTTATTTTATTTTTTTGAAATAGTTTTTGCATTTGTGTTGGTGATTAATATTTCTTCTGTGTTATTTTTTTTGGTTTATTTAGCTGTCTTGAAATAACAACTATTTGTTAATTATATATCATATTTAGTTTTCTAAAAGATGAATGATGTTGATCTAGTCCCCAAGGGTGGGGTGCACCGGTTGTAACCTGGGGCTGCCATAGGCACACCCCAGGTTCGAGGCCGGGCACACTAACTCCCCTTGCAAAAGCCTGGGACAGCCGGGGGGGTTTACGCATGCTCTGGGCCCACAAAGTGCGCTTTCCGGGTCATGTGGTTTCTCCTCGTAATCCAAAAAAAAAAAAAAATGATGTTGATCTATATTATTTTTATATAAATTAAACTTGTATTCTTACAAAATATTTTAGCACGTGCAACACTGCCAATAAATTTTACACGTGTAAAAAATATATACGGGGGTGGTAAAAGAGTAGAAGTGGGGTCGGCATTAAGATGACGTGAAGGTAAACCTTTTCGGAGTGTTGTAATTAGTTGTGTAAGAACTAAGAAGGGATATTATTAATAAAGTAATGATGTGGCATAGAGGTATGGTTGTTGGGTCAACCTCAGGTGGTTATCTGAAACCCAGGTTGAACCGGCCTCTCTCAAAGTAAAAAAGCCGATGGAGAGAGAGAGAGGGGGGGTCTCTCAATTTCACACGTGTGACGATTCAAAAAATAAGAAAGAAATACCACTGCTATTAATATAACACGAGAGGTACTAGTTAGATAAAACGAGCAGTCAGGTTAACTACTTCTCTCCCCACCCTGGAGTCTCACAGTAGAAAGATATAGCAGGCAGCAGCTCTAATTAAAGCACCATTGCTATTTTCAAGAGATCTCACACTTGCATCACCACGGATGATGACTTATTGTACAGTTGTATAACAGCATCTGTACGTCAGAGAGATTAAGAAATGAAGGCATGGCCAAGAAGAGTGTTATCTGTGCAGCACCATATAATAACAGCACAAACGACCTTGTTTGTCACTCTTCTACTGCTCCCTCATCTTCTTCTCCTTGCTCCTCAATGGGGGTCGTTTACACGGACATTGGTTCTCTCTCTCTTAGTCCCAGCTTTGGAATGACACCACCTGGCTCCTCTTCTTCTCATGAGATGGAAAACCGGAGGCTCACCTGGGGGTTTCCTTTCATGGGAAACTATCGTGCTAACAGTGCTGCTGCTGCTGCTGCTGCTGCGGAGGTTAAGGTTTCTGATTGCAGTGACGGGTCTGGAGAGAACGATGAGGCTATAAATCACAATGCTAACTCGTCACATGATGAGAACCCTAATGAAAATATGACAAGCGGCAGGGAAACAGATAGTGGGCAGTCAAAGCTCTGTGCAAGAGGGCATTGGAGGCCGGCAGAAGATAACAGGCTGAGGGAGCTTGTAGCTCTTTATGGTCCTCAAAATTGGAACCTTATAGCTGAGAAGTTGGAAGGTAGATCAGGTAAAATTGCTTAAGAGAAAGAGACTGTAAATTTCTGTTCAGATTTTGCCGCTTTCTTTAGTCTGGATTTTGTTTGGTCTAGGGATCCTATTTTCTAGTTTCTGCTTGGCTCATTTTGATTGTTGATATGTTAAGGTAAGAGCTGCAGGTTAAGGTGGTTTAACCAGTTAGATCCAAGGATAAACAGAAAAGCTTTCACTGAAGATGAAGAGGAGAGGCTAATGCAAGCTCATAGACTTTATGGTAACAAATGGGCCATGATTGCGAGACTTTTCCCTGGAAGAACCGATAACGCAGTCAAGAACCACTGGCATGTCATAATGGCTAG
Source organism: Salix purpurea (assembly GCA_027405865.1). Lineage (NCBI taxonomy): Eukaryota > Viridiplantae > Streptophyta > Magnoliopsida > Malpighiales > Salicaceae > Salix > Salix purpurea. The sequence continues at coordinate 5,088,897 of JAOWLH010000012.1, read as the reverse complement.
AAAGTATAGAGAACAATCAAGCGCTTACAGGAGAAGGAGGCTAAGTCAATCTGTCAGCAGAAGAGTGGAGGAAATTCCAAGCTACGTCGGTAGAGATGCAGGCATGAAAGCAGAACCACCACCATGTTGTCCCAGCATCCCCGGTGCTGGACGACTAAATAACTTATCTTCTTACCAAATTGGAAACTTTAATGGTGCTGGTTGCGGTGGGGTTGACAATGGCATAAATGGACCCCCCCACATGACCAGCGGGGGAGAAGCAGTCTCAAGCATTAACGTCCCTCGAAGTGGGTTTTGTTCACAGCAGACACCTCTTGATTTCTTCTTTGGTATGTGCGTCTTTTGTGAACCCCCTTAATCTTCACCCTCTCTTGACATTCTTTTATGTTTATGCGGTGCATTTTTTAGTGTCTGGGTTTCTGTGCTACTTCATCGTTGGTTTCTTTTTGGGAAGCCTGCCTGATTTCCTAGCTTTATCCTCTTCAATTTATTTTCGATTGAGACCAAGCCTACCTCCTTCGGTTCGCTCACTGAAACCAACCTTCTCCCCTAACTTTTTTGTTGCTCTAAATTCTGTATAAACTTGGGCATGCTTTCTTTTAACTAGCTACCAGCAGGGTTCTTTTCTCATCTTTGTGATTGGTTTGGGTTTTTGTTGCAGATCCCAAAAGTAACGACACGACGGGCATGTTCAGCCAGGCCAGGTCATGGGATAGGCCAAACGAAGAGCCCCGAATTTCTGGTTTCTATTCCCATCAATACATAATGGCAATGCAACAGTCAAACTACCCAAACCCTTACTGTTTCTCAGATTTTACAGCGCCAACCTTACCTCAAGCAGTTTCAGTCAGCCAGCCTTCACCTTCATCACCATCCATAGCAGATCAGAGCAGAGTCAATGGTCATTTTGAGACTGTTCCACCACCATTCATTGACTTTCTCGGGGTAGGAGCTACATGAAGTCAGAACTCAGAAGTATAGCAAAATAAAAGAAAAGAAAGAAGTCTGAAAAGGGTGTGTTTTTCGCATAAATCATATCAGAGGGGTGCTTAATGTGGATGTGCTCCCAGATAACCGAGAGGCCATTCGAGGAAAAAGAGAAAGGGATCGTAGTTAATTGTTGCAGTTGGATGGCAGAAGATGAAATCTGCACCAGTCTGTTGATGTCACGTCGACCCTGCAACTTTTTCTTCTCTTTCTTTTGTGTAGTAAAATCTTCTGCTTTCACATGAGACCCCTTCAAAGGGTAAAACAAATAAACTTTATTAATGCCATCTTATCCCTTTCTTTATTCGTTCTCTTTCCCCCCTCTATTTCTTCATCTTTTTTAAGCCTCTATCTCGATCCACTGGCTTTTTATTTATGTATTTTACCTAGAAAGAATGAAATCTTGAATCTCCACTCCAATTTCTACAACATGAATGTTGACTGCCGTTTGCATTCTGTTCCCCCCTACATATACTAGTATGAGATTGTTTCCAGCAGCAGATTATAGAAAGGAGCTGCTAGCTTTTATTTTCTTGGTCTAAAATTGCCAGTACTTTGTCTAGAGTGATTCTTCCATCATCATCTAAAATTCATGTGATGATTTTTTTTCCCGGCTAGCTTTTACTAGTGATCGTCACAAAATGGCACCTTTGCTGTGAATTCAGGCCAAATCAACAGAAGAATACAAGGGAGAGTACCCTGTTAGATAGCATCTGTAAATAAGAATCGTATTTTTTAGAGACACCACAATGTTCTTACTAGCTGGAATTATGTAATTTAATAACCATTGACAGATCCTGGAGAATTCACTAAACGAAGGTATTTTATAGGATACAAAAACAGAGAATACTTTCTCACATCCACCTCTGAATGATTTATAAAGCATTCCTAGTATTGCAGTGCCACATTAACCAGTTAAAAACCAGAACTGCCATGTCTCTGCCACTTCAGTTCAATTGGATGTGATTAAGTTTGTGGACAATATCTTTAATAACCCTCGAATAAAACATGGATGGACGGAAGAGGTTGTTTAATTTTTCCTCTGTTGTCCATGTAAAGACACAACAAAACAAGAAACTGAAACTCGAATCGAACATCCTTTTTTCATGGGCCTGCAAAACTCAGGCACAAATTCTGCAGCAGAACCAAACACCACCCACCCTCCTGATGCACTGATGATGCAAACTGCTGAACATCCTTTCGTTTGGTTTCCTCATCGGCAGAATCTTCTGTGATTTCATGCCACCCACATGGGCTGTATCTGCTTGCAGCTGTCCACTTCTGTACAAAAAGTTGTGTGTGCTTATGCTTTCCTGCCGGTACAGGAAATGTATTATCGATGACAGGAGCTTCGATACACTGTTGTCATGGGCCAACACGCCACCTCCTACCCTGCTATTTTATACTTCACTCTTCCTTGTTTTCTATGTGGTAGAAAAATATTTATTATTTGGTAACAATATACGAAGCTGAGCTGGTTGCGAACTATTACCGGAAATTGAGATTTGGAGTGATTTGCTCAAAGTTCATAGGAAAAGATGTAATGTTTTGTATTTGGTTAATTTTATTTATTTATTTATTTTAATAATATGTACGAACTGTGCTGGGTTTATTATATTAAATAGACACGGAACGCAAACAAGTTTAATAGTTATATCTTATTTATTAAAGCATATCATTTTATGATAAAATATGTATTTTATTTAAGAATGATTAGCATCTCAAATTCTTTTCTCTAAAAAACATTGAATGTCAATAGGTTGTGGTTTTATGGATCAAAGGTTGAGATTTTTTCCGATTAGGGTCAAGGGCGTTAATCAACGCAAGGATACTTAAAAGCGGTGATCCATCTAGGGCAAGTCTGCTGATGAAAATGAGACCGTGATTGACTCTACAGCTTAAACTTAAGATAATGACCGGGACAAATTGATCCTGGGCTTGCTGTCTAGTGGCCAGCCCAAGCGAGAGTTACGGGTTTGTGCCTCGGAAGTTATGGGCCCGGCCCAAATGAACAAGTCCTGCTTCAGATCCTAGTTCAAACAAACGGAAAGGAAAAGAGCAAATTCAATGGCCCATGTCCGGAACATGCGAGGGGAGAGTAATTATTTAGGACGTCGGCATCGTATCACTGTCTCGGACAACAACAAAAAAAAGACAATACTTGGAGGTTTATAAATAAATAAATATATAAATGCCCGAATTAAACATCAATTTATTTTATTTTATTTTATTTTATTTCTTGTATAAAAGGAAAGCTGAAGCCGTACTTGGAGTTTTTAATTTTAAATCACAATTTATGGTGGGCATAATTTGCAGTTTTCTTAAGATCTAGTAAATCTTCATGAAACACCATTCCTAAGGAGCCTGGGAGACAGAAACTGGGCTATTATCTATTAAATCTTCATGAAACACCATTCATGAATCGGACTCCTCCAATTACCGCAATACACGTGTTAGAAACGGAATCTCTTAATGTGAATTAAATTAGGGTTTTTGTGGTAAGCCATGAGTGTGATAAAGTTACTGCGGTGCTCATGGTTGCATGGCACTGTTAACGCTAGTCTAGGAGGATGGCTGACGTGTTTAACGGTGCTTTGCATCATGCTGAGTCTGAAAATAATGATAACGGAGTCAAAAATGTGTTTTGGAGTTGCACACGGGGATCTCTCAAATTATACAACATATAAACGGCGTGGGAAGTTGCACTGTGCACTCAGGCACAGTGCACTGTAGATTACAACAGTTCTCTTTTTTTTTTTTGCTTTGATTTTCTGATTGTGTTTTTTTATTTTTATTTTTTTCTGCTTTTTTTCGTTTCTTCTTCTTCTTCTTTTTTTTTTTGCTTTTTTTTTTCTAATTATTCTTTTTCTTCTTTTTTCCTCCGTTTTTTGTTTGTTTTTTTGCCTATTTTTTTGTATTTTTTTCTTATTATATATATATATATATATATTTTTTTTTAATAATCGGGGTGTCCGAGCTCGCTTAAATGCACCACGATTAATCTCCATATCCAATTTTTTTTATAACTAGGGTGTCCAGGCCAACTTATGCATACCACGACAATCCTCGGACCCACATTTTTTTTTTAAAGTGTTTTCCTGTTGGTATATTTTTTTTTCTTTTTTTTTATACTAATGTTTTATTCACTTATATATTTTTTTTATAATTGGGATCTCCGACCAGCTTAAGCACACCACGACTAATTCTTGGGTCGAATTTTTTTAAAAACAATATGGATTGCTATAGTGTTTTCACGCTTATACTGTTTTTTTTTCTTTCGCTTATATATTTTTTTGTAACCATTGTCTCTCAGCCAGCTTAAACTCTTTTTTTCACTTATACATTTTTTTTCACTTATATTTTTTTTTATAACCACAATCTCTGGGTCAGCTCAAGTGCACCACCACTACTTCTTGGACCAAATCTATTTTTTGATAATCGGGGTGTCCAGGCCAGCGTGGACATACCATGACTAATCTCCGAACCAATTTTTTATTTTTTTCCTTATACATTTTTTTGTTCACTTATATAATTTTTTATGATTGTGGTCTCCAGTCCAGCTTAAGCACACCGCGACTAATTCCTAGACTGATTTAAAAAAAAAAAAAAACAATATGGATTGCTATAATGCTTTCATGCTTATATTTTTTTCCCACTTATATATTTTTTTATAACCGGTGTCTCTGGGTTAACTTAAGCGCATCATGACTAATCATTTGACCCTTTTTTATAATCGGTGTGTCTGGATCAGCTGATGCGCACCGCGAGTTATATAAGTATGTATATACCCCCTATAAGACAAAATCCAAGAGTTGGTTATAGGGGTGTATTGGTAATTTACTGATTATATTTTTATGATTTTATTATTTATGCAATAATAATGATAATTTTAGTTATTAGTATTTTCACAATTTATATTTTATTTTTGTTTGAATTAAATTGAATTATATAATGAACTAATCTTAATACAATGAACTTAATAATTCAGATATCCGAGTTTTCTTGCTTTTTTAATGATGATTATAAATGTATGCTGGTTATTTCGTTTGAAACTACTAAATAGATAAATTTATATTGATTTTAAATTCATATATTTTATAGAAAACTTGCACTTGACATGAATTTTGCACAGATTTATTATTTTAACTAAATTTATATTATAATAAAAAATACACACAATTAATATTTTTTACATTGAAAAAAATATTTTGCCGCCCAAGCGCGGGGGCATTGTCTAGTATATAGATAGATAGAGATAGATGACATGAATCAAGAAAAAAGGTAACGATTATTAAAAAATAAAATAAAATGCAACGAGAACAGAACGACAACGTATGCAGCAGCTAAAGAGATAGTAATAGAAAGTTGACGTCGCGCCAATGCCCGGAAAAGTAGGTTTAGTGGGAGTTATAAATTGTTTCAAAGAATGTGGTAAATAAAATAGAAAGAAAGAAAAAGTAGTTGTTGTTTTTTAAAATATTTTTTATTTAAAATAATTCATGTTTTTTTCTTTAACATAACTTCATTAAAATTTAAAAAAGCACAGCTGTAGCAACGGCGATGCCAATAATTAAGAGCCGTACTAGCATGCAAGAAATTATAATTTTCTTCAAGGAGAGCCACAAGATTGGGAGATTTTATGAGGGGTTTCAACTTTCAATCGTGAAAAGTTGGAATTGATTCGAAACTCTGAGCTCTCTCGCAGATCGTGACCGTTCAATTCCAGGGCAGACAGTGCTGGGGTTGCCGTGGCATTTCCTTCATGAAACTATAGCAAGAAAATACAGCACAGGAATATCTCTCCAATAAAATAAGAGCAAGAGGAACAAAAAGAAAAGGATGGATTCATATATGTGGCCTCACATCTCCTGCAGGGCGGCATCACATGCTCTGGGTCCCAGAAAAGCCAGTAACATCTTGTATAAATTGTGGCCTTCTGCTGCTGATTACAACAGCGAAATATCTGAATGTTTCGCCCAGACTGATAGATCAGAGACAGAGGTATCTCGGCTGATTTTGATCGATCAATGAAAGCCAGGCAGAGAGAAAGGTGGCAATCACCATGGCAACAGGGTTAGCTAATATGGGATACCCCCTGTACAGTCTGTGGCAAATGAATACAAAATAAACGAAAGTGAAAAGGCTGGCAGAAAGATGGAAGACGAGGAAAACCTTTTTCTGGTGCTGTTGATGCTTGGGTTTCTCAAGCATATGAGAATCCAAGTTTATCTGTTCAAATGCGGGGGTGCCTGCAGTAACTTTTTCCCACTCCGATCGAGCCCTTTGATTTTGCATAGAAGAAATAGGAGGGGGAGGGACCATGAGTGGCGTTTAGCTGGATGAAAGATGAACAAGACCTTTTACTGCACAAGCATCATAACTATGGCCCTGGAATTTAAAAGGAATGATTTGTACTGATTGGCAGCAAATCGAACCCAAGTAAAGTGATATGACTTCTGATTCACTCAGTATTGAAGGGAATCCATGAAACAAGGTTGTCAATTCGTTTCGTTTTTTCAAAATGGTTCGGTTTCGGAGCTTTTTGGCATGTTGTTTCGGGTTTTTATTGTTTATATATATATATATATATAATTAAATATATTAATTCAATTTTTTTTTTAAATCAAATCCAAAAATAAAATTATTTAGAATTGAGCAATTTAATCTAAAAAAAATATAATAAAATGATTTTTCTGAACAAAATTATGAACATGTATAATATTATAAGAATGTCATCATCAATCTCGCAAGGTAATTAAATTTTCTAATTTCTTTGAAATTTTAATATAATATATATAAATATGTCAAGAGACTCCTCGTAAAATTTTATCTAAATCTAATGATCGGATTAAGAGATATGATTGATATTGTAAAATTATTCATTATTTAAAAAAAAATACTATTTAGCTGAAATGGAACAAAACCAGAATGTTCCGGCTGAAATTTGAACAGAATTTCTGGAACAGACCAAAATTTTAAACAAGATAAAAGCTGCACCGTTTTATGTTGTTTTTTTAATTTGTAAAAAATGTTAAAGCTGAAATGAAATAAAAGTAACAACACTGTTATGAACTGCTAGTGCCATCATGATATTTTAGGGTCAAAGCCCTACTAGAAGGAAAATCCCTTGTCTACTTTAGAACGGGAGTCACCAGGTAAGACCTTGCAAGTTTTATTTTTGTTTCGATCGTTTTTAAAGTTTAAAGAGCCATTAGAAGGTCAGGTATTGAACGAAGTTTAAAAGCTCATTCTGCAAAGAGTAGGATTTTGTTACATCCAAGAATCTCTCTTCTTTCAACCTATGTCTCGCACTTTTGATATATATATATATATATATATATATATATATATATATATATATATATTAGCATTCAGGATACCGTGCACATGAAAACTTGGTAAAATAAGACAATCTAAGATGAAAAACAACTGGTTTTCCTGTATAGGAATTCTTTGTCAGTAAGGTGGCCTTCTGGTCGTGTCAGGAATCAAGTGTAAAAGGGAATACAAATTTGTTGAGAGTGAGGGATACAGTAGGACTTATGAAAAACTCCATTTCATTTAATTACAATTATTGCAGAAAGTATACAGCTTAACTGATCTCTCATAAAGTGTTCTCATGGAAATTGCGAGACCGGGACGATGCAGCAGGGTTCGCCTGCAACACCGAAGTTGTTCCAGCCATGTAATTCCTGTCTTCGTTTTTAGATTGAAAGCCCTTAAAGAGACCTCCTCCATTGATAGAGTTGGATTTTTCACTCATGATCCCGAGGCTCGCCCACATAGAGCTCCTTGCAGCTTCACCAAGATCATCAATCTTCAAATTCTTCGGAACCAAAACACCTTTTTCTGATTTGGTGCCCTCCCTCGAGGGCGCTTCTAAGTAGGCTGGATTAAGGATGTTGCTATCCCTTGAATGTTTACCCAGTGGAGACGTAGGACTGGAGCTTTGAGTACAGTGATTTAGAGGGGGTGATGGAAGAGATGCATATGGCGGCACATTCCAGGGGCTCGGGACAGTACAACCCCAGTAAGCTGGTGCAGGGTAAAACGATACTGGAAAACCTGAGGGGCAAGGCTTCGGTGGAGGCATCGCAGAGTTCCATGGATATGACCAAGGAGGCCCGGGGAAGCTGGGAACCTGGGGAGGAAAGGATTGATAATCCTTATTAACTGCTTCTCTCGAATCACCATTACATCCCTTCTCTGATGAATTCGAAGCTGTGGCGGAGGATCCACTTGAGCTATCATCCCCATCACCTCCTGCCCCTCCACAAGATACAAAGATTCTATGTTCAGGTCCGTGATACTCATTTCGAACACTATTTTGCTCTTTCTCTGAAAGATTCAACACAGAGGCAATAGATTCACAAAGAGGAGAACCGGGACCAAATGTGAGGACAGTGCTGCTGTTTCCCATAAAGGGTTTATGAACTCCATTCATGGCATGCACTTGAACTGTTCGGAGAGCTTCTGGTACCATTAAGTGACGATAATGTGAAGCTGAAGAGCTCTTATTCTTGCGCCGTCCAGCTCCCACAGGCACATTCCTCATGGTTCCTCCAGCGGTCCAGTATCTCTGACAGTTTTTACAGAAATGACGAGGCTGATTGACGTTGTAATTGTTGAAATAACAGAATTTAGTATCCATGCTTTTACATCGAGGGCATGGAAGTATTTTGTCAGGCTTCATCGGGGTCTTTTCTTGTGAGATGCTTGTTTCACTTTGTTCTTCATCCTTGCTGCTTTTCAGATGTGAAGTTTCCCTCTCAACTGAGGGAGTATTTGGATTCTCACTAATTCCTGATGATGTCGGATCTTTTGAGTCCTCAGTAATCTGATACGAGGTAACATCTTCTTGTTTCTCGTTGGCAATTTCCTCTCCTGAAGACTCCTAAAATTGCAAAAAAGAAAAGAAGAAACGAATGAGAAGAAATAGAGATGACTTCCTTGCGTGGAGCTGTATGCTTGCATGTACATTTTTTCAGACCAGAATCAGGTTGAAACAGGTGGGAGTGAAATTGAAATACAATCAGTTTAGTTAAAAGAAAACTCTAACACTGTAGGGGTACAGAGTTTATAAACAACTTCAAGACAGACCTGTCTCATTGTCAATTGGAAATAGATAGTTCAAGTAACCCAAGCACTAGAAAGTAGAAACCTTTCCTTATAGCAGTTATTAGAGGCAAAACCATTAGAATTCATCGAGTTGCCACTAGTCAATATCAGTCTAATGAACTGCAAAGCTTTCCCTTGAAGACACGCAGTGCCATGCCAGAGAGGGCATAACAGAACAGTGACCCGATAGGAAAGACTGGACCAAGAAATTATGCGAATAATATGAAAAGTTGAGGAATCTGACAAAATCATACGATCCTCGATCGAGAAAATATCTGGGTCAATCTTGATGACTATTTCAGAGTGAACAGTAACGGTCAACTACTGATATGAAGCCTGGTGTTCTGTAGTTCATCAATACTAATTCTGCTTCAAAAGAAGTCTGAGTGAAAATCCTCTAAAAAATAAGCACAAGGTAAAGTATTTATAGGAGGAATTAGTAAGAACTTCGGTAGCCATTACCAAAACACGACAAATAATAAAAGCGGAAGACGAAGATTAAAAACCCTTCTGTGCCGCCAAGAAAAAGGAGAGAATGGAACAGTCCCTTTTATTCTGAAATTCTAGAATTGACACCAGAAGGATTGATTTCAAGTCCGACTCCCATAAATCAACGGGTGTTCCATCTCCTCTTAAAAATCCAAATACATGGATGAACTAAAATGGAGGCATAAACAATTTAGTCGTTTTGAGATTACAGGTCCAAATGGCAACAAAATAGTTTTTACAATTAAGGCAAGCTCAGAAATATGCAATCCCAGCCCAAATCAGAATACACATACCCTGTGGCTGCCTTCTTGCTCTTCACGCTCCGTACGAGGACTGTCTTTTCCATGCAAGGAAGCAGCAGCGGTGGTGGTGGTGGTGTAGCCGTGCTCCTCAGACTGGTGTGGGGCAACCGGTGTTCCCGAGGAAGACTCGTACTTGCTATCAGCACAACACACATCCTCCTGCTGCTGATCGACTTGCAATGGAATCGTCTTCCCAAACAGCTTGATCTCTGGCATTCTCTCTTTCCTTTAGCAGTTTGCTTAGAAGAAGAGGCAATCCCTGTCTCTCAGCTTGTGTTGTTCTTTTTCGAGTACTTGCTAAGGATGATGGGGCGTGTGTTTTTGGGGATCGGACGAGGTGGAAGAGCAGAGGAAAACAAAAAAAGAAAAGGAAAGGGTTTGACAGTAATCTGCTTGGTGGTGGTAAGTAAATAAACAAAGTGGGAGAATGCCACATCAGAAAAAGGCAAAATTTTGTGAGCCACAAGTTTATGTGGCCTCTAAGATCTCCTCTCTTCTTCGGTCCGGTTTTACACTGTGTTTCAAATTTTTTGATATTTTTAAATTATTTTAATATGATAGTATTGGAAATAATTTTTTTAAAATAAAAAATATCATTCTGATACTCTTATGAATAAAAAATATTAAAAAAAAACTTAAACCATGTTTTTAAACTGTCACTTTATCGCAAATTTTTGTGAGCCACAAGTTCATGTGACCTCTAAGATCTCCTCTCTTCTTTAGTTATGTGGGACACTGTTTTAAAAATACTTTTGAGATTTTTTTTTAAATTGATATTTTTAGATTATTTTGATGTGATAATGTCAAAATTAATTTTAAAACAAAACAAATATCATTTTGATACTTTCAAGAACGAAAAATATTTTGAAAAACAACCTCAACTATACTTTTAAATAGTTACTTCATCGTCACATATATATATATATATATATATATATATATATATATCCTCTTTTTATCTCCTTTTTATGCTCTATGTTCTTACTATCAATTGAATTTTATTTTATCAATTTCTAATCTCACATCTCCATTCATTTATCGTGGATGATAGTTAAAATATTTTATCTTATTTCCGTGTCACGATTCACACTCTTTTTAAGAGAGTTTTAACATGAGTCGTAATAATTTTTGTTATTTCTGGCTAGCTAGCCTACATGAGAGGAAAGATGCTGAAGATTTTCTATGATTTCACACTGAATTATCATATATATATAAATTGATAGTTATATAATATGATCATAAGAGAGACTTACCCTAATCACTATTGAATATATCCCCGTATTCACATTATTTTATGAATAATATCATCTCATCTCACCACCTTTTTTTCACTAACACCACCATCTCATCATCAACATGACCACCATTTCACTAACACCACCATCTCATCATCAACATGACCATCATTTCACTTACCATTACCATTATTAAAAAAATGTTTTATATGTAAAATATTTTATATTTGGAATGATATTAGAATTCAAGGAAGCTGTATGGTTTAAAATTTATGTACTCACTGTGTTCACGCCACAATCTACTAATTAATTACAAAGAAGAAATTAACATATCTGAGAATGTAATTGACATGATTAAATTAAAATTAATAAGTAAGTATTTAACTGAAAAAGAATCAACAAAACGCCGTCTGTGGGAATCGAACCCACGACCACATGGTTAAAAGCCATGCGCTCTACCAGCTGAGCTAAGACGGCGTTACGCAAGCGAGATAAAACGTATGATATAAGAAGTGTTTAGTAAATTACGATCAGAACTCTTAGCGAGATTTTTGAAGTTTTGGGTTGAGACATTGACAAGCTGTGAACCCCGCTTGCCTTGTAAGCACGTGGCACGAGACCCACCTTGCTGCCCTGCATTGCTACACACATCACCACCCTATCTTACTTTGACCACCTGCAAAAAGCGAAGTGAAAAGGTCATCTGGCACATCCGTGCCGTTGATTCCCTTAACAACTTATATCTTGCAACGTGTCACTACAAGTATTCTCACATATTATTTTTTATAATAATGATAAGAGTTATTATATATATATATATATATATATATATATCCCTTATACGATGCGTATTTCATAACTATAACTTGAAATTACTGTCGGAAACACTCCTGTCCATCAGTGTGTGTGGTGGTGGTGGTGGTGGTGGTGGTGGTGGTGGGGTTATTCTGCAATCTTCTTCTAGTGGCTGTGGTTGATGAAGGTGAAGGACAGGGCATGTCTTTTTCTCTTATCCTATTTTAGATCACCTTCTCTTTTGTGCTATTACAAAATCTTCACCTGATCAGAGGCTGTGGAGTTTTGTCCGTGCTGCGTCCAGTATTAAGATCTAGTTAGAGATCTTCATCAGCAGGAACAGGAACGCCATATTGGACACACCTATATTCTACTAGCTAAAAAACAATCACTGCTGAGCACTAGATTCCATGTTTTAAGGGGAAGAGCGAATAAAGCCAGGGCAAAAGGTGGCTTGCATGGTTTGCTTCAGTGAGAAAATTAAACACTCTATAATCATCGATTGAGAGTGGAGACCGGATGAATCAATTTTATAATTCCGTTTCGGTTAGTGTTTTGTTTTTTCAATTAGAACAAAATATTATGGTTTGAGCGCGTCGTTTAGGGGTTGTATTGTTCATGTGTGTGTATATATATATATATATAATTGAATATATTAATTAAAAAAAATTAGTTCAAATCCAAAAATAAAATTATTTAGAATTGTACAATTTAATCTAAAAAACACAATAAAATGATTTTTCTGAACAAAATTATGAACATGTATAATATTACGAGAATGTCATGATAAATCTCGCAAGGTCATTACATTCTCTGATTGTTCTGAAATGTTAACATGTTATATGTAAAATATATCAAGAAACTCCTCGTAAAGTTTCATCCCAATCTACTAGTCGAATTAAAAGATATGATTGATATTGTAAAATAATTCATTTTAAAAAAATATTATTTGACCGAAGCAGAACAAACAAAATGAAACCGGAACGTTTTGGCCGGAATATAAACAGAGGTAAAAACAATGCTATTTATTTTATTTTAGTTTTTTAACCTGTATAAAATATTTTGATTGTTTCAGTCGAAATATAACGAAACTAACAACCCTAATATTAGCAGATGTTATGCTATGATTTTTTTTTTTTGTCTTAGATTCTTTATATTTCCATAGCGCATGACAATCAGAATTTAAACATCTTAAGACAGCAAACGATTGATTCTTGGTTGGATCAGATGGCAATGCTCTGATCATTGCGCTCAGGGAGCCGAATTTATCCGCACCTCTATATATGTCAGGCCAGTCCTGTACTATTAGAAAATCCCCCCATGGTGTGGGATACTTTCATGTTCTCTAGAAAATGATCTAATATATTATATTAATTTAGTCATCCAAGGTAAGTGAAAACGGGATTCCTGTAATTAGTACCGTTAAATAAACATCTCATCTAAAAATTTAAGCTTGTAAATGAGGTCTTAGAATATAATTTATATTGTTTTCTAACAAATATTTACTTTATTTAACATGAAAAATAAGTCAATTGGAATGGCTGAAACTTACCTTTTCAATACATTTTTTTTATAGAAAACCTTTCCAGGAAGGAAAAAATAAAACAAATCCTAGAAATAAGATGAATCAACAAACAATAATCCCGAGATAAGAAGGCTGCTTCTAGAAATTGTCTGAAAATTTCCAACTACTTCGCAATAATTAATTTCACAAAAAAAGAAAAGTTTACGGGAAAACAATTTACCGAGCGTATCATGTGAGGTGGCAAAGGACGTGTACTGCAATGGCCAATAACAACAGGGCTTCGAGAGGTTTATTTACAGCAAGGGCATGGCTTTTGAAAATTGAAAGTTTTGACTTTTGGCCGACCATAAATGACAGCGCGGTTATAATAAAGTGCTAAAAAACGTTATGAAAAAATAAAAATACAGCAGTCAGTATATGATATGAGATGAAAAGACGGATGGGATCGATCATGGACCGACCGCAAATGCTCGTCAAAAGCAATGTGTGTTCGTGCATATTATATAGTTGATTAACTAAAACAATGGTAATTGTAAAGTGTCTTTTTCTTCGATGTTGTTGATCTGGGAGCATTTTTATTGTTCAATAGATATGATAAAATAATTTAGTGGATTCGAAATTAAGTTTTTTTAATTTGGGTAATTAAACTATTTATCTTCATTCCTTTTATTGTGCATGCAATTTTCGTGGCAATTAATATGTTTCTCTATTTTTGTTTGTTAACTTTAAAAATTATTTCTCATGATATATTTATGTTATTTGAGAATTTTTTTTCTTTTATTTTGATGGGAGAATTTATATTTGTTTAATCTCCATAGATAAAAAAAGAAGCCGTTGCTTATTATTTCTCTCCTCTTCTCTCGCCACTTTCCGCTGCACAAGTTTGTAAATTCTGTTGACCACTCCATTCAACGCTCTCCACTAACTGCAGATGGCACAACGGAGTCGAGTCTCCTCCAATCATAACAGATTGACCAGACTGCCCCTCTCCCCCTTTTGACCAAAGAATGCACCTAACGTTCCTTTGATAAAGTTGAAACTTCTAGAAAGTATGCATGCTTCTCGCCACCGAAAACCCGGCTTTTATTGAGCCCGCCCAAGTTGGGTAGGCAGACTCCATTAACTTGGGCCACGGTGCCCGATCCAAAACTGTATATCGATGGAGTCATTCGATCAACCTTCAAATCGATTTCATTTGTTGAATCAATTTTTTTAGGGTTTTTAGGTATCAAAATAAATAAAACACTCCATTTTCATTTGCATTAGAGTTATATTGCTCTGGCTTCAAGAATCAGAGCTCTGGTTCTGGTCCATTTCTCGTTATGTGCTGTGAGTGATGAGGTTCTGATTATTGACCCGAAAGGGAGTGTGCTTTGCCCTTTGACTTGTCTGTGAACCTAAAAGAATGAGTTTTTGTGCTGTTATATACTTTGTTTTTCTGGATTTTCTTTCGCCAAGCTCATACAAATCATGTTATTCTTTGCTCTCTTGAAGCATGGCTTCTGTCTTTTACCGTGCTAGTTAGTTTTGCTTTCCGTGACCTGTGGCTACCCGTCTGGATTTGTTCTTCAAGCAGTGAGTAGGGTTGTGTTTTTTGTTAAATAATATTTATATAGTCTTAATAGTAATTTTAGTTTAATCAATAAATACTTTATTTGTATTTAGATTAATACTTCACTCATTAGATCACTCAAGCTTGTAGCCTTTTTTTTTGCGCTTGATATTAATTATTTTAACATTTTTTCTGGCTTGAGTCGTGTCAAACACAGACATATGGCGTCATTAGATGTTGCGTTTTATCAGAGATGAGTTGGTCTCGCCTGAATTATTTGAGGGAATATTTCTGCACGATTCCACTTTGTCCCTGTCAATCAAATCGCGGGATATAGTATACTTTCCCTGAATTTTCGTTTTCTTGTTTAACATTGTGTTCTTGTAGGCCTGCCCAATAGGTTAAAACTTGATTATTTATTTATTTTTGTTGTTTTTTAATGTGTTTTTCTATTTATACTATCATGTCAAAATGATCCAAAAATAATAGTAAGAAAAGATTTTTTGTTTTAGAAAAAAACAAACGGGTAATTTTATTTCTAGAAGTTGATAATGAGCAGTAATTTATTGAAATGTTTAGCCATCTGCCTTGTTTAAAAATCTGCACGAGACTGGCACTTTGATGTGTGTATCTGGACCATGTAACAACTATGACGATTATGAATGCTCATGATCCCAAGCGACTTACAACTTGAATATCGAGGATTTGTGGGCCATTTCTTTCAAAACCAAACTCTGATTTTGCATATGATCCAGAGGAAGATGAGCTACAAGGGTGAGTTCAGAAGGAAAACTCGCTGCTTTGTTGTCTGTTGCTGCACTTGAAATGGCTCAACCTTCTTCCTCTTCCCTTTCCATTCTCGATGCACTTACAAAAGATGGCGTCACTTCACACAACAAGATGGGATTGCTTGTTTTTCACTCATGTCTGCTGTTTTCCGATGGGTGTCAATTGCTTCCTTTTTTTTTTTTATCTACAGGAGCCCATGACCTGAGCTTGTAGAGCGCGCTAGCAGGTATAGCTTGCTGAGGATTTTAGGCTTTCAACGAGCCAGTAATATTTGTGACTGTTCGTGTATTCGCTTGCAGAAAGGCCTGTATCAGTAATTTGTTTATTTCTTTCCGTGCATGGTTTTTCATTTTACTTGGGATTTCGCTTCACGTTTGCTCGAGAGAGATTTGACCAAGTTAAATAGGATTTGCTCGGAGCTAATAATACCCTTCTCTTCATACGAAATGCATATAAATTTGAAGTAAATTGATTGATGACGCATTGATCATGTCATTTCAGCGTGTGTTCGTCTTTAAATTTCAGCAATTTATCTCATTTTTTACTTTGTTGAGATGGTGACTGGTTCCTTTTGTTTCTCTTTTCGTGATTCCTGAGGCCATATTCTTCTCATCTTCTTTCCATGCGGCTGGATTTGTGAGATCTCCTCTCTTATGGGTCCCGTCAAAGAATAATAATCGATTACAGGCAACTTTGCTCAACTGACTTTTGATTCACCGGACCTTCTCCTACAGACCTAAAAAATAAACATGCCCCCTTTGGCATCATCCCAGAATCTCCTTTACATGTTACAGAATAAATTAAAGCAAGAGGAGCTTTCAAGTACATCAGCTGGTTAAAGAGAAAGGTTCTTCAATGACTCTCCCTTCTTTTCTTGTTTTTCAAACATTCGGGCCGCATATCGTAAGAACTTTGCCAATAATCTGTATTCTTTTCTTTGAATATGAGCTATGAAACTTGCTACTAAAGAATGAATATGGTCTCGGGACAGAAGCAGATGCTTGCTTGGGAAGAACTTGCTGTTAAAATGGACCTACCACTGCATTGGATCCACCCCACTGGTTTTTTTGTTAAAAGTTTTTATTTTTATATTTTTATCTAATGGAATTTGCTGGCAATAACAATACAATCGCTGGACTTTTTCACTCTTTTCCCCACTGATACGGTGTCCCAATGGCAGGCTGGGTCAACTGATTGAAATCTTCAGTTAGAACAGGACAACTATACTATACATGCATGCCTTCCACTTTGTTAATTTAAATAAATAAATATATAGCACCACTGCTGCTATTGTAATTGCTTAATTAAAGAACTGCTTTCGTATCTAACCTTCTTCAACTTTGAATCCAGGGAAAGTGATCAATGCAGCAAGAACACCTGATTGGATGACACTGATCATATGGCAATTCTCTGGAGATCAATCATTGGATTTTGATTGCAGTTATATAAAAAACTATAAACTGCAACCCAAGAAATCCAAAGATTGATCTGATGCAATCGACTTTTACGACTTGTTGTTGCCCATTTTGGCTTCCCTTTTCCTTCTCTTTCACTGGGTGAGAATTTCTTTGCTCAGTTTCAGCATAGATACGGACTACAGACATATAGCTACCATTCCCTTTGGAATTCATTTCCTTGCTTGTTAGTATGAGACTTTTCCGCCGAGCAGTCCAGTCCAGTAGATTGTTTTCATGTTATAGAAGGGCACTGCTGCCATAAATATGTGGACCTTCCGGCCGATTCATTCTGTCTATGCATTTGCGGCTTCCACAGTCGCATACATTCAGAAAAAAAGAGAGATAAAGAACCAAATCAATCCTGTTGCTTTTGCATCACAACCACCGTGAGATGCTGGATCAGTTTCAGACATTGTTAGTGATGTTGCTTTGTATTTAGGACTGCTGGTTTAGCTTCTTGTTTACTTATAACATATCAATAACATGACAAGAAAACTCCACTTTTTTCTTAAAAAAAGTATTAAATGGTACACTCTTATTCATTAAGTAGTAAGGACAGGGCTGGACGTGGAAAGAAAAAAAGAAGGGATCAATTGATGTACACGAAAACTCAAATCACCAGATGCTTTCTTGATTTTTATCAGATTCCATGGGACAACAACTCTGGTGGAAGTGGAACAAAGAGTGGTTGGCTTGAATATACTTGTGAACGATTGGTTCTTTGATGAATGATGGTACATTTTGCGTGTATATATAAAACTTGCAGCCTAAGATCCCCCCTGTGACTTTAAGCAGTCAATCTTGCACATCTGTCTCTTTCTGGTTCATTTTGTTTTTTCCATGTAAAACAAACTGTATTATGGGGGGGATTACATTTGTGTGGTTTATCTGATCTTTATATATATATATATATATATATATACATATATATATATATATAATAAGGGCGATTTGATCCACTTTTTTCTAGGGGACTTGTTTTTGGATCCTAAAATCTAAGGTTAGATTCTTTGCCCTACAAGGAGCAAAAAGGACCTGCCAATCACACACTACAGCCTGATCGAAAAAGAGAACAGGAAAACTGGAAAAGAGAGTAAAATTGAAAGAGAGAAAGAAAGACCGGCCCATTTGGGTTTCCCTTTCAGTCACCATAAAGAAATATCCATTATTACAAATTCCCATCGACATACTTATTTTTCTTCAAAGCTTTCTCAGAGTGTTAGGAAAGTTGCTCCCATTATTCATTATGGTGGGGGCTGCCTAGCACAGCAGGGAATCAATCAGGGAGAGATGGAGGGGCGAGGTGGGAGATCAGGAAGAAAACAAACCATACACTTTTCTTCTTTCGCTCCTTTTGAGAGGCTCAAATTGATGAAGTGGGTTGCTTTCTCTGTTTTTGCTGCATAATAGATTCGCTCCCTCTCCCCTTTCAAGTCAAAGAAGAAAGAGAGGATTTTTATTTTATTTTTTGAAAAAAAAGAAAAGATGGTATGAAATGGGAGGTAGGAGAAAGGAAGAGCCACAGCTCATAGCATATATTCCCTTCCGAAATAACCCCACTTATGTTTCCTGATATGGAGTGAGAACACAGGACAGCCCAACGACTCCGAAATAATAAAAGAGAACTACATAGCTGCCACATTTTCAAGCATAGCTGAAGAGGATCATAACTCATATTTACGTTTCAGTCTTCTACTTGTCTATCATTCACAGAACAGAAATGGGTCTGCACCGTCAGAATATGAACTTGGTTCTGTCCACTGATGCAAAGCCTAGGCTAAAATGGACTCAAGAACTTCATCAAAGGTTTGTTGAAGCAGTCAATCAACTTGGAGGTGCAGATAGTAAGTATTTCTATGACCTCAATGACCCTACTTGTCAGTATTTTGTACAGGGGACAAGGTTTTCTAATCTTTTCTATGTTTATATATGTGCAGAGGCAACACCGAAGAGTCTGAAGAGGGCGATGGAGATTCCTGAACTTACTTTATACCACTTGAAGAGCCATTTACAGGCACTTCTCTTCAGAATGATTAGATCAATCTATGTTGCTTTTACCAATGCAGAAAACAAGATTGTGATTTTATGCTTGCTTCTTGATGCAGAAATACAGGCTATGGAAGAGTCAACAGTCTCTGATCAGCATTGAAAACAACCAAGAAGGTGATTTGTAAATCATACTAAAACAGATTAATGAGCTACTGCATAATTGGTTTTCTCATTTATATTCTAATGGGGCGTTGTCTCTGTGTATTTCTCTTCGTTGCAGATGCCAAGGAGATTCAAAGTAGTGACGATCATTTCCAAGAGTCTGCAGTCATTCAAAGTAGCAAGGGAATCTGCAGTGATGGAAACCAACATCCAATTAATGGGTAATAGTTGACATAATCTCTACCTGCTTTATGATATAAATTGTACTGATATAATAATACAGATTTTATTTATTTAATTTACCCAAAGTGTTATGTTCAACAGAAGCTTTCAGATTGCTCAGGCTCTCCAAATGCAAATGGAAGTGAAGAAGAAGATTCATGAACAGATTGAGGTAAGACCAAGAAACAAACCTCTTTCTTTAAATATTTCTCTGTTTATTGATCAGAACATGCGTTACTTCAAATTTTTATTGCAGGTACAAAGACATTTGCAGCTGAGAATTGAAGCGCAAGGGAAATACTTACAGTCTGTATTGAAGAAAGCACAGGAAACACTGGCTGGATATAATTCTTATTCTATAGGTGTAGAACTAGCAAAAGCTGAGCTCTCTCGATTAGTCTCAATGGCTAATAGTGGATGTCCAAGTTCTTCAATATCTGAATTGACAGAAACAGGAGGTTCAAGCTTAAGAGACATGGCACAAATGAGGAGTGCAGTATGTTCAATGGAAAGCTCCTTGACATCATCTGAGAGTTCTGGGAGAAAGGAAGATATGCAACAAAAGAATGAGATTCATGACACCTACAAGTCCTATACAGCCTCTGTTGAGCTTCCTTTAATGGATATCCACCCGCAAGACAGCCCAGTGAATACCTGTTCAAGCAATCAAGGGAAGAAGAGAAATGGTAGTATCATTTGTGATGGTGTTTTTGTAGAGCAGCCACTGGCTAGTAGATTGAGAAATGGTGATCAGTTGAGTTTGGGGATGTTTGATTTGAATAGCTAATCAACACAAGATTGAAACAGGTTCGAAATCAATAGACTTAAATTGTCAGGGATCTGAACATCTCAATTGGGTTTGGAGTTGGAGGGTGATAGAGTTAAAATGCAGTAAAGCTACCTGAAAGAGTTAAAATGCAGTAAAGTTACCTGAAAGAGTTAATCTTTGTTTATAAACTATGTATATTGGTACATGCATGGACCCCAAGAAACTTTTGAAAGTATATCCATATCGAAAGATGGTGTTATATATATTGTGCGTATGTAAATTCATCTCTTGGAAGTTTTTCCAAGAAAGTCTCTCAATGTATTTTTAGGTTTTAACAATTAGGGCATCCCTAGCTATATTTGAAGTTCTAAGATTAAGGTCTTTCTTGATTTGTTTCTAGGAAAACCTTCTACATTTGGAGGTTTGTGATCTCTCTTCAATTTAGAACTCAAAATGATAGTGTGGGAGTGAATCCAATTTACCACCTTCAGCTAAATTTTTACACCCAAACTGGGCAGTTCACTTAAAGGATATCACTGGCTGAATTCAATATCTATGACTTGTAACTCCAATTTAGTAAGAATCCATCAAATGATTTGGCCCAAATAAAAAACTTTTCAATCAGTTCTTGACTGACGACCATGCTGCTTTAGAATCGCTCCAGGATGACCTAGGACTGCCACTGAGTAAAATTGGCTAGAAAGCTGTAAGGGGACATGTTATTGCTCAACGGCTTCTGAACCAAAAAAAGGCATGTGTAAGACAATAAAAAAATAAGAACAGCCAGGAGGAAGAAATCATTGTTGCTGCAAAATCAGTAAACATCCAACAAAGGATGAATCATTAGCCAAACCACGCGTAGGCTAAAATATATTAACGTTCAAGGAACTTCAACCAATTAGTTTGCTACGCCTGAAAACTCAATCATTAAATGAACCACACAGGTCAATATATGCTGCTAACATTTCTCCTCCTTAAGCAAGCCCTGGGGAATGGAAGCTGGAGGAACAAGGATGAAGCAAAGGCACATTATTTACAGATACGTACTTTTCACAGCTTTTCTATTCCTACAACTTGTTAGGTTGTCCCATTCTTTCCCATCGACACAAGGTAAGATACTTAACGAACAGATTCTCCAAGTTATGAAAGCTTCCACTTAGAAGCCTAGAAATCCATTCTAACATCTTCAGTTTCCTTTTTTCCATTGTAGGAAAGAACCCTCCCTACTTGACATCAGATGTCGAAGACGTCTCAGGTAAGTCCTTTGATTACATTGTTGTGGGGGGAGGAACAGCTGGTTGCCCCCTTGCGGCAACTCTTTCCGAGAGATTCTCTGTGCTTGTGATAGAGCGGGGAGGCTCGCCTTATGGAAACCCCATGGTATCAGACAAGATATATTATGGTTTCCCATTACTCCAGTCTGATGAATTCTCATCGGTGGCACAAAGCTTCGTATCGAAAGATGGAGTTAAGAACCACAGAGGACGAGTTCTGGGAGGATCATCAGCTATAAATGGTGGGATCTATAGCAGGGCTAGTTATGATTTTGTTAAAACAGTTGGGTGGGATGAAGAGCTAGTGAAGGAAGCTTATGAATGGGTAGAGTCTAACATTGTTTTTAAGCCTGAGTTGACTATATGGCAATCTGTTGTAGAGTTCGGTCTTCTTGAAGCAGGAATTTTACCTTATAATGGATTCAGCATGGAACATATAGAGGGAACAAAGATTAGTGGTACTTTGTTTGATGAATATGGAATAAGACACACCTCAGCAGATCTTCTTGAGACCGGGAATTCAGAAAACATCATTGTTCTTCTAAATGCAACTGTCAAGAACATCATCTTCCATGTCAATGGTAAGCAAAGATATCTGTAGATAGTATTCAATGATCCTATTGCTCGGATAATCAATTTGCTGAAGCTCAAGCTCCCTTAAAATGGTGCAGGTAAGGGAAACGAGAGCATAGTTCGTGGTGTCAGGTTCATCAAGAGTGATGGCAGCACAAGCCAAACGTATGAAGCTTACCTGAATCAACCAGAGAATTCAAGTTCAAGGGGCGATGTTATTTTATCAGCAGGAGCACTAGGAAGTCCTCAAATCCTATTGTTAAGTGGCATCGGACCTGAAAAACATCTGAAGAACTTCGGTATCCCGCCTGTGCTGAACTTGAAAGGGGTTGGGAAAGAGATGAAAGACAACCCTGGCATTGCCCTTTTGGTGGACACCAAACCACTATACCGATTTCCAGATACACCTCAAGTTGCAGGCATAACAAAAGACATGAAATTCATTGTCGAGGGGGGCATAATACCAATAAGCTTCAATGCAACAAGGATGCCGATCGCAATCAAGCTCGCGTTTCCAGAATCTAAAGGGACGCTGGAATTGAACAGCACAGACCCCAGGCAAAATCCTGCTGTGGAATTCCACTATCTAGAAAAGGAGAAGGATCTAGAGGAATGCACCAAGATGGCTCAATTACTCAGTAAAATAGCAAGGTCACAATCTGTTGTCCTGTTCCTTGGTAAGGAACCACAAGATAATTTGATGTCTAGTCAGGATGAGCTGAAAAACTTCTGCAAGAAAAATGTCAGGACTTATTATCACTATCATGGTGG
Organism: Salix purpurea; assembly: GCA_027405865.1. Classification (NCBI taxonomy): domain Eukaryota; kingdom Viridiplantae; phylum Streptophyta; class Magnoliopsida; order Malpighiales; family Salicaceae; genus Salix; species Salix purpurea. The sequence continues at coordinate 5,065,888 of JAOWLH010000012.1, read as the reverse complement.
TTCCACCGTTGGTTCAGTCGTGGACGATGATTATAAAGTATATGGGATAAAGGGTTTGAGAGTTATCGATGGCTCAACATTCCTGGAATCACCAGGCACAAATCCAATGGCTACCCTCTTAATGCTAGGAAGGTATCAAGGGATCAAGATTGTCAGGGAAAGGGAGAACACCACTGTAAGCAGTAGCCCACCACCACTGTAGGAAACTCTCAATTTCAACTATGTATACAATCACAAGAAAATTGTTAATTTTTTTTTTATTTTTTCTGAGAAATACAGTTGCTGGGAATCCAACACCCTGTCAAGTAGATTTTCCATTTGAATACAAATGAAACAGCAATGTCAAATAAATAAGAGAGAAGAAAACAGCCATCAGTTTCCAACTATTTTTTCTTAAATAATCATAATTATTAAAGAAGTTATTTATTTTTCCAAAATCCAAGAGGAATAACCTTGAAGTCTTCTTACATCACATAATAGCAGTAAATTAAAACAACCCAACCTAAGCAACTCACCTGTCTCGCAATTTCAACGCGGTGAAGGGCACCTAAAAAGAGATGAACTGTCAAGATGTAGCCATCAATAAATATATATATATAAAAAAAAAACTATCTCGATCATTTTTTTCCCCGTATAGCTATTCTTTACAGATGAATTTACAAGCAACATCTACGAAATTGATGACCTGACGTTTCAAATTTGGATTCAGCCGATACGGCATCATTTTAAGCATTTAAAGTAAAAGTAGGACCCACCACTGGAAGACCTTGAAACCCAGTGGATAAAATATTATCATTACCACTCCCACTTCTTAGTGCCTGTTTGGCACCGTAGCCATACTGGCGTTTAGCCTCTCTTTTTTCCTCATTTTAAATATTTTTTTTTTAATATTTTTAATATCATTTTGATTTATTTCTAGACAAAAATATTTTCAATGGGTAATAAAACATGATTAATTGATTATTGGTTATAATTTACTCGGAAAAACACCTCCGTGGTTTCATACGTGAGACTTCGGATGCCGGAGAGGCTTCAGGCAATTTGACGGGAAATGTTCAACAACAACTAAAAAATTTGTGTTGAAAATAGGAACGGAAAATTAAAGAAAATCACAAATTAAACGATGAAAGAGCAAACATCACCCAGACATAAAAGTCTTCCCTGCGACCATCGCCACAATGAAATAAAACAATCCCTCTTACGATAGCCTTCCAAATTACGGTATGATATAGGCGAGATATGTATACATCTATGATCATACAGGATGCATAGGGAAAAGAAGAAGTTGGTCGGCACAATCAAGGGCTAAATCATGATGCATGCAATCAACCCGACCAAAACAATAATGATATTAAACAGCCTATACTGGGTAGTTGAAAACATTTTCTCAGCTTAAGAGGTCCCTATGGAGTGGAAAATGAAAATCCCAGAGATGGAGCTTCTTCTATCAGTTATTCATGGCCATGGGCTTCTGGCAGCTTTTATTTTTCTACTAGTCAACTTGTCTCCGTCTTCTTCTTTGTCTCAAGGTATGATTGACATCTTTTCAATTAGAAACCAAAACACTGATTCTAATAGCTTGAATGATGTGCTTCCCTCGTTACAGGAAACGGGCTCCCTCGCATGACTTCGAACATCAAAGAGGTATTAGGAAAGTCCTTTGATTATATAATCGTGGGGGGAGGCACCGCCGGCTGCCCTCTTGCTGCAACTCTTTCAGAAAAATTTTCTGTGCTTCTGATAGAACGAGGAGGCTCCCCTTATGAAAATCCTACGCTGGTGGATAAGAAATACTTCGGCTTCCCATTTCTCCAAACTGACGACTTTTCATCTGTGGCTCAAAGATTTATCTCCAAAGACGGAGTTCCAAACCTAAGAGGACGAGTCCTTGGAGGGACATCAACCATAAATGCTGGTTTCTATAGCAGAGCCAGTGCTGACTTTATTAAACGAGTTGGGTGGGATGAGAAGCTGGTGAAGGAGGCCTATGAGTGGGTGGAGTCTAAAATTGTGTTTAAACCTCTGCTAACTAAGTGGAGTTCTGCTGTTAAGTCTGCCCTTCTTGAAGCCGGAATTCTACCTTTTAATGGTTTCAGCTGGGATCATATTGCGGGAACAAAAATCGGTGGAACTGTGTTTGATGCAGACAGAAAAAGGCACATCTCAGCTGATCTTCTAGAAAGAGGGAACTCCAGTAATATCCTAGTTCTTCTGAACGCTACTGTGAAGAATATCGTCTTTCAAAGAGATGGTAAGCAAATGAAAATCCAAATACTCTTCCAACTCCCAACAATCTTTATACATGAGAGTGAAATTTCATCGAATTCCTATTAATGTTGCATGGATAATCAATCTCTTGATGCCTGTTTGTTGTATTTCAATGACACATACAAAGGAAACAAGAGCGTAGTTCGTGGTATCAGGTTCATTAAGAGCAACGGCAGCATAAATCAAACCTATGAAGCTTACCTTAGCCAACCAGAGAATTCGATTCCACAGGGCGATGTTATTCTGTCAGCAGGAGCGCTAGGCAGTCCCCAGATTCTATTGCTAAGCGGCATCGGGCCAAGAGCACATCTGGAGAACTTCAGCATCCCACTTTTGCTGGACATGAAAGGGGTGGGGCAAGATATGCAAGACAATCCTGGAATTCCCTTGATCATCAGGGCCAAACCTGAATTTCGCCTACCAGAACCGCCTCAAGTTGTTGGCATAGCAAAAGACTTCAAATTCATTGTTGAGGGGTTTGTGCTACCAGTAAGCTTCAATGGAACGACACTTATGCGAGTTTCGATTAAGTTGGCATTCCCAGAATCCAAAGGGAAGCTCGAATTGAACAACACAGACCCTAGGCAGAACCCTGTGGTGCTGTTCAACTATCTAGCAGAGGAAAAGGACTTGAGAGAATGTGTCCAGATGGTTCAACTCGTCAAGAAAGTAGCAAGGTCCAGGTCCATTGCTCGATTCCTGGGGACCAAACCCCGAATCAATGTGACATCCAATCCTAATGAGCTAAGAAACTTCTGCAGGAAAAACGTGAGAACTTATTATCACTTTCACGGTGGTTGTTCTATAGGATCAGTTATCGATAGAGATTACAGAGTAATTGGAGTGAAGGGATTAAGAGTATTAGATGGCTCAACTCTCTCCGAATCGCCAGGAACAAACCCAATGGCCACGCTTTTAATGCTAGGGAGGTACCAAGGGATCAAGATTCTCAAGGAAAGGGAGAATGCTTCTGCTTTTGGAAACCAACAACACCCGTAATTAACGAGCTCCCAACTTCAGCTATACGTATCATATCTATTGATTTTAGATAACTTTCTGGGAATTTTAGTTCAAGAAATAATTCATCGTTTTATGGTTATTGTCCTTACTTATTCTGCACGAATCATCTTACTCTGCTCTCCACAATGGTCATAGAGCTCCCTGTTTTACTCTAGAACTAAATATTTTTTCTTGAGTTTAACTTACTGACCAACCAAAAAATAGTTTAGCTATTAAACTATCTTCGTGACTTAAGAGTTAAGTTCTGCACCAGTATCAATCAATCAACTAATTAGTTAGCTTGATGTTGATTTTATAGCTAACTTACTGCTTGGGTACTTGAAGAGCCATCTAATCTGTGTAGATAATATATATTTATATATATAGACACACAGAGGTGACAGAATGCTTAAATTGCTTGTTCCCTGCGAAATCTTCCAAATCAGAAAAACGCATAGGAAAGATATCAGAGCAAGCAATCACCATAACTGCAAAATCATCAAATTTTTAAATTTGAGCTTGTCAGTGGTTTTTCAGGGCAGGCCACTCATAAAATGGGTTTTCCTAGAAAAATGTCTTTGCTGTTTGGATACTTCGATTAATAATCCTTCTACACATAAATGTAAACTTGGTGCTGCTTATTTTCTGGTACAATATTCATATAGAGTGCTCGATAACTAACGAATTTGTTTGTGTTGAAAAAAGATGTAGGATTTTTAAGTTGTCCACATCTTTTCTGAAGTCTTACAAAACAGATAAGCATATGAGAGACTAGCCTGCCATTTTCATTTTGGTAGACGCCAAACTACAATATTAGTCACTAGATACCATAAGTTGCGGGTGTAGCAAGACCTCAAATTCACCGTTCATCATTCAGGGATAATGCAATGATCATGCCAACGTTGCTGAAGCTTGCATTTTTTGAATCGAAAGGAAGTCTAGGATTGAACTCCTAAGACCCTAGGTATACAACTATCAAACAGCGGAAAAAGACTGATGAATGTGTCGAATTACGGAATCGTCTGATAGAGTAGCAAGATCTGCGTTTATAAAACAGGCATTGAACTTGGAAAACAGTTCGAACCGCAGTTCTTCTGACAACCTGGAAAAGCCCTGCACGATGAACGCGAGGACTTTCATCCCTTTGATGTGATGAAGGTTCAATTTTCTTGGAATCTCCAGGCGCATATCCAATGGCTACCCTTTAAATGTTAGGCAGGTGTCAAGGTGTCAAGAGATTAATATTCTCAGGTGAAGGAAAAGGCTTCTATAACCAACCATTGAAAATTCTCAAATTAGCATTGAAAATATTATTCAATTGAAGGCATAAAATACAATCACTTGTCTGTACATGCTATATAGATAGGTAAGAAGTGATGGGGGGAAATCTTAAAAAAAATCACTCTTAATCCTCCGTAGAAGAATCACTTGAAGGGTTTTCATTTGAATCCCCATTTCTCCTGCTACCATTAAAAGCAAAACTAACCCAAATCTGTCTTTCAACTCTCCTCTCTCCCTCTCCCTCTCCCTCTCCCTCATCTATTTTCTTCCCCAGTTCCTCCTGGTCAACAGGCATCTTGTACCTACAAACAGGGCAATTTCCATGAATCTTTAACCACTTCTCTACGCAACCACCGTGGAACCTATGCTTACAAGGCATCTCCTTTACGGCCCCACCAAGCTCCCACTCCTCTAAACAGATAGCACACTCGCCATCTTTATTATCTTCCCCTATCTCCACTTTTGGCATGGCCTCTATGGATGCTTTGGAGGCTGGTGGTTGGCCATTCTTGTTACCCATGTCTCTAAGTAAAGATTCAAGACTCGCAGCTCCTTCAATCACCACCATGCCTTGAGTGAAAGGGTTTATAAGGATGATTCTTTCATTTGATCCTGTTGTCTGTGGTGCTTCTTGATCTGGGTCACGTTGCTCTGTGGTGTTGTTGGAGGTGAACCCTAAAATAAAAGGTAAGAACAAAGAGAGGTCCCTGTACCTTAAAAGTCTCTCAAACATAGAAGATAATTCGGCAGGTACTTCCATCTCAGAGGCCATGACGATCTGCTACTGGTAGTTTAGCTTGCGCGCGAGCGAGAGAGAGAGAGAGAGAGAGAGATTTGTAAATTGCGAGGGATATTAGCAAAGCTAAAGTGATGGAGCTTATAAGAGAAGGAGCTTATAAGAGAAACAACGGTGTTGGGTGCCCACAGGAAAAAAAGAAGCTTATAGAAAGATCTGGAACAAGACGTGTTAGCATGTGATGTTGATCTTCTCGCCACCGAAAAGCCTGCAGTTCTTTGTTAATTATGGAGTGCTTGGTAAAAAAAAAACAAATTTGGGAAAATGTAAATTTTTTATATTATTTTAATATATTTTTAAATAAAAAATATTTTAAACATCAATCTCTACGCTTTCAATCAACATGAAAATGTAACAAAAAAGTTAAGATTTTTATTGGAGAGGATTTAGTGCCTCTAGTTTATTATTTTATAGTTTTTTAACTCACGTCTTTTATTTTATTTTTTACTCGGAATGGATTGGATATATAAAATCATTTATAGATATTCATTGTTGAATATAAAATCATTTATTCTTCAGCAATTCTAAAAAAAATACATTTATAAAAGCAAATAATTGAATAAATTACTTTAATAAATATATTTGAATTGTCTGTCGGACCTACAAAACTCTTCTCTACAATCTGCATAACAGGAAAGCAAAATTAATCGAGTGACAACTAGATATTATACAAGGATATAATAAACACAATTAAAATATATTAAGACTTGTTCAATTTTATAAAGTTAAATTAAACTATTTATCTTTTTTTCTTACATCAAGTGTTTCTGGGAACGGTGTGGAAGTGAATGGCAGCCATTCGGAGATGGGAGGCAGTTGCTGACCGTTTGACCTTTAGAATTTGAATTTTCTATACAGTTACTATCAAACTCCTATAAAACCCCAAACCCATCCATTTTGCATCGATCTCTCAACAAGAATTTTTCTATCTTTCTTCTCCTCTCTTGCTCCAGATATACAATATTGCTGTCAACCAGCGAAAACATGGAGCAAACTACTGGGGAAGAAATTGGAATCAGAATCTACACTGCATCCCCGCAAAATGAACCTAAATCAAACAAAATCACCACTGGATCCCATCAAAGCGATGAAACAAAACCGTCGTCAAAGCCATTATGCAACCTCACCAAAGCCCCGAAAGAACCAGGCAGCAAACGCAGAGCCGTGGCTAAAGGAATGCAAAAAACCATATCCAAGACATCAATGCTTGTTAACTTCCTCCCAACAGGCACCCTTTTGACATTTGAAATGCTTCTTCCATCAATATCCAAGAATGGAGCGTGCACACCTATTGCCGCCCTGATGATCCATGCCCTTCTTGGTCTTTGCTCTCTTTCCTGCTTTTTCTTTCATTTCACTGACAGTTTCAAGGGCCCCGATGACAAAATTTACTATGGATTCGTCACTACAAAAGGGCTGGCTGTTTTTAAGCCTGGTCTTACAGTTGATGTGCCTAAAGATGAGAGGTACAGAGTTGGGTTCACCGATCTAGTTCATGCAATGATGTCGGTGATGGTGTTCATGGCAATCGCGCTGTCGGATCATAGAGTGACTGAATGCTTGTTTCCTGGGCATGTTAAGGAGATGGATGAAGTGATGGAGAGTTTTCCTCTCATGGTTGGTGTAATTTGCAGCAGCCTGTTCTTGGTGTTTCCTACCAGTCGACATGGCATTGGATGCATGTCTAATTGATTGTTTGTTAGTCTTGTTTTAGGTTGACTTTTTCCTTAATGTTTTCAGTTCTGCCATTTTAGTATTGTCGATAGATCAGCTTTTGTTAAAACTTCGTTGTTCAAACGTTGAGTTAGAAACAATTGTATTTGTCAGTTCCTACTGCTGAGGAATGATGTTTTTTTTAATGATCATCATAAGTTTTTCTTTCAATCGCGTTTAGAATTTTTATGTACGATTCACAAACTAGCACGCGTGGTTCAATAGAAAATAATTCTCTTACCCACTAACTCCGTCCAGCATGCACTTGAATTAACAATAAATTTTTTAATTTTAAAATAACAATATATTGTAATGACTTGAATCGACCTAAATCAATAAAATATATATATATTCACATATACCAATTCAAAATCAATAAAGAACATAATTTGGAAGGTAGAATTTTTATAAAAAATAACATGTTAACAATGGGCTCATAAATTTTATAGTGGCTACCATTCATTTTTTTTTAGTTTTTGGTAATTTATCAGTTGATAACCATATACGAAAATTGATAGGGTCTTTATTTCTAGTTTTAAACATTATTTCTATTTACCTTAATATCAATATGACCAAACAAATTAGGTGCTCCTAAGTACTGTTCAACAAGAGCAAGGCATTATTCAACCAAAATAAACAGTGAAAGGCTAATTTCAGCCAATTAAAAACCAGCGAAAGGCAGTAAATGTGTTTTATAACACACACAAGAATGGCCAAGGACTAAATGACTATATGGAGACGAAAAGAATTGCTATCGACTGGTTACAAGAAGGCGCTGTTCTATACAAGGCACCAATCTCTCCTACGTGCATCGTACGTGACTTGATGTAACAATCTAAAGTATAATATATAATAATTATACAACGGCAACTCCTACTTTTGTGCCAAATGCCCTCCTCTATCTGCTAAATCTGGTAAGCAAAATTTTCAATTAGAAATTGGTCAGGGAAATTGTTCTATTAATGCATGTGATTTTGTGGAGCCCTAACAGCAAAAGGGGATCAATAATAATCAAGCTTATCATCGATCACCGCAGCATCTAGCACCATTTCCTTCCTGAAGTTTCTGCCACAGACAGAGCATTTCCCTAGGACCTTGGTAGTGGGCAACAACATAGCCATCCTTGCACCCTTCATTATGGACCCTCTCCTCCATCTCATATTTCACCTCTAAACCCTCCCTTTTCATTTCAGCAATCCAGATACCCATTGCTACATCCTCCAGCTTAAACATCTGTCACATCGACCATAAACAGTTTTCACGTTGAGATGTATTGAATTAACTGTGGGTGGCTTGGAACTATAGAATTTTTCATTTTCTAACGAAACAACAGTTTGCAATTCGTTGACAATTATCATTCTTATACCTTTAAACGACCTTCTTTGAATTTCTTGTAGACTGCCTTGGCAATGTCACGGGACACCACGTAACCCGGACCATGTGCCCAGGGGGGGTACGTCTCTTCAGACCATTCCTTTTATTACATAAACAATAAAAGGAGGATAAGGAAATCGAAGAAGATAAAAAAAAACTTGATATACAGTTGGATCATAAAGCTTCATTAAGGAGATCGACTTTGCAAACATCTATACCAGACGACCAAATCTTCATCCGAGTTATACCAACTTAAAATTCTAGGGTCCCAATTGCAATCCTTGCGATAAAGAGTATTTACCAGATCTTTTGTATATGATGGGTATTTATTTGTGATGTCTGTGTCTAGGTGAATCTGCAGACAATCGCTTTTATAACAAATTGCGAGTTTTGATTGAGAATGTGGAACTAACATTAGAACTGGTGGAACTAACAAGACAACTGTGCTACATGAGGAGAAGTTGAATATTTTTTGTTATAACATAGAATAAGCATGATCTCCCAAATTATTCCAAATTGGCGAAGTTAAAGAAAAAAAACATTTGAGAGAAACTAGTGATCATTTGTGAGTGAAGAATTACCTCAGAGCTAATATACCACTTGCTTTCAGTACTCCTATGAGGTCTGGAGTCTGAATTGATTAATCCGTAGAGCAACCCATGGCTCACTTTGATCCTCTTTAAAGAAGTTAACACTTCATCCACACGAACAAATGCATCATCATCTGTCTTCATGACATACTTAGCTGATGCAACCTCTGTCTGTTAAACAGGTGAGTTAAATGAGACAAAGGTCCAGTCATCAATGTATATCAAAAGAAGAGACATATATGTACCCCAAATATGCAGATGGCTAAGGTTTTAAAGGTGATGAGGTTGTAGTAGTCAACAAAAGGCATCAGCTGTATGTCTCCATATGTCCTTGCTTCATTCCAGAGTTCCTCATTCACTATTTGATTTTTATGCTGCCGCACACACCTCAAATTTGTAAGTGGCCCAGCAAACAGATTTCCATAATTATAACCATAAACCTCAAATTTTTGGTTTGTTCCACCAGAACATGACATACATAAAACCAGCTATTAAAGGCTGTAATACAAATTGATGTTATCACTACTGAGACCACCATCCCAATATGGCTCACATAGAAACTCAGGTCCTGCTATAAAAGGAATGCTCCTTTCATGGCATGGTCAACAAATTCTGCTTTCAGTTCGGTGCATAATCCTTGATAAAAAAAAAAAAAAAAAATTCTTCTCCAGTGTTTTTAATCAATATGAAACAAGACCACAAAATTGCTGGATGCAATGCAATGAAGGAATTTATATAAATCTCACCAGACCAACAAAAAAGCGCACTGCAACTGCCCCTGATCGCACTGCAGCATACTGCATCCATGTTCTTCGAACAGCCATCCTGCGCTTAAAATTGTTTGCTGTAGAAAAGACACCAATAAAGAGATCCAGTGTTCTTTTTGGAGAGAGAGGAGCTGATTTGAGTAATTCCAGATCAATTGCATGCTCTGAATCCTCTGATGTAGGTAGACCACTAGCCACAACTGAAATTAGATTTAGGTCCCCAGAAATCCTAACTTGACTAACTAGCCATGGCTCCAAAGTCTGAACAGACAACAAAGCAGCGTGTGAATGAATCTGAAGAAACTGGCATGCTAAACTAAATTCCAAAAGTAACACAAAAGTCAAAGCAAGGAAATTACTTCACGGTATGCAAAAGATGTTATGTGCTTTCCATCAACAGTCATCTGGATTCCTTCCATCCCCACTCTAAGCGTTGCGACAGATAGCTGACCTTGCTTAAATGGAAAATATCTTCTTGCTTTAGTTCCTTCCTGAAGTGAAGACCTTCTTGAATGATCAGAATGCATGCTAGTCACCCGAGTATCATTTCTGCCCACCATCTTATTACATTGATCCAACTCGTCCACTGGCATATAAATCCAATAGAGTTATGACCACATAGAAAAAATTAAATAACTATGTCACCAACTTTGACTGGCTTAGGCTGGACAAAAAGGTACAGACGACAGCAGCCAGATACAACATCGCAAACCTCTAGTTCAATCACTTGGAAAGTTTCATCCAGATACAATTTGATTTAAGTGTTCAATGTGTAAACATTCACTTCATTCCATCAATAATTGAGCATAAAGTAGTTACACCTTTAGCTTTCCACTTTAAAAGTGGACAGTTTCAGTTATCTCAGGGCGGAATTTAATTGCTATTAATTGGATGATGCAATATATAGCAACAATTTTACAAATGGACCAGGGCAGAAAAAACAAAAGACAACAGAGAACTGGCAGATCAGGATAAAGAAGCTGACCCTAACTGCTATTGATGAGCTGTTAAACTTGAACAAACACAATAACTCTGCAAGCATAAACCTAATTGTGTTGCATTGGATATAACAAAAAAGTAGTAGAGGTTTCTACCTTTCTTATTCTTTTCAGGAGATGGAGAAGGACAGCGCTCCTCTTCACCCCAGTCATGAGCCGCGTTCCAGGTGTTCTGGACAATTACAGGATCCTCTGTGATCTTATCACCATGAAGCCTAACATTGTAGTGTAAAATGATGGGTGGATCAGGCTCCCCTGGAAGTGCTTCCCCGGTTAAGTCAATCCGAAAGTTACCGAGAAGACCATCTGGAATGCTGATAATTGTGATGGATGAACCCTGAGTCAAGCCGCAAGGAAGCCACAATTTAGAACCACTATTATCAAGTTCTGTGGCATTCATTTTGTTAAGAAAGTGAGGGCATTGTTTCTCTTTCACTTTCCTACTTGAACTTTCATTTGTATAACTAAGTCTTTCCTCGTCGACTGAAGCCATCAGGTTGCTCCACGCATTTCCAGCTTCCTTAATAGCTTCTACTCCATTTGCAAAAACCTGAGCATGATCAATCAAGTGTTTCAGTAGATTCCATGTCTGCAGAGACTTTTGCTCTTCATTGGAAATATTTCTCGGAGCAAACAGACTGAAGACCATTGTATCTGAAGAAAACACTTGGGAAGAAGTCTCTGGATTTTGAACAGCAGGTGGAAGAGCAGGATGCACCCATTCAAGAGGCTCGCTTGCATTGGAGGAGGAACTCAACAGAATACTTCCTCCGATTGGATTTTTCAGGAGACCATATCTAAGGATTAGTAACATGAACAGGGATGCAACCAGAACACCACCGTACCACTTCTTCATTCTGCTATTTAGACTGAGGCACCAAACTTGTTGAGGCCTATTTCTCTTGTGGTTGAGCTTAAAGGAACATATATTCCACAATTAATGATCTTCATGTAAATGAATCTCTTAAAAGTAATTTTTCAATGGAACTCAGAAGCTAAGGTGATAAGAAAGAGGAAAAAGATTGATATATCCAGAACAAATAGTTGATATCTTCTGATTTTCAGTGGAAAAAAAACAGAATCTGAGATAAAATTGTAGAAGGATCATTTCATTTTCAAGGAAGTTCCAGTTCCTCTTATTCTCAGTCAGCTATCTGGTAGAGATGGCAACAAAGCATTGCAATCGTGTACTTCAGTCCTGACAAACAGCAGCTGAATAGCTCAGGAATCAATGCCAACTTCACCACACAACTTCATTAAGCAGGACTTTCAAGCTGAAGGAATCCAAATTCATTAATCTGTTGACAAGTAGAAAAGTTTGCTAAGAAAATGCTAGAACTGCATAAATGAACATGCATATGCCAAAGATCAAGTAAAGCTACAGATTCCATATACAACCACATCATGCAAACATTTTAAAGCTAACCAAGATTTAGAAAAACATGCAGTCCATATAGTACTTACGAAAACCAATTCTAGTTTTGAGGCAAGGCACACACCGAAACCAGTTTTATTGAAACACAGAAAGGAAAATTGACCTCGCAGGAAATGCTGTTTAACAAAAAAAACTGGATGCAAGGCTTGCTTTTTGGAGCTGAGTTTCTTCAGGAGGTTTCAGGAAGCAGTATCAAAATGATCACAAGTAAATCAGTGCTGCACAGCTCGAATCATTTCCAAGATTAACAGTCAAAACAAGAACCGCGGTTTTCTTTTGACTTCAAAATACCCAAACTCAACATCTCCTTTTAACTTTGATAAATTTCCCGAAAAAGTGACTACCACAACATTTTTCATGAAACCCATCATATTTATTGTACAAAAACACGAAAATAAGGAATAAGCCAACACAGTCAACGCCTTCCCTGGCCCGCTACTATTAGTCCAATAGGAGGGAGCGGGAATTTTTTAGTTGCTCTATTATAGTATTATCCATTGATGACCGAAAAAATATAAACAAGAAAAAGATTCCTCCATTTAGAATTGTGCGATGACAGTACTTTAACTTCTAGACCGGATAGCGGCCAACATATACAACCGGGTAATTACAGTTACAATCAAAATAAATACAAACCATCAAACCTGGTAACGTAAGGACCCCTTTGGAAGCAATGCTTGATTATAAACCAATACTCTCATAAATTTTAATCAAGTTTGAATTTTCCAAATCGCTTTCAAGATGGTTTATTAACTATCTTTCTTTACTAATTATACAAACTTGGTTCATAAATATCAAAGCGCATTTCCTTTTAAAATTACTAAAATTGCCATTGAAAAGACTTGACCAAAATAGGTCAAGAATACACCACTGACACGGCAAAAAAAAAAGCAAAAAAAAAAAAAAAAAAAAAAGCAAATATATCTAAGATGCCAGTATAATCTAGAAATTCTCACGCACTATTAGAATCTCCCTGTTTGTTTCCCGGTAAAAAACTAGAAAATAAAATCACGAATCTCTAAACAAAAACACCGATTGGCACGCATTAGGACATGCAGCAAGCTTTACTCAAAGATTCTTTTCAAACTCCAGACAAAGAGTAGAATACCTTCTCGGCTGCTCGATTTTCTCAGAAACCAAATAGACTTTATACAGGTGAAATAAGAAGGGAAAAAAAGACAGATCCAGGGAGAGGGAAGCCAATCAAAATCAAAGCGAGTTTTGAACTGATTAAATCGATAATGTACAGAAACAAGTGATAAACAGAGTAGTAACCGCTTCGAGTAACCGAACCGAGTGCGCTAAGAAGAAAACAAACCTGGTTTTCTCTTCTTTATAATTTTGAATCTGCAGACGTAGAGTGAATGCCGAGGGAGAGAAATGAGGGCGGTTGTGCTTTACTGTTAGATCTTTGTCGTTTTGAACTACAACTAACCATGCTTCAACGGAGGGAAAGGAAAGGAAAGGAAGGTAATATAGATTTCACCGAACTGTTATGATGATAAGTTATTTATTAGACTGACTAGTCAACTACGGAAAGATGTGAGAAAATACACCAATTACTATTTACTTTATTATATTTCAATACGGAGGCTTTATTTGAATGAACTGGCTAAACCCTGAGCTTCCCCACTCTTTATCTTTTATAATCAGATAGGAAACAGTGCAGGTATTCACTGATCAGGATCCCAAACAGCTCCTAAGACGCGTGGACTTTGAAAAAAAAATAGTGGAATTTAATCAGGGAAGGTAGGGCCAGCTATTGACCGTGAAGTTACAAGAGGCCAGTGACAGACGGCCGCATAATGCGATCGATGTTTCTTTTCAACACGTGGCGATTCATATTGGTATCGTTGAACTTTCTTGTTCTTTTTATATTTCTCTCTTTCCTTTTCTTTTCGTGTTTACCGTTAAGTGTTTTTCTTTTCTTCTCTTCTATTCTTTACAGGGTGAGGCTATTGCAACACAGCTGTCAAGCCCTATGATTGTTTTCTACGTGGGCATTTTATTACAAAAAAAATAATATGTATTTTAAACCTTTTTTTATTAAAAAATTATATATTTTTACATCATTTTGATTTTATATAAAAAATATATATATTCATAAATAAAAATCAATTTAAAAAATATTTGTTATCACTCTATGTATAGTTTGTTGTGTTGGCTTTTACCGTTTTAGTTTTTTTAAAACAACCATTTTTAACTATGATTTTTAAAATAATAGGTTATTAAAAATATTTAGTTGAAACTGTTTTAGAATAATTTTTTGTATGCAAAATGAATAAATTATTTTAGCTTCTATAAAAATAAAATTTAAAATAATAAAAAATATTTAAAATTAAACCATTTTCTTGTTTTAACGAGAATCAAATACTTCATAGAAAAACTGTGGGCGTGTGGTTAATAGTAATGATTTGTATGCTCTTTCCTCTCCGTGACATATAAAAGGTGGATTTCATTATGTTTTTGAATCTGTTTATTTTTTTAAATAAACAAGCAATAACACGTATAATTTATTCATTTTAAATATTCAAAGCAAGGATAAAAGCATTATAATTAGGGATTTTTAAAAAGCTTATTCAACAATAAAACCAAACTTCAACATAGTAATTAGTGAACGCAGGAGATGCCTGGGTCAGGTGGGAGCGTTCTGGATTATCATAAAAGCATTGTTATTACTTCGCCGTGCCAAACATCAAGTATAGAGGACAAAATAATACTCTTTACTGTGTTTTAAAAATATTTTTACAAAAATTAAAATAAATAAATTTCTCCGTGCCAAACATCAAGTATAAAGGACAGTATAATCCTCGGTGCGTGGATAAATTAAGTATTTGATACTGTATTTCAAAAATATTTTTTAAAAAAATAATAGTTTTAAAATCATCTTTTATTCAATGTTGCTGTCTAAAATCACTTTCAAAATAAAATTGAGCTAGAATCCAAAACAGACTTAACTTTCCATGCACGCTCCGAGAATAGTCTAGCAGCGGGCAGGGTCGGCAACCGATGTTGTTGGGAACATCTACGCGTGAGAAGGACCGCGCAGCTAACTGTGCACCCTTCAAGTTTACGTATAGAGAACTTCTTTTTATGTCTTCGGAAGCAAGATTGGTTAGCGATTCCTGGATTTGGCAATATTGATGCCATCAGTGCCGTCTTTCGAATGGGATGGCAGAGATACAAAGCTATATTTTCGTTTCAGTTTTAGTTAGCATTTATATAAATATAACAGAGTTTAAATGAACGGTGTGGGGTATTTTTCTTTTCTTCCTGCTTCTTAGCGAGGAAGCCGTGTCTTTGAAAGATGAAGTGCTGAGCCCTTCTAGATGATTAATAATAATAGCCGGTATATTATTTGGAGGTTTACTTTGATTATTAAATAAGTTTGATCTCGTATTCGTATAAAATAAAATAGATCTAGGGTTTGTTTGCCATTGCTGTTGAGGTTTAAAAAAAAAAAAACTTTCATGAAAATCACTTTTAGCTACGGTTCATAACTGAAATTGAAGTGTTTCGTTAAAATTATGGTTGAGTTTGATGTTTAATGAAAAGCAGTTTCGTGTGTTTGGTTACCGTATTTTTTATATTGTTGTCAACGTGAGAAATTACTTTAAAACACACACACACGTATATATAAATATGTGTATTGTTTTTTATATATTGTAGATTAATAATCATAACAATAAAATGTAATTAATAATTCAAGTAAATTAAATATTTTTTTTATTTTCCTATCAAACTACTTGCAATTTCATCATGAACTAAATCGATACGTGAATACCTCTGCGATCCCTTGTTATTTGATAGAGGAATAACATCTGGTAACAATATCATTACTAACAACATCTACGATCCAGTTGTGGAGATATAATTCCAAGACCAAATCCAGTTGCAAGTTTCTGATTCATAATCAATCAAAAAACAGTAAGATTATGGAGTGAAACGAAGTCACACACCTTTTTCTTTCATCAAGATTGATCTTTACCACATTTAAAAAAAAAATCAGACTGAGTCTGGGGCCACCTACATGGGCTGGGCCAACCAAGGTGGGCCAAGATGCCCACCTATGATGGATTTGGGCTGGGCCGAGAGGAGGTCCAGCCCAAGTCCATCACATATATATAGAGTGAAACGGCACGTTGCATTGTTCACGTCTTCTTAAAACGTGAACAATGCAGCAGGGAGTTGTGTGAATTAATTCACGTGAATAGTAATGGTCGGCTAACGATGATGAAAGGCTCAACTGCCAATATCGATGGGTAGAGGAGGTCAAACTGGTTATTCCTATAGTGGTGGCGTCGAAAATGGTGACATGTGGTGGTCAGGAGAAGCATTGGAAGGTTGTGCGTTGTTGCTGCTGCTGCTTGACGCATGAGCTGGGGAGAAGACTGCACTGTTGCGGGTGCTTCCGATGAAGACAAAAGGTTGATGGTGTTGAAGGAGGAGCTGTTATTGCTTGCTGGTGACTGTTGCTGCTGTTGGAGAAGAGAGAGGGTTGCATCCTTGGCTGTCTTGAGAGATAAACTTGTGACTGAGAGAGGGAGGGAATTGTCGGTGGTCCTGTCGGTGCCAAGGGTGGTCGGTTGTTATGTTATAATTTTTTTACGTTGTGTCATCGTCTTCTTGTTCCTCTGTTATGTTATTGTTCTTCCTCTATTAAATGAAACGCAGGCAAGACTTGAAACAAAACACAAACAAAAGCTTCAAAATTTTTATTCTTGTAAACTGTGATCCAATTGTGTTTTTGATAGGTCCAATGCAATTAAAATTGCAGTAAAACTTTTACCAAACAAGTGCAAACTGTGTTTTTCTTAAAACACAGTTTGCACCGCAATACCAAACAAACACTTAAAGGAAACAAGTTTGATTATCGCGCTAGGCTGCACATGTTTTTTTTTTATCAGCATACGAAAAAGATTTAAAGAACCAGTAAAATGGATCTTATTCTGTCAAATTAATTATTAACTCGATATCGAATTTTGTTTTTAACATTTCAAGAGTCTGTATAGTGTTAACCGAAACAAGATATGAAACTTAATTCTAGAACAATTTAAAATGAAATAATTAGGTGTCTATTTAGAAGTGTGTTTGAAGTTGTTTTTCGCCAAAAAATACATGATATTTTTTTATTTTCTAAAAATTATTTTTGATATCAACACATAAAAATGATATAAAAACACAAAAAAATAATAATTTTAATTTAAAATAAAAATAAAAATATTTTTTTTGAAAAATACTTTTAAAATACAATAACACCTACTGTAAAAAAAAAAGAGTTAAGTGACAACACAAAATTAGAGGAGAAAAGAGACAATAATGTGAATAGTTATGGTAAAACACACTGGATTGTGTCTTTCTCGTGTACTGCATTTTCATTGTTTTTTTTTAATATTTTTTCATCTTGAATGTTCATGATTTCATACACTATTTAATATTTTAAGTAACATCAATTTTACAAAACTGAACTATAATCATTAAATAATAAATAAAATGACACGAGTAGAAAAAAAATGATCAAATGAAAAAAAGAAGAACGATGTGACGGGGAAAAAAAGTTTGTAGTGGTCCAACATTAAATATCATTTCATGGTTTACCAAGTCTTAATTAGATTTATAAAATTAGACTATAATTATTAAATGAAATAATATAACTCAGTAAAAAAGTACAAGTTAAAAAAATAAAGAACTCAATAGAAAAAATATGAATATGAATATAAAAAATGAGTTGGTTCATTGTGAACATGATTTTCACCTTGAATCTTTTAATATATTTATTTTTATGATATACCACCATTCTTCAATTTAATATCTGAGATTCAGTAATATAAGCTTGAGATTTGGATTTTTTTTTTTGTAGTCTCAGATTTAAACTTTATGATTGTTAATATGATAATCCCTTGAAACTTACATGGTCGTTAATTTCAGGACTCGTGGAATTTGTCGAGTTTCGCACAAACTGACGCGAGCACCACATTAAAAAAAAAATTAATATAGATGTGGATGATTCACACAAGAAAGGATTTAGTTGCGAAAAATGCATGAATGCAGCCCGACATAGGTCATGGTTTTAAAACGGAAATGAAAAAAAGCTGACATGCTACAAGTTATTTTTGTTTTAGGATATGTTCAAAGTGATAAAACTATATTTACGAGATCTTATCACTAGAATCTTCTCGACCTAATTAAGGGATTAGTTTATGTTATAAAAAAAATAAATTTATTTTAAAAAAAACAAAAGACATCTGTATATAAAAAAAATCATTTTTTTAATCTTTTAATCTAAACATGGTTTGAATAACGAGTTATTGAATTGACCTGCTAGCTTACACCTCGATTTTAATCCAACCATATTCCATTGATTATATTTTTTAACTTTAAAGTCTTCTCCTGTTACGGTCCAAGTTAGCATATAAAAATATCACCTTCATTTCTTAAAAGTTTAATTAAGTGGCGAGGGGCTCTGACATGCACGATGGCATGCCACCTGGATGATAAATGACACTGAAATTTCCTCGCTTCCAGAAATACTGAATATCTATTTTAATTTAGAATTAAAATATTTAAAAACTTGGATTTTTATTTTTGTTTTCCAGAAACATTTTTTTTATATAAATAAAAACAGGGAAAACACCATTTTGTCCCTGTATTGATGTCAAATAGCTGTCTTATCTAGCTGGTACCAAAAGCTAGGAAATTCAAGATCCAACGTGTATTTAAGAATATCCAGCACTCGCAAAGATACAACCATTAATTACCACACAGGAAGGGTAGATCTTGAGTGGTAGGGTACAAGTATCCTATCCTATCGGGTCAAGGCAAAGGTCTCTTTCCCAGCAACCCCCCCTGTTAATTACAAACGATAGATAACTTTCAGCTTCGGATCTCGACACGTGTCCAGGTGACTAGATGCAAGCACACGGCATTTAAATGTACTAGCTAATTGCCCGCGCGTTGCTGCGGGTATTTTTTTATATATAATTTAACACAATTAAACCTACAACGATCAATTTATATGATATAAGTAAATAGAAATTATAGATTAAAAGATAAAATGTTTAAAATTTTGAGTTGAGTTTGTCACGTAAGCATAGATTATATTTTTTAGAATATAGGTATTGCGTTATAAACGATCACAAAAGAGCGCACACTAACATTAGAAAAAAAAGCAAAATATTTGAATAAGAAAAAAAAACTTACTGAAATCATTATTGTGCAGATAATAAAATTATTAAAATAAATTAATAGAAAGAGCAAATAAAAAAAACAACAGGGAAAAGGAAGCAATATTCATTTAAAATATTATAACAATAGCAACATCGGAGTCTTAACATTTAAAATTATTATTGCCGCTAGAATAAAAACAACAAAAATTATTAAATTATACCGAGGGAAAAAAAAAGCATGAACAAAACAGCAAGCAAGAAAAACCAATTAACAATTATTATTATTATTATATTTATTATGAAAGAATAAATAATCACTATTATTATAATAATAGAATACATAAGCACTATTCTTATAATATTAATAATAATCACTATTATTATTATTCTTATTATAATTATTATTATTATGTTAATAATGAAAGAAACAAAAATAAATGAAAGATGAAAAATATTTAAGAAACTTTAACAAAAGAAAAAAAAATTACCATGGTTATTACTGGCAAAAAAAAAATTATCAAATTATCGGGAGGGAAAAAACATAACAAAAGAGTAAGAATGAAAAATAATTAAATCATGATTATTATTATTATTATTATTATTATTATTGTGTTAAATACATTATTATTATTATTATTATTATTGTTGTAGTGTTAAATACATGATTATTATTATTATTATTATTATTATTATTATTATTATTATTATTATTATTATTATTATTATTATTATTGTGTTAAATACACTTATATATACATGGACAAAAGTAGGGATTAAAAAAAAAAGTGTAAGGGCTGAAATGAAAATCAAATATCAAGGGCTTAAATTAAAATATTCAAAGTCAAAGGGCTGAAATGCAACTTACATTTATTGGCAATTGTAATCAGAGGACAAAATTGCAAAAATCAAAACTTTTGTATCGAATTGATTGAGTTATATACAACCAACCCGAAAATTAAAAGTAGAAGGACCGAAGTGCAACTTTGACATTCCGGAGAGAGAGAAACGTGGCCGGCGGCTTTAACCGGCCTCCGCCGCGTACACGGACGTCTGGTGGTGACACGCACCACCGCAGGAGGAAGACCACGCGGCGGCGCATCGTTCTGGCCTTCGGTAGACAATTCCCGGCCACCTTATGCGCCCGCACGCGCCGCCTAAACAGGACGTGAGGCGGAAAACCGCTTGGAGCGTGTGCCTCACGCCTTGACAGACGCCGATTATAAATTTTGAAAAACAGGGACAATTATCGTTCTAACCCTGCACCCAATTTAGTGTTTTTGTCTTATTAGGGGTTAAAACCGTATTTAAGCATTTTCGAAAATAATAAAAAATTAGAAAGTTGCGGCGGACGGGACCGGACCGGGCCGGTCCGGCCGCGCGCAATTACACCGGTGCCCTTCAGCCGGAACGCTTAGTTTGTCTTATTACCGGGGACGAAATCGTCAATACACTGTTCACAACTGAATATTTAAAAAAAAAGAAAATCAAAAGGAAAAACCGGGATTAGCCCCGGCTGACCAGCGCCTGTTGCCGCGCGAACGAAGGGCAAAATCGTGCGTGCACTGTCGCAATCCACAGTGTTTACTGAGAGGGTGCACAATGCAAAACCCTACGCCCTTTATTTGTTTTTTAATATTTTAATT
Organism: Salix purpurea; assembly: GCA_027405865.1. NCBI lineage: Eukaryota > Viridiplantae > Streptophyta > Magnoliopsida > Malpighiales > Salicaceae > Salix > Salix purpurea. Next base: position 5,044,858 of record JAOWLH010000012.1, on the reverse strand, counting down.
TCGTAACTTTCGTGATTGCTTCCTTAGGCCAGAAAAAAAAATAATTTTAATATATTTATATATATTAAGAAAAAAATAGTGTGGTGGTATAAACAAACAAACCCTTTATGTGTAGTGAAAGATCCTCTTCTCCTTTTAATTTCCTCAAGCAACTTCTGTCCACCGAGATTAGTTAATCTTTTTTTATGCAGTCCAAGACATCTTTTTTAAAGACCGTCTTCTTCAAAGCTAATGCCAAATCTATCTTCTTCTTCCTCCTCCTCCTTTTAAAGCGCCCGCCTAGCTGTCATCGATACCTGTCATTCACAGCAACTTTTTATTTTCTTCCGATTCATTGTTTATGAAATCCGTGGGAATGGTGAGCGAGGAAGGGACTTGATCGCCACGGGCTATCATATAGGGCTTCATGAGCGACAGGCCATGGCCTTCTTAATGTCATCTCATCTCCAATCCCTCCCCTCCCACGGCCCATTAACGGGGCTTCTAGATCCACTCTCATTTTTTCCCACAGATACTTCCTACTGTCTATAGAGTGGGCCTTGGGCCCTTTAATAAGGTAAAGGGAACCCCTTTTTTTCAAAATCCGATCCGAAGGTGGGTTTCATCTTTCTTTTTTTCTTTTCAGTTGCATAATAGAGCAGTTTTCTTTATTTTTTATTTCCGGCCGGGTATGAATGAAAGTACTGATGCATTACGACAGACACGAGACAGGTTATTACAGGGTGCATGGCCAAGCTCGTGCAGCTTTACAGCCAGAGGCTCAATAGAGGAAGGAATGTGGCCAGCGAGAGAACCCACAAATTAATATCGTAGAATTTTCTCAGGTGAGATAGATAGCAGGAGTGACCTAGCTAGAACTCAGGGAACTGGACCTTAGATTCACATCTTCTCCTCGGTAGCACCGGACATTCTACGAATTCTGACCCAGAAATGTCCGCGCACATGAAAACCTGATAGATCTGGCTATTCCTGGACGCATCGGTATTGCATTCTATGCCAGGAGTAAACCCAGTGGCTTCTTTTATAGCTTCTTTTATGCTGCCCAGGTCATAAAATTCATCGTCTGGTTTGATTCCTGCACCGCAGTTTTTTGCGCAGCCCATGATTGTTAGAGGCAGTAGCTGATGAAAGGCTTTCTTTGAGACGAGGAAAAAAGGCGGTGTAAATAACTGGGAGCGCGTGTATATATACCTGCGCTTTTAAGAGCTTGGAGAAGGTTTGCCTTTTCTTTCAGCTTAAGAGCTGCTTCAAAATAGCCGTGCTGGTCAATTTCTTCCGACTCTGCACAGGTGCCGTGCTTTTCCCATTCATGAGACCAGAACCTGAAGCCGGTGCTGCTGGGGCAGGACAGTGATGGCCAATCCTTTTGCAAACTGCTTGTCAAGTCTGAGATCTAAACAGACATCATATATAACCTTAATGATACTGTTTTTAGGACCATATCTATAATTTATATAGAATCCGATTATTTAACTGTTAACTTTTTGTCTAAAATTTAACTTTTCATAAGCATTTTCAATGCTAAGCATTTTTCATGAAAACAAAAATCTTTTGGACTTTCCTGGAAGTGATTAATTATATCAGGAAATGGCAAGTATGAAAATTCTAATTATCTTATACGCGACAGGCTATGAGACCTTCGTTTTTATTTTTAATTAAGTTGAATCTGGAAATCAATTAATATATTTTTTTTATGTGAGTAAACCTCGTTCCCTAGAAAGTACATTTTATGAGTCTAGTTGAGTGAGTAAAACCCTGGCTGTTTCTAGTTTTTATAAAAAATACACATCCTAACTCGAACTCGAGACTTGCTATGCAAATTACAAGCTCTTATCATCACACCACGTTTCTTAAGACGAAATCAATTAAGTTGAATCTTCTTTGCAGGTGATCGATGAAAACTGGATAGAAAAAACTGGATTAAGGCCTTTTAGATATGAATCAGCAGTTAGTATCCCTTCATTAATTAACATTATACGAAATTAAAGGTAAATGCATGCCATTATCCATAGCTGTTTCTAGTATTAGGTTAATTTGTTTTTATGGCTCGTACGCTCTGTGTTTTACTCCACAACAAATTTGAAAGGGCTGGTTAAACGATAATCAAAATCATTTTGCACGGTCCTGCCAAACGTCTTCTCTTTAAATCCTGGTTAAAAAAACTACAATTTATTTTTCTTTTCTTAAACTTGCGTTTTTAAACACAGCAACGTCAAAAACTAACACAATATACCAAACACCCACGTAATGAAATACATGCCATTAGACGTTAGATGGATATGTAACGAATGTATCGTGGTCTTGTGATTTGTACCTGGTCTTCATTCAAAGAACTACCCCGGTTACAGTTCTGTGGGTACGAGCCATCTTTATTCTGAGGCCAAAGTCCATGGATTCCGAAATCCGCAGCTGGTTTCCCAGCCCTCGGATAGCAGCAGCTATGCTTTGTGTCGCAGTAAGATCCCGGCCACTGCATGAATATGGAAACGATAATCAATCGACATTCAGCAAAATTTAAAGAGATTAGTCTTAAGAAAACCATCCAGGGAAGGAATGTCAATTAAGAGAATCACATACATGAGAATTTAACTATATAAATGCACCTAGCTAGCAGGCTATATATTGCCTGTACAGAAATTTACTTATGAGAGCTAACCTGTTGAACGAAGTAGAAAAAATCAAAATCTTCAGAAACACAAAGAACTGAGAGGTACTGTATTATCAAAAGCTTGATAAAAACTGAAAACTTGATGAGTTTCATCTTTAACAAAACGATTTCGAGACCTGGGATTTAGGATGGCAATGCAATTTGGGTTCTGTCTGAAGATTTATATATATATAGCCGATCAACGGAGTACTAGACAGCGACAGAATTTGGTTTATTCAATTCTTTTTCTTTGCGTCTTGCCGAGTTTAACGTTCCCCCACGTTTGTGTCGCGTAATTGGCTTGCCTGTTCATATCTTTTTCTCCTGTTATTCATGTCGTTTGAGCACATATTCTATTGTCTTTTGTCTACAATTATCCCTCGATCTGCAATATTGAGGTGGTACGTAAATCATATACAATCATCTCTATTCCAGGCCCAGCCTACCAGAACCTCCAAATCTGGCCGGAACTGAGTTGGGTAAAGGTAGACGCATCAGAAGGTTATCTTTGCTTGCAAACATAGAACTGAATATCTATACTTAAAGCAAACAAACATTCGTAACAGTACTTCCATGAAAATCAAAGTGGTTTTTAGACACATCTTCTTTGTGCGTGCATGGCGTGACAAAAAGCAACTGCAATGGCACGATATTATTGTTTCCACTCTTGAGTGCTTTTGCAATTGATCTTGAAATTAAGTAAACTAAAAATGGAGTTATTAATTTTCACTTGATCACTCCCCGCAGGTTAGACTCAGTAAAAAATTCTAATCTGAAAAGAACATTTAAATCTAAATTAACCCAAGTTAATTTTAAGGACATGTGAGATCGGATCTCCCATAAAATAAATAATTAATAATAAGAGTAAGTTTCGTTTCTCTTGGATCAAGTCTTGCTGGTTCTAGCAGGCTAGGGTTATTTTTATATTATACATACGTAAGGAGGTTGTGTTTGGCAGGTGATGTTAATTAATTATCGATTATGCTTCCATCATTCAAACCATGTTTTAAAATCATTTAAATGGTTGATTTATAATTGACACCTAACCTTAATAACTTACTTTAAATTTTTTTAAAAGTTATTATGTTCGTAAATAAACATTTTGCTCTATTTTATAAATATTTATTATTGTTATAGTATAATAAATAAAACTAGTTAAAAGATAAAATTATTAAATCAGATAAAATTCATGACTCGTTATTAAAAAAACACATTTTTTTAAAATTAATTCATGTCTTTATCAGTCATGCGGGTAGTTTTCGGACTCACAAAGTTAAATAGATAATGTCAGGCCGAGGGATTAGTTTAAAAAAGACAATTATTAAACCTAAAAAAGGTTCACCCAAGTCACAGGTTTAACCGGTCGAACCACATGATTCGAGTCGATTAAAAAGATTTTATCCTCTCTGTTTTTGGACATGCCATGTAGGGGGGAGGATGAACAAGGACATCATTAAAAAGCTGTTGGTCTTCTACCATAGAAATCAATGAAGGCTCACAAATTCACTGAACATTGGAATTTAGTTGATGGGAAAACAAATACACGAAAGGAGATACATCAATTTAGTCTCAATTACGGGTCTAAAAAGAAGGGAACTCAATTTCTGAACCACATTTTCCTCTGGGAAACACTGGACAATCAATGAGAGCTTTTCCACTGGTATCCACACACAAGTAAATTTGGTAAAGTTGACTGTTCCTTGATGTATCAGCATTGCACTCTATCCATGGAGTAAATCCCACCGCCTCTTGTATGGCACTCCTGATACTGATCAAGCTGTACGATTCCCCATCTGGGTTTATTCCTGCGACATTTTTTGTTCTTCAGCCATTAGCTACCATAGCTAGCACTCAAGGAGAAAAACTCAGGCGAAGCACAGTTCTCCTCTAAAAGGGGTGAATCTGAACTTTATAAATCAAAAAAGAAAGGGAAAAAAAGAGAGAGATTTACCTGCATTTTTTAGTGCCTGGAGGAGATTCACTTGCCTTCTCAAATTGAGAGCTGCTTGGAAGTATCCATGTTGGTCAAGAATAGACTCGGAGCACGTCCCGTGCTTTTCCCACTCATGTGCCCAGAAGGCTACTCCGCTGCCGCTCGGGCAAGCTAGCGTTGGCCAATTCTTTTGCATGCCGCTCCTCAGGTCTGCAACCTGTACCATTTCAGTTATCATGAAAGTAAGAGTCTAGAGAAAGAAAGCTGCAAGGAAATGGTGGGCTTGTGCCACTTGAATCCCTCTGTTGCCAGTTTCTCAAAGTAGGCTTGTAATTTGAATTCACCTGAAAGCTTCTGACAGTTTAATGTTTGGCAACTTAGCATCGTAAAATGAATTCTTTCAAAATGGAAATTAATCATGAGATTTCTTTAGAGATTACAGTAATGATTAGAGAATATAAGGGGGAAGCAAAACTGCAAAAGTACAGGTAATCTTATCAAGCGACTGTCAATTACTATATAAATCAATGATTTCATTGATTCAAGGCAGAATTTGAAGTCTCATTTTGAAAACAGAAAATAACCTTTATGTTCCTGGTGTACAATACAAGGACAAAGAATGATAAAAACTCAAAATTATGGAATGCAAAGTACTTTTTTTGGATCGTAGGGGCTATTAGCATCACAGTTTGATGGGTAGCTCCCGTCATTGTAATTAGGCCAAAGTCCATGAATGCCGAAATCAGCCTCAGGTTTACCAGTTGTTGGGTAGCAGCAACTTTTCACCGTGTCACAGTAGGATCCTGGCCACTGCAATATCAACACAATAACCATCAACCAAGAGTAGAAAAGAAAAAAACAGAGAGAGACAAAGTAGCTCAGAAGAAACCCAAATATATAAACTTCAGAGACATAACTAACTTACCTGTTGAACAAAGTAGAAGAAGTCGAATTCCTGTGAAACAGAAAGTACTGGCAGGTACAGGAGTACCAAAAGCTTGATCAAGGTAGAACTGCTGGTTTTCATCTGTTCTTTTGGCTCAAATAATCTTGTGAATTGGATTCTAGTTCAAGGCTTTTAAATGTGATAAGTGAATATGATATTACAGAACAAACATGGTTCGAAGCGCATTTTATAGAATCACAGGCCAATAACGACAGCCTGTATTCAGAGTATCTATTACAGGATATGCTGTTCCAAGCTTATCGATCAATTCATGGCTATATTTAAGTGTGAACATTTCCTAATAAGCTCATATACACGTCAACTGTCCATCTAATTAGTATCCCATAATCTTTCTACTGATTTTGCATCTCATTATTCGTGAAAGTTGAACCTATACTTAAACTCATCGCAAATATTATTGATCTCACATTTATTTCTCATCATGCCGCCAGGCTCATTGTCAATTATCAGTGGCCAAGACTTTTAATATTTCCATTATTGTAGGTATGCCTGCTATTCAGATTTATGCATTTATGAGTTTGAGGTGCATGAATCTCATTGTGGTAGAATATATACCATGATCTTTGATATAGCGGGAGAATCAAAGGAAATTATTTCTACATTTGGTTTTCCAATATACTGCAGAAAAATAGCAGTATCTTTCCTTCCATGGATTGAAATTAATACAAGAAATAAAATTATTGACCTCATCAAATAAAAAAGAATCACCAGGACTGTTCAATACTGTATGGCCGGCAGTTGCAGGTCAAAGTGTAGGTTAACTTGGCGGGACACTGACAGTTCAATACTGTATGGCAGGCTATTTGGTCAGCATTTAGCAAGGCTTTCCATTTATTTTATTTTTCTTAGCTTTCACAAGGGAAAGTCATCCTGTACACACCATGGAAATTTCAAAATTATGGAACAACGTTTAATTATATGAATATGATTCATTGTCCTTCCATTTATAGTCGCTTAGAACATTTTTATCGATATGGTCCAGTTGAGATACTTGACTTGCTTTGAAAACACGAAGACTGCAAGAAACTATGTAATCAAGAAAAAATGAGATTCGTCCACGGCATTCTGCGTTGAGTTTAGAGTAAAGAGGAAATTGTAGTGCCGCTTCTTTTCATCACCAGTAAAGAAAATAAACATTGGAGCTAAAAAAATAATGATGTATTGATCAATTTCCTACTGCTGTACATCAACGGTTCAGAATATACACCAATGCGCACGTGCCTGATGATAACTAGCAAAGATTGCCAAATGGAACCGGCCCTGCTACTCTTGATTTTTTTACATGCAAGTATAGATTTCAAGAACTTATATATGATGAACGAATGGAATAATTGGGAGCAATTGCAGTACCAGTTCCGAAGCCTCTAGTGATAGCAGGGAGAAATAGTTGTTGAAAGTGAGGGACGATGCAGATGTCTCAATCATACAAGGAGGAATTTCAGTTAAGCAGACTCTGTTACCAGTAATCCCCACAAGAGCACTTCCCGTCTTTGAAATGATGAAATCGTTGGACGTCTCTAAGAATAATTTCCCTATCAATGAGTGACGATATAAGTTTAGCAGCAGAATGGCAATCCCCACAAACTCGAAGATTCTTCACCACGCGGATTGTTGTCCCTGGGGGGGAGTTGAGGAGTCCGAAGGCAATGGCCAATTTCTCACTATGATATCTAAGAGTGATTTCTTTCTCTTCATCTTCCATGTTAGGATGAACGACTAGAGAAGTATCGGGTACATATCCAACTAATTTTAACTCCTTAACCAGCTCGTCCAGAGCTCGATGTAAAGCTGTAGAAACGTAATTCACACCATCCCCGGAGAAGAACTCATGCACTACATTATCTACCTCTATGGAGCTGACCCCAGGAATCTTTACTGCACCTTTATGGATCATTAATTTTCTTAAAGTATCTACATCTTCCCATTTTCCAGCTCTTGCACACAAGTTTGATAAAATTACATAATCTCCACCATGAGAGTCGTCCAGTTCAGAAATCTGTTTCATCACTTGCTTTGCCAATTCTAGATTGCCATGGCTACTACATGCAGATAGCAAGGTTCGCCACAGTATAGGTGTGGGCTTGATCGGCAACTCATCTATGAACTTATAAGCTTCATATAAGAGTCCAGCTCGACCTAATAAATCCACCATACATCCGTAATGCTTGATCCCAGGAATAATTCCATACACCTCAGTCATACTATAGAAATACCGAAAGCCTTCATCCACCAATCCAGTGTGACTACAAGCATACAGTAGGCCTAAAAATGTAATCTCATCAGGCTGCACTTTTGCCCTCGCCATTTCTTCAAAGATAGACATCGCATTTTGACCCTGCCCATGCATTGCATGCGCCACGATCATCGCAGACCAGGCCTGCGTATCTCTTACACTCATGCTATGGAAGACAGAAATGGCATCATCCAAGCTTCCACATTTGGCGTACATGTCTATAAGTGCCGTATTCACCTTAACATATTTATCCAATCCATTCTTCTTAACATATTCATGGATCCACTTCCCTAAGTCTAAGGCACCCAGCAACGCACACGACGATAGAACACTGAGCACGGTAACGTCATTAGGCTTAAGTTTCCTAGCTTGCAATTGGCGAAACAAAGACAGTGCCTCATTAGGCCTGCTGCTTCTAGCGTAGCCCGTTATAATAGCATTATATGAAACAACACACGGTTCTAATATCTCATCAAACACTCGTTGAGCCCCATCCACATCTTTACACCCAGTGTACATATTTATAAGTGTAGGGCAGACATGAGTATTTTCATTCAGCCCAAGTTTGATAGCAAGGCAATGCAGTTGTTTACCTAGCTGAAAGGCTCTAGCGACCACACACGCTTTTAGTAAAGATGGGAAAGTGTAGTCGTCCGGCAAGAGATTATAACCCAAAGCCTTGATAAAGAGAGAAATGGCTTTGAGAGGGGCATCGGACCGCGAGTAGCCGCGAAACATGGAGTTAAAGAGGACAATGCCTGGTTGGGGAATTGTCTCAAACAGCTGGTGTGCGTAGTCCATGGAGGAGGAAGTGGGACTTCGAGTGCAAGAGTTTATGAGCTTAGTGAGAATCTGAAGGTCATTTTGGAGGTGGGTTTTGATCGTAAAAGCTTGAATCTGCTTGAGTTCTTTAAGAGAGGTGCATTTGGGTAAACAAGAGAGAGGGTTTGACGTATATGTGGTGTTGTAGTAAGAACTGTGTTGTGAGGGAGACTGCTGGATTACTGGTGGAAATGGAGATGTTGCCATTTTTGATCAAGTGTGATTTGGAATTGAATGTTTTGAGGCTGTGGAGGGGAGGGGATTGAAAAGATAGGATTTTTATTTTATTTTTCTTCTGGCAGAGCTGATCAGGTAGGTCCGGGGAAATTCGCAGCCTAACTACAATTCAATTCCTCAAATTATAACAAGAACCCCGATCAACCCTCAGATCACGAATTCCTGCAGCTTCATCACTTGATTTTCACCGACCCGTCAAACAATTGCATAATCTCCGAGCTGCTCTTTTAATTATTTTGTTAGAATATAAGATATTCATATGAGCTTGAAAACTTTAGCCGTGAAAAATCTCAATTTGTCTTGATTTGATGAAGATGAAGAGTACACGCCGAGCCTGAAAAGCCTTAACGAAAAATAATGTGTTCTATTAATTTGATTATATATGAGAAGGGAAAGAATTTTGATTTGTTGTTTCATTGATTTGATTTGATGCATAAAGGATTCTGATCACTTGCTCCCTTGATGAACTTTAATTTATCTAAAATAATTTTCAGGTATTTATATTTGATTTATATATGGTTTGTAGTCTTCGTTTGTTATATTTGATTTGATGACATAATGAACTGATTTATTTATATTTGATTTGATTATAAAAATATAAAAGTAAGATTTATAAAAAAATATTTTTATTGTATTTTTTTCTAATTTGACGTGAGCCCATAACAAATAAATCTAATTTAGAATCAAATCCTCATAAATTAATGTGTAAAGTCATAAAGATTTTTGAGTTATATATCATATACCCGTAGAAAATTTAGTTTCAATATTTTTTTTAAAAATATCATCTAATATATATATCATATATTTAAGTTTATTGTTATTATTTTATTATAAATATTATATATCGACAATGTCTAAATCTTTATTACATTAAAAAAACAATCTAACGTGGAGTGGAAAATTATATAAGTAAATATCCAAGTCACGTCTAAAATTCTATTAGACTATTACGGCATTGTTTTCTTTTTATTAACAAATGTCAATGTGGCAACCTGAAAAAATAACACGTGGCATACACACATCCTTTTTTGATGTCTATTTGCAGTATAAGTATGTCTTGGGTACCTTAGCAATAGCACCCCCAACCTTGATTAGAAAATTCAGATTCCTCGGATACGCCGTTTAGGGTTTTTGTTTGACAGAAATTTTTTGTGTCCTCATCTTGTCTCTTTCATACCCTCCCTGTTCTCCACTCTTTTTAAGAAAAAAAAAAAAACCTTTCTTTCTGGTAAGCCCCACAACCTTACTCCATTTATTTTTTCAATGTTAAAATGTACATTTAGTTTCTCATGTGCCCACATGTTCTGTTTAATGCTAACCTCATTTTTTTTTTCTGCCAATTAATAGTAGAACACTATTATTATTTATTTTTATCAGCTTTCGTCGTTGTTTATTAAATCTTGATGATGCTTATTTACCCCCCCAAAGCCTGAAACTTGGAAATTGAAACTCAGTTGGGAATGCAGTATAATTGGAAATCTTAACATGGTGTTAAACTGTTAAAGTTGTCTTGTTTTTTTAACTGGGTTCTGGTTACGAGTGCATATAAAATTATCCCGAAAGTGCTAGTGGAGTTTCAGTTAACGGGGATTATTCTTTTATGGTTTCAATTTCCTTTTCATGCTTTTCAGTTCTTTAATTAATAATCAATAAGGTCTCCATATGGGAAATCTCTATGATTTCCATTTGAAAGTTTTAGTTTAGGGCCTTGACTGGGAAATTCGGTGAAGCTATGCATTATTGTTTTTACCGCATTACCCTGTCGTCTTTCTCTTGCTCATGTTTCATGATGTTGAAAATCAGATGGTGATTACTGATTAGTAGCTCAAAGCGTTTGAAGATGACAATCAAACAGAGGCCACATGTTCAAAACATTTCAAAACAGAAGAAAGTTTTGGTTTTCAATGAAAAGAATGAAAATTTGGGTGAAGCTGCAGAGGCAAAATCACTCCAGATGTCAGATGTACAGCAGAATATGTGGAAGACCCTGCGGCATGCTGCTGCACATCAGCAGTATATTGATAAGCATAGCCAATTTATTGAACAATCTAGACAGGCAAGAAAAATGGGGGATAAAGGAGCATGCCCGAGTGAAAATGGGCAAATAGACAATGAGAAACTGAATGAGGAAAGTGCAGTTGATCACCTGTTGATTCTCGCACAGTCTGCTGAACTAATGCTGGAATCTGAGGAAATCTTTGATGGATTGCACATGAATGATAGAAGTCATGAAGGTAAATGCATTAATTTTTTTAGTGTGTTTGGTTATTTCAAGTTTTTTTATGTATTTCACTGATGTTGTGTTGATAGTTATTTATGTGATCAGGTTTGCATATTAGTCCAATGGCTCAACATTCACTAGAAAATCTTAGTGACGCTACAGTTACTGGTCAGTGTTATTCTCCTATTCAATTACTACAGTATCTGCTGTTTTATGTTCATGTAGCATCCCTTTTCAGATCAGAAAAATCCTGGGAAACACATTGGCGTGATGCCTGTAATAGATCATGTACTAAATAAAGGGAATGGATTCCAATGTGAAGGTAGAGCTCTCCGTTTAAGTCAAATTAGACGTCTAGCTCGATCAAAAAGTAATACATTACCACAGCAAAGTATAGTGGATTCTGCAGCTGGGCAAATGCAAGGGAGAACACGGCTGACTCAAATTCGACAACAAGCTCGGTCCAAAAATCATTCACAAGAGCAAGAAGGGACAAGAAAGAAATCAAGTTTGGATTTGCATGAAAGAATTGTACGTTTGACCCATATACTGTGCCTGGCTCGATCTAAAAGCAATTTAGTAGTTCAAAAGGCACTTCAGGACAGCAGGCATGGGCATTCTGATTGTCAAACCACTGAAGGTAAATTTACTTGAAAGCGATGCAAAGAATACAAGAAAGTTGTGTTCGTACTAAGTGTATCTCTGTTTTCAGTGCAAGTTGCAACATATACCATGATCCCTAATTGTAGGCAGTCTCGAATTAGCTGCTTTTGTCACTCACTTCAGACTTGTACAATCTGTCCTAGAGTTGGATATGTACCCATCTGTCTGAATATTTTGGTACCATGATGATAAATGTAATGTTCTCTCTGGCTTTTCTACCAGACAACCAAGGGGTTGGGACCATTGAAGCAAAATTCAGAGAAGAAGACAGCTTCCAAGTGGGTGAGTGTTTACTTTGTCATTATGTGATGGTCTTTATATTCACTCTCAAGAAACTTCCTTGCTCACCTTTTCTTTTTCTTTTTTCATCATTATGCTTTTGCTTCTAAGAGAACTGTGATGTTCTTTCTATGGCAATGAAAACATCAAGGCCATGCTGAACTTCGAATAGTGTTTGAGGGTTGGAATGGGCACATGATATTCTAAGTTAACTTGAAAACGGGACTATTTAACATTTTGGGATTTGATTTACTCGTGCTTTCATGTTTTTAAAACCTAGAATGATTTGAATGCAGGTTAACATGATGCAATCATCAAACTGCATGGCTTTTGAAGACTAAAATGTCCAAGTTACTCTCTTATGGCATGTTACCAAGCAATGAAAGGAGAAGCAAAAAGTGTCGCAACGTACATCGAGTCTCTTGATTTACCATGTAGTAGATTCTTAAACACGGATACTGTAGACAAGTTTCAGTTCAGGATAGAGTATGTAATAGGATTTTTTAGTACATGGATTTGACAGGGTAAATATCTATCTGCTTATACTTGTAGTATCACCATCAATGGAATGCAAGGCAAAAATTATCTGCAAAATGAATTTGATCTTTGTAATTGCCTAATGCCAGCATATGCGTACGCCATTTGGTTTATTTTTCACTTTAGAACTTTCTGCCATTTCAACCAGTATCTGGGCTGGTGGTGTGACTTGTCTCTACTGAATTGCCTCGGTCATTATCACTGGGGAATTAGGACCATCATCTTAGGTATGTAAAGGAGAAATTATGGCATCCGGCGGGTTCGTTTTGTTTGAAGAATAGAAGGTCATTGAGAGATTACAGAAAATGCTGTGTCATTAGCTGTTGGGAAAATTAATTTAAGAAGAAGATTTGGCATTATTTCTATCAGTGTCACATTTATGTTTCATTTTATTTTTAAAACCAACTCTTGAGGAATGAATAGAAAATGCAGTCTCATGGAGATCCGACATGTACCTTGAAGAGTAAATTATGATTGGACCCTTGAAGGCAGAATTGAGTTTTTCTTTATCTTGCTCTGGCATAGATTTCAACCCTATATTGTATTGCAATCGACTTGCATGATCTTCGTAAAAGGCGAAAGCCGCGCTTGCAAAATAACTGCATTCCTTCTGTGTATCTTATTGTCAGCAAGCTTAATTGCACCATCATTTGGTTTCAGAGATGTTTTACAATTTGTTTGATTGAAGTATATGTACCTATTACACCCGCAAAAGACCCGACTATCAATATTCCCACAATTAACACCAACTCTACCCCAAATCTTCTAGCAGATTTGTCAATCCTAAGGTAGCACAAACAGGGTAACAAAATGGAGGCAGTGACACTAAAAAATGCACCAATAAAAGCCATCACGTATCCAAAAAAGGGAATTGTTAGTGCCACAACTACCGTGCTGATCACAATCACAGTTCTGATGAGGACACTGACATATCTGCTGTTGCTGAAAACCAGTGTGTCCTCAATAGCTGTGGCAATTGGAGCAGTAATGATCGCATATTTGGTCAGGGGGTTTACTAGAGTGCTGTATATTGCTATTTTTGAACCAATTTTTCTGATTGGAAGATTTAAGGTCACCTGAGACTTCAAGTGTTCTCCATACATGAGGTAGCCTAGAACTGCCATTGATCCATAAGTGACGGTACTTGTAACAAAGCAGACAAGTAAAACCTGCGAAGGAGAGAATGCAGAAGAGATGGGTCATAACCAAACAGTACTCCTATAAATTTGAACTGAAAAGATATCACCATTATCATTGCTGCATTAACAGAGAGCCAATTATACGAGGATTCAGTTTCCACATAGCTTCCTACCTTGGAGAACTGGCTTCTGTCTTTCATGGAATTGCACAACGTGGGGAAAACTGCATGGCCACAGTAGCAAAAGGTGAACACGCTTAAAGTAGTAGGCAATCCTCTCCAATTCAAAAGCACACCATTCTCATGGAACCCCACGCCATCAACTGCACCAACCCACAAAACACAAGCAACCAAAAGAACAGAAGCCACAACCCCACCAGCAGAGACATAGGCCAGCATGTGTAGACTCTTTAACCATGTCGTTGGCAGGATTACAAGCGCAGTGAGCAGAACAAAGGCTGTTTTACCTCCAATATGTAGTCCAGCAATTTGGAAAACTGTGTTTGGAAACAACTTATCTAAATTGTCACCTTCTAGAATCAGAAATTCAACAGCTACCAGGTATAGCTCAAGATACATGAAGATGGATACTAGAGCTCTTCCTTTGTATCCAAAAGCTCGCTCCCCTATATCAGGATAACTTCTGATGAGTGGGTCTGAATCCATACAACGTCTTAGAAGTAATCCTGTATACCAACAGAGAACTGCCACTAGAAAAAGCAGTATTAAGCCCAGCCATCCTCCTTGAGAAAGCGCATAGGGAACTGAGAGTATCCCAATACCTGCAAAACAGGGCATCAATTAATTGTATCATTCTTGGTCATACTTCAGCTCACCTTTAACATTACCACGAGTCGAAGCAAGAATTGGTTTAGTTACAGAAAAAGGGAGGGAAAGAGGGAAATGAGACCTGATAAAGCGTTGAGCCCATTAAAACAAGTTCTAAGGAAGGTGGTGCCCCTGTGTGGCTCCTCGGCTTCTGGGAGCTGGTTTTCCTTCTCCTCTTCGTTAGCTTTTTGGCACTCCATCTGTTGCTGTCCACCACTTCAAATATTGGCATATATTTATACATGAAGTGGGTTTACTTGTGCCATTAATCAATGACAGTTTCCTTTTTCATTATTGAAATCCAAACAAATTACTTGGATTATAAAAAGAGAGATAGCCATTCTCTCCACGGCACTGTACATCTTCCAAAAGCCATACCACTCACATGTCGCTCACCACTGTGTTTCCTCTTTAAGGTCTCTTCAGCAATGCACACGTGATTCGTTATGCTTTTTGTTCATGCATTTTACATGCAACACAGCTTATTTTGTGAGAACATTGCTGCTTTAATAATTTTTAAGGTGATTTGTGAAGCGACCTGTTGTAGCAGCAAAAAATTAACTGCATTTTGTAACATAAACCATTCTCTACCGCAATAGTTGATCAGGTGGAGTCGAACCAAATCATATTTATTTTTGGATGCGAGGAAACCACTTTCCTGTAATGTGTACTTTGTGGGTTTAGTGCATATCTTAACTTGAATTTGAGACCTTCTATGCAGATCGTAAACTCTCTGTCATCACGCTACACCCCTTAGGGACAAATCATTTTTTTTGGATGCGAAGAAAACTCATCTTCTTAAAAGCACACTTTATAGGGTCAGATAAACGAGTAAAACCTTGACTGTCCCAGGCTTTTACAATGAATGGATGTTCTGACACAAACTCAAAACATGATTAGCAGATCACAATCACTCTTGCATGAAGCAAATCATATCGCTTAGCTTTAGTAAACAAAACAATAAATAAAAGATAATGCCCTGTATAAAAGGACAATCGATTGAAAAAGAAAAGAAAGGGACAGAAAGAGAAGGAAAGAAGGATGATTCCACCAAAAGTTTAAAAGAATTAGAGGAAAAATATAGAGCACCGACTAATAGATTCGCCCTCCACTCTCAGCGTTTTGAATCATGATCTGTGTGATTTTCTTATGTTCAAATACTCCATTAATTATAAGCAAACTACTTTTATAAACACAGAATCTTTGATATGCATTGTTGCTACTTTCCCCCCCCCTGTAACTTTGATTCCTATCTGATATCTGGGAGAACAAATCATTTTTTTTTCATCCAGCAAATTCTTAAAAGAGATAAATTAATAACATCAACGATACACACACACACTTGTTGCATCCTGTGCATTGCAGTGTGAAAGATATCCAACTGCTTTCCTTTTCAGCAGAAAGATTTATCAGTTTGGAAGGAGAAATGATATAAGATAAATTACAAATAAAACAGTTAGTTATTCACTTCCCTCCTGTGATTTGCAAATATTGACAGGGAAATCTATTGGAATCTTAAGAAACTAAAGAAAAAACTATACGGGTCAAAGAAATTAACTAGAACAGCAAAGTTTCCATCACCATTTTGGCTATCATTTCCTCCTTTTGATCGTGTGGGGAGATTCAAATATACAGTATTACCAGAGAAGAGGATTAAGCCCTTCATCACAAGACTAATACCCCGTTAGCCTACCAGACATAGAAAAAGGAGCTTGATTCTTTCACTTTACTTCCACCAGATGAACTCATCAGAAGATAAGGAGTGTTGAAGTCTCAAACCTCACTCGCCATCATCATCTGCCAAACCTGGAACAGTAAAAGGATCAAAGACAGAATACAGTCATACTGCAATTCCTAAAAGATCATGACCGTACTCTTTTTTGAGCCCATTAATCTATTTAATCACACGAGGGACATGACAGAGAATAATGTCCACGTCCAAATAATTATGACCATGATAAATCAATTCAACTGGACCAAAGTTATAAAATGGACCCCACTAATTCTAAAGCTGCTTTTGCTTGATAAAGATAGTGCCCATCCTGTTTGACTGAAGAAAGAAAAGGTAAATAGACTGCATTATTGGAGGTCTAGGCCAGTGCACTGGAAGAGTTGAAACCATGAAACGGTGGAGACCACGATTGACTGCACTTTCTTTTTCTCGACAGAGTGAAGCAGCCATCCATTGCTGACAAGCAGAAATGCTTCAGCTTCAACTGGAGAACTCTAACAAAACATGGTCGCCAAAGTGATTTAATGGGGTTGCGAGAGACATTGGACAGGTCCAGTTAAACTTAGCAAGAAATCAATGGTGGGCAAAAATCAAACTAGACAAGTTTTGATTAGCGAATGAAAGTATATTGACATACAGGCTCTGTCCCCCGACGTGCCTCGTACATTGCCTTTGTCTATCTGTGCTTCTGTCCAAACCAGGTAACAGAGTAGCATTTTACAAGCAACGGAACCTTAAGATTATGAGTGGAAGAAATAAAATCATTAAAATAGTTTTGTTTTAAAAATCAAACAAATAATAGTTTTTTAAAGTAGTTTTTATTTAAAAAAATCATTAAAATAATAGTTTTGTTTTTAAATTTTTTTTTTGACATCAACATTAAAATAATTAAAAAAAAAACATGAAAAAATGGTTTGAAGAAAAATAAATCATTTCAACTTTTCAAACCTGTTTTGAAAAAAATCAACTAGCAAATCAAATTATTTCAACTTGCTACTAATTGAATAGTTGAAATCAATCGTTAACATTTAAATGATTCCACACAAGCTGCTAGCTTTGTAACAGCATTTTATGACTTCATGCAGTTTCTTTTTTTTTTTACGAAAATCTATATATACAAGTTCTGTTAAAAAATAATATAAATTATATTTTTATTTTTATTTAATGTTTTTTAAATAAAATAATTTATTAATATTTTTCGAGATGATATCAGAGTCTTGATGATTCAACAATCACAAGTTTAAATCCATCGTTCTTATTTTATTTAATAAAAAATTAAACATAAAATAATAGTAGTATTTACAAGTTTCAAATTCAAAAAATTTTCAATTAAAATATATATTAAAAAATAATATAAATTACATATATAGTTTCCTTAACCTTCTTTCACGACGTAGGAACAAAGAAAATCAGTGTGGAGCCAGAGAATCTCACGTGTCTTCTCCAACAGATAGCGCAAGCCCATTGAACCCATCCACAGTTTGATCATCATATGTTTGGTTGAACTAATATTCCAGTTAGCTGCTTTGCTTCACTTGACCACGTTCTCATATATTTTTATTTTTACTTTTTTATTTTAAATTAAATTTGTTAACTATTTTTAGATTATTTTTATATATTAATATCAAAAATAATTTTTAAAAACTAAAAAAATATATTTTTAAATAAAAAATATTTTTAAAAATAATCTCAACTAATTTTTTAAAACGGTAATAATAATGACCCGTGGCAATATCCTTGGAGGACCAGACAAGTCAAATAATGTTGTCCGTCAGTGGGAAGTAGCTTTCAAAAAGAAAAACCAACCTCCAAGGAAAATAAATAAATAAATAAATAAATATATTAATGCATTTAATTTATCCATTTCCAAGAACATTACTAATTTGCCATTTTCAGATTTGAAAATAGGAATTATTGGGTTGAAGGAATTCTTGGTAAAATGTTTTGATTAAATAAACTTAATCTATTTCTTTTTATCCGTTGATATATATATAAAAAAGTTATTAACTCATTATTAACATAAAAATAATTAAAAAAAACAATGAATATAAACTAATAATTAAAGTTTCACTTCTCATAACTTTTCTATATAACAATATCTTAAATTAAACTTTGTAAACAATATATGAGAATACATTTTTTAATTTTAAATTATATATAGGAAAAGGTTCAAACCAATCAACAACCCGAACCCGAAAGACCTTGTACGGTAAACCGAACCGCAAACACCCTTAAAAGAAAAATCTCGTCAGCTCGTCTCGCCATCGCCGTAAAATCCCGCCGCCGCCTGAGTGCCCGAAACACAGACCCAAATCGGGATTTTAGAGAGAGAGGGGGGCAGGCACTCTTTGTTAGTCCTCTCTTCTCTCTTATCCATTCTAAACCATAAATTGCTCGCATTCCCTTCACATGCCAATTCCTTCTCTTTGATGCGACGCCCTCATGCCAGCAATCGGGTCGATTCAAATACCACCGACCAGCACAAGATGGATCCTACTATCAAACTCCATACCCAAACCATCTCAACCCGATCCGTTAAATCTAAAATAGCTACTTCCGTAACCCTAATCGTTCTCTTATCTTGTTATTATCTCTTTGAATCGGAAACAAAATCGTCTTCTAAAAAATACGGTATCATAATCGACGGAGGGAGTACGGGTACCCGGATTCATGTATTCGGGTACCGAGTTGGGAGTGGAGGTAAAACTGTGTTTGATTTTGAAGAAGGGGCATTGAAGGTGAGTCCAGGTTTATCGGCGTATGCGGAGGACCCGGGAGGGGCTGGTGGGTCGGTGGAGGAATTGGTGGAGTTTGGGAAAGGGAGAGTGCCAAGAGAATTGTGGGGAGAGACCGAGGTTAGGTTAATGGCAACTGCCGGAGTGCGTTTGCTTGATTTGGAGGTTCAAGATCAGATTTTGAATGAGTGTAGACGGGTTTTGAGGAAGTCTGGATTTAAGTTTCAGGACAGCTGGGCTTCTGTTATTACTGGTATTATCTGTAGTTATATTTTGATATTGGTAATTGTCTTAGAGGATTGAAATTGGTCGTGATTGTGCGATTTTTTCGATAGGGTCGGACGAGGGGTTGTATGCTTGGGTTATTGCGAATTATGCATTGGGTGCTCTTGGTGGCGATCCTTTGGAAACTAGTGGGATTATTGAACTTGGTGGAGCTTCTGCTCAGGTTTTATTTTATCATTTCAATTGTTTTTTAGTGTTATATTGTGTCATTGAAAATTTGTGAATATATGGCAGTAGGGTGGTCGGTAATGAGAATTTAAGTTGAAAACGTGAATAAGGGCAAAGTGTTTAGAATATGTTAGGGCACTTCTATTGTGGTGATGAAAATTTGAAATGTGCTAACAGTCTTAGTATGAAGTATGAACACGTCTCCTTGTTATTTGCTGTATTTCTGGATTTAGGGGATCTTTTCTTTTGTTTCTCATGTTGGTTGGCTGTTCATGGTCTATAGAAAATATTTGTTTTAAGAAGTTAATAATGCCTGAATTTGCTATCTTTTTTCATGCTTTAAGTAATGCAAAATTGTTATCTATGCTTACTGATTGATGCTTCTTTTGCAGGTGACTTTTGTTTCAACTGAGCCAGTGCCTCCTGAGTTCTCACGTACTGTTAAGTTTGGGAATATTTCTTACAATATCTATAGCCATAGCTTTCTTCAACTTGGACTGGTAATCTTTCTCTAGAATAGCAGTGTTCATTTGAGACTTCTCTTATATTATTTCTTGCTTGTGCTGTGATGCTTTTCAAGATTATCAACATATATGGTTTTTATTTTTCATACTTAGATGGGTGATATTTTAACTTGCATATAAATGTAATTGGTTTTGTGCCTTTTGACATGAATTTGGATGTTCAACCATTGTCAAACTTGGCCCTTTTTTTTTCCTTCCTTTTTGGATAAAGGAAGATTGAACCCCAAAATTTGTGAACTCATTTGAGTCGATGAGGTTTTATATTATGTTGCGCACTGATTATGTGAATTTTTGGGATTATATTTTAGAATTTGCTTGAATAGTTTTCTCATGGAGTGTACTCCAGGCTGGATTACAGAGCTGCGACAATGAGATGAATGCTAGATTGAGGGATTGTGTAGGATTAAATCCCAATGCCATTTTTTCTTCAGTAAAAAGTTTGTTAAATAATGGAAAAACACTCAATTAGAAAACAGGGAAAAACTAAAAAAAAGAGCTTAAATAAAAATTCCTGGCATATTAACTCCATATTATTTATTTAGCTAGGTGAAATTGTCTGCGTGGGCAGTATTTTAATCTCTATCAATGTGTCACCTTCATCGATTTTAATATGTGACTCTTATAAAACTTTTTGCATCTCGGCTGATTGCTTTTGATAGCGTATATCTTCATTGCTAGATCTTTGAAGTATGGTTATTGATTTCTTCTTGGATGCTGAGAAAAAAAAGGTAATTAGTAGCTTGTAACTTTTTGAATATGCAGAATGCTGCACTCGAAGCATTGAGGGAATCACTTGTCTCAGAAGACCATCATTTGGGTAAGTATGTTGTGCCTTGTATTTTTTAAGTGCTTAAACCTGAATTAAACGCAATCTAAGATTTTTTTTTTTGAGAAATCAATTTAAAAGTAAAATTCGAGTAAAGCTATATTTATTCTATTACATAGTAAATTTCATTGTTATATATTGTATCTTTTCAATGTGCTCTGTTAGTCTAATATATACATGCCGGTGATGTAAATTAAGAAAAAAGGTTGGAGTGACGTTACAGGAAAAAGCGGCGGGACAGAGTTTGATTTCTTTTAGAATTTCTTACTATTATATTTAAGTAACGTAATGACTAAAGTACAGCTTAAACATAAAATATTGATGGTGTTCCCCCATTCAAATGTTTTGGTAGACTTGGTGCTTTTATTATAAGAATTTAAATACAAGTATGAGTTTGAATGTTGTGGATTAAGTTCTTTATTGCCGTTGCAACTGCACAAATTTGGGGTATAATCTCTTCTTCCTTGAAGTACTTGGGCTTTCATCGTTGGTGCAGGTTATATGATGTTTTTCTCTTGCTGGATCATTCATAATGATTGTTGAAGTTACTGTCTCTAATTGTTGCTTGATTGTAATCATAGGATCTTTGATTGGTTTGTAATGACCAATATGCACCAGTTCATTCTATCATTCTTGGTATTAGAAATGGGATGTCTTAACATAAATTCTTGCAATGCAGCTGCTGAATCTCTTGAGAAGGTAATATATATGGATCCCTGTACTCCCAAGGGATACTCACATGTTGTGGAGTCTTGGAAGCTCTCTCCAGGTTCCTTGACTGAAAAGAACAGAGTTGTATCCACTCTTCATTCTAGGGGCAACTTCTCTGAGTGCAGAGCAGCTGCCTTTTCACTGTTACAAAAGGGAAAAGGTCTGCAATACTTTCAGAAGAATCATAGCATTATATTTTGCCATAGTTTTATGTTCTTTTAGTTTCTTTATTATCTGGATGCAGAGAGATGCTCCTATCAGCATTGCCACATAGGATCAATATTTGTACCTAAGCTTCAGGGGAAGTTCTTGGCCACGGAAAATTTCTTCCACACATCAAAGGTTTTGAAACTCTTCTTGTTTTGTGGGGGGGGGGGGACTGTTTCTCAGTATTTTGTCCCTGTTAGAGAAACAACAATTATGGTTACCTATCATGTTCTGATTTTGGTTGCGGCCATACCCAGCATGCTTCAATTATGCTCTGGTTATACGTTTCCAAATCCCTTTCTTATTAGTGTTTTGTCCTCTTTGATTGATTAGTTCTTTGGAGTGGATCAAAGGGCGTTTCTTTTGAATCTCATGATAGCTGGAGAACAGTTTTGTGGAGAGGATTGGTCAAGGTTGAAAAAGAAACACCGATCATTCAAGGATGAAGATCTAGCACTCTATTGCTTCTCTGCAGCATATATTGTTGCCCTACTTCATGACAGCCTTGGAATTGCAATTGATGACCAAAGGTAAATTCGTCACCCACCACTGGCAAGGAGTGTTTTCTATTAATAAGAATCATATACTTCTTCAATTGCTGAAGTATTTAATTAGTCCAGGAATTAAACTACTTATGTTTCTACATGGAGTTAGTCTCGCAAAGGATTGCATTTCACTCTTTGAGCACATGTTGCACACACTTCTTCACATCCCATTTGTTTATTGTTATCATTATCCCAATACTTGAAATTCTCTTGACTGGCAATTTTACTGTGCAGAATTGAATTTGCTAATCAGGCTGGTAATATCCCACTTGATTGGGCATTGGGAGCTTTCATCTTGCACACCAATGCTGCCTTGACATGGAAGAGCACTCTGACTGGATTGTGACTACTACTAGTGATTGCTCGCAGACACTACTCTCTCTAATTGGCATAGCCATAGTATTGATACTTGTTTCATGGCCTGTATCGAAGTGGAGGAAGCACCAGTTGAAGACAGTTAATGATCTAGAGAGGGGATGGTATTTAGTTACTCGAGCTGGAAAAAGTTGGTGCCATCTGAGGCAGGATAGAAATGCATATTCCTGACTTTGTATATCAGGTGGAAGCTTGTGTGTGCCAATCACAAAAAGCATCGTCTGATTTTCCACACCTCCCTGTTCACTGTACAGTCGCCTACTCTTAAAGCTTAACAATCCATCGGGAATGCAGTGTAAGTAGTGAAAGAACAACAGTACAGGATAGAAGATTAGTTCCCCATTTTGTATCTAGTGGGAATTCAAATCCTTGTACTTTTACCAAATTCTTCCCCATTGCCTTAACGGCAGAATTACTAAGCGAGGTGGGGGGAGTTCTGTACCTCAATACTGTGTTCAGTGTGTTGTATCAAAATGAGATATTTAGTATTTACTAGTTGGATTGCCTGCATTTCGTTGCGGGCATAGTAAAACAAATAACATAACATCCATCACTATTAAATAAATTCAGCATAATAAAAATGAAAAATTAAAACACAACTTTGTTACCAATGATAACATAAATAATTTTCCAACCAGAGAAGACTTACCTCAGAAAAAGAGAAGCAAGAAGAATCAAACAACAGCCACAACAACTTGCAGATCCTAAAAAAACTGAACAAACTCAACATAACACCACAAGCAACCAAAAATGCAAAAATTTATAGTGTAGTCAAAGAAACCCACATCAATCAAACTAACACTTGATGAAAAATAAAACAAAGAGTCCTTAATTTGCCACTAAGTTTTTTTGATGCAAAATAACGATTTATGGCACATAAAAAACACAACAACAACAACGTGAATCACCTAACAGCAACAACAATATCGCAAAAACAACCCACCAAAACAACACAGCATCCATCACCATTAAATTCAACCCAACCGAAACTGAAAAACTAAAATTCAGCATAACAAAAATGAAAAATCAATACACAACGTTGTTACCTATGATGAACATAAATAATTTTCCAACCAAAAAAGACTTACCTCGCAAAAAGAGAAGCAAAAAGTACCAAACAGCAGCCACAACAGCTCGCAAACCCTAAACAAAACCGAACAAACTCAACATCAACACGACAAACAACAAATCACGAAAAAAAACAGCATAACATTGAAAAAATGCAACACAAAAACAATATCCATCATACCTTGAAAAGAAACACAACAAACAAAGACAAGAAAAACCAGAAATTTAACAGCATTGTCTATGCTATATTCATTACCATAATCCTAAGAGACTTGAGTACCCAATCCGTCTTCGGAGACTTCATTATGTTCTTCCATAAAAGCTTTTGAACATCCTTATTCAGCCCATTAATCCCCGAATTTGTCTTTGTACCATTTTCAACACTAACATTCCGAAGAAAAATACACAAAGAAGATGAATGTTGCCCAGCCCCCCGTTTCCAAGAACAGATGGCCGGGAGTGCTCACTAAACCCAGTAATTAACCTATGTCTCTAATCTTGGTCTTTTCCTCCTCACCCCTTCTCTTCAATATACTCTATTAAACATAATAACAAAATTACTCTTCGAGCTTCCCATCCCATCCCATCCCATCCCCCTTCTGTGATTAACTCCACAAGTAGCCGAAATGAACGACGACGCTGATTTTTCCAAGCAGATCCAGCAGATGGCCATCCCCCAAGAAGCCTGCGAAGATAGAAAAATAAAACCCAAGCAGATCCAGCAGATGGCCATCCGCCAAGAGTCCGGTGGTAAAAACACTCACAATTCACAGTGTTTTCCTGGTGTCTTTTAGTATATTGTATAATAATTCACTTCATCTTTTCAATTTCATGTGCATTTTTTCTTTTTTCACTCGGAGCATTAACACGTCATGTGCACGGAAACATTTTCAGCCTTCTCTGATTGACTTTGGATGGCTGATCACGTCGTGCCATTTAGGTACAGGTACTACCTCATCCTGGTGCAAAATATTGTGAGACCAAAATGGCAGGATGAAACTACAAATCTTGCCGAGCTAGGCGTCGGCTATTACGGGGAAAGAAGTTAGAGGGCATGGTCCAGATTTATCACCTAACTATTAGGACTGGTCCTCGAATAGTGACCATCGCCTTACTCTACAATCAATTGCAGAGGTTTAATGGCGATTTCAAATCGTTGCCATGGTGCTGATTGGATTTGCATCAGAACTCATTAGTGGCTGAGTTTTCTTGCCACGGCCTTTTGGGTTCCTTTTCGAGTTTTTTCCCTTATTTTTCCAGGATTGTGCAAACCATCCTTTGCAGCATCTCGAGTTTGAAAAATACAATTTCAAGATTCTTTATAATTCTTCATGGTTTTCCTAATGAAAAAATAATTAAAAAACGAAATGCTGCAATAGAAAAAGCCACCGTGCCAACCGTTCCCCCCCCTTCCTTGTAGACACGACAACCCGTCCAGTATCCTTCTGGAAGCATGTACTATGGATCCTTTATTTTTATTAATTTTCTGATCAGATGAACAGGATGTTTTGGAACCTCAAGAAACGACCAGCCATGGTCCTTTTCGAAACTGGCTGCAGGCTCTATCATTACTGGAAACAGTTTTCAATCGCAGGATATGGAAATTATACAAGCTAGTGTTGAAATGGCGAGTGCCCATCCTAGCCTTACCTTCATGAACATGAGGATTTGTCCGATTCAGATGCACAAGACTCTCAAAGCTCGCCTCTTCCTTCTTTGTGAATAAATGATATGGATCGACGCATAGGACTACGAGGAATTACCGCTTTCTATGCCGAAATTGAACGATTCAGAAACTATTTGGGAGGGCAGGAGAAAAAACACTGAGAGTGATTTTTCATTGCCAGTAAGAAAAATGGGTTTCGAGATGGTTAAGCGAGGAAGAAATTAAAGTGATGGAGAAACGTAGAAGATACTGTGGGGTTAGAGAAATGTAGAGCATCAATCTGGCCTCCATTTATGGGGGCTGGTACTGTGGGGCTGTAGAAGATACTGTGGATAAATGGAGAAATGTAGAGCATGAATTTGGCCTCCATTTATGGGGGCTGGTACTGTGGGGTTGAAACCATGCTTGTTAATTCTGTTTTGTTCTCGCCGGAATGGCCGGAACGTTTTGTGTCATTAAAAAAACCAAGATGAAAAGGTGTTGTTTTCATTTCGGTTTTAATTCCGGCTCAAAATCATTATATTTTTTTTTTAATTTTAGAACATTTTACTATCATAATATTTTGGAATTTTAGAGATGTTTCTAATTTTGAGATTATGTTTGTTTGACTTTGTGTTTGTATTATATAATTTAAAATTAATTTATTTTAAATTTAAATTATACTTGTTAAATTAATATTTTAATTTTTTTCACATATATATATAATTAATTATATATGAACAATATAACCTCGAAATGACACGCCGAAACACTTCGAAACCAAAATATTCTGCTCCAATAAAAAAACCGGAACGGCGACTGGAACTTGACAACTTTTATTGAAACCGAAGCAACGCGTGGTTTTCTATGGTAATGAAGATGCTGTTTTTTTTTTTCAATTAAAAATATGGGATATCAATTTGTATTTAACGGGAATAATAATAATAAATTGTTTTTGCCATTTTCGAGAAAAATTAATGGACCCAACCATGAGGCCTAGTAGCTGTGTCCGTGTTATGGGCCCGGGAGGCGGGCACATGGAAGCTTAGCTGAGTCAGGAAGCGAGGGGAGGAATAATATCTCAAGTAGATAGATGATTAGAGAACTGAAATGAATATGAAAATGTCAGACAAAAAAATATTCTAGCAGTTTTTTTTTATATAGTTTGTCTATAAAAATATTAAAAAAATATATAAATAAACCACATAAGCCTCATAAAAAATTAAACACATTCTATATAATTAAATAATAATAATAATAATAATAATAATAATAATAATATAAAAAACTAAGCAAAAAAATCATAAAGATTGAGTATTAATTAAAACAGGAGTGCAAATATTATTTAAAAAAATATATATAAGAAATCAATAACCGGAGTTTTGACAATCTTTCCTCTTTTTTCCACAAAATAAATAAAAAAAAAGAAAAATAAAGCTTGATACTAAATGTATTTGTTTAAAGTTATAAAAACTGAAAAAAATGATGGTGAAAATAAAATTTTGAAACAAATTTCAAAACCATCTGAGTCATATTTTTTAAAAATTAACCCAAATTAATATGGGTTAATTCAATATATTATAATTTCAATATTTTTTTTTAAATAATATTTTAATATTTTCAAATTAAACTATAATTTTAACCGGTATCAAAATTATATTTAAACTTATAAATTATGGAATCAACCAAATACAATCCCAAAATAGCACACCAAATCATTTCAAAACCAAAACAAGAGCAACACACAAACAAAGAATTAAAAACTTCTTCCTGTAAATATTTTTTTATTAAAAACTATATTTAAGTATATTAATTATTGTATTGTATTGTATTGTATTGTATTGTATTCATCGTGAAGTCCCAAGCTCGCAAGATTCTAGATAACGCGCTTTTTACATGCTCTCTCCGCCTCGCTTTCTCTGGTCTCGCCTGTTTCTTCGCTTAAATATCCAACAAATCCTAAAATACATGCCCATTCAGCGTCAATAATTAAAGAAAAGATAAGAAAATTTCACAGGTAACCCAACCATAAAACATTTCGCAATTCTTTTTTTGGTTCTCTCTTTAAATTTCTCTCTTTAAATTTCTCTCTTGATATCCTTCGATCCGCTGTTTTGAAGCGTGATCCTAGGGTTTCAAGTAAACTAATTTGTTTTTTTAGTTTGAAGAGGAGAAAAAGAAATTAGGGATTGCAAATGAGTGATCACGTGGTGTTGGACGTTGACCGACTCATAAGACCAGCGCCGGCGGCGCCTGCTGAGGAGTCTGATAAGGCGGTCATCCAAGACGACGATGTCGGCGCTTCCTGCTCGAGGGCCAACGAAGGAAGCGATGATGGTATTTCAGGGGAGGAGGAGCCGCTGATTCAGGGGGCCGAGTGTCGCATTTGTCAGGAGGAGGATTCTGTTAGCAATTTAGAGAATCCTTGTGCCTGCAGTGGCAGCCTCAAGGTATATTAAATATTTACAAATTTTATTTCCTTTTTTTTTTCGTATCTTAATTTCTTTAAATATTCTCAAATCGAGGGTTTTGGTTAATGAAGGGTAATAATTATTATAGCTTTAAAATATGTCATATTGTGTTCTTTATTATTTTTGAATGTAATTGAATTCAAGATCGCCCGGCCAGTTCCCGTTGATGATAGTTGTACTATGCTGGATTTAAAGCTTGATTCTTTTTATTCTCTGTTTAGTGTTTTACTCCTGTAAGACATCATTCGAAAATTGTATTAGTTTGTTTCTCGTTTTTTTTTTTTTAGCCCGTGAGATAAATTTTAGATAATTTGACTAAACTAGCAACTTTTGCTTAAATGGAATTTTGTGGCAAAAAAAGAGCTCCAGTTTCCCGTCTCATCCCTTTTTAAATGTCATCTGATCCTAGCAGCTGTCAGAGTGATGTTAGTCTTTGATATAAACTTTTTATATATGTATTAACAGCTTCAATTTATCTCATCCAGTATGCTCATAGGAAGTGCGTCCAGCATTGGTGCAATGAGAAGGGTGATATCACCTGTGAAATATGCCATCAGGTATGCTCCATTGTTATTGTTTTGTAGTTGTTCGCTGTAGTGGGCTGCATGCTTGGTCTCTTGTTGATTTGTATAGAGTGCATCAATTCATGAATTTACGTGAATTTCTTTCATGAAAACTTGCCGAGCAATTTTGAATCTCACCTGCTATCAGCAAAGCAGCAGGAAGGCATAATGATCAAATTTGCAAGTATATAAACACTTCCAAAGCTTACAGGTGATGTTGGGGACCGTAGGTTTCCAATGGGTCACGGCAGGCTTAGTTGACCAGGAGTTATACATGTAGAGGATGTGGTTGTGTATATGAAAAAGAGATGTAGGTTTGTATACCTTTGACAATTTTCTGGATTTCATGAAACTGAGTAAAAGAGGGAAGGAAGAGAGTATTGTCTTCAACTTCTCAGAGTTTTTTTGTGGTTAAAACTTCTGTCATGTTGGATCATTGTTTGCAGCTGTAAAGTTCTGAAATTATTTGTATTTGTTTTGTATGCATTTCAAGTCAGTAGGCCTTATTTTTGGCATGTGTTTAGAATATAAAGTTGTACATTTTGGTATGGGGTAAGCTTTAATCTTCCTTTTCTTATAAAGTAAAGCAAACTGAACTGATGAATGTACACTGCATGCAAAATATATCATTGGCTCTTGTGGCCATGGTGCTTATGACATTACTAATCTAATTATTAATTAGATTGCTCCTCAGCTCCCTCTTTTGAGATCTAGAGAAATATGTCCGAACAGGACTCTGTCACACTTCTTAGATAAAAGTAGCTTCTACTATATTCTGATTTCTGCAAATGCCATGTCTTCTGCTTCTGGAAAATTTCATAACTAGTTTAATTTCATTTATTTATTAATTCTCAACTTATAATCTATTATAGTTGATTTTCTTGTTAATGTTTTGTCTATGATGTGCAGCCTTACCAACCTGGTTACACTGCTCCTCCTCGTCCACCTCATACTGAAGATACTGCTATTGATATTGGGTATGTTTAAACTAGAATTTTCATTTTTTATTAGTTATTTGTAGTTATGCTCTTTGTTCTGGAATCTGGAATTGCTGGGGTGCTTTTTATCACTTGCATAAAATTTGATGCATGCAAAAATTCAACTTGGACCAGGGTTGTGCGCGTCAAAATAACTTTGATGTCATTTACCAATCAATGTGATTTTTACGTCATCACACATTCTTTTGTTGATCCTTTTTGTAGTGGAGGCTGGACAATCTCTGGCACTCAACTAGATTTGCGTGATCCTCGCATATTGGCAATTGCAGAGGCCGAGCGCCATTTTCTAGAAGCTGAGTATGATGACTATGCTGCTTCGAATGCTAGCGGAGCTGCTTTTTGCCGCTCGGTTGCTCTTATCGTAAGCCCTTAATTTCATAAATTCCTTTAATGGTATTTGCTGGAATCAAAGTTTTTTTTTTTTCCATTGCTCGACTAGAAAAGTTTTACTCAAAATCATAAGTGAAATGGTCCAGTTGGTCATTTGCAATATGAATTAAAGCTATTTACCATTGTGTCTGTGCCCTTGACATGAAAGTATTTGTTTGCAATCATAATAGGACCATATTCTCTCAATGCCTGGAGAATGCTAGCAATATAAAGAAACCTGTGTAGATTATTATTTGCAGGCTTGAACAAACTTCCTTCTAGATCATGTCGAAGTTGCATGAACATACCACATGAGTTTCAGTGCTGATGGATACTTGCATCTACCATTTCTATTGCTAATGCTTTCTTAATTGAGCTCTCGTTTTTCTTTGATTCTCAATGCAATTGAGATTTGATTTTAATCCCGAACTCACTCATTGCAGTTGATGGCCCTCTTGCTCTTGCGTCATGCATTGACTGCTACAGATTCCGATGGAGAAGATGACGTGTCTACATTTTTTTCTGTAAGTTGATTTGGGATTACCATCTATTCTATGGTGATGATCATTTCTTCATAGTTTATTATTTTTTTGGATTTTGTGTTTTCACGGATCTGACGAACTGGTGGATCCCCTACACAGCTTTTCTTGCTTCGAGCAGCTGGTTTTCTTCTGCCCTGTTACATCATGGCTTGGGCCATCAGCATCTTGCAGCGTCGTAGGCAGAGACAGGTCATTGTTTTTTCTCAGTTTTACTCTATTGTAATGTATTTGGATCTTTGCCCATGCTATCTTTTCACATCAAATTGATGATCTATAATAGTTGGTGCTGAAGTTTGTCCATGATTTGGTTTAACAGGAGGCAGCAGCATTGGCAGCTACACAAGTAGCTTTTGTGCTCCAATCAGGGCAACAGAGGGGTCTGCAGTTTACCATAGCACCAGGACCTGCTGTAACACCTCACCAGGAACCTGTTTAAAATACACCACAAAAGAAATGATGGCGTAAAAGTAATGGAAGGATGAAAGAGACTGTCGTGAATAATTTTATCCTGAAAAATATCAAACGGCCTGGCCTGTTTACAAGCCCAAAATGCTGTCAATCGGTAAATGTGTATATACATTACATCATGACGAACACAGAAAGAAGAATTTTTAAACCTGCTGGCGAACTCCTGTATTTTGTATTTTGTTTAAATTTAAACCTGTCTTGTTGCAATGCTAATTTTCAGTTGTTTCAAAACTGGTTTTATTCTCCGACTGGCACCCTAATTTTATGCAGCGCAGTGATCATCTTGTTTATGTTTTGAAGTTGAATAACTCGGGCTAAAAAAGCTTTAGGTGTAGCCCTCCTTTTGAAACTAAAAACAGGATATATTACAGAGTTTCTGCCCCGGGGTAGGCCGAACGGAAGAATAGGAGGAACTCATCCTGCGGTCAGCCACGGTGGACATATTACAGGGGAGGATCGTGATCTAACGGGCATTGGTTCACATGTAACTTCCAAGCTTGAACGGCGAGGCCAGGATGGAGGGTAGATTGCAGCAAATAGGAGCTTGCTCCGTCTTCTTTTCATGCCCATCCGGTACTGAACCAAGCATGCAAGCTGCATCCTGTAAAGTGGGGATGGAGGGGAAATGCGTTGCTCATCACAAAATGAAGACGCGTCCGATTAAAACAAAATAACTTTTGATAAAGCAACAGACATTACTACTGCTCTATTATAAAACACTTGATGAGTTGTAAGTTTATGGTCTATTTATATAGACATATATTTTTATTATTATACTATTAAATAATAAACTAACAAAGTTTAGATGTTTTGATATGTCCATTGCCTGTCTATTCCAGGTAGACAGATAACATTTGGTTAAAGACCTCAAACCGCAGCAAGCAATTACAAATTGACATGAGATTCAACAGAGAAACGTGGCGGCAGAGATCAATCTCTGGTCTTCAACGATCAAGGAAACGTTCCACTGGTCAGAATCCTGATAAACTCAAAGACCTCTAATCCTGTGACAATGCATGTAGTCAAGCACTCAATGCTAATTTCTATGGAAATGTAATTTGATAGGAGAAATTGGCGTTCATTTTCTTCTTCTGTTGCGTTGTGTTCTAGCCAACACATAACAAGTCTTCTTCTTCTTCTTCTTCTTCTTCTTCTTCTGAGGATATTTAGACGTCACGAACTCAGATTCGCTTCACCTTTCAGAGAAACCTTGATCTCGCCACTGATGTGTGCTGGTCCTGACATGGCATCGGTGGCTTGTTGAGAAGATGGTGGTGGTGGACGGCGGAATATGGATTCGAGTCATTGCACGGCTTGACGTTGTGAGCTCTACCGTTCAACTTGTTCGTGAAGGTACTGAAGAAAAGTCCTGACTTTAAGACCAGCCTGGAGAATCTACAAAGACACAATTTGTAACACAGGGTTTCCCTTTAAAAACCAAATAAAAATATTATTTTGATAGAATCCCTACTTCGATTGATATTTTGCTAATGTTATCTTCCACCAAAGGGGGAAATGGCCTGTGAATTCAGATTCTAATGATATAGGCCATCACAGAAAGAAAAATAAAATAAAAAAAATTATAGGCAAGTACATTTCCCGTACCGCTCCATCTAAAGAAGGATCAGAAGATCGCCCGACCTCTCTTCTTCTATCCTCTCTCTTATTTGGCAAGGTTTGAATGAAAAGGATTCTCTTTAATTTGAGCTCCATAATATCAAGAGAAGAGAGGGAGAGAGATGAAAACTGTGGACCATAACCATCGCACATGAGTCTCTGCATCACCCTCCCTTTTTGTAAGAGAATTGATATAAAACCATTTTTTATGACTCCACTTAACAGCTACAGTTGCTTACAGTTTTCGTAGAAAAACGAATTTCAGAAGGAAAAACAAATCTTAAAACGATAGAGAATAACATTTGCCAGGGACAATAAAAAAGAAAGAAAGGAATGCAAGGTTGGGACTCAAACCTGGAAAAGCAAGTCACGAAAACTAAATTTTCCCTTTTATGCTTTCTTTGGATTTTGAAACTGAAGCCTTTAGCCCAACACCCTTGCTGAAAAAAAGTAGGAAAAGAAGGGGAGTGTTACATATGATTTTGAACATCGATGCATTGCATTTGACTGGACAATGACACCACTTGATCATGAAAGCAACAGAACTATATATATATATATATAAAAATGGCGATACCACCTGTCGGGAAATATCGAGTATCTAGGTACATTTTGTAGGTGCTAATGGTCGATTCCAATCCAGTCAGTGGATGAGCAGAGCTCCAGTCCAAGGCAGCAGTGACAGTTTGATTCAAAATGTGATGAATCAGATGCTGAGTTAGGCTTCGTCGCACTATTTCATGGTTAGAAATTCAAAAACATTAGTAATCTCATGTCCATGTTAAGCAAACAATATATACTTCAAATAGACGTGACGTGATAGTAAAGGTTTTGAGATTTGCATAGCAAATCCGAAGTTCAAATCAGAATATACAAACTCTTGTAAATCTAGAATAATCAGAATTTTACTAGCTCAACTACTCGGTTCATGAATTGTGTTTTCGGGCTACGGGAGGATTTAATTTTACTGTGGAAGATAGGGAAGAACAGAAAGCAACGATGATTTAACCATTCTACTTTACTTGGAAGATATAAAGCAAAGAATCAGCACATTCAAGTTGGGGTCTTGTTACCTGGACAATGACTAATCACCATTGCTAAGCCGCCACCATAAATATTCACCAGCCATTGAATAAAGTACAAGAACATATGCTTTAGAATGTTGCATGTGATTTATATTACAGCAACAGCAACAATAACAGAAAAAAGTAAAAGAGAATAAAGGAAAAGACGGGTCTCCATAAATAAACCATAAAAAAAACTACAAATTAATCCACATAGAGAGAGGCTTGAAGTGGGTCTTTGCTGAATCATTGAATCGGGGATTAATAAGAACTTGGCAACCCAAAGAAAAGCATAAAGAAACACATTCAGCGCAAGAAACCAAGTGCTGTTATTTTTGTTGCATAGGGAAGAGAGCTTGGAATTCTAAAGTGGGGAGGAGATCTTAGAATGGCATAAAGCAAGAGCTTGTTTTCTTTTGAGTTCTATTCCTCATTCTCTCTCTCTCTCGTATTCGATTCTTTACCTGGCTTGCCACTGTAGCAATCTGCCAGTTCTTGGCGGGCTCGTCGCCCATGTCTGCCCAGTCACCCCTGCTTAGAAAACAAAACTCCACTTTTCTTAGTACCAAAGAAACGGTAATTTCATAAAATATCCCCTACATGAAAGATCTTCATGCCATTAGAATATATTTGTAACTTGACTGCAACAGCAAACCTGATACCCGCAGAAAGCTTGCCTCGAAGTGTGGCCCGGGGGCACGTATTCATGGCATCCACGTAAGCTGAGATAACCGCGGCTCTAAAGACTATTGGCTAAGAATGAATCAGTCCCCGGTGCATGTCCACGTAAGCGTTGTCGGGTGACGTGGCAAGCCAGTTGAAAGAGTTCGAGAGAGGAGTGGGCCTGTTTCAGTAAACAAAAGCAAAACAAATGATAGGGATGCAGGGGAGCAAGTGAAAAAAGATACTTGGCTTCTCAAGGGTTTTGTTCCAACCCCTTTATTCATCATTGTCAGATTCTTCCATAACAGCCTTAATATGTTTTAGAATGCAGGCTTCTGATTTGGATGAATCAAAAATCCCACCGGGCGTTCTGGGGCCCCTCCCTGCCTTTTGCTTTAAAGCGCCACCCAAATCCAATGAGGGATAAATAACAGGCATATTTCCACAGGAATGGAGCATAGCAATAGAAGGCTCACATTCTCAGACCTGTTTATCATCTCGCTACTCTAAACAGAAACAGCATACCTCTGCTATTCTTGTCTGTTTCAAATCAGAAACAATGGTTTTTCGTTCTCATAGAGTTCTTGTCCTTCTTATATGTATTGGGTTCATAGCAGTTCAGCCTGATAAGCTTCATGGCTTGACCAGTGTAGAGATGATCCTCAGACACGACCAAAAAGCTCACGGGACACCGCCACACAACCAACGTAGCCTTAAGGATGTCAACTGGCAGGGAATGGGCACGAAGAAATCAGCAAAAGCAAACATGACATTGGATGCAAGTCAAACAAGCAAAAGAGGAGCACGGAGAGGATCAGATCCTATCCACAACAGGTCTTGACATACTTGAGTTGTTTCTTCAAACAGAGGCAGGAAGAGAAAGTAAGGTGACAGCTAGAGAAGAAGAATAGCTTCTAGCAATGCGGAGAAAACTAGACAGTGGTGACTATTTAATTTGGAGAACTCTAACGAGGAAGGGTTGATTGGTTTTGCCTTTTGTTTTATTTTAAGAGTTTTTTTTTTTTATATATATAGAGATGTGTATAGAAAAACTATCAGAGAAAATGTTCACAGAGCCAGTATCATCTCTGGGCTACAAATAGAGATCATAATCCACCACCAAAGAACACGGTGTAGATGATGGTATGGCTCCCAGAAAGGAAAAAAAAACAGTTTTTTCTGCTCCCCTTAATTTTTCTTAGAAATTTGCATCTGTTTGCTTGGTTATATGCTTCTTTGCAGATCATAGCAAAATTCCTTCATTAACAAAGTTTTTTCAAAAGTCTATCATAGAGAGGCAAAATGCTTTCATCGATTCAAACTTGAAAAGATCAAAAACTCCACAATAAAGGTGAGCACTAATTAAACAAAGTTCTTACTCCTTCATACAGAAACCAGAAGCCTCGCAATTGATTTTATGCATATTTATGAAGTAGACATACAGTTTTTCTTGGCTTTTCTTTCAGAAATAACCTGAAACTCCAGGCCTTAGTTAATGTGCATGAACAGGGCAGGGCTCGTGTCTACCTAGAGAAGCTAAGAAGTCATATCGATATTGGCATCCAAAATTGATCGCTATTATGACCATGGATGAACTCCCTTTCACAAGGCGGTTAATATCTGTGATGCTCTTCATGACCTGATAAAATAAAACTAAGAGACGTGTTAAGGAACCATCTCACCTAAAAGCTTAAGCTGATAGGTGAGGCCCCAGAATATGATTATATTATACTCTAACACACCCCTTCAAGTGAAAGCCATTTGAGCTTGAAACTTGCACAGGCCCACATCACCTTGTGCTTAGTTTTTATCAAATAGAATGGGGATGGTGAGATTCGAACTCGTGACCGCTAGGTCAACAAGGCTCTGATACCATGTTAAGGAACCATCTCACCTAAAAGCTTAAGCTGATAGGTGAGGCCCCAGAATATGATTATATTATACTCTAACAAGACGATTCTCCACTAGATCATCCCAACTATCAGAGACATAGTTAAATCTCCAATTGTCTTTTCCCACTTCAGCTTCATGGTCGAATATCACACCCATACACTCGGACTTCCGCCTAAATATCACTGATGCCGCAGTTTGAATGTACAGGATTATGAGCAGCAAGATATATACTCGAATAGAAATTCAGTTTCCTTTACTGCCACAGGACGGGGTTCATCGTGGCATGATTGGAGAAACTCAAGGAGGATTAGTGGTTTGCATTAGCTCTTCTGACAAAGCTTTTTTAAATAACAGTTCAAATACTTTGGGTCCCCAACAAAGTAAAATCAATGGCAACATCATTGCATTTCCTCCATATAAATGACCAGGAACAAGACAGTGCATTAACATAGTGAAAGACATATCTTTAGAATTATTTAAGGATCGGTTCCGGAGCATATTTACAGAAAGCGACACATTGGGATTGGAGCAGAGAATAAGAAGTTAAGATATTAGAGTAAAAGTTGAGGAGCCAGGGTTCGGTCTCTCAGCGGCACTATTAACCTTTAAACTAACCACCTATTTGCTATTCCCACTCTAATCTTCTTTTCTAAGACAGCATCGCATCACAAAGATATAATATTCAAGACTAGAAAATCAAAATGCTCACTAGTTTGCAATTTGAGAGCTTCAAACGAAGCAACTAGTAAAACAGGACAAGCCTACTCTACAGGCTGCTTCCACTCACTAATTCCAGAAACCTGTGTCAATCAAACATGATCTGTCCATTCCAAAACTCAGCTAAAAAATGTTTGCTTACATGAATTTTGATGTATTCAATCAATACATACATGTAAGTGATAACAGACAGAATGAGAGAGCAAAACAAAGCGCAGAATGAGGAGCTTTGTACAGAGCAGGTAGCTCAAAACCATTTAGGCTGCCCCTTTTATTTTTACGAACAAATAAGTAAAAGCATTCACAGAATTACAGAATCAATAAGAAAATAAGTGTGAATCAAACTGAAACAAGCCAAACCCATTTATCAAAACAAAAAAATAACCATACCCAGAAAGTGAATTCATTCAAACAGCAGCCCTTTTTAGTTTTTACTTCAATTTGCAAGCTTAAGACGAGTATAGTCGTCATTTTGAAGGTTGAACAACTCTTTATCACCATCCACCAGCAACAAAAGATTTCATTCAATCTTAGACTGTATTTCTCAAAACCAATCTCCGCCGCTGACCTTATTGACCACGAAGTTGATTTGCTTTCACCTTGTTTGAAATCAAATCATATGCAATTGAATTTCAAACTACATGTGAAATTACATTCAATTTTACATATTCAATTGATAACTTACTATTTTTATCTTTACTACAAGATCTTAATTCACATGATTGACTAAAATGACAAGTTCAGAACCTACCTTTTCTAGTACTTGATGCGATTTCATTTGCTTGAATGATCTGTGACTTGTAGAAATAGAACTAGTCTAGAAACTTCTTGCTCTTGTAAGTTCCTAGCTTCAGTTTATTATGTTGTGTCAGTGCGACAAATACGATGGATCAAAGACATGCATGGCAATCTCGTTACTATCATGAAATTGCTTAAAGAAACAAGGGGTTGCTTGTTTATGTTTTTTCTTCGGTTAAACCAGTTTGTGACAACAGAAACTTTTCATGGGTGGTTAATATATATTAGAAAACTTAATTTAAACTCATAAGTTTATTATTATACTCTCAGTTTTGCACCTCTCAGATAGTAGACAATTCCAAGGAGTTCATTATTCCACAACTGCTGTTCTTCATAATGACAGGTGTGAATTTGTAAGGGAAAAACAGCAATTGGTGAATTCTATTTCTAATTTTTCATGGTTTTGATGCTGGTGCATTCCTAGTAAATCCAATATTCGCGTTCACCAATCACTTGGATTAGATGGTTCTTAACAAAGCTTAAAAGACCTGAGCTTAATCCAAAGAAGCCAGCAAAGCCGGAAATGCTTGTACAGATCCAGGTTTCGGTTTTGAAATTGCTGAGCGAGCTATATATCCTCAGAAAGTTGTTCGTGTCTGC
Organism: Salix purpurea; assembly: GCA_027405865.1. NCBI lineage: Eukaryota > Viridiplantae > Streptophyta > Magnoliopsida > Malpighiales > Salicaceae > Salix > Salix purpurea. The sequence continues at coordinate 5,006,769 of JAOWLH010000012.1, read as the reverse complement.
TTTCGAACGCATCATTGGTGCAGGATCTGTAGCTTTGTACCAAACGTTATAAAAAAACAAGAATTCAGCAGAACCGAAATCTTTCTGTCATATTTCACAGCCTGCATGATTGCCTCCTAGTCAACAAACACTCAATGGAGCTTTGACAGTCTTACTTCCAACTGGTTTGCATGCCATTAGCTTTAAAGATTTAACACAAATGATAGATAGTTGAAAAAACGTGCGTAGATGACTAGAAGAAGAAGATGTGGTGAGAGAATGGGAAAGAAGAGGCATAAGTTTAGGTTTTTGGAAGTACTGAGTGGTGAACCACGCTATTCGGCGGGGCCAAGTCATATTTTTTTTTATCAACCTGGGTCGTGCTTTTGTGAGAAGAAAGCTGCGGATCTGAAACGGTGACGCTTAACAAGCATTGCTGAAATAAAAGGTAAATGGGCTTGTGGGCCAAGCATGATGGTGGGGTGATGTGCCGATATAAAAGAGACAATTACCAAATTGCCACTAGCTCCAAAGTTGTAGCACGACATTGTTTATGTCTGGTCTACTAGGAAATCTTATAAAATAAGAATAAAAGGGTGGTTAACATTTATCAATCACATTAGCAGGCTGGTTCTTATCCTAATCTTCCAAATAAATGATGCTTAAAATAAAATAAAATAAAATAAAAAAATGCTCCTTCATGGATACTTATCCACCCCTCCTAACAAGTTGAAAATTGAGTTCGTGACGTTTTTATCTCCTCCTATCATGATGGTTCATATCTGGTGGGCCCCCAACAATCAAGGGAAGTGGACCATGGAATGTGTATGGCTCGCAAATGCCAAGTGCAAATAAGGCTGGGGAAGTGGGTCTTTTCAATTCGAGTCCCTGCGGGGCCTTTCTTCCCCTGGCCCACTCAGAACCTACTATTATTGCGCAGAAAAAGAAAACCCTCTTCACCATTGACTAATGACAGAGGTCTTCGTCTTGCTCCTGTGGAAGATGATTCTGTAACAGATTACAGATACAATGGTAATCGATAATCTCAGCAACCACGCACTCCGGCGACCGACGCCGCTTTCTTCGTTCCCGTAATAATTACTTGCCCAGGTAATCCAAAGTTTCAAACAAGTTGAGAGGAAATAATAATAATTTCCAAGTGAGATATTCATCGGGAGAAATATCGTTAGTCACACTCATTAATTATTCCTTTTATCTTTCATAACACTCTTGTTATCAGGAAAGAATAACGGAGGAGAGCTGGAAAAAAAGAATGGATAAAAGGAGAGGGGTACGATTTGATGTATGTTGTTGTTGTTGTTGTTTCTCATCCTCATCCTTGCACCTCTCCATCTATATTCCTTATTTGATAAATAAAGCTGGCCCAGTAGTTTTGAATAGAAGAGAAGTTTAAGCTGTGAACCCTAAATCTTTATAGGTTTTTCGATTCAAGTTTAATTCACTTATATGATCCCTTACACATGAAAAAAAAAACCAAGCGATTTCGGTTAACGGCGATCAGAGATGTAGTTTAACAGTTCTTGAATATTCACTGATCTAGCATAAACCCACGATTATATTTTATGTGATGTCATGTGTAGGATAGAGTTATCCTTACTGGAGTTTAAGTCTTACAAGTTCCTGTCAATCACAAGGAAGCACGTGGCAGGTAAAATTAGTGTCTGGTTGTCTGTTGTTTATACCTCTTACCTACTTTGATCCTTAATCTTCAAGATATCCAGGTTAAATTTTGCAAAAAGCAGTGGCACGACTGACGAGTCCTAATTAGTTGCACTATTTTTTTTTTTTTTTTATAACCTGGATGTCCGGGCCAACTTATACGCACCACAACTAATTCCCGGACTCACTGAATATCCTGCAAACCCAATAAACATGTAAGACACCGCGGGGATGACAGACATGCATGGTGGGATTTGAACCCTGGAACAGAAAAGAGAAACAAGTCCCTTCAACCGCTAGATCAATACCTCACTTGCGCACTAAGTTTCTTGGAAATGACAAGTGTAAAGATCAGATGGAGACATATTGGGCGGAGATGATTGAAATTGGCCAGTCCTGATTCATTTTCTCAATCTTTGCAATGTTGACAAAAAAATGAACTCGACAACGTTGATGAGCCCATCCACGAAACCCTCTCCCTCGCCACTCAAAATTAAACACTCCCCGGTTGAAACATCATAGGAAGTGATTGTAAAGGGGCCAGTGTCTCTCCCGTGCTTCATCGATGATGGCATAATTGTCAGGACAACGTTGTCATCAAGTAGTGGGAGTTTTCCTTGACTCCTTGCTCTCTTAGACCAAATCGTGTGGCTCAGGGTTGGTGATTTTAGGGTGTCATTTACACACATCTTGTCATTTATTTATTTGTGTCCCGGTTAAAGAGCTGGGCATCATCTTCCCCAATCGAACCCCCCCTTTAATTATACCACTTAAGCATGCTCTAATTCTTACGTCTTATCAATGCTGAGGAGACACTTTAAAGCCAGTAGATCGCGTTTATCTTGAATAAACTTTTCTGACTTCGATTCTAGTGATAAAGCATGGTTTTTGGAGGAGATCGATCAGAATTAAGAGCATAAAAGGACAAAATGTCACATCCTCGACTTTCGTTCATCAATTGTGGCTCTTTTTCTTTTTTAATTTCCCCTCGATTATCAACATTTCTCGATGACGTTATATTTCACCCAGATGTGGAAAGAAGCTGGTGTCTGCCTTGAGTAGCAGTGCATGAAACTCAGTTTTCCTGGCCATTCCATTGATAAACTGCAAGGTTGACTGGTACGCTACGCAAACCAGACTTTCCATCTAAGATCGTGTCCCAAGAAAACACAAGCTGCTGACCATTTTGAGCAGTGAAGGCGAGGGAAAAGTTGTAGCTGAAAGGTTTTCTTGTTATTTATTCAAACTTGCAGCAATGGAAGAACGGATTGGGGAAAGATTTGGGTGTTAAGATATTGAAGCTATGGGGTTTGCAATTTTCCTTCAAAAAATTTGACAAGAAAGGCGACATGATGAGGAGAGGGAACTGCTGCGATCTACCCAGAAAACGAATAAAAGAAAAGGTCAACATGACGTGCCGCCGCATTAGGATGCTTTAAGGGTAGAGAAAATGATGATTATAATGTGGGCCCGCAGCTAAATCAACGGTATCATCCTCTTTGATCTGGTGATGAGATTCTTCTTCATCATCGCCCTCTGAAAAGGAGGAGCAATGAGTTCCTGGCGGATTAAAAGTAAAGCACTTTAGATGCATGGTCGGTGCAATTTGCAACCATGATTTTATCAACTTGATCTCCAAGTTTTTGTCAACTTTACGGCTATCCTAATTAAGCTACCGGTTTATTTCCACCGTTCTCCTATCAGCACCGATTTCTTGCTTGCCATGGAAGCAAAAAACGATTGCAATCTTCTAAAATCTATGCTGGAACAGTAATATCTTGCAGGGGAGGAGCTGATCCTGGGGTTAGGGTAAACCGTCGTTTTCTACTATATACCCTTAGCAGGAAGCCACGTGTTCGTTCAGGACTGCGTTGCCTCGAATCGAAACGTATTTCTTTCGCAGGTGCATGCATTAATGTAATAATGCATAAATATTGAGGCGGTGATTTCCATTGAATGTGCTCTGCTCTTCAGTCCTCGCAGCTCAGCAGTAGTCAATACAGTACAAAACCAATTTTGTTGATTGCCCACAACCAACCCAGCTAAAAATTGAATTCACACACTAACCTAACGGCAAAGTACTAAACTTTATTATATTATTGCACTTTTGAGTTTATATTATACAAGTAAGTCAAGGATTTTTGTTGGGATTTGTGTGATATCCTTCTGATCTTATATCTACCATCTTATCTCCCACCTCCCAACGCCCATTTCTGATTACCTTTTGAGACCTTTTTGGCATTATAAACAAATAAACTATCATCGTCACTCCATACCCATCTACTTCTCCTACTTGAGTGTGTAAAAATTTCTCCCAGTCCTCTACATGACTAGAAAAGCCATGGAATCAACCACAAGCCCTCACTGCATCACCAAATCCCCTGAGTCGGACACGGATTCTGAAACCCCTCTCCAGACCCATCTCACCAAGGCCTTATCCCTTACAAATGGCTCATTCAAGACCCACCAAAATCACCACCTTCCACCACCACCACCACAGCAAAATATGGTGGTGTCTTACAAGGAATGCCTCAAAAACCATGCTGCAAGTTTTGGTGGACTAGCCTTGGATGGCTGTGGGGAGTTTATGCCTAAGTCAACCGCTACCCCTCAAGACCCTACCTCCCTAAAATGTGCTGCCTGTGGCTGCCACCGCAACTTCCACCGCCGTGAACCATCTGGCCCCACCGCAACGTCCACTCACATGCTACCACTACCAGCACTTAACTGGACCACAAGCTCCAGCCAAAGTCCAGGGTCAACAAGCTCAGGCCCAGCATCGCCGGCATCACCGAGCCCACAGTCTTTCTACCCTTCTGCTCCTCACATGCTGTTGTCCTTGAGCTCTGGTCATCTCGACGACACCCAACTCCAGAAACAGGGTTACAGTCTCGCAATGACAGGCCCACATGGTAGAAAGAGAGCGAGAACCAAGTTTAGTCAAGAACAGAAAGAGAAGATGTATCTTTTCGCTGAGAAGTTGGGGTGGAGGTTGCTGAGAGGCAATAATGATAGAGGTGTTGAAGAGTTTTGCAGTGAAATCGGGGTTACAAGAAATATTTTCAAAGTTTGGATGCATAACAACAGGTCCAGGAAAGAAAAGTTAAACAGCAGTTGCGGTATTAATAGCAGCGACAAGTGTGGTTTTAATGCCACTGAGGAAGCTGGTAGAGATGGTGCTGACAACAAAGGTCACAGCTTCAGCAACAGCAATAATGGGAGTAACTGTGATAGCTTTGATAGGTGCCAGATTGAGAGTAAAGTCCATGTTCATGGTTCTATGACTCCCCATGGATCTTCTCCATCATATTGATAAGGGGAAAAAAAAGACAGACAGACGACTGGTGGGCATGAAAGTTCTTTGCTTTTTTTTTGGCCTCTCTTCTTCCTGTTGTCTGGTTTCTTTAGCTATATGTTGATGACTGTTCAGTGATTGCTAATCACTAATTAAAGGTCATGGAGAGAAATATGACAATTAAAAGGGCAGTAACTTTTCTTACAAAACTATTAAGTTCTCTGCTAACTTGTCTTTAGTATATTTTATTAAAATTAATCATTAACATTCGGCAGCCTTTTTTAACTGTTTGTATCACCAAAACGTAGGCAAACGCATTACAATGCAGTAGCATGGCATGGATTTTTTTTTTTTTTTATTGCATTTTATTAGATATATTGCATTTTATTAGAACTGACCAGGGAACTCTCTTCATTACTTGCTTGAAATGATTAATTCAAAGGGACAGGGGTTAAACTAAAAGGGGAGCAGAAACCATGTAGTTATTAATTAAGGGCAGGGTTTATCAGCAGGTTGACTAAGCGGCAAGGTTTGTTTTCTTTTGCTCCTAATTTTAAAAATAATCAAGCAGGAAAACAACTTGCATTCAGTGACAGCTTAATACTATTATATTATCTTTCGCTGCTTCTATGCCTTGAAAGCCTGCCACAGGCTGCAGATTTTTCATCTTCTTTCCCCTACGTGGCCGGCTATTAAACGATAACGCCTCTCAAAGAGAGGCGGCAGAATAGGCATAAACATGGCCCACCATATTCACTGTGGCACATGCATCACCCCCATTCTATTCAACATGGATTCATAAACAATCGTTGATGATCAATATTTCCAGGATTTACATAGCAGGACCTGTCAAAATTCAAGAGAGTAACTTCTAGATCTTCTCCAGGAAAAAAAAAAAGAAGCTCTAGATGCAGCACCTGATGTGTTTTTGAAAAAGGGTATCAAAAGAACTATATAGTGGAGATTCAATAAAACATTTCACAAATGCAACTGCGAAAGTCCAATTGCATCGTCGTCGTCGTCGTGGTGATCTGGCACGTCTCTACAATACTCACAAGTAAAACTAGGAGGTGTCAAATGCAAACAATAGTCGATTCTTTTTTCCATCCAAGCAACTCTTCTCTCAAAATTCATTACCCCGATATGCATAATCCGGGTATCAACCTGAGCAGCTCTAGCAAAACTACGAAGCAAAATATAATAATCTGCATGGGCAACATAAGTTAACGCTCCATCACCTTCCTTCCGTACATAGTGGAGGTAATCAAATCTCTTGACTTTGAGCCTTGGTGGAATGTAAAAGAACCTATTCTCTGCCATGTCTAATCTCAACTTTCTGATGGCCTTATCTTTGACAGTCTCCGTTGAATCATCATTGTTTTCATCTCCTGTTGAATTGCATGTATGAGTGGATAGGCATTCATGGCTCTCTTCTCTAATTTTCTTTTTTCCCATCTGATCTCTGGCAAATCCATTGTCATTCCTCAATCTTTTTCCATTTAAAACAGTCCTATTTTGTGCTCCATCATCTTCCGCCGGATCAGAATACTGATAACATAAACAATTAACAAGTCAGCACAAACATTAGCTTTTTGGCACTTGCTACCTGGACAGGAATTGGGCACACAGGCAGAAACACGCAGCATTCACATCCACCATCCAGAAAAAAGAGCCAGAAAAAGAAACTACCAACCTAGACTCCAAAATTATGAGAGCATAGAGTAAAAATATTCAGCATACAGGGCATGACTCTGAACCAATCTGAAGATATTACGAGGAAAGATATTACTCTTATATGTAGTCAATCAAACATACAGTACACCAAATTTAATATTTTACTTTTTTTTCTTAGCAAGAATGATTCTTTACTCAGAGAAATGAGGGGCCAAAAAAAAAAAGTTTACTTTGAATACCATGAAGATATAATTATAGCAAATTGATAACAATGATAACAAGTCATACCTGAGGTTACATTTTGAAGTCCAAAATCCAATGAAAATAAAAGAATGTCGGGAGTCTAATTCAATTTTCAACTTGTGAAAAACAAATACTGGAAACAAATGACCAATTGGTATCTAGCACATTAGAAGGGAATCTAATGACACGGGCCCAAATTTAATGAGATCCAGGTCACAATTAACAAACACCGACGTGGCACTGAATCCTTAGCATGTGCCTAAAAATAGATCATAGGAAACTTTCAGATTGCTAATTACCTTTTCACTCTGATAAAAATCCCACAACTTTTCTATTAACTCATCCTCCCGATGATTCATATGCGAAGATCCTGCTCCACAAAATACCACCTCGTTACAGTATTGGAGATATGATGGCAAGTCCCTTGTGAAATCTGCCAGCACGAGAAAGAATAAATAAGTGGGGCATAGTATTACAAGCATAAAACCCTTTCTAGAACATGGAATCCTTCAGTTCCAGTATCCCAATGCCAATTAATTACCATAGGTATAACTGATAATTACCATAGGTATCACTGATATCATTGTATTTAGCATCTAAGTTGCGCAAAAGCTCTGCAGAATCTAACTCAGACTGCTGGGCATGCAATCTGTTACCAGTAGACTTCTCCTCTGAGTCTTCAAGATTATGAGGAGAATCGGAATCTTTTTCATCAACTTGCATTTGAGAGCTACACGGAGAGTCTAATCTGCTTGTATAACCAGACAAACTTTCTTCCCATGCCCCAAAACCATTTATATTGTAGATGATTCTTATTGCTACAATCAGAATTGACAATACACAAACACGGCTAGGAAGCCTCAACTCATTTGTTGAAAACCATAGATCTGGGGGCATTGACCACTCATATACGCGGCACGCATGTGGAAGAATCTTTTCAACTGGAAGGGACAACTGCCTAAGATAGCGAGAGGCTATTCCGTAGAAACACACTGCAGGCAAATGCAAGCCTATGGACTCAGCAATGCTGGCTGCCATTGACTCCAACTTCTGAATAGGAACTGCTTGCATAGGCCTAAACATTAGACTCGAACTTATACAACAGGCAGGCGAGGAATGTCCAAAGTGTTTTTCAATTTCAAAATGAGCATCAAAGTAAGGAAGTTTCCCTTCGACCGACCACTTCACTATATCTGTGGGTAAAACTGCTTCTCTAGCAACATGACAAGCCAAAAACGAGATCACTAAAGAATAATGCAATGGTATTTCCTTTCTCAAATACCTAAACCATATTAGCACTGCACGCTGACCAAATGAGTTCCGAGGTTCATGAGGGTGGTACCTAACACGAGTCTTCTTATCTTCCAGTCCCACTGAAATCACAGATTACAAAAATTACATTTATAAACTCGAAAAAAGTCCGTGCAATAAAAAATGTAATCATTCTTACACCCTAAAACTAGTGAAGCATCCAATAAGACCATACGCATGCATAGATGTAAACCATATCAATATCCACTTGAAACCAGCAAACAAATTGAAAATCTCAACGAAGAAATTGAAGACAACAGCGGAGTGGATAGCAAAAAGTTGCTGTGATAATTATTACCTGACAATTCGGTGGTTTCTGGTCTTTGCATCTCAGAATCAATCAAAACATCATTAGCCCAACTATCCTTAAAAACCCCAGTAGAAAGCAAAAACCTTAACCAAACAGTGCTAGCAACCCCAACAATTAATGGAGTCACGTTAAACTTTTCAACTAAAGCCTCACACTGTAACCGAATCATTAACCCCATCCCTAAAACATATTTAATCCTAACCTCATTATAATAATCCTCGTAACTCAACTTCCCTTTACTCAACCCCCCAAAATCCTCAGGCTCTGTAGGCCCAAACACCCCATCATAATTATCAATATATTCATAATCATAATCATCTTCTCTCTTAATATAATTCTGGCTATGATTGTTGTTGGCGGGTTCTTCTTCTTCTTGGGTAAAGCTGAGCCAGGCGATGGAGGAGGGGTCGGCGGTGGGTTGGGTGGAAAGGGTGGATTGAGAGCGGCGGATGTGGCGATGGCTGTAGAGGGCGGAGGCGTCAGGGCCTTTTTCAACAAAGTCTTCGTCGGCGACGCCGGTTTCCATGATGCCTTGAGCTTGAGCACCGCATTGCTGGCAGTAATAGAAGCCATCGGATTCTTCAAGACCTATGTAACCGCATGATTCGCATTGTAAGTTTCTTACCTCTCCTTCTTCTTGCTCCATGTACGATTATAGAAGTTTTTGGGGTTGAATTTGTTCAGGTGCTGCTGCTGCTCACACAAGATTGTCTTTCTTGTATCATTGAGAGCTAAAGTGGAGAGAATTTATGGAGGTGTTTGTTACTGAACAGCTAACTAAGAGGGCTGAATTGGAGGAGTAGGTTAAATTACAGAAAAATACCCTCTAAGTTTGAAGTAGTTTCACTATCATCCTTCAACTTTGTTTACATTATCATCCTTAAGACCTTTCAATTTCTTCAAGAGAGGCGCCAGTATGATCAGTGGGAGCCCCTTCAATTCAGGATATTCTGGGTTTTTTAACCAAACAGTAAGATATTTGAGATGTTATTTTTAAAAATATTTTTTTATTTAATTTTAAAAATATTTTTTTATTTAATTTTAAAAATTAATTCTCTAAAATTTTGAGTTGGGTATTGATCTTCCTTACAAGCTTTACTCTTTTTTTTTTCCTTACAAAAAAAATCTATTAAGTGCTTGTTTAAAGTGTAGTTGGGATTGATTTTAAAAGTGTTTTTGTTTATAAATATATTATAATAATATTTTTTATTTTTTAAAAATTATTTCTGACATAACCACATCAAAATATCTAAAAACACAAATAAATTTAATTTAAAGTAAGAAATCAAAAAATATATTTTTTTCTCAAAAGTATTTTTAAAACACAATGACAAACACCCTCTAAATTTAAACTCAAATCTTGTTCGAATTATTTAAAAAAATATATGGTTTGAAAGTAAAAAACTATATTTTATTTTAACCATAATTTAAAAAAAATACTTAATTAATCAACATACACTACAATTTTTCATAGAAACTTTTTTCTTAAGACGTTAAAAATAATTATAATAAATAGAACGAGTTGCATATCTCCAAGATGATATGGTTTCAAAGCATGCACTCGATGGAAAATTTATTAACAGGCCAATGCCAACGCCGTGTTGAAAACTCTAGAGAATATAATGAATACAGCAAGTAATATCAATCCAATGCTGTGAGACTCATTAAACTCATTAGTTATGTTAAGTTGAAGCCCTGGGCTCGTATGATATTCATATGAATGCACAGAAAAAAATAATGTAAAAGACATGTTTTTTAAGAAAAAAACAAATCATCTCGACAAAGACTCGATCTTGATTAACAAGGAAACTAATTTAAAAAATACCCTCATTGTAAAGGAGAAAAAATGTTGTGAAACTTCCAAGTTCCAACAAATTCCAAGCTGCTGTTACATCGAGTTTCTCTTTTATCCTAAACATTAACCTTTTCAACTAGATACTGCATTTGAATCTCGTATTGATCAAATGCTGTTACTTTTCCACAGCAACATCAAAAACAGGTTCTTTGCATTAGATTTTTGCACACAAGGAAAAGCACCAAAAAAGAGGATAATGGTCAAGTGCGCAGCTTCTGGATACAACCAAGTTTGGGACCATACAGGGAAGTCTCTTCACAGAAAGGCAAACAACAATTTATACATAAACAGAGCCCCCAAAACTTGTCTTGCTTGAAGATTCCGCCCCAAAATCATTATCAGTTAAATGGTCCATCGATTCAAAGTTGCCATTCTATTGGGGAAATTCCCATTTGCACCAAAAGCTGATTTGTGCGAGAAAAATGCCTGGTCACATGAACAATGGTTAACAGTTATGTCATTCTATTGAATTCATCGAGAAAGGGTACGAGGTTTCCTTTCCCTTCTGATGAATTTGAATTTCCTTCATGTATTGGACACATGAGTTCTGTAATGTTTGCAAAATACTGTTATATTTGACATCAAATCTCAACATAACCAATAACGTGACCTTGCCTTGCACAAGTAAACTAACTCGAGATACTTAATGATTCGGTAAATAAATAAAACAGAGAAAGGACATGTTCTTCTTTTCCTTTCTTGTGAATTATCTTATCAGTTGTGCGTTAAAAATGGGGAATGAAATTGTTGGATCCTAACAAAACTATTTTGAACTGCCTAAAGCATTCCCGGTCCCTTAAAAAGTCCTACTGTTTGTCAGAATTGTTATTTAGTTGCATTCAATACCTATTTGCATGAACTTGGGGTTCAAGGGACAAATGATTCTCACTATTCAGCCCTGGGTGACTAAACCTAAGTTCCTCAACTGCCTCTCACTCCCTTTGCCTTCTGATCATGCCTAACACCCACCACAGCTCATCTATTCTAAATCTGAGAACCCTAAAACAAGCTAATAAATTATATGGATGATATCATTTTCTTTCCATTTTAAGTATATAAAATTGCATTACAGTTACTGTGCATAAAAGCAAACTAACCTGCAGCCAAAGAAGCCTCTGTTTGCAGACAAGCCAGAGGGATGTGCAGCCTTCAGAATGTGATGCTTTGTCTGGTCAATTAACCTGGGAAACAACCTTTTTATAAGCATGCTGACTGAATATTCAAACTACTAAATTCCATAAAAATTCCTCCAAATTCAGCACACAAACTGAAATCAATTTAAGTCATAAGAACATTAATAATATCATCCATAAAAAGCAAACATTCCTCTCGATTCATTCATCAAACAAAAATGTAAAGTAAATGCCTCAAGCAAATATACTGTGAGGAGATATTCATTTATAGACAGAAGATACACGGCAACTGTACAATCACAAATATGGAAAAAAATATACAATGAAAACAAACTGCTACAATTATGGAGAATCATTGATATCTTGGTCATAATCAGAGGAGTCAGATTGTCCTTTAATATCCCCCCTCAAAGTTGGTGTGGTAGAAAGATGAAAAACGCACAACTTGCCACAATCCAATAAAAATTTTAATTTCACCTTTGTGAATACATCAGCTAGCTGTAGGTGTGAGGACAAAGCCGAGACTAATAACCCTTCGAGCAACAAGTATCCAACGAAATGATAGTCAATATCATTATGTTTGGAGCGAGATTTGGTGACCAGGTTGGAGGCAATGAATATGACATTATTGTTCTTATAAGAGTCTTGAAGGAGAGGGGAGAGTGATATGGAGTTCTCGAAGAAGTTGAAGTGTCCATGAAAGTTCTGCCGCAACAAAGGCAAGAGCACGGTACTCAGCCTCAGCTCTTGCCTCTGCACTAGAACGTGCAACGGTAGTTTTGCATATCTAACAACCTCAATCCCTAAAAAATAATGTATATCGTAGAGATCCTTCATGGAAAAAAAATTGGCCAGCAGATCAATGAGTGAACACAGCATGGAAGACTTGCTTCCTGTTATGACCATATCATTGACATATAGAAGAAGATATCTGTGGAGGTGAGTTTGATGGTCACCATGTGAACCATTGTATTGAGCGGAAGCAGAGAAGTGTTGGATTCAACCATGAAAAGAAAGAACAGCCAAGGGTTGACTGATTTGCTCTGATACCATGTAAAATAAATGCCTCAAGCAAATATGTTGCAAGGAAATATTCATTTATAGACAAGAAATACACTGCAGTTGTACAATCACATTTATAGAAACAAATATACAATGAAAACAAAATGCAATAATTATGGAGAATCACTGATATCTTGGTCATAATCAGAGGAGTCAGATTGTCTTCAAATACAAAACTTGAGTCATTTTGGTTCATAAAACCATTTATGAATATATTACAACTTTAAGGAATAATTACTCTCTCAAACCTGCCATCCTATATAAAATGTTCGTAATTATTACATTTGAAACCATTGTATAAAATCTTCAACAATGACTGTGCTGGAACAAGCATAACTAAATAAGAGGCATAAGGCAAGATAAATGATCTCGATTATACATTGAGGACTTCTATTTGGGACAATTGAAATTAAGGTAAAGAGTATGGTAGATTAGAGTCAGAACTCGAGTTGTAAATTGATAAGCATCAAGACGATGAAAATTCAAGTATAACGAGCTAGGCCATCAAAGTTGTTTGTTTTATCTCTACTAAAGATTGCAGGTTAGATGCTTTATATACAGACTATCAGTGTCCTAAGCAGGAAGGACAAGCTTATATTAAAACAAATGCTAATAGTTGGATAAAGTTGATTATAAATAAGAAAGGTAACCAGAGAGTAGCCACTACTTGTGTGCAATAAATCCAGAACTAACAGAAACACCTTTGATGCTTAAATCTAAGAAAATCCAAAAATAACATGAGAAGCTGAATTAACATGAGAAATAAGATTCAAAAAATGAGTAAAGGGGCTTTTAAGTCTCAATATTTCTTTTTTGTAAAAAAGGTACATGTGCCAAACCTTTAAAAAGGCAGGAGTTGGGCAGTTCCACATAAGAAGCCCGATCAGCTAGCAAGTTAGGCTCTACATTAAACCAAGACCATAATCCTACATTCCTTTGATATTCAATCTTGCTTTTCCTTGAATTTATAGTTCTCGGTGTCAAGGCAGATGACATTACACAGAATGTCAGCTCATTTAAAATTCCAAAATGTGTCCATGGTTACACTGCATTTGGGTTTGCAGCAAGGTGACCCAGCAAACAGAAGTGTTTGCCATTTGGTGAACATATATCCAGCCTTATGCATGCTTCAGAGCCAGTTGATTCAACTAAAATATACCTGTTAGGGAGCTCAGCACCCAAATGCATTCTAGTCTCTTTCAAACAATATTGTTAGGCCAAAATGTTGGAGTGAATCAACTAAATACTTAATCCATCAAGAAGCATACGTGTGTGTGTGCAAGTGAGTGTGAGAGAGGGAGGCAGGGAGGGAGACTTTTGACAATACAGCAGATATCTTATTCATTTGCTGCACAGAACTAAGCTTGCTTGATAGACGTACTTGGATTTCTCCTGAGCTGAGTTACCCCAAAGAAGAAAAACAACTCCTTCCTTCTTCTGTGAAATTGTTTTGATAACAGCGTCAGTGAAATGCTCCCATCCTTTCTTTGAATGAGAATTTGCTTGGTGATTCCTAACTGAACAGAAACAAAAGAAAACCTGAACTTTTCATGTTGAACATTTTCAGATACGGAATGTTAGACCCTGAAGTACCAGAAAGTAAATGAAAATAATTATCATGCTTCACTAAATAAAGCTCTACCAACTGCCTCGTCAAATTCACATGCCAACAAGGAAAACTTGTCACAGTTGTCATGATTCATAGTTCTTCGACTATACACAAATAGCATGCCATGATATTCAAAACTCATACAACTCCAACATTACAGGTTGCATTGGTTATGGGAGCTTTTCCACCCAATGGCTCGATTCATCCCTGAAATAAACTGGCATCAAGCAAATACAAGCTATTTGTGAAATAAATTGGCATGATGAAGAATCTTACCAGTAAGAACTGTGTTGAGCAACAGAACACCCTGAGACAAAACAAAAATCTAACTTAACATTTTGCATAGGAAAAAAAATATGGCAACAATGGAGCAAATCTTTCGCTCCAAGTTTTTCTTTTATTGCTAACTTTGTTTCTCAACAGATTGTACTTCAAATTCGTCTATTTAATGCGATAAGAACCCAGTACAATCAAAACCCTTGTTTACGTCTAAAAGTAAGTAGACGATAAGGAGCACGTCTGAATAGAGAATAAAACAGCTAATCACATAGGATTGCTAGGAAGAATATTTACCTGAATAGCCCATTTTTCAAGATTCCCATGAGACGGAATGGTACACCCCAGATCCTGCTTAAGTTCCTTGAAAATATTAACAAGACTAGAAGGTGCCTTCAACCCTTGAGGCACAGAAAAAGAAAGCCCCATAGCCTGACCAGGACCGTGATAAGGATCCTGTCCGATGATAACAGCCTTGAGAGTATTAAACGGAGTCGAATTCAAGGCATTGAAAATCAAATGCTGCGGTGGGTATATAGCTACACTCCCATTACTAATCTCACTTTCCACAAATTTACACAGGTTCTTAAAATACGGCTTTTCTAACTCCCCTGGTAGCACCTCTCGCCACGTGTCCTCCACCAACAGTTCCTCTAGTTTCACATGCCCGGAGGAACCTGAATTGAGATGAAACAAACAAATCAAAACCCTTTAAAAAATAAAAATGGAAAGTAAAATTGAAATCGATTTGGGTGAAGATGAGTGTTGCCTTTGGAATTGGAGACTAGTTGAGAACAGAGTTTGAGGTTGCGTTTGGATTTGGCGCTCAGTTTGTTGAGTTCGATGCGGGTTATTTGGTCAGGAGTGAGATCAGAGGAGGTTGATTTTGCGGAGAGGGATTTGTTTAAGAGATTTAAGGGATCTGTTGGGGAAGGAGAGGAGGAAGAGAGTTTACGGCGCTTGGCTGGTTGGAGGATATTCATTATTGCTTTAGAAGAGGCAGCCATTGCCTGTTCCGATTCGCTCTGCTACTGGGTTTTGGCGGGAGGGCGAGTCGCGGATGGCAGATTCGACGAGGGTTTTGTCTTTGCGGGAAATGCCACGAAAGTAATGCCATTGATTTTTGCGGTTCCCGTGGTTTTGACGGTCGAGATTTTTTCTATTTCTCTCGGTATTTTGTCTGGACTTGTTTTCTAATGAGCTGGGCTCGGGTATTTAGCCCCCTGACCCGCCCTCTCCTCTTCTCTATGCTTTGTTGCTCAACATTGCTGCTGATAGGCCCGTTGGGCTTTTTTTATTATCGTTGTTGTTTGATCGACTCTTATGAATTCTCAGTTTCTCACAATGCTGTCTCGTTGAGCAGTTTGGTTTGATGTCTATTATCTATAGCAATTTATTGTTAATTTTAAAAATAAAAATAAAAATAAACTCTGTTATCAATGATTATAAATCAACAAATATAATTAAACTAGCACGGGTATTTTTTGTATATAATTTAACATAATTAAATTTACAATGATAAATTTATATGATATAAGAAAAAAAAAAGTTATAAATTAGGAGATAAATGTTTAAAATTTTGCGTTAAGTTTGTAACGTAAGCATCGATTACATTTTTTAGAATATAGGTATTGTGTCATAAACGATAACAAAAGAGCGCGCATTAACATTAGAAAAAAGAGCAAAATATTTGAATAAGAAAAAAAAAACTACTGAAATCATTATTGTGCAGATTATAAAATTATAAAAATCAATTAATATAAAGAGCAAATAAAAAAATAAAGGGAAAAGGAAGCAATATTAATTTAAAATATTATAACAATAGCAACATCGGAGCCTTAATATCTAAAATTATTATTGCCTCTAGAATAAAAACAAAAAAATATATTAAATTATACAGAGGGGAAAAAATAAAAAGCATGAACAACACAGCAAGCAAGTAAAACCAATTAAATTTTTATTATTATTATTATTATTATTATTATTATTATTATGAAAGAATAAATAAACACTATTATTATAGTAATAGAATACATGATCACTATTATTATAATATTAATAATAATCACTATTATTATTATTCTTTTTATTATTATCATTATTATTATTATTATGTTAATAATGAAAGAAACAAAAATAAATGAAAGACTAAAAACTATCCTAGAAACTTTAACAAAAGAAAAAACAAAACAAAAATTTATTATTGCTATTACTGGAAAAATATATATTAAATTACCGGGAGGAAAAAAAATAATAAAAGAGTAAGAATGAAAAATAATTAAATCATTATTATTATTATTATTATTATTATTATTGTGTTAAATACAATTATATATACATGGACAAAAGTAGAGATTAAAAAAATAAAAGTGTAAGGGTTGAAATAAAAATCAAATATAAAGGGATTCAATTAAAAAATTAAAAGTCCAAGGGTTGAAATGCAAATTACATTTATTGTCAATTGAAATTAGAGGACAAAATTGCAAAAATCGGAACTTTTGTACCGAATTGATTGAGTTATATATAGACAACCCGGAAATTGAAAGTAGAAGGACCGAAGTGAAACTTTGAAATTCAATCAATTAAAATCGAAGGACTCAATCGAACAAAATCAAAACTTATATTCAAGAACTGAGGACCACAAACAAAATTCATAGTATAGGGATCGAAGTGCAAAGTCAGGAAATATGGGGGACTCTCCTGCACATTGACGTGCAGGAGAGAGAGAAATGTTGCCGGCGTGTTTAACCGGCCTCCGCCGCGTGCACGGGCATTTTTTGGTGACACGCCCCACCGCGGGAGGAAGCTCACGCGGCGGCGCATCGTTCTGTCCATCGGGCGACAATTTTCGGTCACCGGAGGCGGCCCCACGCGCCGCTTGAACAGGGCGTGAGGCGGAAAACTGCCCGGCGCGTGCTACGCACGCCCTGACAATAACGGAATAAAAAATTTGAAAAATAGGGACAATTACCGTTATAACCCTGAACCCAATTCAGTGTTTTTGTCTTATTAGGGGCTATAACAGTATTTAGCCATTTCCGAAAATAATAAAAAAAATTAAAAGTTGCGGCGGACCGGGCCGGTCCGACCGCACGCAATTACACCGGTGCCCCTCGCCAGATGCATTATTTTGTCTTATTACCAGGGATGAAAGAGTGATTACACTGTTCATCTTTGAATATTTTTTTTTAAAAAAGGAAAACCTGGAATTAGCCCCGTTTTTCACCGCGAATTTGCCGCGCGGCCGAGGGTCATTTTCACCTGCACACTGCTCGAATCCACAGTGATTCTAGAAATAGTCTACAGTGGAAAACCCACGGCTTTTAGTGTTTTGGTAATTATTTATATTAACACAAGAATTAACTAATTCTTCTCAACAAACCAAACCACGAGACGAGGATAGCTTTACAGCTAGAAATCCTATAATTGCCAGGACAACATCTTACACATCATTTTTCCTTTTTTGCCCCGTAAATATGGAGTCCACGTGACTGGCTGTTATAAGGAAGTCCTAAATATTGTCCGACCAGATCAAACTAACGGCCAGGCTTGCTTTAAACTCCAAGCAATCAGCTGACTCATGGTTGAATTCTGTCCTTCCCTCTCCTCTATCCACAACGAATGCCATTCATTATTCACATACACCTGGTAAAACAGTAATTAAAAAAAAATCCGAAGGAACTTTTGGGATTCTCCTTTGAGTTACAGGACAGGGCAACCTTCGATTCTCAGTTCCATCAAACAGCTTTTTTCAGGATATGTCGAGTATCGTATCAGGTCACCACTGTAATTGGTCACTTGGAGGAGCAGTTGTACAGGAGCATATTTTTTGCAGAGGAAGATTTTACAGCAACAAGGTTCCGTATCCAGGAGATAATCATGGTCTTCCTTGCAGAGGATTAATTTTCTCCACCCCTCAATCTCTTGCCAGCAGTAGCTGTTATCGCCCAAGCACTAGGAAATACAGGCCTGTTTTTTCCAGTACAGCTGACGATCCCCGTGACCAAGATGACCCGGAAGAAGATGGGGCCAGTGACAAGGATTCTTCCAAAGGTGAAACTGGAGGGGTAGGTTTCTTTCAATTCCTTTTATTGTTTGTTCCATCCTTGCAGCAAAGATCACCCTTCATGAAGAAAACACCACGGGGCTGTGAATTATGCTCGTTAGAACTGTGTCTTGTGCTAGTGGCAGATTGTATTGTTTAGCAGCAACATTTCATTTAATTCTCAACTTGTAGTTATGTCCTTTTTCCAGATTGACAACGAATTGCTAAGAGAGAATCTTGAAAGAATTGTTGGGTCAGATGATTCTAGCTTCAGTGGAATAGACCTCGCAACTCTGATTAGGAACAAGTACGGGAGGTCTTATGATGTTCAGCTAATAAAGAAGGTATGCTACATAGATTTCTGCAAAATGAGTGTGTTATACTGCAATTGCATGTTTAAAAGCTTGATTTTGGTGTCTTTGGCTCCCATGTGAATGATTGGTTTCTTGAGTTATGAATTAGCAATGCTTGTACTTTCCTCTGATTCTACATGATTACTCTTCCGTCGTCATCTAAAATTGAGAGAAATCATGTATAACTTCATGTACATTGGTTTTAGGAATGAATCCTTCATATGAAATTTTCAGATACACCCCGCGTGCTTGTTGTTTTATCAATGTATATTACACATCTGTAGAAGAGTCCCTTTCTTAGCTAAGAGAGCCTCGGGCCCATGAGGAACGTGCCCTAGGGTGTTTTGTTTCCCTGGGCTGTGAAGTTGGTTTGATGTGCAGATGTTATGGATAATTTCTTTCGGTTTATTTTACCTTCTTTTTTTCACCTGGGATAATCTGTTTCCTTTCTGGCAACTCTTTTGCTCGGGTTTCCTTGAGGTTTACATTGATGAATGAATTGATTGTTGCTCAATCAACTTCAAAGAAGTTATCCCAGTTAGATTGTGTGGCTGCTCTTCATGTGTGTTTGGTATTGTAGTGCAGAGTGCTTTTCAAAAGTGTTTCTCATTTTAAAATACATTAAAATGATTTTTTTTCAGATTTTTTTGTTTATTTTTGACATCAACATATCAAAATCATCGAAAAACACCAGAAAATATATCAATTTGATATTTTTTTCAAGTCAAACACACTCTTGAAACGCACTCAAAAGCATGTTTCAAACACAGTGACAAACGGTGCCTTCATACATGCCCCATACAGCTGAACATTTTTGTTTCTTTTCTGGAAATTCACAGATTAGTTACAAATTTCATGATGCAGGAGTTCATGGGTAGAAATCTCCTCGCTTTGAATGTCATGTGGAAGTACAGGGAACAGGTGAGCTGATTCTCGTGATGAATGAGTCTCGTGATAAAAAACTTCTGGTTTGTCAATGCATTATGACAACCAATGGCATCACTAAGTATCAGAATGGTCCCGTGAATTTATATTTTCCAAGCAACAGAAAAGCTGCATATCAGAAGTATGCCGGAAGTGATATTTTCTTTAAATATGTTGCATGCAAGATGGTTGCTTCAATCAAAATGTGAAAGAAGTTCATTTGTCGAATTATAGACGAGCTTGGTTTTCATTGCACTCTTTTCACCAAATACTTTCTTCCCCTCATGCAAAGGTTAGCTTTCTGTGCATGTTTGTAAACCACGCATCATCTGCACTCGTGATTCTCTATTACAGGATAAGTAACAAAAGTTTTCTATGATGTTATATCATATGAAGGACCTGGGGTCAAGTAGAGGTGATTTTTTAAAGGGAACTTGTACTAATCTGTACTCTACGGTGATAAAAGTATCGAGAACTTACATGGTAAATTTCTCAGGAGAAGAAAGAATGTTGATGTGAAAATTTTTCTTGTGAAGCAATATTTGTGCCAATTTCTTTTTATTCCCCCCAATTAATGCTCATAAACATCCTGAAGTCTCTATCCTGAGCATAACTGCTTCACAAAACATATGGAAATAACAATCTGGAAGTGCTGAAGTTTTTGGATTTTCTTCTTTTCCTTGTTTATGTTGTTAAATATATTAATTCCTCAATCACTTTCTTTTGTTCTTATTCCTGTTTAGAGATCTTTTCCGCTAACTGAAGAAGAGTATATATTGAGGCTTGATGATGTGGCGAATACATTGAAATGCTGGGGAGCTGTTTCCCATATCAGAAATAGCTTAGAGAAGTCGAAAGAGAGGCCTCGGATAGGGAAGGTAAGTTGGTGTTGCATTGTTTACTTGTGCTTTTTTTCCCCTCCAAAATTTGGATGCTATTGAGAATCTCTCTCTCTCTCTCTCTCTCTCTAACACACACACACACATACACTGTGCAAACACATACTCTTCCATCTCTCATTCCCTTCATTGCAAGTTGGATCATCAAATTGCTCCTTCTAAAGGGGTGTTTGAGGGTGTGATAGCGGTTGATTTTCAAAGTGTTTTTCATTTGAAAATGCATTTAAATAATGTTTTTTTATTTATCAAAATTCATTTTTAATATCAAAATGATACAAAAACATTAAAAAAATAATTTGAAGCAATTTTTTTTAAAAAAATTTGATGAAAAGCAGAGATTAAAACTCAATGTCAAACACCCTCTAAATCTTCCATGTTGTTTTGTGCCCATTCCATCAACTCCTCTTTTATCTATAATACCATTATATATAAGCCTTTGTTCCATTAGAAGACCCTGTCTCAAGAACCTATAATCTGAGATCCATTGCTTTGCAGAAATTTAAACATGTTTTTCACATTCCATCTATTTTCCTTTTCAAAACCCTTAACCGATTCAAATCCCAATTCAGCCACAAGCATAAACTCATTCTTCTATTATTCAAAACTGACTTGTATGTAAACTTCACAATGAGCAGATTGCTTAAATAATCAAATTACTTAAATGAAACTCTGACTTCAAAATTCTTCTATTATTCAAAGTCTATTCCTCCATATAATCAAATTACTTAAATGTAAAGTCTTCCGAGTGTAAGTACATGATGTTTGGCTTGTCATTGTCTATTGAAGAAGATGGATCTCCCTCCATTTTTATGCTGCACACAAGGTGTAATGCAAGTTAACTTCAATGGTGGGTGCTATATGGGAAAGCGTTTTGATATTTAAGGATTGTCTTTCCCAAAATCATTTGTACATAGAAATTACGCTACGAGTATGAGAGTTTGATTGTTCAAATGCCTTGTCCTCTCTGGTAAATCTGCAATTTAATGATGTTTCACTCTCCACGATGCTTGCAGGAAACATAAGCTGTCCTGTGAACTGAGGAATACAAGCATGAATGATCTAGATTAAGTTGTCTCGTTGCTTTGTTTAATCTTTACCTCACAAGGTATTTCTTGTTGCAACAGGCAGTCAGCATTTTCATAGACATGGATGAGTCTGGAGGCCGAGCAAATGAATGGATTTACAAGTAGACGGCCACGATTTACCCAGATTCTACCCTGCCAGTTGCTCCAGTTTGTAAAGATAGAAGAGCCTGTCCATTCAACAACTAAGGTTACACTTTGGTCCATTGTCATACCAGTTGTTAGACTGAAAAAGGCCGAAGGCTTGAGCATAGCTTTCTCGTACTTGTAGTCCGGTTCTTTATTGTTTACTCCATAGATAGTTAGATACCATAAAGCATGCAAATTATAGAGTTACATGTACAACTATATTTACACCCATTGCTTCTTTCATAACTTTTCTGCCTGTGATATCTGCGGTTTTTAACTTGCTATGTTCCTTAAATGAAATCCAATTACGCCAATCTGTTCTCCATTTTCTTCCCTGTAAGTTCTAGCTATAGAAGACAAGGTCTGTCTACCCCAGCTCTTTGTCTTGCGAATCTGACAACTCCATCGCCTGCCAGATTGAACTCGCTTGACATGAATGGACGTAGATTTGTCTTGCATATAGCATGGGGGTTTTCTTTTCGTGTTACTCCCATCATTTTTAGCTGTTTTATTCTTGCCATGAGTAGCTAGTTCTTTTACTCTGGTTCATCAATGGAGTATCCATGATTGAAGATGCCCCAGATTTGGTGACGAAGCAATTCTATTCCAGCTACTTACCATGGAAATAAAAGAAGAGACGGATTTCGTCAGTGGCTTATTTTGATGGTCTGGTGCGCTTATACAGCTTTGCACAGTTTTAAGCTGGGGAATTTTCCCAGCTTAAACGTAGGAAAGTCATCACTCATACGCGCATTTTCACTGTGTTTAAAAAAAATATATTTTTTATTTATTTTAAATAATAGTTTTTAGTATTTATAAATATTTTAATGTGTTGATGTTAAAAAAAAATAAAAAATAATAAAAATAATATCATTTTGATGTATTTTTAAATAAAAAATATTTTCAAAAATAACCTAATCACATTTACATAAATACACTAAAAATAAATTCATGTTCGATGCAAATTTATTGGTATTTTTTTATCCGCAAAACTGAAGATACTATCATTAACTAAATGTACATTCAAATTGATGGATCGTATAATTCGAGGGGGGAAAAGAGACTGTATCTATAGAATATGTCTATCTAATTTTTTCTTCAAAAACATTAAAAATATTTATTTAAATTAAATACAAAAATAAAATAAACAAAACTTGTTGAAAAAACTTTTAAAACGTAAAAAAATGTTGGATGCATAGACATAATAGAGAGAGAGAGAGAGAGAGAGAGAGAGAAACGATGATAATTTAAAGACATCTGTCACAAAAAGAATGAAGGAGTTAAACTATAATCACGCTGAAAAACCAGGGACTAAAATAACTTAATTTAATTTCCGTCTCAGTTTTTTTTTTAATTTATTTGAAAAGGTTGTCGGGTGTATTAAAACCCTGACACCCTTAAATAACAAGCAAAGGGAACCAAAAACCCTTCGCTACATAGCCATAGTCATAGCATCCGCCCTCTCTTCTTCTTTTTACAGAGAGAACACAAAACACAAAGAGAAGAAGAGCGATAAAAAAGTAGAGGAAGAAGTGAAGGAAGGATGGCACAGTCACTTGAATTGCTTCTGATTCAATTCTTGATGCCAGACAACGATGCCAGAAGGCAAGCTGAGGAGCAAATTAAGAGGTTAGCTAAAGATCCTCAAGTGGTCCTAGCCCTTGCTCAGCACCTTCGCACTGCCAAAACTCCCAATGTCCGCCAACTCGCTGCCGTACTCCTCCGCAAGAAGATCACTGGACACTGGGCTAAACTCTCTCCTCAACTGAAGCTCCTTGTCAAACAATCTCTCATTGAAAGCATCACCATGGAACACAGGTATTGATTGTTTGTTTCACGTCCTTTTTTGTTTTTCAATTTGATGAATATTACTTGTGGAGAATTCTTTTGATTATTTTCATCGTAATCTTGTAGTCCTCCAGTGAGGAAAGCGAGTGCGAATGTGGTGAGTATAATTGCGAAATATGCAGTTCCGGCTGGAGAATGGCCTGATTTGTTGCCTTTTTTGTTTCAATGTAGTCAGAGTGCACAGGAAGATCATAGAGAAGTAAGAACAGTTTTTTTCTTCTCTTCATTGTTATATTTAGTTGATTCTGTAATGCAAGATTATCCTGATCAAGAATTCTTGAGCACGATCCTACTTAATATAAGAAGTGCGTGTGTATTATTTTTTACCTCTGACAATTTATGTGTTTTTCCTGGTCTTACAATTTATGTGTAAAACCATACTCTTTTTCTTACAAGAGTTGCTTATTGGTCGTGTTCTGTTTTGGTGATGCAAGGTGGCATTGATCCTTTTCAGCTCTTTAACTGAAACTATTGGGAATGCATTTCAACCTCACTATGCTGCTTTGCAAGCTCTTTTACTCAAGTGTTTGCAGGATGATACTAGCAACCGTGTTAGAGTTGCTGCTCTCAAGTAATGGACGACTGGTTTTTTAAATTTTTTGCTGCTCATCTTTTCATTAAGGAAAAAAAATACTGTATGGTTTCTCACCAAAAACTATTTTGTTTATCAGGGCAGTGGGATCTTTTCTTGAATTTACAGTTGACGGGGATGAAGCGGTCAGTTTGTATGCTTGTGGCAGAATTTAGACATCTAACTTGTATATGTTGACTTTTTGGATTATATTTTTCCTCCATTTGCATCTGTCCTGTGTTTCCTGTCTTCTGTGATGGTATTTACCTTTTCACATTGCATTGCACCTCACCATATTACTATGTATTTTACAAGGCTCGTGATATTTCCATGCTTCAAAACTGAAATGCATAATATATCAAGTAAGACTCTTAGTGGCTGGAATAAGATACACCATAGTCCAAATTAGCTCCTTGGAACTCATGGGTAATGTTTAGACAGTCTTAGAACCCCAAACAGCCCCAAATGAATGACTTTATTTCCTCTCAATCCCTCTCCTTCAAATAATAAGGTAATCCTAGTAAGGATGCAAGTGAACTGAATTACATAATGGAGGATAATACTTCTGTAAGTGACCAAGTAAAAAAACTGGAAAATCATTGAAGCGCCTCCAACCTCTTTTAGTGTTGAAAGAAACCCTTGGAATAACCTGTAAAACAGTGCATCCAAAGGAAGCCAAGAAAATCCCCTCCCAAGGAATCCATACTTTTTTTCCATTCTTCCTTCCTGAAACTTAATGGTCAATAATAACTTCTCCACTCTGTTAGGAATATTCAATCTCAGCAGTGATCACAAAAAGTTTACATATCCTAGGCAAAGACAATTTAAAAACAGGGGGTTATTTTTTCTGTCACTGCTGAGGTTGGTTTTTGCTCATCACTATTTTCAAGTGTTGACTTTAGCTACATGCATGTGCAGATCAAATTTCGCCAGTTCATTCCCAGCATTTTAAATGTGGCTAGACAATGCCTTTCATCTGGTGACGAGGATGTTGCAATAATTGCTTTCGAAATTTTTGATGAACTGATTGAATCTCCTGCACCTCTTCTTGGAGACTCTGTTAAATCCATTGTGCAGTTTTCTCTTGAAGTTTGTTCTAGTCAAAATTTGGAACCCAGCACTCGTCATCAGGTTAGATACGTGCATCAAATTATGTGTCCTTGGACATTCAAAATCTTGCTGAGATGTGTAGTTGAGACACAGCTGCACCTCTATCTTGTTTTTTTTTCAATCCTTTCCTCACTTTCCATACCTTTTGCATATCAGGCTATTCAGATAATTTCATGGATGGCAAAGTACAAACACAGTTCCCTGAAAAAGTATAACCTGGTCATCCCCATTCTGCAAGTGATGTGCCCCTTGCTTGCAGAATCAGCTGATGCTGATGAAGATGATGATCTTGCTCCTGATCGAGCTGCTGCAGAAGTCATTGACACTATGGCTTTGAACCTCTCAAAGCATGTCTTTCCCCCTGTCTTTGAGTTTGCTTCCTTAAGCAGTCAGAGCACAAATCCAAAGTTCCGTGAAGCTTCTGTTACAGCTTTAGGTGTTGTTTCAGAGGGTTGTCTGGAGTTGATGAAGGGTAAATTGGAATCTGTTCTTCATATTGTTTTAGGGGCTTTGAGGGATCCAGAACAAATGGTTAGAGGGGCGGCATCATTTGCCTTGGGTCAGTTTGCTGAGCATTTGCAGCCTGAAATCGTGTCTCACTATGGAACTGTTCTTCCCTGCATTTTAAATGCTCTTGAGGATGCATCTGATGAAGTAAAGGTAAACATAGCAAAAGCACTGAAGTGCTATGCACATCACATTTCTGTGACCATATAACTTGGAAGAAATGAACTTTTTTATTCCACATGATCTTCTTTATTTGAATCTGAATAGGAAAAATCATACTACGCTTTAGCGGCATTTTGTGAGGACATGGGTGAAGAAATTCTTCCTTTCCTTGATCCTTTGATGGGGAAATTACTTGCAGCCCTTCAAAATAGCCCTCGTAATTTGCAGGATACATGCATGGTAAGGAAGATGCATCTTAAGTTCTCTGAGAAGTTATATGCTATTAAAACCAATTAATAATTAACTTTTCTGACTTATTTTTGGCTGTATTTTTAAAATTTACTAAGTAATGCTTTTGCAGTCTGCAATTGGTTCAGTTGCAACTGCTGCTGAGCAAGCTTTCATTCCTTATGCTGAAAGGGTTCTCGAGTTAATGAAATCCTTCATGGTGCTTACCAATGATGAGGATCTCCGATCACGAGCAAGGGCTACTGAGCTTGTAGGAATAGTTGCCATGTCTGCTGGGAGAGCGAGGATGGAACCAATTCTTCCCCCTTTCATGGAAGCCGCAATTTCTGTAATGACACTACCAGTCCTCTTCAATTACTATAGCATGTCCTTTTAGAAATTTATTTATGTTTGTATTTTCTCAGGGTTTTGGATTGGAGTTCAGCGAGCTTCGGGAGTATACGCATGGGTTCTTTAGCAATGTAGCAGAAATAATGGATGATAGCTTTACACAGGTTTACTTAGTGTCCTAGAATAAACTTGCATGGTCCTTTCTATAGATCCCTTGTTCATGTGTAATGCTATTTTTGTGCACAGTATCTTCCTCATGTTGTACCCCTGGCATTTGCTTCCTGCAATCTTGATGATGGTTCTGCAGTAGACATCATTGAGTCTGATGATGAAAATATCAATGGATTTGGTGGAGTCTCATCTGATGATGAAGCTCATGATGAACCAAGAGTTCGGAATATCAGTGTTAGAACAGGAGTGTTGGATGAAAAGGCAGCTGCAACTCAAGCACTTGGCTTATTTGCACTTCACACAAAGAGTTCTTTTGCTCCGTATCCATTTCATTCTCCCTGTTAAGAACTATTTTCCTTTATCATCATACCGAGGTTTGAGTTTAAAATAACAAATGAAGTATTACATCTTGGATTCTTTAATTGTTTTAAGCTATTTGGAGCAGGCATTAAAGATTCTGGTGAGACATTCAGGTTATTTTCATGAAGATGTTCGGCTTCAGGCTATCATTGCCTTGAAATGTGAGTAACAACCATATGGCTTGTTGATGGTTTTGTGTTGTTACAATTGCTCATCAATCTGATATCTGTTATCAATACGAGCTCTTTTGGTTGTTTCTTAGAAGGCATACCAATTTGGATGTAGGTCACCATGAGATAGTAACATCAATCATTAATTATATGAAAACAAGCCAAAAATTTTGTCACGTCTCATATTAAATAAAGAGCGAAGTAGAGTGCTACCATTAAACACGAGATTCAGGAGAGGAGAAGGGATGGGAACTTTAACGTAAATGGGGTATCCTGTTTCCTTTGCAATTGAAAAGGAGCTTGAAATACTAAAGGGAAATTTGAGCATGTCCTCCATGATGTTTGCAATTACTGCTAAGTCTTGCCTTACTTTGTCTTGTCTAATTCAGCCTGCGAGATTTAAGAATTGTAAGCCTGTCCAGTTCATAGAAAAGAAAGTAGAGATTGAATGAATATTCTAGGATAACATACTGGAGGTCTCGCCGTTATCATACTAATCTCATTATTTGTTTTTTTGCAGCTATTCTGACTGCAGCACATGCACTCTTCCAGAGTCAAAATGTCAGTATGCATTAGCCCTCTACTTATTCCTGTCTTTCTTTGATGGTTTTAGAAACAATTTTTTCTTCTCTTGTCTTCATGTCCCCCATCACTATACCTTTGCCACACCCCATGACCTATGGTTATTGCATGACTTTAACTTTTCATACAGTCTGGACATGTGATTTTGTTTTTGGTTTTGGTTGAAATTTTATTTCTTTTTTTGACAAAATAAAAAATAAAAAAAGATAGGTGGAGCCATTTTGGTTAGCATGAGCTATTCTATGGTCAATACCTAATAGTTGGGTCCTCCCTCTTTATGTTACTGACATTATTCTCAAGTTAATTTCAATATATTCTTGTAATAAGATGAAATGGAAAAGCTTAGAGCGAGCTTCTTGATGCACTATTCTCTTCAATTATGTTACAATTGCTCGGCTCTACTAATATAATGTCATCTTGCTTCTTGTTATACAGGACCAACAGGCAAAAGCAAGAGAAATGCTTGGTGGGGCTATGGTTGATAGTGGAATATAGAATGTTTGTATCTGCCAGGATTCTATATCCTGGTTTAAGTGGTCAACAAATTTAATTAACATATCTTCATAATAAGCAGATACTGTGATGGATATTTACATCAAAACTATGACTGGAGATGATGACAAGGAAGTAGTTGCTCAAGCATGTACGAGTGTGGCAGACATCATTAAGGATTATGGTTACACGGCTATTGAACCTTGTAAGCATGGCTGTATTTGCTTTTTCTGTGAAAATAAAGTTTGTAGATGCAGATAAAACATTTTGATGGGCCGCACTCTCATGTGATTTGATTACAGATATGTCTCGGCTTGTTGATGCAACTTTGGTATTACTTAAAGAGGAGTCAGCTTGTCAGCAACTGGAAGATGATAGTGATATAGATGATGATGATACAGAACATGATGAAGTGCTTATGGATGCAGTTTCTGACCTTCTTCCTGCATTTGCAAAATCCATGGG
The DNA here is from genome assembly GCA_027405865.1 of Salix purpurea. Classification (NCBI taxonomy): domain Eukaryota; kingdom Viridiplantae; phylum Streptophyta; class Magnoliopsida; order Malpighiales; family Salicaceae; genus Salix; species Salix purpurea. Next base: position 4,977,893 of record JAOWLH010000012.1, on the reverse strand, counting down.
CTCTCATTTTGCACCAATCTTTGCTAACCTATTTGAGCCTTTAATGAAATTTGGGGTGCATTACAGTTGATCCTTTTGGTCAGTTAGTTTCCATCTCGTGCCAAGACTTGTTCTGGATTCTTATCATTTTGATGGTTGAAATTGCAGAAAGCTTCACGCCCTCTGCAAGATCGAACTATGGTGGTTGCTTGCCTAGCAGAGGTTGCTCAGGAAATGGGTGCTCCAATTGCGGGTTATGTTGATGTAATTTTATTGCAACGTGAAACTTTTTTATTCAACTTTTGGTTATCTGGAAGTTCTGGTATTTTGTCTGAAAGCTTGTCTCATGTTTCAGAGGGTGATGCCCTTGGCAATCAAAGAACTTGCTTCATCAGATGCAACTAACAGGAGGAATGCTGCATTTTGTGTTGGAGAATTATGCAAAAATGGCAGGGAGTCAACTTTGAAGTATCCTTATGCATGCTTAACCCCATAAACTGACCCATTCCCCCTCATTTTTCTATGTTTCCATCATTGATAGTTATGAATTCTATTTTTTGTAATCTATGTTTATGTTGTGGCTGTTGGGGAGTGTGGGAGTACAGTTTCTTGCATGTGATTAATAAGGTTTAAAGTTTACTAGAAAGGTGCTAGCAACTATTTTGGTGTTGAATTTCATCTTTGCATAACCCATTCATTTGTGTTGCTGGAGCTTTTTCCTCTCATCAACACCAGATATTATGGTGACATATTGCGTGGACTCTTCCCATTATTTGGAGAGCCTGAGCCAGATGATGCTGTAAGGGATAATGCAGCTGGTGCTGTTGCAAGGATGATAATGGCACATCCCCAGTCTGTCCCATTAAATCAGGTTAACATCCTGTTCTGTCCCATTGATATTCTGCTTACTTCTTCCTCATAACTTTTGACTACTAATTATTCCCATGGTGCTTATCTATATCAATTGGGTTGATTTTTGCAGGTTCTTCCTGTTTTCCTGAGAGTACTCCCACTAAAAGAAGATCATGAAGAATCCATGGCTGTCTACAGCTGTGTCTCTACTCTCGTTTTGTCATCCAATCAACAGGTAATATTGTGTGTGGGTAGACATGATTGAGATGGATAAAAACTGAAAGAATGTTTGGTAGAAACAATTAGAGAATTGAAATGATTATGAGGTGGTGGAAGTAACAGGCTGTACTCTGTCGATGCTTGAACCTACCTCTCCTCACACATGCATACTCGCACTGGTGCACAATTGCAAACACACAAAATACGAATCTTATTCCTTCAATTTATTTCCATCGCTGATGCTGTGCCCTTTGTCTCTCAATTTATATACGCAAAAGCAGATCCTTGCACTTGTTCCAGAGCTGGTCAATCTTTTTGCTCAGGTTGTGGTTTCTCCAGTTGAAACTCCGGAAGTCAAGGCTCAAGTTGGGATAGCTTTTGCACACCTGATTTCACTCTATGGCCATCAAATGCAACCTCTATTAAGTAACCTATCGCCCGCACATGCTAGTGCCTTAGGTGCATTTGCCCCCAAAAGCTGATGGCTGATTGAATGAATAGTCCAGTTGGATTTCCTCCATGGTTTTTTTATATCTTATATCCTTTACAGAGTTTGCTTCTCAAAGAAAACGTCTTTGTGTTGCCTGCCTTTTAGTTGAAGGCTAAATTCAGGAAGGGCACCAAAGCAATGTCAGGTAAGAATGATAATATTTGTTGAGAGAGCCTATCCATACAAACTCTTAACCACCATGCAGTATCCTGCTCCAGTAGCATAAATTGACATAGTTGCACTCATTTTCACAGGTCTGGATCCTGCGGCTGTCTCCACTAATTGTGGAGAAACTACCCTTTCTTCTATCATTTTTGTATCATGCTTTCCAATTTTCTCAATATTTATTTCCATATATTTTTATTAATTATAGCTCCACCTTCCAATTTATTTGTTTGTTCAGATTGAGTGGCGAGGGTTGTTTTTTGGTTTTCTGCTCATGATGAGAGGTTTTTGAGTGATTTATGGAATACAAATTTGTGCCTTATTATTTTTACTTGCAAAGTATAAAATGTAAAAAACATTCTTTTGTAAAATCATGTACAATGGTATGATTTTTATTTGCTGATGTCTCGGTTGCTTAGCATGCACTCCATTTACTGGGGGGGAAAAAAAGAGCTTGTGTTGAGACAAGTGTAGAGCATGTGGACTCAAAATTATTCAATAATATCAACTCCATTTACAACACCAACACCACTATTTATTTATTTAGTGCGTACCAAAGTATTAGTTACCATTAATTAACTGCAATTTGACGGTAAGATTACCATGAAAAGGTTGCATTTCATCTCCATTCAGATACAAGCAAACTCCAGATGGTGGTACAGTTCGATAGCATTTCATATATATATATATATATATATGTTCCAGTGTGCCATACTCCCCGTGTACTGGTTTATTCTATTCACCTATACTGAGAGTACTTCTCCTCCACAAAAGCTTTCAGAATGGAATCCTTCTCCTCACGATCCTTAAATTCAACTCTCCTTCCGTGACCTGAGAATTAGTGTTGGAGTTTGAACAGTTACATTATTCATCATTGCGCAATAACTGATTGGATGTAAATGTTAAAGATGAAAGAGGGCCACAGCAATGTCATGGAAGAAGAGCAGACAGTGCAAAGTCTAGTTGAACAGAGAGACTTAACGTACGAGATTAGAGTATAAAAAAGCTATCCACTGCATAGGTTAGTCGATCATCAATGTCATTCATAGACGTTAAAAGTAAATCTTCATTAGAGATGAGCAGAAAAGAGTGCACTTCAATCATGAACAGAAACCATTCATGAGGTTAGGCTGTATATTCTTGGCATGTTTATCAGGTATCGAAGCAACAAAGTAAACCGCCAGGGAAGAGTCATTGAAGCATTAGCTTGCCACGAGGTATGAGAATATTATACTTGAACTATTCCAAATTGGCAAGATGCGATGTGGTGTTGTTGCATCAAAATTGGTAAAAATGAACAGGAAACAGAACCCTACCTGGTATTATCCAGTTGAAGTCTATTTCTAGCAACTTGAGGACGCTATCAACTTGCATTTGAACTGCCAAAATAATATTATAAGTCCACACAAAACCATGGAAACGATGCATGATAACGAAAAGTGATTTTTCAGATAGAGCTTGTTGAAGCATTGAGTTCAAAGAATGATCTCCTTGGCCGCGGTAGCATCCTCTGTACTCTTCTCCAGTGACAAAGTTCTTTCCAAAATATTAATTCCACTCAGGGCACTACTACATTACATCAGTACAATTATTTTGTACTGTCGAGGGTTTTTTTTAAATGGTGAGCATCGCTATCTGGTTGTGGAACAAATGGGAGAAATAAAATAATATGGCAGCAATATCAGTTTTTCCTTCTCATTAGGAGTATTGAATTTAACTACCTGAACATTTATTGTATCTCTCGCAAATGCTCAGTCCTGTTTCTGTCATCAGAAGATGGTCTCCAGTGAATAATATCTTCAGTGGCTTGTAGAATAAGCAGACTGATCCCTGAACCAGCCATGAGATGAAGTCGTTGTCATTGATGGCAGTGAGTAACATGCTAAAAGGGATTCTAAGTGAACAAGAAGCAATTACTACAGAGGTACAACCAATTTTTCAGACAATATTTTTTCAAAAAAAAAAAAACCGGCTGTGTAAGATATTAACAAGACTATGAGGGAGCACCCAGCGAGACGAAGAAAAAGATTTGAGGAAATTTTTTAATTTCTTTTCATTAAGGAAAGGAAGAAGGATAATAAAACTTTTCAGCGTGAAGGAGAATAGGTAATCACTTTTCTTTCCTTCCATTGCTTCTCAATTTTGAAAGGAGGTTTTAATAGATTCAGGGGGGAAACAAGCTTTCTGCAACCCCCCAAACGAGTCTACAGCCTTCCTCTCTCACCTTTTCCCCACTCTTTCTCTTCCCTCCACAGACCTTTAACCAAGAAGAGTATGAATTAAAAGAAACCAATAGACATGAGATCCAGCAACTCACTTCTGTGTGGCCCGGAGTATGTATAAGCTGGACGTCCTTGCCAAGGTTCCATGGACCAGTACCCTGTAGCTTTGTTTCAACATCAGCAGTAGAGTTATCGACCTGCAAGATAAATGTGCATAGCTACCTGTAAGCTTTAAAGTCACCTTAATCTTCATAGCGTTAGTCACAACTTTCTTGAGAATAATCATTAGTGCCTCAGTGGCTATGTTCAGCTACCATCGTGTCATATAAAAACCAGACATGCAAACTATTGAATCCCTCCTTGGCTGATGGTTAGTGGTAGAGAGAGAAGATGCAGTGAGATATTTCATGGTTGCGAGCATTGTTCAAGCCAACGGAGATTCTAAAGGTACCTTGTAATGATACTTATGACAAGCCACGCATTATTCATCCACTAAAAAAGAGATTCTATGTAAATAACTACGTAGCAAGATGTAGGAAATGACAATGAACACATAAATAAGAGGCACATCAGAAAGAGAAGCAAGAGCAATGAGGTACATCTCCTGAGTGCAGAACTCTGTCACAGCTTAACCTCTCTGACCACTTCCTATGATCCGCAACATCATCCCTAATCAACAAAACATAATTCAGTATAATTTGCAACAGGTCTGAAAAAATGATGCAATGAGTTTATTTCATCATACTCATGGGTAAGAAACATGTAGCGTGCTCCACCCAGCATCTCAATGTTACGAGCCAGTCTCTCTGTGTATCTGGGACTGCATAACAGAGTAATATAAAATATCTCAGACAAATTTCATTTATTAGACTGAACATGGTGGTTCAGGGAACTTAAGCTGTCTCGGACAGTAAATAGCACTGAACTCCCATGTATAACGTTACCTGTCTATAATTATATTTCCTTCAGGATGAACAATCAAGAAGGAAGCTGCTCCATAAGATTTCTCTGAATGATATCCACAGTGGTACACACCCTGAAAGCATCCCACAGCCTTAGAAGATAAAGCACAGAGTTTTTTTGGAATTGGAGAAGCAAGTCAAGAAAAGATGCATTAACAGGTTTGAATGTCAGCCAAGCAGAATTTAAAAAACTTGGAATGTAGTGAGTGATGTCTGTGCATGATCCGCTTGTATGAACTGTAATCAAAGTGAGGGACACAGAAGAAACAGGAATGTGTACTGATCATCATAATTCCTTAAATATTTCCCAGATTTACTTGCGTTGACTCCTGTTCTCATACCTTAGGCTTATGGGGAAATACACTAAATATATAATAATATTATACTGCTACTCCATCTGCATTTGCAACGTATTCTACAACAGAGATCATCTCATTGATGATCAAAATTGTGGTCAGTTTACAACAGCGAGGATAGTTACTTTCAGCAATCACGCATTTTCACCAGATTATTTCCAAGATGAAGAGAAAAAAATGAAAACAGGTTTCACTTGTATGCATATTTGGATCAATACAATGAAAATCAATAAAATATGCAACTTCATTGGAACAAATGGTACAAAGACTAGTACATGGAGCTTTTCATGATAGAACCAGGACCTGACAGGAATGCTTAGCTGACATTTTTGAATTATCGAGTAATAGAATACATGTACAAAATATGAATGCAGATGAAAGATACCGGAATTCTCTGCTGATCAATTGGTGATGGGAACGTTTTCTGAACTTGAAGAATATCTGAAGCAGGCTTCTCGGTGTGGATTGAACTTGTTGGACAAGAGAGTAGGGCCTAAAGATGTAAACATTTTAAGGTCAGCAGCTAGGCTGATACAATTGAGGCACAAGGTAAGTAAACTGCTGGTTTAAAACGCACCAGAAAATCCAGAAAATAAATAGAATCCATCTTCAAACGCATCCAACTTATGCAGATAAGCATATCTTACTCTTTGCATTCTCCATATAGATTTTAATTGATTGTATAATTGATTTGAAAGAAAATGTGGTCCAAAAAGTTGACAACTTCTACTCCAAATCATTAATAACTATAAAACCATTTTCACTTTGAAATCTTAAAGTCCCCCTTTCCTGACTTTCCTACAAGATGAATCCATTTCTGTAAGCTTTTGCATTTCTCCCTTCTTGACAAAGAGAGTGCCCCAGCCAGTCCACAGTGGACATCCAAAACTGGCTGCCAACCCATATACATCCACTAACTTCTTATAACTCTCCTAGAAGAGAACTCTTGAAGTTCATAAAATAGTTCCTTGAACAATCAAGGCAGAGAATTGCTTCCCAAACTAGTCAACTATTGATGGGGGAGGGGTGACAGTTTTCAACACCATACAATATAAATCAGATTCCACGTTCAATTCTTTGGAAGACTATTTCTCTACTCTGCTTAGCATTGTAAATATTTCCTACTTATTTGCTATATATAGATAGATAGATAGATAGATTAATAGGCCGGTGGAAATACTTGTCTGCCAGAGAAATGACCTGAAGAGCTTTGATGCGTTCCTCCCCAGAAGTTGGCTGCTTAAAAACTGCAGACATCTCCCCAATCCGTGTGAAGACTTGCTGCTTGTACGATAAAAAAAATATATATATTAACACAACACCTTGCTATCAAAATCTCCAACGTTTGAGATATCAATTTCATTTCGTTGATACGCCTGAGTAAAGTTCATTGATACTTCAGGTTGAAAGGAACATATAAAGCCATTTTGATTAATATTAATCCAGTAAAACAAAAGAACAAAATATCTAAAGATTGGAGTTCACAAACTAAAAAAAAAGTCAGAGAGATTACTGGAGCCATCCATCGGCAGGTATCACAGTCTATGCATGTGTGATCTGCAAAACAAAGAAGAAGTAAATAAACTATACCAAAAAACGAAACGAGAGGGCGAGAAATTGTTGTTAAATTACCTACAAAGAAGTCTCCTTCTATATTCTGGGGCCGTCTGATTCGTCTAGCCTGATATTGAATGGAAGTAGGAGCTGCAGCTGCTGCTTCCTCTTGGCTTTGGATTGCTCTAATCACAGAAACTTTACCACCCTTTGACTTTGCGTTCAACCTCCTTTGACCACTGAATAGCGAAGAAGGTAACCCCACTTCTGGGTACCTCAAATCTGCAGTAATCTTCACAGCCATTTCCACACTTCTTTGCTTGTCAAAATCGAAAGTCAGACAAAAAGAGGAGTGGGTGCTGTATGGACAGGTCCCTCGGCAAGGACAGCTTAGAAGAGAGACCTCGGATAAGATAATGTCAAGGTCAAACAAACCAAACCGGTCAATGCAGGCTTCTTTCCCTGTGCATCAATCTACTCGCTTGTAAGGTGTCGTCCCGTACTTCTCAGTAATATTTAAAAAAAAAAAAACAGCAAATCACTATTACCCTATACTCATTATTCATTGTATTGTAAACTGAAACAGTGTAAGAACTGTTTTGTTATTCTCAAATAAAATTAATAAATTTGTTATCGGTGTAATACAGCCTTTAACACGATAAACATTGTAAAATTTACTTGGACAAATTAATATTTTTATTTTATTTTTTAGTGTAGTAAAATGACTTGATTAGTTTTAAAAATAAAAAAATCTTAAACTCGTGTTAACGAGTTTTTTTTTCATATTTTAAATTTTTCAATGATACTTAAATGATTGGATTCCTTAAAAAAAACAAGATGGAGCTCAAAGATTGTTTTGTATTTTCATCAATTAAGATGGAGTGAAATTATGACCAGGCTCCTCACTGTAAGTTTGATCGCCCTCGAAGTTGGGCAGGTTTCCCCGGCCTTCATCTTCAACATGGCACTCAAGAGCTTCAGGGGAGACTGAAAAGGAACCGTTACCTCGTAATCTTCAATGAAATCCTGCAAGAAATAAAAAAAAGAAGCGATGATTCTTAGTAACCACAAGACAGCACATGTTTCATAAGCTCGACCATAGTCAATCAATGCCAGAATGAATAAATAAAATAATTATAACCTACCCCACGGAGAAACAAAATCTTCTTATCTGGATGAACCGGGGATGGCCCTCGTATGTGGCTCCAGGGTTGCCATCAGCAAGGCAAGCTTTCACAGTTTCAGGTTCAACCCAATGAGCGCCTGCATCCATGAGACGATGTAGAATATCCAGAAAAAGGATGCTATAATACAATATCTTGAACTTCTGCTGCATTTTTTCCGACAATGTAAAAAACTGGTTTTATGTCTTAAAAATATTTTTTTAGTATTTTTATACTATTTTGTACGTTATTAAAAAAAAAATTAAAAAAAAATATTATTTTAATATATTTTCAAAAACAATTAAATTAAAAAATAATAGTTACAGCAATATTAAAACTTTAAACTAATCTTCACCCTTATTCCTACGTTTAGTACCCGTTTATTTTTGTTTTTAAAAATATTTAAAAAATACTTTAAATTATTTTTTATATTTTAAAATTATTTTGATATACTACTATAAAAATATTTTTTTAGAAATAAAAAAATATTATTTTAAAATATATGTTTAAATAAAAATACATTTAAAAACAATAACTATTATATATATATATATATATATATATATATATATTAAAAAAAAAGAACTTGAAAAGCAAGGGTATGTGAGCTGTATACAACTAGAACATGAAGAAGGAATAAAAAGTACAATAATAAGTGCAAATTTGGAGTATATTATTATTTTTTTCTCGTCGAAAAAGAACATGTCATTATTACTCTGCCTCTTCCATGCCACGTGGGGCTAATGACGTCCAACAAGAAAACGACAAATGTTCCACGCACGACAAAAGCATCGATAAGAACATTATTTCTGGCACCGAGCATTTCTCGCTCCTTGGAAATGGATGATATTCACACGCCTTTTCCAGTGTACCTGAAATAGATGGGAGTGTGGAGATGTGCAGTGGTTATAAGTGCTTTTTAAAAGTGTTTTTGAAAAAAATTTAAAAAAAAAAATTTTATTTTTAAGTTTAAATTAATAAAATTTAGTGTTTTTAGATCATTTTGATATGCTGGTGTCAAAATATTTTTTTAAAAATAAAAAAATATATAATTTTAATATATTTTTAAATAAAAAATACTTTCAAAAACAACCAGAAACACACTCTTATACAATAACGTACCATTGTACGCCGTCTAAAATTGTAGGCTGCCTGAAATAATAGGATTATCTCTTGTACTGGAATTATAGGGGTAAAAGTAAAACGATGAAGGAGCTGGAACTTCTTTTAAAAAAAAAACATTTTTATATCTTTTAGTTTTTTTTTAATTTTTATATCTTCCATACTTGATCTTTTTTACCTTTAAAGCTCGTGGAAAAATAGATTATGAGTTCAATTTGATTTTTGCTCCTGGGGTGATTTTGATTTTTTAAATGTTTTCTTAGATCAACAATGGGTCTGTCATGTTTTCCAAAGTTTTCGAGTCAGAAATAGGTTGAAAACATGATTTTTCTATTGAAAAATCTTAATCTTTTAAAACAATTGATTTTTGTGTTAGGTGGTTTTATTTGACGAGGGAAGTCCATTATAAATGTTTTTAGACTTTAAAATTCATGGAAAATAGATTATAAGTTCAATTTAATTTTTGGTTTTGGTTGGTTATGTTTTATTAAATGTTTTTTTAGATGAATAATGGGTTTATCATGTTTTCCAAAGTTGTTTGGGTTATAAATGGGTTGAAAACATGATTTTTCTTTGAAAAATCTTAAACTTTGTTTTTTTAGTTATTTTGGGCAAATCCAACGACGTGTCGTCCACCTCGACAAATGATGTCTTGTTTGTTTGTTTAAAAAAAAATACAAAATAAGGTAGATTAATGATTGCGGTGGAGAAAATAAGATATAGTCGCATAAACTTGATAGAAGGAGAGACACGTGTTGGTCTAGTTTATCAAGTTGAGCAACCTTAGACGTGTGCTTTTTTCTGGTTATATTTTTCAAATCAATGCCTTTTGTTTCTATTATTATTTATTTGAACTAGTAAATTTAGCAAACATTAACAGATAAATATCTCAACTTGTGAAATTAGATATTCTGGTCTACATTTATCTCTTATTTTTTAAATTCTAGTCATCATTCATGTTTTTTTACTAATTTACAAGTGTAGTTCTCATTTTTTTGTTTTGTTTTCATGCACACCTAAACTTTTGATTTCTTACTTGATTTTTTCTAACAACAAAAATATATATAAAAAAAATTATCTATACAAGTTTATTATTTTTTGAAAATATTTTATTTGACCGTTGGCAAAACACGAGTAAATCACCTATATATATAATTGATGATGTTATTTTTCTCTCATGTATAATGATTTATCCTGACACGTTGAAAAATATCTTCTTTTTAATTTTTCATATCCACTTTTATGATGTCTTAAGAAACCTAGGAATAAGACTCGTGTCTTGGATAATTAGATAGTCTATTGATTTTGAAAATTTGATCCATTCTCCCTTCGAGATGGATGAAGATTAATGTCCTATATCTATAAAAATGTATCCTTCAATGAAACTGGAGACTCTTCAATGGCTAAACCAATTAGTATTTAATCAAGAATACAGTGATATTATAAAAAAAATACATGAAAATAAGTATATGACAGAGAATGGACCTCTTGTTTAAAAAATTTATAATCTATTTATAGCAGAAAATATGACTCGCCTCCTATTCGCATCCTCCATTGAGAACAATTATATTTTTAGATCATGTTTTTCATATGACTATCCACGTGTAAAAGTACTTTAAAAACCCGGTATATTGTCCACTAACATCAATACATGCTAGTATATTTCTCGTCATTACTAATACATACATACATATATATATATATATACATACATATAAATTTCCACTAATATTATCAAAAAATATTTAATTTTAGTTTTTTTTATTAAAAGACCCATGAATTACCAATATAAGAGTTTATCTTGTTTAACTTCACGGGGACCACTCGCTCCCTTAAAATTCATCAACATTTTTTTTTCAACCGGAAAGGTCGAATTCATGAAACCGGTAATCAAGGAAGAAATTTGGCAGCTACAAGTAAGCAAAGCACCCTTTCCTTTTCTTTTATTTACTGTTTTTTTATTCATTTTGTCGCGGTGAGGAATATTTTCTGTTCTTTTCTTAATGGTATGATTTCAGGCGGACGGCTATAGATCCAACGGGTCAGGCGCGTCCCTATACCGGGAACGCGTGGGAAAAGAAAATGAATACCAGAATCAAAACCAGCAATTCAGTTTTTAAAAGGAATCCAAATTTCATAACAGAATTCCACACGTGGTAAGTTGTTTTTCCAAAGTAGAATAATAGTGATTTAAAACATGTATTTTTTAAAAATCTTTTTTCCAAAGTAGAATAATAGTGATTTAAAACATGTATTTTTTAAAAATCTTTTTTCCAAAGTAGAGTTTAGAAGAACAGAGAATTTATTATTGTTTTTAAATTTAAATATAAAACATTTTTTTTTATTGCTCTTGTTTTTATTTATTTTCTTAAGAAAATCGGAAATAACACGTGTTTGAAATGCCGAATTTCATTGGTCTGTTCAAGAATGCCTGATTATATTGATTGGTAGGTCCACCTCTCTCTCCATTTTCAATATATTTTGTGAATGTTTTAAAAATATTTTTTATTTTTTTAAATTATTTTTTTTAGTTTTTTAAAACCATGTTAATTTTAAGAATAATTTTAAAAAAATAAAAAAATATTATTTTAATATATTTTTACACGACAAACAATTTAAAAATTCAACCAAAATTCCAAATAACCCTTTATCTGTCAATTCAAACACATCATATGTAATAAAATCACCATAATTTATGAGTATCCAGAGGACAATAATAATTATTTTTTATTTAAAAATAAATAAAAAATTATTTTTTAAAAGTATTGTCTACATCAATATATTAAATAATTTATTATTTTTAACTTTAAATTTTAAACAACTTAGATCCAACACCAAATAGATGCTTAATTAATTAATTAAAACCAGCAGCATAATGAGTTTTTTTGGCTATCTTATTCCCTTGGAATATTTATAAAGCAAAGTCCAAGATTAAATATTAAAAATGGAGTTGGGTTAATGCTTCATTAGTGCATGGTGACGACTGACGAGTCTGTGGGCGAGAGTCCAACTTGACGGCCAGCGAATCTCTTCGGTATGTTTTTGTGATCTGTCTTCGATATCTTCATTTTTCTTGTTTTTTTCTCATTAGTAATTTCCTTTTTAAGAAAAAGAAAAGAGTTTTTTATTTTATTTTTTATTTATTAAAGAAAATATCACCCTATTTCTACTCACCAGTCGCCAGTGAACTTCCCTCACTATATTAATCACTTGAGCTTCTAAGCTTAAAATCCGGTTCCCACCTGCCCCTTTCCGAGCTTCCTGTGTTTCAGGTAGTTTTTCTTTTCTCCTTCTCTAAATTCTTGTGGTCTTTTGGTTCTGTAGTCTCTTTTCAGCATTTGTTTTTGCTGTGTTTTTTAGAAGATGACGGAATCCGTTGGAAAAGGGAGATATTGGATTTGTATGATGTATTAAAAGCGACATTTTTCTTTTTACTGAATCAAAACGACTAGAAAGTTTATTTTTTCGGTTTCTGGTGAGTGTCATGCAAGTGGGTTTTTAGTTTTTGTGCCCTTTAAACTACCCTGTTTGGCTGCAGAGAAGATGAAGGAGATTTAAACCTCTTAGACTGTTACTCTTCTTGTTCTTTAATTAGTTTTCTCGCGCTCAATTTTAGTTTTTGTCCAAAATCTCTTTATATTTTAAGTGTAGATCGGATCTCTCTCTTTTTTTTTTAATCTGCAGGTCTCATTTCCTGTTAGTTAAGTACTCTGGTTAATTTCATGTGAAAAATCATGAAACCTCTGCACCAGATATCATCTTTAGTTGTGATAGTGTCTTTCTTTAGTTGATTCATTTTTAGAAGATTGGGCTTCCAGTAAGTGACTTTTGTATCATGTCATCATTTGCCTGAAGAAATTCGCTATACCCGTTGAACTCCAGGGTAAGATTAGACCCAAAAAAGCTAAGATTTTATCTGATAGATAGTGGCCTGATATTTAGCAGTGTTTTAAAAACCCCGGGGTTTAATTTCAGGTCAAAGTTTTCTTTCATTTTTTGTCTCATGATCTTGTCTAAAAGATCTTCATCTCCTGAAAGAACCGCGCGTTTGGGGTCTAAGTGAGCATATGGTATTAAATATCACGCAGTCGAAGATAATTTGCTTTAGATCTTCCAAATTTTAGTCTTGAAATGTTGCTTCTTGTGCTTTCTATGGTATGAATTTTGTTCCTTGAAGGGAATCGGAGGTACATTGAGGTTATGAATGTTAAGCAGATCACGTTGGCGAGGAAATGCAATGTAGATCTAAAAGGATAATTTATCTAGGTTGCATGCGAGATTTACGATTTTGAAAATTCAATCCAACTAATCTCAATCCTTACACACACACACACACACACACACACACCATCTAATCTCAAATGTTCACATAAATCCATTTTCCATGTCAAAGCTCAGCCAGGTGGAAAATATTTTTATCAACTCAGCAAGCTTTAACACAGAAAATTGGTTTTTTTGCTAACAATTGATGTCAGTTGGATTTTGCCTAAATGCAACGAACACATGGTTGTATTTGTAAAATTATTTACACGGTTCAATTTGCCTATTTGATATGAATACGGTTTCAAATGGGGTTTTTCCAATTACTTTTAATTAACCTATATTTTTTTTTTGTACAATTGCTCTAGAATTTCTCTGAATTGTTATTTTTAATTTTAACGGGAATTCAATTTTGTCGCTCTTTCATTGCCAATGGTTTCTTAATGTTGGCTATTATTTTTAGCTTGTTTAAGGCTTAGAAAAGACAAGGCCATCTGCATGCCTTCGTTGCATGTATCTTTTTGCAGAATTGATATGCACCTAATCAGTTTGTTTAATTTTAGGACATATCATAGTTTTCCCGGTAGTTGTTATTCAAATGAATATTTTAGTTGTGGAAAGAAGTTTTGTGGTCCTAAAGGAACTTTTTATCCTGAATTAAATGACCTCCAGTCTTTTTTTTTCTCTCCCAATGATAATCTCTTTTTCACTGACAGTCGAAGTTAGCATTTGCTTTTCAAAATATAATCTGCCAAGGGTATTTGTTGAGCATTCGGTTATTTTTACTAGGGTCTGTTTGTTCCAATGGGAGAGATTGGTGTATGCCGCAGACCCAGGGCATACTTATTTATTCGGTTAGACTTTGGCACTTCTATTTCACCCATTGTACTTGTTGGAGATTCATAATGGAAATCACTGTGGCTTCTGGACTAAATTAGTTAATTCTAACTTGCATGGAGTACATATCAGGACTTGCCATGTTCCTTCTGTTGACTTGGCGAGGGACTAGAGGCTTTCAGGTTTTGATTCATCTATGTGGAGCATTTGGCACTTTGTTCTGTTAAGATTTTGAAACATTTGTTTATCTCCCATCTATTTATTAAAAGTCTATTTCTATTGGGACAATTGGCTGATAAACTTGATATGTTTTCCCTGTCGCCTTCAGTAAAGAAACACTATTGGTTTTTGTTGGTGGAGCATTAGAGGTGGTTTCTTTATTTCACCTAATCACAAAAGCTGAACACAAGTTTTTCTATTTTATTATGATATTTTAGATTTTAAAACATGGTTGATGACATTGCTCTATGTTACTAATTTGTAGCCCTTGGAAGTTTATGATGTTGATGCGTTGTCATCACTACCTTTCCCAACTTTTATTATTAAGTGGAATGCAGAAATTGTTGAACTTTTAAGCTCTTTTTTGTTGCCTATTCTTTGCCAATGTCCTAGAATCCTTATTGATGTTACTTTATTCATATTGAAGGTCTGGAATCTGAACGTGAATTTAAGCAATTTCTATTTGTTCATGCTTAATTTGACATATTTTGTGCAGTGAAAGGAGTCTTTCTGAAGCACAATGTCTGATCTCGAAGCTCCCCTGCGCCCAAAGAGGAAGAAGGTGTGGGTGGACTATTTTGTCAAGTTCAGATGGATCATAGTTATTTTTGTTGTTCTCCCAATCTCCTTCACCCTTTACTTTCTCACTTATCTTGGGGATGTCAAATCAGAGATGAAATCCTACAAAAGGCGTCAGAAGGAACATGATGAAAATGTTAAAAAAGTGGTGAAACGCCTCAAAGAGAGGAATCCATCCAAGGATGGTCTTGTATGCACTGCTCGTAAACCCTGGATTGCTGTTGGAATGCGGAATGTTGACTATAAACGGGCTCGGCACTATGAAGTTGATTTATCAGCTTTCCGCAATATCCTTGAAATTGACAGTGAGAGAATGATTGTAAGAGCTGAGCCGCTTGTAAATATGGGACAGATCAGCAGGGCAAGTGTCCCTATGAATCTTTCCCCTGCAGTGGTTGCCGAACTTGATGATCTCACTGTTGGTGGGCTAATTAATGGTTATGGGATTGAAGGAAGCTCTCACATCTATGGCTTGTTCTCTGACACTGTTGTGGCTTATGAGATTGTTTTGGCCGATGGTCAGGTTGTTAGAGCCACCAAGGACAATGAATACTCTGATCTTTTCTATGCCATCCCTTGGTCTCAGGGAACACTTGGGCTACTTGTATCTGCTGAGATCAAGCTTATTCCTGTCAAGGAATACATGAGGCTGACCTACAAACCTGTGGTGGGTAATCTGAAAGAACTTGCACAGGCCTATATAGACTCTTTTGCACCCAGAGATGGAGATCAGGATAATCCAAGCAAGGTTCCAGACTTTGTGGAGACTATGATTTATAACTCTACCGAAGGCGTGATGATGACAGGGAGATATGCCTCCAAAGAAGAGGCCAAGAAGAAGGGAAATGTGATTAACAATGTTGGTTGGTGGTTTAAACCGTGGTTCTATCAGCATGCGCAGACAGCCCTAAAGAAAGGGGAGTTTGTTGAGTACATTCCAACCAGAGAATATTATCACAGGCACACAAGGTGTTTGTACTGGGAGGGGAAGCTCATACTTCCATTTGCTGACCAATGGTGGTTTAGATTTCTCTTAGGCTGGATGATGCCTCCCAAGGTTTCTCTTCTCAAGGCTACTCAAGGTGAAGCAATCAGAAACTATTACCATGAGATGCATGTCATTCAGGATATGCTTGTTCCTCTTTACAAGGTTGGAGACGCCCTAGAGTGGGTCGACCGTGAGATGGAGGTAACCTGGTCTCCTCTGTTCCTTTTCTTTTTACAGTTCTAGCTCTTATTTTGCTCGGATAATTTTTACTTCCCATCTTTTCATGTGCGTGAACCTTGGCCTGACTGCTGTTGAATTTTCCAGGTATACCCCATTTGGCTTTGCCCGCACAGGTTGTTCAAGCTCCCTGTGAAAACTATGGTGTATCCTGAGGCAGGGTTTGAGCATCAGCGCAGACAGGGAGACACATCCTATGCTCAGATGTACACCGATGTCGGGGTGTATTATTCACCTGGACCCGTGCTGAGGGGAGAGGTGTTTGACGGTGCCGATGCAGTTCGTAGGATGGAGGACTGGTTGATAGAAAACCACGGCTTCCAGCCTCAGTATGCAGTGTCCGAGCTGAACGAGAAGAAATTCTGGAGGATGTTTGATGCTGACCTCTACGAACACAGCAGGAAGAAATATGGAGCTGTGGGAACCTTCATGAGCGTGTACTACAAATCCAAGAAAGGGAGGAAGACAGAGAAGGAGGTGCAGGAAGCAGAGCAAGCCCACCTCGAGACTGCTTACGCAGAGGCTGGCTAATAATGGACTGGTTTCAAAGTGAAGCTTGGAAATGTCTGGTAGCATTTCTTTTCTTTGCTGTTTCTTGCGTTTTCTGGCTGTTCCTACCTTCTCGTTTAATTTTTCCCGGTGAATGTCGCGTGTGCTGACTTCATGGCGCCTGTGGTTTCAACTTGTTAGATTAGACTCTTGTTTGAATGGTAGTTTCCAATCGTGCTCTTGTTCTAGATAGTCTCGAGACTGTAGTAGCCCTCTTCACACTACTGCATCCTGCGAAGGGACAGCTGCAGTGTAGCTGGGGGAGCTAGTCTGGTCAGGTTAGGTTACCGTTGTGTTGGCTTTACCGAGTGGGGATGTAACTGGCACTTGAAAATAAGTGAGACGACGACGGTTCACTCAAAAGTGAAATTGTTATTTTCTCTTCCTTTTCCCTTCTTTGTTTCAGTCTGTGACTACTAGCAGTATATACATTCAACGTTTTTATTTATTTGTGAAAAAAAATAATGATTTCAACTGTAACCAAGAAATGAAAGTTAAATGCAGCTGAAAAACCCCCAAACTATTTGATTTGCTTGCTAGTATTTTCCTTGCAAGCAACGGTCTTTTTTTCCTTTTTTTTTTTTTTAAGGATATTCGACTTTGAGTTTCAATTTTAAATTATTCTAGCAAAAACATTATTTCTTAATAGAGCGATCCTTTATTTTGACAGCACGATTAAAGTTGAAAAACTGAAAAAAAAAAAAAAGTTTTTTAAAAAATATAATGTAACCGCAATACCAAACAAGTAGTTGGATATGATTAATGATGTAATAAATATAAATAGACAAAAGTAAAATATTGGACAATAAAAAGAAGTTTTTTTTCTTTCAAATTAATAGAGTGAACAAATTTATTTGGAAAAACATCATGCCATAAAAAAATAGCGATTTTAATTTTAGGGTTTAAAATTTCTGTATGTAGCTGTCAGCAAACTCGACCCGTCTTCGGCCTTTTTAGTTGTAGACTACACTTGGGCCGAAATGAGAACCAGGTATTGACTCTAAAGGCTAAACTAATCTAATGGAAGTTCCACGGCAGAGCTGTATTCAGTTCATTCCCCGTCCTGCCCCTTGCAATTTGTAGCCGAGTTGAGTTTTCTTCAACACGAAAAGCTGATCTTTAGTCACTGTAAGTAGCTAAGCCACACAGTCTTCTTTCTGGTGTCTATGTTGTTGCACCTGTCAATTTAACTCACTCTTGAACTATCACTACGTGTTTGTAATAAGTGAACAAGTGTTACCTCTTTGCTGCTCCCTCCCTGCTGTAATCATTTTTATGCAATGGGTTTCTTTTTATGGTCTCTGTAGAAACTGGGTCTCTCTCAAAACTCTTACAGATAGATGTAATAGCATTTTGTTGGTTTTTATGTTTATAAGCTGTTTGTTAAAATGTTCCGAGTAAAAATTCTGTTGAAGTTTATGATGTTAATGCCTGCTATTTACTAATTTTTCAATTTAAAAGCTTCAGTATCTTTTCCTATCCAAACAGATTTGCTTATAACTATCCCGAGACTAGCACTTAGGCTCTCTGTTTTGTTTTCCGGTTTGAGCATGAATAAAGCATGCAGTTTTAGCCTCGTAAATCATCGGGCAGCGTTGCAGCCATTCACCTTCTCTATTTAGTTCAAAAGTGGAAAACTTGAAATAATTGGACAACAATTCAGGAAAATGAAATCCCATGTAAGCCTGCTTGTTTCTAACTTCAATCCCAGTCCTTTTTTTCCTTCTTCTGAATTGGACTTTTGTATTGTTGTCTATAATTTCTTTAAGAATTTTTCTTTTACGAATGGAAGGATGAGCCACATATTGTTCATAAATAACCTGGATGTGAAAGTACATTTAATTTCTAAAGGGTTTACATTGAATAGGCAAAAAAGTGACGGTTGTTTCATTTTTCTTAAGTTGCCTTAATTCAGCTTTTCCTTCTTTCAGATGTTATTCCTGTAGACCTTTCCGAGTCAGCAATTTATTTAAAATATATTTAGAACTGTTTCTTGCTAGCCATGCACCATAGCTTTTATCACTCTTTGTGATTATGTTTAACCTATGGCGGAGCTTCATATTTTAAAACTTTGAGTGGATTGTGTTATGGAATGTTACAAAATGTAACCATTAGCCAGACCATCAAGATACATGTAGCAGTGTGTTGGAAATGCTGTCCCTTCTCCTTCTTTGGTTATTTCGATGGTATATGAAAATATCTAAGTTTTTTCCCATTGGTTTCATATTTGCCATGTACTTCCATATGTTGAGTATTCAAATGCTTTTAAGTAGAACCTGCCTGTGTTAAATGGAGCATTATAATCATTTAGAATATTCGTCTGTTTTTCTATCATGCCATTCAGTCTAAACTGTTTTTCATTGTATTTGCAGATTTAGTCAATACCATTGACTTCCCTCTTCGTCTTGATTTTTCCCAACTCATATGATCAGGAATTGCATAACTATTATCTAGAGCATTTCTTATACATATCCTTTTTGTTTGCATAATAAAAAAAAATAGCTCTATCACCTCTTCTCAAAAAGAACTTCTCCTAGCTGAGTGTAGGGAACCAAGATGTCACTTGTCTACTTCACAACCCCTGTAGCTCTATCCCCAAACATTAACCAATTTAAAGCAGATGATTGGTTCTCCCAAAAACGTTCTCTATCAAATCCACGCTTTTCTGTTGTTGATTGCAAAGTTTTAAGGGGTACAGGAAAGAGTGCATGTGATGTTCTTATAAACAAATCACCAAGTATTATAAGGTTTACTGCAAGACATGCAGTGGACTCAAACAGTCAGAAAATTACTGATGTATCTCTTAATTGGGATGATCAAGAGGAAGAAGATGCTGAAGACATGGAATCACCATGGGAAGGTGCTATTATTTACAAAAGAAATTCTTTGATTTCACATGTGGAGTACTGCACAACTTTAGAAAGGTTTGGGTTAGGAAAACTTTCAACTGAAATTTCAAAATCAAGGGCTTCAATAATGGGATTGCGTGTCACGAAGGCCGTGAAGGATTACCCTCTTGGAACTCCTGTTCAGATCTCCATTGATGTGACAAAGAAGAAGAAAAGGTTGAGGCTTGATGGGATCATCAAAACTGTCATCACTCTTGCCTGCTATAGGTATTTTAGTTTCTGATCCTCTTTTCCAGTAGACTTGAAAAAATTTCCCCTACATATTTGCACACTCGTTAAATTCATTTTTGCTTCTACCATATTGCATTTATTTGTATTGTTTTCTTTTTTTCTTTAGTTTCCAGATTTATCAAAAAATTAGTTGAGAATGGTGATCCACTGTCTCCTGTATGTGTTTGTGCTGGCTGCTCAAAATTATTTGCATACGATTAAATTTGTAAGAGGTTTCATGGAAATTTTTGCCCCAATCCAACCAATTCAACATATCTATTTTTAAAATTACCTTGTTGTCTCTTGTGTGATTTTTCTTTAGTGACTTCAATCTTTCAAAAGCGGAAGAATCCATTTTATGTTCCTCTTAATGTGGTGGTGTAGTGTTCCTATAGAATTATCTTAGAGTTGGGTTTTAAAGTATGCCGCTCACAATAGGAGTGACTGACAGCTATGTGATCATATTTTAGGGAAGTGCAAAATTTTGTACTTTTGAGGTTTGACCATTTGCTAATCATGATTTATTGTTACTAGCCCCAAATAGAACTAACAGCTTTAATGTTTCTATGAACAATACAACCATATGACAGTATGATTAGTAAATGGACTGTGCAGCAACCAGGATCACAACTTTTGATTTACTGTCCTAGCCATCGCCAAGTTTTAGTTGCCATTGCTTTGGATTTAGTGTAGTGTAGTCTTTGTGAGAAAAAAGAAGAAGAAGCTGATTCAGGCATCACCACTGTTTGATCTACAAAAAAAAAGAATTTTGTAGGTTATGCATGAGATAAGTAGCATATATCTCGACCATGTTTGCTCCTTGAATGCACTTAATGTGATAGTATATTTTAGGATAGTGATTGCTTGGGATTTACATGCAGCAGCTGATGTTAAAGACCTTTGTCTTGCTGGATAAAAAACAATTTAACCAGTTTCTCAAATTTTCTTGTTTACCTCTGATGTCTGACTGCATCAGGTATGGGTGTCAGTATTCATCTCGAACTTCATTTAGAAGTATTGCCAAAAGGTTAAGAATAATATGACAATACCTTTTGATTTGATGGAACGAATTCTTCAGGTCATCAATAATCTTCCCATTTTGGCCAAATTATATGTTGCATTTTGTTTCACAACATACTTAGTGCTTCCTTTTCATTCTTCTGTAATTGAACCTACTTGTTTATCATTTATGTTGAAGGTGTGGAGAGCCAGTTGCTGAGGGCATTTTCTCCAACTTCTCTCTTTTACTATGTGAAGAACCCATTGAAGAACCAGAGATTATTGATATGGGAACAGTATTCGGTAATGATAAATTGAAATCTTCAATCTGTGAGGAAGAAGACGATGATGAAGCTTCAATCGACTGGGATGATCGGATGCACTTTCCTCCTGAAGATAAGGAGATTGACATTTCAAAGTCCCTCCGAGATATGGTGCATGTAGAAATTACCCTTGATGTTATCTGTGATCCAGCCTGCAAAGGTTTGTGCCTGGAGTGTGGTACAAACTTGAACAAAAGCAGTTGTAATTGTAGCACGGAGAAGGAGAAGGATAGAGGACCCGGCCCTCTTAAAGATTTGAAAAAACAGATGCTGGCAAAATCCTAGTGTAATTGCACCTCAAACATTTTCTTGTGTTCGTTCGCAAGCGGTGGAAATTAATAGAGTTTACTTATTAAAAAAACCTGCATTTGAATCAGGCCACGCCAAGCCAACATGGATTCTACCTAGGGGAAATTATTTTTGGTTTGGTTTGGTTTTTATCTATAAAAAAAGCAATTTTTTTTTTTTTTTAAAAAAAAGAACCTGAACTGAAACCGATTTGAATCTACTGTTCCAGTTTGGTTTTTTTACTAAAAAATTGAAAATAGTTTTTAGATTTTTTATTTTACTTTTACCAAGTTTTTCTCTTCTCTATTTCACCAAAATATAATCAAACTAAAAAAACTTGAACCGAACTGAAAGTTTTAAAAAAATTTATAGTATATTTTTTTAAAAAATGAATCGGTTTGGTTTATTAGTTTTCACCTTAAGAAGCTAAAATCGGGCTGGAAGTTTTTTTACAAATTCTAATTGGTTTAATCGGATTTTTTAATAGTTTCTCGGTTACTTTTTTTTTTTTCTCAATTTAATCGATTTTTTTTATTTTTTCTCTCAATTCTAATTTTACCTACGTGTGACAAAACACTTGCAGACAGACCCCTTTCAATTGTTCATTATATAATTGAAAAAAACTTGTACAATATTTGTATTGTCTAACTTTAACTTGTACAGGAAATCTCAGGTGAGACGGGATTAATTTTACATGTGTTTCTTTCAAGCAATTATTTTCAGTCACCTGATACTATTTTTTTCTTAATTTCTTTGCAGATTCCACTAGTTGATGGTATTGTAAAGAGAGAAGGTGCTGGCCTGTCCGGGCTAGGTTCAGGATTGTCACCGAGAATTAATACTGTGAGTTTCTTGTCTCCTTTCCTTTCTCAACACAAGTTTTCAATACTGTAAGAACTGCCACCGAGAATAGTTGTAATTAATTCTTGATGTAGCAATGGAACTGTGATTAAGAAGCTGACTAGTATAAATCCCCCACTAATCCAGTTTTGTCATGTTCTTCGGTTCGTTCTTTCTTTATCCAGGTATTTTCCATGCCTGAAACATCAATCGGACATCTTCTTTCCAGACACGTAAGATTTGGTGCTGATTTGTGCATTTTCTGTAAAATTCCATTACGCAGGGAATTTTCAGGGTTTTACTTCTCGTTGCGGTAACCAAGCTGGGGAAGTAACAAATGCAAAACCCTAATTTTATTCTCCTTTGCATGAGATGAAGGGGGATGATAGAGAGATGTGGAGATGACAGGTGGGGGTGAAGTGATAGCAAATGCAAAACCCTAATTTTGTTTTACTTCCTTAACCTTTATATATTAATGGCACGGGTAGATTTTGCTTAATCTGCTTGGATAAGAGAAGGAAGAGGGCAAAATCGAAAGGAGTGTCTCGTTCGTGAGCACACTATCTGCTGCAACATTATCCAAGCAACTAGTAGTGACGATGAATACGAGGTACAGACTGGTTGTCTGAATGCTTAGATTTATTTGTTAATTAATTAAGTAATTCACATATATATACAATATTAAATATGATGTTCCTTTGTCAAAAATAAAATAAAATATATGTAAAACAAGGATGCCCGTGTCATTATATATTCTTCCATCTACAGGGAACAAGAGCTAAGCTGATTGACAAACCCTAGGTATAGATGATAGAAAAACTCATCAATCTTCTTAACCGACATTCTTCCTTCCATCTTTCACGTTGAGTTAAACTATATATATATATATATATTGACGGTATCTTTTAGCACGTCTCTAGTTTGTGCTTTAATTATTCCCAGATTTCCCTATGTCCTTTATTTAATACCTGCAAGAATGGAATGACTAGATTTTGATGGACTACATTACTTGCCAATAAAAGGTTAGGAGCAATCTTGGCTATGCACTTCCTGATAGCTAGGAAGCCCAGGATTTGGTGTTGTTTTTTCCTTCTTTCTAAAAGAACATGTTGAGAGCTACATTATATATGCGTGCGTGTGTGTATTATATATATTATCCGTTGCGAATAAAATTTGGATTAGCAATGTTCTAGATCGAAAGCCAATTCATTCCATCGATTCAATTTATGATGAAAGAATTTTAAATGAATTATTTTTCACATATATGAACAATGTATACTACGTAAATTACACTAATAATGCCTCAAATTAGAGAAGCCAAAACTTTCTTGCCGTAACAGAATATTCCTCTGCTGAAGACCATGAATTTACATAGAGAAAGACCTGTGGGGGAAGGGGGAACTTCGTAAATCATCCCTGATACGCGAGAAGAGGATTGTTTTCCAACCTGCAAAAAAATTGAGTTATCTCAACTGAGAACATGAGAACTGAATTGGTATTTATCTACACTATGTTCTTACATCATTTACTTCCAGATAATTTACAGGGCTTTTTTTAATCTGAGAAAAAAAGAGAGGTCTGCAACTACATCTAAATAGCATTCTAATTTTGAACCATAAAAATTCAAAGATCATAAGACAAATTGTAAGCCGGGCCACAAATGTACGGGGACTTGTGCTGCCTGGCCCTGGATTGTGGAATTCTAAATGTGTCGTGGCACTTGATTGTGAACTTAGAGACTTCGATAGAAACATTAGATTTATGATTATAATTTAAAGAAAAAGTAAAGTGGAATGGGGTTTCAGAACTACATGATCATACATACAAGCTCATAGTATGCCTTGCCGATTCAGATCAAGGGTTGAAGAGATTTGAACCGTCCAAAGTGACAGCAATTAGAACTAATATACTTGTAATCACCGCGAACCAAACTAAGATTGATCCTGCGATAACAAGTTTTCAAAGGCGAAATCGTGAGATGACAATTTAAACCAACCTTAGACATGTGGTACTTTCACATATATAATGTTCAGGTGACATGATAAAGAGAAAATAAAAACATTACCGGCAGAACCTTCAGAACTGTTATTGTTATCTGAGGGCAATGATTCAGCATTAAGAGTACGTGAGCGTGATACTGCAGATCCTGCACCTGAGGCATCATTTGAAAGTTTGTTATTTCCTGTATCAGACGCCACTATTCCTTGAAATTCCTCACTCACAATCAAAGCTGCTAGGACATCCATAAATGACTCTTTATCCATCTCATTTGAAGAACCCCATCTACCACGCTCATAAATAGCATTTGATTCATCAGAATCGGACATTTCATCATCTGAAGCATCTATATCAACATGCTCCACTTCATTCTTATCATCATCTTCATCCTCAACATAGGCTTTGTAAGTTAGTCGAAGGAGAATCTCTCCAGAAGAAGTTTTTCTGAACAATCCCCAGCCTCCTTGCAGAACCACAATCTTGTCAGTTGGTACAGTATCTTGCAAAGATCCCAAATCGACCTGTAAAAGTTGTTGAATTTAGAAAGCTATATTTAAGAGAAATGAAAGAACATAACTGCCGCGAATAACAAACAAA
The DNA here is from genome assembly GCA_027405865.1 of Salix purpurea. Lineage (NCBI taxonomy): Eukaryota > Viridiplantae > Streptophyta > Magnoliopsida > Malpighiales > Salicaceae > Salix > Salix purpurea. Next base: position 4,952,976 of record JAOWLH010000012.1, on the reverse strand, counting down.
ATTTCCAGTTCCTGTGCAAATTGCCCAATAAATGCAGGGAAATTACAATATGAAGCCCACATAACAAAACTCCTAGGAGAAGAGAGAGAGGGAGGGAGGGAGTGTTTCGGGTCCATCAAATCATAAACTTGCTATTGCCACCTCTCTGGCCATCACTGCCACCACATCTAGCACCACGATTATTTCAATCCCAAGAATCACCATGTCACCACACTGCAAGGAAACGTCAACTAATACCAAGACCATTAAAAATATGTTCTGGTTGTTGCACAACCACCACCTCTATTTCTTCTCTTCTCCAGTACCACTGAAGCAGGCAGGTTCTATGAACATCAATTCTTTTTGAATAAATGCTAGTGTTAATGCCAGTTTAAATGTAAGGAAAAAAATTGATATTATTACAAAGCACAAAACCAACTTTTGATTGGATATCAAAATATCGATTTCTATGATAAATATATTTGCGGTGGGATTAGATATATCCTAACTTCCTAATTGTTCATTAAAATTCATGTTATCTCACTTGCTTGAGGTAAATTTCTAGGCATATCTTATGTACATAAGTAAACCCATTGGAGAGGTTATGTCTAATAAAAAACCTCTAAATGCTATGCGATCAACCATTCAAGTACAACAAACATCCAAAGAAAACATTAAGGACAACTTTGTACTTTTGCAAAAAAAGTGTTGTTTGGAACAAAATAGTTTACCTCTCCTGTACCAATAGTTAAACCCGTGAATCCGAGAGAGTCTTTCACCTGGATGTTCAATTTTTGTTTCCGGGGGTTTGAAACAAGCATGTGAAAATCCTGGCCAAAATAATATAACACAATTATCTCATGAAAGTTTACAATAAGTGTACAAATTGCACCAAACAATGAATGTTTTCTGGTAAACAAACGTGTTCGCAAATAAATGAAACATGGGGCATGGAGAACCACCTGATTCCAAATTGGCTCGCCAGGAGGCCCAATGACAGTGGTTTGACTATTCTTTTTACTGCGCATAATTTGATCTCCCAGGTTCAGAATAACATATGGGTCTGTTTTACCTGACAAACAACAGGTAAATAATGAGTGCTGCACGTGGAATAGAAAATGTATGTGAGAATTGAGATACCCAAACAATCAAACATCAATGATCAAAGGGCATGAAAGATATAAGGCTGGGGGATGCAGTAGGACTATGCTTGTGACTCTTACAGCTGATAACATCAACAAAATGTAGTGATGCAGCTTCAAGAGTGCAAATCAATGTGAAAGAATCGGAGCAAACAAATTACTTAAATACTTGAAAATGGGTTAAAAGACAAATGCATGGCAGCCCTCTGCTTTCCTTACTATTTCAGAAGAAGAGAGACTGGTACTTATTAAATCATCCAAACAGGTGTCAAGCACCAGGCTGAAACATGTTGGACATAACACTCATCATCGTATATGATGGAGTCAATAGAGATGTAAAAAATTATCAAATTAAAGCAGAGACATCCTTTTCAGTCAATACTAATTATGGGCAAGATTCAACTGCTCAAAATTGCATGCAAGGATTCTAATGAATAATAGAATTCAAGAAAACTGAAGTAGAAAGAACTTTTACCAAAAAAGACATAAGAAAGTTTTCGAGCATCTACAAGAGTGACCGATAGTTCTCCAACAAAATCCCTGTTTCCTTCTTGCATTTCTCCTGCTCCATTTGAAACAGGGCCAACTGCTTTTCCTTTTTGAAAATCCAAAACAATCTTCTTGGGACGAACAAACAGTCGAGGCAAATCCACAGTGAGAAGCTTTGTCAGAAACCTATAGAAATGAAGTGAACCATTAAGTTAGGTGAAAGGAAAGACAGCAAAACCCCTAAAATATGCTGTAGCTATAATGGACCTTCTCCTTTGATGCATTTTGTTATCTATTATTAACAAACAAGATACAATTTTCCAGACACATCAGAGAACATGGACTTCAAGGTCAGAAGATAATTTGGCTTGCAACCAAAGGATGACTAGTGACAAAATTCAACAAACTTATTTACTGTTTCCAGGAAACACGCATTTGTAATAAATCATCAAATTATTTGCTTGACAGAATGCACGATTATCATTTGTACTGTGCTGCATCTTCTAAAACCTAAACTACCATCTGGTTGCATTCAAGATCATCTGACCATATTAACTTTGATATTATGGGATAATTGACTTTTCAAAGACAGAGACTACCTAGGGGCAATAATATTACAGTAAAAAAATATATAAAGCAAAAAAATAGCATAGAGAGAAAAGTCCACTTACATTGAGAGAACAGGGATTGCTGGTGTAGCCCAATGCAAGCATAGAATATGAGAAAAGAAGAGGTTTGCATTAGAATCTCCAGGATCAAGTTAATCAGGTATTAAAATACAAGAGATAGAACAAATGGAACTAGAAAAGAAGAGCTCTATGATTTATCCACAGTCTCAAGTCATGTTCAGTTTTGCCAATCATCCATTACTTATGTCAAGTTTTCATCAGTAAGAAATCAGCAGAAGCATTCTCCTGAAGCAAATGGGATTTAGTGAACGTCATCAACAGATTGGCAGATTTCAAGAAGAAATGGCATCAAACTTCAGTAATTATTCTTAGCTATTCGGTGTGTTATAGCTGAATGAATCCAGATGCACGTATTATTAAGACATAAAATAGATGAAATAACCCTTTAAGACAATAACAATGGCCTACCCATTAGATTGAACAAGCGAAATGGTGAAAGTTCAAATTTGATCTTCGGGAGTGAGACAAAAGCCCATGAAACAGCTCCCACCCATGGCTCTGTTGGTATCAACCGCAATTTGACCCAAAGTTCACCATCAATATCAAAATCTCGAACACCGACTGGCACTACAATGGGGATAATGCCAAATTTTAGCGACAGCATTAGCAGCATCCGAGCACCACCAGTATATCTGAGGCCTATTTGATACCTAAATATCACGAAAAACAACACAAATCAGTTTTATATGTTATGAATCTGAATAATGAGTGCCTAACACTTACCATACCCCGTTGCACAGTAGAAATCAATTAAGAGCTACTGCTAATTAACATTCGGATTTCCACAACAAAATTCATTACAATTTTTTTTTTAAATGGATGACAAGGACTTCAAATAGCTAGCTAACTTACTGCAAGTCGTTGACACGGCGAGAGGTTCTCCTCTCAACATTCCTAACAGACAATGGTTCATCCCCTAAAGAAAACTGCTTAATTTCAACTCTCTCAACATAATCAGGCTTCTTCAAATCATCAATAACAGGTTGCAACAGCCCAATTAACCAATTCTCAATCCCACCTCTGTAAACCTTCCACAGCTTCCCTAACACCATATTAACCCACTCAACAGATTCTTTTCTCTGCAAATCCTTCTCCAAAAACAAAGAAAAGCTGGTGGGCACTTGCGGCCACGCCCCGCCACGTTTTCCTTCCTCACTGCTTCTATCCTTCTTTCTTGAATTCCAAGCTTTATCAAAAACAACACCAACAAAAAAGAAAAACACAAATAACCCAACAATATTTCTATTAATTGGAGGCGATGGTATTGGGTGTATCACTCCTAATTGTGTCCTTAACTTGCCGACGATTGGATCTTCTTGAAAACCAGTGAAGTTGGAAATGGAATGCTCTTGAGATAATTCTTCAGTCTCCCATTCGTTAGAAAGTCGCTTCAAAACAAACCCCTTAGAGCCCTTTGAAAGCTCAATGTTTGCATTGCGATTTCGGGTGTCGTTTGGGATGACACAAGCAAGGAAAGTTGTAAATTTTCTTCTGAAATTTTGGCGAGTGAAGTTGGTGATTAGTTTTTTACGTGTCCTTTTGGAGAAAGGGAGTGGTGGGTGGTACTTGGTTTGAATGAAGGATTTACATGGGCAGAGGAAAGGGAGAATTCTACAAGAATTGAAGCTAGCTGAAGAAGTAGAGGACTGCAAAGTCATTTAGAGATGGAAAAATCAGTGCCCCGGTTTTAAAAAGGGCAAGAGAAGGATCATTGCTTGGGAATAGGAGCATGAATTGAAAGGGAATCAATGAAATCTTAATCTAGAGAGTTTGGGGTATTGGTGATGTGCTCGGCTCAGTGGAAGAGTTGTAGTTGAAAGGTCCATAGGAAATTGGAAAGGAGATGAGGAGGAGAAGTGTGGAGGAGATTGAAGGAGAGAGAGAGGAGAATGAAGAGGAGAGTTTGGGTTGTGTTTTATCTCTGTGTGACCGAGGAAATTTTAAAGAGGAGGGGATTTGTCTCTGCTGTCTTCATCAACGCTCATTTTTTTTTTAAATACCGTTGTTAAAAAAATAATTATAGAATAGTTAATGAGTGCCGTTTTTCTTAGAAAAATAGTATAGTGGATGGATTGTTTTGTTAAAAATAATATTAATTGCATGGATTGCTTTTTATAATAATTGAAATATATATATGTTATAAGATGTTTTTTATTTAATATATTAATACATCAAAATAAAAAATATTAATTTGATATTTTTCTTAAATAAATAAAAAACACCAAATTTCTGCAGCGCTGAGTTTAGATTTTAGAATTAGCTTTTGGAAAAACTCAGTCTTGAATAAATTACTATTTAAAATACATCGAGTCAGTATAAATTTCAATATAATTTAAAAATGTAACATAAAATAAAATATATACAGTATTCCTTCTTTTTTTTCTTCTGAAATTGTGTTTTAAAAATATTGTTAGAAAAAAATATATATATTATTTTTTAATTTAAATTTAAAAAATTGATGTTTTTAGATCATTTTCATTTTTATTTGTTGATGTTAAAAATATTTAAAAAAATATTATTTTAATGTATATGAACGAAATGTATTTTCTAAAGCAAATTCAACCAATATTTGTTCGAGTTGAGATTGCTTTTGAAAATATTTTTTTTTAATGCATTAAAATAATTTTTTATTTTTTATTTTTTTAAAATTATTTTTGACATCATTCCATTCCAAGAAAATAATCTAAAAATATTAATTTTTTGATTTAAAATAAAAAATATTAAAAAAAAAAAGATATTTTTTTAAAAGCGGCGTAAACACCCAATATACACTAAAACTAACTGCTTACATTATAGTTTTTTCTTCCTCCTCTTCTCTAGCTACGTCTACATGGAAGAGAGCTCTTCGTTCGCATTACATTCACGTCTAGGAAAAAAACAGAAGGTGCCAGCAGAGTCCTGCCCCGGTGAAGAAAGGTTTCTCCTTTTTTTCTCACCTCAAGTTCTTGTTAATGATGCTTGTCATTTTATGGTGCATTATATATTATGGTGCATTATATATTTATTGAACTTGTAAAATATTAAATAAGTCTGAAAATTAATTATAATATATGCAAGCTGACTCCAACCCTGATTATTAAAAAAAAAATGGAAGGTTGTGCCATCATGAGTCGAGGGTCCATGACCTGTCTCTATCACGCTCGTGGAAGAAAAGCAGGCTCCGATCCTCCACTATCTTTTTCAAATCGTGAAGGAGAATAGCAGCTCGAGAACACGCACTAGCCGCACCCATGACACCCTTCTTTGCAACCATAAAAAAATGCGGGTTAGGGCCACTTTCCAGTTTCCATTTAGGGCAGTTTGATACAGTGTTCTCATAAATATTTTTGAAAAAATATTAAAATATATTTTTATTTTTTATTTTTTATTTTAAATTAAAATTTTTACACTATTTTATTTATTAATAATAAAAAAATAAAAAACGTTTTAAAAAACAAACTCAATTACACCAAAGAAATACATGCTTGTACTTGTACGTGGCATAGTGGTGCTTCGATTTCAGTGATTGAGATCTCACAGGCTGGGTGGAGTGGGGACTGAGGAAAGGTTTTTGTTTTTATTTTTTAGATAAAGGTTTAAAAAGTGTACATCAAATGTCATGCGTTTATTTTGGCACGTGAGTTAATTGATTTTGGCCATGTTTTTTTTTTTTACATTTTAAAACTACCTTTTTTAAAAAAAAAAAATATTTTAAATTAAATCTTTTGTCATCTAATTTGGACTCTCATCCTGTTGAAACTGCATTTCTAATTTTTTTATTTTTTACTTAAAATTAAAATATTTGGTGTTTTTATATCATGTTTATGTACTGGTATACAAAAATCATTTTAATATATTTTCAAACAAAAATACTTTCAAAAACAACTTAAACCACACTTCCAAACAGAAACTTGATGCATATTTAGAAGTGTGGTTGATGTTGCTTTTGAAAGTGTTTTTTATTTATAAATATATGAAAATAATCTTATTTTATTTTTAAAAATTATTTTTGATATTGACACATGAAAATAATCTAAAAACACCAAAAAACAACAAAAAAAAATTCTTCATGATCCATACAATGTCTTTTTTTATCTCACTTGCAACGTGACGCAACCGTGAATGGTAGGAAATGACCGGATCTAGGCACCTGACTGGATGAGGCACCCATGTAGATTTAGGTATTGTTTGGTATTGCGTTCCAAAAACATTTTTTGAAGAAACAAGAAAATTGTTTTTATTCTTTACATTAAATTATGTTTTTTAGTGTTTTTATATTATTTTCATATGCTAATGTCAAAATGATTTTAAAAATTAAAAAAAATATATCATTTTGATATATTTTTGAATGAAAAACATTTTTAAAAGTAACCCTAAAATATTTTCAAATAGTCATTTAATAACACTTCTATAAGTCATTTTAAACTTAGGAGTATTTTTTCCGGAAAAATGAAGAGTGATCGGGCAATACTTGTATTGACAAGAGCACCAAATATACTAAGCTACAATAAGCCCCGTTTTGTATTGCATTTTAAGAGATTTTTTGAAAAAAAATAAATTTTGTAATTTTTTTTTTATTTTAAATTAATTTTTTTGATGTTTTTATAACATTTTCATGTGCTACTATCATAATTTTTTTTTAAAAAAAATATTTAATATATCTTTAAATTAAAAATATTTTAAAAAACAACCTCAACCATTCTCCAAAAAAAATATCCACACACTCGGATGTATTGTTGAATGGACAATTTTTATTTGTGTTATTTAACTTTTATTTTTATCAATTAAATCTTTTAGTTGCAAAGTTAGCAGCCAATTATTTTGTACTGGTTGGTTAGGGACGAAACTGAAAGAAGCAGGGCCAGTATAAAAAAAGGCGTTGAAAAAAGACAATGTGTTTAAAGTTGGCTTAAAAAATACAGCCTGGTCCTCTACTTTAAAATTTTGACTATCCAGTTTTTCATGTATTTCTAGATTCAATTTGGTACAAAGATCATTGTTTTTTATTGTTTTTATCCCTCGGGGAGGTGAAGGAGAGGGAGTTTTGTCGCATTTTCAGCGCGGTGCATATTCTGAATATTAAATTGGTTTATCTTAGTGCACATGAATTTCATTAAAAAAAAATAGCTCAATAAAGATTGTTTAAAATTCAAATATCACCTGAAAATATATATAAGTTTATGAAAAAAATACAACCTGGTCTGATGTCACGTTTTATGATCGTTGTAAGAGTTTTATTGTGTTTATAGTATAGTTTAATTTTGTAAGTGTTATAAGGGTGCATGTGAGCTATATCTCTGGTTAAAACAAGCTACAAAAATGGATTTTAAAGGTAAAATAGATTTACCTTAATTTTTTAGTCATTTTTTTCAATCACGCAACCTAACACACATGATAGGGGTGTTTAGGAGTGCTTTTAAAAAATATAATTTTTTTTTTGAAATTAATATTTTTTGATGTTTTTTTTATTTTATATTTCATTTTTTGTGACCACCTAACCCGTAAAAGCCATGTGTATTCAAGATATGTCCATGATCCAAATTGTAAATTTTGTTTGTCAATTGAAGCTGACTAAAGTTCATATAATATGATATATCTTTAAAATTTTACCCTTGATTCTTTCTACAACTCCTCAATCCATCTCATGATCTTATCAAATCTGCGAGATTAGTATAAGGCTAGACATAAATAAATACAAAGAGATGAAAATAGAATGATGAGTTATTCCCGAGTTAACTCACCATAACCGTGTTCGTTACTCGTGTTATAAATCTCATATATTAACTACTAGACAATGCCCCCGCGCTTCGCCGCGGGCGGCACAATATTTTTTTCAATGTAAAAAATATTAATTGTGTGTATTTTTTATTATAACATAAATTTAGCTAAAATAATAAATCTGTACAGAATTCATATCAAGTGCAAGTTTTTTATAAAATATATGAATTTAAAATCGATATAAATTTATCTGTTTAGTAGTTTCAAACGAAATAACCATCATAAATTTATCATCATCATTAAAAAAGCAAGAAAACTCGAATATCTGAATTATTAAGTTCACTGTATTAAGATTAGTTCATTTTATATTTCAATTTAAATCAAACAAAAATAAAATATAAATTATGAAAATACCTACAATAATCAAATAAAAAAAATAAGTTGTTAATTTTCTATCAACAAAAAGACGAAAACATAAATTGAAAATTCATCCTGATGTTATTGCCATTATCATTGCTATTAAAGCTAAAATTATTGCTAACATTACTTCCAAAACAATTAAAATAATTAAATTTCAATGAAAAAAAAAAGCAAAAGATTTTTTATAAAAAAACAATAACTAAAATTATCATTATTATTGCATAAATAATAAAATCATATAATCTAAAGAACAAATAAAGAAATAGAAAACAAAAAAAATGAATAAAGGGAAAAATAGAGTAATATTACTTTTAAAATGATCACCGATATAAATTAAAATTTCAGGAAAATCTTTAAAAAAAAATCAAAAGATTTTTATAAAAAAATAATCACTAAAATTATCATTATTATTGGTTCGGAGATTAGTGAACAAAAAAATGTATAAGGAAAAAAAATAAAAAAAAATAATAAATTGGTTCAGAGATTAGTCATGGTGTGTCCACGCTGGCCTGGATACCCCGATTATCAAAAAACAGATTTGATCCGAGGAGTAGTGGTGGTGCACTTGAGCTGGCCCGGAGATCGTGGTTATAAAAAAAATATATAAGTGAAAAAAAGAGCTTAAGCTGGCTGAGAGACCATGGTTACAAAAAAATATTTAAGCGAAAGAAAACAAAAAAAAGTATAAGCGTGAAAGCACTGTAGCAATTCATATTGTTTTTTAAAAAATTCGGCCCAAGAATTAGTCGTGGTGTGCCTAAGCTGGTCGGAGATCCCGGTTATAAAAAAATGTATAAGTGAATAAAAAAATTATAAAAAAAAAGAAAAAAAATGAACCAGCAGGAAAGCATTTTAGAAAAAAAAATGTGGGTCCGGGGATTGTCGTGGTATGTATAAATTGGCCTGGACACCCTGGTTATCAAAAAAGTTGGATATGGAGATTAATCGTGGTGCATTTAAGCGAGCTCGGACACCCCGATTATTAAAAAACAAAAAACCAAAAAAATATATAAGTAGAAAAAAATATATATATATAATAAGAAAAAATGGAAAAAATAATAAGTAAAAAATACAAAAAAAAAAGGCAAAAAAAAAGAAGCAAAAACGGAGGGAAAAAACAGAAGAAAAAGAATAATTATAAAAAACAAAAGCAAAAAAAAAAGGAAGAAACGAAGTAAAAAATACAAAAAAAAAAAAGGCAAAAAAAAAGAAGCAAAAACGGAGGGAAAAAACAGAAGAAAAAGAATAATTATAAAAAACAAAAGCAAAAAAAAAAAAGGAAGAAACGGAAAAAAAAAAAAAAAAAAAAAAAAAAAAAAAAAAACACCAAACACTGTCGCAATCCACAGTGCACTGTGTCTGTGTGCACAGTGCACTGTGCTACAGTAAAACCACGACGGGTTTTATATATATGTATAATAATCAATATAATATGTTATCTTTTTATCTCACTGTTTTTTTTTATCCAATCCATTGCAAAATTCACTATTTTTTAATCTAATCTATTGAATTCCTGTCATTTCAATTTCTAGCCAGGTATGAGCTCATCAATTATCTCTTATTTAGCTGCAATATTTAATTTAATTTAATTTGATAAATAAGATATTGTTTTATATTTTAAAGATATAAAATTTAATTTATTTATTCATCATACCATCCTCACTATATTAATTTTATTTTTTTAAATATTTATTGAAAAAAGAGACAAATAAATAAATATTATTAAAAAACTAGTTTTGAAAATATTATTATTATTTCATTTAAATCTGTAAACTAGAGGATCATCACTTAAGTTATTTTTGTTTTACTTTTAGAAATTAAATTTCAAAATATAATTTGAATATTACAGGACCATAATCCAATAGCTTAGGAAGATGAGGGGTGAAAATGAACTCCCACCACAAACTTCAAACACACCATCTATTTTATTCTTTTTTTTCACTCAAGTTCTCTTTCTCTTAATTCAACCTTCACTCTTAGTTTTTTTTTAAATACTTTATTTAAAGATATATTAAAATGATATTTTTTATTTTTTTAAAAATTATTTTTAATATCAGAATATAAAAAAATTTAAAAATATCAAAAAATTTCAATTTAAAATAAAAATAATTTCTTTTTTTAATATTTTTTTAAAATACTTTTAAAATACAGTGAGAAATATCCTCTAACCCAGGGCATTCACACGAATACGGTTCCAGCACTCGCTCCTCTTTCGAAAACGCTCCAATAAACAAACACCAAAACGACCCCGATTTTCCTCTCCCGCTCGACGATACGACAGCCCTTCTTATTGCCTCATCCTCCCTCTCACTTCCACTTCTCTCTACCATCCTCCTTCATCCCATGCAAAGGAAAATAAAATTAGGGTTTTGCATTTGTTACTCTTATTCGCACCAGTGCCACTACCTCAAAGGTTATTTTATCCCCCCCTTAACTCTCATTAAAGTGGATAAAAAAACCCTAAGTTCAGTTTGTATTTGATTTCTCACCCACTTTATTACATAGCAGATTAAATAATGGAATCGCCAGCTTGGTTACCACAACGAGAAGTAAAGCCGCCGCCAACTGCCACAGATTCAGGAGTTGCAGCAGCTACCCCTCCACCGGAGAATTCAGCTGGTAATAGTGCACAGAGTAGCTATTCAGCTCCGGCTCCGACATTCACTTACAACGTGATTCCTAACATGTCTTCCGGTGCGGTCAGTGCCTGTATATATATATCTATTCCTTTTCAGCATCGTTTTTAGTTATTATCAATTAATTGCCAGTATTTTTTTATAGTTAGATTTTGTGCAATGCGTGCAGGCTTTGAATTCTAATCCACTGGGACAGCCCGTTCCTGTTCCTGGCCCGGCTTCATCTGCCGGTCTTTCCTTTTCATATAAAATTCCTCAAACCGGGCCTGGTTTTCCTGGCAATCAGCAGTTACAATCCAGCGTTGTGAGTTGTTAATTCAATTCTTTATCTTTTATTTTAGAATTCTGTTCCCAGCCTAGTTCTCATTTACATGGACATGAGTTGTTGATGGTGCAATAGTTGCTGATGGTGAGTTAGGATTTTAGCCCGAGATGGGCATTTCACCCAGAATGTATTTTCGTATGATGACTTTCTACTTGTACCTATTTTCTGGTAGCCAAAGAGGTAGTGTTTGGAAGACAATTCATACATCGGAGTTGATTCCAGTAATGCATAAAACTGTCTTTAACTTCCTCTTGATCGTGATGATGGCCGTGTACTCGAATGGAAATAGAAAATGGAAGGATTTTTTTAAAACTTCTTTAGTCACGGTGTTGTTTTATATATTCTATGGTGATGTTCTGCCATTGCACGAAACCCCGGGTAATGGTCAGGTGGATGTTCATGGTCCAAGAACTCAACTCTTTAATTCTTTATGATTCATGCAGGACAAATTACCTGCAATTACCCAAGGCAGTGCACCATCAGTGTCACCAATTGCATCTCAGTCTGTTTCATTTCCTCTCCATTCCCCTTCAAGTTCTTACGCATCTTTATCTTCTAACCTTGGTCCGACACCTTCACAAACACCAGCTACTGCTTCTTTTTACTTGCCCCCTGGATTGCCCAGAACTCCTGGCACACTTGTCCCCCAAGGATTGGTACCATCTGCACCAATGACCCAACCATCTGTAGCTGTCGATTCCTTACCTTTAGGAGCCCAGAGACCCATCATGCCCACAATGCCTTCTTCAATTGCAGTTCAGCAGCAAACTTACCCTACCTACCCATCTTTACCTTCCATGGCTGCTTCCCCACAGGCTCTCTGGATGCATCCCCCACCCATAGGAGGCATGCCTAGGCAACCATTTTTGCCTTATCCTGCTGCTTTTCCTGGATCCTTTCCTCTGCCTGGACATGGCATGCCTCATCCTTCTGTTTCATTGCCTGATTCTCAACCTCCTGGGGTTGTTCCTGTTGGACATTCATATGCAATTCCCATGTCTTCTTCTGCTTCAGCTCATCAGTTACCTGGTGCTCCAGGGATGCAGACAGATTTACCTCCTCCTGGAATTGGTATGCTCAGGGTTTCATGATAGGTTACTGATGCATTTACTTTGTAAGAGTTGTCTGTCTCACTGAAATTACATGGAATGAACTTTTTTCACCATTTGTTTTCTGGGGCTTCACAGATAACCACAACCATCTCTATCACAGTGGCACCAGGGATAATGCAACTGTTAGCGAACCATCACATGTGTGGACTGCCCACAAGACTGACACAGGAGTGTTTTACTATTATAATGCTGTAACTGGAGTATCAACTTATGAGAAACCACCTGGGTTTAATGAGGTATGCACAATAACAGTTAAGTATGGGAGATTCCTTTACTGGCGTTCAAATTTGTGGAATTCTCTTACTGCTTTCAATGATTTTGGAAATAATGTAACTGGTGATCAAACCCATTTCAGTTTATTATCATTTACGCCATTGTGCTAATAATTTATGCCACAAAATGATAGCATCAATATTCTAAGAAGATAACCTATGAGCTATCAGGTAAATTTGTGGGTTTGTGTAACATTGTGAGCTTGCTAGTTTGAACATGCAAGCAAGTAAAATTGTATGATAGAGTAGGTCTTTTAGGGCTCTTAAGTTGACCCCCCTCCACGGTTTTGGGATTTTTTTTGACATTTTCCTATCAACTTGTCTTTTCAATAGCTACCTTCCTGTATTGGAGTCTGAAACAGTGTCCCCATCCGGTTCTTTTTGCTATCATGAGTTGCTTTTCTTTAACCTCCTCACTATTGGCGGCACTCTTCATTAATACTAAGTTTCTGTTCTGTTTTACTCTGGATGCAGCCCGATAAGGTTCCTGTGCAACCAACTCCAGTTTCAATGTAAGTGTCTTGCTTATAGTGGATCTTCCTATACTAATCTTAATTTTTCATCCAGAAGAAAAATGTGTGGAATTTATCATTTTTCTGTATTCTTTATATACATGTATGTTACATGAAGTTACTTCTAGGACGACAATTTATTGGTGATTAGTGACCTTAAGTTGGTGCTATTATATGATGTATTGGTAAATGTCTTGGAGCTGCAGTGAAAAGGGTGCATAATTTGAGTCTGAAAGCAATCTTGTATACAATTGTTGAAAGTTGGTCTTTCTCTAAATTCTCCTTCTGGACCCACTTTTCTGATACTATTGTTTTTGTAAAAGTCTTACCTTTTATATTCATAAGCAATGAGAAATCACATTTTTCAGCGTTGAACATTGCTGTATTCATTTACAGCATTGAGTATTGCTGTATTCATCTATAGAATTTGTGCAATTTTACTCGTGAAAATAATAATAATATATAAATAAAACAGAAGTGCATGTGCATCTGAGTTCTTATTTGACAGAGTTGTCATTTGGCAAAATCTTAAACTGCTTACTTGAGGGATAGTCTGTTCTCCATCCTATTTGTAGATTTTGGTAATGGATTGTAGTGCCATATATCTATAACTTCTACTATATTTATTGTCTTTTGAGGTTTTTTTCTTCTTCTTTTTTCTCCCTTCTCTTCTCAAGTTAATTATTGAATTTTCATGTTTTCTTGTCTTTAGGGAAAATTTGGCTGGGACAGATTGGGTGCTGATCACAACAAATGATGGCAAAAAATATTACCACAACAACAAAACTAAGGTATGGTAGTAAACATTAATATGCCATTCATCTATCCATGTCAATGGACCTGTTTCATTCAATTTTTCTAAGCTAATATTGCATGAAAGCTAGTTCCTAATGGTAGGCATGGTATATGGGAATAACTTTTGTTACATGTTTGTATATCTAGGCACAACTAGTATTTTTGTAGCAGGGTTGATTAATACGGAATGAAACTATATGAAATCTAAGTGATATTGTATCCTTTAGGGGGTTATTTCTTATATTGAACTAATAAAATATTGTATAATTCAACATGATTACACAATATTCTCTTTATCAAGAAAATCAAGCAGTAGAATATATTTATCAAATATGTTCCAGGTGCAATTGGCCTACTAGATCATCACCAACAAATAGTCCTTGTTATTACTAGTAGGAATTAGGATTTTGAAAGAATGTTTTTGTTTGGGAATCAGGGAAGAATATAAATACGGCACTGCTTATGGGTTGGGGGTTGAAGGGAGTAAAGTTTCTTAAAGCTTGATCTTCTGGGTATCAAGATCTAACCTGTGGAGGTGGTGACCTGGATTGATAGTTTGCAAAAAAAAAAACCTCTACCTCCCTTTTCATTATGAGCTTCAATGAGATAACTTCATTGGAATCCCTTATTGGAGGTTTATTATGAGTATGCTTTAACAGGAACTTTGCTGTTGTTATGCTTTTATATGATCGGGAGTTTGAATCTTCCTATAATTTCATTGAATTGATATGGCATGAAGATGCAGGGAGGGTGATGAGGCTGGTTAAAATCTCACCAAATATGGGAATCTTAGTCTGTAATCCTATTATGGAAGTCATAAAGGAAAAATAAATCCCTTACACGCAAATGATAACATGAGGGCTGAGGGAGGGAGAACAAATCAGAGTGACATTGTCATCAAGCATTAAAACTAAAATAAGGACTCAATAACCAATGATTTGCTTTATGTATCACCATCAGAAATTTCTCACAAAAAAACATCAGAAAATCTCTCACAAACATGAGTCTGACGGCTAATAAAAACTTAGCACTGAATGATAGAGTGATAGTTTATAAACTAGCTTTAGTAACAGGGATAATTCATTTAGCAGGATGAAAGGACCGAACTAAGGGCTAGATAGTGCCACAAAGCATCTCAAGTTTTCTAAAATCCTGTTAATTTTAGTTTATCTAGGAGAAAGGAAAAATAGAGATTATTCAAACACCGGCAAAAGGGCCGCCTAGTGTTTTAGATACCGGAAGAAACTTGCATATCCCATCTTTACATAGTCCTGTGAAATGGGCCAGATCCCAACTGACACCCTTATATCTCCAAGGCAACTTGAGGTTGATTCATCTTGAATTTGATAGCATTTGTAACACTACCTTTCATGTGTAAGCAATACAAATGGTTAAAATAAATAGATGAATGCAATATGAATTCAAAACATCCTGAATTTTGTTTACATTATGTGTATTATACCCTTTTTTTCACCATCAGTTAAGCAGCTGGCAGATTCCTAGTGAGGTGACAGAATGGAGAAAGAACCAGGAAGCTGACGTATCAAAAGGAAATGCGATGTCAGTGTCACAACTTAATGCTCTGACTGAAAAAGGATCTGCTCCAATTACTTTGAGTGCCCCTGCTGCTAATACTGGTGGTCGGGATGCCACAGCTCTTAGAGTTGCAAGTATGCCAGGAGCTTCATCTGCTCTGGACTTGATAAAAAAAAAGCTGCAAGAATTTGGAGCTCCAGCCATTTCTGCTTCTGTTTCAGTTTCATCAGGAGCAGCAACATCAGAATCAAATGGCTCAAGAGTAGTTGAAGCTGCAGCTAAGGGCTTGCCAAGTGAGATTAGCAAAGATAAGCTGAAGGATGCTAATGGGGATGGTAATGTATCTGATTCCTCTACGGACTCCGAGGATGAAGATGATGGGCCGTCAAAGGAGGAGTGCATTATCCAGTTTAAGGTATACTATTTGTTACTTTTATTTCATTGGATAATATACATTTCTCTAGCTCTCTTTTTTTGTTTGGAAAGGGGGGTGGCGGCGGCTTTGAAATAAAATATCATTAATAATTGCAGTTTTTCTTCCTCAGGCATTTTTATTTTCCCTTTCAAAACACTATTTTTGTGTTCACTCTTATCCCATGAAATTTACAGGAGATGCTTAAGGAACGTGGAGTGGCACCATTCTCAAAATGGGAGAAGGAGCTGCCGAAGTTAGTGTTTGATCCGCGTTTTAAGGTTTGTTGAGTCTAAAGAATTATGAATTACTTTGTTCGGGAATTAAGCCCCTTTCCTGCAACTGGAACTCGTTGAAACAGGTTTGTTGCATTAATGTATTTGCAAACTAGTGATATGATGCACTTGTTTATGTTTTATTGTGCTTTCTTTTGTCGCGATAACTTGGCAATAACTTGGTAATGACCAATGCTTGCTAAATCCCTTATGATGCTCTTGACTGGAAAAATAAATCACCAACACACCTTGTCAAGATAGTGGCTTAAGGGGGGCAATTCTCTTGGTTTTCTACCTCGTTACCTATGGTGGAAGATGATTTAAGACTCTTGTTACATATGCCAAGCAAGCCATGTATCCCCTCCAAGCTGGTTGTGGGATCTAGGAACTGGGGAGGAATATCAATATGACTTACATGAACACAACAAAAATAAAAAAAGGACTTACAGGATAGCTAGAAGTTTTGGTTTGGTGGCTAGAGTTGAAGGCTATGTATGGGTGGTTGAGGAGCTCCATCTATGCTTCTCTCAGGGACTAATAACCTGCCAAATGGAGCTCCCGTTTCCACTTGTCTTTAGGAGTTCATCTCTAAATCTAGTGATCTGTGACTATTCTGTACACTATTGTGCTGCACAATAACTCAGGGGTGCTCTTAGCTGAAGGCATCTACTTACCATAGCAACCATAGTTTGCAAGTGTATCCAATACTATCTTTCTTCTTGTTAAGTATCTTTTCTCCTGGCCCCTCGAAAGCTGCATACGCTCCCCCCAGCCTAGCAGCCTGTTATCACTTGCCTTCACATTGTTTGTGTCAAACACTGTATCACTCCCTAGTGGAAACAGAGATCTTTGGGCCCGTTCTGTCTCCCTCTCCAGAGTTTTTTTTTTTTTTTTTAAATGATTGTTTTGTGCAGGATTCTTGTGGTTTAATTAACCTTAATCCATCTCATTACTCAGTTGCATTCCTTCTCAGTGCTCCTCCATTTAGATAAAGCTTAATCATAGAAAAATGGCATCACCAAGATCTTATTTGTTTCATTTTCCTGGTATTTTACGAGTATACTTATGCAACTTCTGACACTGTAAACTAAGATGGGATCATTTTTTTAGAAAGATTAAGGACCTTAAAGTTATCTTGAACATTTAACAGGTTTCATGTTCTTTTCTTCCATATTTATCCTTTGTAGTTATGACTAGTAGCTGGAGGAGAGGGGCAATTGTGCCGAAGATAATCTCTTCCCATGCAGATGTGTTTTAACTGTTTATTTTAGAAAGTAATTTCCTTTCTATGTGGCATGCATGCAGATTACATACACCGAAGGGGTTGTAGTTGATGAACACTCTGCTAGATGTGACTCATGTGTTTTTTATTGCATCATCATGCATCTCTTCTCTGAATCACATCTCTGATTATGGTATATGCAGAAGTTAATTTGTTGCCATGTTTCTTATTGTGAAAGCTCTGATCTGTTGCAGGCTATTCCAAGCCATTCTGCAAGAAGATCTTTATTTGAACACTATGTTAAAACACGTGCTGAGGAGAAACGAAAGGAAAAGCGAGCAGCTCAGAAGGCTGCAGTGGAGGGATTCAAGCAGTTGCTGGAGGAAGCATCAGAGGTTTCCTAGACCGCCTTCAATTTAATTGCCTTTTTTTCCTGTGTTTTTTTCAAAAACTCTCCAGTTTTGAAGCTATGAAGATAGCAAATTATTTATCAATAAGATTTGGATTTTCAGGACATTGATCACAACACTGATTATCAAACTTTCAGAAAGAAATGGGGAAATGATCCAAGGTTCGAAGCCTTGGACCGCAAAGATCGAGAGCATTTATTAAATGAACGGTATTATTTGAGAAAATGTCATGATATTTTTTTCAGCAATTTGGATGTGATCTTTTTGCAGTAGACCCTACAGTCTATCAGGTACCTTTAAGTGTATTGTTTTGTGTCATATTTGAACCACTTAGTGGATGTCCATCAGTGAAGTTTAGTTGAACCCTAATTCGTAGAATCCATCCCTATGGTGTTTGCCCCTTGCTTGGTATGGCTGATGGTTGCACTGAGTGTTGATGTGAATGTGCCATCAATTTCTAAATTAAATTCAAAGTCACTGAACTTGAATCTTGATCTCCAGGTTTAAATTTATTTGGTTTAGTTGACAGTATCTTTCCTTCATTATCTTCATTCTTATACCATATGTATGTGTATATTTTCCCTCAAGTTTTCTGTTCTTATAATAGTTATTATTTACTTTATGGCTTTTAATTTCTTTGTGCCTTTTAGTTTAGCTTTTTATGTGTCCAAAAAGAAAAAAAATATAATGCTACTCGGAATAGTTGGCAATGTTTTTTGATACACAGTTCACAAAATACTTCCTTATCAGTTGTTTTTTCTGGCTACTCTAGAGAAAGAAGATCCAGCTTGGAGATTGATATGACCTTTATTTTTATGCTCTCATTTGGCCCTGCTCTACCAAAGCTGCGCCATGTGACTTTTCGAACACCCATTACTTGCTTTACAACCTGGGGTGCTGTAGAGCACCCAGGCAACAAACAGCTATAATGTGTAGGCTTGATAAATATTGGGTATACTGCCCAAGAGCTCACCCTATGTCTTGGATCCTTTTTCTTGTGACCGGAAAAAATCGATTTTGATTTTGAATGTCCAGATGGTGTGCATGTGTGCGTGCATGTATTTATAGTATGGCTTATTGTTGAAGGAGTGCTATGTGTCTTATAGTTGAGATTAATGTCCTATGTCATTATCTCTGCAACATATGGTGCAAGATACTCCGCAGAGCTGTTTTCTGCATAATCTGTTTCACTCCTATCCTTACAGATTTGTGTGTTTGGTTTTCTAGACAGACAAAGTGATTTTTTTGTCATACCTCCTTTATTGGTACATGTGTGTGTGTGGATGGTAGGCTAGTGACCAGACTTTTAGATTAACTCCGGGTTCCCTTCAACCCTTAAGCTCTTTGTAATTACATGGCAAATGTCCTCCAGTTTTTGACTTTCTTTTCATGACATTGATTGATTTTTTTTTTGGAAGGATTCATCTTTTGAAGAAGGCAGCACAAGAAAAGGCTCAAGCTGAACGTGCTGATGCTGCTAGTAGTTTCAAGTCCATGCTTCGAGATAAAGGAGACATAACTGTTAGTTCACGTTGGTCCAGGGTATGTTCTATTGGAGTGAGGTTTTATGTGATGACGAGTTTCAAGATGTGTCTAGGTTTTTTTTAGGGTTTTGTCTGGTTTGACAAAGATCTTGAATGCTATTATGTATAACTATAGTTGGATGTCGAGGACTTTCCTGCAGAGAATGCATGAAAATTTACTTCCTCATTTTATAGTAAGGAAATGGGAAAAAACTTATTTGGACATGATGAGTCTTTGACTTTGTCATACCAGAAGAAAGTAAACCAGCATAAGCTATGATTAGTGGGAAATATGGTTATTTTTTGCATATGGACCATAAAGTCATGCAGTTATTATGATTCTGGGTTGTTACAAAATAAATAACATAGATGTCTGTGCTATCAGATAAATTTTGACGCATAACCTTGTACTGATGTTAATTTGTGCTAACTGTAGGTCAAGGATAGTCTAAGGAATGACCCAAGATACAAATCTGCAAAGCATGAGGATAGAGAAGTTTTCTTCAACGAGTATCTGTCTGAATTAAAAGCTGCAGAGGAAGCAGAGCGAGATGCAAGAGGCAAAACAGAGGAGCAGGTATAGACTGTTGGCTGTACACATCTTGGAAACTGCTTACTCTCTCATGCTTGACTATAGTCTCAGTAATTATGGCAATTGTCGTTTGACTGCGCTGTGCTTTTGGAACATAGGAAAAGTTTAGATACAGGCTATTTGGTCAAAAGGGGTCAAAAGGCCTCCCCTGGAACTTTTGTTGAAACCCAACTCAAACCTTGACCCTTTGGCTTTTTTATTTTGACCCCCCGCTATTGGTTAAATCAATTCAATGCCTCCATTAGGCTTCTGTTCAATAATCTCTGTTACATGCACGTGAGGGACAGTTGGTTTCCTTTGCCTTTTATAACTTATAAAAAAAACCCTCATAACCTGTTACAACTTGATAGGTGTAAACAAATTTAAAGAAATAAAAAAACTCACCTATCCTATCCTAAAACAATCTTTGGAAACTACGGAGAATACCAGATACCCATTTAACAATTTTGTTTTGTTCCCTGATTTTGAAGAAACCATGCTCATATTTGATCCCAACCCATATGGAAAACCCTCGTAAATCCCCATTCAAACCCTAGATTTCCTTTCCATCAGCTCTGTAAGTGAACAAATTTTGGTGAGGGAAAGCATGAGCATTGGCCAATTATGAGTCAGCTTTGACAACAAGAAGGAAGAGGATTGATGCCACGATTGAAGTGGCTCCTAGGATGAAGGAGCGTTTCTGGTGCGATTACTCACAACCTCTCTTTGTGCGTTGGTTTTGGATCAGATGAGTCTAGTTGGGGGTGAAGGTTATGGTGTTTGGCATGGTGGAGATAGATAGGATTAGAGTGACAATAGAAGAGAAGGAGATGGTGATGAGAGGGAGAGTTAAAAACATGTTATTTTTTATATATACATATAACACTTGTTTTATAAATATTTTATAATTAAAAAAGAACAATCTATTTTCTTATTATTGAATTAACAAGGTTTGATTCCCCCCTCCTCTTAAATCAGTTTGCACGTGTTCAGTTTTAAGAGGTCTGCATGTGCCCCTCACATGCTTTCTAAAAGGCTGAATGAACAGAAACCTAGCAGAGGCCCTTCATTGTCTTGACCAGATAGTACAAGAGATCAAAATCAGAAAGCTGAGGTTTAAGTTGGATTTGACCTAAAGTTCAGGGTTTTTTTTTGACTAAGTAGCCGTAAATCTATGAATCTGGGTCATTGTTTAAATGGTACCCCAACAAGACAATGACTCATCCAGTTTATATTGATCTATTGACAGCAATTGTAAAGAGGCAAACATGATTTGATTTCTAAAGCAAGAAATTAAGCATTCATGTGCTTGTCTCTGTGTGTGTGGTGTGTGGTGTATGGATTGCCACATATTTATATCCCAGTCACCAAAAACATTCAAGTTATGTATTGGTGTCAAATACTGCAAAACTGATTATGAACTTCATCAATTAAGCCACTAGTTGATGTTTTTTGTTATGTAAAAGAGGGTAATTTAGAAGAAAATAATGAGGATGTAGTTGATAAACAAGGAAGATATGTTAAAGGTGACTAGATGCATGCTGTTTGAAATTTGTATCCTTGTGCATGGAAGTGTTTGATTTCACATGTATTTGAATTCCTTATTCCTCTTACTGTACCTTCTCTTCCACTAACATGCTCTTCAACTCTTTTTTTTTTTAAAAAAAAAGAGGAGGAAGAAAAAGAAAAAGAAGGGAAGTCAGACCAAAATGTTTATGTTTGATGAGACAAGCCTAGATGCATCCTAATTCTATATGTTCCATAGAACTTGTATTCTGATCTCTTCTAGGTGTGGCACACTGGCTTGGATTTTTAGTGGGGGCATTTGGAACAAAGATTGAAATATCCATCTATCTTCCTGATAATTTATAATAATATGTGTTGAATTGGGAGATTTATATTGATCTGAGTGGTGTAAATTTGTCCAGCTCCTTTCCACCTCAGTTCAGGACAAGCTGAAGGAGAGGGAGCGAGAGTTGCGGAAACGGAAGGAAAGAGAAGAACAAGAAATGGATAGGGTGCGTGTTAAAGTTCGGAGGAAAGAAGCAGTTGCATCTTTTCAAGCTTTGCTTGTGGAAACACTGAAGGACCCTCAGGTTTGTTTTTGATAACAGTTGATCAAATTCTCGGTGGTACTGGACATATCAATGTCAAAAAACCATCCATATCAATTCCAAGATAATTTTAAAATTTGTTGCATATGTTGTCCATCTAAGGTTTTGCTGAATTAGTTGTTGGCATGGATCCAATGTCACACCTAACTAATAGTTTAAATAGTACCTTTGATCCCTGTGCATGACGGGGTGGTGTCTAAACACTGAAATCATCATAGAACATGCAATTTCATCATCAGTTAGTAAATCTATTCTTACAATTTAAATTAAAAATGGATGTCATTCCTGGTTATTTCATTTTATAATTGCCCCAGAATACTAAAGTCCATAAAGTCAACAATGTCTTTGAGATTCTGATAGTAAAAATTTACTTCAGATTTTGTGTAACTGACCAAACTTTTGCGGACATTGTTGCATGGGGTTTGAGTCTGTTTTGTTCTCCTCTGTAGTGCTGACCATTTGGCTTAACTGTTAGGCATCTTGGACTGAGTCAAAACCAAAGTTGGAGAAGGATCCACAAAGACGTGCAACGAATCCTGATTTAGATCCATCTGATATAGAGAAGCTCTTTCGGGAGCATATCAAGATGTTACATGAGGTAATAATTCTCAAATGAAAGTATGCAATGGATTTGACTTGTGGATCTATATTGTGATTGTGACTCACTTTGTACACATATTTATCCCTTTTCTTTTGTGTTATCCCAGCGATGTACAAATGATTTCAAAACTTTGTTAGCTGAAGTTATAACTGCTGAAACAGTAGCCCAGAAGACAGAAGATGGGAAAACAGTTCTTGATTCATGGTCAACAGCTAAACAACTATTAAAGCCTGATCCTAGGTATAGCAAGATGCCTCGAAAAGAGAGGGAAACTTTGTGGCGTCGATATGCCGAGGAGATGTTAAGAAAGCAAAAGTCTCAACAGGATAAGAAGGAAGATAAGCATACAGATTCTAAAAATAGAAGCGGTAATGAATCTGGAAGATACCAATCAGGATCGAGGAGAACAAATGACCGAAGATAACTTATTGAATTTTGAATAACTCATTTTATGTTTTGGTTAGGAACTAGGCTCTTGGTAGACTTTACTGGTTGCTACTTTGCTAGTGATTTTGCTCTCCCCACTTTCTCCTATTCTGCTAAGAGGTCAGGTGATAATATACTTTTTTTGTTTAGTGCTGTATCATACCTGAGTATAACTGAATCGTTTTTTCATTCAAGGAAAAGGTTCGTGGCTCCATTTTTCTTGTTATGTGAAAATCAAGCTCCTTGGTAGTGGTAGTGTCAGGCACCATGGCAGTATTAGAATGATTATTATTCATAATTCTGTTTCTTGGGGTGCTCTGGGCTTCAAGATTCAGTTTTTGCCTTGTTCATCGGGGGCGATGATGAGAATCGTTTACAGGTATGCTACCAGTAGTACTCTGGTCAGTTCGAATCTTCTGCCGAATAATACCACAGATTGGGGCATCTTGAACTTCCAGGTGCGAGTAATTTCACCCATGTTGTATTCACTCGTTCATAATTTGGTCTGGTAATTTGCATTTCTGGTTTTGCATTTAACCCTTGCGCTCTGCTCGTGGTGACGTTTTTTTTTTTTTTTTTTTATCTGGTTCATTGATGATGTTAAGAATCTCTTCTTTCCGTTTATCTTCCTCCCTCCCGTCATTGTAATGGTATTTGAAGTTGAAATATATCATATTGTATTACACTATCTGCTGTGAATAGTGTATAAGAGACGTGATGTGATGATAGAAGGTTTATGATCTGTTTAGAAGATCTCGAGTTCAAGTTAGGACGTATATTTTTTTATAAAAATCCGGGACGGTCAAGGTTTTACTTGTTTATTTAAGCTTATAAAATATGCTTTTCAAAAATAAGGTTTCTGTATTAAAAAAAAAAAAAAAACTCTGGTGAATGATTTGCCTTCAATAAATTAGCAAAAAAAAAAAACTAAAAAGGCCCTCCACGCCCTGTACACACTACCGGAAAAATCATAGCGGATGTTTTTTAAAATTTTGATTCTTCATCCTTTTCTCTCTCCGAATACATGCTTGTCATCAGATTAATTACTAATTATAAATTGTTACAGGAAAATATGATTACAGGCAAAATCACGAGTCCAATTTATTGGTTGGTTATATAGCAGCCCTCATATATATATGTTCAGAGAAACTCTATATATTAATTTGGAATTAAAATTTAAAATACATTTGCTAATTCAGCTATATATAACACTTTTGATTATATCTTTAATACGAGTCATGGTGTTATAACCTTCATCCTATGGCATGGTAAAACGTACAATCAGATAATAATAATAATAATAATAAAAATTTGTATTCTGCAATAAATTTCATTTTTTATATAAATATATGAGTGTATTTATAATAATTTTGTTAGTAACTATATATGAGTGTATTCTGCAATAAATTTCATTTTTTTATATAAATATTTACTTTGATTACTACATAATTAAATAAAAAATAAATTTGAGATTATAACACTAAAACACCTAAGACAACACTCCGGTACTTATTTTTTTTTTTAATAGCATCCTTGTATGCCTCCCAATCAATTATCAAATTTGGTGTATATATGTATAAGAAAGGGATTAGGAACTTTCTTTTTCCTTCCTATAATTTTTAATATTTTAATATAAAATTAGTTTTTAGTTTCACGATTGTTTATTTAATATTATTAGAAAAATGATAAATTATATTGCTAAATAATAAATAGTTAGAAAAAACATAATTGTTATGAATTATATTTATAATTGTTTTAAATTTTTTTTTATTGATATTAGGAAGCCACGATGTGCTGGGTTAATGCTCGATTTTTCAAGTATCTATTTTTTTTTATCAAATTATAAAATAAAATAATTATAGAAAAAATATAATTATCAAGAATCAAGTTTCATGATTTGTTTTTATATGGTTATTATGGAATAAAAAAAACATCTTGATATTGAATTGATGTTTAATTCTGTAAACATCTATTTTTATGTTGTATAATTAAATAAAAAAATATTTTTCTTAGAAAACAAAGTCATCAGACACAA
This sequence comes from Salix purpurea, assembly GCA_027405865.1. Lineage (NCBI taxonomy): Eukaryota > Viridiplantae > Streptophyta > Magnoliopsida > Malpighiales > Salicaceae > Salix > Salix purpurea. The sequence goes on along the minus strand of JAOWLH010000012.1, from coordinate 4,927,783 downwards.
ATCTCATTAAAAACACAAATCTATTGAAAATCTTGTCTATCTCAATGTATGTTTCTTAAAAATACCATATTGCTTTTCTTTAATATACTCAATTTATTTTGAATTGATATTTATATTGTAAAACTAATTAGTTTTTATAAGTTTATCAAATATTATAAATCAGGTTATTAATTTAACAAATCAACTTAAATTCATCCAAACTAATTAATTAAATACACACACATTATAGCGTTTTCTTTCTTATCCATTTTTTTTTAATCCATGTTTAATATTGTGTTTCATAAATATTTTTTATTTTTTTATATCATTTCATATATTAATATCAAAAATAATTTTTAAAAAATAAAAAATATTATTTTAATATATTTTTAAATAAAAAATGTTTTTAAAAACAATTTCAAGTCCTTGTTTTCCATTTTCCTTATTTTCCATGTTGAAAAAACAAAAAGAAAATTAGGGATTTTAGCTATTGTGGAAGCGCTAGCTCGCTCGCTCCATATAAAATCCCTCTGGAGTGAAAAAAAGAGAAGGTAAAAAAGAGTTGGAAACAGAACAGGCAAACAGAAATCAGAAAAGCTTCTCGTCTCTTCTCCACTTAATTAGCGGTTTTTCTAAATTACTGCAGTGGGAGTGAATCGACCAAGAAGATACCCTAATTTTAAAATAGATCGTGATATTGAAAACGGCTCGATTCGATTCTCGAATCATCTTCTCTAGAGGTGCATTATTTAGGGTTTTATTTTTTTCATTACCATTTTTCTATTTCTTGCTTGAATCTGTGTTTAAATTTTAACTTGTCCTGATTGCACTAGTATATGTGGATCATATACCTCATGTTTCCTGAATTGATTATTAATAGTAATTATTTTATGAATAAAACTGAAAAATAGCCCCAATTAAATGTTTTGTGTATTTGCTAGGCGATGAATTGATATCTTTTTTTTTTTGGCCAGGGATTTTTGTTGGTGTCTCAATTTGCATGAGATTGGAGTAACATGGCAAGCTATACAGGTAAAGGAGCCCCTTCTAATGGGACAATCTATGTTAGTAATTTACCTGAAGGGACTGATGACTCTATGTTGGCTGAATATTTTGGCACTATTGGGTTATTAAAGGTATGGAGTTTTTCCAGGTACTATTTTATTTTTTATTGTTATAATCCACTGCTACTGTTTGCTTCATTTTCTGTTGAGGGATTTGATATTTTTTTCTGATTTAATTTATTTCTGTGCCCTGTTGTACCATATAGAAAGACAAGCGAACTGGTCAGCCTAAGATATGGCTGTACCATGACAAAGTGACAAATGAGCCGAAGGGTGATGCTACAGTTACTTATGAGGACCCTCATGCTGCTCTGGCTGCTGTTGAGTGGTTCAACAACAAAGATTTTCATGGGAATATAATTGGAGTATTTATAGCACAGTCTAAGAGCAAAGATGACCAGGCGTATAACTCTGTGGATGATCCAAATGATTTTGGCGGTTTTGAGGAAAATGCTAAGGATTTGAATGAGGGTGAGGGAAGAGGTAGAGGACGAGGTGATGCTTCAGGGAAAGCATGGCAACAGGAGGGAGACTGGTTGTGTCCGAATACAAGGTCTGTGATGTGATATTGGTGAGCAGCTCTTTCTTGCTCTTTCTTAGCTCCAGTCTGTATTTTTTGGGGTTGCTATGGTATCTAATATGCAAATAGCTTCTTATGCTTTATTGTTGCAGCAATTGTTCCAATGTAAATTTTGCATTTCGTGGTGTGTGCAACCTCTGTGGAAGTGCTCGACCTTCTGGTCCATCAGGAGGTGGTGCTGGAGGTGGTCGTGGGAGGGGACGTGGTGCCAATGACTCTGGTACCCATGGCCGGTCTGTTGGTGCCCCTACTGGACTTTTTGGCCCAAATGACTGGCCTTGTCCAATGTAAGCCTCGCTTGCCAGGATTTCATAATTTGTTTTTTTCATGATCTATTCAATGATTCTTTAGTGCCATGCCTCTTGCTATGTTAGTCTCTGAACAGTGATCAAACTTGGTTCATTTCCTCTGTATTTTGTTTATCCATTAAATGAAGTGATGTGTGATGGTCATTTCACTATCTCATTATACAATCTAAAGCACTGGCCAGCAGGAGAGTTTTCCGAGGCTTAGTCTAAACTAAGCAGAAGGATAATGCCTTCTATGGTATTCTTTTTTCTTGGTGGATCCAAAAATTGACACTGATGAGCATGAATACTAGCTGGACATGCAGTGGACTGACATATGATTATTGATTTGTTGAAGTTCGTTGAAGTGTAGCTCCCATGCACTAAATGGTATACCATCTAACTAACAAGTGATGAGCTTAGGACAAATGGGTTTATGATGATGGTAGGATTGTGTCTGAATGCTGAATTTTGTGGATCATGTGTATGTGCATGAATGCTCCAAAGTTCCTTGTCATTCATTTGAGGGTGCTTAGTTGATGCCACTGCAATGCACTGATTCTATAATAAATGTTTGTAAAAGCATCTGTGGTCCTATTATCTTGAAGAAGATAAGTGGGTATATTCTTTGTTGGCAGCCAGTACCTTCAAGTTCATATTGTAGGCAATACAAAGCCTCTTTTTATCTGTGCTACTGATGTTTCTTTTTTGTTTTTCTATTGCAGGTGTGGCAATATCAACTGGGCAAAACGCATGAAGTGCAATATTTGCAACACCAATAAACCTGGTCACAATGAGGCTGGTGTGAGGTATTATATGATGACTCCTAGTTCATTCACTTGAATTCTCTTAATGCATCATATGGATTGTGTGATGTAAAACTTTGTGAACTTTCTTTATCAATCTAAATATGGTGGTGCAATTGTTTTTCTTCTTTCATTATTTGCAAGGGTTACTTACTTTGGTTATGCACCGGGCATTTGGAGACATTTGAACTAGGCATCATGAGAAAAACACAAATAGTAAGAAAGTATCCCTGAATGCTTTCATGATGACTGAATGTGATGGATGTATTTGGGATCGAATAGGTATCTTTTGCAGTCAAGGTATTACGATGCTGACTCGTGATAAAAATGACTCATGTCTCGAGAAGATAATAGACAAAAATAATTGAATCATGTTGTATTTGTTGAAGAGAAGATTGACTTTGATTTTAAGAATTACTCGTAACTTTCTTATTTTAAACAAAGTATTGCAGTGTTAGCAGCGAACTGCATACTAATAAGTTTTGTGTTTAGACTTAAATAAATCATTTTAAACCTCAGATTTGGTTTACTGTACTGTAGTTGGATGGCTAAGCAATAACTGGATCATATTTGCTTTCCTGCTTTGTGTGAACTCCAGTTCTTACTGTTTCTCTTCTCTCCTTTGACTACAAGTTACATTTTCAAAATGATATGTTGGGTAAGTCTTGGATGTCTTATAGAAATCATGCTAAAAATATTCATATCTATAATCACACAGAGGAGGACGAGGTGGTGGTTATAAAGAACTTGATGAGGAAGAATTGGAGGAAACTAAGCGACGACGGAAAGAAGCTGAAGAAGTGAGCTCTTCTTGTGATGTTTTAACTTTCAGATTATTCAACTGATTCTTATAATTTAGTCTTTATGATCCAATAACAGGATGATGGAGAGTTATATGACGAGTTTGGAAATTTGAAGAAAAAGTTTCGGGCCAAAACTCAACAAGCTGAAGTTGGCAGGGTGCTTCCAGGTGCTGGGCGTGCAGGTTGGCAGGTTGAGGAATTAGGTATGTGAGCATCATGTTATCTTTTAGTTTTTTTTTTTAAATGTGTATTAAAATAAAGCACTTTGATCTTATATGCTTGTGTGTGTGTGTGTGTGTGTGTGTGTATTATTCATGGGCTGGAGTTCTATCCATTAGATATGGATAGAAACCGGAGCATTACAATGTCACCTAGACAAATTATTGGCGCCACTAACAAAAGGAGATGCATTGCCAGGTGCTGTTGATAGACATGGGAGAGAGAGAAGCAGAGAAAGAGGGAGGGATCAGGATGATAGGGAAAGCAGCAAGACCCGAGAACATGATGGCAGGGACAGGCGCCGTAGTCGAAGTAGGGAGAGGGATCGAGGAAGAGATCGAGATTATGAGTATAGTCGAGACAGGGAATATGGGCGGGACCGGCACCGGCATCGATACTGAAGATAGAAGCAAGGGTTCTCAGCTTTGACCCTCGGTTGTTTTGGCCCTTCATTTGATGCGGATTATGCCATGTGACAAGAAGTTTGGCTTCTACTGCCATTTGATATGAAGCTTGGTTAGTATTTTTGTCATTGTCAGAAAATTAAAATTTCTCCTGCTTTGTAACTTTTATCGAGTTATTGCCCCCACTGCAACCATTGATGGAAACAAGGAACGGGGTCATCCGAGCTCTTGATGTTAAACATACTGGTTTGAAATTGTTTCTAATGTCATCCAGAGTTCAAATCTGAATGGTGTTGTGTTCTTAAATGGTCCTTTCTTGGAAGAAATTACAACGAAAACCCCCGGTGGTGGCAAGATCATGATCTCAACATCGCTTGGTGCTATGACATGCTAGTAAACATTGATGATCATATGTGGTCGATGGCTCATCATATACTGATTGGATTGCTAATTCGAGTCCTCTAAGCTCGACATTATTTTTTGATGAGCAAAAAATCGTTGCTCGGGAGATCCAGTTGGTGTGGTTAAGAACGAATTGATTCGCTGTCATGCTCGTATTTTGGCAGCAGTGAACCAAGATCATGCGGCTAATTTACATGATCAAGCTCACACGTGTGGTTCGTTAACCCTCGCTTCTGGCGTTGTTAATCTTTTCATTTCAAAAGTCAAACTTGTGTAGTTATATTAGGTTAAACTGACCCTGTCACCGTATGAATTGTACTCCGAAATTAATAAATGCTAGACTATGCGAGTGTATCCGTATCAAAGAAAGAACCAACAAATCCCCTCTCTCTCTGCATCTTCAAAACCAACAGAGATCTTCAAACATACCGGGTCTTCTCCGGTCCCTTCATCCAATTTCATCTCAGCTCCTTTCCTCTGTGGACTCTCGATTTTGGCCTCATCGATGATTCTCTCACTCGTTCGGTCTATTTTATAATGTCAGAGATCGAAAGCTTTGATACGATCGATAACGTGTCGGGGCTAAGATCTACGACAAGGAAGGGATCAGCAGTAGGCTTATCTTTGCTGGGAAACAGCTTGGAAATAGAAATAAGGTTATGCTATATATGGTTAGAAAATGGACGGATAAGATTTAAGAATCTGAGTAGAACGATGGAGATCAAACAAATTGACCCGTAAACACGCGGGTCGAGTAAGTTTTGTCAAGTCAAAGTCGGGTTGGTTTGACTAGCAACTTGATTGGGTCTGGGCTTTGAATACTGGGTTTCTCGAAGCAGCCCACGAGATTAGAGCAGTTGAACTTTCAGGTTTCTCGGTTTGTCAATCTTATATTTTATTTATTTTGACTTCCAAGAGGATGCATTACAGTTTTTTATTGGCTATAATTTTTTAAAAAACTTATTTATAATTAATATAAAAAACGTAAGGAAATAGGAAAATCCCAAATAGTGTGCCAAAAATTTATATTTCAACTGGTTCCAATTTTAGAAAAAAAGAATAATTTATTAAAAGTTTGAAAAAATAACAAGAAGGAATTCAAACATAAATAGAATTTACTATTTCTTAATAAATTGGCTCTTTTCATCTACTCATTCTGGCTATTGTTTCCAGATTTGTTTTTTAATTTACACTAGCAAAAAATAAATAAATTTTGTTTTAAAAAGTAATAAAGAAAAAAATCGATTGAAAGGTTTTATGCCGTTTATATATATTTCTGTTGGCTATTTATATGTTTGTTATTGATTTTTATTTTATTTTAAAATAAATAATAAAGATCTTAATAAATAAATAAATTTTATGTAATAGTAAAAAAACAAAAAGTTCCATGAATAAAATAAAGTGAAAATCATGACTCCCGAGACCGTATACTTACCTCCATCAAATGTGTTTCATCAACACATCCATACCTTATTTGTTGAAAACTTTATTTTCTTGAAAATATATATTTTTGTTTTTCAAAATTTTAACATGTATGTATATTTAAAATTGGAAACAATAAGATTTTAACACGTCCCTTCATTTATGAAAAGAGCTAAAATCAATGAAAGATTCAAAGATCTTAACACTCAAAGGTCAAGCAGTGAACTGTCCAAATCAGAAAAAAAACTCCTAAAAATATTGCAATCCACGCGGGCTGTATCCGAAACCTTTTTTATCCTTCCACGTCCACACTCTCCTTCCCCCTCCCCGTGACTCTCATATTTCTTCGCAACTTTTTGGCGGCTTTTCACAGCCCCCTCCTTTTCTTTCTGGTCCAACAGTAATGGAGGGTGGAGTGCTGCTATTAACGCAAATTGAGAGCCCCTTAGGGTTTCAAAACATAGTTTCAAGGCATAGCTGTGTATGAGACAAGCGGATAACAACACACCTTATCCATAAATAGCTACTTGCAAGACATTGCTGTGCTGCCTCTCTCTCTCTCTCTCTCTCTCTCTCTCTATATATATATATATATATATATATATATTATATTTTATATGTATGTATATATCATTTTCTTGGCACATGAATTATTATTATTAGGTCAGACGTCTCTGCTGGGGCCCTCTCTGCATGTCCCGGAAGCCTAAAAACTCCCGTGGGAGTACCTAGCCGAAGCCAACACAGAGTGGAACAGATTGCAGATGGAGGTAGGAGACAAGAGGATAACAACACAATACAATAAAGATAAATCTTATTGACTTGCAGGCAACTGCCATTGTCTTCTAACTACGTTGAACAGACAAAGGTTTCGTGTCTTCTCCTCTATTTGGCGTACCGACGTGGTGTTTCTTTTTTGCTTAAGCACCAGCAATTGCAAGAAAAATCATAATTTGTCATTGCCTGCAATTGTTTTTAATGAAGAATCGCCCGCTACTCGGAACAAAAGGACTATAATTTCACTGTTTGTGTTTGTATTATTCCTCAATTTTTTATTTTTTTGTAATGACATGAAAATCACTCTCAACTGCTTGCATATTTAAACATCTTTCACTGTCACTATACTACTCTCAACCACGTCACAGTGAATACCGACGGTACTGTCAAATGGAGATTAAATTTCTGCAATATTTATCAACCGTGTAGCTCCTTAGGGGTATCATAAAATTATTCTATGGGATAATTGTATGATATATATATATGTATATGCTGTGTGTCTTTTCTTGTCTACTGTAATCGCATATCCTTTGAGCACTTCTCACCGGCAGACAAACACAAGTTTCTAGGTTACATCCAATGCTAAGCAGCAATGCCGCAGCTCTGTGATCTTGCAATTCATGTTAATGGTCAACAAATATTCTTTCTAAATCAGGTAATGCATACAAAAATTTGTTATGTAACTGCTAGTTTCTTTTCGACTTTGAAACTTTTTAGGCAAGAGTTCCTGATTGTTCACGGTTCAATCTTGCAGAAAATTCTATCAGCATATTCAGGAAAGTTTAAGAAGATCATCAGGCAAGAAAAGAGAAAATCCCAGATTAAGATTTCAAGTATTGGAATCGATAACTTCCCTGGAGGCCCAGATGGGTTTGAGATGGTTTCAAGATTCTGTTACAATCATGGCGAAATCAAAATCACAGTTTCAAATGTGGTTCTTCTCCATTCCTGTGCAGTCTTTCTTGGCATGACTGAAAATTTATCCACGGGAAATCTCTTGAAACAGACAGAGACATTTCTCGATGGAGTGATTGACTGGTCTTGGCATGATATAATTGCCAGTCTCAAAAGCTGTGAGTCATTCTTCACATATTCAGATACATCTGGACTCGTAGAAAAGCTCATTTTTTCACTAATGGAAAAGCTTGCACAGAACTCAGATATTGCAACTCTTATTGCTTCCTCTTCTTCCTCTTCATCGTCTCCTGAAACTGCATCTAGGTTCAGGTTTTCTTCCTCAGCTAAAACCACTCCGGAGTCAACTAAGCCAGGTTCATCTAGCAAACAATGGTGGTTTGATGATTTGATCGTATTACCTCCAATGATTATTGAAAAGGTAATAGCAAATATGGGGGCTTATGGAACTGATAACAACAGCTTAATCCTCACAAGGTTCCTACTCCATTACTTGAAAAATGCCGAACTTCAATGCAAGGGTGGGGCAAAAGGCACTGTTTTGTATTCGAGAGCAGACTATGCTGGTCTTGCTAGCACAGCTGTCCATGGGGTGAGCAGAAATTCATTTTCTTGCAGAGGCCTATTTTCAGTATTGAGGGTAGTGTCTGGATTTGGTCTGAGCAGAGATTGCAGAGCCAAGCTGGAGAAATTGATTGGTGCGATGCTTGACAAAGCAACACTGGATGATCTGCTGGTCTCTGGGCATGATGATAGGGGTGTTTTTGATGTTAATCTGGTAATAAGATTGATAAGAATATTTGTTAATGGTGATTTTCTGTCCCCACAGAAGTTGAAGAAGGTTGGCAGATTGATTGATAAGTATTTGTGTGAAATATCTCCTGATCAAAACCTCAAGACCTCAAAACTCCTAGGAGTTGCAGAAAGCTTACCCGATTCTGCAAGAGATTGCTTTGATGGGGTCTACAGAGCCATTGATATCTACCTCCAGGTAAGAATTAAAAACCCTTTTTTTCATTTTTTGTCTCTGTCATCGAAGATGGTCAAATACTTGATGGTTTGGATAAAAAGGAGGAAAAAAAGAGTGAAACAACAAAAACAAATTTAACAACCAAGACAAAATCGCCCATTAATCTGTAATTATTTTCTTCATTAGTTTAATTTAATTAAAATCATTCCTTGTTTTTTTGAGTTTCATTCCCATAGCTGATCATCTGGGGAGAAATACAGCACTTTACCCCTTCAATAACATCGAAAAATAAATCTGTAACCTGTCATTTTAAGCCAGACCCGGGTAGTTTGTGTGTTAAAGTTATCGTAGCAGCTAAAGCAATGGCACTACTAGACGACTGCGCACAAACTCTACTATTTCTGTGAAAATTTTTCCAACCAGTGGTTAAATGTGTTCCTCTCCATAATAAGGTGGTTTGTCACATATGGACGGGCCGACCTCCGGCTGTCCAATCCAGCATTAATGGATGATGACTTAATTATTTATGCCCCGGCCGACCACATATTAATTTGTGCTCCTTCTTCTTCTTCTTCTTCTTAACTGTAAATCTTTTGTTTCTTTCCCATTTAAGTCCGTGTAACTCACGGCGACTCTTTCTGCCACCATCAAAATCATCTGTCATCTACTCAAGCAGACAAGAACTCACAGATTCCTCAAATAATGGATCGGCAACGAACAATCTAATCTCTTACTTCTCCTAGGGCCATGCGGTCTATTCATAGTCTAGTGTTCAGGAAAGTAGAATCATGGACCTCAAATTCTTAACCTTATTCCAAATTGATAGATTGAAGTCGAATGTCACTTGAACCTGGCAATTGGCATGGTATAGCTTACTAGTCTGCTAGCTTGTCTAAAGAGTTTTCTCTATTTTTTTCACTTCAAAAGCTAAATAGGCTAGCAAATATCCCATAAACAAGAGAATTTGTTTTGAACATTTGTGAAGCTAATTGTAGCGAAAAAAATCATTTCTAAAAAATCCTCATCTATTTTATGAGTGAATCGCCCCGTGTATCTAATGGTTGAAATTCTTCGAAAACTTTTCCTTAAAATCAACGTTAAAAAGGCAGAAAAGTACCTGTGTAATGTAACCAGTAACCACTGCACATAATTTGTTGAGAATTCACGAGTTTGAGTCTTACAGGTTTAAAACAACCGAATTTCTAAAGCAGAATAGTTGGGAGTGGAATATGAGCAAAATATTTAGTAATTTGTTCCTTGTTTGATTCTGATGAATCATAAAGTCAGTGTGATCCAATTGTATAGATATAAATCTTTTGATTCATTCTATTTGTGGGAATTTGCAGTCTCACCCAACACTTTCATTTGAGGAGCGATCAAGATTATGCGGATGCCTAAACTACGCGAAGATGAGCCTTGAAGCATGCAAAGATCTTGCCAAGAATCCAAGAATCCCTCCAAATATTGCAGTTCAAGCACTCAAGTTACAACATTCTAAAATCCCAGAACGTGATTTCTCTGTCTCTGTCAAAGACATCGAGAGCCCAAGCATGAGCAGTTCCTCCGGGCACATGGTCTTGTACAATGATAATGTTGAGAGGCTTTCACAGGAGAACCAAGAAATGAAAATGAACATACAGAGGATGCAATGGAGGGTGATGGAGTTGGAGAACGCATGTAAGGAGATGAAGGGTCGGATCTCAAAGGTTGTCAGGCACGATGTCAATGTCACGAGTAGTTCTGCCCCTTATAATTACAGTAGCTCATCTTTTCCTAGACTCTGTTGAGCTCAAGCCCTCCTTTTCTCTCACAAAGTTTATATTGCCCTCCATGTTTTTCTAGTGAAAGTAAGGCCAGGGATACATGTATATCATCCACGGATATCAAATAAAGATTTTCAATCACAGTCTGATTCGATGTTCTGATAAAAAAATCTAAATTTGAGGAACTATCAGTAAATTTCTGTATTTACAAGAAATCTTAGCGCAATTGAGATTTCTACGTGACTGTAATCTTATATTGCTGGTTTTGAATCACAGTGAAGCTTTACGAAAGAGAAGCTGGAAAATTTTATAGAATAAAATTCTGTTTTTTCTGGGTTCACGGGCGCCTAGAGATTTTTTGAGGGCAGGGTGCCTGCATAGATTGATTCGGGGTCATTGTCAGGTCTAGTCCTACAAATCTGAGGGAGTTCATAGAATTACACCCAGATTCCTTGGATTCATTCAGGCTTCTGATCTTGGAAACAGACAAATGTCTTCATTTTCTTTGTTTGATAGGATGTGGAGAAAGGTGCCCTCCAGCATCGATTCGCTCCTGGATGTACTTGCTGATACATTCTCTGGACAGAATTGTCGCCCACAAGATGGCCCGAGAAAAAAAATGCATTTCTTTAACTTCTGGTGATGGAATGATTCGCAACCCCATCAGAATTCAGAAACCACTAGTGGTAGTTTGTGGTCCTTTTCAAAACAGTTGGCTTACACAAGCTCTCGGTGGGGTTTTGTCTCTATCTGTTTCTATTACTGTACATTACATATATATATATATATATCATGCAGATGAAGGTGAAGGTGACCGGTATTGTCAAGATTAGTAATCCCGTGATTGCATTCACCGACTTACGAGCTCAGACCAACGCGTGAAACAGAAGATTGTCATAAAGTTGGTGGTTTAACTTTGAACTTCTGCTTTGGTCTCGTGCAACTTAGAGGTGTTTAAAAAAAAAGTGTTTTTGAAAAAAATAATGTTTTTAGATATTTTTATGTCAAAAATAAATTTAAAAAAGTAAAAATTATTATTTTACTGTATTTCTAAATAAAAATTAATTTAAAAAACAAACCTTGTATCTTTAAATATTCATTAGGGGACCAGATGTTTGCATGGTTGATGTACTTAATTTCTTGAGATATTTATGCTGTTCAGGGAGATTTGCTCTTTTATTTTATTAAAAATTAATTTTGAGTTTAACTTCTATAAATTATTATTTTCATGAACATTCCAGTCTGTACTAAAAAATATATATATATATATTCTTATAATTACAAAAATAAATATTTTTAAAAAATAAAAAATACTCCGGTTTTGAAAATTAAGTACATTCAAAACCTTGGTTCTGATAAAGCTTAAATTTGATATTTTTCAAAACTATGAAACTACAGTTTGCAAACACAATACCAAGCGTTAGGGTTGAAAGTGGTGTAAGCAACTTGAAATTGTATACACAGTGTCACACTGAAAAATTTTTTGTTGAAATTTATGTCACATTTAATATTGCTTTTCAAAATTTCTTTTAAATGAGTTAAAAAAACATTTTTTTTGTGCTTTTAGTCATTTTCATATGTTAATGTCAAAAATATTTTTTCTAAAAGAAACATCATTTTAATTTATTTCAATATAAAAATTATTTTAAAAACCAATCAGTAAACTTATACGACAATCTAGTCCCACTTAGCCTTATACGACAATCTAGTCCCACCAGACCAAGTCTTTCTAACCTTTTTGCTTGTGCTTGTGTTTTCTCCCCCATGTTCTCCAACAACTTGGTGACCTATTTTCCAGAATATGTTGAACAATTTCTCCCCTATATTTTCATGATCTTAGTAACCTGCACAGCAATTTCATGCATGCCCCACATCCAGTCATTTGTTCTCCATGATCTGGAATCATTTTCGCCACAACTAACCCACAATTTGCTTGTATAAATATATGCCCTCAATTGTTAGTTTGACTTTTGTTTTGAACATATTCTAAAAAAAACATATTTTGATATACTAATATATATAATACTTTTTTTTTAAAAAAGAAATATTATTTTAATATATTTTTAAACAAAATACATTTTACAAACCAAAGTCAAGTACACTTTTTTAAACCACTACTTTTCCCGGTATCAGGCTACCATAACAGCCCCTGTGACAAAATCAAAATGACAAAACTGCCCTGAGATTGTCACGAAAATCACCTGCGTCCTCCATCGAAATAACGTGTCAAAGATACGGGAGTGACGTGTAGACCTAGTCCTTCTTCCCTTGTCCGAAAATTCAATTACCCAAATTAGCCCCTTACCTGCCTTAACAGCCCATCCTACACGCCATCTATAAACTATTGAGAGAAAAATTAACAAAATCAATTTCAATTAAAAAAACACTCTACGAAACCTATAAACTATGACAGCTTGAATTACTATTATAAATCCTTATATATAAAAAATACATAGATTATAATACTCAAATTTTAATTATACAAATATTAAAAATATAAAAATAATAATGGTATTTTCCATTGCAATTTGGGTGTGAATAAACATGAGTTTCCTCGCAAGATCACATTTTTTTTTTTTAAATAAAAGGAACCCTCGGGGAAAAACCGCAAATTAAATGTTCAAAGTTCAAACTTCTAGGTATGCTTTATATTGACTAGATCTGCCCCGCGTCTTAAGGTAAAGGAGCGTGCGGCGACTTTTCCACCGATCATCCCACTCAAGCCACCTGTGCAGTAGCTTCATCTTCTCTGTCGATTTTGGAGGATTTATATTTCTGTTCTTTTCATTTCATTTCTCACCATCAACCATCAACCATCAACCGTCACAATGTTTCTAACAGAAACTTCCATTTTCCCTTCTTTCTTCGATCCTTTTAACGATACCAAGAAGAAGAAGAACAAGAAAGATGTAGCCCATATGCAATTAGACCTTTTCTCTCACTCCTTCGACGAATCCCTTCTTCGTCGTCTCAAAACTCTGGCTAATTCATCCTCCACATCTCAACCGTCCGTTGGAATCAATTTGTCCTGGCTTTCCTCAGCCCTTGATTTTCTCTCCTTCGCACATGAAGAAGCCATAATTCTACTTTCTTCTCTCAATCTTGATAATTCTTTGGGTTTTTACTTGGATAACAGTGTCAAGATCCTCGATCTTTGCAACTCGATCAGTTCAGAGATCGAACGCTCCCGCAATCGCCGACTTGTCCTCAGTTTTGCACTTCTCGTTCTCAACAACGGCAGTGTAGATCCAGAGAAGCTGGCAAGAGCTAGGGTTTCATTATCTGACTGGGTAAATTATTACAAAGGACCCGTACTTGATAGCAACAACCATTTGGAGAATATAGCGAGAGATTTGGCAACGAGGCTTAAGGAGATCCCGCGTGGAAAGATATCAGCCGATGAAAGGTTTGTCCGCCGCACGATCAAAGCCGTTGGGTTGGTAACGGTGTTCGTTGCTGGAGTTGTGGTCACGGCGTTACGTGGATCATCGGGCCTAGTTGTTGCCGTTAGAGCGCCTCCTGAGTTTTTGTGGGCCGAGCCGTTCAACTCTCTCTGCGCATCGGTTTCAACTCGGCCAGACAAAAAGAGGTATCTACTCGACGAGCTTGATGAGATAGAGGCGCGTATCAAGGAAGTGAGTGGCGTCATGGATGGCGGTAGCGGGGAGAATGGGGAGAGGCCAAGCAGCGCCGTCAAGGAGCTGGAGATGGTGACGGGAAGGTTAGGAGAGGGATTGGAGAGGCTGGGTGACGGCGTGAATGAAATATTCAATTCGGTTTTGAGGACTAGGGATGGGATGCTGGAGAAAATGAGAGTGGGTCAGCAGGAGCAACGAAGTGATGCCAGAAAGTTTTCTAGTAATCTGCACAGTAAGCATGTATTGTGTAATGTACAAAAATAGTTTTTTAATTGAAAATACAACAATATGTTTTAGATCGAGAAGTTCATTTCGCCTTCAAGTGGAAATGAAAATACAAAAATAGTAAGCATGTATTGTCATCTGTCTACGTTTAGAGTGCTTCCCCGCAAAATAAGATGGAAGCGTATTTGCTAAAACCAGGCTGAATGAAAAGGATAGCGATTTCACCTATAATCTAAGCTGTCCCGCATCTTCTTCACCTTCATAATAATTCTGTAAAGCTTCCGCATGATTTCCTTAGATCTCACTTCCCTTCCCCCATACCATACCATACCATAGCCGGAAGGAAGGGATAGCGTATCTAATGATAGGTTTATTTGATTTGCTGTGATACAAAAGTTTTTTTTTTTTTTTTTCAATTTTAAAAAAATCTTGATCACATAGTAAAAAAAAAAGTACAATAAAAAAATAAAAGCATGCTCAACACATCAAATATTAAAGGATAAAATTTCAATAAATAAATTTAAAAAATATAAATCAACATGCATTAACTTTTGGAATAGATGACTGGTGTATAAAATCCAAGACTAATTTCATAGAAGGTTAGCTAAAAAAAAAAAAAAGCAAAACTAAAGAAAAGGGTAAAAAGATATTATTAAAAAAGTCACCTTGAAAAAAAGAAGAGAACAAATTGTTTAATCTTGAATTCGATAAAAAAAATTTGATTCCAAACCAATTTAGTTAGTTTTGAAGGATAAAATCATTAAAAATAGCAATAAAATAATGAAGAAAGAAATTGATAGGAAAAAAAAAAGCATCTTGGTTAGATTGTAAATAAATAAATAAAATAATCTCAAACAAAACAAATAGTAATAAAAAAATAAAAACTTAATTTTAAAGATCTAAAAAAGGGATGCGTTTGAAAAACATCTATAATTTTATGATGCAAGCTTCTTCTTTTTTTAAAACATAAATAAAATAAAACATGACTCGCAGAATAGATTCAATGAGGGAAAGGTGTTGATATATACACAAACCATATATAAATGATGAAGAAAAAAAAGCATAGCCTGATCACTAATTATTTAAAGTTAATGATAAAAAAAACCCACAAAAACTCAAATACATTTTTTAAACTTGGGCAAAAGTATCAAACTCAACCCAATAAATCTTTCCAATAAGTCTTAAAAAGCTCAATTCTTAACAAATTTAATATTGATTAGCCAAAGTAAATTGAACAATGAACAATCAATAAGACTCAATAAAAACCAACTATTTTTCAGAATAAGTGAAAACCATACAAAAAAAGATAAAATAAATTCAAATTAAAAATTTATCCGATAAAGCAAATATGAATAAAAAAACAAGAGCTAAATTAAAAAAAATAAAAAGGATGAAATAGAAAAAAGAATTCAACTCTCGTATATTATTTTTAATAAAATCATTTAGAATATTTAATGATGGAATTAGTTTTTTTTTTTTTTTATCAATTTAAGGAACTAGCTAAAAAACCCACCAAAGAACAAAAATAAAAAGACATTTTTTAAGAAACATGCAAGGGTCGCTATTTACTGGCGTGCCATGCAAGAGCCAACAAATTGTTTTTTTAAGAAATATTCTATGTTTATTAAAATACAACAATGTCCATTAACTAAAATGACATCACAAAACAGACCGTAAGAAGACCAAAAACCCTTGCAGCAAAGTGTTTTTATTTTGTTTTGTTTTGAAGGGCGACAATGTGCTTATACTATTTTAAAAAAATTAAAAATATCAAAATATTTTTTTTTTTTTTTTATGAAAGGTATTAAATTAGTAATTTTACATTGCAATAAAAATCAAAATAAATAATTTAAAAGTTTTATGGTTCAAGGACAGCCATATCATTATACAATTACAATTACAAGTCAGGAATAATGTCTTGCAAACGTGCACTTGTGTTATTTGAATTCATCCAAAAATGCTTTGTTATAATGTGATTTAAAGCACGTGATTAATTCCCAATTTTATTTTCTATTCGAATTACTGTACATTATTAGAATTGAAAAGTATCTGTTAATTTTTAAATATTTTTTGTTTCTTTTTTGCTGACCGAAGAAAACGCTGTTTCTCAACTCAAGACGCAAGTTTTACTTGCACACGGAATGAATTCAATGACGACCAGACCAAGCAAGCATGCATGCATTTATATTTTATACGGGGTGATCAAATCTAAGACGCCAAGCTATGAAAACCGCCATATCAAATTTAAGCATGCATTTAGGAGGAGAGAATGAGAAGCTTTAAATACCTCCATGAAGCAATGATTTTCTTTTCTGCCATTTTGCTTTCAGAAAGTAGAGCTCCTTCATGCTCTTCAAATATTAGCTCATCAGAAACAAAGCGAAGGCAACGAGCAATTGATTGAGTGTTCATTTTGCTACCATCCAATTGGAGTTCAATATCTGCCAAGTTGCTTTCGTGAGGCAAAAGAAGGATACTTTTTTCCTCTCACAACTGGGAAAAACAAAAATGAAACGGAAACCAAAAACATGGCATCTAATAAAAACCATTCTCCGTGTGCATGCCCCCTCTTGTCATCCTCGACCATCCTCTCTTTACAAGCTGCTAACTGGAACTCTGGCTGCATATAACCTACACCTCTGTTCTAGCTAAATATTCAGATAACTTACAAGAAAAAAACATCATTGCCTTCTTGGCATCAACAGGACAGAGATGTATCACTAGTTGAGCCCTATAGAGTTGGTAAGAGTGTACATGTGGAAAATTAAAGTCTATTAGCTGTTGTTTTGAATAGGGTGTGAAGCACATCTGTCTTCAATGGCTTCAGAGCTCAGGATTTTTCTAAGAGAGCGATACTGGAGACGAACATCCTCGCCACTTCCAATAATCTTAAGCAAGTACCTGAAAGAAAGAAAAGGAAATATCTTCGCACTTTGCATCTACATCCAAATTAAACCTCGAGTCTCTTTTTATATCCAGTGTTTCAATCTACCAATTCTGTGATTATCAGAAGGCAATTAGTGTTTAACTGCTCTACAAAAAGCCATCTCAACTCACCAACCATTCAGACATTGTGAAGTGATGATTGCTTCCTTTCCAACAAATTTTTCTGGTGTCCTCCTATTTCCCTGCATGGCTCAACACATCGCTCAAATTTTCATTCATTCACGTGACAACAGCTGTAAACAGAAAACAGGGCAGCAAAATGCTAAAAACTAACCTTAATCATTACTCTCTCATTTACAGAAAAAGGATATTGCACTCCTCTTTGCAAACCATCATCGGCAGCTATACCTCCATTCTCCTAGGGACAAATAAATTATCAGTTAAAATGCATAAGCTTGAAACCACCTCACCTCCTAATGCATAACAGAATGTACCATTCACATTAAAAAAATTCAGCAATTCATTATGGTTTTGATCAAAAGATTATTTGCTGATAATTGCATGATTTCAGCTTGCTTAGCAGCCTCTGCTAGAAACTAAAATTAATAATAGACATAGAAAGTGGCAGTCCAACATCACCAGCAATAACGTTAAAATAAGGACAGAGTTGATACCTCATGCAACAAGTAGCAGTTTCAGAATTAACATAGTTGCCATAATACATCCACCCAAGTACATTGGAGGTTCAATGGTGGGAGATAAACAGAATCTTTAATTCAGATAAAAAACAAGACTGTAACAGGCAAGAAGAAAAGAAAAGATATCATTTCAACAGTCACGAAGGAGAAACTGTCTTCCACAAACCACAAACCAGCTGCCTTTCCAGCATGCCAGTTTTGGAAACATTTTTTTTTACTATTGATCATTGAAAACATCAAAGACACAGAACCCTTTTGATAATACAATGCTCCTTAAAGAGTTACCAATGTTCCGTATCAGTTAAGGGAAATATACCAAATTGAGGTTCTTCACACCATTTCCTAATGATTCATTTGTGGTATCAGTCATCATCAGATTGTTATTGATTCAAAGCATTTAAAAAAGAACAAAAAAATAGAGTCAAGTAGTTTTCATCACTATAGCACTGACAAAAATCAGAACACGACCCTTTCAAAAATAGAACACTACAGGAAGAGCTATCAATGTTCCATGACAGTTGAGGCAAAACATGCCAAAATCAATGTTCTTCACACCAATTCTTAATGCCTCATTTGTGCTGTAAGTCACCATTAGATAATTATGGATATCACCTACTGTCTACAGAGCCAATGCCCATGTTGAAATTTATACAAATTTTCTAATCCAAATTCCCTTTGCCTTGCCTTCCCCACAACCACTTCAAACATAAGTGGTTGATTGGATATCCTTGAATGTTTACAAGAGTGCATTTACAGGATAACTAGATAATAAAAATCATTAGGCTCTGTTTTGAAGCATACCCTGTGTTGTCTCTTCATGGAATTTGTGTGATCACCCATTTCTTTGCGACGCTTCCGCAGAGTTGCATTATAAAATAGCCTTCGGTCATCTTCATTCTTTACAGCTGCAGCTGCAGCTCTAAGAGCTGCATACAAGTTAAAATATTAGAACAAAAAAAAAAAGATACAGTTAAAAGGTTCAGAAAAGCAAGACCAGGCATCAAAAGGCTGTGCGCGCGTGAGAGAGGAGGGAATAAACAAGATAAAATACTCAGCAAGTCAAGTAGAGCCTACCATAATTAGGAACCAAAGACCCAGCCTCAATGTCTGCATTGCAAAGTGTACATCTTGACTGCGAAGCAAACAACAAGAAGAGTTATGTTTCCCGCTTCCTGTATAGAATGGACAAGTCTATTGTACAAAAGCAGCAAACTAGTAGATCTTATAAGAATATATCAAAGAGTATGTCACATCACAGAGTAGCAGTCCTTGAATAACAGAAAACGCAAACAGGCTACACCTCTTTTTTTGTGCCTACACAGCAAGAGCAATAAACACTAGCTGAATCATTTCATGAAGTGTCAATTAAAATCTAGACGGGATGGGGATAGTAATTCTTTCTTCTGCTCGGGGTATAATGACAGACCAAGAGCAA
This sequence comes from Salix purpurea, assembly GCA_027405865.1. NCBI lineage: Eukaryota > Viridiplantae > Streptophyta > Magnoliopsida > Malpighiales > Salicaceae > Salix > Salix purpurea. The sequence continues at coordinate 4,908,510 of JAOWLH010000012.1, read as the reverse complement.
GGAAATCCATGGGTATCCAAGTTTGCTTACTTCCACGTCATGTCATAAAGATATATGAAAAATGCCCTGAACTGCCTTGAATGTATGACACTATAACCAATACAAAAACATAGAGCATCTAGTGTTTTTTACAATCTTGCATAGTCTACCTAAGCTGATATGAAAATTACTTCTATTTTCCTTAAAAAAATAGCAGATAATCCAACTTACCGTTTCAAGGACTCTTCTCAGCATGAGGCCACCAAATGAATGTCCACAGGAAACAACCATGGCATCCTCAAGGAATGAACCTCTGAGGCATGATTAGATAAGTGGGCAGAAAAGGAAAGACCATTCAGTATTTCACATAGCACACATTAGAATAGCAGTCAATTTCTTTGTATCTCTAAACAAGAGAGGTGAAATCAACATATTGATAAGATGACCATGAACCATATAATCAAATAAGAAGTCAAGCAGACAAAAAGAAAGAACTTTTCGAATTACTCTGATTTTTAATTCTACATTTCTTGCTTTTCTTGTAAATTTAGTCTGTTAAGTAATGTCCTGCTTAGGAATTTAACGCTACTTTGGAATTGCGGTTTATTTAGGAACTTAGAATAATAATGAATACTATATATGGTTTTCCTTTTTCAATTTGGATTTCTATTACCTGTTTAGTTCAGAATTATCAGGGCTTTGGTGCCTATTATAGTTATATTATGTAATAGATGGGGACTTCAATGATGGAATTATGAGTATTTTGGTTTAGTGAGCAGCTTCCTAAGAGTGTTTCTGTTCTTTTGTTTGTCTAAGCTCTACTTTCTTCTATTTCTTTTTTGCTACTTAGTAACCTCGTTGACTGTCCTCATCTACAGTAAAAACCCTAATTTCCTTCTAAGATCCTTAATTTCCCAGACCTAGGCTCACAATGAATCCTTTTCAGGGCACATATCCAAAGTTTTCCTACATAGCAACCAAAGACACAAAGATTCATCCTTCCATGTTGTCTATTTTTTTATGACAAGGAACCTGGAATTCTGCCGAGGGCACCAAGAGACGAGGTTATCCAAGAACATAATGCATATGAAGTCGGCCCTTAACAACTACTTCTAGGAATACTCTCACTACATATCAGTGAAAAGGAAACATTGCAGAGATGAAACACAGACAAAAAGATTCATCATCCATCGTTTCAACCATTGTGGTAACCTGACGTCTATTTAGACACAACCAAGTCTTAGTTACCGGGATATATAACCATACAAATTCCATGGCATGTGATGTAGGTTATTGTGTGTGGCCCTAAGAATAATTTCAGGCTACATATTTTTCTTTTATTGTCGAGTTACTCTCAAACTTAACACATGGACAGAAACATCATTAGGGAGTTTGATTGTGAAAAAACAGCAAGAAAAAAATCTGCAAGCTAGTTTCTTGCATTAATCATATATGTTTATAAAATTTGCCACTCTGTATTAGTATAAGTATGAAGTAGGGATTAAAAATATCTTAACTGAGTGAATTTAACAAAAAAATATAGCCCATGGTAAGAAAACAGTGCCAGTGTCACATGAATTGGAGCAACCCAGTCGAATCTAAGATTTGAAATTGTAACCCAATCTTGGATGCCAGTATATAAAATCCAACATGCATAATGAAAAAACAGAAACAAAGAAAGAACTCACGATAGGGGATCTGAGAGAACACTTCTTAGTGATGGTTCCTTATTCACATCATTTTGAGCAACCTGTAAATCCAAAATTTAAAATGAAATCTCGGACGACAAAATTACTATAGAAAGTTCCAGTTGATCAGCAAACAATAAAAGGTAAAGCATTGAACTCGACAATAAGAAAGAAAATCTCGACACACGTGAATAAAGAACAAGTACAGGAAGGAAACAGCATAATGCTCTAGTAGTCTTTCACATTGTGTACCTTAGAGAACCACCTCATTTCAGCTATTTTTTTCAATATTTTTCTTTATCACCAGATGTCAAAGTAAGAAAAATAGTAGTTTTGCAAACTAGTGAAAATCACAGAATAGGAACTTGATCAATTACAACATGAGTTCCATGATTGTTGCTTGAGAAGCGTCTTTGAGATCCAATGTTTGCAGTGCAAGTTCTATTTGTTGAAGGAAACTGACTGAAAACAGGGTGGACAACAGATGTTTTATAAACAAGATTAACTTTATCCGCTCCAGCACAATCTACTCTTAACAACCTATAAAAAATAATAGAGAAAAAGGAGAGGCCACAAAGCATAACAAACAAATAATAATAAATCCGATGTACATATTTTCAGTTAGTGTACATTCTTTTTACTCCTACAACTTTACAGGCAAACTCCAGTTGGAACTTACATAAGTATTATCAGGTCGATTGCAATTTACATCCTCCTCAGCAGAAAGGTCATCCATAAACTGACTCACGGATATTGGCACATAGCTCGGGGGAATAACATGGCCAGCTGCTGCAATAGGGGAGCAATCTAAAATGGCATTGCCCTGTGGCATGAGTCTAAATGCCAGTGAAGTCCTGCTGTGGTTAAGTTAAATAAGCAGCCTAAAGATGAAAAGGAATTGTAAAAACTATAACATTTTTAAGCATAAGATGCGTGAGAGTAAATAGTTTCAAATAAAAAATAGTTATACCTGCCACCACTGTTCGCGCCAGATGAGTAATCAGAAGCAGCTCTATATGAGGCAGCAGGACGAAGTCCTGCAGTAGTGTGGCTAAGTGTCTTGCCAGTAATGAGTAAAAGATCCCCTGGAGCTGAACTACAGTCGGCCAAGAACCAGTGACCATTGGGGTCGCAAACCTAGGGGCGAAAAGCATTTAAGATGGTATAAAACAAATTTTCATCAATTACTCATGGCTTGGGAAAAATAAAGAAAGAAACTTTAGAATTAACTTGAAGCCGCAAGTGTTCTATTACTCAGGAATAAATCTCCAACACTAAGGAATACACTTGTTAGATATTAGGAAGGGATTTTGTTTAAAAGACAGAAAAATACCTGCAGACCAGGACTGTCCGAGGAAATCAAAGTCAACAGTCCCTTTTCAACTTCCCCGCTAACTGCCAGCTTCCCTCCTCCAATAGCCCCTTTACCATTTTGTAAGGAAGTATGAGAATAAGTGGCAACAAGCACCGAAGAAGACACCTCGCCAGCAGGCAATGGCGTATCATCAAGTAATTGATTGAAAACACTGCAGCCAAGAAAATTTGCAAGCTTCATATCATTCATAAAAGTCATAACCGCCACAAAATAAAATATCCACCACCATCGCCATCCTTACTCGCTCCTTAAACGAAGATGTCTTGCTATTGCACATAAAGCAGAACGCGCTGCCTTTCCCATACACCTGAATATTTCAGCCATACACGGCGGAGACGAATCCCAATCTTCAACTGGTCTGCCACGCATTTATAAAAATAAATAAATCAATAAATAAATCCTGACAGAAGCCACAGCTAATTACACTCAAAGTTTTAAACTTTGCATTAATTACACAACCATTTAAAAATTTCAGGTTTTCCTCTAATTACACACTTAAAATCAAAATTCACAACAATGAAACAAACATTTTAACCTTCCAGCCCTGTACATATAAATCCCGCGGCTGCTACAACCTTTAACGACACCGTTTTGAGACCGACTCCTAAAATACAACCTTGCGGCCTCGAGGCCACACCGCATAAGGGAGGCTTCTGCACCCCCCAATTCAATAACCGCGGCGTTATGCCTCATCAATGACCCCGCTAGCGCCTCAACCGCCCGCAAGTAGGGCCCACAAGGAGCCCCATCGTAGGTGGCGATATCGGAGAAACTAACCCTAGCCAACATGAGGGCTGGCTCGGCGGAGTGGTGGGCCGCGGATGCGATCGGGGAAATTACATGATCGAGGAGCAGTGGGGGTGGAGGAGTGGGAGGGAGGCGGTGAGAGGAGGAGGTGAGTGGGACCAGAGAAAGAGGGGATGGGGATTGAGTGTGGGAGGGTGTAGCTGGTGATCTATGGGTAGAAGCGGAGAGAGGGATTGGGTGTGGTGCTAGCGTAGTAGAGGTTTGCTGGTGTTGGTGGTGATGTTGGATCATCATCAAAACCATTAAACATGTTTTGGTGTTAAAATATTTTTGCTTGATTTTTGGGGGGTTTGGTGGAGAATTGTGGGAAATTTAGGGTTTTGAATTTCAAGTCATTTCTTTTTCTTAAAATAGAAAAAAAAAAAGTACTGGTAACAGCTAATAACCAACACCCAGGTGAGGTTGGAGGGCTTTTGTTTTCTGGAGCTTTCGATTTTGTTAATAATGGTTTGTGAGAGAACGAGAGGCAGAATCACTACTGGCTGGGGATTGTTGAAGGCTCATTTCATTTCTTTTCTTTTCTGGGTTTCAGGCTTTGCTCAGAGTGGAGTCGGCTCCATGGAGGAGGGAGAGAGTGAGTAGCTGGCCCTCTATTTTTACTCTGAATGTTTTCCTGCAATTGTGAGCTTCACAGGCGCGGGTGCTTCTTCCTATTCTATTGGGAATTGACTGTAGTTTTTATTTTATTTATTTATATATATAATAGTAATAATAATAATAATTGACTGTTGATTGTTACTAGTTCGAGATAACTTATAATATTAAATAAAATTATTTTAAAAATTAATAGATCATGTGGATTGTAACCTGTACATATTAATAAAAATTAAAAAAAAGAAGTAAGATTGGTAGGAATAAATACTGGTTTTTAAAACAATATTGTCAATATATCTTTTAAAACAATTAATTTGATGATATAAATCATAAATAAATATAAAATCCCATTACACAAAAGGAAATTATTTAAACATTTTTGTTCTGTATTTTCATGTCGAATTTTAACAAGTTGCGTTCAGTGACGTAATTGCAGAGAAGTGCCATGGTGGATTTGATCGTCAGCATGGATGAGAGTGCGCCGGAAAAGATTCTACGGCAACACGCTCAGCAGGGATCATGGTAACGGTTTAAACATTCCGATCAGCAATTTAAGAAGTTGAAAAATAACCATCGAAATAATATTTATTTTATTTTAAAAACAATATATTAGAATGATTTTTTTTTTAAAAAAAAAAGGCAACCACACCGACATTGCGAAACAGTCCAAAATACAATCCAGAGCAGGCAAAAACAAAGCGGCAAGATCAAGATGATGATGAGGATGGCCAGTTGACTCGGCGACGTCGTTTGTGCTCTCAAAAGGAAGCTAAAAAATACGAGAGGAGAACGTCGATGCACGCACGTTCTCAGAACCGTGCACCTGTCAAATCATGTTGAACCGGTAACAAGTTTTATAAATATAATGAATATTTAGCCCGCCCGCGTTTTATATATTTTTTATATAAAAAAACAAAATAAAAAATACATCTAAATAAATAAACCAATAATTATATACATGTAAATAAAAAATAATTACACCATTTGATCCTGGTTAATTACACCTGCGGACAGTTTTCGTGACAACTTCTTAAGATGCTCCACTAACACTTCTTAAGATTTCATTGTTAATGCAAACCAATTCTTCATTCCACCACCTATTTGGCAAGTCGATTCATGAAATCAGGAACCAATGAATATTGCAGAATACTTTCTCCAGGTTTTACACTCCACAGTGCTTCCGAGAAAACTCCAACATTCTCGTAGCATGTTCCACTTACATTCACGATGGGTGTCCATAGATGACCCCCCCTTCTTGATTTCTTCCTCTTTCTCTCTCTTTAGATACCAACTTTGATCAAACAAAAATGGAGAGATTGAAGATATGATCCAGCAATATTATGGATGGCTTGAAAATGGTTCCTGGAAAACTTTTGTTGGGTCTGCAATTTTGGCTTTCTTGGGTGTATCCAGTTCATCATTAGCCCATTTATAAATTAAGTGAGAAAACATCCCGATTCAAGCCAACATCTCTAATTGTGCTATTTTTCAGTTGTTCACATAAGAATGCAAAATACAACGTCATTATTCACGAAATAACCCTTTAGGGGACCCTTTCTGTTCTCTTTCCTGTCATTATTCACGAAATAACCCTTTAGGGGACCCTTTCTGTTCTCTTTCCTGTCATTATTCACGAAACCGAATGTCTAATTGTTAATGAATTATATCTACATAAAAAATATATTATTTCAAGTATTTTCAAACAAATAACGCTGTGATGAAATAAAATAAAATAAATAAAAATCTTTGAAAAATGTAGAATTTCATGTGACAATTCGACGTCAGCTCCAAACCTCATTCCATCATAAAAGGCGACCATGATTAACGAATTAAATGGTTTGAAAAAAACAAGCAATGAGGAGAGAGTATTGTCAAATTGGTTTTTTGTTAGATGCTGCCAATGCTAGTTTATTCCGCCACCGTTCATTTCACCTTGAATTTCCATTCCTATTTTTTTTTTTGGCTTGCTTCACTATTTGAACTGGATTTTAAACATTCGAATCTGTACACAGATTGACAATCTTCAGGAGCGTTACAGCAAACATTTCTGGTGGGCAATAGTTATAATCAAGAACAAAAATGGAATGAATAACACAGAACTGGCAGCGACATGTTGCTGAACCCCATCCACAGTCCAAAGCAGTAACTGTTGATGAGGCCAAAACTGCTCGAAGCAACCCTACCGAGAAGCACTGGGGCCTTCTGCGCATTGAGTGTGCCTAGGAATTTCCAAGTTTGGAAACTTCTGCTCACCAATTGGCCAACACGCTTTGTCCGCTACAGGGCTAAATTTGGCTTCAAAGATAATAGAGTCAAAATCGCTGCTTGTTGACTTTTAGCAGCAAAAAAACAAACATCTTTTCTCAACTCTATAGTCAAAGTAGCAGACCGAAATTGCAATTTCAGGGACTATGATTACCATCTGAAGTCCACGAACCTTCGACAACAATGGACCGGTGTGTGTGTTCAGAGGCTGGCATTGCAACGTATCATCATCGGTGGAGTGGTGCAGGATATATGTCCAACGGTTGAAATCGCAACTTGTCATTGTGTGGCAATGGTCCCTCCTAAAGAATTCAACAAAACAAAAGCTGATGACCAATGGTAGGAGTTTGAATTCAGTACAAGGCAAGGAGGGAAATAGATTTGTTGTGTTTAGAGGAAATGTAACAACATAAATCCAGGGAAAATGCCATTTAGAAGAAACCAACAAGGAGAAGCAACACACTAACGTAAAACTCTAGACATACAACAAAAAATTATCCATCTGTGCAATTAGGTGCACCTTGATAAAAACCAATGGTGCAGGTGGAGCAAATAATTTAACTAGCTGAAATTACATTAAATTTTTACCTTCCGGGAGTAATAATTCAAATGCAATTAGCAGCAGTTCTATTTTGTAATGGCCAAAACTGTTTAGAAAATGCTAATGCAGATGATAGCTCAAAGTTTGTCTCAGATATCGATAGAAAAAAGAAAGAGGAAAAGCAGTGCCTGACACTGCATTTTAAAACAATACCTCATCTAAGTTTATCTGGAATGGCTTTACAAAATCCTCGAACATTGCTGGAGAGAGCTCCTTCATTAGATCCTCAACTTCCTAATAAAAAAGAACAACAGAGAATAGTCAGAAAGGGGCATAAATCCTCAGTTCATGTGAAATATCCAAGGGTAATTGGGATGCGAACTGTTGAAAATTGAAGGAAAAGTTTTGACATCCCATGGACTATAGAGTCATGGCATTGTAGCGTCATCAGCCATGAAAGAATTTGAATTTTTTTACCATTTAAAATAAGATTCCCAGAGTTATAAACATGTATCAGATAGCAAGAACAGAACTCAACAATTTGTAGGCAATACATACAAACAACATTAAAAGAAAAAGCGGTAAAACCCATTTTAGTAGTAACATAAACATAGTGTAAGGTCTAGCATACCAATCCAGTTACCCTTGACTTCTCCAATAGTTCCTTGGTAATCACATCCAGTATATGCCTGTTGTCCCTCAATCCTTCCATGGCAAGTTCTTCGGTCTCTTCAACATACTACCACAGTACCACCAACATCAAAACTCACTGTTTTGCTAAATAATTTTATATAGCTAGCAAGATATTACAAGAAAAGGTGGATAAATGTTCAAGCAAATACCTTTTAAGAGATATAAAATGTCTCGCTACCTAAAGAGATGTACCCTTTGATTTGATCACGTAAACTACCATCATAAAGAGTGGTGTGTGTAGTTATAGTAAGGACATCTATCTTCAGTTAGACTCGCATGATCACCATTAAATTAAAGGATTAATTAAATGAGATCTTGAAAGATTGCCAGTTACTTTTTTTTCTCTCCTGTAACAGCATATATTATTGCACGCATATTGGCAAGATCATAGTTAAACATGACCTGCCAGGTTTCTAAAGGTCATACAGAAAACAGCACACTGTCTCTGCAGTACAGGAAATTGAAACTTGACCCGGATCCCTTCCCTCACCCCATCTGCTTCCACCCAGTACATGTAAACTTTTTTTATGTTGTTGTTAAAGAACATATGACTCCAGTACAAAATGAGGCAAATACTTACCCTTGTCATTTCTCTAGTGAATAGCTCAGATACTTCAAGTGTCATATTGGCAGGAATCACATGTGGATCATCCCACTAACATCATGAAGGAGAGTACAAACAAGAATCAGTTGATCAAGATCATTGAGTTAAACAAAATATGAGAATACAGAGAGCATATTTTTAGTTGGAGCTCGGTAAGAGTTAAGGAACATGCCCTGTATTTTATCAGCTCGCCGCCTAGATTATCTGGTCTATCCATGAGTCCAACTCTTTTTGTTAAAGCAGTGAGGCCTAGCTTTGCATTTTGAGGACTGATTGCCATCTCCCTAGCGATCTGGTAAGAAAATGTATAGTCATAAAGACAACAGCCAAAATGCCTACCCTTTACCATTAAATCTTTATCTAAGAGACTTTAATGATTCTTAATGGCTACCTTATTTCTAGTTTCTTTCTGGTAATCAAATGGGATTTTGATTAATGAAATTACCAATTTATACTCAAATTACCACATTTACCTTTGTTATCTTTTCAAGATCATCACTTCCTCCATCAGTGATATCCTCACCATACACAAGGCGTTCAGCACAACGTCCACCATGAGCTACCACCATTTGCATCTTCATGTAGCCAAAGGTTGTATATCCTTGGTCAATCATATCTTCTCGTGGGTAGAAAACAGATATTGCAGTTTCCTGCCCGTGTTGGACAAAAAAGATGAAAATTAAAGAGAATGAAATGATAAATGGTTAGAAGAAACTACAGCAGTTGAGTAACAGCGATCACAAATCCAACTTGCATAAAGAAATTTCACCTTGCCTCCAGGAAGGAGCTGAGAAAATGCATGCCAATCAAAGCGAGGAAACAAGTGAGCTAATAATATATGACCAGCTTCATGTACAGCCAGCAGACTCTTCTTTTCAAAAGAAACCTAATAAGATAGATTATCAACTCAGAGGTTAGTTTTAAAAACAATTTTAGACTCCTTTGTCACTTCATGAGAACAAATAAAGACATACATTTTGTTCACATTTCTGCTGTTCTTCCTCGGTAAGAAGTACACCCATGCCCTCAAGCAATTGTTTATCTAGCACATCAACAATGTCTTGCTGGTAGACCTTGGAGCGCCCTTTCCTTACCTGCAACAATGTTTTGCATTGCTTGAGAATTCAGCGAACCTTTCAACCAGTTCAACTTGTATGACTGTTCATGCAATATATATGAAATACAGGATCATCTAAAGTTAAGATCTCAACTGAAGAAAAGCTTCCACAACCTCACTTGCTACAATAACGAGCAATGGGCCCCACCCCTAATACATGGACCTATTACTTCTCCTCCCTCTCTCAAGTAAGAACCATTATCTCATGCACTCATCTGCCACATTCCATTCCTCTTTCTAGAGAAACAGGAAAAAAGGGGGGATGAATCAGGTAAATGAATGATGATATCCATCCAATTTAAGATAAGTGGCTAACATGGAGAAACATGATGGAAATGCCATGTACTTCTGCTGTGCTGAAGGGTAATATTATAAAACTCTGATAATGCTCCACATATGGCACTTAGTGTTCAGCAATGAAAATATGTCCTAATATATACCATAAAGATAAGTGGTAGATAAAGATACAACAGTAGTATCTACACATGCCAATTAGATTATAAAATGTTTCTTCTAGAGGTTGACCAGGGGAATATTTCCATTGGTACCTATATTTTTATAACAAGATTCAGAAACTTACGGACATGATTGCAGCTTCATTGACCAGGTTCCGAATATCTGCTCCCGAGAAGCCAACAGTACGGAACACAAGCTGCAGAGTGAAAGGCATAGACACTGACAGTAAGCTAAAAATTAATAGCATGGTATTGAAGGAAAACCTCAAATGTAATGGGCTAAGCATTCTGTTTATTCATGAGAATTTGGTAAGCATGTCATGTATTGCATCACACACGCAAGCCGTATGAGACCAAAGTATTGTGATGAAAGACCGCTCAATTTCCTTTCTACAAGGGAAATTTGTAGGTGCAGAAGGTTCTATTTCTTATGGAGAAAATATCAATGGATTGGAGACTCCCTCGCCTGCCCTGTGAAGATCTCCACATGGTTATACAGTAGAAATCAATTGAGATCTTCAAGCACAGAGCTACTTAAACAAGAGTCTGCCAGTCTGGTCTAATCTGAATTCAGGTCTAGTATGCCTTTCTTTCAGGAAAAAAATGAAGAATCATCCCAAATCTTGGCAATAGAATGAAAACATTGTGTATCAAGATATGTTGACCATGTTTTCATATTAGCTTACATTCAAATCATGCCGCTAACATCTAAGCAATATTGCATTGATTACAGTTCCTCTCGTTTCTTAGACAAAGTTAGTCATGCTAACGCATTCTATCATGTCATGCCCCATAGCCAAGAGAAGAATCACTTAGCACTTACTTTCTCAAAGTCCACATCTTCTGCAAGTTGCTTTCCTACACTATGGACACCGAAAATTTGTACTCGTTGCTTTGCATCGGGCAATCCAATGTACAAACGTCTGTCAATACGTCCAGGACGAACAAACTCCAGGTCCAATTCATCTGGCCTATTGGTAGCACAAATGAATATCACAGCCTGTCTAAGCGAAAACCGATCTACACCAGTTTTTTCCTTCCTATACAGAACAAAGTGCTTAGTGTGAATATCACTTTCACAAGTAGTAGAGTTCCAACGAAGACAGAAAAATGATGCATCTTTACAGTAATGCATAACCAAGAACAAAAAATTATTTGATTTAATTTTCCAAGGTTGTCTACCAGCACAATTCAAATACTTTCAAAGAAAAGCTGGACTTGGGCACTAATAAAAAACAGCATATGTTTCAGAAAAATAAAAATCATTGCAATTTATGTATTTTCGTTGCCTTTCCCAGATTTATAAATCATGATAGGATATAGTAACTTCAACAAGTTAGTTTTAAATAAAATAATCAAATAATGAGGTGAGAAATAAATGAAAGTTTTATTTTTATTCAGAAAGTTGTTTTGTGCAAACTTAATGGGGGGAAATGAAAACATATACAGGATGTTGAATTAATATACTCACTCCCCATCAAGCTGCGCAATCAGAGCCTCAAATGTTGCCCTTCTTCGTGGATCCTTCCTTGCATGCCTTCCAGCAATGGCATCAATTTCATCCACAAACACAAAACAAGGAGCCTGCGTGGAAAATAAATTATTAAGACCTGTACTCTTTTCAATTGAAAAAATACACAATTTCCATCTTAACCTAATTCCTACTTCTACCGTAAGAACATAAAAGCTCTACCTTGAGAAACAAATAGATATCTTAACCTGGAACCCTAAATTCCATCTTAAACAAAAGAAAGGACTATTATCAAGCAAATCCCCTCAACCGGGTAAACCAAAGAACCAGCGGTGCAAAGCAGTAAAGGGAAGCTAAAATAGCGGGAGGCATATTTAACTCATTTTGACTTGCTGATAAAATAATAATAATAAAGAACTTAGAGAAAACAAAGGCAATGGCAGGAATTCTGTGGCTTGTATATGACAATTATCCATGTAAAACATTCTACATACAGCATCAATGGAATTGCCCCTTGTCACGTACAATGTAAAGCGCGGTTTAAATCTTACTATGATGATTATATGCAAATAAGTTACAAGTGAAAAGGAATATCCGAGTCAATTTAGCTGTTGAATAATAAAAAATAATCAATCTAAGACTTTAAACTTTGGGAGCACACATTAAGACTAGGACATATCAATTCCAAACAGACTAAAGCCTGAAGTAAACTGCAAGAAGCATCCAGAACAAATAAGAGAATTGAAAAACTTGTAAATAGACATCAGTTTCTTATGCTCCCCCATCCATGAATAGGGCAGAACATTAAGGTATGTAAATTATTTTTCACAGTTTCAGTGAGTTGGCTTTAGTTATATATAAAAATCATAAAACACTACAGGATGTTCTAAAAAATTCCTTTCACTCATCATGTTGCATTGGAAAGTTATAATAGGAGGGAGCTTACATTTCTCCTAGCAATAGAAAACATTTCATTGATCCTAGCAGCTCCACTTTTCTCACTATCTGTAAATTCTGCGCCAGAAGCAAAAACAAAAGGCAATCCACTTTCCTTGGCAAGTGTACGAGCAAAAAGTGTCTTTCCTGTTCCAGGAGGTCCCGAGAGAAGGACACCCTGTTACATACATAACCGCTATGCACTTCATGTTTTATCATAACTTTAAAGATTTAGAGCACAACAGGAAGAAACTCAAATTTTTACTAATAAATAATAGTTACCCGAACAAACTTCACCCCCCTTTCATAGTATTGCATGGGATTGCCCATGTATATCATTATCTCATCAAGAAGATCCCAAACATCTCCCCCAAGTACCACTTCCTTATACATTGTTTTGGTTTCATCAACATCTCCAACTGGCTGGATGAGTCCAAGACAATGATGATTTGAGGGGAAAACACACAAGAAGAAAATGAAACACACAAAGGGAGAAACTAAATCAATACCAGAATAAAATTTTCCGCATATGCCATATCAAAAAGTTGATTGTACTTTTTGTAGAGAAAACGCTTAGAAGTAATATGTAATAGCATGGCAGCCTCCCTTATGAACCACAAGATCAGTAATCCAGGCACCAAGGCAATCAAAACTTTTAGAAAGTAATGTATCTGCCTTTTCTGAAGGAGATCTACTTCTACACCAGAACCTGAGATAATCTCAAACAAGTATGGATCGAGGGGAATATCCACCTAACAAATGCAAATAAAAAGTATCAAAATAAGCCAAGAAAGCATGTGGTTCAGATTCTCAGATGCACAAAGAGCCCCAAACTTACAACATATTCTAGTGGAAAACCTTCTTTCATAGTTACATAAAGTCTTTTCAGGTCCTCGGTGAAGACAACAGCAGCAACCTGTCAAAAAATAACCTGCAGAATTAGAAAAGGCCTGCATATCTTTGTATTAGAATTCTACATGTTTCCATTCCACTGAAATTTATTGCTTGGGTAGCACCATTTTTAAGTATTTTATATATAGCATCACTAAAACTGGTTATATTGACGTCCCTTCTTTCTTTTCCCATGAAAGAAGAAAATTTATTAATGATTAATGAATGAACAAGCATAAAATTAGAGGGTGATGCATTCGCTCTCCTAATGCCAATCCCACTGAATATTAGCTCAAGGAACCTGACAGAAAGATCTAGATGTAGAGCACCATAAAGAAACCAATGAAAATCATCACCCCTAAAGTATCTAATTAGACAGATTGTATTTCAAAAATCCTAAACTATCTGACATTGACGTTAACCGAAAAACTAGGTATAAGATTAGCTACGGAAAAAAAAAAAGCTAACCCAAGTTAAAGAATAAATTTAGCCATTACAAGCTAAAAAAAAAGAAAAGGGAAAGTTTTCTGTTTCTTGGGCGCGTGGAATGGATGTACACTATATGCACTCAACAATTAAATGCTTGAGAAATCCAACTCCAACAAAGCTCCACATAAACCTAGGTTCCATTTAAAGAAATTGAGAGCCATGCAGCTTTGAACACTATACATTGAGGAATATACACATAGAAAGCAAAAGGAACATCAAGGAGAATAACACTTGCCTCAGAGGAATCGAGCTTTTGAAGAAAATAAGTGTATGGAAGTTTGGGACGGTAGCGCCACCATCTCTTAGATATCCATAAAGCCCTGGCTCCTTGTGTATCAATAACCTTTTCCACCACATCCTTGCGAAGGCTGTTTTCAACCTCTTTCATGTCAAATTCAACCACATATTTAGCATTTGAGGAATCTAATTGCTCAACTAACTTCTCCTTTTTTAGAATCTCCTTCCATATATGAAGCCTCTCACGCCATGTTCCTTTACTTTCTTGAACTTCACCTGATAAGAATGAATGAAAAAATATGCAAGCATGATCAACAAATTAAACCCAAGTCCCGGCCATTTCCTTATTTTTTTTAAAGAATATCCTCCAAATACTCGCTACAATCACCAAGAGAATAAATATACTTAGGTTCATTGGTCACCCAATTCACTTTTGCTTCAACTGCTAAGGGAATAGATTACAAAATAAAGTCTATCTAGCTAAAAACAAGGAAAAGAAATCCAAAAACACATGGATAAATATAATAATTTTTCACACTTCATTATAAAGACCTACTTATTATAAAGACAAGGTAAACTTTAACATATTATCATCTAGTATTGGCAACAAATTGCATATACTTTCCTTTGACCTTAAAAAAAACATAAACCAGAAATATGTTCTCCAAATGGTTTCAAGTGTAAACTTCAGATAGAAGATTCATTCAGGAAAGAATTTCCTGTGCTTCGCTAAGCAAGCACTGATCCAAAGTTCCAGTGAAAAGAAACTAAAAATAACAAAAAGTCAAAAGCAAAACCATTCTAAATAAAATTGGAGCATCTATCATGTCTATGCATGTCCAAAACCAATAGAATCACCAACTCACCTAAAATGCCCAAGTCTTGTTTCAAGTCTTTCTTTAGTTCTGCCTTTAATCTCACATCCTTGTCAATGATTTTTTTCATATTTTCCTGAGGAGAATCTTGATCATCTTCCCATGCATCTTCTCCAACATAAGAAGTGTCCTGAATCAGTGTTCCATCAGGTCCTTCAATGAACTTCTTCATTTTCAGGCCTTTTGGTGTTGTCTTTCTCCACATACCCTTTTTAAACCTACATGTAAAAATCAGATACAGGATTATTTGTTAATTAAACATGGAACTTAATTAGCAACTTGATGTTCTATTAAAATTTAGTCCTATTCATCTCTTGTAGATTGCATTTGCAAATAAAAACCAAACTGCTGTACTTTCTAATATTAATAGGAGTTGGTTCAGGAATCAAAGCCTCCATATAAGCTTCTGTTAACTCCCTTCTTTCTTGGTCTAGAAAAGGAGCTCGAATGGCAACATATATTCTTTGACAGGAAAACATCACAGCAAAAATATAGAGCAACAAAGCACCAACTCGTTTAGGCTCCCAATTCTTGAAGTCCTGCAAGTAGAAAATGTCATGTTATAGTTTCAAGAATTTTTTTCATGGAATAACAGCAGAGGAAAGCTTGAAAAAGATCACATTAAGGTTTTATGGGTTTTGGTACATGAATCCTATTCTTCAGTTCCAATCTCCAAGTGTCATTTTCTTTGTGCTTTGAAAAGCATAATATTGAAAAAATAAAAAACAGAGGCATTGAGGGTTTTGACTCTTAAAAAACACATTTCCGAAATAATAAGTTTTCAAGCCCTATGTTTTATTCATAACTAATTGTTCTGTCCTTTTCTCTCCCCAAACAAACAAGTATTTGTTCCAGGTTACCTATTTATATTTATTAATCCTTTGTTCCAAACTGTTATAATACTGTTTCCTTTTGCTTGAATCTTAATTTGTCTCAAATCCAACGACCATATCCTTCAGGTGCTTTCAACGCATATGTATCTCCCATTTTCACTTGCTTGCAAAGTTGTATCGAACAGAATGCTTCTCAAATGATTTTTTTCGTCATATTCTGGAGGGGGGGCTGAGGATTGGAATATCAACCTCGAATCAAATTTCATTAATCTCGCAAACCCACCACCACCACTTTATGTCCACAACCGTGATTACTTCAACATAGAACTATTTTTTTGAGAATGAATTTGATTGTAAGATTTGTTGGCAGTTTTTCAAGGAGGTATCTTACTTCCATGATTGCGGTCCCTTATTCTCGTCTACTGAAACTCTGATAGAATGTTCCTTGTTGAACTTTGAAAAGAATAAAGGTGTTGCCATATTATATTCAATTGCTTCAAAGCAGAAAGACAAACTGTGATGAGCAAAACAACATTACAGAAAGCATGTCATCACTTATCATGCAGGACTTGCTCCCATAAGTTCATGAGGTTCACAAAATAGAAACCGTTGTCCCACAGCTAGACCATGCATATCATAAAAGAACATTGGTTGCTATATCTTTTCAAAAATTCAAACATTCAACAAATTTAGCCTCGTTCTACACGAACAGGTTAAATAATGCTAGTACCATGGCCATTTTTTCTCCAAGTACTTCATTTATTAACTTACCTCCGCACACTAAATATTCAAAATCATGTCAGGTTCCCATCTCCCAACACCTTCCTAATAAAAAAATAAGTAAGCAAAGGCGCCTTACCTTCCAACGCTCCCATCTATTCCAATCCACGAAATCAGTTAACAATTCAGTCCTGAACCGAGTCAATGCAGCGTCACCTTTCTTGATATCACCCTTAATGCTCTCAACAAACTCACCAACCTTCACATTAACCCCTTCTATATCAAACCCAGTTTCCTTCTTGACTGACTCGCCGAGTTTCAAAAAAAAACGCTCCGTCCCCAGCCGAACAGAGCGAGTGAGAATCGGCCAAGAAAACCCGTCAGAACCATTTGCATTGGAAGAGGAATGGATTCTAAAAATGGGTTTCTTGCGCGAAATTCGGGGTCTTCGATTTGTGGGTAATTGAAAGAGAATGGGGGGGTTTTGAGCAGTTTGGGTTAGAAGAATTGGAGAGTGGAGAAGAAGGTTTTGTTTGGGAGGAAGTGCAAGGTTCATAACTGGTTCTGGTTTGTTACAACATGAGAGATTTTTGAGGTTTTTCGAGGATTAAACAGAGTGGCGTCGTCTTTTTTCAGCTGCCGAGGAGAGAGCAGCTGGACTGTTTTGGGTTTTGGAGGTTTATCTGAAACTGAAAGTAGTGTTTCTGTCCAAAAATCACTAGCAGTCCCTGTACTTGAGGTATTTAGTCAGATCGACGCTTGTTCCTGCAATTTTATCACATTGACATTTTTTCTAATTTAAGACGCCTCGATACCCTCGGCCAACTCTATTGCGTGAAGGTCGTCCCTAAAAACAAATGTTATTTGCCTCTATTATTCGACTGAAGTATGATATTGCTTAGAAATATATTTAAAAAGTATTTTTTTTTTATCATTTGTTAAAATTTGTTTTTGATATATCATATCAAAAACAATCTAAAATTATAAAAAATAATCTAAAATTAAAAAGTATTTTTTTTATACAAAAAAAAACGGTGAGTATATGAATGGCCATTTGACAAAGACTTGTGCAAATCCAATCATATCAGTTAAAACATGCAAAGAGGGGTATCAAACTAAGTTAAAAGTGTTTTCAAGAATGTTTTTTATTCAAAAATATATTAAAATATTATTTAATTAATTTATTAAAAAATATTTTGAATATTAAGACATAAAAATAACATATATATATTTTTAATTTAAACTAAAAGCTAAAAATAAAAATTTTCTCGAAAACGCTTAACAATCCCGGTTTACCATCGTTACTTGTGTTTTACAGCCATTTCCCTACCATTGTTGAATTTCAGCAATAAATTAATATGTTTAAGTTCGAGTGATTTGACCAAATCTGTAAAAACAGCTGGTTAGGTTACACTATTTTCCATCCTTCATAGCCAAAAATCACCAAAAAAAGAAAAGTGAACTTTCTCCGAGCACAAACAGAATATCGTCAATAGTGATTCATCGCATTTACAGCATGCATGTATAAAAGATGATCCTGATACAAACACCACGGAAAATCCAAATGAGAAAACGTACATATCCAGTAAATCACGCTTACAGGGGAAACAATTAGGAAAGAATTACAGTTGTTGCTCTGCCCCATTTCAGTCATTACTTAGGCCTGTGTACTGCATAAATCGGTCTCCATTTAATCCCACTTCTCACCCTATTGTTGCTCCTTTTTTTTTTATTATTATTATAGGACTCGAGAAAGAGTAACCGAGAGCATCGATTAGGATGATTAAGGGGCAGGAGAAGAGAGGAGCAAATGAAGCCATATGAAACCATTTCAACTTTCGATTTCTTGCCACGAGGCCCATTTTGTCCTGCCAGAATAACAAGTCGAGACATTATTACAGGTATGTCCAAGCAAATCTGGAGCAAACCCAGCAAGAACATACAAAATATGAAAATGGAATCACCATTAAAAACAAAATAAAGGGCGTAGCATTTTGCCCTGTAGCTGCCCTCACAATCCACTGTGGATTGTGGCAGTGCAGGGACGACAATGGGTCTGAGGCTGAGGTGTTTTGTATTTATTTAATGGGGGTATTTTCGGTTTTTGGCTTTTTTTTATTTCAAACAGCCGCACTGTGCATAGTGCACTGCCGAAATAAACCCCCGATAACGACAAAATTGCGCACAGTAACCAGGGGCGCCGTCGACTTTTCCAAATATTTTGCACAGTGCACTGACGAAATAAGCCCCCGATAACGACAAAATTGTGCACAGTAATCGGGGGCTTCGGCGTCCTTTCCCTCCCGGTATTTTCGTAAATACCAGTGGCGCCAGGGCTGTTTGGGTCATTTACCGGGAGGACAGCTGGCGCGTCGTCTGGCCGCGCCAGCGGTGCTCAACGCCAACGCGCCACAGAAGCGGAGCGTGCGGCGCCATGCGGTGGTCAAAAATTATGTTCCGCCGGTCAATACGGTGCGCCTCCTGGTCCTCTATCTCCCGTCGCGGCGCGTGTGAGTCCCATATGTCGGGGTAAACGTAGGGGTCCAGTTTTGTGGCCGGTGCACGTTTTCTCTCTCCTGAGGGCCCAATGTCAGCTCCCGTCCCTCATGTATATAAGAAGTGAATTTTGGTCCCTGAGGTTTGGATTTCGATTGTATGCCTGATTTCGGTAATTCAAACTTTGATTGTTTGCAATTGTGCCCTTCAATGCAGACTAATTATATAAAACAATTTCAATTTCGGTCCCTAAACTTATGATTTTCGGTTTCTTTTTTGTTCCTGTAATTTGTTTGGTCCGGATGTTTTGATTTCTTTAATTTGGTCCTCCAATTAAAATTCTTAATATAAACAACATTTCATATCAGTCCCCCTTCTTCTAATTTTTTCATATAATAACAGCAATTACCATAATTATTGTTTCATTATTTATTTTGGTCCCAATATTTTATTTTTTTTCAGTTTGATCCTTGGATTGAAATTAATTATATATGTTATTTTTCATTTAGACCCTCATTCTTTGAATATCTTATTTTTTTTGAATGAAATTTTTTTCAGCTATTAATTTTTATTTCTGTTTTATCATCTATAATATTTTTTTATTTGCTCTATCTTTTAGCTTTTTATTATTATTAATAATAATAATAATAATAATAATAATAATAATAATTATTATTATTATTATAACAATCATAATAATAATAATAATTTAATTATTTTTCTTGCTTACTCTTTTGTTAATATTTTTCCCCTCCGGATAATTTGATAATTTTTTTATTGTTTTTACAATAATAGCAATGATAATTTTTACTTTTTCCTCATTTTTCCTCTTATTTTTTGTTAAAGTTTCTAGGATATTTTGAGTCTTTCATTTATTTTTTTCCTTTTATTACTAACATAATAATAATAATAATAATAATAATAATAATAATAATTATAATTATAATAATAATAATAATTATAATTATAATAATAATAATAATTTAATTATTTGCACAATAATGATTTTGTGATTAATTTTTTTTCCCTTATTAAAATATTTTGCTCTGGTTTTGAAAATGTTAGTTCGCGCTCTTTTATGATCTTTCATAACATAATATCTACATTCTAAATGATGTAATCTATGCTTGCGCAATAAACTCTACTTAAATTTTTTTACATTTTATCTCCTGATGTATAGCTTTAATTTACTTATATCATATAAATTTATCGTTGTAAATTTAATTATATTAAATTATATACAAAAAAATACCCACGGCAACACGCGGGCAATTATCTAGTTACCTTAGAAACAACGTGGAACAAAGATCAACAGTCACTTCATCAACTGGAAGACATAGCTTCCTCAATCCTCCTAATTACAACACTTAGACTGCCACCACTTTCTAATGCTTTAACAGCAGCTCGATGAGCATCCCTGTGCCATTTTAACAAATTAAAAGATTGCAGAACAGACCACCTTGCTTGATTTGACATCTATACATGAGGAAGCCAAAAGGAGTCAGAATTAGCATTATT
Source organism: Salix purpurea (assembly GCA_027405865.1). NCBI lineage: Eukaryota > Viridiplantae > Streptophyta > Magnoliopsida > Malpighiales > Salicaceae > Salix > Salix purpurea. Next base: position 4,887,926 of record JAOWLH010000012.1, on the reverse strand, counting down.
AGCAAAGGGAAACACAAGTTTTGTATAATGGTGAGAGAGATACCTGGGCTACAGATAATGGGGGTTGCAGAAGAATACAGATACTCCTAAATAGGTTTTCATCATTTTCTCCACCCTCTGCCTCACCGTAAACCAGAGCTTCAGCTGCAATGCCAGCAAAAAGCACCATGCAGTACCTTACCACCATTCCAGACCACATTTTGGCAATTTGAGACCAGATATTAGTAAACATTGACATGAGAAAATTCATATGGATGACTTACATAGCACAAACAATGCTCATATGGATGGAGAAACAAGTAATCTAGTTGCAACCAATATTATCCCGCTGAATAAGCAGGTGCCTGGACAAGCTGCCTAGTGTCTATTGAACTTGAAAATAGCACAGTGGCTATTTTCATGTTGCTCACAAAAACCACCACGTTACTGCTTAAAGTAAATCTATATAAAATTACTTGTGGTAATAAAAGGAGCACCAAAAGCAGTTGAAAATCTAATCACCATATGACTGACTGTTGTTGTTTCAATTGTATCCAGCAATAGCATTAAACCAAGCAACCTCAAACAGCTCTTCACATCATACCCACCTGTCAAACGAAGTGCTACTGAGTTTCCCTTCAGCAAGCTCGTTACTCAGCTTTTCATCCCAAAATTGAGTTCCCGCCTGTTTGAATGTGATATTTTATAAGTTGTTGCTGGCAACACTGTTGCTAATTTGAATAAAAGAACATATGATACCAGTGCTGATGTTATAGCAATCATTAGGGTCGGTAACAAAAACAAAGAGATAGTAGGAACCTTAATTATCAAAGCCATCATCAAATGGTATTCCAAATAAAATGAATTAAAGATAGATATAATCAGCACAAAAAATGAGGTCAAATACTCTGACCAACAACTTGAGGAAACAAATAAAACACAACTTATTTCCCTTCAGGCCCTCACAGCTATCATCATAACTTTTAAAAAATACTCCAAATAAGGCAACCAGTCATCTATTCTGAAGACTCATTCCAACGAAGGTGGCAATGCCAGAATATCCATGATTTCCACAGTGATTTCAGGGGAAATTATCAAGTGTAACAGGAAAAATAATCACCACAGGAAGTGAATTGCATTGTAGAAATAATTAGTAAATGGAAACAAGCCAGCTGATCAAAACAATAGTTATCATCATATACTTATCATGAATATCTTTGGTTCACGGTGATAAGGATATAAGTTTGTATCATTGAAGAATTCTTTTCCTCTAATGTCGGAAAGCTATACAGGTATATTTGGAAGGGTTCCTTACCTCCAGTAGTGGCATGGTCGGCCACGTATCGGGCAGGATTTTAACTAGCCAGATATAAGTACAGTAACTTATGAACAATACAGGGAGTACCAGCAAGTTTGTCAGAAGTAAGAGCAAATGACAAAAGTGAAGAGGAAACTGCCATAACAATCAAAACAAGAGAAGTAAGTAGATACCTGTCCTTGAGTGCCCATTTGCATTGCAACCATGGGGTCTAAAATTACTCCTCGAATCGGGCAACCCATAAGATATGCTGCAAAAGGAATTTTACAAGTAATTACATGGAATGGTACCAGCAAAGGAGAGAGACGATCTATGAGAGTGCTGGCATGGTTACTGCAACTGTTTGAAAAGCAACATGCAAGTCAATGGGACTACATAATGGACAGTGCTAAATGTGCGAAACCACACTAGATACTGATATTGTTTGTGTACAATCAAAATAAGTACCACAATTCCAAAGGAAAACACTTACTCTAATCTCCCATTTCTTGTAATAGAAAATGTCATCCAAACAAAGCATTTAAATCAAGTGAAAAGGTCCATACCTACCAAAAGATGGCCTGCTTCATGAACCAAGATCCGACGCTTATTCGGGGGCCAATAGCTTGAGATTTGAGCTAAACAAACTCCGCCAAGGAAGATAGAGTCTAAAAGGGTCAATCCTAGGATAGCCGCAAGGTTAACTCTGATATCAATCCCTCGGTCAACAAGAAAGTTTGCTCCTCCGATAAATGCAATGAACACAAGGCTTGAGATCCCAGTTTCACCCCACTTCTTCGGTGAAAGTTTTGTCACTAAATGAGTAGACGGGAATGAAGCATGCACATTTTAGTGTCATTAAAAATAAATATGCACTAAACCAAACTGCAATGCGAATTAGATGCAAAAGAATTAAGGCAAAAAAAAAACAAAAACAGGCAAACAAAGCTGTACTGTATTCATGTTTGCACCTTCTAGACCAGTAGAAGACTGCAACACAGTTGGTGTAACTTCTCTTGGTCCTTCCAAAACTGCATAAATTGTAGCCCAAAAACAGAAAGTAAATATCTAGTTTTCTCTATAGCCATTACATTCAAAGCCAATCTATGTTAGCAAAGAAAAGGCTCAAATCCTTGGACAAAAAAAGAAATAAAATATAAACTTACCAATGTTGCTAAATTTTCCAAAACTGGGCAAGAACCCCCTGTTCTTGAGGAACCCGTAAGCACTGGAAACGAGTCTCATATCATCAGCATTCAAACAAGTGTCCAGAACCTCCCAATCCCTCTCTAGCCCATCAAACAAACCCAGGTCACCGAGTCCAGACCGAGTCGCTGAGTCATTTGTGAAAGAACCATTAACGGAATCAGCTAAACTATCATTCTTTGTCAGAGTTTCTTTGGATTTCAAGAACCTAAGAGCTCTGGCAAGGTCTTTTCTTTTCACCGCATCCTCGTACTCTTTCCATTCTCTTAGAGCTGCTCTTGGGATGGCTTTGAAATTTCTATTTGGAGGTGTTCGTGGGCAAAGAAGGGAAAATTGGCTGGAAAATAATAGCTGCTGGGACGATAAAGCCATGAAAGGGAGATATGAAAGCTTGGGTGATGGTAGAACCTCGGAAGGTTTTTGCCAGGACAGAAAGCAGATAGATGTTCATGAAAAGAAGGCCGATCAGTCAACGTGGGCTTTAGCCCGATTACATGTGAAGAATAGACTTAGCTTCCAAAGACGGTCCATGGCTAATCTTGGCCAGTTGGCCATGTCCTGCAATGATGCAACCCGTTCGTTCGTTTATGAAATTTATGCAATAATTTTAGATTATTTTAATATATGATGAAATGAATATCCAAAATAAATTTTAAAAAATGCAATATCTATAATTGACTTGATTTTTTCAATAATGTGAATTTATTTATCGGAAATTTCTGAAAATCTAGATAAGTTTATCCTTTAATGCTAAAACATACAACGTCTGATTTTTGAAGGTGTTGATATTTATTTTATACAATTAAATACACTAAAAAGATTTGTTTTTAGTTTATACAAAATCATGCACGCAATTATCATCACATTCCCTTCACAAATCTGTTGTGAATTATTAAAGTAGTGTTGATTTGAAAAACATTTAATTTTTTTTTTAATATATTTTATATTAAAATTGAGTTTTTTAGAAAAATATTAATTTAATATATTTTTTCATTAAAAATATATTTAAAAAAAATCATTTTCACAATTTTAAAAACCAAACTCAACTGTGTTTGTTAACAAACAGTAACTAAAAAGCATCGAACATCAACAACCTCACTTCAACGATAAGAGAAAATCCAAAATCCAAAATACAAACGCACATCGCCCATTCATTCCCTCCTTCGTTCTTCCCGTCCACATCCTCTCCATTATTTTTTCTCTCTCCGAAGATCAGAGAAAGAGAGCCTCATTTCCCATCCATATAACCCTCCTCTTCTCCTTTAGTGCACCCACCTTCTCTCACAAAATTTACACTCAAAAACACTCCGCAAACACCGCCAAATGGCCTCCGCCACAGCACCAACAACTCTCTCTCTCCTTAAAACAGCCGCCTCCTCCACCTCCACAGCTGCTCGGGCCTCCCTTCTTCCAGTCTCCACCTCCGGCCTCCGCACAACCAGCCTCCGGGGTCTTGGTTTCTCTGCTGCAGACCCATTGTTTAGCTCTCATGTGGTGTCCAAAATACGATCATTGAAGTCAAATGGGAAAGCACCAAGAGCAGTGGTGTCTATGGCAAAGAAGAGTGTTGGTGACTTGACAGCTGCTGATTTGAAAGGGAAGAGAGTTTTTGTTAGAGCTGACTTGAATGTGCCTCTTGATGATAATCAGAATATTACTGATGATACTAGAATTAGAGCTGCTATCCCCACCATTAAATACCTGATTTCAAACGGGGCTAAAGTTATCCTTTCTAGTCATCTGGTACGTGTGTTGTTGTTCAATCTCACCTCTTCTTTTTCTGGTTTCTGGGAATTTTGTATCATTCTTGCTGTGATTTGGGTTTTGTAGCGGTTCTGTTTCGTTCATTTCATCGATTCTGTTGGTTTGTTGAATGAATTATTTTTTTGGTTATTGCACTGAATTTTGATGTAATGCGACTGGAATCATAGCATTGACATTTTAGTTTCACGATACCCTGTTTTCTATCTCTTCCTTTTATAGAAAAAAAAATTTGGTGCTGGCTAATTGGAATTGCACTTGTGCGCTACTGGGTCCGAAATTCAAGTTGTGATTTATGACATGCAAAGTTCTTCAGTTGATTTTGAGAGAGTTAGCGAGAATGACTGCAGGTTCGCAATTGTTACTTCCTGGTTGATAGAATGCTGTAGTTTGTCTTCTACTGGTCGAGCGATAATGTTCTCCGTGAATTGAATTCATGTAAAGAATTACGTTTAACTGCTGGATTTGGTGTGGAAGCAGGTTCTTATTTGTAAATTTAGTTGGTATGGTGTTTTCTTTTGTACAAGGAATTTGATTCTTTGCAGAAATATCTCTATAGCACGGAAGTTTGAAGTTCTTGTACATCTGATATTAATTGCTTATGTGTGAGAATAATTTGGGTTTATAATCTCTGCTTGTTAGAGAATATGATAAATGCTATCTTGAGCCTCATCTAAAAGCTTAAGCTTTTAGATGAGATAGTTCTTTGACACTGCATAATGTTCATTGGTCTACCCATATGAGCTGAAGTGTTCCTTGATTATTTGTTCCATGATTATTTTGCAGGGACGACCAAAAGGTGTTACTCCAAAATTCAGCCTGGCACCTCTTGTACCCCGGTTATCTGAACTCCTTGGAATTAAGGTAAAACTTGTTCATGGAAATATAGTTCAAGGGAAAGAGAAACAGAGAATGCATGACTAATATATGCTGCTTGAGCAGGTTGTGAAAGCTGATGATTGCATTGGCCCGGAGGTAGAAAAATTGGTTGCTTCACTTCCTGATGGTGCTGTTCTTCTTCTTGAGAATGTGAGGTTTTACAAGGAAGAAGAGAAGAATGAACCTGAATTCGCAAAGAAGCTTGCTTCCTTGGCAGATCTTTATGTAAATGATGCATTTGGAACTGCACATAGAGCACATGCCTCCACTGAGGGGGTCACAAAATTCTTGAAACCATCTGTTGCTGGTTTCCTCTTGCAGAAGGTTGGTTTATAAGTTAATGGCTGTGTGATATTATATACCCTAATCTTTTGAATGGAGTAAAAAAAAAAAAGCAATCTCCTCTATGAGTATGACCCAGAGGCAGTTTTATTTAGGAACCTCATCTAAACTACCCTTTGGTGCCCCAAGTGGACTGAATGATTTGCTGTTTTGCTTTCCTTCATTGTGTTGTTGTCTTTGATAATGTTTCCCTTTGAACACATTCAGTATTTAGCTTTTCTCTTTTGCCAATTTTTTGGTGATATCTACACAATGCCACCAGCTTTCAATATTTTTTATGAGACAGAATTGTCCATTTTGCTGATTATTTCTCGTCTTTTTTGTGAGTTTCAAGTGAAAAAGTGGTGGCATGTAACTGAAAAGAACCCATCCGTCCTGCATATGATGCATGCTTTTTTGTTGCTAGGGCCTGTATTCCACTGTCTCATATATTGGAAGTGGCCTTGATATTTATTTATTTTTATCTCAGTTTCTCCTTAAACTTCCATTCACTTTGGTATTCAATCTCTCGCTACCTTGTTTTTAGGAGCTGGACTATCTTGTTGGGGCAGTTTCAACCCCAAAGAGGCCATTTGCTGCCATTGTGGGTGGCTCTAAGGTCTCATCCAAGATTGGAGTCATTGAGTCACTCCTGGAGAAGTGTGATATCCTCCTTTTGGGTGGAGGTATGATTTTCACATTTTACAAGGCTCAAGGCCTCCCAGTAGGTTCATCCCTGGTCGAGGAAGATAAGCTTGGTTTGGCAACATCGCTCCTTGAGAAGGCCAAGGCAAAAGGAGTGTCTCTTTTGCTACCCAGTGATGTGATAATTGCAGACAAGTTTGCTCCTGATGCAAATAGCAAGGTTTGTGGTCAAAGCTCCCACAAGAAAGTTCGCTAAAAGTTGTTCTTGCTCTGACATTTTTAATGCTCTCTGTAACTGAACGAATTTGAATGCCATTTTGTTCACTACAGATTGTACCTGCATCAGCCATCCCAGATGGCTGGATGGGACTGGATATTGGACCAGAATCTGTGAAGACATTCAATGAAGCTTTGGGAACCACTCAAACTGTCATCTGGAATGGACCCATGGGAGTGTTTGAGTTTGAAAAGTTTGCAGTTGGGACAGAGGTATGCGAGAAGTGGTGCTTAAATTTAATTTTTGCTTTTCATCTGTTCAAGCTTGGATGCTGCTTTTGGTTTCACTATCTGATAGGCATGCTATGATGCCTTGTTAGAGGCACGGTTGCATTCACTTACATAGGGAAGTGCGAAAACTATCTCTGAAGCAAAATTCTCCAACAACCAACTCTTTCTATTACCTGGATTAACCGTACAGTGAAAACAGATGGTCCTAGTACTTGATGCAACTTTGTGAAGTGGTTGGCTGATTTATCACTGCGTTTCAAAAATGTTTTTGAAAATTTTTTATTTTTATTTTAGATTTAAAAAATTTAGGTTCTTTAGATCATTATCATGTAATGATATCAAAAATAAAATTAAAAAATATTATTTTGATGTATTTCTGAATGAAAAACACTTTAAAAAACAACCGCAACCACACTCCTAAACTCCCAAACAGGCATGTAACTGCATTTTAATGCTTTCCTGTGATTGTTTGGGGTTTCATTACCTGTGATTAGATGGTGAACTAGAGTTGAGCCTTTTTTTTGCAGGCCATTGCAAAGAAGCTTGCTGAGCTTAGCGGCAAGGGAGTTACAACCATTATTGGAGGTGGAGATTCTGTTGCAGCTGTAGAAAAAGTGGGAGTTGCTGATGTTATGAGCCACATATCAACTGGCGGTGGTGCCAGCTTGGAGTTGTTGGAAGGGAAAGCGCTTCCAGGTGTCCTTGCTCTAGATGAAGTCGTACGAGTTGCTGTGTGAGATTACTTGATCCCCCCCCAATTCCCATGCCTTTACTGTTACGAAAGAGAGATGCCATGTTGTAGAAAAAGTACGAGTCATGCTGTACAATTTTCTGTGTCTTCAATAGGAGGGGTCTGATTCCACCTTTGCCTTTCTTGCTTCTCACTGGATTGCCAAGAGAGACATTGAGGGTAGTTAACAAGAACGATCCACCATTTAAATAAATAGTTGAAAATTCTTCTTCACTTATCGATAAATTACGGTTGGGGGGGTAACTTTAGTTGCTGCCTTCCTGTTTCTATACCTTCTTTGTGATTCAATCCATGCTTTGCAAGATTAGCCGGCCATTGAAGGTACAATAACACCGGTCTCTTGCCTGGATTAGTCATTTAAGCAAAATTCACATGAAAGTATTGTGCAGATATGAAAAAATTGGATAATCAATACAAGTAGCAGAGAGATTTTTATATCATCTACTCGGAATCCTACTATATCTGTGCATAACAGGACTGAGTTAAGAAAAGAAAGCCTTAGGGCCGTGTTCTCGCTAAGGACATTGGTTCTTTTCAGCTTCCACACCAAAGGTAGATCTCTCTCTCTCTCTCGTATGCTTTCAAGTCAGCAGCACCGCCCGTCAGCGATAACAAAAATACAAAGGAAAAGGACATTCGAACAAGATTTATCACAGAATCCGCAAGTTTTAAGCCACGGAAATGAAAGACGGCGTTGGCTGTTTTTTTAATCTGGTGACAGCTTTTCCCAAAGGTAATTTACAAAACCGGTGCGCATCGTTGAATGGCACCTTGTTTCTTTTCTTAAATCAAAGTCTCCCATGGACTATAATCTGTCTAGAAAAAAACCCAGCTCATTTGTGGCCACCAAATTTTGCAACCACTGGTGTTTTTCGTATGTTTATTGACCTCCAAATATAATTTAAAAACACTTCCAAGAGATAACTCATCGCAGCATGCTTCTTGCCGTCATAAACTTCGCTATTTCTGTGATTAATTATTCAGTCGACAGGAAGTAAATCATGGATGCTTGAAGTCTCAATCAACTTGTTAAACAAACCATTTATTATCATCATCATTATTTTCTGAATAAATATAACATCAGCTAGTCATGACTCATAACGTATATGAGATCAAACTCAATAAAATAAGTGACTCAAAAAATAACTTCAATTGATTATAACTACTAGGATGTTTGATATTTCATTTTAAAAATATTTTAAATTATTTTTTTAGTAAATTTAGATCATTTTTATATGCTGATGTTAATAATAATTTAAAAAAAAACATTAATTTAATATATTTTTAAACAAAAAATATTTTTAGAAACAATAACACTGTTAAACATATAATATAACTAGACAGAAAAACTAAGGAGTCATTTAGGGAATCTCTTTTACAATATGCTTTTAAAAGTATATTTTTATTAAAAAATTAGAAAATCATTTTATAATGATTTTTAGTAATTTGGATAAAAATTGTACTTATCACGAATGAATGTTCGAGTAAAGAGGAAAGAAACTATTATTTTTCATCCCAAAACCACTCTTTTGGTAGCTGTTTCTATGACTATTTTTTTTTTTAATCAACACATCAATAATATAAAAACATATAATCTTGCTCTGACTATTTTATTCTTAATTTTTAATATTAAAAGTATTTTCGGATAGTTCACATATTAGAAAAAAAAATGAAACAATTTGGAAAACATACATTTTTTAATATAATATATTTAAATAAATTAATTTAAACTATAATTTCCAAAATGAAAATTCAAGAAAGCAAGCACGTGTAACGACCAAAGATCGCGTGAGATTGCAAATTCGAATATAATAACGTATATTCTCCGCTTTTAACACCAATCAAAAACCGCCCAAGGTTTATCCTAAACCCATACCACGCATGTTTGCCCAGGGTGCACCCCTAGAAACAATTCACGAGGTGTCGGTATAATAATTTTTTAAGTAATTTTTCATTTGCAAATAAATTAATATATATTTTTAAAATTTAAATTTTTAATTCTAAATACCAAAATTATTATTAAAATATTACAAAACAATTAATTTAATATATTTTTAAATTAAAAATATTTTTATAAAGCATTGATATTAAGAATAAAAACTGTACCAAACACCTTTGTTAGTCCCGAACTTTTTTCAGGGTGTTTAAAAGTATATTAACGATTTTTTTAAATTATTTTTTATTTATAAATATATTAAAATAACATCTTTAATATTATTAATACATCCAAACAATCTAAAATTATATGGAAAAACTAATTTTAAACAAAATAAATAAATAAATAGTTTTTTGCAAACCTCACTCCCAAACAGGGTCTTCATCTTACACTATAACTCGCCTGCTATCATCTACCACTCTCCCATCCTTGTCTTTTATTGATCTCAGTTGAAGCCTAGCTCTTTTGTCTTCTTTTTCTTTGCAAGTAAAGTTCCAATCTTTCCCTTTGTATTAGCTTGTGTCCGTTTTTGTGTTTCTTGATCCGGGTTAATCCTTGTTTTGGGTTTAATGCAGGATTTACTGGGAAAAAATGGCTACTAAGAAGAGTGTTAGCAGTTTGAAGGAAACAGATTTGAAGGGAAAGAGAGTGTTTGTGAGAGTTGATCTGAATGTTCCTTTGGATGATAACTTTAATATTACTGATGATACTAGGATCCGTGCTGCTGTACCCACTATCAAGTACTTGATGGGTCATGGTGGCAGAGTTATTCTGTGCTCTCATTTGGTATATGCCCGACGAATCCCTGGTTTTCACAGTTATAAAGATTTCACTTTTTTTGGGTTGAAATATGTTTTTGATTGTGCAGTATTGATTACAGATTTGGATTTTTATGCAGATTCTGATGATGTTTGATTTGTTGCTGTTTTCTGCTTTTTGGGATTTTTTGGGTTTGCTTGGGTCTTTGTTTTTGATGGATGCTTAGACAGAACTAGAAATAGCATGGCAGGTTTATTTGCAGATTTATCTGTGTTTTGATTTTTGTGACATGGCTTCTGTTTATCCGATTTATAACACTTAATTGCATGTAAGCAGATTTGTCTTTCGATCTATGTTCTGCCATTGATTTAGATGATAGATTTTTTTAGTTTTCTTACAATTGTTTTTTGCTAAGTGTTTTCAGTTGTTTTGATCATAGTTGTTAATTTCGTTCCGTTCAGGCCGGAACGTTCCATTCCGTTCAATAAACCGATACAAAACGGTGTCGTTTTCGTCTCGGTTTTAATTCCGGTCCGATCTGGAAATTCCGGTCGGAACGTCTCGGTTCCGTTCCGGGTTCAAAATCTATTTTTATTTTTATTTTTTTAAAAATTATTTTTGACATCTATACATCAAAATAATTTAAAAACACCAAAATATTTTAAATAAAAAAGAATTCAAATTTTAATTATGCTTGTTAAATTAATATTTTATTTTTTTTCATATATATATAATTAATTATATATGAACAGTACGACACCAAAACGGCACGCCAGAACGTTCCGTTCCAATCGAAAGACCGGAACGGCGACTGGAACGGTATTGACAACTATGGTTTTGATATACTCTAGAAGTTGTATTGCCTAAATTTATGTTCTCCAAGGCGGAGTACTGTTATTTTCTTGTCCACGATGTATGATTAGACAATCATTTTTCACCTTTCTGGATTAGCTTTTTTTTCTTATTTCTTTAACTACCTCTGTTCTACCTAAGATGAATTTGGTAAAATTTCTTTTCTTAATTCTATTTTGGAGCTGTTGTTAGGTGAACAAGGAGAATGTAGCTTTGATAATTGATTTCTCAAGAATGTTTACAATGGTGTTATTCACTTGCAGTTCTGGTAGCCCTTTGTCATTGTCTGTGGATTGTTTTCAATCCATTGTTTGAGCTACTTGTCCAAAATCATGTAAGATGATTGGATGTAATTCCCTTAGCTTTTACAAAACTATGGACTCGAATGTTTTTGAAGTGTTTTTGACATCCCATATCTAAGGCCAAAAGTTGAAAAAACAAAAAACAAAACAGGAACAGTACCTTTTTCAATGCAAACATACTTTATTTTTTCCCTTTTTTCTTGTTTTTGATGATGTTATTACAATCCCAAATAATTTGAAGAAAATGAATGCGGATCAGGATTTTTAATTGCTGCTGTTTTTTCCCTTTTTCTGTTTCTTACTCTGGATGGGTTTGGGCCTTCAACTAACTTGGGATGTAAATTTAACTTTTCTTGGAATGCAGGAAGGTTATTCATCCGGTTGTCTTTAGAGACTGGTTTGCTAAAAATCAAAGAAAAAATTGTTTATTTAGTCAAATAGCTTCTCCTTTTTGCATTAATGCCAAACATAAGTGTGTTTAAGATTTTGGTTTTGTATGAGCTATAATAATTTGCCTTTCATTCAAGGAGACCTATTTTCAACTATTTTGAATACCATAATCCTTTTCACATCACTTTTAATCAAACATTATTTTAAACTGCAACCGCAAAAACTACCACAATCCTAAATACACACTTAAATAGGTGATCGTTTTCTAATGCCATGAGCTTGTCTCTTTATTTTTGCCATTGTTATTGCAGTCCTTCTTTTGTCCTTACATTCAACTATTTTTTTTCATTGGTGCTTTTTTTCCATGTCGCTCTGAGCTCATTTGAACCTATGTAACCAATCTCAATAATGAACTGCTTTCACAAGAATGCTAAAGTGATGCTCTATAATGATGAAAATCTCATTTCTTTTCTTTGTTTCAATCTTATTTGCTGTTTGTATTTAACTTGATTTGCTTTGGTACCACTCCTTGCATGTTTTAACTGATATAAATATTGAAGTAATTAGCATGATTGGATTTTGCACAAGTCTTTGTCAAATGGCCATTCATATACTCTTTTTTTATTATGGTTTCCAGGGACGCCCAAAGGGTGTTACACCTAAATACAGCTTGAAGCCTCTTGTACCAAGGTTATCCGAACTTCTTGGCATTGAGGTTAAGATGGCAAATGATTGTATTGGCGAGGAAGTTGAGAAATTGGTGGCTGAGATTCCAGGAGGAGGTGTTTTGCTTCTTGAAAATGTAAGGTTCCACAAGGAGGAAGAGAAGAATGAACCTGAATTTGCAAAGAAACTTGCTTCTCTAGCAGAAGTTTATGTGAATGATGCATTTGGCACTGCTCACAGAGCCCATGCTTCCACTGAGGGAGTGGCTAAATACTTGAAGCCTGCTGTTGCTGGTTTCCTTATGCAGAAGGTATGGTGGTTACATCCTTATCTTCTTTTAAATGCTCTTCCCCAAGAAATTTATATATTTTGAAAATACATGTGTGTATAAAAAATTGAGAGGAAGAAATGCATTATCTTTGGATTGGTAATTAAAAAAGAATGTGAATCCATTTTCTGTTTGGTCCAATTTAACTTGGTAATTTCATGGCCGCACACCTGACCATCTTGTGCATCCATGACCTGTTGTGTGCTATGGTTCTAGGAACTTGACTATCTTGTTGGAGCTGTGGCAAATCCCAAGAAGCCATTTGCTGCAATTGTTGGTGGATCGAAGGTATCATCCAAGATTGGAGTGATTGAATCCCTCTTGGAGAAGGTTGACCTGCTCTTCTTGGGTGGAGGAATGATCTTTACTTTTTACAAAGCCCAAGGGTACTCAGTTGGGTCATCCCTTGTGGAGGAAGACAAGCTTGATCTTGCAACTTCACTTATTGAGAAGGCCACTGTCAAGGGAGTAAAACTGCTGCTGCCTACCGATGTGGTTGTTGCTGACAAGTTTGCTCCAGATGCCAACAGCAAGGTTTGCGTCATTGTCCACATAAATTACGTGTATTCCCTGGAATGTGTGCATGCAAACTCGTGGGTTGCTCTTTTGAGTTACTCAGGGCGGGTTTTCTTAGTATTGGGAAACACAAGATCATTCTTGCATGCACACAGAGGATCAGAATGTAATACAGACCAATTTTGTTCAGATTGTTTAGTGCAATTTTCTTGCAGGTGGTACCAGCTTCTGAGATAGCAGATGGTTGGATGGGTTTGGATATAGGACCTGATTCTATCAAGACATTCAGTGAGGCATTGGATACAACCAAAACCATTATTTGGAATGGACCAATGGGCGTGTTTGAGTTCGAGAAGTTTGCAGCAGGAACTGAGGTATCTTATATATATATACCTAGATAATATGAGGCTCAACCAGTCATTTTAGCATTGTAATCGAGCTTCTTTTTTTTTCCTTTTTCAGGCAATCGCCTTGAAGCTTGCTGAGCTCAGTGGCAAGGGAGTGACTACAATCATCGGAGGAGGTGACTCTGTTGCTGCTGTGGAGAAGGCTGGACTCGCTGATAAGATGAGCCACATCTCAACAGGAGGTGGCGCCAGCTTAGAGCTTCTTGAGGGGAAGCCACTGCCTGGAGTCCTGGCTCTTGACGATGCATAAGCTGAATTTTTCTTTTAATGCTGCTGGTATATGTTTGGTTTTGCTACCGGAGTGACTGATCTTATGGAGGCTGTAGAGTGACCGAATAAATGTTCTTTCAAGTATATTTCAACTATGCAATGGTTTCAGAATGCAGATCGGGTCCTTTTTGGAACATTATTTCTGATGATCCAATTATGTGAAATCTTATTTCAATCTGAAATTTTAAGGCTGATTCCAATGTTGAATCCAAATTGGACTAAGCTGGACTAGGAGGAAGGGAAATGTTAAATCGTTTCCAGATTCCAGTATTCCAGAGTGAAGAAGTCTTAAGCGTAGAGAATATTACGGGGTTTGGTCTTGAAAATGGCTGTGATTTCTTAAGCGTAGCAGGATTCGGAACCCTTATTCCTCCTTTTTCTTGGCACTGAAGTCTGAAGATCCCTAGCCTGGAATGGAACCAAAAAAATGAAAGAAGGTACAAACACAAAAGGTGAGAAATGGAATAAAACCTGGAAGGTTATTTTTTTCTAATAATTATTCCACGATTATAATCCAATCCTGGAACTACATGAATTATTCCGAACACGTTAATTCAGCCCAAGTCAATGGAAAATATTCAGTTTATGGGGCATGGTAGATCACTGGATGAAGCGACTTATCACTCAATTTAAACCAGGATTTTATTATATTATCCAGATCATCAATTGCTGTTGTTTGAAGAAAAGCTCACTTGGTTTGGTTCAAGGGTTTCAATCTTTGTTTTTTTTTAAAAAAAGTGGCTACCAAGCCCTCGCTAGTTAGGGTTTTGGGATGAATTCTATGCCAAGACAGCAGAGAGAACGATTTGGAAAACAAATGCAGTTTCTTTTTTCATAAAACAGGGTAACCATCAACCACGACAGCTTCCAAAATATGCTGCGGCAAAGCTTGCGAATACATTGCGAAACCTTTCCTCAAGTTTACGCAATAAAAGATAACCTGCATGGACCTTGCTTTGGTAACAAGCAATCGTATTAAGTTAGCTATATATATATATATATATATACACACAAAAATATAAACGTGCGGCAGGTGCACATATCACTGTTTACTCTTTCACATTTCAATGTAGATTTATTCTTCAAGATTTTGCTTCTTTTTTTCTTTTCAATTTGGTGCTCAAATCTTTTTTTTTCTCTTCTTGCAATTCTATTTTTTTTAGACCAAAATCAAGAAAAGTTGAATCAAATTTATTGACTACGGACAAAAAAAAAAGGATCAAAATACAAAAAAAACTACTAATGAGTGATGATTGCAAGTTTCATATAAATATTTTAATTTAGTCCTTAAATTTTACATTTTATATCTATTCAGTCTTACAATATTTTCAATTAAATTTTTTTTATCCTTCTTCTTCTGAGTATATTTGTTATGGTTGAAATAAATTTTAATATATATATATATATATATATATATATATAATTCCACCATCCTTAGATTTTTTTTCCCTATCACATTTGATTATCATTCTATTAATATCTTTTTTTCATTTTTTTTCCAGTGATTTTGTTTATTGTCTTCTAAAAACTAGAGATTGGAAAGGAACCAATGAACTTTTTGTACCAAAATTGAAATTCTAAAAGTGAATGAGATAGAATCAAAGAAGAAAAGGAACTAAGTAGGTTGAAAAACACCTTTTCTTATTGACTTCGAGAGTGGCCACATGTTTTTCATGTATTTTACTTTGTGTTTTTCTCTTTTTTAATTTTCTCTTTCATAATTTAAAACTTTATTTTATAAAATTAGGTAAACAAAGGACCAAATTGGAAAAGCTAAAAGAATCAAATTGAGAGATTTTTTTTTAAAGAACTTAATTGTAAACAAATATAAATAATGAGAAGAAAAAAACTTGATTCACTATTTATATGAATAGTATTTTTAATCCAAATTTGTTTTAGTGCAATAGTTAATTAGATCATTGGTGAGTATTATGCTAGAGGTTGGATTAAAAATTTTAAAATTTTGAATGTAAGAAACATGTCCACTCACTCTTAATATGTTTTACAAGAGAAAAAAGTTTGAATCATATAGGGACTGATATGACCTGACCTAGTGTAGTCAAAACATAATTTAACTCAATTTTTTTTAAAGATAACATTTTTTGTAAATATTAAAAAGACAATGTATTAAATTGATTCGGATCAACTCAAATTAACTTGTAGAATTTACATCATAGGTTATGAGATCATGATATAAAAATAATAAATTACAATTCTTAATTAACCCAATATTTAAAGATAAAAATAAAAATAAAATTCAATAAAAAAATTGATAAGACCAAGTCAATCTAGATTTACTTGACAAATTTGAATTATGAGATTGATATGATCTTATAAAAAACAAATCAAAACAATTTATACCAATCAACTAAATATTAAAGAATGCGATTGAATAAAAAAAAAACCAAGTTAGTTGGACTAACCCTCGATCTAGATCATGAGACCATGATAATCACATGCAAAGTAAAACAAAAAAACAATTATGAATTTCAAAACCTAATTAACCCAATGTCGAAGAATGAATTAAAAAAAATTAATTATAAAAAAGAAGAAGAAGAAAAAATTCATATTAACCTTTCAAACACGTGTTATAAGGTTTAGATAACCCCATAAACACAAAATAAGATATAAAACTCAATTATAATCGACCTAATATTAAAGTATATATTTTTAAAAAAAATATTCAATTAAAAAAAACTTGAGTCAACTATACTAATAAGTAAAACCTATGACCCAAATCATGAGAATAAAATAATCATATATAAAATAAATTGAAATAAATTATAAAATTAAATTTTCAATAAATCTAATTATAAAAAATAAAATTAAAATAAACCTAAGCAAATAAACAAACAAATCGCTGTTTCAAATAACAGAGGGAACCCTCCTCTTTGAATTTATATTAATTATTAATAATAATTAATCAATGAATAAATAATTATTGCCCAGACAAACTTCAATTTTACCTGGCTTGCGGGCATCATGTCTCATCGTTGACTTGTTCCTTGCTTGTTCATCGGAAAGTCCACCTCACGACTCAACTAAAAAACGATGACACCGTAACAAAAATAATCTCTTTCCCAGCAACCTCACCATGTCTATTTCACGCACACTAATTCCTAGAAACTCGAGAGAAATATTCAAACTTGAGGTGGATCTATTGATCAGATATTTGATTACCAAATATTCTAGCAGGGTGCATGCTTGGTTGCTGGCTAAGTGAGCGTTCTGTCAGCTTTTGAGCATCTTGAAAAATGACACAGCCTGCAGAAAGTAAAGGCTATTTTATGAGGTTGCTGGCTTTGTTTCCCTTAATTTGTTTGATCAATTTCTCGAGCGTCGAGGCTAGAACTGTTTACCACAAATGGGAGGTCAAGTATGAATACAAGTCCCCAGATTGCTATAAGAAGCTGGTTATCACCATAAATGGGAGATCTCCGGGACCAACAATTTTTGCCCAGCAAGGTGATACTGTTTTTGTTGAGCTAAAAAATAGTTTATGGACAGAAAATGTTGCTGTTCATTGGCATGGAATCAGACAGGTATAATGAGGTTGTCGTCTTCATATCTTAAACTATCCTACATATGTTAAAACCTTCTGTTGAGCGTACTCCTTTCTGACCACAGCTCGGAACGCCATGGAGTGATGGAGCAGAAGGGGTTACCCAGTGTCCGATTTTACCTGGAGAAACCTTTATTTACAGATTTGTTGTAGACAGGGTAAGTTCTGCAGCTCAAATCCAATACTTTTCTTTTCAATATAATAACACATTCATTTTACACTCTTATTACCAATACGAATATGATCCCAGGTCTCAGGTTATATGGTTTTCAGCAGTGTTTTTTTTTTGCTATTTTTATAGAGCATGGTATAATTAGCTCAGCATCGTTTTGCAGGCTGGGACATATCTGTATCATGGGCATTATGGAATGCAGAGAGCAGCTGGGTTATACGGATCCATCATTGTATCGCTTCCTGAAGGAGTTTCTGAACCCTTTTCCTATGATTATGATCAGAACATAATCTTAAATGATTGGTACCACGCAAGCACTAATGAACAAGCTGCTGGCCTATCTGCCATACCCTTTGTTTTTGTTGGAGAGCCACAGGTGAATTCTATCAAATCTAAACTCATATCAGCTTAGATTTGTCTTGAATTAGCTATCAAGTGTAGCACTGCTCCTTGGGCAGCTGATGGTGATTTTATGGTAACCATCTCTCTTCATTTTTGCTATCCAGTCACTTCTTATAAATGGAAGGGGAAAATACAACTGCTCTCTTTCCACTGCTTCAGGGTCTGCGGCTGGAGTTTGCAATACAACAAATCCTGAATGCTCTCCTTCTTCGCTGACTGTTGTTCCTGGAAAAACATATCGGCTGAGGATTGGTAGCTTAACCTCCCTGTCAGCTCTTGCTTTTGAAATTGAGGTGATTTCACAACCTCGCTAACCCTCATTTGCTTCAGAAATAATCTGTTTGGATTTGCAATACTCGAGTTCAAAAGGGTTTATGATTCTCTCTTATTCTTGTGCAGGGCCATGATATGACTGTTGTAGAAGCGGATGGGAACTACGTAGAGCCATTTGCTATAAGAAATCTCTACATTTACTCCGGCGAGACGTACTCTGTGTTAGTAAAAGCTGATCAGGATTCGTCAAGAAACTACTGGGCAACTATTAATGTAGTTGCTCGCAATCCGGCGACACCAACTGGTCTGGCCATCTTCAACTACTATCCAAACCATCCACAAAAGCAGCCTCCAACAGCTCCGGCCACAGGGCCTATCTGGAATGATACAGCGTCAAGATTGGCTCAAAGTCTCGCATTTAGGGCTCGTCAAGGTTTTATCAACAAACCTCCTGTCACCGCAGACAGGGTGATCGTGCTTCTAAACACACAAAACAAGATTGATGGCCATTTTAAATGGTCCTTGAACAACCTCTCTCTCATACTTCCCCAGACCCCATACCTCGTCGCACTTAAAGAAAATCTGACCGGTGCATTTGCTCAAGATCCTCCTCCTGATGGATACGACGTCGAAAACTATGACATCCATAGTCTGGCAGAAAATGTCAATGCTACTTCAAGCAACCGAATATACAGGCTACGGTTCAATTCAACAGTTGATGTGATACTGCAAAATGCTAATTCTATGACCGTGAAGAACAGCGAGACACATCCATGGCATCTTCACGGGCATGATTTCTGGGTCCTGGGGTACGGTACAGGCAAGTATAACATTTCTTGTGATTGGAGAAAGTACAATCTGGTGAATCCCGTCATGAAGAACACGGCACCTCTGCATCCTTATGGATGGACTGCTTTGAGATTTAGAGCTGATAATCCAGGTGTTTGGGCCTTTCATTGCCATGTCGAGTCTCATTTCTACATGGGCATGGGTGTGGTGTTTGAAGAAGGGATAGAGAAGGTGGGAGAGTTGCCGTCATCCATTAGGGGATGTGGTGAATCTGAAGGTCACCATAGACCATAGTGTCTTCAACCTAAACATTTGAATTTCACTGCGATATCCCTGGTTTTTATGTCCATCAAGAGCCAGAAAAACATCGTGCAAGACTTCAGTATGTTAGCCAATGCCAACTGTAGGATAAAAAAAAAAGAAAAAAAAGAAACTTTATTCTTCTGAAAGACTGGTAAAAAATTGTAATTGTGATTTTAAAATTTATATGATCATTAATTAATTTATTATAGTACATGAATAGATATAATTTGTTATTGTCATATCAGTTATTTTATAATTAAAAAAACATTGCTATAATATTTTTAAAAATATTATTTTTTACATCAGTACATTAAAATTGTCTTAAAAACTTAATTAAAAACATTAAAAAAATGATTATCATATAGAAGTGGATCTATGTAGGCTGCAGCCCAATCTACATAACTCACACATAAACACAGAGCCCAGAGTATTAATTACCAAAGGCCTAAACCTGAAAGAACTATAAAAATAAAATAAAATAAATGTTCTAAATAAAAACCCCAATTTTATCTCCAACATTGATTTTATAAAAACTAATGTATCAATTTCTTATGTCTGCTTTCTCGTGGATCACTTCCTTGAAAAATTGAGGTTCCTCAATCTCAGTTATTCGCAATTTCTGACCCCCGCCCCTGACTTTTCAAAGCTCCCCGATCTTGAGAAGCTAGGGTTCAAAGATATGAGGAGTTTGTCCGAGGTTCATCGCTCCATTGGATATCTTGAATGGCTTTTTTCAAGTGAATTTGAAAGATTGCACAACAAAACTTGAAGAGTCTTCCTGGAGGAATCTGTAGATTGAAATCTCTTAAAACTCTCACCCTTTCCGGCTGTTCAAAATTTGAGAAATTGCCAGAGCGATTGAAAAATCCCACAAACCTTTTGCTTGCAGGAGACACTCCTATAAGAGAAGTACCATTTAACATACACCGATTAAAAAATCCCACAAACCTTTTGCTCTGGTGCTGTAAAGAATAACCATCTGATTCATTCCCTGCACGTCTGTGGTCATCGCTATCAGGTAGAAGAAATACCAATGAAGTGACTCGACGGCCACCTTCATTGCATAACCTAAGGTGTCCGGGCATCTTAAAGCTTAGGGCCTGCAATTTATCAGATGATGCAGTTCCTGGAGATCTCTGGAGCCTATCCTCTTTGCAGGTACTTGATCTGGGAGGAAGGAGTTTTCGAAGCCTACCAAGTGAACTGACTGGTCTTACAAAGCTTGAAACTCTGCGCTTGCCTCAATGCAGAAAGCTTCAAATAATTCCAAACTTCCCAAGAATTTTAACAAGCTAGGTGATGCCCAAAAACTGGATTTATTAACAACCTCCCCTGCAATCGTCCACTTGTCAGAGCTCAAAGACACCGCACCACAGGTTCTTTCTCTCCCTACACGCACACAAATACACATAGCAAATATAAATATGAATGTCATTCTCAGGTACAGGAACGGATAATGAAAGGTTTCGGTGGGTTTTTTCCTCATGGGAATGAGATTCCGGACAGCTTCATTCAGAATGAGGGTCCTTCACTACATTTTAATGCACCTCAATTTTATGGTGATGATTTGTTGGGTTTTCACGTATGCTGTGCTTGCTCATCCTAAATTCATTATTGTGTGGAAGATTTTAGTGTCGGTTCGTTAATTATTCCAAAGGCTTAGGAGGGATAATTCTAGCTATTTCAGTTTTAGATTATTTTTATGTGTTAGATGTCAAAAATAATTTTAAAAATATATATAATTTTAATGCATTTCTGAATAGAAAAACACTTACAAAAACAACCGCAATTACACTCCAAACAGCACTAAAAGACGACATGTGTTATACAAGAAATGAGCCATGGCTGGATAGATATAATTGGAATTTGAAGCATCATATGGAAGTTAAAATATAAATAATCATAATTAATCACATGCAGTTTGCTTAGGCAGTTACTACGTGTAAATGATGTTGGAGGGGGGCTCGAGCTATTGCTTTGACTGCTAATGCTCTGTTAATGGAATTGTGAGATGGAGCGGAACATAATATAAGATTGTTTGATTACTCAATCCAATGTATCGGAAGCCATAAAAAGGGCAGAAAGAGCTGCAGCTAGCCTTTCCTCAACCCTAATGCTTGCACCTGCCCTCGTATTTGCTAATGTAAATGAGCTAAAAAAAATAAACTTTTCACTCGTTTCATTTCTCTTCTATAACAACTGTAATATCCATCACTCAGCACAATCTGAACTATTGCGTCACTTCACTGGTCAGCTTACAGGATGGTGCAATTTCCAGGATCCCTATAAAGGGCAAAGATGAACTCGATCAGTCATATAGAAAAAACAGAGATTTCTCCACTTGAATATGCGCAAAAATGAGCAGGAAGTACCTCTTCATGTCTTCGTAATTGCTCAAAGCTTGCTCGAATTTAAGCCAAAGGGGACCAGTCTCTTGATGGTTCACGTTCTTTGGCCCAGAAAGATAAGCTGGAACGACAAACTGTGGAGTTCTTTCCCTGTTTAACAAGCTACAACTATTAATGCAATGGGACACAATCTATCACAAACGATAGCTCAATACGAGACCGACAACAATTCAGATTTCATGGCGGTCGAACTCACCTCCCTTCATATTCCGATAACCAGGCCAAATAGGCTGCGCCAAAGTACATAGACACAAATGGCTTGGTCAGATCACCAGCGGAATCTACTCTATAAGCCCTATAACCCAATTCCCTGAGTGCAAGGAGAAATAACAAGCACATGTTAGCGATGGTCTTAAGAAACAATAGAAACCAGATACCAGTGAAAAGGCCTATCTCATAGATACATTGTATATATTTGGTGCTCGGAGCCTTAAATAGTTTTACACTCGAAATATTCACGTATTTTGCTAAAACTCGATCACAATATGTATTGAATGAATAAAAAGACCCCACTTTCATAAGAGTCAAGTTGCTTAGGAAAAATGAGAGCAGGCTCCATGGAATCCACAATCAATCAAAATGCAGCATCCAAACTTGTTTAATTTGTTTTTACCAAAAAGTCAAATGCATGTGTAATTTTTATATATATAAAAAAAGGGTATATGTTACCCTATACAACATAGAATCTCAAGAATTTAGTTCCAGTATTTGCGTACATGTAAAGCCAGAAAGCTGTAGAGTAGTCGATTCCCATTAATCCAATTCGCGGTCCAACCCCATTCACAAAACGCATGCTCACCATCTCAGCAAGAGCACAAAGGACTGACTGCAGAAAATAGGTATCAAGGAAGAAGAAAACAGGACAAAAATATTGGGCAGAGGACAAGTTCAAGAAAAGAGGAAATTTAGGCAAGGATAGAATGTTCAAGAACTGAAACAAACCATAATAGAAATGAGAATATTTAATAACCTTATAAACCACTCAAATCTCAGGAGAATTTTCAAATCTGGTCAGGAAAGCAAGATTTGCTACCTTAGCAGATCAGTTTTATCTAATACTATATCCCCAAGGAATAAAATTTCAGGTGAAACCACTGTTGTTTGGTGCAACCTGAGCAAAAATCACATATTGAGCATAAGCTTGTAACATTATCCAGTGAAAGATATGTGATTTAAGATCATACATCCGCTCCCACCATCTCATTGATCAGGAAAAAAAAAATAGTTTACTCCATTTCTCTTCTTTAAAGACCCTCATAAAGCAACCGTTTTATAAGGGAGCTTATATGCTATAAAGTAGCACGTGACATAAGAGTCAACCTAGTCGTAATATGCCAGTTCTCCAATAGATATCAGCCTTGCCATCTATCTGAACTAGATTTTCTTAAATATTTTGTGACATTGGATGCGTCCAATCCACATGACACAAATGCCTCAGCAGGAGGGACAGATTGCATGTACCGTCATTTTGCTAGAGCCTCCAACAGAAAAAGGGATCATTTCCTAACACAAACTCGTATCACAACCATTAGCAAATGAATGTGGGATCATCTTTCTACCAGGTCGCAAAAGTGAATAACTAATAGTAAATACCTCTAAGAATTGGAAATAAAAGAGAAGAACAGAAACACAGAAAAGAAAAGGAAATATGAACTGGCCACAGAGTAGCGTATTTTTACAGAATAGGGAACTTTTAATAGCTTAGGATATATACTCACAGGTTTAACTCCCCTTGTACTGAAGTGTTTTGAAAGAATTATTTCTGCAACTGCCTGCATGATTCAGTATGGGTGATTTGACAAATCATTAATGGTGTATTTTGTATTCATAAAAGGTTATTTTAAGTTACAATGTGAGAGAAGCTTTCATCAATGATATGATATGAGACTTTAAATATCACAACCATACAGATGATATATAGCATGAAAGCTCCGTGCACTATCAGAGGCTATCCACAAGTTTTTGGTTTTAGGCTTGTGCTGTGCTATAGGTCAATATGCTAAAGTGATTAGCATTCCATACGAGGATAGCAGATGTTACTTGAACGTGAGATATTATCTTAAGGCAATAATTTAGAGGAATTTCCATGTCTTTATTAATACCTTCATTTCTACCCGAGAAAGATATGGTTTCCTGTCCTTGTCATGCGAAAAGCGCACTTTTCCTCTTTTTTCCCCAGATTTCGTCCACTCTTTTGCAACTTCAGAACGACTCCACATCTCTTGCATTTCTTCTGGGGAAGATTTAGAGTCCCAATATATATAATCAACACCTGTTTCCTCCAAGCAGCAACAGGTAAATTAACAACTGAATGAAACCAAAATATCTTTTAAGAGATAACTTGGAAAAGAGGAGAGCTTCCCCATTCAAGGTACACTGTCTTTATAATTAAGAGAAGAAATTTTATAGCATATTGGCGTGATCTCTACTCAAGATGTATTTTTCCATATGACTTCATAGAAGCAAAGATAACATCTTATGTTCAATTACGCCACCATGTCAACTAGAACGAAATTGACCAAGTCAACTGCAATAGTAATTGTTCTGGGCTTGATTTCATATGCTCCCTAGAGAAGTACGTTCTTGTTATTCTGTGATTAGATGCTCTAAAAAATATCACAAAATTGTGAAGTAAATCAACTTCAAAAGAAAAAAGTGACCCCATGCATATGAAGACTGGAAAATATCACAAGACCTTTAATACATTCGGTAAGTGAATATATACAATCATTTTCTTTTCCCGTGTAATTGTATATTCTGCAAGTAAAAAACATTAGCAGTTGATTTGAAGTCATTTAATTAGATGAGAACTAAGAATTTGTTGAGCCTAATCCAAGCCCGAAGAAGACACCAAATGCGATTGCAAGTAATCTTAAGTGGTAAAGCACAACCTGTTTTCTCTGAA
This sequence comes from Salix purpurea, assembly GCA_027405865.1. NCBI lineage: Eukaryota > Viridiplantae > Streptophyta > Magnoliopsida > Malpighiales > Salicaceae > Salix > Salix purpurea. The sequence goes on along the minus strand of JAOWLH010000012.1, from coordinate 4,863,340 downwards.
GAAGGTGCATTTGTATTTTGTGTAGCAGGTGCAGCTTGAGCAGTTGAAGAATGAGCATTGTTTACTGAAGGACCTTCATCCACAAATCTTCTGCATAATGACAATACAATTCACACAATATCAAACATAATGTATTTATTATTTTAAAATGTTGCCTCTTTGATCTACACTGGATCCTGCTTTTTAAAATTAGTAACAGTCATGGTATTGCAACCTTTTTCACTAGTCAGGGTTGATTCAGTGATTTACAGCCACAAGCCTCGGGAGCAGAAAACCAGGATCTACAATGAATGGCTATAAATAATGTTGGGGCTACAAGTTACAAACAGAAAAATGCCGGTACTGTTGTTCCTGACTGTAGGTGGCAGGGGACTTGTGTCACGATAAAAAGACTACGGTGGTGGGTAGAGGTCAAATAACAAAGGCCAAAATGGACATATGCATTTGTGTGAAGGTGTTACATAGAACTGTCATTTGTAAAATTTATCTTGTCACTGATATATTTAGTAAACGAGAAATATGCCTTGCAATAAAAAAAAAAATGTAAAACAGAGGGAGGTCAAGTTTTTTCGTAATCCCGCAACTACTTCAGAGATTGCAATATTTGCAGAACCATAGAATTGACAGAGCAAACAGAAGTTCTTATCGAAAATTATGGGGAAAACACAAATCTGCCAAATATATATATATATATATATATATAAAAAAAAAAGGGGGGATAATCAGACAACTCCAAACAAGGACTTTGTAGCAAGTTCAATAAAAACAAATGAGTTCTCAAGCAGATGAGTGCTTTGGGATTTTCGATTCACCTTTAATAATTGATTAGAAAATAATTTTGGAGCTTCTAGGATTCCAAAGTCAAGTGAGAAGAATAAAAGATAATAAATAAAGGGGTGGAGAAGGAAAGGAGATATGCAGGGCTTAAATAATTCACAAACTATCATCAAGCAGTACGGGGAAAAAAGACAAAAAAAAAAAAACACCTGGATGGGAGACTTTCTTTGACTGCAAGGTACCGTTTCCAATATTGCAAAGTTGATTTGTGAGTTGCTTTTGCAGTACCACCATTATACGCCCTAACTACGAACTCTTCACTTCTTTCTCTGCAAAAGACCTTGAAAGTTAATTCCTAAATCAATAAAACTCAAAATAGAAGCTCTGTCAATCACAATACAATGTTTGCTTCAATACAAATAAATAAGGATGGAGCCAAAAAAAAAAAACAGCAGGAATAATCAATTGAACCAATGGTGTCTCTGATCGATAACTCACTCTTCTTCAAATTTCGATAACCATTTAATATAAGCAGCACCAAAATAGACGCTAACAAAAGGTCGATATAGAATGTCTGGATTCCCTTCAACTTCATATGCCTTATAACCCAAGTCCCTGCAGCACGATGCAGTTATAACTTCAGCAAGCCAAAATAAAAGCAGCAGAAAAGGAGATTGTTAATAAGGAGCTCACAAAAAATTCAGAGCATGTATTTGGTACCTGAGCAGCCACTCTGCTGTTTTTGGTAAAATTTGCATGATCCCCTGGGCTGTCTCCTTAGTTTTCTTATCATACCACCGTGTAGAGAGGGGCTGTCTATCACTTGCAAGTTCAGCTATTGCACATATCATGTCCTGCAGACACAGGGAATGGATGCAAAATAGAACCGAGCAGTTAGCTTCTTAAATCTTAATTACTCATTAACGTTGCTAAAGTGTAGTTACGAGGTCACACAATTCTTCCCGAAACCAAAAGTTTGTTCAAGAACAATTCAGAAAGCAGTAGGCGGACAGCTAAGGTGTTAGTTTCTGCTTATCTATTCCAGGAAAAGCAACAAGAAGAAACAAAAGGTTAACTGAATTTGCAGCAATTGAAACAGAAAATACGATTCACTGAACATTTGGTCCATTGACAGCATAATTTAAGGATGATAGGAATAGAACAGAAAACAGATATCAATGATTACGTTTTCAAATGAACCAACCAATCTTAACACCTAGGTTGATATATGGCCAAGTCATGTCCATGTGTCAGTAGCTTTGTGTAGAAGATACTTAATTTCCTTACTATCCTACGAGCTATAAAAGTGATGCAGGCATAGCGTAAAAGGGTGTGAAGGTCAGGACACCTCTCTTTGGTTGCTTTTTACATGAAGTTGAATTTTGAGGCCAGTCCATTTGCATAATGCAATTCAGGATAGCTGGCTTCTCTGTGTCTCAGACCAACGAACTAGGTCCCAATTTGATGGTTTTCGTGAAGACTTTTGCCAATTAGCGAATTTATAAGCTGTTTCGGTCAGTATATTGGTAAGCATTACCCGCCTTTAGCCTCTTTCTGAGAAATAAGAGTTAAAAGGACTAGTTGATGAGGGCATACCGGCTGTATCTGTGAATCAAAATGTCTTCGGACAATGATATCAGCTACAGCCTGAAGGAATACAAAATAATGCAAAGTACGATTAGATAACAAGATCAAGAGAATATGGCTTGCTTCTAAGAACCCATCAAATCCAAACTTGTATGCTTCAAATTTTTGAGAAATAAAAGACAAGAAAAGCAACAGGTAAAATTAGCAGCACGAATGAGTAGGAAACTATGTTTCAAGCTCCCCAAATTTAAAAAAAAAAATAAAGGAAAGTATCATTATGGTACTGCTTGAATTGATTGCTTCATTGGCAAGCGGATTGCATAATTTTATACGTATCAATTTGGTGGATATGATACAAAGCATCTACAGTTGTCTTTGAAGTAGATGAAGGATTGTTTTACCTTCATCTCAGTCTGAGTCAAATAAGGCTCTCCATCAGGATCCCGAGAAAGGTGAACTTTATTTCCTTTAGTCTCTCCAGCATCTAACCATTCAGTGCTAACTTCAGGTTCCTGCCACATTGCTTCCATGTCCTGGACATCAACACAGTCATTCCAGTAATCAAAGCTGGTGGCCATCCTGGAGCCTTTGTGCTAAGATGGAATCTATCAACAAAGAGAGTTTGAAGGTGCAATTATTACATCGAAAGAAACTATGTTGACGAATATGAAAAATTCTCTCAATGTATAAGGCAATAGCTGCTATGCTGGAGCTTCCGAAGAGGAAGGAAAACATGTAAATAACAAGAAAAAGTTTGTAATTCTGATGCTGTTAGATCATTTCTGGCACACTTGATTTTCACGCTTGCAGGAAATACAAGTATAACATCGTATCATGACCTCAAAACAAAGCTCCGCTTAGCAGAACAAGATCATAGAAGCAGGATGCAAAATTTTTCAGGCACCTAGAAATTCCAAGGACTTTAGAAACACCTCTCCCCAGAAATGGAGAAGGGAAAATTGATTGGAGAGCTTGATATGAAATAAGGCTTGTAGAATTCCGGTACCAGTGGCATAAAAATAACTAAAACGCATCAGTGAAAGCATTATCAAAACACCATGTGAGTCTAGCATTCAGTTTATCAATCTGGACAAGCCAGGGAATTTATTTTTATTATATATATTAAAAAAAAAGTCTGCTGGGGCAATTCCCAAACCAAATTGGGAAAAGCATAGTGCTTCTTTACTAGATATATCGACCACAAATGTCGCCAAACGAAATCTCAAATAGAATATTTTAGGCCTAATGGCACACAAGGAGAAGAAACGATGAATCCTCATCTTTGAAATCAGACATAAACTAATATCCAAAACACTGTTGCATTGCATGTGATGAAAAGAATCGAGGTGCGTTGATTGGGAGTACATTTCCATTTATTTGAAATTGTTTCAATTTTCTTTCTTTCTTTTTTTCTAATGCCATTCCAAACATAATGGTCCCCTTACACATTTCCTGCAGCAATCTAACAATTCGTTGCAATTAGCCAGTAAAATTTTAGCCATTTACATCTATAATGAATTAAATTAGCACCCCAATGCAAGTTATGTATTCTTAAATTCCATACAACAACCTCCAAAATTTCACATAATACGAATTCCTATTGCCCTTACATTCATCTAATAAAAAAAAAAACATTAGAAAAATCCCCAATCACGAATATATATATATATATGACAGACGAAGAGAGAAGGGCAAAAAAAAACAAGATTACGAAATGGGAATGACAGAAAGACAAGAACCAAGATAATGAAACACCCCCTTCTATCCATCATTCATGTTGAAATCACAATGTAGGGAGGGAGACAAATATTAATTACACGTACAAGCTGGCTCAAAGTCAGAGGTCCCCTTTCTCTTGTGTTCGTGAAACACAAAGAGAGAAGAAAAGAAATCCACCTGGAGATGTTAATCTCTTTTCCGTTTGTTTTTGTTTTTGTTGTTTTTGAACGGAAGGAAAAAAGGGGAGCGGCGAAAAAACAAGAACGAAGAAAAAGATCAAAAAAGGGTATGTAAAGACTGTGGGTGGACCATTGTTGACGGGAATTTATCCATCCCTAAATATATATATGGCCTTCTCTGTCACCCTCTCGTTTTTGTCTGTGTGTTGGGCCTTTTATGCTTTTGGGTGGCCAGCTAATTGGTGCTTGCAGAGGAGGCGATTCTTGAGAGAAGGACACTTGGCAATAGCCACCGTGTTTTCTCTCTTTCTGCGCGTGATTGACACTTGGCAATTTACTGTGTGGGGTTCACACAAATTATCCATAGTATTCCTTATTGTTGAGAAAAATTATGACTTACAGTTTTAAAGAGTATCTCAGACGTGGTATGTTTATGATAATTTAATTATTATTTAACTATTAATTTCAATAATTAAATTGAAGCAAAAATGCATTATTTTGCAACAAAAAAAAGTTACCCATCATGTTGCTAGTTCATGTAAAATGAGGTGATTGTCTGTGAATGTGGTTAAGATTGTTTTTTTTTTTATTCAGAAATAAATCAAAATGATTTTTTTATTTTTTTAATTATTTTTTGACATTAGCATATGAAAATGATCTAAAAACACCAAAAAAAATAATTCAAATAAAAAATCAAAAATATTTTTAAAATACAGTATCAAACAGGACCGATACCTAATAGAAGTCATGAACAGAATAATCATATGAAAATATTGTCAGATATTTAATAATTTAGACATTCTGGTTTCAAGCTGGCGAGGACGTATTGTGGAACGGGGAAAGTGCGGTTGCAGAAATGTGTGGGGTGTTTTTTTCAAGGGAGGAATTTAATTTTTTTTAATAAATTCGAGGGTGATTTTGAAAAATCTTAAAACTTTGGGGAGGCTAGAGTTAGCGTTTGCTTGGTTGCTAGCTCATGTGCAAGGAGGGACTAAAGTTGTAAGGTGGAGTCCATGAACGTGCATGCATGCCAATATAACTGCACTAGAATGAACGGTGATTGATCGGATTCTACTGTTGTCTATTCAGGAATACCAAGCAAGGAGCCTTTGCGGCGCTTCGATTGGAACAAAAGAAATTTAATCTAAAATTATTTGGAACGAAGCTACGAAGCCTTAGGGTTGGGGCAAAAAAGTAAATTATGGATTTATTAAATTTCGAGAGAACCAGGATGAATTGACAGCTGTCTTTTTTTAAAAAATAATAATAACTGCAGTTACTTTTAACTATCCATCGCTGTCGTATTAGACTGTGTCAACGAGATTGAAATAGGGCCCGTGAAAAAATATGATCCCTAACCCCTGAGGCCTCCCAGTGGTTTTCGCGGGCTTCATATCGAGGTCCATCGACCCCATTCTCTGTTGTATGCTTGTATCTGTTAATTAAGGTTCACTTTAAGTTTTTTTCCCCAACATTTAGCACTGAATTAATTAAAAAAAAAGTTTTATACTTTATTTATTTATTATGGAATTGTATCGATTGTATAAGTCGGATTGTTAATTTGAGATGTTGATTCAAGTTAACATTAATAATTTTTCTTCTTACATTAAAAAAGATAACAATCCTCCCCGCAACACAGCACGATCATCTAGTGAATCATTTAACAAAGTGCATGGGGTTTTCATAAAGTTTTCAGGTTTGAATTCTGAAAGAAGACGAGTGGGGATTTACAACTCGTGAAGGACTGTCTTGCCGTGTAGGCTAATTCTCATATCACCATAGGTGAGTCATCATGAAATTATTTTTAAAAATATTTTTTATTTAAAAATATATTCGAATACTATTATATAAAAATATATAAAAATATCAAAAAAATTAAATAAAAATTAAAAATATATTTTAAAAAAATAATCAAAAATACTTTTTTAAAACACAGTTCAAACAGTACTAATCTTCCGTCAAACCCAATTTTTTTTTTTTGCAAGTTAGTAGTAAACAGTTGTCACAGTAGAAGACTTGAAATAAAGATAGAAGGGTAGGTAGATCTTCGTTGTGTTTGTCCTGGAGAACCACGTGTTGAAAGGAACAGGATTTGCTCTCAGCTACCCGACCGACCCGCTCTCTCCCGTGAAGATGGAAAAAGGGACGGCGACACTTCATGCCCTTGCTTCAAGCTGCTATTTCATGGATTTTGTTTGATAGAATATTTAATACTGTGTTTTAAAAATATTTTTTAAAAAATAAAATAATAATAATATTTTTATATTATTTTTATATGTTATTTTTTAAAAAAAATAAAAAATAAAAAATATTATTTTAATATATTTCTGAACAAAAAAAACCTTTTAAAAAACAATCTTCAGATTCTCAAACAGTAATCTAGTCTTATCCGTCCCCACTTCCAATCAAACGACCACATCTTGCGGTTCGGATCTATACATTTTGTCAAGTTCCTATATTGTCATTCGTAAAATCAAGAGAAGTTTTTTTTCCCAATACAGAACATTTTATATAAATTATATTTTCATCATAAAATTAAAAAAAAAAACGGTTTATAGATGTCGAGTCTATTCGTCCTGACATCTGAGTACCCTCGGCAGAAGTTTTAGAGAAAAACAAATATATTTTCAGCACGTGATGCCTTGCCATTGTTGTCAAGTGGCAACGTGACAAAGTCTTGGCACTTTAGCATGAATAAACTTATTCATAAATTAGTAGATAAAGAATGTAAATACAGCCGTGGCTGTGCAATTCTAGCCTGGTGATCGGGTGCTTTACGAGCTTGTGAGTCCCAACCACGAAACACAGATAAACATGAATTATCCAAATCAACGCAGTCATGGTTGCACCTTCGAAAGAGTCAAATTGGATTTGATTTGCCAAAAATGTCAATTTTTCTATGTCAACGCAGGTTGTCTTTTATCTATTTATAGTAATGTCGAGTCACCGCATGCTTTTTGGCTCTTGGATCAGCAGGTCTTCGCTCTCGATCTCATTTGCTACAGCAATAGTTATCTAGTGATCGCATTTGCATCGTGTCAATGCCATGTACAAGGCAGTCAAAATCGAGATTTTGACACGGATCGGAAAGGGCTCCGAAAAATCGGATCGTAAAATCGTAGAAAGATCGTAAAATGTCCGTACAAAAATTATTATTTTTAATTATATTTAAATTTAAAAAATGAATTTAAATATAATTAAATATTATTATTTATTATTATTATTATTCTACGATTTTTCTACGATTTTGAACGATTTTTCTACGAGTTTGTCCGAGTTTGACCGGTTTCGATTTTTTTTTCCGGTCCAACCAGGTTTTCGGAGTCAACTCGCGAGTTTGACTACCTTGCATGTACTGCAACGAACCCTGAAAAAACAACCAGGGAAGTGAACGGAAGTGGTGACGAGTAATAACGATGCCGGCGTAAGTCTTACCGTGTTTTCCAGCCAGTTTAAAGCTGTTTAACCGGATGTTTGCAATATCATTCACCAAGGAACAAACAAGGGCTACTCTCTCCGGCCACGCACCGGCGGATCCTAGAAGAGATAGAGAGGTCAGCTGTCCTGAGTTTTTAAGTCTTAACAGCTTCACATTTTCATCTTTGCACCTTTAAAAGTTCCGGTGTGATTTCTAACGTTGAGAAATTTTACGTGATTGAATCCGTTCATTTACACGACACAATCCTACACTGGCCCCTGATTTTCAAGATTGAATTTTATGTTTATTCCATGGTTAAATTCCCAAAATCGCTCAACAAATCAATATATATGATGGAAGAGAACAAACGTTTAAAATCGTTTTTGCTATAAATTTTTAATGTGCTGAAATATTTCCTGACTTTTATAGATAATTAAGTGTATTTTGTTCATATAGTATATGGATGGTTTTATAATATGTGTGTGTGTGTGTGTGTGTGTGTGTGTGTGTGTGTTATAAATAAATTGCATCATTATCTTACCCTTTAAATTTTTATTATTTTTTCTTATTAATATTAAAATCAAATACATTTGTTACTCTTAATTGTGATAATCATGGATTAATAAGCTAAACACCTTAGTTTTTTTTTTTGTATTTTTAAATTATTTTAATATATTTATATCAAAAATAAATTTTAAAATAAAAAAAAATTATTTTAATAAATTTTCAAATAAAAAACAATTTAAAAAAAATCTCTACCACAATACCAAATAAACTATTAATAAATTTCAAAATCATGATATCGTTAACTATACTTAGACCAGTTTATTAGTGGAGGTGGCTAAATTGATTATTTAAATAATCCAGTTAAAAATTTGGACTAATTTTTTTTTTTTGGTTAAACCAAGGTATCCCAGGCCTTCGGCCCAGACTAATCCTTTGCCCGGGGTGGCAGGGGCTCCCCAAGAGGTGCTTTACTGACGAGGAAGAGGATCGAACCCCCAACCTCGGCAGTGGCAGGAGCGCGCCTAACCGCTCTGCCGCGACCTCATGGGTAAAATTTGGACTAATTTAATAACCAGTTCGTCAGTTTATTAGTTAAATCGACAGATCCGATTTTAATAACATTTTCTGAAGCCACCCTCGGGTTACAGAGATCGTGAACCTTTTTTTTTTTTTCTTGCAAGTTAAAGTCGAGTTAAACAAATCCTCATTTTTTTCAACTAGCTTATTCACAGACTTTTCGCCTCCTTCCTTTCCTGAGCTACCAAACTCAACTGAACCCCCCTCCCCAATCATTGACTCGTCAATTACAGGGCTCGTCGTCGCTATGTGAGCCCTCGAAAATGCTAATGCTATTAAAGGCATCCATCGAAAAAAAATAGTACCGATTAAACTAGATATATTGTGTGGTTTAATTTATTTTTTAAAGTATTTTTTATTTAAAAATAAATTAGAATAATATTTTTTTATTTTTTAAAAATTATTTTTAAAATTAGTACATCAAAATGATTCAAAAACAATAAAAAAATTATTTTAAAAAAATTATTTTTTTTTAAATTATTTTTTTTTAAATTATTTTTTAAAACACAATGTCAAATACTTTTATATAAATAACTGTAAATTTAAATAATTCATGATTTGAACAGTAATCGAAGAGGAGTTTAAATTAAACAACATATTATTTTAATATAATTCTAAATATAAAATATTTTGAATATTTTAATATAATTCTAAATATAAAATATTTTGAATATTTTAATATAATTCTAAATAAAAAATATTTTGAAACATCTTATATATAATTTCGAATGCAGGCTTAACGATCAAAATTACAGCAAACCTGGAGGAGCAAAGCCCACCTGGTTGGGTCTAGATGAAAAATCTTAAAATAGTAAAAGGTACAAAAAAAACGTGGAAAAAAAGCTGGCCCGAACTGGCTGACATGGCTTTCGAGAACCTGGCCAGGTTTTTCAGCGTCAAAACTACACGACAAACTTTTTTAAAAAATAAATATCATAGATTACTTTTGAACAAGATTTTCAATAAAGATATACTCTATGTTTTTTTGGCTTCCAGCTTTTCGGACCTATTTGTAATTAGATTTTAAAAGTGTTTTTGAATTTTTTTTTTATAATTTTAGACTATTTTATATAAATATTATAAAATAATTTTTAAAAAATAAAAAATATCAATCATATATTTTTAAATAAAAAAATACTTATAGAAACATCATTAGCCACTACCAACCAAACAATCACGGTTCAAATCAGTCACCATTGATGGCTAGCTACACGACAACTCGCCTCCCCTGATGACTGTAATGGCACCATTTCCGTGCAAACAATTTCACGGAACTTAGTTACTGACGTTTTTAGCTATTTAAAAACAAAAATCTTGCAATTTAAATTAGTTTAGTATTGTACTAATGATTATTTTATTTAAAAATGTATTTAAATACTTTTTTATTTTTAAAATTTATTTTAAATATAAAAAAATTAAAACATGTTAAAATTTAAAATAAAAATTAAAACGCATAAAAAAAACTAGGAAAACAAGAGAGCTCACACCAGAAACAATGTGCCTGCTCCTACAGTAACGCAACTCACCCGCTGTAGCTTTTTTGGAGAGAGAGGGAGAGGACGAAAGAAAGATACACAAAAAAGAAAAAAAAAAATAGTGAGCATAGGACGTCCCTCATAAGAAACTCCGTTTAAAACTTCCTCCCTTCTATTTTTTTCGATTTTGCTTTTAAAATACGATCAAACGCCACCACCAACTACCGTTTTCTTCTTCTCGTATTTCCATTCTCCTCGCCCTCTGCTCCCTCTCAAAAGCCGCAAACCAAGCCCTGGTTTAGTTGCAGGGTTCTTGAGAGAAAGAGCTCAGTGTTGCCGTCAGTACAAATGGCTTTCTCTTGTCTTCTCAGATCCACACCCGCCGCTCCTCTTATTGAAGCTTCCCGCTCCGACTTATCTCCTTCACCGTGCGATCGACTCAAGGTATCTGCTCCTTGTTCTCCTATCAACTCTTTCTTTTTGAAGGTCTGTAGCTCGCTCTTTGTTTGAGCTTGATTTTGGTTTTTGAGAGAAAAAAATAGAAGTAGAGTTACAACTAGTTATTGAAATTGTTATTCATGACAAAATATAATAAATACGGAAACTTCCTGACTGGAGCATCTTATTTCGAAATAAATGGAAGTTAAATCTGCAAATAACGAGAAATATAATATAGATAGTAGTGTATGCAGTATGCTGCTTTTTATTTATTTATTTATTTGATTTCAGTGTTATATCTGTTTGGTTGGCGAGAAAACTGATGAAAATGTATCAGAAGCTTGTTTTAAAAAAAAATGTTTAAAGAAAAGGAGCTGATATCAGATCGGTAATATCATCGATTATTATTAAACCTCACGCTTCTTTAGCTTATAGCTCTTATATTTTTAGTTTATTTAGTTTTAATAATTTCTAATCCCTGTAAGGAATGCATTAATGTTCATATATAGACTAAGCTTTTGACAATTTATAGCTGATGAGTGTTGTGAAGTGCCAGTCACTATTCAGAGATGTATGTAACTTTGGCCATTTTAGTTTTAACCTTTCCTTTTCTCCTTTGTAATCTCAGGTGTCTAGCGTTAGTTTTAACTCTTTGAAGAGCATTTTTGGCACCTCAGTTCCAACAGGGTCATCTTCCTCACAGCTGAGTACTGAAGAATTTGATATTATAATCTCCACAGACACACACACAGGTGTATGAGCATCAGCATGCCTGTTCTTTAAACTAATTCTGAAACATTTTGAACTATTCAGGACATGCAGTGGAAGGAGCATCCAGCCCATCAAGGCCACAGCTACTGAAATGCCTCCCCCAGTTTTAAGTGAGAAGCCACTGTTTTGTTTTCAGTGTTCACTTATTTTTGAATGGGAAGGATGGACTTGGGAGGTGTATTTACTGATATACTGGTTTGATATGTTTTTACTTTGAATAGAATCGCAGGCTGATGGAAAGACGAAGATTGGAATCAATGGTATGTTTTCTCATGTTTAAATTTTATTTTTGCTCTGTTTTGCATATTAATCGCTGGATGCTACATGGATTACAAGGTATCTTGGAGTGTAACAGACATTCGTTGGAACATAAACAAAAAATCTCAAATACTAAATAGAAGTCTACAATGTTGCAGGTTTTGGTCGTATTGGTAGATTGGTTTTGCGAGTAGCAACTTTCAGGGATGATATTGATGTGGTGGCAGTGAACGATCCTTTCATTGATGCTAAGTACATGGTAAAGGATTCGTGATTAAATTTCTCCATTGCAAGTCACGTTCTGAAGAATTTCATTGACTGTTTGTGTTTTACATGTTAGCCTCTTCTGTTATGTCATTAGCAGGCCTGGGTGAACCCCACTGTGAACCCTTTTATTGTCCATCCCTGCCCAGAAAATGTTTGGTATCTCTGAACTATTGCACTGCACATGTTTAGGGGTTAGTCAGGTGCTCAGAGAGCCATGAGATCCCGGCACCTTGTTAGCAAAAGAAAAATGAAGTCCAAAGCAGTCTTAATTCTTACACGGATTGTTTTCACATTCATCTGCGCATGTATGATGGCTTAGTTTGTTGCTGACCCATGTCATTAGACCAGTGCTGTTAGTTTGTGGAATGCTTATGGAGTTGGTATATGATATTGAAAGTCATTTTGAAAATAGAAGATGGTGTTTGATTTGTAATTTCTTATATGCTTTTCAAGCAGCGTGGTTCAAGATCTGATTTTTTTGGTGAACTTCACATAGGTACATGGAATCATGAGCTAGCATTTCGCTCATGCAAAAGCTTTCTGTCCTGTTGATGCCTTTCATTTCCATTTTCATTCTCAAGATAGAATTACAAATCATATAGATGTCCTGGTATTGTCCTGGTCTTGTGGTTCCCAAGACTTAGAATTAGCTGCCAGATCATTAAACTGAATAGAAATTTATGATACAATTGATCATATAGATGTATAGGATCTAGTGTATCCTTGGTATGCATGAATACTTGAAGAATGTGAAGATGAATTAAAAGAGGCAATCCTTTCTCTGTATTTCAATTTAGCTATAGCTATTTGATAATGTAGGATATGGTGCGTTTTGGGAAAAGGGGGTGCAGGGGAAAATCCTCTTACTGGAAGCTTTCTTAATCTGCAAAAGAATTGTCTATAATTAACTTGTTTTTTTGCCCTTCACATATCCAGGCTTACATGTTTAAATATGATTCAACTCATGGCGTTTTCAATGGAACCATCAAGGTCTTAGATGATTCCACCTTGGAAATCAATGGGAAGCAAATCAAAATTACAAGCAAAAGGTGCTGCTTCTGGGGGTTTATTTTTGCGCTCTTATCTGTATACGACCTTATATACGTGTTGGCTGACTGTCACTTATTTCTTAGAATCTCGATTCAAATGGCAACATGAATCTTGATAGAGTTTTTATTGCAATATTGGCACTTTGATCTAACATTTAAAATCATATATCCAGGGATCCCGCAGAGATCCCTTGGGGTGATTTCGGGGCCGAGTATGTGGTTGAATCATCTGGTATTTTCACTACAGTTGAGAAGGCTGCAGCTCACAAGAAGGTTGGTATTGACTGTTATTGCCCTTAATATCTCCAGGTCTTTGCTCCGTCTGTCTCTGAGATATCATGATCCATGCACTACAAATTTGAGCTCTTTGTGACTTTGCTCTGCAGGGTGGTGCCAAGAAAGTGGTCATATCAGCTCCCTCAGCTGATGCTCCAATGTTTGTAATTGGAGTAAACGAAAAGACATACAAGCCCAGCATGGACATTGTTTCTAATGCAAGTTGCACTACCAATTGCCTTGCTCCTCTTGCTAAGGTCTGATCTCATTTTGAAATTTCAAGGTCTATTACACTCCTTTTCTGTTCTACCAGTCACTTGCAGTTTTGCCCCTGTATTTCTTAACACGATACTCTTGCAGATCCAATCAGTTAATGCATTTTTTTTTTCTTTTTGCTCGTAAATATATAAGCAACTCCTTTACCTCTTTAATGTGCCTTAGTTTGTTGTGAATTCATTTCTCAGGTTGTTCATGAGGAATTTGGTATTGTTGAAGGTTTAATGACAACTGTCCATGCAACCACAGGTCTTTCTCCCTTGCATTTTCTTGCATTCATGGGGGGTTTGTTCAGTACATTGTCTTGCATTGGTACATAACGAATTTTTTGGCTTTTGTTCAGCAACCCAAAAGACTGTAGATGGTCCATCAAGGAAGGATTGGCGTGGAGGCCGAGGAGCTGCACAAAATATCATTCCTAGTTCTACTGGTGCTGCAAAGGTATGGAATTGACGGCTTTGTTCACCGTTTGGTAAAAAGGCAAGTATAAACATGTTTGTTGGTATTGTAGGCTGTTGGAAAAGTTCTTCCAGAACTCAACGGAAAACTCACTGGAATGGCCTTCCGTGTCCCAACATCTAATGTTTCTGTTGTGGACTTAACTTGTCGACTTGAGAAGAGTGCATCATATGAAGATGTCAAGGCAGCTATTAAGTAAATCTACTAGTTTTTATCTTCACATATTTTTCTGAATTTTGGTTTGGGGCTCGGCCAGGACGCAGGACTTTTATAGTTTTCTGGTTGTAGTTTATTGGCAATAACTGTGTTAAAATTTTGATTTCCAAATCAAGGTACGCATCAGAGGGACCACTTATGGGCATTCTTGGGTATACTGACGATGATGTTGTCTCCAATGATTTTCTTGGTGACTCAAGGTAAATCTCCCTTCCTTTAATTATCCCTGTGTGTGTGCCGGCTGCTTCATTTCATACAACTGTTAATATCATTTAAAGGGAGGGATTCTTATCTGATCCCAGCAGTGTCGAGTTCTGCTGGCCATCTCATTTCTGTTTAAATATATGATTGTTTTAAACATTAGCTAAGAATGCTTGGTTTATGACTTCTACTGATTGCACTTTTCAACAAATGAAGAAACCAGACTTGCTTGTGAAATATGAAAGGATCTGTTATTTGATCGTCCAGTGGCGCTGATCTGATTCAAGGAAAGATTAAAAGAAATCAAATAAAGATCAGAACGTAGTATTAGATGAGATTGAAGCTGGAATACAATTGAACAAATATTGGAGAGTCTGAAGAAAAACCTCTTAACCACCTCATGCCGTCTTCGTCCTTCAAATATTAGAAGTTTCATGCTAGTCACATTATTATGATTTAAAAACTAAAACGTAACAGCTGAATGTGAACCGGCGTGAGCTAAGACAAAAACTTGGCTAATTAACCAGATTTCCTTCTGCATTCTAACACATTGGTTTCGTTCCAGATCAAGCATATTTGATGCCAAAGCTGGTATAGGATTGAGTGCTTCCTTCATGAAGCTTATTTCCTGGTATGACAACGAGTGGGGTTACAGGTATAGCATCTCTCTTTTACAGAAGCTTGTGTAAGCGCAGACATGCCAGCTCCATGTATTTACTGGATGTAAATTGTGGTTGGTTTTACAGTAATGATGAATGACACAACTTGAATTGCTCTTTTTTACAGCAACCGAGTGCTGGACCTTATTGAGCACATGGCGATGGTGGCGGCATATAATTAAAGAAATACTGTGAGGTATACTGCATTTGCTAACACTACAATTTTAGCGAATGCTTCAAGCTTCTTCTATGAATGTGTAGTTACGAATTTGATAGTGGTTTGGTTTTTTGGCCTATTGTTTTTCTTATTATATGAAATTTGGACAAGCATTAAGGGAGCAAATCTGTAATAATGTAACATTCAGCATGTATGTGGTCAATCTAGAAATATATTTCTGGATTGCCGCCTAGTGATAGGATCAAAATGAGGATCAGGTTACGTTTCATCAATCCTATGTTTTGTGGTGGCATGATTGGGTTAAAAGCATTTGAATCTGGTATGGGCTTTCTCTGTGGGCTACTTGCCACCCTTTAGGGATATCTTTCTTCTTTCTCAAAACCTTCATTAGTCCATGATTCTCAAATCTGATAATTCGAGACCCCAACTTGGAAGATTGAAATTCGATGACGTGATTATAATCATAATTTTGGGTAATCCACATCCAGTATCTTTGAATTTGATTATTTTTAACCCAGTCGACTAACTCGAATCCCAAGTCTTGCATAAACCTAAAACTAAACTAACAAGTTCAAGGGCCCTGCACTGGTGACTGTTTCACTCTTTTTGCGATCAAGGATATTAAAATTCCTGCGATCAAGGATCATTTCCTTTGCTGAGAATTGAACATATGGTAGTGATAAAGATTAAAAGAAGAAAACAAAAGAGGCGATGACGGGTAAAATGACATCCTCCTCCCCCAACTTTTTTGTTCCTATTATATTAAAATATCACCATTTTAAGACAATACAACATGATACGACTCCACCGCTGTCAGTAAACCTCAACATCAACGACGAAGTGCCCGTATACTCTTACATTCAACAATTCTAATTTCGTTGTTCTTTTTACAACCGAGGGGCAAAAAAGTCATCTTCCTATTTCCTGCCAGGAGGTGGTAACAGCTGACCAGCAGTACAAAATAGTTTACATTTTACAAACCGAGCTTCTTCGGTCTTAGGTATGTGGAAGAGCCTTTCTTCAACCCAGGCATGGAGACTTGTTGCTGATGCTTTGCCCTCTTCTCCCTTTCCTTCTCCGTTCCGTCTCTGTCCGTCTCGGCCTGCACCTTCCTCAAATTCTCCATTTCCTCTTCCATCGCTGTTTTCTCTTCTTTCTGCTTTCGCTTGTGCTCCAACATCGATGTATCTGAATCTTTCACAGAGAAAAACATGGGCCCCATCTCAGCCAGCCAATGGGGCTCCACCGCAGTGGCGCATTGCATGTACTCCTTCGTTGTCAAGATCAGTTCATGATAAACCACATAATCTGGAGTGTAGCCTAGGCCATAAAGAGCGCTGCTCGGGTGTAAATGACAGGGCATTCCGTTCCGGCAATTAACGTACTCCCCCACGCCCTTTAATCTCGCTGAGTTGTGGAAGTATGCAGAGCAGATGGCTTTCCGTACAATGTCCCAGTCATACCCACAAGATGTCAGGGGGATTTTTAGTGTCTTGAGAATGTCCAGCAGCTGGGATCTAACCTCTCTGGCCTTTTTTAAACCCTTGACATGCAAGAAATGATCGTTACACCAATCTCCTCGATACTGGTGCTCCTTCCACTGCAAGTAAACATTAAGAAGAGTCAGGTGGTCGGACTCTGGCACGAAGAACTTTTCTCTTGCTGCATCACTCTCCTCCACTCTGTCCTTGGGCCGGAAAAACACGGATGGCACTGAAAGCATCGACACGATTGTCAGAACCTCATTTAAACACTCCAACTGTTCACCTATCAAGAGCATCTTAGCTAGGGGGGGATCCAATGGGAACTCCACCATTTTCCAGCCAAGATCAGTGAGGGCACCGACATTGTTCAGAGCACCCAAGACCCACAACTGGTACATAGAATTAAGGATGTTGTCCTGTGGTGGGGGGTCCATGAAATCGAAGTCCAGCAGATTTTCAATTTTAAGCGACTTGAGCAGCAAAACCACATTGCCAAGGTTTGTTCGCTGGATCTCTGGAACTGGACTGGCAAGCATTTCATTTAGGTACGCACTTTCTGTATAGAGCCTGTAACATGTGCCCGGACCAGTTCTACCAGCACGTCCAGCACGCTGATCTGCAGCAGCACGGCTAGCAGGGAAAACTTGGAGAGCATCCATACCCATCTTTGGGTTGTAAACTTTCATTTTTCCATAACCTGTGTCGATGACATAAAAAATTCCATCTACAGTCAAAGAAGTCTCAGCAATGTTGGTGGCAACAATGCATTTGCGGGCCCCGTCTTCAGCGTTTTGGAATATCTTCGCCTGTAAATCAGCTGGGAGCTGGGAGTATATGGGTAGTATTAAGAGATTAGGCACTGCTTTCTTGGTGGAGGAGACAAGCTGTTCCATGCGCTCTGCAAGTGCGTGACAGGCCGCCTCAATCTCATCCTGGCCAGTCATGAAAATGAGAATGTCGCCAGGAGGACTGGTGATGTGGATAGTCATTGCCTGCTTCACTGCACCTTCAACATAATCTTCACAAGGACTTTTACTGTACAAGATATTTACTGGAAATGTTCTCCCAGGGATGTGGAAAATAGGTACACTGCAACAAATTCAGAAACTACTTGTGTTGGTCAAATGAACGCAAGACATGGAAATTATTTTCTTCTGTGATTGAAAGAGTTCGTATTGAAAGCTTTAGTTTCGCATAATGTTCTCAAACAACACATGGAAAAAGAAAACAACCTAAGTACCACTAACATTTTGTTAGTAAAAGCCATTCTTAAGTTACCTCCCAAAGAAATTTGAAAATTTCTGAGCATTTAGAGTTGCAGATGTCACAATGAGTTTGAAGTCACGACGCCGGGCAACCACCTTTTTCAGAATCCCAAACAGCACATCTGTATTTAATGATCTCTCATGTGCTTCATCCATGACAATGACACTGCAATAATCAACCAACCATTTGAGTCTTGTTTTCCTAACACTACAATTTTCTTGTAAAAATATCTAGTTACTCGAAATCTAGACATTCCCATACCGATACTTGTCAAGGTCAGAATCTTTCAGTGTCTCACGCAAGAGTACTCCATCAGTCATGTACTGCAAATTGTAGAGCAAAAATTTTGGAATGTTATAAATCTTGTGCAAATTAAGTACAGGTTAGCGCATACATCTGTCATTTAATGGTTTTTTTACACGTATAGCTAAATTTCTCAGGAAACAACTCCTCATTGTCAGACGCTGAATTCTATCATTTTCAGGGTTTTCCTTTACTTTCTTTTCTTTTCAAAATAACACTTGGTGCATCTTGGGTACTTTACATGAACATCCATTATTCCTTCTTTCTTTTGTATTCACAATCCAGTATTCATTGCTTTTCAACAGCAAAAAAAAATTCATCACAGGTAGCAATTTCAGATAACATCATTAAAAGTGTTTACTACAAGGAGTAACCAGTTACCTTAATTATTGTATTTCGCCCAGTCACATCCTCAAAGCGAATGGCATAACCTACTTTATCCCCCAATTCAGTCTCCATCTCTTCACTAACTCTTTTTGCAACACTCATGGCTGCAACACGCCTTGGTTGGGTGCAACCAACTATCCCATTTGTTGTATACCCATCTTCATGGAGATACTATAAAAAAAATAAACAACTCAGATTCCACCTACTGAGGTGCATAGATATATATTCTTATAAACCATGAAAAAATAAACTGCATGATAAGAGAGGGAAAATATAAACAAGGAGTAACCTGTGTCAGTTGAGTTGTTTTTCCTGAACCAGTTTCTCCAACAACAACTATCACTTGATTTTCACGGATGACCTACCCAGTGCACATTCAAAATAAATGAGATAAAAAGTACCGAGTGGAATTTTTAATCGAGTACTTTGTGCAGTACACACCAACAGTATGAAAGGGAAATTAAACAGTGAATTGTGGTATATTAAAATGCAGAAAAAATAAATCAGTGAAGATGATCAATTGTTACAAAAGAATTTTCTTATACAAGTAGCTTCAAAATCAAAACCCAAAAGGAGATAGAAAGGATGGCACAGCAATTCAGCTGCAACTCATGGGCATAAGGCACAACCGTGATGCCATGCTGAAGAAGGATCCAAGCACGATGTCGTGTACAAGACCGCAATAACAAAAATAGGAAAGGAAATGGGAAATAGTTTAATTCCACTTTTTTCTCCTGATAGATGTGATCAGATCATTGAATTACATTATCTACTCCTCCAAATGTATCAACCTATCCCTCATCCCTCTGAAAAAGAATCCATCCCCCTCTTTCCATTAAAACATAACGACAAGTTGGAATATGACCAAAACAGGCAGTATATACATTCTTTTCAGCACTTGAACAAAGAGGAATCAAAGTGGTTGCCCAATTATTGTCTGTAAAAATAAGCTGAGCTTATGGAGAAAAGCCAAACCTGCAACAACTCATCTCGCACTGAAAATATAGGTAGATATTGCCGCTGCTCAGATAGAGTTTTTGACTTTGCAAAATCACTTACAGCTCCCCCATTCTTCATATGCTGTGCAAATTTTGAATCTTCCTTAAAATCAATTTCACCTTCCTCGCCAACAGTTGCAGTGTCAGCATCAATCTGTGATCGAAACAAACAGTAAATGACAACCTGTTTTCATAATAAGGGGATTTTTTAAATCATATCATCATTAAGATATGAAATTATCACACCTGTTCAGCAGTTTTCTCTACACCAAGAATATCTCCAAGTTTTGAGCCGGCAAGCTCCCAAAATCGCTGACGTGATTTATTCATGCTTTGTTTCTCATGAGTTTCTCTGACCAGAGCAGATCCTTTCCTGGAAATAATGGCCATATCTGAGGTGGGATCTTTTAGGGGCATTACCGGCTCTGCTTGTTTGGTAAAAACAACTCTTCCATCCAGGAAAGGAGGCTTTGTGTCTATAGCAACACAGGAAGATGAAAATTTTAGCGCGAGGAAATAACAATTTATTTTTGGCATGAATTAAGCATGACAGTTAGCATAACATTTACTTACCATGTACAAGAAGAATAACTTTGTGCTCTTCCTCATCATCAAACTCAGTCTGCACCTCGGTACCTCTAACTGTGCCAGATCTCATAAGTTGCCGATCCTCCCATTGGGCATTATCAGCACTAAGCTGAGATAACTTTTTGCTTTGAGCAAGTGACATTTTAGTTCCATCTCTTCGAACCTGTTTAATGATGCCACAGTTAGGAAGCAGTGTGACTAACTGAAAAATCATTCATAATACTGGAACAGGTGTTAAACAGCTGTATTTAACAAAAACAGTTGAAACATATATCAGTTGTTAAGTCTTGATTGACTCAGCTACCTGATGATAGAATGCTATATAGCAGAACCACTAGTTATCATGAGCACAATCTGTGCAGGAAAGTAACTTTTCAGATTTATACAGTAACTAAAAAAAGCATAGTGTGGTACCACATTTCTTTTCCAGCCATGAAATTATGGTAAATAAGTCTATTAAGCATTGAAAACAACAAAAGCATGTCTAATCAATAGCATCCGTAAATTAATAGTATTATCTACTGTTGCGCTGTTTGAATTAAAATTACTGCAAAGACAACATAATTTAAATTAAATTGCTTAAGAAATGAATTCTCTCATTGGAAAAAATAAAAATATAATAAATAACATAGCAAAAAAAAGTAGCAAAACCCTAAAGAGTTTTGTTTAGATTAAATAAAGCTACTAAATAATTTAATTAAGAAACTTCAGGGTAGAGTTTATATATATCAGAGTAAACTGCAATATAGATGTTTTTGTAATTTTAAAATATTTATGATTATTTTTGTATTTTAAATAAAATAAGCAGCCTTCAATCTCAAGAAGCATAACTTCACATGCTTTTTAAAGTAGAGGTTATTATACCTTTAACTTGCTTTTATAAAATTCACCTTCTGGCCTCAAAAGTTAAGCATTTGGTTCTTAAAATCCTTACCAAACACTTTTTTTAGTATTTTAATTGTTGTGCTTCAAAACAAAGCAACAAAAGTTAGAAAAGTAAGGGACCAAAGAAATTCTAAGGCTGCACAAGCAATATTGTGAGTATTGTAATGTTTCATACTCACAAAATATATTGACAGTGCTGTCAATATTGAAGTTTTTTGTCATGTGTCCCAAAGTGATTGGTTAATATTGACAGCACTGTAGCAGCTCCTGCAGTTCTAATGTTTTTTGTAAATTTCCTGAATCCCAATGGTCTACATGAAAAGAATATGGTGAATTTGAGCCTTAGAATGAGCACGTGAAACAGATAAAAAATTCACCAAACATTGGGCATCCATCACATAAATTATGTATGATATGATCAACAACCTCAAACAATTGGCATGCTTGCTTTGAAAAGGAAAAAAAAAGTTGCCATGCAGAGGGGAAAAAAGAAAAAGAAAAGGTATTTAGGCATTTCAAGCATACCAGTCTTTTGGCCAACTCTGCCTCCTTTTTCTTGAATGCAGTGTCATCCCCAAGGAAGAATGATGAGCTATCAGCATCAAACATTGTATTGCCTTCTTCTCTATCATACCTATAATGAAACTCCATTTAGAAGAAAACATTTGTAAGGAATATACTCTGTGGCTTCAAATTCTTGATGAAATCACTGAGAACAGAAGGATCAGCAATCAAAACAGTATTCAATAGCATAACTATCGCATAGGAATTAAGGTCAAATAGCTGAACTTTGCTAACAAAACTTAAAAAGTCTGCATAACATGTAAAGCCAATCAGGATTAAGAAAGTATGCAGATAAAGAAGAAATGTAATTAAGCACAGCCAATGAAACAAAATGACATTTTCAGATCTGTGCAGCTGAAGCTTCTTCCAGGAGTTCGATAAGACTCAGGCATTCTAGTAAGCTTAGGAAAAAAACCCACAAATTTCAATCCCACCAATGATGAATAACTAAGAGTGTTTGCAATCTCATATGAATACCACAAAACAAATTACCATGCTCGGTCAGAATTGTATTCCATCTCTTGACGCATACTTTCAGTAATCTCATAATTGTGCTCCTCGGATGAATAAGTTTTATCTCCTTCACCATCCTGCAGAAATGAAGTTAAATATAATAATGACTTCAATAAATAGAATCACACAAGTGACCATATGAGGCAGAGCATGACAATAACCTACTTCAATTTGAGAGAGATAAAATAGCGTCTTTACAGTGGAACCTGCTAGATGCAGCTGCTTTTTATAGAAAATATTGAAGGAAACGAAAAGGTGTTTGGTGTCAACTAATTAATAATACCTCCAATGATGGTGCACTTGTGTTGGAGAAATTAAGTTGATGGGACCTCCCACCATATTTAGAACTGGAAGACCTAATTGAAGATCCAGAAGCACGTATTGGAACTGGCGAGGGAGAAATGTGATCCCAAGGAGAAGCAGCAGAAGCTGTATTTCAATAGGAAATGTTCCCGGAGTAAACAAGAGAAAGAAAATAGAACCATTTGCGCCATCTAAAAAACGACAAATTCCAAGAGAGATTTCACTTTCTTAACATACCACAACTGCGAGGTGTTTGGCCACCCATCCATGGGGAAACTAATCGTGCATCAGGTGAGGCACCAAGAAACATTGGTGACGGGGAAGGTTGGTGGCGTCGGCTGCTATTATAACTATCCCGCCGGGGTGTTTCTTCCCATTCCCATCTCCCATCATCCCAATCAGACCTGCCTGCAAGATCCACATTTTTGTATTGGAATGAACAGATTCCTAATGGCAGTCTTCTTAAAGTATTTACAAAGAAAGAAAGAAAATAAAAGGATCCTCATGATAGTTACACACGAGAATATCTGCAGTTCTAAACTACAGAACCATGCTTGTTCTGGGTTTTCACCTTAGTCTTCTTTGTGGGGAGAAATAAGGGGGAGGGGGTAAGAAGATGGATCAACAATGGAACATTGTTATTCAAAATAAATTGCTAAGGTTCGCATAAGACGTGACAGATGACAATCCCGTGAAATGGTATATGGAAATTCTTAAACATGTCAAAATGTTGAGCTTGAAAACAGAGTTCCAAGAGTAAGGCAGGGAAATATTTGAGGAGAGAGAGGGTTGGAGAGTCTTGGATAGTTTGTACCAGGTATCATTTTGTTTTATCTCATTATCTTTTGTTGTAGGTTTGTAAAGTTGAAAGGCATTGGATAAAAGCAAAAACAAGAACTGCAGACCTGGTGTCCTCCTTGAACCTTCATACCGACTTCGTTTTCTCCCATGGTCTCCATCATAGTCTTGTTCATACCGTCCATGTGCTTCCCTTCCACGATATCTTTCTTCACGGTCACTGCTGTACCTGTCTCTCCCCCTCCTGCCTTCATCCCTAGCATCATCTGTAAGGCCTTTTCTATCCCTACCCCGGTCATCTATCTCACTCGCAGGACTCCTAGACCAAACACTCCGGGAACTCCCATTATAACTAGCACGATCCTTCAGTTAAGAGACATGGCAAAATTAGTATACATATACAGTGTATCTTACAACCCGAAAAATCTGGTAAAAATAATTTCTAAATACCAAAGTAGAGTTATATGAAAAGGCACAATAATTCAAGGCATCAAAGTATAATCCCCTTCCACCCGAGTCCCCTGATTTCTATTAAATTATATTTATGGGAAAACATTGATTACAGAGAGCCAGTATGCACATGGAAGTGAAAATAACAGCAGTAATTATGTTATGGAAGAAACTTATCCCTTCAAATTCTTATAATAGAACCGTTTAATCAAAACACCAAAAACAGACCAAGAAGTCAAAACTTGCATGTTATGGAATCAAGAAGTCAATAGTTTCTTAGTAGGTTTGTTCAACGTATTCAGTTCTACATAGAGATGTAAACACCACGAACTTCAGAAGTTACATTTTGTCTGAATAGAATTCAATGACAGTTGCATTGTTAGAATTCTACACTGTTAATAGATTAAAACTTTTGTCCTATTTATCATTGCTGTTCTGTGCTTTTGCCCACAAAAGCTGAAGTAAAAAAAAAAAAACACTTTCTTGGAAAAGCACTCGTGAAGATTAACTTACATCTGATGACAGGTTTTCTCTGGAACGAGAAGTTCGATGCGTGTTACTCAGCGATCCCTCTCGAGTCACAACACTTTCTGGAATGCATAATTTAAAAAACAATTAGAAGAGAAAAATACAGGAAATTTCAATAAATAAGTAAATAAAAAATAGAATATCTTGAAGAGAAGAGAAGCCGTACTCTCGCTAGCAGAGGTTTCCCGGTATCGCCTATTTACATTTTTGCGTGCACCACTCTCACTTCCACCACCGTTTTCTACTTCATCTAATCCAGAAGACTCGGTAGCCTCTTCCTCTTCATCAATCGACGCCATAAAAGAAGTTGTAGCTCTTTCCTTTGGAGCCTTAAACCCTCCTCCATTTGATCCTCCTCGTTTCGCAATCGCAAGTACATCTAAACCTATTTTTATCAACTCAGATTTTTAATTTTTAATGTTCTATTTATAATATAAATATATAGATGGATCGATGGATAAAAATTAATACCTAAAAGTGATTTTCTTTCAGGAGGCCGAAATTCGAGTTTCTCCTTTTTAGGAACAAATAAGCCTCCTTCACTGCCGTTGCTTTGCTCTGCTTCCATTGTAACTACTGACTTGTCTATATCCATGACTCCACTTTTAATGCTAAATCAAATTCTGACAAGGAAAGCGTACCTGGGGGTTGGTTGAGGGAGGTCAGGGAACCGAGTAGAGGATTCAAACCCTAGATAAATTAGCGGGGAGAGAAAACCAGGGCGGGTTTCACCGACTTGAAGGATCAGAGAGAATCCGGCTGACATTCGTGAATTTATTGAGAATCTTGACCGGTCTATATTTGGGCTGCAAGCCCACTGGGCCTGTGACTGTTTGTTATTGACAAGGCTCAAAGTCGGCGGTCCAGGCCCAGTATTCTAATGGAAACTTCTTCAGTTGATAGATAATTAGATATCATCTATTCTGAAAAAGAAAAAAGAGAAAGTAAGAGGCCTCGTATTTCTTAATCATTTTTTCATACTCAAATCAAAGATTTTGTCAGTACAATATCTAGTTACCTGAAGCTATAGACAGAAGAGAATAACTTCTCTCCCCCTCCTTTTAGTAGCTCCATATGAAACATCATACTAGCTAGGAGGATTTATGTGAATAGTTGTTGAAACTTGAAACAAGCACGTATATAGCTTCAGCAAGCATGATGCTGTCTTACCCTGGCAAATTCCTATGGTTGAGAAACAAGCTTCTCGAGTTCACAGTCCAACCAAACCTAAATTTACAGCACAGAAGCACTCTTACCAATAAGAAGAGACATACAACCACAACCATCTAGTAACGATACAGTAAGTTGATCAAGTAATAAAAGTTTGAGATTAAAGGATTTGTTCTCCTTTTGTTTTTAAATTCGAATCATGTGGTTGCTAATATGATAGTCACTGAAGTTTATACTTCAGGATTAGTGTGATTAGTCGAGGTACGCGCAAGCTAACTCGGACATCCATATTAATAAAATAAATAAATAAAACGACAGTGGATACAAACATGAATATTGGTGAATCCTACTAGAGAGTAATCTCCGACTAAAGAACAAAAAAGAAAAAGAAAATCGGTGACAGAAGAGCTAAATTCATGCTCGAATATGCTACAAGACACCTGCTAAAAGACTGGCAATTATTTATAAATAGGTGTTCAAGACTACCGATCTGCTTATTAAAACTATTCCTGAAATAATAACAATAGCATGTAACTGTTTAAAACTAAGACCGATAGCTGATAAGCTTATCGCTACTACATACCAAATCAGAATTTAGGGAGAATCACCCATTTCGGAGTACAGTAAATATTATTTTTAACACCATCAAATCAAAAATAATTTGAAAAATTAAAAAAAAAAAATATATATATATATATATATATTTTAAAATAAAATATTTCAGAAGCAACTACACTCCCTGAGTGGAACTTCTACTAGGAAAGGTCCTATAGGGGAAAACCAAATAAATAAATGTCTTAAATTATTAAAATAAATGTATCTAGAGCCTTCGTGACGCGCGCGCACATCTGAGATCAATAATACAATTTATCCAACTAACCCCAAAAGAAATTTAAAATAATAATTTATCTGGAGAAGTTCTTAATAGTTTATGAAGCTGCACTTACGTTTATCCATCGTCAGCTTAGGGTATATTTGATACTGTATTTCAAAACTGTAAAACCTTAGATAGAAAAGATGATTTGGCTGAATTAATTTGTTCATTGATCATGAGTAGTGTATTTATACACAAAGGCTAAGCAAGTGGCTGTAACTGATTCCTACATGTCAGGAATCAGTTACTGCCCTTGCAGCAGAGAATAAAATACATAAAGCATGTTTCTATAATTCCTATTTTATACACTGAAATATTTTCTATTCTCAACACTCCCCCTCAAGTTGGAGAGTGGATATCTTGCACTCCCAACTT
Organism: Salix purpurea; assembly: GCA_027405865.1. NCBI lineage: Eukaryota > Viridiplantae > Streptophyta > Magnoliopsida > Malpighiales > Salicaceae > Salix > Salix purpurea. Next base: position 4,836,568 of record JAOWLH010000012.1, on the reverse strand, counting down.
GCTAACCATAGGAACAAAAAACTCTTTTCCTAGTGGCTTAGTCAGAATATCTGCGAGTTGATGAGTAGAGTCCACATACTGTGTAGTGATGGAACCATCTCGGATTTTGTCTCTGATGTAATGGCAATCCATTTCAATATGCCTGGTCCTCTCATGAAACACCGGATTAGCTGCAATGTGCAACGCTGCCTTATTGTCACAATACAATAAAGCAGACTCACGGTGTGAAATTCCCAAGTCTTTTAAAAGACATCGCAACCATGTCAACTCACAACATGCTCCCGTCATTGCTCTGTATTCTGCTTCAGCGGAAGAGAGCGAAACTGTTTTCTGTCGCTTTGATCGCCATGAGATCAATGATGATCCAAGAAAAACACAGTACCCTGTTGTAGATCTTCTAGTTAGTGGACATCCTGCCCAGTCTGAGTCACAATAGGCTCTCAGCCTCAAATCATTCTTGGAAGAGAAAAATAACCCCCTGTCGGGTGCCCCTTTTAGGTATCGCACAACTCTAAGAGCTGCTTCCATGTGAAGCTTCCTGGGTTGATGCATAAAACGACTCAAAACATGCACGACATATGTTATATCTGGTCTTGACACAGTCAAATAAATCAACCGTCCCACCAATCTTCTATACTGGTTTGCATTTTTGAGTAGGGGACCTTTATCAGATAACTTTAAACCCTGTTCCATAGGAGTATTGATAGGAGCAGCACCTGTCATTCCGGCATCCTCAATAACTTCCAACGCATATTTTCTTTGTGAAACAAACATGCCATTCTTTGAAGTAGACACCTCAATTCCAAGAAAATATTTTAAATCACCAAGATCTTTGATATGAAAATGTTCATGCAGGAATTGTTTAGTAGCAGCAATGTTCACGGGGTCATTTCCAGTGATCAAAATATCATCAACATATATTAAGAGAATGGTGAAAGACATACCCTGCTTTCTGGTAAACAGCGAATAATCTGCTTTTGACTGAACAAAACCAGCAGAAAGCATAGCTTCGGAGAATTTGGCGAACCACTGTCGAGATGCCTGTTTTAAACCGTATAGGGATTTGTGAAGGCGACAAACAAGATTGTTCTCCCCCTGTCGCCGAAGACCCTGTGGTACAGACATATAAATTTCTTCAGTTAAATCTCCATGAAGAAACGCATTGTGGACATCCATTTGGTGCAAGGACCAGCCATGGGCAGCTGTCAAAGCAAGAAGGCAGCGGACTGAGATGATTTTGGCCGTGGGAGAAAAAGTCTCGTGATAATCCACTCCTTCCATTTGGGTGAAGCCCTGTGCAACCAAACGAGCCTTGCAACGCTCAACTGAACCATCCGAATTGAGTTTAACCTTATAAACCCATCTGCAGCCGATTGGTTTCTTGCCCGACGGTAATTGAGTAACTGTCCAAGTTCCATTATTTTGCAGAGCCTGGAGCTCGGTTTGCATGGCTGCCTGCCACTCAGGATGAAGAGCATCCTCTGAATAAGTTTGGGGTTCTGAAATGGAACTGATCTGACCAACAAAGAAATGGTTTGCAGGTGTATAACGATGGTAAGAAATGAATTTGCTCATGGGAAAACGAGTACCTTTGGTGGAACCGGGCTGCCAAGGGTGATTGGTGGGAGTAAACAGTAGAGCAGACGTAATCTTTGAGTTTGGTCGGCGGAGCAGTGTGGCGGCCGGAGCGACGAACTGGAACTGGTGGTGATGGTGGTTCTGGTGACCGAGGCAGGTGAGGGGGTAAGGATGGGATGTTATGGGAACATGATGGTGGAGGGTCGGGGTTGGAGGATTTCGGACGACGGGTGTAAGTATGTAATATGGGAGGAGGTTGGGTAGTAGTGGTGGTCGGTGATGGGAGGGATGGTGGCTGGGTGCTGTCGGTGAGGGTTGGAAGAGACGGAGGGCTGAACGGGAGAGATGAAGTCTGTGGGCTGGCAGTAGGTGGGCTTTGGTTATGTGGGCTGTGATCAGGTGGGCTGGGGTGAAGTGGGGCGGAAGTAGGTGGGCTGGTGGTGAATGGGCCGTGGGTCAGGAGAGGGATAGGGCCATAATGTGATGATGTGCCGGTTTTGGCAGATAAAAAAGGAAAAATATTTTCATGAAAATGCACATCCCGACTTGTAAAAAATTTCTTAGTGGATAAATCATATAATTTATATGCTTTTTGACCAGTAGGATATCCAATTAAAATTGAAGGAATAGAACGAAAATCGAATTTATGTGATGGATGAACATTTGTAGCATAAGCTAAACACCCAAATACCCGAAGGTGTGAAAAAGAAGGTATTTTTGAGTATAAAAGTTCAAATGGAGTTTTAAAATTGAGCACTGTGGAAGGAATTCTATTGATAATGTGTACAGCAGTTAAAGCACATTCTCCCCAAAAATGAGTTGGTAATTGAGCCTGAAATTTTAAAGCCCGAGCAACTTGTAAAATATGGCGATGTTTGCGTTCCACAACCCCATTTTGTTGAGGCGTGTAAACACAGGAATGTTGAAAAATAACGCCTTTATCTTGAAAAAATGAACGAAGTGAAATAAATTCACCACCGTTGTCACTTCGAAAAATTTTAATGAAAGTATCAAATTGTGTGAAAACATAACAAAAAAAATTTTTTATAAGAGATTGAGCTTCTGATTTGTGACGCATTAAAAAAATCCACGTGAAACGTGTGAAGTCATCAACGATGGTAAGAAAGTAATATGCACCAGAAATAGAAGGGTGTCGATAACGGCCCCAAATGTCACAATGTATTAATTCAAAAGGTTTAATAGTTGAAATTTCACTAGAATTAAAAGACAAACGACATTGTTTAGCTAAAGGACAAATAGAACAAACATGACTAGACTGAATTGAAAAATTTAAAAATTGCTGAGCAAGGAAACTTAAGTTCTTGGGTGAGATGTGGCCGAGACGCTTATGCCAAAGATCAGTTGATGAGATGGTGAGGTTGCAGACTGTTTGGTGAGATGGTGGGGTAGGTTGTACCATAGAGTTCTTTGTCGCTATCTTCACCAAGTAGTAGAGTCCGTTTCGCTGTTTACCCAAACCAATCATCCTCCTCGTAGCCAGATCCTGTAAAATACACCAATAAGGAAAAAACGTTATTGAGCAATTCAAATTTCTCGTCAATCGGCTGACTGACATCAAATCAACTTTGAATGTGGGGACACACAGTACGTCATGCAAATAATAACAGGAATTCAAAGGCAATGTTCCCTTTGTAACAATATCTGCAGTTTCCCCGCTAGGCAGTAATACAGGAGGCAAAGGATAATTATTTTTTCGCTGAAAATTAAATGGTGATGAGGATATGTGGTCAGTTGCCCCACTATCAATAATCCAATTGCGCGAAGCAATTTTGGGCAAACCTGGTTTAGTCACTGCAGGTGGTTTTGCACCACTGGATTCGGGCTTATCATTGAGAAGAGAGAGGAGCTGTTTCAATTGGAATTCAGAAATTCCAACCGACCTGTCGTCCCTCTCATCATGCTTAGAAGAAGTGGCTGCCACATGGAACGACCTGTCGTTCGTCCTCTCATCGTTAAAAGAATTGGCTGCCACATGGAACGACCTGTCGTTCGCCCTCTCATCGTTCTTAAAAGAAGTGGCTGCCACATGATTGGCAGTGTATCGTTGGCCACCACCACCACCACCACCACCATTGAAACGTCTTCCCTGGTTGTTTCTTGCCTTTGGGTGTCCATTTGGGTAGCCATGGAGCTCGTAACAAGTCTGCACCCAATGACCTTGTTCTCCACAGTGAGAACATTGGGGGCGTCCCCGTCTTGGTCCAAAATTCCTCCGGTCAGTGTTGTCAAACCGTCGTCCACCACCAAAATTATCCCTGTCTTGCTCAAATCTTCCTTGAGAACGAACGGGGTGGTGGGTTCGTTCTCCTCTGTCAATGGGTCCGTTATTTCTCCCTTGAACAGCCATGGCAGCACTGTTAATGGAGTCGCTGATTGTGTGCGTCGAGCTTAGAAGGCGTTGCTTTTCTTCCTGGGTAACAAGGGAATAAGCCTGCCGAATCGAAGGGAGGGGATTCATCAGCAGCACTTGTCCACGAACAGCAGTGTAAGATTCGTGTAGACCCATCAAAAATTGCATAAGCTTTTGTTGATCTTGTTGTGCTGCATGTAGAGAATCACTGTAGGAAGCTAGTTCGTCCCACAGCCCCTTTAATTTGGTGTAATACCCTGAAACCGAGAGCTGCTCCTGCTTGAAACAAGCAATATCACGCTGGATTTCAAAAATCCTTGGTGCGTTGCTTTGAGAAAAACGTTCATGAAGGTCTTCCCACACTTCATGAGCTGTAGAATAGTAGATTACACTATCTGAAATCTCTGGATTCAGAGTGTTGATGATCCAAGAATGGACCATATCATTGCATCTAGACCATGCTGCATATCCCTCCGGATCAAGTTCTGCTGAAGGGATTCTTATCGAACCATTGACAAAGTTTAACTTGTTTTTGGAATTCAAAGCTAGGGTCATAGCCCTCTTCCATGTGGGATAGTTATCCCCATTTAATGGTTTGGAGATTAAAACCAAACCTGGGTGATCTGAATGGTGTGTGAAAAATGGGTTTGAGAAGCTTTCCTTTGAATGATCTAGACTAGTCTCCAGATTGGATGATGATTCTGTATTGGCCATTTTTGGTGAGTATGATGAAAAGAGATGATGAAAAGAGCAGAGAACGGTGCTGCTGGATTGATGATTTTAGTGGAACAAAACGTGAGATGTTGTGATGATTTTAGTGAGAAAAAAAAACTAATTGGCAGTGATGATAACCTGCTCTGATACCATGTAAAACCTTAGATAGAAAAGATGATTTGGCTGAATTAATTTGTTCATTGATCATGAGTAGTGTATTTATACACAAAGGCTAAGCAAGTGGCTGTAACTGATTCCTACATGTCAGGAATCAGTTACTGCCCTTGCAGCAGAGAATAAAATACATAAAGCATGTTTCTATAATTCCTATTTTATACACTGAAATATTTTCTATTCTCAACAAAAACCACTAATTCAACCTCATGAGTTTGTTTAGTGGTAAGAAATTCAAGTTTTTTTTTTAAGGTTTAGAATATTTTTTCAGATCATGTATGCTAGTATAAAGATTAGCTACTTAACTTGTTTTTGTGTGGAAAACTTACGTGAACATAAACATAAAAACCTGGAGATGTTTTCAAAAACATGCATAAACTGGTCTAAACATTCTAATTAAAAAAAAAATACGCAATTGACCTCATGTCAAGTCAACACAGTTTGCAGGTTTGAAACTTTATTTCAAAATGAAATTATTAATGTTTAAATGGATAAAAAAACCTCAGTTTTACACTCCCAACTGACAATAAAATACACATCTCTATCTTACAAGATACATGGATCCTTACGTTTAAAACCAAAAATGAGAAATCTTTATTCAGTGGAACTTTTAAACCATTGACTCTATTTCAAGGGTAATCTTTTGTTTGTATATCATTTTAATATATTAATATTAAAAAAATATTTGTTTAATATATTTTCAAATGAATAAAACCTAACAAGGTTATCAATTGTTTAAGCCTTATATATATATATATATATAGTGTTTTTTCACTGATTCGAGGTTTTTTCTCTCCAGGGAATAGTTATTCGTGCACCAGTAATGGCAACTCTTGGATTGCAGATATTGTTCGAGTCAGGTAGAGAGCTTGTTACAAGGGTATATGCAACATTTACTAATCTACGCTACAACTGCTAAATTATCAGAAAGTATTTAAAGTAATCTTTAATTAACTCTATGCTGGCTCAACCAGAAAGAGATCCTAACAAAGAAAAATGGATGGCTGGCATTGTGGTCTCTGTCACGGTGGTAAAATTTGTGCTCATGGTATATTGCCGCAGATTCAACATAGAAATTGTCAGGACATATGCTCAAGATCACTTTTTCGATGTCATTACTAATTCAATCGGTCTAGGGTCAGCAGTGTCAGCTATCAAGTTTTACTGGTGGATTGATCCTATTGGAGCCATCCTTGTAAGTTGACAGTGTTTGCTAATGATTCAGAATTATTCAGTAACCTGGAGTTGAGAGAGATTTTGTCCATGTGGATTTTGATACCACTCATCAGCTGGAGCACAAGTCCAAACGTCCAGGAATATTCTGAAAGAAAGTCCCTTAATGGAGACTACTTTGTTATGGTTCAAGGCATAACGAACACCTTCTGGGATCTTCTTGAGTAAATCTTCAATTAACGATGGAATTAACAAATCAAATCTCACTTAAGGAATTATATGAAATAAGCTGATCGTATGATAAGTGTGTATCTATAAACTTGGTAGCTTGGATCGATATTTGTCTGTCAAGGGAAAACTTACAAGGGTTGTTAGGGATGGAAGAAAGCTGTTCTTTTGCTTATTGGGATATTTGTTTTGCCATTTAAGTTGGGATTTTGGCAACTTGTATATGCTTATATTAAACTTTCAGTTCATTTACGAGCTTAATAGTGTTTAGTAATGTGGTCTCCAAGAAGCATGACATTGTGGCACAGGGCTTGAGATCTTCCTTGCAGGACTCGAGTTCGAGTCAGGAACAGCCAGAGTTTTACTCGCTTTACCCAGACCCGTAAAAAAAGAACAAAGCATTAGGCTTGATGACTGATCCTGAGCATGGTTTCGGTGAGCCAGCACGTCCCTTTCGATAGTAGCATGCTCAGGATCTGTCATCAAGCACCATGCCTGTTGGTTTCAACAATGCCAGTGGCAACTCTTCCTCTGTTATGCAACTGTGACTATCTGATTAAACAACCAAATAGTTTACGAAATACCACCTCCTTTAGCTAGTGGATTAGTTGTTCTGATTATTATAACAAAGCTTTGGTAGGGGGTTAGTTGTTCTATGTGCGTTAATCTTAATCTTGTGTTTGTCTTCTCATACTTTTGTGATTAGTAGCAATCAAATCGTGGGCTGCGAAAGAAATGAAGATATTTCTGCTGTGTTTCCTTTCATACCTGACCAGTAAAGCCTTAGATCAAATAGACTAAGTCAGACTAGCAAAGCATGAATGGTGACGATGTTAACTTTAACAACCTCTTTAATTTCTGAAAAGTTGTTGCCGTCAAACTAAAAATATTCACCATGACTTATACTTCGTTAAATATAATGATTCAAAATCTTTTATCCTTTAAACTAAGATGGTTTGTTATGTTTTAATGTTTATAAAATGTACTATCTTATCAAGTGATGCTTTCATTTCCTGTTATTTCTATCTATTTAAGGATTGAAAATCCTACCTTCTCTGCAAGCAAAAACACTTCTGCCGACAAAAAATGGTGACTAGCCCTCGAATCGATTCGTTTGACTACAGAATCGAGCTTTTATCACCTCCCCCGCCTGGCGAGGATGCACCGGCCACAAGCGTGCCGTCATGGCGTCTTAATATGGATAGGTTTCAGTTGCCGGAGAGGCGTGTAGATTCTGATATTGGCTTGGGAAGTTGTTTGAAGACACTGAGTAACGTTTCACTTTTCGTCATGCTATTAGTTGTTTTGGTTCTACAGAAAAGAAACAGCTCTTGAAATATATGTTTTATGACTAATATTTGATAAGTTTGGTGATCTCTAGCTTTCTTTAATCCCTTACATCTCCATCCAGGGAGGCGGAGGAAAGTTGCAGAATATTACAGGAAGCAGGAAGAGCTTCTTGAGGGGTTCAATGAAGTGGACTCGTTCACTGAGTTGGGTACTTTGCCCGAGGGCTTGACTGAGGTTTGTTGCCTGGCTAAACCTAATTGTTCAATATCATGCACACCTTCCAGAAAACAAATTAACAGATATCTTAATCAGAATTTATTGACGGTGATACAGAATGAAATGAAGCAGCTAGCAAAGAGTGAGAAGGTTGCAATATATGCATCCAATGTAGCAAACTTGGTGCTTTTCGCGGCAAAAGTTTATGCTTCGGTTCAGAGCAGATCAATGGCTGTCATAGCATCAACCTTGGACTCTCTCTTGGATCTCTTGTCAGGTTTCATCCTGTGGTTTACTGATTATGCTATGAAGAAACAGAATCAGCACCAGTATCCCATTGGCAAGCAGAGGATGCAGCCTGTGGTGGGTTTTTTTTCTCTTCTTTTCCAACAATTCTGAAACTAAAACCTGTGTCTCACATTTTAACTTGCCAGATGAAATCAAGCCTTTTCTTCGTGGTAGAAAATGAAAAACACAATATAAGTCGGGGAAATCTTCGTTAGGTCTTTATGCAAGCCCATACTAAGCATTGGTTTGACCATCCACTGACTAACTGCTTACAGGGGATAGTAGTTTTTGCATCAGTAATGGCAACTCTTGGACTGCAAATATTGTTCGAGTCAGGAAGACAACTGCTTACAAAGGTATGCAACGCAACACGAGTGCTGATTATTCTGTGGCTCAACTAATTGTTATAAATGTTAAATTCACATAGCAGCGGAAATTTAGATTATAAATATGTTCAGTCATTTTGGCTCAAGTTTCGAAAATAAATTCTCAATGCAGCAGCAGCATCACAACTTCGAAATAATAGAATTTTTTTCCCGAGAGAAATCTTCTGATCTATGTATACCAGAAGTCGTAAATAGAGTACACATACTATTAGTTATAGGTAGATCATGAACCTCTCTGATTAATTTATTAGCTAATTTTCTCCTCCCATCAAAGAGAAAATTAGACAATTGATCCCCATGATCATACCTGAATAAACAAGAATATAGATGTGTCATGAGAGGCATAATGATAATTTCTAACACAAATGGCATATAAGAATAACGAGTTAATTATGTTCATATGCTAAACTTGGTATCTACTTTATGCAGGCACAACCAGACAGGGATCCCACCAAACAAAAATGGATGATTGGAATCATGGTTTCAGCTACAGTAGTAAAATTTGTGCTCATGGTATACTGTCGCAGATTCAAAAATGAAATTGTCAGGGCATATGCTCAAGATCATTTATTTGATGTCATTACTAACTGTGTTGGTCTAGCCGCAGCTGTACTGGCTATCAGATTCTACTGGTGGCTCGATCCTGTCGGAGCTATATTTGTGAGTCATCGGCACTGACACCGAGTTCAACAATTTGTTATTCAGCTAGTAGCTGACTGAGTTAACCATGATTAATTATAATGCAGATAGCTCTATACACGATAAGCAACTGGGCCGGTACAGTGATGGAGAACGTCTGGTCGTTGATTGGGAGGACAGCCCCACCAGAATTTTTAGCAAAACTGACGTATCTGATCTGGAATCACCATGAAGAGATCAAGCAAATCGATACCGTTAGGGCATACACGTTTGGTAATCACTACTTCGTGGAAGCTGATATAGTCCTGCCGGAGGACATGGCCCTTGGTCGCGCGCATAACATTGGAGAGACACTTCAAGAGAAGCTTGAGCAGCTTTCTAAAGTTGAACGAGCTTTCGTTCATATCGATTTCGAATACTCTCATAAGCCGGAACACAAGCCGAAACGAGCTAGCTAGAAGGAACAAGATAGTGGCCGAAATTGTGGAGGTTGTGTGGATCATTTGATCTGGTTAATTGAGTTATATGTCTGCTTTTATCGTGATTGAGTAGATAGAATGAGCTACTGATCATTCCCGGCCTCCTGCTTTACTATATGAATTCAATTATAGTGTTTAATTTGAATTAAATTAATAAATAAATTGAATTCATATGCATATCAAACGTAATTACAGTGATCATTCCCGAAATTGTTTTAACAAAAACCCGTACCGAATTCGTTCTTTTCCTCTCCACTTACCTGGTTAAAACGTTGTAGAGAAGTGGCATCCACGTATAGTTGTTGTCCCTCCCATTTGTTCGATGAAATGCCTCACTAAGCTATAAAGCTGTTCTTGTAAGGTTTCTTAATAGTTGCTGTCCCTTCCATTTTGTTTGTTTAGAATCCGAGGAAAATGAAATGGAATTTGAAGCTTTTTTGCCTTTTGTTCTTGCTCGCATGAGAATGATGTCTCCTACGCCCGTCAACGAGATATACACTGGGATTTTGTCTTCAGTAGTGTTGTTGATTGCCAAACGTTAAAAATGATGCTTGAAGATATTAAAGAAGAATCAGCATCTTAAATTGAAAAATTATTTTGATTTTTTTTCCTGGTAATTTGACATTTGTATTTGAAAATTAAAAGATACAAGAGCTAATGGACGTGCCTAGTTTTACAAGTTTATCAAACAAAAAAAACAAATGGCCCTAAAGACCATAAAAACAAAGAAACACATCAAAACTAGACTACTGAGAGATACAAACCAACTGTCCACCCAAAAACCTTCATTACTTGGATTCCAAACTTGATGGATCCATATGCTTTCTTGTGTTATGGGGACATTCCTTACCGAATAAAGATTGTCCCGAGTGAATTCTTCGACTTGATTAGAAACAAGCTGCAGGCTTCTTGATTTACCAGCAAAAATCCTTGCATCCCTTTCCTACCATACTAAGTAAACAGAGGCCGGAAAGCTTAGTTTACAAACAACTTCACTGAAAGTTCTACCTTTCCATGTGAGACTAACCTATTTAGTTCATTCATCTCGTGTGTGTGTGTGTTTTCCATCCTAGAAACATTGAATCTATCACAGACTGTCCACCGTATCTCCTCAGAATAAGAGCAATCAAAGAATAGGTGATTATGGCCTTCATTGTTCCTGAAACATAGCTAGCAACAATTTGGACCAAAATCATTGCATTTTGTCTCGAGTAGCAAGCCTTTGCTGAATTGCTAGCCAAAGAATAAATGAATGCCTTGGAATGACATTCGTAATCCAAACAACAACATTCTTTTTTGAAAAACACGCATGCTCCTATGTTTCTTTAGCCCCACTAGTTATCATATCCGTACCAGACCACAAAAAAGATCTTGAAATTTGTTGTGTTCTTCCAACCACTTTCCCATGTAAGAAAAGAATAGAGAGGGCCGAACAACCTGAATGGAGAACAAAACTGAGTTTACTAGCTGCACTCGTTTAGCTAGCATATGAAAGCAATATACATGTTTAGTGCTAAATTTTAGCTGTGATTCGATCAACAAAGGTTTTACAATGAACAGGCTGAAGTCTTTAGGAGATAAGAGGGACCCCCAAAATACTTCACGGGTAACTCACCTTGCCTAAAGCCTAGAATCTGTACACTCTGCTCTCTAATGCCACGTGGTATTCCACTATAATTAAACACACTGCACCCTATTTTATCCCTCAAAAAGTGATTCGAGTTACATTCTTTCTTTGATCGGTATGCAAGAAAGGTTGTATTCTAATAATATCCTACCTTTTTCTTTACCTGGGCATAATACTGGCCGACCTTTGATAATGGAGACCGTAGATTTCCCCATGCCATGCATTTCTCACGTGTTATATAATTTAGTCTATTTTTTTATTAGCATCTCTACCATAATTTTATTATTAAAGAGGTATTTGACATTGTATTTTAAAAATATTTTTGAAAAAAATAATTATAATTATATTTATTTTATATTTAAAATTAAATTATTTTTTGTGTTTTTAGATTATTTTCATGTGCATATATCAAAAATGATTTTTTTGTAATATATTGCTGAACTAAAAACAAAGGGAGTCGCTTGGAATGTGCACCATGCACAAAATTATGGTATCATTATTGAAATCGATACGGGCATGTTGCACGAGGCAAACAACCGGACATTGTTTTTTTAATGCCAGAAATTTTAAAAGTGATCGGTGTGGTTTGAGTCCTAATAACGAAGGTGTTGTTTATTTAAAAAAAATTATTTTAAAAAAAAATATATTTTGGAGTTTTTAGATCATTTTTACGTGTGGATGTTAAAAATAATTTTTAAAAAATAAAAAAAATTATTTTAATATATTTTTGAATAAAAAATATTTTAAAAACACTTTAATCAAACTACTAAACAGGCAAAAAGCCACCTGAAATGCATGATTTTCTATTTTTTTTTCAAGTAACCTTTCCGCAATTACCTGGTATCGTATAAAATACATATGCATATGCATTTTTTTTCGTTTATATATATACCGTTTTAAGGATTTGAGTCGGTACTATTTGTTTGAAAGTTTGATAGAAATTATTTTTATAAATATTTTTTATTTTTTACAAGTTATTCCTTGAACAGGGTTGTAAGTCTATCCTTGCAACGTGCTAATATAATGCTCGTGCTCAATTAGCTTCCTCAAATTAGAGGCGGCATGAAATATACGTATTTTGCGACCACATGTAGCCAGTGTGGCTTGTCTGCTCCTCCTTTCAACAGAAAGAAAGAATTCCACGATAATTTTTAAGGAAAAGGATATTTTCATTTCCCAGCGGCCACTCAATTCTCATTAGAATTTCACAAACAAAACAAATTCTCAATTAAGCCATCCATCTATTGAACATTATCCGATTAACCCTCGAATTTCCAATGACGGGTTAACTGGACGGAGGATCCAACTGAGCATTGTTTTTATTTAGGGACCTACCTGGCTGAGAATTATGCTGATAGTTGCTGAACAGACATGTTTTTTTTTTATTCGATGGTAGGAGTATTTTTAAGGATATACATTTACTTTCCTCTAGTAAATTGAGAGAAATTTAATTTCTTTCGGTGTTTGCTTTAAGATTTATACCTAGAAAATCAAAGATCCGAGCAAACGTTTTTACCACCAACTAAATTCTGTAAAGTTTTAATTAATTAATGTTGAATATAGGATTTTTTTTGCCGATTGCTTGCAAATGTATATGAATATGATGCATATCTCACTCTGCAAAACATGCTTGTCACAAGTTCATACTCGACCTTTGTGGAATGATTTTGGCACTGTTTGTTTTTGTGATTAATTAAACCATGTTTTTTTTATCAAATATTTTATTTTATTTTATTTTATTGGTATTTCTAAAAAAAATTATGGGCTGAGATTTTATATATATATATATATATATATATATATATATTTAAAAAACAATTATTGTTGGGAAAAAAATGTTACCATCTATGCCCCACGTTCTATTATATTTTCTTAGGTAACGTTAACAAGAGCTAGGGTAAAAGTAGAGTTAATTAATTGATTATAGAGCACTCTAAGAATTGATTATAAAACACTCTACGCAGGGAATAAAATTAATTACAAGCTCTTTTTGCCTGATGCGCAAGTTCTCAGCGATTCGGCCGATTAATGGCTCATAGGGCGGTAGCGACTGCAAAATGATCCCTTGTGTTGTTATCTATAACTAAGGGGGTATTTTTCACTGTTTTTTAAAATATTAAAAAATATATATTTTTTTTATTTTTTATTTTGATTTAAAAAATGTAATATTTTTATATCATTATAATATACTAATATAAAAAATAATATCATTTTAATTTATTTAAAAAAATATATTTTAAAAAACAATCGAAACACAGTTTTACACCGTTACTAAGTAATCGCCGGACTTCATAGCACCTGCCCATTCCCCTATATCACCCCTTGCTAATTCCGTCTCCGGAAGCTAGGGAATATCCATTCGGGACTAATATATTTTAAAAGTAGTTTTTGAGAAACATTAAAAAATATTTTTATTTTTTATTTTAAAATATTTATTATCACGTAATGCTGTGAAACAGAAATTTTTTAAAAATAAAAAATTATTTTTAAAAATTATAAAGATTTTTTTGTTCTTGACAGAACCCATAAAAGCTTTTGAACAACCAATGAAAAATTCAAGTAAAATTGTATCGCTGTTCTTGTATTGTCCTGCTCACGAAATGCGGCATCCATGTTTAAACAGTTTAAAGGTTTAAACAGTTTAAAGAACAGGGTTCATTTCAGAAAGATTGAGAAAGAAGTAGAAGCCACGTGTATCTCGGCATTTGCCTATAATAAATAGGCGGTCTGGGAGATTTTTGAACGAGTAGAATCTGCACAAGTTACAGCCATCAACATTTTCATTTTTCTCTTCTGGGAAAAAAGCTACATGGAAGGAGATCACAGTGGCCGCAGAAAGAATGCTGCGGAAGATTATAGCGCAGAGGCTCTTCCATCTGCGATATCAGCGGTAGAAGAAGACCCATTGCCATGGCGGCTCAGTCTCGACAGTTTTCGCATAAAAAAGCAGGACACTGATCATAGCCGTCAAACTTGGTCCTCTTTCCTGCATCCATCATCACGTAATGCATTCCTTGCCTCGATCTTCTCCTTAATCTTGCTGCCTTGATCGCATCTGCCTCATCTCAGTTCTCTTCTTTGCCGTGATCTTTCCCTTTTATTCTGTTTTTTGTTTCCTACTCTCTATATTCAGCTTTCAATTCTTCGTCGGTAATTAGATAAGTTAAATAGCCCCTCTAGTTTTGAAACTAATGGATTATAAGTAGTTCCCATAATCTTTTGTCCATGTTCAATCATTTTTCATAAAAAAAAAAAAAAATGATCGGTTAAATCTTTTGTTTGCTTCTTTAATTTACCATGTCGGGATTTTGAGACCAATATTTAAAAATAAAACTACTGTTCTAATTAAATACACGCTGTTGTTATAGAGATATCGATACGGAATATATTTCAAAAATTGTTTGAAAGAAATAACTTAGTTTCAATATATATATATATATATATATATATATATATATATATATATATATAGTAGTTGACCAATTATAATAATAATTTAGGACTAAATAATTTGTTTTTACTGTGATTTTAGGTTCGAGTTCTATAGTTGCTAATATGATGACTGCTTGAGGTTTACATGTTTGTTAATTTTAGAACTCGTAAAATTAATCATAATACGCATAAATTGATCTGAAAAAAATAATAATTAAAGAAGAATAATATAACAAAAAAAAAAGTATTAAAAGCTTAGTGGAGATGATAAGACTTTTTGTGTGCGTGCGTGCGTGCCTATCTGTTATTCCTACTGCGTTGCATCTTGCGAGTATCCATATTTTGTGTCTTATTTTTTCTTTTCTTCCTGGGATAAGACGATATTTTGCCACATCAGACAAGGTTACAGATCACATATAAGGCTTGTGGTCTGATTAAAACTTTCAATATTTCTTGCTATATGGGATGGTCTTATATACATGCATTCCCTGGACCGTCTCCTTGTAGTTAATTAACCAGCCGATTTCAGTCTTGTAAATACAACCGCCCAATTATTGTAAATGTGGATATATATATATATATATATATATATATATATATATATATATATATATATATATATATCGTTTAGATATATGCCATTTTTGAATTTAATAATGTAATTAAGATTGAATTTTTATTTGTCCATTAAGAAGGTTAGATAAATTATTCGTGTGTATTTGGTAATGCATTGCATAATGTTTTTCAGAATATTTTTCAAATATCAATATAGTTTTTTTATATTCTTATTTTATTTTTATCATTAGAGCAGAAAAATAATAATAAATATCTAAAAATGTTAATTTGATAATATTTTTAAAGCAAAAATAATTTTAAAAAGTAAATTAAAGCACAGAAACAACACCCTTTTAAATATCTATTAAATTTCACGAAACAAGAGAGATTATGCCGTGTGTACGTTGCCACTGGTCCATCAAAATAGATTTCCCCCAGATATTTAGGAATCAGCGGTTAAAGCCTTCCCACCCCCGTTGTAAACTACTACCACTTCCACAACTCCATAAAACCTCATATATATAGGTTTAGAAGAAGACCCATAATATACAGGCTGTGAAGACGAGACCAGGCGACAGTAGTCATGGCTTGAAAGAGTGGCGGCGGCGGCGGCGCTGATTATATAACACAGAAGATGATAACACTCAGCTGCTTCCTCCATCGGCCTCGTGGAGATTAGATATTGATAAGTTTCGTCTTCCTCAAGAAAGTCACGAGCATCGTAGTCATGATAGAGTTTCTCCTTTCTCCCCGGACCGTCTCCTCCCTCCTTCAAGTACTCACTATTTAATTTCCTCTCTCTCGATCTCTTTTCTCAATTGTCTGTTTTTATTTTTAAGACATTGTAGCTGTTAATTATTTTTATGAACGCGCTATGCTATTTTTTTCAAATAAAAGGTTTGAGCCTGAGATCTACGACGAGGAGGTGGGGACACCAATGCTCTATTTTTTTGAACGAGAGTAAACCCAAAGCGCACCACCAATGCTCTACGCTGTAGCTGAACTTATTGTTTGATCAGTTTTAGTCATTGTCGCTATCAAACACTAAGGGCTTCGATCATGTTTTTAATGAACAAAATCCAGCACTGTGCTTTTTAGTTTCAATGCCCTGAATTTATTTATTTTTATTTTTATTTTCCATCATCTGCTGTATACACTGTTACTTGTTTATATTATAAGTGTATATTTGCAGTGTTTGTTTGGCCATCAATACCCTCTGTCCATTGCATTTAGTTCTCTGCAAGTGGGGACTGTCCTGTTTTGTCTGAAGGACATTTTTTTTTATACGGTGGATTGGTGACCTTTGATTCAATGGAATTCAGTCGGTGTTTGAGAATGTGTTCATGAAATCTCTTTGAAAAAAAATATATTTAAATTATTTTTATGTGTTAATATTTATGATTTTTAAAATTAAAAAAAAATTAATTTAATATATTTATAAACCAAAAAACATTTTCAGAAACAATTAAACTCGACCAAACTCTCAAACATACCCCTCTTCCATCTACTTTGGTATGTGATGTTTTTATTTTTTCTTAAGATTGGACATTTATTAGTTTTTGCAGAGTTCTTGACGGCTCCGTTTTCTTTTATATAAATGGAAAAGTTAGGAGAGAAAGGAGTCCAAGTACCAAGCGTAGAAGCACTGTAGTTTTCCTAGTCATTTCTCACCTTAATTTGACAGATATAATACGATAAAATTGTACATGCTCTTCTCAGTTGATTCTGGTGCGTATATTATACATATACATTGATGTTATAATATGCCCACTTTGAATTGTTTGCTCTCTTATTGTTCTTCTTTCTCTCGCAGTTTGATTATTTATTTATTTATTTATTTATTGACCATTAACAAAGCCTTATATATAACGGAGGAGAAAGAATAATTTATTTTTTAATATTAGATTTATCAAAATTTTAACTCCATTTGTTATTTTATTTCATTTTTTAATTTAAAATTTTTGCATCATTTTGCGGATTAACTTGATTGACTAAATTTTTTGTCATTTTTTTAATACTTAATTCTTCAATATTTACTAAATTAAATTTTATAATTTATTTTATTTTGTTTAATATGAGGTTGTCTACTCTCATCAACTGAGTCAAGAGTTTAATAAGTTAATCCATTTTTTTTTATCTTTTAAAACTTTATCCTATAAAGTTTGAGAATTGAGTTTCATAATTAAGGTTTGACAGATTAACCTGGATCAATTTTTTTAATTGATTTTTTTAATCTTTTTTTTCAACATTAAATTGATTGATAATTGAATTTGAATAAATTTTTTATTTGTTTTTATAAGATTATTTTAGTCTCATGATTCGATTTATAATTTTTACGCATTAACTTGGAATGACTCAAATAAGTCTAATATATCATCATTTTAATATTATTTTTTTAAATATTATTTTGATTTTTTAAATCAAATTATATTTTTTATTGTATTTAATTTTGCCAAATTAATAGATTTATATCTTGTAAATCTCTAATCATTTTCATTAGAAACACCTTAAAAAATTTAATTCCATCCGCGCGCTGTACAGGAAAATCACCTAGTTTACATCTATAAATGAGCATGAGGCCACGTCTGATGATTTTGAGTAAGTTGAAAAATAATGATGCAAGCATAAACAATTGTTGGCGTGCAAAATTTCAAACTATCGAAAACATTATTGATTTATTTGGGGTGGCATGATCAGAGCATGTTGACGATGACACAGGCTGCACTATCCTTTGACCACGAGAAGTGAGGCAATGTATACCAACCCAGTATCTAGGGCATTGATTCTGTGAATTTCATATACATGAAACTCGGGTTGTAGGTCGTTTCCTAAGACCTCTAATCATGCTACTTCGTACTGAAGGCTGATGTCCTGGCTCTAAGCTAGTGATGTGTTGTTCTATTGAAAGAACTACATGGCTGGTTTAGTTATAACACTTGTGTTCGTTTGTCTTCTTGTCAAAACACAAGAAAGGATCATTTGTCGAGGTTTAGTCCTTGGATGTTATCGGCTTGTAGGCTCAAAAGCCTTGAAAAGAATAAAAAAAGAGTTAAAAGTATTCTTCCATCAAGGCCTTCTGTTTCTCTATCCTCTTGCTTGGACATTGGCAATAAGGTTATCAGCTATTTTTTATCATTGGATCAAATGTGTTAACACTTCATTCAGCACTTAAAATTACGAATTCATTCAAGTTTCTGGTGGCTAGATAATTTACAACAAGGAGTCTAATATTGTGGTGCAAAAAAAACATCATTAGTAACTAGATGGTTCAGAGTCCATGCTTGACTTCCTGATTGCATGTTTGTTTTCACCCTGATAAAGATAAACCATTATTGTGAGTCTGCATCATCCAGGCTCCGTTGCATTCATGCCAAAATTGTAGACTGATGTTTTGGCCAGCCCCAGGTCTTTCTACATTATGGGTTAATCACCGAGTAATTTAATGAGCTTATGATAGAGTTCATATCTATTTACATTGAATTTTAGCAATTTACTACTCTAATTGGTAGATTCTGGCCTCAGGGAAGCAACGCAAGGTTTCTGAATATTACAAGAAACAAGAAAGGCTCCTTGAAGGGTACATTGAGATGGAGGCCATGACCGAATCGGGTTGTTTCCCTGGGAAACAGACAGAGGTGGGATGTTATCTTATGCCCTCCATTTATTGCACCCTCTTGCTAATGATAGAGCAGTTCTGTCTAAAGGCATCTTTTTTCTTTTCAGGATGAATTGAAGCAGCTGGCAAAGAGTGAGCGACTAGCAGTTAATATTTCCAATGGAGCTAACTTGTTACTTTTTACAGCTAAGGTTTATGCTTCTATTGGGAGCAAATCTCTGGCAGTTATTGCTTCAACTCTCGACTCCCTACTGGATCTCTTGTCAGGATTTATTCTGTGGTTCACTTCCTATGCCATGAAAAAGCCAAATCATTACCAACAATATCCAATCGGAAAGAAACGGATGCAGCCCGTTGTAAGTTAGTCCGTTTACTTGGTCACTCAGCCTTATACTTATTTGTTTGGAATCAAATCCATTGCAGACATGACTTCGGATCTTCTATGTTTCCTTCTCTCATTCTTTCAAAGAGGTCTGTAAGTGGATTGTTATGTTAGACATAAACATTCCGAGAGGAAAATCCATTTAGTGACAGAATGCACTAGAGAGCCATGAAAGGTGCACTTGAATTATTACAATAAAATCTCAAAATGTTTATAGGAAATAGCATTTGCTTTGATATATCCAAGGATAAGAAGATGCAAGAGACTAGCTAATATCACAATCCAATTGGGTTTCAAGATGGATAAGCTGTCATTGTTTTAGTCAGGGAAATCCATGGGACTTTTTAATTAACGCTTATATGTCAGCAGAAATGGAAATTAACTGCATTACACTACAAATGAAAGCAAATAGGAATTCAAATTTTGCATAACTGGACATCCTGCCACCTCAAGTTATTATGAAATTATTGATTTCCTTAATTCCAACATGTCTGATAAGCATGCTTTTGTTTATGCAGGGCATCATTGTCTTTGCATCTATAATGGCGACACTGGGATTGCAAATTCTACTTGAGTCTGGTCGGCAGCTCATTGCGAAGGTATGCTCTACTATGATTTACCCATTTTTCATCCGAGAAAATGATGAACTAAAGAGTAGTGCAATGTTGTACTCGTACTTAGAATTTAATCTCATTTTCACCTTTGACTCGTACATATCATGTTGTCTTGGGGGAGTGGTCTGCTAGAAATAACGTAAGGTAGGTTGTCAGTTCAAACTATAAGATTTGAATGGCATACCCATTCTGTCCATGCTTCGAGCTTTGTTTGATCACATGAGTTGCCACTGTCTCTGTCTTGGAAAGGGAAGGAGGTTGTCAAGTTAGGGAAGTCATCGCAAATGGGATTGAGCTGAAAAACAGATTGGTTATTTTTCTGTTTATATTTAGTCGATTCGCTCCAGGATCTCTTAGATTTAAATTTGAATATATTTTCTTCAGCAAACAATTGATGAGGATTGCTTCGATTGTCCTACCATGTTCTACACTCAGTGGAAGAATATAGCGGACTCGTCAAAATCATTCCCTACTCTAACTAGCCTAATTTCCTTTGTTAATCTTCTTACTATCTCTACCGCTCTCTTACGCAGTCTTAAAATAGTTTTTATTTATTTGATGCAGAGAGGGCCTGAAATGAACAAGGGGCAAGAGAAATGGATGATTACCATTATGGTTTCTGTTATAGTTGTGAAGTTTGTGCTGATGCTCTATTGTCGAAGATTTAAGAATGAAATTGTCAGAGCCTATGCTCAAGATCATCTTTTTGATGTCGTCACAAATTCTGTTGGTTTGGCAACAGCCGTTCTTGCTGTCCGATATTACTGGTGGATTGATCCTACTGGAGCTATTATAGTAAGTTTCTTAAAACTCTGTATTCCCGTAGTTCTTTATGCTGCAGTATTATAAGTTGGTTTAAACCTCTCTTTATTCATTTATTTCTAGAAATAAATATCTGATTGTATATGATTAAATCCACGTCACCTACCATGTCCTGTCGAATATGCTGAAATGCTCTGCTATTTTTGTTAAGACCAATTGACTGAAAAACTGTTTCTCCTTTCAATGAGCTGATAGCAATGCCTATTTGTGTCATAGGAGGATAATGTAGGATAGTAAATGAGAATCTCATTTGATTCGTCGAGACTTTGGCTTAAAAATTACCAATCATTTCTTCACTTAATACGCAGATAGCATTGTATACCATCAACACATGGACCAGGACCGTTTTCAAGAATGTATGGTCTTTGATTGGAAGAACTGCCCCGCCTGAATTTCTAGCAAAGCTTACATACCTCATATGGAATCACCATAAAGAGATCAAGCAGATTGACACGGTTAGGGCATATAGTTTTGGTAACTATTACTTTGTGGAGGTAGACATAGTCTTGCCAGGAGACATGGTTTTGAACCGAGCATATAATATTGGCGAGGATCTTCAAGAGAAGCTTGAGCAATTACCTGAAGTTGAGCGAGCTTTTGTGCATATAGATTTCGAGTATTCTCATAGGCCTAAACACAGGAGCAAGGTCTAATAGGCACCCTTTTCCTACCATACGAAGTAAACAGAGGCCGGAAAGCTTAGTTTACAAGCAACTTCATTGAAAGTTTTACCTTTGCATGTGAGACTAACCTATTTAGTTCATTCATATCGTTTGTGTGCACATGCTGACTCGAACTCGAGATCTATTATACATATCACAAGCTCTTTGTTATGACACCATATCCTTTAATGTCTATGATATACACATTATTATACTGACATCTCCTTGTCGAAGGTCTTATTCTTTTGGCACCTCCAGTGAAACTTGAAGTTTTTACTACAACTCATATTGTTAAACAAACCAGAACGGACTTCCCGTACAAAAAAAAAAAGGAATGGAGATGAGGGATCACTTGTCCTTCCCCCTTGAAAATAGACTGCAAGTTCACCGTTAACATTTGTAGAGAATTGGCATGTGAGAATACAAACCTTGATCCATCCAACTACTTGTTCATGAAAACCCATTTTGATCAGTATAGCATCAATGAAATCCCATCTAACCAAGTCATTAGTCTTCGTAAGATCTGCATTCATAGAACAAAGAGTATACCCATCATTTCTGTGATACCCTCTTATCAATTCGTCATCAATTATTTGTTTTGAAAGACTTCATATAGAAAAAGACACTTTTTAATGCTGATTTTCTTTAGGCATCTTGAGCTCTTCTTTGCTTGGAATGGTACTGCTGCTTGTTATTTACAAGAGAAATTAGAGGTATGATTATTTTTTAAAACCAAATTCATCAAATTTACCACAAACCAAACAAAGTGTTTGGAATAGAGGTATGATGAGGTGTGGTTGGTATGTATATATATATATATATATATATATATATATATATATATATATATATATATATATATATATATATATATTAATCCAGCCACATCTCAGTCACAAACACACCCTAAATCTAGCAGGATTACGAAACTTCGTCAAAATGGTTGCGGCAATCTTTATTTTGTTGATTGCAGCACGTATTCTTCTTTATTCCTGACAAGTGCGTGTCCTGTGGCCACTACTCATATGACGGCAGCGTGAGGCGACAGCGGGAAGGTTTGAAATTCAAAATAAATAAACACACTGCACCGTATTTTATCATTCAAAAAGTGATTCGAGTGGCGTTCTTTCTTCGATCGTTTTGCAAGAAAGATAGTATTCTAATAATATCCGACCTTTTTCTTTAGCTGGGCATAATACTAGCCGACCTTTGATAATGGAGATTGTAGATTTCCTCAGGCCATACATTTCTTGCGTTGATATGTTTAATTGCTCTGCTGAATCAGACTTCGTTGTCTGCACCCTGTTGAATGAGACAGGTTAGGTTAATTGTGTTTCGTATTGTGTTTAAAAATATTAAAAAAAAAATGAAATATTTTTAATTTTAATGTTTATTTTAAATTAAAAAAATAATACTTTTAGATTATTTTTGTGCATTGATATCATAAATAATTTTTAAATAAAATAAATAAATCAATTTGATAATTTTTTAAATAAAATATATTTTATAAAACAATCTCAATCACTCTTAAACGGTCTGTCATCTATTTCTCCCTCCCTGTAGACATCCAATATATACGGTCACGATAAGGATGAAGGAGACGCCCGTCGGCGAAGGTAGGTGAGACAGAAACAAGAATTGTAGATTATTGCTAACTAGTTGTTTTTCACGCAGGTAGCTTTACTCCCCGCGCATTGCTGGAGGGATGAACCTTGGATGCTCCGTTGGCGTAACCCTGAGTGGGCCAAGCACGTGGGGCTCAACCAGATTTACACGTTTGGCCCATAAATTTTTGTTTTTATCTGTCGAGAAATCATCTCATTTAAAATTTTAACCTATTAAATAAAGTTTTAAAATATAATTTATATTATTTTCTAATGTACATCCTCAAATAAAAGTTTTTTAAACTTGAAACTTGCATAGATTTGTATCATATTGTGTTTGATTTTTATCAAATAAAATTAGGGTGATGAGATTCGAACTCGTGACCGCTGGGTCAACAAGAATTTGATATCATGTCAAGGAACCATCTCACCTAAAAAGTTAAACTGATAGGTGAGGACAAAAAATATGATTTTTATTATTTTCTAACACAAACGACAGGTTAAAGCAATAAAAAATAGAGATTTACTTACCCTGGTATATTTTAACATAATATATAGTTTCATGAACAATTAATTATTAGTGTTATTATTTTTATATTATATTATATGTATAATAATTGAAATATATATTATTAAATTTCAAATGATATTTATAATATTATTTAATAGCCTTGTGAAAGTAGAAGAGTGAGTAAATCAACATAATAATTGTTTGTTTTCAAGTGTTTAAAAAAATACATAAAGACCAAGCCCTTAAAGTTACTAAAATCGATTAAAAAATAAACTAGAAAATCCAAAACTTCTCTAGCACTAATCTATTTTTTCATATAATTTAAAGGGTAATAATTAACATCATCTAACTTTTCTAGTGCTATTGAACAATTGAGCACCAAACTTGATTACTTTTTGTGGTGGAAATCGTGGCGACCAATTATTTTTTATCACCGGCGAGTCTCTTTTCCATGGAAGGACTAGAAAATTAATAAAATGAAATTGTGGGTCAAAATAAACATTGGCAAAAAAATTTGATTAGACCTATTGTCTCATGTGCTATACAATTTAATCCTTTTTTTTTACTGGTTCTCCACCATCATCTCAATACTAACTCCATCTAGCTAGGCCAGTGAATGTTGTGATTGAAAGGGAGAAAATTTTTGAAGATGAGGGGGGATAGGTGCCTCCTGTGCACTGCTTGTTTAGAATGTGATTGAAATTAGTTTTAAAAATATTTTTTATTCAAAGATGTTTTAAAATAATATTTTTTTAAATTTTTTTTTTTATGATATCAACACATAAAAATTATCCAAAAACACCAATTTTTTAATTTAAAATAGAGAATCAATTTTTTTTTTTAAAAAAAAAAAACTTTTGAAATACAATGTCAAACATTCTCTCAATAAACATCGGTAGGTAATTCATTCAACAAATCAAATAAACAATCCATATTTGCTTTGAGATTTATAACTAGAAAATCAAAGATCCGAGCAAACGTTTTTAACCACCAACTAAATTCTTTAAAGTTTTTATTAATTAATGTTGAATATAGAATTTTTCTGCCGATTGCTTGCAAATGTATATGAATATGATGCATATTTCGCTCTGCAAAACATGCTTGTCACAAGTTCATACTCGACCTCTGTGGAATGATTTTGGCACTGTCTGTTTTTGTGGTTAATTAAACCATTTTTTTCTTAAAAAAAAAATTATTTTATTTTATTGGTATTTCTAGATTATTTTAATGTGTTAATGTAAAAAAAAAATTAAAAATATATATAATATTCATATATATTTAAAAAAAAAACACTTCAAAAACAATAATACTTCTATCTATGCCCCCACGTTCTATTATAGTTTATGAGGTAACGTGGTCAAGAGCTAGGATAAAAGTACAGTTAATTAATTACAAGGATTGATTATAGAACACTCTATGCAGGGAATAAAATTGATTTTAGTGACAAGCTCTTTTGGCTTCGTCATGCTCAAGTTCTCAGCGATTCGGCCGATTAATGGTTCATAGGGCGGCAGCGACTGCAAAATGATCCCTTGTATTGTTCTCTATAACTAAGTAATCGCTGGACTGCACAGCACCTGCCCATTCTCCTATATCACCCCTTGCTAATCCCGTCGCCGGAAGCTGGGGGAACATCCAACTAATACCTTATTTATTTAAAAGTATTTTTGATTTTTTTATTTACTTTAAATCATATATTTTCGATATTTTTAAATTATTTTCAAATAATAATTAAAAAAATATTTTATAAAAATATTTTCAAAATCAACCGCTATCTAGTATCTACCCCAGTAAATCAGACCCATAATGATTCTGTTGTTTTTGACCCATAAAAGCTTTTGAACCGCCAGGCAAAATTTCAGGTAAATTTTTTTCTTCGTTGTCCTTGTATTGTCCTGCTCACGAAATGCCGCGTCCATGTTTAGAGAAGCGGGGTTCATATTGGAAAGAGAGAGAGAGAAATAGAAGCCACGTGTAGCTCGGCATTTGCCTATAAAAAAGAGGCGGTTTGGGAGATTTTTGAACGAGTAGAATCTGCACAAGTTACAGCCATCAACATTTTCATTTTTCACTTTTGGGGAAAAAGTTACATGGAAGGAGATCATAGTGGCCGCAAAAAGAATGCCACGGAAGATTATCTTCCATCTGCGAAATCAGCGGTAGAAGAAGACCCTTTGCCATGGCGACTCAGTCTCGACAGTTTTCGCATAGAAAAGCAGGACAGTGCTGATCATAGCCGTCAAACTTGGTCCTCTTTCCTGCATACATCATCAAGTAATGCATTCCTTGCCTCGATCTTCTCCTTAATCTTGCTGCCTTGATCGCTTCTGCCTCATTTCAGTTCTCTTCTTTGCCTCGATCTTTCCCTTTTCTTCTGTTTTTTGTTTCCTACTCTCTATATTCAGCTTTCAATTCTTCGTCGGTAATTAAGTGGTGGTTAAATTTCAAATGAGATAAGTTAAATAGCCCCTCTAGTTTTGAAACTAATTGATCAGTCTCCGTCATCGATTTCTTATTCCTTTTCAATTTATTTTGTTTTCTATTTTAAGAAATAGAAAAGGAAAGAAAACAGAACAAAGTAAATATTAAATTATCAACCTGAATTAATTACTTTCAAAAAGTCAAAAACTATTTATTTTGATTTACAAAATTAAAGGGGCTGGTTACTCGTAGAGTAGTCACAGCTAATTACAGATGAGGGAGGGTAAAAGAGAATCAAACTGTGAATAATACCAGACGTTTCGAATTTCATTCTATCGGAACTCGTTATAGAAATCATAGAGAGTGGAAAGCCAGAAATGTACCCCGTGTACAGCAATTGACCACAAGAATTCTCAAAATATTGATAAGAAAAAAAAAATGTGAGTGGAAGATTTTTTTCTCTCTTTCGCTGGAAAGTAGTGGATTAAGTAGATCCCATAATCTTTTGTCCATGTTCAATCATTTTTTATAAAAAACTGATCGGTTAAATCTTTTTGTTCGTTTCTTTAATTTACAATTCGGGATTTTGAGATCAATATTTTAAAAAAACTAGTCTTCTAATTAAATACACTATGTTGCTATAGTAATATTGATGCATAAATATATATTCAACAATTGTTTGAAAAAATAACTTAGTTTCAATTAAGCTTATGGTCCAAATATATATATATATATATATATATATGATCTTATTTTATGAAGTCGTGGACCTGAAGTATTGTGCAAAGATGTGAACATGTGGTATGATGTTCGAATAATCATAATAATAAAGATATGAATCATTTAGTTAGTAAGTGATAAGAGCTTGAAATTTATTCTCTATATTATCTTAATTTTGAGTCATATAATTATTAATATGATGATCACTGAAAGATTACATAACTGTTAATTTTAAAACTTGTAAAATCAATCAAGTTATATACAAGTTAACCCGAATATACACGTAAATAAAATAATAATAAAAGATATGAACCTGTTAAAGTCCGTGTGATGTTGGATTGACATACGAAGTCCTTATATTCTCTATTGTATCCTATGATGTTTGTAATTATTCATGTTACCTTTTAAAAAACAAATCCCATGCTACTTTCTCTTACTTTTTTTCCTTTGTGTTTTTTTTTTTTTAATTTGATTCTTCAACCGTAAAAGGTTTTTTGGAATGTTTATTCTTTTGTTTAATTTTATTCATATTTTTTGTTGATATCTATAATGATTTATTTAAAATTTTATTATTTATTTTGACTTTTTTATATATATAAAATCACTGTGCTTTTTAAAAAAAGCATTCTAATATCGGTACTTAATTTTAAATGTTTTTATTTTTATCAATGATATAATTAAACAAAAAAAATCTAACAAAAAAACGTATTAAAAGCTCAGTGGAGATGACAAGACTTCTTTTTGTGCCTATTTATTCCTATCCGCCTTGCATCTTGCCAGTAGCTTGTTCTTCACATATCTTTTTTTTTTATTTCCTGGGACAAGACAATATTTTGCCACATCTGACAAGGGTACAGATAAGGCTGTGGTCTAATTAAAACTTTCAATATTTCTTGCTATATGGTATGATCTTATATACATGTATTCCATGTGGAAAGCTGTACTTAGCCTTAAAAAGAAATGTACATGTCTGGATATACCCGCTGTGAGTGGTTCGCATACGATTCTATCCATCCTTGTCTAGCTTCGATGAGAATACGCCCCCAAGGTGTTGCGAATAGATACGAATTTCTTCTGAAAATGATATTCATTTCATATCTCTTTTGTTTTTTTTCCTTGTAAGGAAAAAACCTTGACTACTAGTCATTTTATTTATTTATTTATTATTATTAATAGTAATTGATTGTACGACCTCCTATAAATTATGTAAGGTGGACAAAGGAAAGGAAAAAGAATTGCTGAAATTAACGTCAATCTAGTGCTGTACACTGTGGACGACCTCCTATAAACTATGACGTTTAGATATATGCCATTTTTAAATTTAATAAGATAATTAAGATTGGATTTTTATTTGTCCATTAAGAGGGGTTAGATAATGTATTCGTGTGTGTTTGGTAATGCATTGCATAATGCCTTTTTAAAATATTTTTCAAATCTAAAAATATTAATTTAATAATTTTCTTAAAGCAAACATAATTTAAAAAACATTTTAAAAAGTAAATTAGAGCACGCAAACAACACCTTTTAGATATCTTTATTAAATATCTATATGCCAGGAAGGGGCTGCATTAACAAGAGGCATCAGGCACTGATCTGCCCACCACGGAAATTTCACGAAACAAGAGAGATTATGCCGTGTGTTGCCACTGGTCCATCACAACAGATTTTTCCG
This sequence comes from Salix purpurea, assembly GCA_027405865.1. Lineage (NCBI taxonomy): Eukaryota > Viridiplantae > Streptophyta > Magnoliopsida > Malpighiales > Salicaceae > Salix > Salix purpurea. Next base: position 4,808,394 of record JAOWLH010000012.1, on the reverse strand, counting down.
GCCCAGATATTTAGGAATAGTCAGTTACAGCCTGCCCCCCCTTCCTGCTGTAAACCGCTGCCACTTCCACAACTCCATAAAGCCTAAAAAGATATATAGGCGCAACTCGCAAGCTCTTTGAAAACCAAAACACCACCGATCGCTACCAATTATATATAGGCTGTGAAGAAGAGAACAAAGCGACAGTAGTCATGGCTAGAAAGAGCGGCGGCGGCGATTCTATGACAGAAGATGATAACACTCAGCTGCTTCCTCCATCGGCCTCGTGGAGATTAGATATTGATAAGTTTCGTCTTCCTCAAGAAAGACATCACCATCGTAGTCATGACGGATCTTTCTCCCTGGACCGTCTCCTCCATACTTCAAGTACTCACTATTTAATCTCCTCTCTCTCGATCTCTTTTCTCAATTGTTTGTTTTTATTTTTAAGATATTGTAGCTGTTAATTATTTTTATGAACGCGCTATGCTATTTTTTTCAAATAAAAGGTTTGAGCCTGAGATCTACGAGGAGGTGGGGACAATAATGCTCTATGCTGTAGCTGAACTTATTGTCGCTATCAAACACTAAGAGTTTCAACTTTGAGGCATGTTTTTAATGAACAAAATCCAACACTGTGTTTCTTATTTTCAATGCCCTGAATTTATATATTTTTGTTTGCCATCATCTGCTACATACACTGTTACTTGTTTATATTACAAGTATATATTTGTAGTGTTTGTTTGGCCATCAATACCCCGTGTCCATTGCATTGAGTTCTCTGCTAGTTGGGACTGTCCGGTTTTGTCTGAAGGACATTTTTTTTATACGGTGGATAGGTGACCTTTGATTCCATGGAATTTATTCTATCTACTTGGTATGTGTTGGGTTTTTATGTGATTGGAAATTGATTTTTTTTTTGCAAAGTTGGTGACGGCTCCCTTTTCTTTTATATAAATGGAGAAGTAAGGAGAGAAAGTAGTCCACGTTACCACGTACCAAGCGTAGAAGCATAGTAGTTGTCCTAGTCATTTCTCACCTTAATTGGATAAACATGGTAATATAATAATACGATAAAATTTTACATGTTCTTCTCAGTGGATTCTGGTGCATATACTATACATATACATTGATGTTATAGTATGCCCCCTTCGAATTGTTTACTCTCTTAATGTTTTCCTTTCTGTCGCAATTTGATTATTTATTTATTGACCATTAACTACGGAGGAGAAAGAATAATTTATTTTAATTTATTTTTTAATATTATATTTATTGAAGATTTTAACTCCATAAGTTATTTTATTTATGAATTTAAAAATTTTACATGGTTTTATGTGCTAACCTGATTTACTAAATGTTTTTGGTATTTTTCCCCGTGTAATTCTTCAACTTTTACCTGATTAGAAATTAAACTTTATAGTTTGTTTTATTTAGTTTAATATGAGATTGTCTACTCTCATAAACCGAGTTAAAGGTTTAATAAGTTAACTCATTTTTTTTTTGTTAACTTCTTAATCCGTCAAAGATTGAGAATTGAATTTCATAATTAAGGTTTGATATATTAACCTGGATCGAATTGATTTTTTTTAATTGATTTTTTCAACCTTATTTTTCAACATTAAGTTGATTAATAGTTGAGTTTGAATACGTCTTTTATTTATTTTTTATAAGATTATTTTAGTCTTATTATTCAAGTAGTGAATTTTATATATTAACTTGGAATGACTCAAATCAATTTAATATATTGTCATCTTGATTTTTTTTTTAAATATCATTTTGATATTTTTAATCAAATATTTTTATTGTATTTAATTTGTCAAATTAATGGAGCTATATCTTGTAAATCTCTAATCATTTTCATTAGAAACACGTTAAAAAATTTAATTCCACCCGCGCGCTGTACAGGAAAATCACCGAGTTTACATCTATAAATGAGCATAAAGTAACGTCCGATGATTTTGAGTAAGTTAAAAAATAATGATGTAAGCATAAACAATTGTTGGCGTTCAAAATTTCAAAGTATCGAACACATTATTGATTTATTTGGGGTGGCATGATTAGAGCATGTTGACGATGACACAGGCTGCAGTATCCTTTGACAACGAGAAGTGAGGCAATGTATACCGACCCAGTATCTAGGGCAATAATTCTGTGAATTTCATATACTTGAAACTCGGGTTGTAGGTCGTTTCCTAAGATCTCTGATCATGCTACTTTGTACTGCAGGCTGACGTCCTGGCTCTGAGCTAGTGATGTGCTGTTATATTGTAAGAACTACATGGCTGGTTTAGTTATAGCACTTGTGTTCGTTTGGCTTATTATCAAAACACAAGAAAGGATCATTTGTCGAGGTTTAGTCCTTGTACGTTGTCTGCTTGTGGGCTTAAAAGCCTTGAAAAGAATAAAAAAGAGTTACAGTATTCTTCCACCAAGGCTACCGTTATGTAGTTTTTTAGTGCCTCTATCCGCCTTCTATTTCTCTATCCTCTTGTTTGGACATTGGCAAGAGAAGGTTATCAACTATTTTTTATCATTGGATCAATTGAGTTAACGCTGCATTCAGCACTTAAAATTACTAATTCATTCAAGTTTTTGGTGGCTAGATAATTTACAACAAGGAGTCTAAATATTGTGGTGCAAAAAAACATTATTAGTAACTAGATGGTTATGTGTTGAGAGCATGCCATGCTTAACTTCTGCTTGCATGTTTGTTTTCACCGTGATAAAGATAAACCATTATTGTGTGTTTGCACCATCCAGACTACCTAGCTTTCATGCCAAAATTGTGGCTGGTCAAAGCATCAGTGGCTGATGTTTTGGCCAACCACAGGTTTTTCTACATTATGGGCTAAACACCGAGTAATTTAATGAGCTGATTATAGAGTTCGTATCTGTTTACATTAAATTTTAGCAATTTACTACTCTAATTGGCAGATTCTTAAGACATCTTAAATCATAAATTTTACCTGACAGATAGTGAGTAGTACGACATCAGTTACTTGTACCTTCTTTCTTTGTATTCAGTCTCTTTAGTGCCACGGTGTAGAACTTATGGCATCTCTTTCTATGCTTCTGGCCTCAGGGAAGCAACGCAAGGTTTCTGAATACTACAAGAAACAAGAAAGGCTCCTTGAAGGGTATAATGAGATGGAGGCCATGACTGAATCGGGTTGTTTCCCTGGAAAACCGACAGAGGTAGGATGTTATCTTATTTCCCCCCTTTTGTTTTACCCCCTTGATAATGATAGAGTAGCTTCAATCTAAAGGCATCGTTCTTCTTTTCAGGATCAATTGAAGCAGCTGGCAAAGGGAGAGCGGCTTGCAATTCATATTTCTAATGTAGCTAACTTGCTACTTTTTGCAGCTAAGGTTTATGCTTCTATGGAGAGCAAATCCTTGGCAGTTATTGCTTCTACTCTGGACTCCCTACTGGATCTCTTGTCAGGATTTATTTTGTGGTTCACTTCTCATGCCATGAAAAAGCCAAATCACCACCACCACTATCCAATTGGAAAGAAACGGATGCAACCCGTGGTAAGTTAGTCCATACTTGGTCACTCAGCTGAATACTTATTTGTTTGGAATCAGATTCATCGCAGACATGACTTCAGATCTTCTATTTTTCCTTCTCTCATTCTTTCAAAGAGGTCTGTAAGTGGATTGCTATATATATCCACTCTAAGTACTGTTATGTTACACATAAACATTTTGAGAGTAAAATCCATTTACTGACAGAAAGCAATAGAGGGCCATGGAAGTTGTACTTTAATTATTACAATAGAATCTCTTAATGTTTACAGGAAATAGTATTTGCTTTAATATATCCAAGGATAAGAAGATGCAAGAGACTAGCTAATATCACAATCCAATTGGGTTTCAAGATGAATAAACTGTCATTGTTTTTGTCAGGGAAATCCATGGGACTTTGTAATTAACGATTATATGGAGCAAAGAAATGGAAATTAACAGCATTACACTCCAAATGAAAGCAAATGGGAATTCAAATTTTGCATAACTGGACATCCTGCCAACTCAAGTTATTATGAAATTATTGATTTCCTTCATTTCAACATGTCTGATAAGCATGCTTTTGATTATGCAGGGCATCATTGTCTTTGCATCTATAATGGCGACACTGGGATTGCAAATTCTACTTGAGTCTGGTCGGCAGCTCATTGCGAAGGTATGCTCTACTATGATTTACTCATTTTTCATCCGAGAAGAGGATGAACTAAAGAGTAGTGCAATGTTGTACTCGTACTTGGAATTTAATCTCATTTTCACCTTTGACTTTTATTCTCTAGATCAGACAATCGAGAAAACATTTAGTTCTAGTAACAGCTTAGACTTTCTTATATGCTATGATACATTCGACCATAATTCAGTGGATTAGTTAATTCCCCGGGATTGACTATGAGATCAGGAACGGGGACTTTGGTTATATAGAAACATGTGATAAAAATAAAATTGATTAGCTATGAATTGGCATTTTGACGGTACATATCATGTTGTCTTTGGGGGGCTTTGCTAGAAGTAACATAAGGGAGGTTATCAGTTCAAACTATAAGATTTGAATGGCATACCCACTCTGTCCACGCTTGGAGCTTTGTTTGATCACATAAGTTGCCACTGTCTCTGTCTTGGAAAGGGAGGGAGATTGTCAAGTTAGGGAAGTCATCGCAAATGGGATTGAGCTGAAAAATCGATTGGTTATTTTTCTGTTTATATTTAGTCGATTGGCTCCAGGATCTCTTACTTTTAAATTTGAATAGATTTTCTTCAGCAAACAATTCATGAGGATTGCTTCGATTGTCCTACCATGTTCTGCACTCAGTGGGAGAATATAGCAGACTCATCAAAATCATTCCTTACTTTAACTAGCCTAATTTCCTTTGTGAATCTTCTCACTATCTTTACCGCTCTCTTACGCTATCTTAAAATAGTTTTTATTTATTTGATGCAGAAAGGACCTTCAATGAATAAGGGGCAGGAGAAATGGATGATTACCATAATGGTTTCTGTTACAGTAGTGAAGTTTCTGCTAATGCTGTATTGTCGAAGATTTAAGAACGAAATTGTAAGAGCCTATGCTCAAGATCATCTTTTTGACGTCGTCACAAATTCAGTTGGTTTGGCAACAGCCGTTCTTGCTGTCCGATATTACTGGTGGATTGATCCTACTGGAGCTATTATAGTAAGTTTCTTAAACTCTGTATTCCCGTAGTTCTTTATGCTGCAGTATTAGAAGTTGGTTTAAACTTCTCTTTAATCATTTATTTTCTAGAAATAAACATCTGAGTATATATGATTAAATCCACGTCACCTATCATGTCCTGTCGAATATGCTGAAATGCTCTGCTATTTTTGTTAAGACCAATTGACAGAAAAACTGCTTCTCCTTTCAATGAGCTGATAGCAATGCCTATCTGTGTCATAGCAGAGCACTGTAGGATAGTAAATGAGAGTCTCATTTGATTCCTGTTAGGAGTTGAAAATTACCGATCATTTCTTCACCTGATACGCAGATAGCATTGTATACCATCAGCACATGGGCCAGGACCGTTATCGAGAATGTATGGTCTTTGATCGGAAGAACTGCCCCGCCTGAATTTCTAGCAAAGCTAACATACCTCGTATGGAATCACCATAAAGAGATCAAGCAGATTGACACGGTTAGGGCATACACTTTTGGCAACCATTACTTCGTGGAGGTAGACATAGTCTTGCCAGAAGACATGGTTCTGAACCGAGCACATAATATTGGCGAGGATCTCCAAGAGAAGCTTGAGCAATTACCTGAAGTTGAGCGAGCTTTTGTGCATATAGATTTCGAGTTTTCTCATAGGCCTGAGCACAAGGGCAAGGTCTAGTGGGTGATTGTGGTGAATTGGTGATGCCTGGAGCTCAAATTCTTTGCGGGGCTAAATATTTTTATCATGTGCCACTGCTTGAAGTCTGTAGCTTCTTCTCTGCTATAATTATCTAATATTGTGCAATAAGTGTTAATAGATACCATTGTTTAGATAATGTTTTCTTTATTAATCTTTTTTATAGTACCCTGTAGTTATTATTTTATGCTTTAAATTAATTTTATTTGATATTTTTGAATCATTTTGATTTAATGTGAAGATGTCTCAAATAATTTTTTAAAATAAAAAAACTGCATTTTAATATTTTCTAAGCAAAACATGTTAAAAAATACTTAAACTCGCAAACATTCAAAATTCAAATGATGAAGGTGATGAAAATTCTCCATTAGAAGCTACAGGGGGTAAAAAAACATCGGTCCAGTTGGGAACTCTTGTTTTTGGCAATGTAGGCGAGGAAGTGCCTGTTTGGTTAAGTGGTTGAATCGCTGTTTGACTAAATTTTTAATTTTTTTTCATCATAAATGAATTTTTTTTGGTGTTTTTAGATTATTTTTAAAAAATAAAATAAAAATTATTTTAATGTATTTTTAAATCAAAAACACTTTAAAAAACAACGATAACCACATCCTCAAACAACCTGTAAGACTTCGACTGATGCAACGAAAATCATTTTACGGAGAAAATATTTTAATGAAGCATATATAAACAAATTATCATTAAAAAAAAACCTGGTAATAATAGGGTATCATTTTTCTTGCAAGGCGTAAAAGACTTTCTAAGAAATTATTTTGTTATTTATTAATTATATCAAGTGTATTTCTCGATTTTTTTAATTGCAATATAATTTATTTTGATATGTTTTTCAACTTCACCGCTTAAAACTTATTAGCCTCGGTTCTCATTTTTTTTTATTACTGTTTTTTTATCTCTTTATTTAATTCTTTATATTGTTATTTATTCTACTTGGAATATTTAATGATTTTTTTATTTCAGTAAAATCTTATCTTCATTATTTTTATTGCTATTTTTTTATTTGTAATAACTTATGAGATTTTTATTTTATATTCTTTTTATTTTTTTATCTATCATATTTGATTCATGTTTTTTTAATAAACTTGGAAAGTATAAAAAATAGATAAAATTATATTTCACGAGATGCAAAAATACTGAAAAATATTTTTTATCTTATTTTTCGTAACATTGCCAAATATAAAAAATAATTCATTTCATAATTCACTTTCCATTCTACAAACAAGAGGGGTTCATTTGCTATACTACATCATATTCTCTAAGCCAATTGCATTCCTCTATATTTTTTTATAAAGAATTTTTTCTTAATTTTCATAACGATAACTATGAAAACTACGAGGTTATAATAATTTTTAAATCTAAGAACATAATTTTCTTTTTAAAGTTATCGTGACGGAGTTGACCATTAAATACTTAAAAGTAGAATGGGCCAGGCTCTCTCATAAAATATCTGGAGTCTGGACTCATGTTGGATTGGGCAGTAAAATAGCCCATGTCAGCTCAGTAATTTAAAAAATCAGCAAACTAGGGTTTCTTCCCTATTCTCAACAACTATTTAATCCCCAACAAAAAAGCTTCATCTTCTGAATGTCATCCCTCTCTGTTCGTTAGCCAACATTTCCCATCCTCTCCATCTATACAGAGCATGCTTCGACCCCTCAAATCTGTACCCTTCCACGCCCTTAAATTTCCTATTTGTTTTAATTTCTATTATTATGTATAGCCTGTGATGCATCAAAATTGTCCGTACCATCTGAGATATTTCTGTATCTTTGATGTCACAAACTTCATAGATTCTGAGGCTTTTTCACACACTTTCTTTTTATCAAATCATGTTCTTCTTAGGGAAATCAGCGGTTAGTGTGAGGCAGTGACGATGAAAGTTACATACCATCAAACTTTGAGAGCCCAAAAAAAAATCGAGCTTGTTGATGCCATCTAACAATTTCTGAGACCTCTTTTTCGACGTTTTATGTTTTGTTAGAATAGTAGGAATTGCTTGCGTGTGCTTTTTTTTGCCGGGGGGAGGCAACAAATTAGAGTCTCTGAAGTGCTTTATTTTCAATAGCGTATTCAGTGCTGTACGTTGCCGACATCGATTTTGGGTGCTGATATTCTGGCATTTGCTTCCAATTTATTGAAGCTTATGCATTCAGATGCTCCCACAATCTCCTTGTTTTCTTTTTGTTTACAAAGCAAGAAACTTGGTCAATCTCTTTATTTTCTTTTTGGCAACAATTTAGAGTCTCTGATGCGCTCTTTCTATAGTGTGTCAGTGCTGTACGTTGCCAATACTTACCTGGGTGCTGAGATTTTAGCATGAACCCTTATTTTGACAAGGTTCGTGCCTCCCGAAGCTCCCAAATTTAGATCACGCGCCGCCACGAAACTCATTTTCAACAATGCACTTCTAAAAGCAATACATTGTTATCTAGATGACTTGAATTCAAATTGAATGAGCAGTGCTTGTAATTCCTTAAAGTTGTTCTCATAATATAAGGCTAGTTTATTGCGGACATCATCTTGCTTGTATTAAACATAATTTATAGAGATTTAAAAATTACAGTGAGTTAGGCTTCCTATAAACCCCAGAATTTTAAAACAAATAAAAGACAGCAGGAAAAAAGAAAGGGGAGAGCAGGGAAGGGTATTGTACGTCCGGGGGGAAAGCTGGTCAAATGGACAAGGCATCAAGATCCTCCCTCAACAACCAAGCCTTCAAACGAAATAGAGGCCGACAGGATAAACACTCTATTAAAAATTTGGGGAAGAAGAAAACGACGGGGTGCTGCCGTCAGAAGAAATTTGGAGAAGTGAGGAAACCGATGAGGGCGGGGCCGCAGTGGGAAGAACAAGTTAGGGGTTTGAGATTTTGAGTTGAGGGAAAATGAGTTTGTGGTGCTAAGTTAATTTTTTGATTTGTTAATTTTGTGTTTTTAAGCCGAAACAGCACAGCTGTGATAATACTGGAGCGTTTTGGCTAATATTTTATTAAATTGACTTGATTTTTATTTTTTTTACTTGTTGTTATAGATGTAAAATTATTTTTTAAATATATATTATTTAATATATTTCAAAAAATATTGTCTTAAGAAATTGAGCTTTAAAACATGTATTGTTTTGAAGTGTAATTGAAATGTTTTTCATTTAAAAATTATTTTTAATATAAACACGTTAAAATAATTTAAAAAATTTAATTGAAAATAAAAAAAATTAATTGTTTTCAAAAACATCCATGAAACATACACCCCGTTTTCTCGTCCATTGTATCAACTTTCTGAACGCGTTTTTTGCCTTGCGGGGTTTTGGTTGAGATTGTTCGCCCACGTTATTTTGTTTGCGTCGTGCCTGGGTGGTTAGAATTTCCCGTGTGGCTTTGTAAAAATTCCGTCGTGCCCTAACAATTCCATCCACGATTACGAATTTTCTTGGGCTCTCGTTGAAACTTTATTTTATCTTGCTCATATAAAGATTCTCTTTTGTTAGGATTTTACTTTGAAAAACTGCAATTGGTGAACCAGCTATGTTGACGTTGCGGTGCCTCTCTCATCTCCACCACAAGCTTTCAATTTTTGGTGATTTCAAAATCGGCAGCGGCTGGAGGACCTCTCCCATCTTCCTGGTTCAGGTCGGCCCCAGACAGAAAAATTACGCTGATTTTCCATGGAAGCTGCGTTGAGTTTCTGAATAATATTTAGGATCGGAATAGTCGAGGGAATGTTCCATGGCGTTTTTGTTCGCATCAAAAATCAGGGGATATTCCTTCTGCAATGCCCATGTATTGGATCCTCGTTGAAACAAAAACAAAACGAATAACTTTATCCGGTGGACTCCGCCCTGCCATTTGATTGACCTGTGCGAGGCGTAGCATCGCGTGATAACTTTTTCCAAGCCATTCCTTTTCTTTTTGATGTCTCCAAAATTTGGGAGCCGCCTTTGAATTTTCCAGCTATTATAGTGCTCTCCAAATTGGCCATGCTCTTATCTCTTAAAAGGAAAACAGGGAGTTCTGGATCGTGCAATTAAACGGGATGAAATTAAATTTAAGGTGATTTTTTAAAAATTAAAAAGATAATTAGAGATTACATTGAAAATTATAAAAAAAACGAAGAGGAGGATTTTTTTTTAAAAATAATTATTGAAATAATGAGGACCAAAAAAAACAAGAAAAGTATAGAGCATAAGAATAGATCAAGAAGCTTTGGAAGTTAGACATGTTTTTAAAAACTTTCATAGCTGGATGGAGAGATCGTTTCCAACACTTCAGCGAAAGCAAGACTTTGACCACCGCAAGATCCTTTACATGTCGCTTAAATAATATGAATGCCATAGTGTGTTGACATGTATTTTTTTTATTAATATTTAAAAATATAAAATTATCAAGTCTCTCATCACAAAACTTAAAAATAACAACGATTATAATATCCCTTCAAATAGTATATTTTTTTTTTCTAATTCAAGGACATAATTATAATTCAATTATAATAAAAAAAAAGCCTATTGCCTAAAGATTTTTTGTTTGTTTTTAGTGGCAAAATAATCATTGTATTATAATATAAAAAAACATGAAATTTATTTTATCCTCAAATAATTTTGAAATAACAAATATATCCTCTTAATAAAAAAAATAGCAATAACAAAGATCATAGCAATTTTGTTTCAATCCAAAAAATTCTATATCTATATTATTCACGTTGAAAAACAATTCAACACAACAAGGTGTCGCGTGCCTGTCTTGATTTCCACGAAACAGGTTGAAAACATGAAACGAAAAAAAATATACAAGAAATAGAGGGGGTTAGTTGCAAATACCATAAGACCTCTCTTGTAGCCCAATTTCAATCTCAAAAAAAAAAGAAAAAAAAAGAAAAAGAAAAAGGCAAAACACTTCCATGGCCATGTTTAAAACCACTCAATATCAGAGAGAGCTCATTTTGTTTCTTCTCTCCCCGCAACACAAAATTCACAAAGATAAAATACAAAATCATTTCTCATACATTCCGTGAACAGCTAGGAAGAATCAAGAAACCCCTATTAATCATCCATGGCTTTTCTTTTACCAAACCTCTCTCCTTCTCTCCTTGTGAATTCCAAATCCTTCAAAGATAGAGAGAAACCAGTTTTCTTCCAAACCCAAACTTTACCCTCCCATTTTCAAACCACAGCAACAACAATCACAAAACCCACCAATACTAACTCTTCCATGTCCCCTCCACTTCAGGTCAAGACTCCAACAGGTGCACAGGATAAGGAGCAGCACCAAAGAGATGAATTTTATGTAAACCTCGGCCTCGCTGTGCGGACACTCCGTGAGGATTGGCCTTTGTTATTCACAAAGGACCTCAATTACGACATCTATAGGTAATTCTCTCATATGGGTATCTCTTATTTTCTTTGAATTCAGTGTTTTTGTCTGAGAAAGTTTGGGGCTTTTTTTTTATACTGGCGCTGGTATTATTTTGTTTCAGGGATGATATCACATTTATCGACCCTCTGAATACATTCACTGGAACTGAAAACTATAAATTGATCTTTTGGGCGTTGAGATTTCATGGTAAAATGTTGTTCAGAGATATTTCTCTCGAGGTTTATAGGATTTGGCAACCCTCAGAGAATGTGATATTGATTAGATGGAACTTAAAGGGCGTTCCTAGAGTCCCATGGGAAGCTAAGGGAGAGTTTCAGGGTACCTCGAGGTATAAATTGGATAGAAATGGAAAAATTTATGAACATAAAGTGGATAATTTGGCCTTCAATTTTCCTCAACAGCTCAAACCTGCTGCTTCTGTATTGGATTTGGTGGCTGCTTGCCCTGCTAGTCCTAATCCAACATTTTTGTGGGGACCTGCAGACGTCTACTCATCTTCATGGGTGGAATTCTATCGTGCTGTTAGAGAGACTCTGGACCGAGAGAACAGTACAGATTGCTTTGGCAAGATGGCCACTTGTTCATAGTTAGTGAGGCACTTACAATATGATGTATATCAAGAATTTTGATATCTCAAATAATATGTATTATTAGTGCATTATATAATTAATGATATATTGAAAGACAACAGGAAATGGATTTTGTTGAAAGATAAGGTGTATGTACACAGACCAGGATGCTGGAGAGTTCAATGTGCTTATGCATCAGTGGAGGTAGAGAAGCTTAGAGATGTTTAATAACTCATACAGATCGGATTTGTATGTATACAAAGTCTTTAGTCAGTATATTAATAACAAAGCTTACTTTGCAATAATTCTATCACAAATTTGAATATATGTCCCTTTTAAATTTGAAAGTATGATTATATTTTATGCTAACCATTCTTGGATTTTGACTGTGATTCGTAATTCTCTTTGAATAGTGTACCGCAATGTAATTGATGTTACAATATAGTTCTCATACATTTTTAAGCTTGTTAGTTCTATAAATTAGGAAATGATGTCCAAGAAGTTGGGAAATGCTATCACAAAAGGTCAGCGGGAAGAAAAAATGAGCATTTCTGCATTGAACATTTAATTGTGACATGCAGTTGTTTGAAGTGGGTTTGTCTATGTAGCTTATAATCTATGCCATAATCTATTTATTGAATTGGGTCTGTATTTGTGCAAGGTGCCCATCTTGCATCCCTACGACTTAGATTCTGCTCCTGTGGTCAATGATTTCTTCTCCTTCCACATTTGTCTCGTAACATGCTGTAGGATTTTACAGAGAATATTAGCTTACATCCATGTTGTTCCTTGAAATTTTATTTTTTCCTCTGGAGCATAGTGCACCTGCATGTTTTTGTTCAGCTTGGTATTGTTGTGGTTATAAATCGCTTTTGTTTTTCCTCGAGCATGTTGGATTGCTCAGTGTTGCCATTGGATTTCGCTGACTTCTGTCACTTCTCAGTGTATCAATGAAAAGGCCTTGTTACTAAAATCTGGTGTTGTACAAATAAGCTGGCCGTACTATACATGACTAATCCTTGCAGCGCCTCAATTCAAACCTCGTCGCTTCTTTGTATGTGGTTGTAGTCTTGGCCTGTAGTTGATACAAAGAGTATTGCAGAGTCAGAAAGATTTTAATGAATATTTTGAACGCGAGCTAGTAGCCGACGGCATTTAAATGATAAAATGAACAAGTTCAATGAGATAAAAATATATGCTGCAAATTTGAGAACTGGGTTCATTGGAGAAATGCCACAGCATAAAAACGTCCTTGATTTGAAAGAACTTTTCTAGTTTCTTCGTGAATGTAAGCTAGCTGATTATTGTAAAAGAGGTGGGAAAGAAAGAGGAACATTCCTACAAAACAGGGACCAAGTTCTATCCTGCTGTTGAACTCAATCCAGGTCGTTTTATTTGCCAAAACTTTCATTCTCTGCCCATTCAGTGTATATTTCCCAGCTTTTCCTCGAGGATCCTTCTCTCTGAAACTCCGCCACATATCAGAGAAAGGAAGAGTAGTTCTCGTCTTCATCTGTTGTCTCTCTTAGCAACTCTTACCCCATGGTTGTGACAGATCAACATTTAGCGTTTCGATGTGGGGAATTGTTCCAGTCTGTCATGCTTGAATTTCCTTCTTGCAAAAAGTTAGATCATGGACATGGAATATGCTTGAATTCGAGAGAAGATGCCCAAAATTAATGGCGAGGTTTGAAAAGACAGAACTATCTCGTGCTTGAAGCAGAGCAATCGAGTCGTTGGAGAAACAAGACAGGGAGTCAAAAGATTCTATGAGCTATGACCGTGGATAGTTCAGATTCTTTTTTCTTTCGAGGTAAATAAGAGAGATTGTTCTTGTAGGACAATATAGCCTTCATGCTTGTGGTGATAATCATTAAAACCTTACGATAACGTTATTCATCTAGGAATATTTATTATGCGGACATAATTGATTGATCATATGTTAAGTAACTCCACATCCCATCAAGTTATTTATTGTCAGAAAAACTCAGTCTGGTTAAATCATTTTTATTATTTCATAAAATCCAAATTAAATAATTGGTTAGTCGATTTTCTGCTTTTCTAAATTACGAGCAGCAGTTTGTTTTATATATAAATAAGAAAAAAAGCTAAAAAGTAAAATCAAAGCACAAGCACTCTCATCGAGATGTTCCCCCGAACTTTTTAGGGACCCGCATGCCGACGAGCTTATCACCCTCAACTCAAGCGTGTTCAAGCTTGAATTCCGGCTGTAACTGGTTCACAGCAAGTTGTCAATTAATAGAGATGACAACGTTCTCTTTTGGCAATCTATTACAAACTCTTAGAATTAGATTTAATGTCAAGTGTTGTTATATCCATTTTTATGTCAATTAATAGTTTTTTTTTTAAATAAATTAATATTTCTAATCTTATTTAAAAGTAGACGAAATATTTTTACCGTGTGAAACTTATATGAAAAAAAATATGTTTATACTCAATTGTCTTGCAGTATTGCAAGTTCCGTTCTGTATTGTGTTGTTTATAAAATTAACAGTGCTCGAGTTAACTCGTGAGTCTGAACGAGCTAGGCTGTGTTTGAATTCAATCCTTGCTTGATTAAAAATACATCATAAGACTTGACTTGTCTTGGCTTATTGATTAAACAAGCTCGGCTGCAGTTCTTCGCATACTAAATTTTATGATACTCACAAGTATCCAGACTTATTTGTAATAAAACGGCTCTCGTGATATAAATATTATCTTCAAGATTAAATTTTATATGATTTTTCAAAGTCAAACACAAATCTTTCCGATTCGATATTAATTCTCTTAAAAAAAATAGTTGTACTGTGTAACCGTGTTATTTATTAAGTCCCATGAGATATGACGTCATAATAAAAGACTTGTGATTTGTTGTTCGAAATAGAACGTCCATTCCTTGTAAAAGCCTGGAAAATTGAAGTTTTACTGGTTTATCTGCACTTACAAAATACATGTTCTGGAAATAAGGTTTCAACGTATAAAAAAATATATTATCTATTAACCTTGAGCAATGTCGGACGTGTCAGGTGCCTTTTTAATCCATTAATGTTTATTTATAACAGTACTGCATGCAAACTGGTATTATAATAATAGATATGAAACTCAAATTTGATATTATCCAGCCAATTACAAGTACTCGAATTGACTCACGATTCTAGACGAGTTAAGCTATATTAACATCCAGCTTTGCTTGATTAATAAATACATCACAGGACTTGCATAAGTGTGCGTGTGTGTGTATTAGATTTTATATGATTTTTCCCATTTTTTAAATGTAATTACACTGTCGGGAGTGCTTTTTATAAAAACACCAACCTACATGTAAGATTCACTTGTATTTGATGTTAAAACTATGTTAGATTTTGTAATTCAACATGAGTATGTGATATCAACATGTTTTTAAAAATCAATTAAAAATGGATGATAAATTGTTTAAAAAAAAAACATCTGGGTAGTAAAATAATTCAAACCCAAAATAATTCCAGTAAAATTATACACTCGTGAGTTTAGGCTCAAGTTTGGTTTATCAAAAATACTTTTTCATGAATAAAATGTATATTTTAATTTTTTTTTCTGGATTTGGTCGTGATAATGAGACAGATGATTGCAGTGATTGTGCTTTCCCTTACAAGCCAAGGTGTCAACGTAAGAGAGTTATCTACCCGCGTGCGTTTCTCAATGCCTGTGAAATATATAAATACCTACACGAAGTATGAAATTCATAAACACACTACATATATTTCAGCTAAGAGTTTAGAATATTGCTCCTCGACAAAGCTGATTTGTTTTTTAAAACCTTACAACTTACCAAACGGTCAATTTTTTTAATCAAGTGGTGTTTTTAAAAGTTCAAGTATCTAAAGGACACGCCATAGCATGTGATCAGCGAAGAACATGGTTGATCATCGGCCACGACGATGATGGGCGCGAGGACGAATTAATGAGAAAATCGGGAGTGAAGGGTTGATATTAATAGCTGTCGTCGCCATTGCACATTGACAACCAAGCTTTCTTCGCTCTGAGCTTGCGGGTTAATAATAATAATTAAAAAAATAGAAAAAAGAGAGGAGAGAGAGGCCTTTCATGCATGATGCAACCTTCCCATGCTCCACCATCCTCTGAGCAAAGAGATTTTTGTCACCATCCTCGCTGCATGTCACTTTTGGTGCTGTACTTGCAGGGTATCGTAATAATAACAAATACAGGAGAGAAGGAGCTTGCATTAATATATGTGTTCTCTGGAGTCTGGACTACACGCGCTCATAAGTGGACATGACCTTCATTCACTGCCCAGTGGGGCAGGGTGTACTGGATCTCACGCTCATCTTCAAAACAAAAAGGAGAGCATCTTCATTGACTGATTATGCTAAACGCCAAAAGGCTTAACTTTTTATTTAGCAGAGTAAAGTTTAGTAAGCATGAGAATGGAGGGCTTCAGCATAAATAAATTTACTGATACATGCTTTTTAAACCGAATTTAAAAAAAAAAAATAATTTTTTTTTACAAGCAACAGCAGCCGGCAGTGGCCTCCACGAGGGTAGAAGGTAATTCGAAGACAATTAAAGGTCAAAGTCGCCATTCCAAAAGTTCGCTCGCTACCGTTTACCACGAAAGAAAAATATACCCCACCATAAATGTAATTAATTAATGGAGTGGACGATGTGTCAGGTCCACTTGTTAGCGTGGAGAAGAGAAGAAGAGGAAGATAAGGTAATTTCGCGCATGGGTTTTCTTTCTTTTTGATGTTTTCTTGCTCAATTAATCTGTTTTAAAAATGTGTTTAATGAAAACTTGGTTGATTAGTAAGTTAGAGTGATAATCTTACCTGTTATGGACTTGATTCTCTACTTTTATTTTGTTTTTGTCCAACTTTAAGTGGAAAGTTTCTTTCTTTGTCAATTTTCTTTGGTTTTGTCTTACTGTGATACTACTTACCTTTTTATGGGCAAGTATTTTTGCGTTTAGGTTTCCGAGCTTTGTGTCTTAGGGTTTCAATAGGTTAGTGGTTTTATTTGATTTGATTGTTTTTGTTGTTGGTTTTTTCTTTTCCGTATTGGCAAAATTGGGCTCAAGAATTCCATTTTATTTTATTGATAAACGGAAGACTTCAACTTTGGTTTTTTAATTTTCTTTTACGGCCGTGTTTCCCACATTATTGCCACGGAATCGGTGAAGTTGCTTAATTTTGAATGAGAAATTCACAAGATGTTGGGAGTTTACCTGTGCTTTGAGTGCTACTGCTCTTCATGATTGTGGATACTTTAAGTTTTTCTTGGTAGATTGAGTGGATTTAGAATCTGTATTGCTAGTACTTCTAGTGAATCTAGGTGGTTCTTCATCTGTTGGAAAACCTCTCGTTCTGCGCAAAGAAAGTGCATGAATCTTCATTAAAGCTTACATCTAAGGTTCGGATGTTGAGTTTCTGGAGCCAAGAGGTTCCACTAGTGGGAGCAGGGTTTTGCTTTCAAAAACCATGAAGCGAGTTTGTATGTGGAATTGTCAACAACCGTTTAATGTTTGATGATTCTACATTGTAGTTCCAGATGCTTAAAGTGATTAAACTTGGCTCTCTGTGAATCTTTTCCTTTTTTGCATCTCTGCACAATGTACATTCTATTGAGATATGTTTGTGGGTTTGATTCAGGGGCATCTAATCATCTGATTTATTTGACGATTAATGTATATATCCTGAGTGCTTTCTGGTGAAGGGCAATAACCTATTGAAGGAACCTGTGTCACTGTCGCTGTTACTTCTATATTTTTTTTAAGTTTTAGTGCTGATATCACATGCTTGGCTCGTGTAATGTTGCTTGTGTTGTGCCATCAAACATGTTTACACTAGTTAAGTGTGCAGTACTGACAATGTCCATTCAACTTCTGCACAGCCTGTTCGCTGTTCATTATGCATTCTGATTGTCATGTACTTCTTTGTCCATTGAAACATCTGAATAAACTGAATTGTGTTTATTTTTTTATCTGAAAGTGATATGCTATCTTGTAATTTACAGGTCCATTCATCAGTGTCTTGGTCACTTCCTTTATTTTCATGCAGCAAGTTTTGGGGGGATTATTGCACATAATTTACTGAAGTTCCCTTTCTTTTCGGCAAGCGTCAGTCCTTGCAAAGATTCTGCTTCTTGTTTCACATATGGTAAATCTATCTAAATCCATGCCCTTCTTCTCAATTAGCAGAAATTAACTCTATTTAGGTAAGTCAGGGATAACAGAAGCATTATGATTTATGAGCATTAGCTAATAAATGAATAGCTATATAAGGTCATCCCCTAGTAATGCCTATACAAGGATAGCTTTTTATGATGTAAACATGAAGTAGACATTTCACTACCTCGATGTTATTTCCTGGTTGTTTAATACAAACAGCTTTAAAGCTATTACACTAGTCAAAATCCCTGCTTCCTAGGTTAAAGAAGATAGTTATTTTAACGGAGTTCATTCATGAAGCATGATAATTGATTCTGTTCACTGATTGCAACTTCCCTTGTCTTACAATTCTCTATTTTGCTATAATTTAAGGCGACATATGAAGATTTGCCGCCCAGCATGATAAAGAAACTTGCGAAGGAATTGAAGAATCTTGATAAATCCATGCCCAAGGGCATTTCTGTAGGGGTAAATGATGATGATTTTTCAGTCTCAGAAGCTGAAATTGAAGTTCCAGGCATGCAATTTTCCCCTTAATTTAATCTCTTAAGACGTATTGAGATTTATGTTAAAGTAAGATTCTTTGTTTTGCAGCTGTAACTGCATATAAAAATAATGTTTCTCGCATGAAGCAGTTGTTGTCTCGTGACTTTCGACGCCCTCCTTTAAAAGGTGGGTAGATGGGCATTTTGGTTACATCCTTATGTTGCTATGATCTGTAGGCTGTAGGTATTTATTTTGGTTCAAGTCTGGATGCTTACATTGACAAGGAAATTTTGGTTTTATCGGGCTGCCATCCTTCGAAGTTCATGTTACCCTCTAGGGTTCAAGTCTTACCTCTTTTGTTGTCTAACACCCTTTGAATGTACTGAACATGATATAGTATGATTTAACTTCTCAACTGCTTATGAGCATCACTCCAGAAAGTCAATAAACAAATTGCTTACATATTACCCAGCCTTTTTGTTTTGTTTTCTCGTGGCATGTGATCTGTCTTCTCTGCTCTCTATAAGAGTGCTCTGTTTTGTTATTGTTGTAAACACAATGATATTATGTCACACTCCAACCAAAAATAAGATATGCAAACTTATTATTTGACAGGTGGATCCCCAGACCAAGAATCAATCGGGTCTGAAACAAAAAGATCTAGTGTATCATCTAGCAGCAGGTCTCATAACCGCAAGGAGTTTCTTTCTAGGTTTGTGGACAGTCAAACACTGACAGCTAGGCTTGAAGACTGGTTTGAATTGATATCAGAAAAGTCTGGGCAAAAAAAGTCTGCATTTGATGTTCCATTTGAGTTGATAGAACTTCAGAAGTTTGATTATGCACTGGAAGGTGTTTCATTTCAGCAGCTGGTTCGAATGCCCAATGCTGTCTATGCTTCAACATCTGATGCTGTGGAAGCAACTGCTTATCTTGCTATCGAAGACTTTCTACATGCAGGTGCGAAGGGCTTGTGGGAGGCATTTTGGAGCCAGGATGATCCCATGCCTTTCTCAGTTTCTTGTCTGTACAATGAAAACTTGAAATTCTACCAGGCTGAGAAAGCTATAGGTAATGGAAAACTTGGTGGTCTTTGTGCCACTGGTGTATTACTTAACAACCCTAGACATCCACATGGAAAGTGGGACCATATTCTTGAATTGGCCCTTCTAAGGCCTGGTATTGGAAGTGTTGCTGTGGGAAGTGACCAGCAACTCACCTTATCTGTTCTGGGCGAAGCTCTCTTCTATGCTATACGCATACTACTATCAAGAAGTTTGAGCAGATTGAATTTTTCTGAAAGTCCAAATTGTGCCTATGTTCTTCTTGTTGATTCTCAATATGGCGGGGTTGTAAAAGTTGAAGGAGATGTAGATAAATTGGAGTTTGATGTGAATAATGTTTACAACTGTTCCGTGGACTGGATAAAAAAACACTGTAAAGTCTCAGTCTCTCCTATTGATAGGATCTGGAACAAACTTGGAAATGCCAACTGGGGAGACATTGGTGCTCTACAGGTACTTTTTGCTACTTTCCATTGTATTGTGCAGTATTCAGGGATGCCTAAGCACTCAATTGAAGATTTAGCAGCTGATCATGGTCCTCGCCTCCAAACAAGAAGAGTGGCAAGGCAGCTAGGGGATTCCAGAGTTAATGGCCATGGACTGTTTCGGTTTCAACGACGAAGTGTTTCTCCTGAAATTGTTGAAGTTCCGGATGAATCTATCAAAATAAAGTCTGAAGAGCTAATAATGAAGCTGGATGTAGGATCCGTACTATGGTTGGAAGACTCTGAATGTCAAAAAGGTTATCTGATCAATGATGTCCTGAACAATAACGAACTACAATATTACGTTGCGTCACCCGTTAAAGATCCTGGTGAATCTTTGTTTCTTTATGTTGGTTCCCATCCTTCTCAACTGGAACCAGCATGGGAAGATATGAATTTGTGGTATCAAGTCCAAAGACAAACTAAAATATTGACTATTATGAGGCAGAAAGGTCTGTCCAGTAAGTATCTACCACAACTGAGTGCGTCTGGCAGGATTGTTCACCCTGGTCAGTGTTCGAAACCCAGCTCAGGTGGGAACTGTGATCACCCATGGTGTGGTACCCCAATTCTTGTTACCAGTCCAGTTGGGGAGACAGTTGTTGATATGGTAAATGCTGGCAGATTTGGTGTGGATGAGGCTATCAGGTGCTGTCATGATTGCATATCTGCACTTTCTACTGCTTCTTCCACTGACATCCGTCATGGAGATATTCGTCCGGAGAACATAATTCGTGTTGCCTCTGGTGGGAGGCATCCTTATTTTGTCCTTGTTGGTTGGGGTCATGCGATTCTTGAAGACAGGGATCGCCCTGCAATGAATCTCCATTTTTCATCCACATATGCACTGCAGGAGGGAAAATTGTGCTCAGCTTCAGATGCCGAGAGCCTGGTATACGTGCTCTACTTTGCCTGTGGCGGAGCTTTGCCTGATTTAGATTCGGTGGAGGGGGCACTGCAATGGAGAGAGAACTCATGGTCAAGGAGAATGATTCAGAAAAAGCTTGGTGAGTTATCAACTTTGTTGAAAGCTTTTGCTGATTATGTAGACAGTCTTTGTGGGACACCATATCCTATAGATTATGATATATGGCTAAGAAGATTAAGGAGAAATATTCAAGACGATGACCATGGGAAGGAAGTTGACACATCTGGCTAGAACTTTTTCACTGGTGCAAGTGGTAGAAATGAATCCGTTAATCATCCCGATCATTTTCACCGTCTGGGAGCAAATGCTTGAATATGGAGTTTATGCACTTGGGGTCAAGCTTGGACAATCTGAAGTTTTTTTTTGTTAGTCTTGAAGGGAGAAAAGGAAGTTCAAAATTCCACATAGCTTCTCAATTTTGAAGATTCTTTTTGGCCGTTCCTTCTATTCTGCAAATCTTTGGGACTGCACGATTGTCTCTGCTCAGACCACGCCTCCCAATATAACATCACCTTTTATTTTGTTGGCGTGTAGTCCCATTACACTGTAGAGGTTTAAAATACGGTTGCTTTCTGCGTTGGTGGTGAGTTTCTTAGTAATACGGGTAGCACTTGTTTATGGAATTCCTTTGTAAAGATTCGAGTTAAATTACCTTGAGATCATCCGTCATGCTGTTCTCTTCATTTATTCATAACCACTATGCCCTCACTCCGGATACTCAAAATTCAGGTGGGCTTCGTCTATTTTATTTTTGTAATGAAGGTTCCGATCCCTTAATTCTATGTTCCTAAGGTTGGTTTTATCAAAACATGACAAACAACTCCTAATTGCCAGATTACCAGCAGAATTATCTCTCCAATTAAAAAAACCCTCCGTCCAGCTAAGCAGGACAGCTCAAACTGGGATTAAAAAAACTTACACCTTGATCACAATAGAAATGGTGTGTGATCATTTCAAGATATCTATTTTATTTTTTAAAAAGTATCCTTCATATATTAATTAGCGTGTCACAGAAGAAGGTAAAGGAGGACAATCCAGAGATTAAGCCAAGGTAACATTACAACAAGACGTTATGGTACTTCTATGTCAAATCAGAAGGTTCAGGGATCTAACTTATACAGAGGTTCATATCCTTCGGTATGTAAAATCACCAAGGATTACAAGCAGACAACAACCAGCTAAGTTTCTTCACCTGTCGTGAAAAAAACAATTTGAAGGTGGGGAAAATACAAGGCAGCAATCTCAAGGGCATTTTCACATGTACCATTACAATTTACATCACTGGCAGGGAAGTTGCAAAAGAAAACAACACACATCAGATCAAAGTGGAAGTTCATTCAAGGGTTTTATTGCTGCAACGCCACTGAGATCAGACCTCATGTACTTCTCGTAAGTGACTCTCAACTGTGATGTTCTTGCAGCCTTTTGAATTCTCAATATCATCTCAGCACAGTCCCTACAAAATCAAATTAGATCATCAACTGGCGGGAAAAGTATACCCACTCATGGAAATTAATCTTTTAACAAGAGGTACCTGATTTGGGAGACTTGATAACGTGCATGTCTGGTAAGCAAAGGAGTCCAAGCTGGAGATATTTGCAAGGTAGACCGAGCAACATAGATAGCTGACGCACATAGCATTGAAGGTTTGAACTTTAAAGCTTTATATTCGACCAAGCAGAGTTCAATGAGGTAGAATGCTAAATGCTCAAGCTGACAGAAAAAGTGAATATTAGGTTAATAGATTTAAATTGCTGTAGACAATAGTACAGACAAGAATGCATGACTCTATATTGCTCAAGAATCTAAGATCATCTGCTGCTACTGTGACTAAACAACTCTTCTTTACTGAAACACAACCATGGAGACTTTTACCGATATGCACATACCTTCAGGTCTGTTTGAGCAGCCTTGAGAAACCTCAACATGAAAACATATGGAGTCGGCTCATTTAGACGAAACTTCAACTTCTTAAGGAAAAGCTTCTCCTGAAAACAAAGCAAGCAAGTACTACTACCAGTAAGATCAAGAGATAGATCAACATCAGAATGTACTGAAATTTTATGCCATCATCTTTCAGGAAAGAGGGAAGAAGATAAGCTGGCATCATTCTATTACACAAGTTTGTAAATAACAAACAAATATGCAATAAAATGCAGAAGGGAGAAAGTGTACAGATCAAGTCTGACCAGGAAAGATGTTTACATTCCCAACCAAATAACTACAAGAGGAGAATAAAATCCTCGATGTCAAATTTTTATGTCTAGAACCACCAGAACCTCTTTTACAATAACCTAATTTAAATGAAATAGGATTTGGTAATATGCAACAACACTATACCATCACAAGCATTTGGCCTCTCGTGTATGACTCAGCTGAGATGCTAATTAAATCTTTGATCTGCATTGCATGGTGCAGAAAAAGATGTATGAGTGCATTGTCTCAAAAAACCAAAACTCAAATAAGATTTTAACTGAAACTGTGTGCATTTGACATATTATTTTTTTACCCGAGGATGCCAAAAATCCTCATATTTTGATGCCAGAAGCAGTGCTGTAAGACCAACCAACTGCAGTTCACTCTTCTTTATTTCGACTTGAGATAGGTATCGATCTAACAATGTAACCATTAGATAGAGTGTTTCTGGCATTAATTCAAATTTGAAGTGTACCTGCAACCAAAAAGGAAAATAAATTACTGTAGGAAAACAGCAGCAAAAGCAAGAAAGAAAGATGCTTAAAAGTCAACTGAGAACGGATGTGTGCCCACTTCAATTAGCCAGTTGATGACTATGCCCCGCATTTGAGGTGTAATGTCGGTGTGAATTGCCAAGTAATTTTCCAGAGATAAATTCTGCACCTGAAAAAAGATTATCAACAGACAGACAACAAAACAAATTTGACTTTATTTAACAAGTAATGGGTTGCCAGCAGACGAAGTGAACAAGGAATGAGAACGAGATCAATAAGGTAAAAGTCAAACCACCATTCACGGGCCTGGTTTCATCAGTTCCAGGTCCCAAAACAAACTCAGAAAGTTTATAATGATTTAATTTGTAGAAAAACATGTCTTATTTGTAAATCATGAAAATATATGTGATCATAAAATGGATTGACTTTAACATCATCGCATGATATATCAGAACATCAATGAAGACCTGGTACGGTTCACTTGATATAAAAAATTCCCATTCAAGATGAGATCCCAATGATACCTATACACCAAACAGTATTTTCAAGCGAGATCCCAATGATAGCTACATATCAAATAGTATCCATCCATTTTTTACTTATTATCCACCAGATAACCTAGCATAGACAAACAAATCTATATTGGAAAAAAATGGTAGTTCTCCACAAGATTTTTACACATTAATTGCAAAAAAATCTCAATCTACTTTTTCTTTCCATCATATATTATAGACTGTAGGCACCTCCAACATTTCAGCTTAGTCAATTCCTATCTCATCTGACAGCTAATTTTTATTAAACACGATAATTAACAACAAAAAAGAATGATATATGCTGCTAGCATATGTCAAATCAACATAAAATATGGGCGTGACAGTGAAGGAGATTTTTTCAAGAATAATGGCGTAAAGTTCGATCAAAACCACTAAAAGAATGACCCCAACTACCATATAAAAAAAACCATCACAGGTACCCAGAAAAATGAAATGGGAATAAAAGACCAATCACCTCCAATAACCAATAGTACTCGTATATCTCGTCAACATATTCAGCAACTTCCAGTTGATTGAAAGTATCATCTATACTTGGTAGCTTTTCCAGCTCGATAACTTCACCATGCTCCTCTAGTAACTGCAAAATAATAGCAATTGTTGATAAAATGCTTGAGAACAGTTAGACATGACAATGAATTAGTCCAAAACCTTTGATCCTGTCATTAATAAAGATGTATAAGATCTCCTTCGACTTGATTTTCTTATGGCGATGACATTTGATTTGTTATCAGCGCCTGACTTCTTGTTGCTGTCAGGTGAAGGTTCTCCTTGAGTAACTTCTTCACGGGCAACCACCAAGGGAATGTTTTTTGGACAAGATGTTGCAGATTCTTTTTTCTTTGATGATATAGCAGCAATGCACTTGGACTTGTTTGAACTTGAGATGCACTTTGATCTTGAGGTCTTATGGTTAATTTCAGTCTTTAGTATTGGCTGGACCAATGAATGGAGAAAATGAGTTAACATGACTGAGAACAAAAAAAAACACATCTTTGTAAATCACTCTCAAGTTTTGAGATAGTGATTTCATTTGAGCTATAGGTATTAAAGCAAGAACAGAATGTGCTAACCTGCTATCTGTCAGATGTAGTTGTACATTCCAGCTAACACATCTATTCTAGTAACGAACAACAGGTGAGGAAAATTTACGAATATAATAAGCAATTCTGATGGCCATTGAATTCCATTATTTATAGTTAAGGCATGTTAAAGCTAGGCAAACCACAACTATTTTGGGATTAAGTTTTATAGTTGTTGTATGTTGAAGATAAAGGGAGGAGTAGAATAGGATGCCCTTGTCCATGCATCCCTGTAAATGAAGATTTTGGCTGTGGGATCTACAGGCCTGGATACCATTTTAACCACTTGCCAGCCATATGAAACATAAAAACGAGATACATCTCCCAACCATGAGAATAGTTACTTACGAAGTCACACATTTTATTTTACATACATATACAAGATATGATTTTATATGATTTGATCAAAAGGTCAAGCACAGGTTCTATCACACTGGTGTGAGTTTCAAAATGAAAATGCCAGTGATTTTATGCTTCAATAGTTTTATACAAAATACTGTCTTATTGTCAATTATTTGTAATTAGGCCTACGCAGCTTAAAGATGCCATCTACCATGATTTCAATTTCAAGATGAAATCTGTCTTCAAACTTCCATAAGTATTCCAATACTTTAAAATGATTTCAAACTACCACACCATGTCAGCTTTGCCTCAAGACTGCAACAAATTATAAACACTCACATTGCCTTAAAAAATTCAAAAGATAGAAATAAGCAACACCTAAATGTTGTCTAAGGAAGCATAGACAATAAGTTTAGTTACAAAAGAACGAAGCACGGATAATTGGGAAATAAGAGTGAAAAAAAGTAAATACAAAACATAACTCATACCCTGACAGAATTTCTGGATACACGGGCATCAGCATTAATTTGATCCCTAGGAGCCCTATTTACAGATAGAAAAGATAATCATTTACAGCACATCAATCATCAATTGATAAAAAAACAACAATTTTCTCAGCCATGATTCAGAAAAATAATTCAGTTCTCAGTTTAAGGATTACATATAAATTGTGGGTAATTCATGTTTTTGGAATTGTAATGCCATGCTTTGTTTTGACATTTTAGACTCATCTATTACAAAGAAAATAGCATACAATTCATTGAAGAGCAAAGAAAAGGAAAGCCATTTTGTTTATGCAAATAAATTAATATAAAAGCAGCAATATGTGTAAGAGAATGAATTGACATAGATCACAGACAATAGTTCCTTTTTTTCCTTCCTTTTTTGAGATAAACAGATCAGGTTTACTTACATTGACATGAAGCCATCACTCACTCTATTTCTCCATAGATGGCTCCTACTCACGCCACCCTGAGATGCTACTTTCTTACCCACTTTAACCTTAACTGGAACCAAAAGAATTGAGACATAAATAGGCATATAAATATAATGAATTCTAGTCAATGGACTGCAGAGCCATGTATAAAACAGAAACGGATCAGTGCATCGTACCAGGAAACCCACTAATATTCTTAGTTTTCTCCAAGATTTCATCATTCTCCTAAAAATGAAGGGTAAAAAACAACAAAAGGCCCTAGAAATCAGACGAATCCAGTACAGAAATATGACATTAGGAATAGAAAGCTATTATTTTCTTGGAAAATTGTATGTATGAGATTAACCTTTGTGTTACTTGCATCTGCATGGCTCACCCTCTTTAGCACTGGCAGAGACTTCCTTCATGTCAAAAGTAGGAACAAAAAATATAGCAACAGCATATATAAATTGTTATTTTAATGAGTAAATCTCATACAGATAGAATCACAAACCTCATCGCTGCAACCAAATTCCCTGCATTCCTCCTATAAAAGTTAAAACATAAATTTAGTTCAAGAAAATATTGAGTCACACATGACAGCTGCAAAGCATCTGGCATTGATACTAACAGGTTTGTGCTGTACCCATATTCTTGCCTAGATAAAAAATACAACTAACATAATTCAAATACCTGCTCTTATTAGTGCCAAATTCATGGCCACGATTCTTGGTGTTGGTCTTCTGATCATCTAAAGAAGCCCTTAGATCTTTGGAACCTGCAATTTTCCAAGACAACTAACTATCCAATGAGAATCCCCAATTAGAGATATTATGAAAGTAAAGTATTTTGTTATACCTTTCCTAGAAGCATGAAAGTCACCAGCCTTTCTACTTGTATTATCCTTCATTTTCCCCTAATTTGAAACAAGAATATTATCAGCACTCCAGAATTACAGGAAGAATAATTAAAGTGCCAGATAAGAGAGAAGAGTGATATTTACTAGCCATGATAAAAACTTTCATCTTTCAACTGGTACAATAGGGTAGAATTAGGTGCAAGGGAAGTTACCAAAAGTATTATGATTTTAACATTATGATCACTCATGACAAAAATAAAGTGTATAATGGTGACCCGATTCAATGCTAGTAAACCTCATCCAACATTGGCAAATAGTTCCTCACGAATCATCCATGTTTAATGAAAATCTCAATTCCTTGGAAAAACAAGTTTGAAGTGTGAAATTAGAGGGAGCCAATCCCAAAAGAATACCAAATTCAACTTATACAAAGTCTCTCTCAATTATGAAGCAATCAAGAAACAGAAGAAAGAAATGTAAATCTGAAAGGAGAAAAGCAGCATAAATTGTACTCTATTGAATTTGGACAAGAAGATGAAAGGAATTAAAAATCAACTGCCGTATGGAAAAATATTGGCCTAGTTTGGGATTTTCTTTACAAGAAAAGAAGAAGAAGCCTGTGTTTGCTAATGACAAGGGCAGCCACAGCATGAAAAGTGAAGCCTAGAAAAAACAAGCTAATTTTCCAGAATTCCATAAAGGAAGAAATTCAGCTACGCTGATTAACATAAAGCTATGATGTCCGCTGAGCAACATGGACACTCAAGCAAGCAAGAAAGAGCCTGCCTGACAGTATGCAAATCCAGAATAATTGAACATACAGAAATGAAAAAACTGGCAAACCAATCCTCCTTAGAGGCAGGCCTTGTACTACTTTCCAGAACTTAAAAAATAGCATCATGATTTGGAGAAAGTTAGCTTCTGTCACACTAAAGAATTGGGCTAAGACAAAAAAATGTTGGGTTTCAACCATTCCCTCATCCTCCTTGCCTCCTCTTTCTGCCAACAAACAAAGCACTCGAAAGTGTGCTTCCCTTGTTATCTAACTAATTTGAAATGAAGGCATCATAACTGGATACAAAATCTAGTGAATATTTTACCAGCAATTGAGCTGGATGCTATACTTCTAGGCTGATTTTGCAGAAAGGACCAACAGGAAAAACATTTTAAGTCGTCTGGTTAGAAACTAATTATGAACAGGTAAAACATCATAAACAATGCAATGGAACACAAAAGAAAAGAAACAAGTTGACAGAACACAAAAACTTGACCTAGAATATGGCTTTCATACCGTAGCAGATTTTCTTGATGAAAGATTCATAGTCCTAGAGCCTGGACCGCCTGAAATCCTAAAAGAACTGATGACATAAAAGAATCATGTCAATCTTAACCAGAAACAAAGGAGTAATCAATAGAAAGACAAGAAAATATGGAATATCCTTGACAGTGATCCTCTGTAGCTATTATATAAAGAAAATGTAACATGCATGAAAATCTTAGAAGAAATTCTGCTCTGAAGAATTAAAATAAAGTCTCTTCTTTTTAGCTTTCATCAATTGATCTTGAAGCCAAAAGCAAAAAAAAAATTGCAAAGAAACTCATCTGCTGTTATAATTTCATAAATTTTAACGATAAAAAAACTATTCTAAATTTGTTGTGGAAATGAGAAAAGGATTTGCATGTAAGACATGAAAAGGAAACATATGCAACCAGTAGATAAAAATGTCCTTCACACATTGAAAACGCCAATTCAAACACTCACATTGGTTTCAAACCACCATATGCCACATTCCTTGCACAGCTACTCTGCACATTGCTTACATCAGCCAATGCTTTTCTTCTCGCATTTTGATTTACTGGAAAGGGCCACTATCAAAGTTTAATAACGACAACGACAAATAAAAAATAAAAATAAAAATAAAAATTATTAAATTTAGCCATACCAGTCAGTCTAGAAGTGTCATGTTTGCCTTTGTTCTGCCCCACAATTTTTGAACTTCCCTTCATATTACATGTTAAGGGCAACTATAAAAGCATATTTCAGATGGATATCTAAAGAAAGTAACGTTCTCACAAACAACCACTAATGCAGGCAGGGGAAACTTACCTTTGAATCACTTGTTATGGCAAGAGGATCTTCTTTGTTGGATATCATTCTGTAGTTTTATTTTATTTAAAAAAAAATGTTAAAAACATATCAAGAAACAAAAAAATATATTTTTTTCCCTTGTCCAATGTTTTCAATTTCTTTAGAAAACGATCTCAATCAAGCTAAGGAGCCATCAAAGCAGGATGATGTAATTTCTTTTCTACATCCGACAATATTAAAATTTAAAACCCCAGATTTCTGATCTTTTCTTCACCTTTAATTCACAAGCAGTTATGAAAAGGGATTTAACAAGTCTATAGCATCACATACCTTGCAGGAAGAAGAATATCACTGGCAGATTTACTAGAAAGAAAATAAAAAAACATCACGCTTACTTATCAAGAAGCATTGAGCAATAATAAGAATTTCCAAAGTGAACCCAAACGTGATTATACTTACATGCTAGCGGCATCCTTCATCTTTTCGTTTTCTGAATAGACTTTAAAAGTTCTAACACCTAAAATAAATGTAAGGGTGAAAAGAATTAGGTGCATAAAACTATTCAAGAATCTGTATTATTAAGTCAGATCAAACAAAAACCTATGAACCCCCTTACCTGTTCTGGAAGTATGCGCATCTTCAGCGACTCGGTTGATCCCCACACTGACTTTTCCCTAAAACAGCGCAAGGCAAACATGTATACAACCAATGAATTCATCAAAGAGACTAAAACAACAAGAAACAGTGTGTGGGTCTGTCATACTTTTGCGGCCACCATTATGTTTTCCTTCTTTCTCGGTTCCTCGAATAGAAAGATCTAGAACTCGATGACGATAACAGATCTGAAATTCTGTCACCAAAGTTGTTTAACCTAAAAAAAAAAACCTAATTATTCTTTAACAATGTAATTAAGAGACGTCGTAAAAACAAACGGTATTCTCTGTTCGTCCTTTTCTTTTCCCTCTAAACCCTAAAACCTCTCTTTCTTTGAGGGAAAACCTCGAATTAAAATACAGAAGCAAAAGGATATAAAATGAAAATTGAGTAGAAGTTAAAGAAAGATCAATCAAAGAGGCAATTAATAGATATTTTATACCTTTAACGACGCTATTTTCTCTTCGATTTCTTTGTTTTCTCTTAAGATTTCTACAGAGAGAAGGGGTGAGTATGGGGTTGTTTGGGTTACCGTTGCAGACGTTGAATCGGTGCCTAGATTTTTATGGTTTCAAATTCTTCAAGTGCTGTTACGTTTATACCCTCATTTGGGTTTTGTTTCTTGTTGGGCTGCGCTTTCTGATTATATGGGCCTGCTAGCTTTATATATTGGAGCAAACCATGTAATGTTTGGGTCTCTGGGGGCCTATAACTAACGAAAATGTCTAGGTTTCAGAAAACTGTGGTTGTTGCTGTTGCTTATAAAAGCTATAAATTATAATTTATGAAAATAACTCATGGAAAAACTGTAATATTAATTTTAAAATGTTCTTAAAAAGTCTCAAATATATCTTGGAGACATATTTTTTCATTTATTATATTTTAAATACTTTTTAATAAATAAAAAATTTCACGCCTTAGGGAAAACTTGCTTCTTACAGCTAGAAGAGAATTCTGCATCTATCAATCATCATTGCCATTTTTCATTTGATTATCTTTTGTTTTTATTAAAAAAATAATTAAATTATGATTTATCATTTAAAAAAGCGGAAGAAATTTTTTGTAGGAAAAACATAATTGCATTCATCCTTCTTTTTTCTCCATCTGTCCACCTTTTACTTTTTTATTGGTAATATAGTTAAATTAATTAAAAAGAAATTATTGATCCATCTATTTTTTTTTTTTACATTGATATGTGATTAAACGAACCTTCTATAGGAATTAGATTTACTGGATAATATACTTCACTTTTAATGAACAGCTAATTAGCCAGTAATAAAATATTTATTACAGTTATATAATAAAAAAAAAAGATGAAATGAATTGAGGAAAATAAAAAAAATAAAAACAGAAGAGAAATAGAGATGTTGTAAGAAGAAGAAAAAGACGTAGCCTTGGACAAAGCGAGCTCAGGCATGACTATATGCATTAACGACTTGTTTGGTTAGAGGTTATAGCCAGTGTAATGCAATTATTATTATGTATTCTTAAGAATTATAATAAATTAAATTATTATAATCAGTGATAATTATATAAAAAAATCCTTCTGTAATTTGATTATATTTTCACTTTCCTTTTATGTTTTCATATATCACACTTTAAATCACGTGATTTACATATTAAATAACAAGTTATACTCTTAACCTCATGCATAATAAAATAAAATATCATATCATTTATATAATTTTTATTATATTCGAGTAATGAATTTTGATGTCTAGAAATAATAAAAATATCATCTTAATTAATAATTACAATAATAAAATCCATAATTAGTAAATTTTCTCCAAGAATCCATCAAGCAACAGAATTGCATGTTTGAAAGTGTAATTGAAGTTGTTGTGAAAAATGATTTTCATTTAGATATACATCAAAATGATATTTTTTATTTTTTAAAATTTATTTTTGACATTAACAAATGAAAATAATCTAAAAACATAAAAAAAATTATTTAAAATTAAAAAAATTATTTTTTTTCAAAAATATTTTTGAAACGTATTACCAAACAGGACATTCATCCTACCAATCCAACCCAAAAATTAATAATTTCATACGCTAAAAAATAATTTCTGTTCAAAATCCATGAGAGTACGAGTTAAGATTTTAAATGAAGGGTTACAATGTTGCCAGTTTTTGAGTTTCTTGATATCTCCTTTTTGAGTTGTAGTTTTATTTTCAATGTGAAGGTTTACATAGTTTTATGTATGTTTTTTATGATTCAAAAATATAGTTTTATAGACTTGTCTTGTATATTAACTACATGTAGCAACAGCCATAAAATCACAACTTAGACTGGGTGACATTTGTTTGTAAAACAGAGTGTATAATTCAGGGCTTGTTTGGAAAGGTAATTGATGTTGTTTTCTTAAAAAATATTCGTTTAAAAATATATTAAAATAATATTTTTTATTTTTTGAAAATTATTTTTGACATCAACAATTAAAATATTTTGAAAAAAATACAAAAAAATCATTTTTAAAACACAATTTCAAATATGCTCATGATGATAGAATATGATAGTGATACATGATTATATATGAGACCAATTTTATCATTTAATTATTTTTGTTTAATTTATAATGTAAAATATAATTTTTCAAAATTCACTTTGAGAAAGT
The DNA here is from genome assembly GCA_027405865.1 of Salix purpurea. Taxonomy (NCBI): domain Eukaryota; kingdom Viridiplantae; phylum Streptophyta; class Magnoliopsida; order Malpighiales; family Salicaceae; genus Salix; species Salix purpurea. The sequence goes on along the minus strand of JAOWLH010000012.1, from coordinate 4,775,648 downwards.
GATGTTGAAATCAAACTATAATTTTTTTCCTGTAATTATCCACACGTTATATTACAAGCATTATATAAAAGAAGTTATAAAATAAATCATTCTACTATGGAAGAGTAATCTCATAGACAGTTAGTTTTTCATCATAAGGATTGGATTATAAATTTTATAAAGTACAAGCATCAAAAGAGCTTTCGAATTTCTCTATAAAGTATAAGCACCAAAAAGAAATGAGGACCACTGTGGTTAGAAATAAATTACATGGAGTAAAATAACGTTTTTTTAAGTCACAAGGACTAGATTAAAATTTTATGAGTGTCTCCTTGCATCAATGAAATCCTGCAGTCAAGTATAAGCGGCTTAATAAGGCCAATAAAATTATATACAAAACAATTCCAAGTTTTACATCAAACTGATCACTTAACTTATTAATTAGTTGTCTAACAAATAGGCAGCTAGATGTTACAGATTTATTATTATTATTATTATAGAAAAAATATCGACACAATAAAATTATTGTGAATTTTTATTATCAACCAACTCTAATAAAAATCAAACTAAATCTATAACCTAATCATGAAACCAAAATAACCATGTGGCAAGTAGATTGAATAAAATTATAAAAATTAATTCTCAAACCAATTTCATATTAAATGATCAAATTAAAAAAAAAAAAACAATGAAAAAAAGATACAAGTCCAACCTGATGAACATGTTGAGTCCACGACTCAAGACACAGTACATGAATAACTCTATAAAAAAAAAAAAAAAAAAAAAACAACAATAATTTTTCAATGAACCCATTGATGATGAATGAAGCTTTTTTTAATACAAAATAAACAAAGTTAATTCAGTCGTCCAACTTTCAGAACTTGTGATACGAATAATGCGATCAAATCACAATACAAATGGCAAACCAAAGAAAATAACAATGTAAAACTCTTAATCAACAACAAAAAAAAAAAGGATAAATTTTTAAAAGCAAATTAAAAAAAAAATGTAGATTTGAAAATAATAATAACCAAATTTGATATGAAAAAATCACAACGGATGAAATTAAAAAAACAATTTCAATTCAAAAAAGGGATAGAAAAAAAACTAAAATTAACAATAAAAAAGATTAAATGTAAAAATATTAAAATTATAATTTAAAAAAAAATGGTTATCAATTTCTTAGCTCTTTTGCTGCTGGCTTTATTTTCTCATTGCCATCCAACACACCACACCTACTTTCATATCTTAAAATTCTCATCATTTTTTCATGATTCACTTACCATCCAGCATCCACGTTTGTTGGCTGTGTGACGGTTGGCCTCTCCCTCTGCTAGGCAAGAAAATAAAAGCCATGAGCCATGAAAATGATATTCTCTTCATGATCAAGGCATTTGCAGCTGGTGTTATCCTAGCTACCGGATTCATCCACATACTACCGGACGCATTTGATAGCTTAACCTCGCCGTTCCTTGCCCAAAATCCAAGGGGTGGCTTTCCGTTCACTGGTTTTGTTGCCATGATGGCTGCGATAGGGACGCTAATGGTGGATTCATTTGCAACGGGGTTTTATAAGAGGATGCATTTTAACAGAAGCAAACCGGTAAATACTACAGATGAAGAGAAAGCCGCTGAAGAGCATGAGGGTCATGTTCATACACATGCTACGCATGGCCATGCCCATGGTTCTGCCTCCCCAAAGGAAGATTTGGTCCTGACCGAATTGATTCGTCGGAGAATTGTATCGCAAGTAAGATTGATTTCATAATCTAAATCGTGTGCGATTTTTCGAGACTGATTTTTAACGATGAACTGACAGGACATAAGCTATATATGTTGTTCCAGGTATTGGAGCTGGGGATTGTAGTTCATTCAATAATTATTGGAATCTCTCTGGGTGCTTCGTCGAGTCCAAGAACAATAAAGCCAAATCTCTCTGGGGATTGGGCTATGTTTTTAACGATTTGGCTTTATTGTTCTGGACTCGACGAAGCACCCAGAGAGATTCCAAATAATTACTGAATGAACTACAATCCTCAACTCCAATACCTGGAACAACATTCATGACCCAAGCACAAAACATATATAGCTTCTGTCCTGTCAGTTCATCGTTAAAAATCAGTCTCAAAAAATCACACACGATTTAGATTATAAAATCAATCTTACTTGCGATACAATTCTCCGACGAATCAATTCGGTCAGGGCCAAATCTTCCTTTGGGGAGGCAGAACCATGGGCATGGCCATGCGTAGTATGTGTATGAACATGACCCTCATGCTCTTCATCAGCTGTCTCTTCATCTGTAGTATTTACCGGTTTGCTTCTGTTAAAATGCATCCTCTTATAAACCCCCGTTGCAAATGAATCCACCATTAGTGTCCCTATCGCAGCCATCATGGCAACAAAACCTGTGAACGGAAAGCCACCCCATGGATTTTGGGCAAGGAACGGCGAGGTTAAGCTATCAAATGCGTCCGGCAGTATGTGGATGAATCCGGTAGCTAGGATAACACCAGCTGCAAATGTCTTGATCATGAAGAGAATATCATTTTCAGGGCTCATGGCTTTTATTTTCTTGCCTAGCAGAGGGAGGCCAACTGTCACACAGCCAACAAACGTGGATGCTGTATGTGAACCCCATGAAAAAATGATGACATTTTAAGAGATTATAGTAGCTAGGTGTGGTGTGTTGGATGGCGCGTCGGGGAGGAGGGATTGGGAGAGAATTGACATGCAGCTTTTAGGTTTGTGGGTTGAATATAGAGAAATGAGTGATTATATATACGGAAAGGAAAGAAGAGAGAGGAATGTGCGCACTATGCTGGCTGTTCGAAATCACTGGATGGCTGATAATTGCAGGACATTTTATACAGTCAACATGCATGTTCACACAAAAATAAGAATTTGCAGGAAAAGGGAAACCAAACCACTGTATATGCATGATCGATCTGCTTTCACATATATAGATCGTTCATAAATTTGGCACCAAAAGTATATTTAGCAATTTATGATTATTGATTACACTCAATAGTTATCATGAGTGTCGTGCTCACATTTTCTGTGGCAACAGCCAACTGCTGCAGTCCCACCGATCGTTAAAAGTAGATACATGAGATAGAAATAGAGCTCAACTAACATGACTTGTGATCAAGTAGTACTAAAAGAGAAGCCCATCCACGTGAAAAATTATCTTTTCAACATTTTCGTTTTTCTATTTTTTTTGTAAATATTTACAACTCTTCACCACATTAAAAAGAAACTAGTTGGCCTCTTTGAACAGAAAATCACCATCATAAAAAATGGATCCAAAAAAAGAAAAGACAATTGTTTTTCACATTTATAATTTATAAGAAGGATTCCACGCCTGCGGATTAGGTATCCAGGCGACAAGTCTTTTAGATTCGGCAGAAACCCTTCCTTCGAACATGTGTTAAAGATATTATATTTTATATTTGATATATAATCAATCTATAATTATAATCTGTATATATAGGTATGTTGGATGGCAGTGACCATGAAAAATTGATGGCCATTTTAAGATGTGAAAATGAGTGTGATGAGGTGGCAGTGAGAAGATCATACAGCCAGCAGCTAATAAAGAGTTAAGTGTGGACATAATGTTGTCATGCATTACCTAAATCAAGAAAACTCTGCTTGGACTGAAACAATTAGAACTTCATAATTTTGTCGTGCATTACCTAAATCAAGAAAACTCTGCTTGGACTGAAACATTAGAACGGACTTTAACATTATAATTAAGAAAATTTAAATAAGCTAGTGCATACATTTCACTCTAGATTTGCACTATAGTTATTATTTTATCCATGAATGACAAGCTTACAAAGCTTAGACTTAGGATGCTAATGATTTAGAGATTACAGTGGGATTTTACTTGTTTAATTCTGTGCATGATAGGGTGTTGCAGGTGAAAATATGGGATTTGATAAATGTGAACGTTGGATTTTCTATTGGAACGAGTTCAAGAGTGGATAAAGTGTAAATGACTAATAAAACCCATAAAAAATACTTTTTATCCTAAATCTAAGCTTTGTATAGTGAAATGAATGCAGTAGCTTTTTAAATTTTTCTTATAATGTTAAAGTAAGTTCCGCATTTTTTTTCTTCTGATTATATACATGTAATATATGAGGAAAACAATATAGCTCCCCACATATAGTATTGTGGATTGCAATAATGCTTTCCTGCTATAGTAGTTTTTTTTTATACATGTAATATATGAGGAAAACAATATAGCTCCCCACATATAGCATTGTGGATTGCAACAATGCTTTACTGCTATAGTAGTTTTTTTTTTCCTTTGTTTTTTTGCTTTTTTTCCTTATTATATTTTTTTTCCATGAAACATTTTTTTTTGCCAATTATACTTTTTTAATTTTCTTTTTTGACTTATTTTTTTTCTTTATTTGTTTTTGATAACCAGGGTGTCAAGGTCTGCTTGCGCGCACCACAACTAATATTAGTACCAATTTATTTTTATTTTTTTTCCTTATCTTTTTATTTGGTTCACTTATACATTTTTTTTATAACCAGGATCTACGGGTCAGCTTAAGCACACCACAACTAATTCCCGGGCTGAATTTTTTTTTAAAACAATATGAATTGTAAATGGTATGGGGAAATCACTATAGCTTCCCACACATAGCATTGTGGATTGCAACAATGCTTTTTTTTTTCCAGTTTTTTGCTGCTTCTTTTTTTGCTTTTTTTCCTAATTATGTTTTTTTTTCTTAAAACATTTTTTTTTTGTTTTTTCTGTAAAACATTTTTTTTCGTCGATTATACTTTTTTTATATTTTTTTGTTTTTTCACTTATATATTTTTTTTGTTTTTTTTTTATAATCGGGGTGTCTAATCTAACTTAAGTGCACCATGATTAATCCCCAGATCCAGTTTTTTTTTTTTTTTTATAATCAAGGTGTCTAGGCCAGCTTATGCGTACCACGACTAATCCTCGGTTCTTTTTTTTTTTTTCTAAAGTGCTTTCCTGTTGATACTTTTTTTTCTTATACTTTTTTTAGTTCACTTATACATTTTTTTTTATAACCGGGATTTCCGGGCTAGCTTAAACACACCACAACTGATTCCCGTACCAATTTTTTTTTTTTAAGCAATATGGATTGCTACAGTGCTTTCACGCTTATACTTTTTTTTTCTTTCAGTTATACATTTTTTTTATAACCATGGTCTCTGAGCTAGCTTAAGCCTTTTTTTTTCACATATACATTTTTTTTATAACCATGTTCTCTCAGCCAACTTAAGCTTCTTCTTTTTTTCACTTATACATTTTTTTTATAACTAGGATCTCCGGGCCAGCTTAAGCGTCTCACGACTAATCCCCGGACCAAATTTGTTTTTTGATAATCGAGGTGTCCAGGTTAGCTGATGCGCACCATGAGCTGTATAAGTATGTATATACCCCTATAAAATAAAATCCAAGAGTTGACTATAGGGGTGTATTGGTAATTTACCAATTTTAATTATATTTTCTGTCGCGGTGTTGTGGGCACGTCTTCGAGCGCGGTGTCAATTTTCGAGCGCATGCACATTTCGGATGGCGTGTGCGGCGTCGTAGAATATCTAAAAATGTATATTAGTTTTTTATATATTCATTTTATTATGTAAAATGTGTTTAAAATAATATCATGGTATCAAAGGTATTTTCAATTTTTTTCATTTATGTGCATAGTACAATAATCATAATACCTTCAAATAAGACAAAAGTCAAGAATTGTCAATGGGAGTGTCCCGATAATTTCACTTTTTTAGTGCACAGTAAAATAACTTTTGTAGCCTCAAATAAGTCAAAACAAAAAAGTTATCTGCAGTGGTGTTTCAAACATTTCACGTTTAACTATACATGCATAAGAAAGAGTTTCACTCTTATTTTACACCACCAAGCTAAACTTGCTATGTTTTTTAACGCTAGCTGCATTTAATACAAATAAAAATAATAATAAAAATTAAAAATCTAAACTAAGAGCAATGATGTATAGATATAAATAAAAAATTTAAACCTATCTTAGAAGGATCGAAAAAATCAAGGGATCGAAACTAAACTAAAAAATAAAAAAATCAAAATCAAAATACAAAATAAAAAATTATATATGTTAAAACTAGATAAAAAAAATTAATCGTTATAGCGAAACGTGGGTTTACGGCTCGTTATATTCTTAATACATGTTCGAAGGAAGTGTTTCTGCCGAATCTAAAAGACGTTTCGCCTGGACGCCTGATCCCCAGGCGTGGAATCCTTCTTATAAATCATAAATGTGAAAAACAATTGTCTTTTCCTTTTTGAATCCATTTTTTATGACGGGGGAAATTTGTTGAAAGGAAAATCTTTTTGGTCAGTCCACCTTCCCTCAAAATGTTCTTGGACTTGGCGAAAAATCTTGGAGGTTCGTGAGAGTGTTAGGGGCCTCATGCTCTCTTCTGTGGGGAATGGTAATAATACTAGTCTCTGGTTTGATTATTGGATCCCAGGGGGGAAAAGACCTTGTGACATGTTCTCTTTTCGCCAACTATCCTCTACTGGTATTCCTTGGGATGCTAAAGTAGCGGACATCATTGTTGAGGGGCAATAACGTTTCCCTAGAGATAATATGGATCTGAATTTGATGTGGGACTTGGTTACTTTTCAACCAAGAAATGATCTCCAGGACACATACAAATGGAATGGCAATTCCACGGGTAAATTTTCCATTCGTTCTGTTTGGCACCAGCTGAGGCCAACTAATCCTAAGGTTGCAGGTGCTAGCTTGCTTTGGCATGCTTGGCATATCCCTCGGTTTTCTTTTATTCTATGGCTGGCTGTTCGTGGGAGATTGAGGACAATGGACAGATTGCATGGCAACTCTCAACGTGTCTGTGTCTTATGCAATGGCCATGATGAGAATCACGATCATTTGTTTTTTGGTTGCTCTTTCTCCTCTTCAATATGGTTGGACATTTCCTCAAGGGCTCAAATTGTGTGGAAGGCTGGAAATTGGTCCCAGGCTTGGCAAGATATTGCGGTAAGGTGTAGTAACAAGAACAACCCAAGACACAGGCTTGTGGGGTTAGCTCTTGCTTCATCAATTTATCATATTTGGAAGGAGAGGAATAAAAGAATCTTCGACCAGCACTTTTCCAATTCTCAGAAAATCCGAGATGACATAGTTAACTCGGTTTGTGGAAAGTTGGGAGGGCTTGGTGTGGGTGACATGGTTCCATCGAGCTTCTTACAGCGATGGACTATTTAAAAAGTCTTGTCTGGGCGTGAGGATGGGCTGTTTCTTGAAGGCTTTTGCTTGGATGGGGCTGCGGTTGGCTCTCTTTTGGGCCCGTGGAAGGCTAAGCTCCCTTGCAGCGTGAGTAGGCTTTCTTCGGCTCTGGGCGGGCTGAGTTTTTTTCTTGGCAGATGGGTTTGCGGCTGGGCTCTCAAGCGTGCTGTAGGCTTGTTCTTTTTCGGCTGGGCGTTTATTCTTTGGGCTTCGGTCTGTTTGCTGGGTGCTGGGGCTTGGTGGTCTGGGCTCCCGTTTAGGCTGTTCTTCTTCTTGCGGGTTGGCAGCGTGTTCTTTTGAGTTTCTTATGGGCTTCTTTTCGGTTATGGTGGTCGTAAAGGCTGCTGGAGGATCGTGAAGGGGGCTTTCGGTTTTTGGGTTGTTTTGAGCCTTTTTTTCTAATGGCTGCTTTTGTTTTTTTTGAGGGTTTATTGTTTTTTTGGGTTAGGGCCTGGTTCCCTTTGTTTGGTCTTCGGGCCTTTGTTTGGTCTTTGTGCCTTGTTCCTCTAGCCTTCGGGCCGTTTGTTTTGGGGTTTTTTTCTGGTCTGGCCGGTAGCCTGTTACCGTGCTAGTCCGCCTCCTTACTTTGGCAGGAGGCTTCTTCCTTGTACAGATCATCTTTTTTAATCCACTTTGAAATTCGTTTCAAAAAAAAGGTTTTCCGTTCAAGGAGGCCAGCTGGCATCCTTTTAATTCTGTATATATTTACAAAAAAAAAAAAATAGAAAAAACGAAAATGTTGAAAAGATAATTGCAAGTGGATGGACTTCTCTTTTACTAACTACTTGATCATGAGCTGAACTCTATCTCTATCTCATGTATCTACACATATATTTTTCAAGTGGACTGCAGCAACTGGTTGCAGCCTCAGAAAATGTAAACACAGCACCTTTGATAACTACGTACGTACTGAATGTAATCAATAATCATAAATTGTTAAATATACTTTTGGTGCCAAATTTATGAACCGCTAAATCATTAGCATCCCATTTCTCTATGTGAAAGCAGGTCACGTGCATACTATATATATATATATATATATATATATATATATATATATATATACTTGTGGAGTTTAAGGTTAGGCCAATGGTCTGGTTTCCCTTTTCCTGCAAATTTTTATTTTTGTGTGAACAATACATGCATGTTGACTGTATAAAATATTCTGCAATTATCAGCCATCCAGTGATTTATATTAATAAATTCGTATATTACTTTCATTTACATCCATACGGTATTTATACAACTCTCAAGCATATCTCTACAGTCAGCAACAGAAGATAAAGATAATCTTCAATGTACAAGATAAAGATTAATTCAAATTCAAATTAGACCCACATCCCCGACATGCCATGGCTAATCTTCAAGCTTGCTCTTCCAGCATCCTTAAGATCATATCATCTCTTTTGATTCTTCTTCATTGCCCTACTATAGTCTTAACAAGGCCAGGGAAATTATTTACAAAACAATTCCAGCTTTTACATCAAACTGATCACTTAACTTGTTGATTAGTTGTCTAGCAAATAGGCAGCGAGATGTTACAGATTTTTTTATTTATTATTATTATAGAAAAAATATCGGCACAATAAAAATATTTTAAAAGAGAAAAAAACTTTTAATTTTTTGTCGTTGACTTTTTACAATATTCTTAAAACATCTCAATAATTTTATTTGTTAACAAAGTAAAGATTAGATTATAATCGGGTGATTGCACAGGGAAAAAATATGAATCTTATTTTTTAACAAATAAAATAATGAATGATAAAATAAAAAAACAAATAATTAAAAAATAAAAAAAATAACCTGATTTTTTTTAGCTATGACACATGCCAATTCTAAACAATACATTCTTTCTTCGAGTGAACTAAATGTATCAACCAACTCTAATAAAAATCAAACTAAATCATCCCCGTGGTGTCTTACTTGCTCATTGGGCTTGTAGGATGTTTAGTGAGCCCGGAGATTGGTTGTGGTGCGCGCAAGCTGAACCGGACACCTCAGTTATAAAAAAAATAAATCTATAACCTAATCGTGAGACTAAAATAATCATGTGGTAAGTAGATTGAATAAAATTATAAATATTAATTCTCAAACCAATTAATTATATATACATATTATAATTATAGATTGATTATTTTTCAAATAAAAATTATAATATCTTTAATACTCCCATACATGTTCGAAGGAAGGGATTCTGCCGAATCTAATTGACGTTTTACCTGCACACCTATTCCACAGGCGTGGAATCCTTCTTATAAATCATTGATGTGAGTTTTTTTTGTCTTTTCATTTTCGGATCCATTTTTTATGATGGGAATTTGCCGCTCAAAGCAGAATAGAAGCCTACTGGTTATATGGTATATTTTAAATCATTGTTTTAAAAAATATTTTTTATATAAAAAAACATCATTATATAAAAAACATCAAACGATTTAAAAACATAATATACAAAAAACAGGAAAAATTATGTAGCAGTTGTATTTTTATTAATTGTATGGTTCTTTTAAATAGAAATGGAGAGGGTTTTAGTTAAACATAAGATAATTAAATCTGAAAACTAAATAATAAAAACAAATTTTAGTTTTAAAGACTTGGTTTTCAAGTAGAAAGCTTTCATTTCGCAGCTATGAGGACATTAATTGTTTCGACATTTTATTTTCTTTCCGTATATATAAGACTAGAGCCACTCAATTCTCTAATTTAAACCCACGGAGCTCACAACTGTCAACTCTATCCCAATCCCTCGCCATGACTAATCTTCAAACTCGCTCTTCCAGCATCCTTAAGATCATATCATCTCTTTTGATTCTTCTTCATTACCCTACTATAGTCTCCTGTGAGTGTACATGCGAGGTTGAAGATTCACAACATGATAAAGGCGAAGCACTGAAGTATAAGCTGGGTTCAATACTCTCAATTTTTGTTGCTGGTGCTATTGGTGTTGGCCTCCCTCTGCTAGGCAAGAAAATAAAAGCCCTGAGCCCTGAAAATGATATTTTCTTCATGATCAAGGCATTTGCAGCTGGTGTTATCCTAGCAACCGGATTCATCCACATACTGCCGGACGCATTTGATAGCTTAACCTCGCCGTGCCTTGCCCAAAATCCATGGGGGGCCTTTCCGTTCACAGGATTTGTTGCCATGATGGCTGCGATAGGGACGCTAATGGTGGATTCATTTGCAACGGGGTTTTATAAGAGGATGCATTTTAACAGGAGCAAACCGGTAAACACTACAGACGAAGAGAAAGCTGCTGAAGAGCATGAGGGTCATGTGCATGTTCATACGCATGCTACGCATGGCCATGCCCATGGTTCTGCCTCCCCTGAGGAAGATCTGGCCCTGTCGGAATTGATTCGCCGGAGAATCATATCGCAAGTAAGATTGATTAATTTTATAATCTAAATCGTGTGCGATTTTTGAAGACTGATTTTTAACGATGAACTAACAGGACAGAATATATATGTTTTGTGCTTGGGTCATGGATGTTGTTCCAGGTATTGGAGCTGGGGATTGTAGTTCATTCAGTAATTATTGGAATCTCTCTGGGTACTTCGGCGAGTCCAAAAACAATAAAGCCTCTCATGGCAGCCTTGTGTTTCCACCAGTTTTTTGAAGGCATGGGACTTGGTGGCTGCATCACACTGGTATATTACTATATTATATATATCACACATAATTTGGTAAAACATTTATGCCATATTAAATAATTATATATTTTAATCAAACATCTTTTCAATGAAATTCATATTCAAAAATTCTCAACAAATTATACTGCAAATTCCACATCAAATATAAAAATAAAATATGATACAGTGAAGCTAAAATAAATATCTTATATATTTTAATTAAGAAAACTTTTAATTGTAATAAATGCTTTCTGCCTGGCAGTAGAATTCTATGCGTAAAAGTCTTTTTATAGTTTGCTAGACTGGGTTTGGAATGTCGACAGAATGACAACATCTTTCTTTTTAATGTCACTTTTCATCAAACTTTCTATTGTGCTAATCCCAGAGGGTCAATTCCTCGTGTAATTTTGGTCAACAAAATTGATTTAAGCAGTCATCAAATAGTGCTCATCATGCTCACATGTGTATGATCATGGAAAATAACTTGCAGTTTCACTTGTTAATTTTATCAATGACTCTGATGAGTTTTTGCTGGTATTTATAGGCACAATTAAACTCTACTTCTATGGCAATAATGGCAGCATTTTTCTCCCTGACAACCCCAGCGGGGATTGCCGTCGGCATCGGAATCTCTAGCATTTACAATGAGAACAGCCCCACCGCTCTGATAGTCGAGGGCATTTTCAATGCAGCTTCAGCTGGGATTTTAATATACATGGCACTTGTCGACCTCTTAGCAGCAGATTTCATGAGTCCAAGGATGAAAAGCAGTCTCTGCCGGATTCAACTGGGAGCAAATGTTTCGCTTCTTCTAGGGGCTGGTTGCATGTCTTTCCTGGCAAAATGGGCTTGAGATTTTCAAAACTATACAGGCACGTCAAGCCTCCTCCTTTTCCTCATTTACATGATCATATGTTTTCTTCTTCTTCTTCTTAATTTGGAAGCCGCAGAAATCACCGATCCACTATTTCATATTTGCAGGCACTGTTTTTCTAACCAGCTGAGTACACTGCAAAGATACCCAGCAAAATGACGACATGCCTAGGTCTATTTTGAAATTTCTTTTTAGCGAAAGCAATTAATAAACAACAACACCGCATCTCAATTCTCCACCCTCAACATCCCAAGTGGAGTGTCGAATCAAGCTTTCGAGGTCGAATTCTTTTGAGAACCCTGCATGCATGGCAGCATTTTGTTTCCCCTCCCTCTCTCTCTGTATACATAGGTATCTAAAGAAAATGAAGAGAACCTTTCTTTGAGGGCATTTTATTTTAGTTTCAGTTGAAAGGCCAAAAGCGCTGCAGCGCATGGTGGTGGTGCATCGTTGTGCTCTAGGCTTGTAGCCACTCAAAAAGAGTGGCTATATATGTTTGAAAATCCACTCGTACCTATTCCAGCCGTGACTATTACACAATACATAACAAAGCAAAATAACTATATTATTGGGGTCTTTTTCAGCTATGGTTGCTCTATAACATGCATAAAAGCAAAATATATAGTCATCAATGAACTTTGCGTTTAGATATCGATCAACATAGGCAAGATAGTAAAATAATGTGTTTATTATAAGTTAAGATCCTTGAGGATAAAAGAAATCATAAGTATGAGAAGACAATCAAAATATTTAATTTTTATTTATTTATTTGAACGCTGGATTTTCTAGTGGAACGAGTTCAAGGGTGGATAAAGTGTAATTAAATATAAAAACACTGTTTTTCCCTTTTTCCCCCTACAATGACTAATAAAACTCATAAAAAATAGATTTTATCCTAAGTCTAAGCTTTGTAAGCTTGTCATTCATGGATAAAATAATAATTATAGTGCAAATCTAGAGTGAAATGTATGCACTAGCTTTTTAAAATTTTCTTAATTATAATGTTAAAGTAAGCTCTAACGTTTCAGTCCAAGCAGAGTTTTCTTGGATTTAGGTGAATGCATGACAACATTATGTCCACACTTAACTTTTTAGCTGCTGGCTGTGAGGGTGTTTGCCATCATGATTTAAAAATTAAAAAAGTTTTTTTTTAAAAATAATTTTTTATTGTAAATTATATTTTTATAGATTTTTATAAGAGATATATAACCTTAATTAAATTTAAAAACAGTTGTGCAAATCACAAATTCACTGCCATTACTTAACGCTCCCATGAAGACTAAATTTATGAACCGCTAGCATCCTATTTCTATATATGTGAAAGCAGATCACCTGCATATATACTAATGGAGTTCAGTGGTCTGGTTTCCCTTTTCCTGCAAATTTTTATTTTTGTGTGAACAATACATGCATGTTGACTGTATAAAATATTCTGCAATTATCAGCCATCCAGTGATTTCGAACAGCCAGCATATATAGTGCACATTCCTTTCTCTTCTTTCCTTTCCGTATATATAATCACTCATTTCTCTAAATTAAACCCACAAACCTAAAAGCTGTCAGGTCTCTCCCAATCCCTCCTCCCCGACACGCCATGACTAATCTTCAAGCTTGCTCTTCCGCCATCTTGAAGATCATGTCATCTCTTTTGATTCTTCTTTATTACCCTACTATAGTCTCCTGTGAGTGTACATGCGAGGTTGAAGATTTACAATTTGATAAAGGCGAAGCACTGAAGTATAAGCTGGGTTCAATACTCTCAATTCTTGTTGCTGGTGCTATTGGTGTTGGCCTCCCTCTGCTGGGCAAGAAAATAAAAGCCCTGAGCCCTGAAAATGATACTTTCTTCATGATCAAGGCATTTGCAGCTGGTGTTATCCTAGCAACCGGATTCATCCACATACTGCCGGACGCATTTGATAGCTTAACCTCGCCGTGCCTTGCCCAAAATCCATGGGGTGGCTTTCCGTTCACAGGTTTTGTTGCCATGATGACCGCGATAGGGACGCTAATGGTGGATTCATTTGCAACGGGGGTTTATAAGAGGATGCATTTTAACAGGAGCAAACCGGTAAATACTACAGACGAAGAGAAAGCTGCTGAAGAGCATGAGGGTCATGTACATGTTCATACACATGCTACGCATGGCCATGCCCATGGCTCTGCCTCCCCGGAGGAAGATTTGGCCCTGACCGAATTGATTCGTCGGAGAATTGTATCGCAAGTAAGATTAATTTCATAATCTAAATCGTGTGCGATTTTTCGAGACAGATTTTTAACGATGAACTGAAAGGACAGAAGCTATATATGTTGTTCCAGGTATTGGAGCTGGGGATTGTAGTTCATTCAGTAATTATTGGAATCTCTCTGGGTGCTTCGTCGAGTCCAAAAACAATAAAGCCTCTCATGGCAGCCTTGTCTTTCCACCAGTTTTTTGAAGGCATGGGACTCGGTGGCTGCATCACACTGGTATATAACTATAGTATATACATCACACATAATTTGGTAGCCATATCAAATAATTTAAAATTTTAAATAATCAAACATCTTTTCAATGAAATTCATATTCAAAGATTAAATCTAATTTAACAAATATTTTGAAATCTACTTTTATTTGTAATAAATGCTTTCTGCCTGGCAGTAGAATTGTATGCGTAAAAGTCTTTTTATAGTTTGTTAGACTAGGTTTGGAGTGTCGACAGAATGACAACATCTTTCTTTTTAATGTCACTTTTCATCAAACTTTCTACTATACTAATCCCAGAGGGTCAATTCCTCGTGTAATTTTGGTCAACAAAATTGATTTAAGCAGTCATCAGATAGTGTTCATCATGTGTATGATCATGGGAAATTAACTTGCAGTTTCACTTGTTAATTTTATCATTCACCTTGGTTTGTTTTTAGTTGTTTTTTCCCCTCTCTGATAAGTTTTTGGTGGTATTTATAGGCACGATTCAGATGTAGTTCTATGGCTATAATGGCAGCATTTTTCTCCCTGACAACCCCAGCGGGGATTGCCGTCGGCATCGGAATCTCTAGCATTTACAATGAGAACAGCCCCACTGCTCTGATAGTCGAGGGCATTTTCAATGCAGCTTCAGCTGGGATCTTAATATACATGGCACTTGTTGACCTCTTAGCAGCAGATTTCATGAGTCCAAGGATGCAAAGCAGTCTCGGCCGGATTCAACTGGGAGCAAATGTTTCGCTTCTTCTAGGGGCTGGTTGCATGTCTTTCCTGGTCAAATGGGCTTGAGATTTTCAAAACTATACAGGCACGTCAAGCCTCCTCTTTTTCCTCATTTACATGATATGTTTTCTTCTTCTTCTTCTTCTTCTTAATTTGGAAGCCGCAGAAATCACCGATCCACTATTTCATATTTGCAGGCATTGTTTTTCTAACCTGTCGAGTACAGTGGCAAAGATACTCAGCAAAATGACGACATGCCTAGGTCTATTTTAAAATTTCTTCTTTAGTGCAAGCAATTATATAATAAACAGCAATACCGCATCTCAATTCTCCACCCTCAACATCCCAAGTGGAGTGTCGAATCAAGCTTTCGAGGATAAGTTTTTTTGAGAACCCTGCATGGCAGCATTTTGTTTCCCCTCCCTCTATATATACTATATAGGTATCTAAAGAAAATGAAGAGAACCTTTCTTTAAAGGCATTTTATTTTAGTTTCAGTTGAAAGGTCAACAGCGCTGCAGCATGGCTTGTAGCCACTCAAAAAGTGTGGCTATACATGTTTGAAAATCCACTCGTACCTATTCCCCACGGAGTTAGAGAGGTCAATTATAAGAAAATATTCAACCCTTCTAGCGGATGGAAATTGGACAGTGGTAATTTGACTCAACCTGCAATAAGGAGTTTGCTATAACTCAACCTTGCCATTTAACGTTTACAAATATCATAGATAAAGGAAAGTAATCAAATAACTATATTTTTTTATTAATTTACAATTCAACTCACGAGCTTTTATTTTCTTGATTTTGATTCATTAAATTCTCGAAGTCCAAACAATCGACCACCTCGTTAAAAACAAATGGTTGCAATGGCTGCTTTGAAAGATTAAAAACAAATTTAAAAAGGTTATAATTAATGACTATATTCAACCTTAATTTCTGCTGTTTATTTGACAAACTGAACGTTCTTCAGTTCTCTTCGGTTGCCGATTGTTGTTGCAACTTCTGTTCATACAAAAGCTCGTGTACGCAGTCTAGTAATATATCATTTTGCAAGAACTAATGATCTATAACTATTTCCGTGGGATTATCGAACTTCCCTCCATCCTTTTTTCTGGATTTGGAAAGCTGTCATGGTTGCGATAAGATTACGAAGTCGACCCTGGCATATATTAATTCGTTTTCACTACAATCACTTGCTAGCAAGAACAAATGCAATCTTTATCTGTCTAACAAAGTGGGGAATCGTGTTGAATTTCACAGCTTTTAAAATCAGCATTGAAGGATCGTGATTCATAATTTCAGGTCCTTGCCAGGAGTGTCCTGCGATGGTCATCTATTGGCGGTAAAAGATTGGTAGCAATGGTCCAATAATAAGAGACAACTCCATAGGGCTTCATTAAACAACACAAAAAGGGCTGTACAGCGAAATTCGATATGTTTTATGCACAGACAGAGTGCTAAGATTTCCACCGATCAGATTAGCACAGTAACACGGAGAATTAGAATACGCTAATTTGCAGACCCCAAACATTAGAATGAATAACTGTAAATAGTTCTACACTTTTATTTAAATTTTGCAAATAGTAGATACGGTGGTTTTTCGTCAGTTCACACTGAAAATCCAAAACACTTAGACTCGAAAATAAATACGGTTGTAACTTCTTAAGGTATCCAAATAAAAAAAATATTCGAGTCGTCGATGCCTCAACCATACGAGAGCGTGAGCTTCATCCATACTTCTAGTCTGATGCGCATGACCCAGCTTTAACCCCTCTTATGTCGTTAATTCTAAATAATACAGGATACCCCGTCTAACACCATAACCAAGAATCTTTCGGGTTAGAATGTCCTGAAAAACACAAAACAGAGGCTAAAATGTTACCATGCACTCAGGGGTAGTCGTAATTTGACTAACCGACAAAAGATTATACGCAAGAGATGGAACAATAAGGACAATATTTAGTGTAATAGTGTCAGTTAAAATGATAGAACATTCCCCCATAACAGGGGAGGTACTATCGTTAGCAGTGCATATAGCTGATTGTGAGGAGGGTTTATGGCATATTAAATTATCGGAATCTCTAGTCATGTGATTAGATGCATCTGTATCAATAATCCAAGTACTATTTTTTGTAATAATAGAGTGTGCAATTTTTTTTTCGATGATACCTGAATGGACCACATTCACTTTAGGTTGTACCTGATCTGCTTCCGTCAGATTTACCATAGGTTTTTGGATACTTTTCCGAGGTTTTTTTGAAAAATCTCACCAGTCTGGGTAGCCGACAATTTCGTAACACCTTTGTTTCGAATGCCCCATTTCACCGCAATGAGAACACATCAGTCCATCATTATTTTTGTATTTTTGGTCAACTTGGTTAGCCTAAACTCGATTAGCCTTTAAATTGCACCCTAATTTGTTTTCCCTTCTTTCTCTTCCCTCAGATCGCGCTGCCCCAAATTGTCTCTCCCTCCCGTGCTCCCCCGTCGGTCAATGGTGCCTTGTCACCATCACTGAATGCTCGGGGAACCCTGGGGGACTTCCATTTCCTCCATCCTCGTCCATGATTTTGATCTGGGAGTGTTCTCTCAAGATACACGCATATGCTCCCTCAAGGTCAAGTTGCGGGTCCTTTCAGAGGATCTCACCACGGATGTGCTCAAACCCAGGGTCAAGCCCACTGAAGAAGATGTGGAACCTGAGTTGTGTCATGGCCGAGTGGTGGTGTAGGACCCTGTCGACGGTCCTGGCCTAAGGTGCAGTCTGGCCATTGATTTCTTGGAAGATAGCCACCAGTTAATTGTAATAAATGGACAGTGGATGTCTATTTTGACGGGTGTTAAAGGATCTTTGATTCAATTTAAAGATGCAAGTTGCATCGGCGTCGTTGTAGAAGGTTCTGCCAATGGCATCCTAGATATCCTTGGCCGTCGAGAGGCGAATAAACCTCTGCATCAAGGATGGGGTCATAGAGTTAATTAGCCAACTTTTAACCTGATGATTCTCGATAACCCAAGATTCCAGTTGTGGGTCGCCTGGTTCAGGCTTCGTGGTGTCGCCGGTAAGATATCTTATCTTATTTTGAGCTCCAATTTGTATTTCCATAAATTGTGGCCATAACACAAAATTGGTTTCATTCAGGATGATGTTCGCTGCGAATGCCAAGTTGTCTTGATGGACAACGATTTGTGGTGACGGGTTTGAGGTAAGTGGATTTGTGGGGTTAATTTCCATTTTTGTGGGTTGTTTTATGTGAAATATGTGAATTTCTAGAGAATGGTTGAATGTTTGTGTTTCTGGGTTTGTTTGAATGTATGAGTTCTGTGTTTCTGAGTTTGTTGGTTCTGGGTTTGAAAAATCATGAATTTCTGGGCTATGTGCATAGTTGTTAATTCCATTCCGTTCAAAAAACCGAGACAAAATGGTGTCATTTTCATCTCGGTTTTAATTCCGGTCTGTTCCGAAAATTCCAGCCGTAACGCCCCGGTTCCGTTCCGAGCGTGCTGTTCCGGGTTCAAAATCTATTTTTTTTATTTTTTAAAAATTATTTTTGACATCTATACATCAAAATAACTTAAAAACACCAAAATATTTTAAATAAAAAAGAATTCAAATTTTAATTATGCTTGTTAAATTTTTATTTTTTTCATATATATATATATGAACAGTACGATACCGAAACGGCACGCCAAAACGCTCCGAAACCGGAACGTTCCGTTCCAATCGAAAAACCAGAACGGCGACCGAAATGATATTGACAACTATGGTTATGTGTGGATTTTGTGGATTCTAGATTCTGGTTTCAGTTGAACTACTAGGGTTAATTGAAACAGTAAATGTTTTTGGGTTTCGAAAAAAAACTTCGATTTGAAAAAAAAATCATAAAAAAATTCAGAGTTGCTTTGATACCATGTTAAAATTTAAAATATAATTAATCTCTGTATATTTCTTCTTACAATTAAGAATCAATTTATAGATAAATTCCTATACTAAATTAGCCAAAATAAAGGTTACTTTAACTATTACTTTATAGAGTACCTATAACAGGTAATTGATGGCTATATTCAACAATTTTCGGTTCAAAGAGGTCAGCTGGCATCTTTTTAATGTTGTATATATCTACAAAAAAAAAAAAATTGAAAAAACGAAAAAGTTGAAAAGATAAATTTTCAAGTGGATGGGCTTCTACTACTTGATCATGAGCTGAACTCTGTTTCTATCTCATGCATCTACACATACTTTCAACGATCGGTGGGACCGCAGCAACTGGTTGCAGCCACAGAAAATGTAAACACAGCAGCACCTATGATAACTACGTACGTACTGAATGTAATCAATAATCATAAATTGCTAAATATACTTTTGGTGCCAAATTTATGAACCGCTAAATCATTAGCATCCCATTTCTCTATGTGAAAGCAGGTCACGTGCATACTATATATATACTTGTGGAGTTTAAGGTTAGGCCAATGGTCTGGTTTCCCTTTTCCTGCAATTTTTTATTTTTGTGTGAATATGTATAAAATATTCTGCAATTATCAGCCATCCAGTGATTTATATTAATAAATTCACTATATTGCTTTCATTTACATCCCTACAGTATTTATACAACTCTCAAGCATATCCATACAATCAGCAACAGTAAATAAAGATAACCTTCAATGTTAAAGATTAATTCAAATTCAAATTCAAATGCATGCTCTCCCTGCAGCCCAGGAGGTGATCATCGGTTCTTTCCAACAATTTAGAGCAGCCAGCATAGTGCACATTCCTTTCTCTTCTTTCCTTTCCGTATATATAAGAGCCTAGTTTCTCTATATTCAAACCACAAGCCTAAAAGCTGTCAACTCTCTCCCAATCCCTCCTCTCCAACGAGCCATGGCTAATCTTCAAGCTTGCTCTTCCACCATCTTTAAGATCATATCATCTGTTTTGATTCTTCTGTATTACCCTACTATAGTCTCCTGTGAGTGTACATGCGAGGTTGATCAAGATTTACAACGTGATGATAAAGGCGAAGCACTGAAGTATAAGCTGGGCTCAATACTCTCAATTCTTCTTGCTGGTGCTACTGGTGTTGGCCTCCCTCTGCTAGGCAAGAAAATAAAAGCCTTGAGCCCCGAAAATGATATTTTCTTCATGATCAAGGCATTTGCAGCCGGTGTTATCCTAGCAACCGGATTCATCCACGTACTACCGGACGCATTTGATAGCTTAACTTCGCCGTGCCTTGCCCAAAATCCATGGGGGAGCTTTCCGTTCACAGGTTTTGTTGCCATGATGAGTGCGATAGGGACACTAATGGTGGATTCATTTGCAACGGGGTTTTATAATAGGATGCATTTTAACAAGAACAAACCGGTAAATACGGCAGATGAAGAGAATGCTGCTGACGAGCATGAGGGTCATGTGCATGTTCATACACATGCTACACATGGCCATGCCCATGGTTCTGCCTCCCCAGAGGAAGATTTGGCCCTGTCCGAATTGATTCGTCGGAGAATCGTATCGCAAGTAAGATTAATTTTATAATCTTAATCGTTTGCGAATTTTGGAGACTAATTTTTAACGATGAACTAACATGACTGAAGCTATATATGTTTTGTGCTTGGGTGATGAATGTTGTTCCAGGTACTGGAGCTGGGGATTGTAGTTCATTCAGTAATTATTGGAATCTCTCTGGGTACTTCGGCGAGTCCAAAAACAATAAAGCCTCTCATGGCAGCCTTGTCTTTCCACCAGTTTTTTGAAGGCATGGGACTTGGTGGCTGCATCACACTGGTATATAACTATATAGTATGTTAGACTGGGTTGGGAATGTCGACAGAATGACATCATCTTTCTTTTTAATGTCACTTTTCATCAAACTTTCTACTATCCTAATCCCAAATGGTCGGTCAATTCCTTGTGTAATTTTATCATTTACCTAGGTTCAATCGTTTTTAGTTTTTTTTTTCCCGCTCTGATGAGTTTTTGCTGGTATTTATAGGCACAATTAAACTCTACTTCTATGGCAATAATGGCAGCATTTTTCTCCCTGACAACCCCAGCGGGGATTGCCGTCGGCATTGGAATCTCTAGCATTTACAATGAGAACAGCCCCACTGCTCTGATAGTCGAGGGCATTTTCAATGCTGCTTCAGCTGGGATTTTAATATACATGGCACTTGTTGACCTCTTAGCAGCAGATTTCATGAGTCCAAGGATGGAAAGCAGTCTCCGGATTCAACTCGGAGCAAATGTTTCGCTTCTTCTAGGGGCTGGTTGCATGTCTTTCTTGGCCAAATGGGCTTGAGATTTTCAAAACTTTATAGGCACAAGAAACCATTTGTTTTTCATATTTCATATTTGCAGGCATCGTTTTTCTAACCAGTTGAGTATAGTGGCAAAGAAAATGACGACATGCCTAGGTGTATTTTAAGATTTCTTTTTTAGTGAAAGCAATTCATAAACAAGCAATTCATAAGCAGCAATACCGCGTCTCAATTCTCCACCCTCAACATTCCCAAGTGGACTGTCGAATCAATCAAGCTTTCGAGGTTAAATTCCTTTGAGAACCCTGCATATATACATAGGTATCTAAAGAAAATAAAGAGAACCTTTCTTTGAAGGTATTTTATTTTAGTTTCAGTTCAAAGGCCAACAGCGCTGCAGCATGGCTTGAAGCCACTCAAAAAGAGTGGAAAAAAAATGTTTGAAAATCCACTCCTAACTATTCCCCACGGAGTTAGAGAGGTCATTTATAAGAAAATATTCAACCCTTCTAGCGGATGGTAATTTGACTCAACCTACAATAAGGAGTTTGCTATAACTCAAACCATTTGACGTTTAAAAATATCATAGATAAAGGAAAAAAACCATTTGACGTTGCTACAACTCACGAGCTTTTATTTTCTTGATTTTGATTCATTAAACTCTCGAAGTCCAAACAATTGACCACCTCGTTAAAAACAAATGGTTGCAAAGGCTGTTTTGAAAGATTTAAAACAAATACAAAAAGGTTATAATGACTATATTCGACCTTAATTTCTGCTGTTTATTTGACAAACTGAACGTTCGTAAGTTCTCTTCGGTTGCCATTGTTGTTGCAACTTCTGTTCATACGAAAGCTCTTGTGTGCAGTCTAGGAAATTATCATTTTGCAAGAACTAATGATCTTTAACTATTTCCGTGGGATAATCGAACTTCCCTCGATCCTTTTTTCTGGATTTGGATAGCTGTCATGGTTGCGATAAGATTACAAAATCGACCGTGGCATATATTCGTTTTCACTATAATCACTTGCTAGCAAGAGCAAATGCAATCTTTATCTGTCTACCAAAGCGGGGAATCGTGTTGAATTTCACAGCCTTTAAAATCAGCATTGAAGATGGTTTTTTTTTTGTTAAAATCAGCATTGAAGGATCGTGATTCGTAATCTCAGGTCCTTGCCAGGAGTGTCCTGGCGGTAAGAGATTGGTAGCATTGGTCCAATAATAAGAGACAACTCCATAGGGATTCATTAAACATCACAAAAAGGGCTGTAAAGCGGAATTCGATATGTTTTATGCACACATAGAGTGCTAAGATTTCCACCGATCAGATTAGCACAGTAACACGGAGAATTAGAATACGCTAATCCTCATTTACTCTTTTTGGCTTAGAATAAGAATCCAAACTATCAGTTTGCAAAGTAGCTCGACAGGGCCTGGGTGGCAAAATCGACTATCAAAGGCCGTGTCTTGGTCTTATAGTAACACCTGCAAGTACATCACCTGGAAATGATCTCAAATATAATACATAGTTACACAGCCTTTGCAGAAATTAGTTGTTTCGGAGGGGACAGTGATCTAATTTCAGGTGCAGAAGTAGGAAAAAGTATGTTTAGCCTGTGCATGAGTATGTCTGCCCTTGAGGGGATCTCGTTCAAAAGAAATTGCTGAACGATCGGTTTCTTGAACCACTCCATAACAGAGTCGCCAGGGGCCCTTAGAACCACCTTGCTAACTTCAAATGGAGATTCCACGGAGCTCAACATCTGCGCAACAACAATCCTCAGAGTCGGTCCTGTAACCAATTTGATCCGTCTCGGTATGACGCCATAGTACAGCATGCGCTTTCTGAACCTATGGAGAGTATGCACAACTGCTACAAGGGCAGCTCCCACGGACAAGTTCCTAACATCAAGGGACCAAGCAATATGCTGATCAAAAACAATAGCTTTTGGAAAAAGCTTATTCTCATAAGCAACTTTCCAAACACATCGGGCTCGGTTTATCTGCCCCATGAGAACAAGGTAATTGAGCAGAACATTCACAAAATACTTCGCAGCACCCTCTTCCAACTCATAATCAATGCCTTGAAAAAACTCCCTCACAAAGGATAAAACTGGCTGTTTCCTCTGTTCAGGGCCATTGAAGAGCCCACACATAAAAGCATGCGCCTTATGTCTAGTAGCACTAAGGATTGCCATCAATTGCCTCTCATTCTGCTCTTCTTGGCATCGAACAAGATAGGCAAGAATTGATGTGTAAAGTATGAGATCCACTTTTGCAGCAGAGTTCACATAAGTCTCTAGGAGAGGCTTGGCTGATTCATATAGACCATTCTTCATGCAAGACTCAAATAACTGCCTGATTATAAAATTATTTGTTCTTATCCCTGATGAACTCATGAAACGCAGCCACCTCAAAGAAAGATCAACAGAACCATCCTTAATGTAAACCATTAAAACATCACTGGCACTCACATCAACAGAAAATCCCATAGCCTTCATCTCAAGTAAGATTTTGGCAGCCACGTCCACAAGCTTCTTGTGAGCCAAGAGAGTCAAAAGGGCAGTATATGTACTCAAACCTGGCCTCAAACCTGCATTGGTCATCGAATTGTACAGCTTCATAGCAGCATCTACTTGTCCAGAAGCAGCATGCATTTCAAGAAGTGATGAATAGGTGGATGGGGTGGGTAGAAATCCAGCCTTCTCCATATCTCGAAAGATGGACATTGCAATATCAAGCTTCCCTGACTTTGCATGGGATTCAATTATTAATGTATACAACCCAAAGTTAGGCCTAAAGCCAGCTATCTTCATCTGATCCCAAAGCCTGAGAGCAGCATCCAATTTCCCAGCCTTGGTGTATGACTCAATCAAGGAAACATACATGATAGCAGATGGCCTGAGCCCTAGACCTTGCATTTCCATGTAAATCTTCATTGATGTCTCCAACCTCCCTGCTTTCCCCATTGAATCAACAAGTGAGGAAAAAACACCAAGGCTTGGGCGAAAGTTCCTTTCTTTCATCTCTTGGAAAAGCTTAGTAGCAGCATCCAATCGACCTGATTTTGCCAAGCTTGGTATCATCAGCTCATAAGTTGAGCCATCCAATGAACAATGGGCTGCTTCCATGCTCTCGTATATCTCAAATGCCTTGTATGGCAAGCCCTTATTCAAAAACAACATCATGAGTATATTATACGTTTCTGTATCAATTTTACAGCCTGAATCCTGAACCTTCTTGAAACAACAAAATGACACCTCCAGCTTCTCAGCCTTGGCCAAATACTTGAGTGCCCTGTTATAAGCACTGAATTGAGTTGCACTCTTGATTGAATCACAGACCATCTCATCAAACAAAGACTGAATCCCATCAAAATCTCTACTTTGATTCAACCCATCAAACAACATGACATAACACTCATCATTTGGCACATACCAAGTTTGCCTCTTAGCCCATTTGAACAAACTCAACAACGCATCACTCTCATTAATAATCTTCAAAGCTTGAACAACATGAGTCATATTTGGCACGAATTGTAACTTGTCCAATTGGGTCTCCAATTCTGGCCCCCATTTCCACCTCTTAACAACCTCAACAATCTTTGCAACAGCAGAAGCATTCAAAATCGGCTTCTTTAGCCCACCAATCATAACATGGTCATCAACCCCCGGCTCAACTGACCTTATACCTTTACCACTATAGATAACAGTCCCTGACTCATCTAAATATTCTATATCCTCAGTCCATTCACCAGACCCAGCTTCGCCATTCTTTCCAGCGCAGTAATTCCTCACAAAGTTATTGGCTCTAACATGACCTACGTTACTAACCAAATTAGGGCCTTTTGATGGGGATACATTTGGGGAAATTGAATTGGGACCCATTAGAGCACTGAAAAAACTGAACTTATTCAAACTATTAATTGCTGCATTTGTGTGTGAATTAGAATTTTGGACATTGGGGGTTAGAAATGAAGAACTAGAGCTATGGTTTTTGGTGAGCGAGTAGAGATTTCTAGGGTACAGTCTACTGCGATGAATATGAAACATTGAATTCAAAATGAAAAATCAGGGTTTGGAAATTCTTATCTGATGGATTTGCACTCTTGTGGCTATCTGTATAGATTCCTCTTCAAAGCCAAAGCTAAAACCCTATGCTGTTGATAAGGAGGCTAAAACCCTATGGTGCTTCTCGAGTATTGATAGTTACTTGCGAAGGCTTGTGTGGTCTCACGACCATCTAGTTATTTGTTTTAGGTTTTCTGTAATGTTTTAAAGAGTATAAATAGATGGTTTTTATTTTTTAAATAAAATAAAAACACTTCAAGATTTTCAAGCAGGTCCTTTTAAAATGATTTCTATGGATATGATATAAGTTGACTTATCAGCACTTACTTTTTCACATGTTTGTTAATAATTACCAAAGTATTACTGAATTGCTAAGAAATTCTTGAGTAACATATTATTATTATTATTATTATTATTATTATTAGTCTGTATATTTGTACTATGCTATGGGAACTAAAATTTATTAAATATAAAAAAAGTAAAAGTTTTAGAAAAATATTTGTGTTGTTGTTACAATACAATTGTTTTGGTTTTTTGTTATCATGACAAAAAAAAAAAAAACATTACTAACATATCTCTAGTTTATCTTAGAGAGCACAATATTTTCGACTGAAATAATTATTTTTATTAGAAAAATAATTATTTTTATTAGAAAAATGTTTCATGATTGCAAGTTAACAAAAAAATATTAAAATAATATATCTATATTTATGTGTAATTAGAAGTTAAAAAATTATAAATATGATGAAATCATGTTTAAATTTTATTTTTAAAAACTTAACAATAAAAAATAATTTAAATCGAATTTTCATGAATAATTTATTGTTCATATTACTATTTTCCATAACAACTATATAATAACTAAAAAACATTAAAATGATTAAAAAAAACTTTAACATGATTTTTTAAAAACATTAACCCAGAACATTTTTTATTACTTGAAATTTTTTTTTTATTACTATTAAAGGGTATTATTAAACCAGATTTTATGCATCAAAATTAATAGCTCTTTCCGACTAAATGAGCACTAATCTAACAGTAATGGATGCAGTGCTCTGTTTTCAATTTTCAAAAGTGAAAGATAATGTTAAAGACAGGAAAATTTCAACAGTTCATAAGGAATAAAAAAGAAGAGCTGATTTTAGAGTGATTCTACTGACGTGATAAAAAATAATCACATACTCTTGCAGCACAATCGTATCGCAGTCCACACTCATCCAAGAAGTTCAGAGCGAAAACGGCATCGCATCTTTCCTGAGGAGAATTCTATGAGCAGATGTAAGTTCTGCTAGGCCAAGTCTTGCATCGAAAGTCCTATTTAATCAACGAGAGCCTGGCTAATTCGAAGTGCCTCCAACACGAGAGAGCTTTGAGTGGAAAACAAGCAAAACAAAAGGGGCAAACAAAACCGACACTTTCATTTTTCCCAGCGTCAAGCAAGCATATATGCCATAATACGTAGCCACCCCATGAAAAAAATGGAGGAAATAGACTATCCAGAGCTCAGCTTCGTATAAAATAAACCTCCCATCACACCTTTTAATAACCTTCTTTAGCATTTCTTCACACACACCACTCGAAGCAAGGTGGGCTGTATATCGAACCGGGGCTGCTAAAGAATCAATCTTTATGAACCACTTGCCCCTCACGGCCTTACTTTTAGCCATTCTAGGACCGTCCAAGGGTGCCGTTACCCTCTTGTGTTTATAGAAGCGAATGGCTAGGTAGTGTTGTCACCTTGTAGTCTTCGAAGGGTGTGGAGTTTGAGCATTGGTGGAGCTCTTACTTGCGAAGTACTGGTTTGTCTGAAAGGCATGGAAACGAGCCGAGGTTGCAAGAAAGTGTGTGTTCTGCTACTCTGTTTGACGACTGCAACTACTTGCTTCAATCCTTGCGGTAAGCTCACTGATCACTCCAGCCCTGCATTTATTTCAGGTTATATACATCAGTCTACTCTTGAAAATCGAGTTGTATTTGCATCTTCCTCCCCCTGATCATCAACTGTTCTAGAAATTAAATGGGACAGTTCAGCAGCTCGATTAAGAAAATGAGAATATAGGAATTGCTGCTAATTTAATTTCTAGAAAATGAAACTGGTAGACAACTGCAGGTATATGTGTGCTGGAACTATTTTTTCCCACTGGATATTCCACCTCAATTACCATTTCATGTGGTAGATATTCTTCTCAAGGAACGAGATGCAATTTGGATAGAAACTGATCGTGAATCTAGTTTTTTTACCTTTTAGCAGATGCAAGAAGATCAATGCAGCTATTCAAAGGTTCAGTTCATGCAAGAAGCTTAATGATCAAACATGCACAGAAATTGAGAGTGGCAACTCGCTTTGACTCGGCGGCTTCATTACTTGTGCAAAAGGAAACGATGGATTCATCAAATTCTGGCCCTTATGTGAGCTCACCATTTACTTTGCCTCCTTATGATTCACTAGGGCCAATTTCATTGCCCGATTATGCCCCTCCATATTGCATTTATCCCCCAAACACCCCACAACCACCTTCCACGGCAATTCCACCTCCAGCGGGGTCCATGCCATCTTCACCTCCACCACCCTTCTATTATCCACCGCCGGTTTTCCCCATCCTAAACCCACCTCCAAGCCCAACTGGTGCGGTACCTTGCCCGCCCTATTTTACACCGATTCCCAATCCACCTAAAATATTGCCTAGCCCACCCATTAACACTCCGGGCACACCAGAAGGTCTCATACCCAGTCCTCCGGGTATTATCCAAGGCCCACCTGAATCAGTACCTAGTCCACCGGAAGCTGTGCCTCGCCCCCCTTATTATGAGCCTAGCCCACCAAGCTATACCCCTAGCCCGCCCACTTTTGTTCCATCTCCAACTGGATTTGTTCCAAGTCCACGGAGCATTCGCCCACCTGTGGTGTATCCACCTCCGACGGGGCCACCGTCTCCGAGAACAAGCCCCAACTCAGCCTTATGGTGTGTAGCCAAGCCTTCAGTGCCCGATCCAATCATTCAAGAAGCAATGAGTTATGCTTGTGGGTCAGGTGCAGATTGTGACTCGATTCAGCCCAATGGGCCATGCTTTGAGCCCAATACATTGTTTGCACACGCCTCCTATGCTTTCAATAGTTACTGGCAGAGGAGTAGAGTGGCTGGTGGCTTGTGCTCGTTTGGAGGGACTGCCATACTAGTCACCATGGATCCAAGTAAGTTTTTTAAAATCATACTGATAATTTTGTAATTTTAAGTTTGTTATCATGGTGACTATTTCTGAATCTGTGCTGTGTTACAGTCTTTAATTTCACTGAAATTGATCTTACATTACATATCTTTATTATTTTCAGTAATTATTCTTCTTTTTCCATGCAAAAAGAACAAATTATAATCTGCTTTTTACATCTGAGCAGGCTATGATGGTTGCCATTTTATGTACGAGTGATGAGATGAAGGCAGTTCCTCTCCGGGAGAGAACAAGGGATGGCAAACCAGTCTAAACGACCAGTCTCTCTCTCCTTTCATTATTTTATATTTCTCGATGAATTTATAGGTTCAAGCGTAAATTTTGTAAGTAATGCCACGTGGGTTTTGTTAGGTGGGTTCCGAGTAGATTGGGGCTGGATTTATATTTCCCTCACATGAGTTGTACAAATTATATGATTAGAACATACCAGAAGGTGAGTCAGCTGACTCGGATTCCCCCCACAAGGGACCTCTATGCTGGGGATTGTTCTGTTATTACTTCTTTTTTTTTTACACTACTCCGATTAAAGCAGTACTTGTTTTTTTTTTTATAAATTATACGGTGTTTTAGGTGGTGGTTCAGATTAATTTATGTTCGCACTAGGTGGATCTCAAAGGGATGAAAATGCTCCCCAAATGACCGGCTCCATATAAGAGAAAGAGTTGAACTCCTGATGTATCTTAAGGGACAAGAACGTCTTCACCTTTTTTGTTACATGACGAAGAAGTTGGCATTGAATATATATTAAAAAAAAACTAAAAGGGCTGTCAAAACACTGTACCCTTGGTAAAATTGTTTTTTCTTGGGATGATTTAAGCATTTTTAAATTTAACTGATAAAATATAAACAAATATTATTTTATGCTACATATATGTGAACTAAAAAAACAATTTGAAACTAAATAATATTTAAAAATATGAGCTGATAAAAAACAAAATAAATATAAAATTAAATACTTCAGGAGTTTACGAGTGTTTTAAGAGATTGACAGCATAATATTTGTGTTTTTGTAAAGTATAGCTATTAATAATAATAATAATAATAATAATAATAATAATCATCGATTATTTGAACAAGAGCACAAAACTTTATCCGAACTGTAATGCTAGCTAGGATGACTTGAACCACGTGTGAAAATACACACACTTGTTGTAAGCGTGTGAAAAAAATTGATGTGGTTGAAAATGATATTTTACAGGGCGATTTGGAGCAGACGCGAGAGCTTTTCTTTTGCTGTAAAGGTCAATGGACGCACTTAAATTATCATAAACACAAACACACCCATTCACAATCGTTTTGTCCATTTCCTTCCCTCCATTTTTCAATTCATTATTATCTCTCCCCTACTATAAAAACCCTAACAAAACCGATCGCACGCCACCCCCCTCCCCTGTATCGCCCACCCCACCTCCCCAACCACAGTAATAACCTGCTAAAATGGCTGGAGAATTCGAAGACGGTTCATCCGCCGAAAAGCTCTTCAACCAAGGCTACTCCTACACGTATGACGACGTTATTTTCCTCCCTCACTACATAGACTTCCCAACCGACGCCGTTAACCTCTCAACTAGACTTTCGCGCAACATCTCTCTATCTATCCCATGCGTTTCCTCTCCCATGGACACTGTTACGGAGTCCTACATGGCAGCAGCCATGGCAGCTGTCGGTGGAATCGGGATTATTCACTCTAATGTAACACCTTCTGAACAAGCTGATATGATCAGATCCGTTAAGTCACGCCGAGTGCCTATTTTGTCGAGCCCGGTTTTTAAGACGCCTGATTCACGGATTGTTAATGAGTTTGAAGGCGATGATGTTCCTTTTGTTTTTGTTACCCAATCAGGTACTTAAAAGAAATAAAAATTAATCGCTCATCTTCCGAGTTTTTCCCCCTCTCTCTGTTTTTTGCGTAAAAATATCAGTGTTAAGGATTTTTTTGGTTGCATATTGTTCAGGGAATGAGAAGTCGAAGTTGCTGGGATATGTGGCGAAGTCTGATTGGTTCGGGTTGAAAGATACAGAAATTAAATTGGGAGACATTATGCGCGCGGATGCAAACATGTTTGTGCCATGTCATTATGATTTGGGACAGATTGATGGGAAGTTAAAAGAGGAAGGACGTGATTTTGTGGTGGTGGAGGAGGGAGGGGAGGTGGTGGATGTGGTGACGAAGGAGGAGGTTGAGAGGGTGAAGGGATATCCTAAGTTAGGGAAGGGAACGGTTTGCTACGATGGGAGGTGGATGGTTGGGGCGGCAATTGGGACGAGGGAGTCGGATAAGGAGAGGTTGGAGCATTTGGTGAAGGCAGGCGTTGATGTTATTGTGCTTGATAGCTCACAAGGGAATTCTATTTATCAGATTGAGATGATCAAATACGTGAAGCAGACTTATCCCGAGCTGGATGTGATTGGCGGGAACGTGGTGACAATGAGTCAAGCACAAAATTTGATTAAGGCAGGTGTGGACGGGCTGAGAGTTGGTATGGGGTCTGGGTCTATATGCACCACACAAGAGGTTTGTGCAGTTGGGCGAGGACAGGTAAAGGACCTTCTCTCTTAATAGTATCATGTTTATACTTGAAAAACTTTCTTTTTGTTTTTTGTAAATTTTCTGCTTTCTTATTTTTTGGAACAATCATTTTTAGTAAGTAAGAATATAAAAAACCCAAGAGAAAGGGGTTCAAGCATAAGCTAACATATGAAAATGTGCAACGGAGTTCTGAAATTCAAAGTGAATGATGCCATTGTAAACAGTTGAGGTACTTTGCACATTCTATCCCTTGCTCCATACTTTAAGTTGTTTTTCTTGTCTTGCTACTTTGCAGGCAACTGCTGTTTACAAGGTTTCGTCCATTGCCGCACAAAGTGGCATTCCTGTCATTGCAGATGGCGGCATTTCATTCTCAGGGCATATTGTCAAAGCCCTGGTGCTCGGGGCATCTACTGTAATGATGGGAAGCTTTTTAGCTGGAAGTACGGAAGCTCCTGGGGCTTATGAGCTTAATGAGGTATGACATTGTTATGACGAAATGCCAATAGAAGCTAGGTTTTTAGCTTATTTCTTCAAGCATATTTCTTGAAAGTTGGTGTTTATAAACATCCTTTTCACCCATTTGTTCTTTTGGTATTATTTCTTGAGTTAAGGAGAGGATATATGCATGAGAATTATTTCTGCCGGCCCTGTGACCCGTCCGGTACTTCCTGTCTGATTTATCATTATTGATGCTCCTGCATTGGAAGATTCAATAAAAAAGTTGGGCAAGATTTTGGATAAGGGAATTCAAAATTAACCTAGAAACCTGAAACTTCATAAATTAAGTTTTTTTCTGATTGTTAAGATATATTTAGAAAGAGGATCTTGTCAAGATAATCTTTTGTAGTCAAGGTTTAATCCATGTCTTTTAACTGTCCCCTGGAGGAAATTGTATGCCTTAGAGATTGTGTTGATATTCAAAGTAAAGAGCTAAGGTGAATCTCAACAGTCTTGGAAATGAAAAATTGTTGTTTGTGCATATTTGCAAACATTGGTTAGTATTGGGTATCTGGGAGGGAGTGTTCTTATAATGGACGCTTGTTATGTTAATAAATATGTCAACTGATGTGTGCACTTGATAATTTATGAATGTCATGTTCTGACAATTATTCATCATGCTTTTGGTTTACTGTTTTATACCTGTAACATGTCAAATTATTCTGAGATCATTTTTTATGTCTGCTTTAAGACAAATTATGGCTGGATACATCTGTGAATTCTAACAATTTGCTATACCAGAAAGGTTTCCGGGTTAAAAAATATCGTGGTATGGGCTCCCTTGAAGCAATGACTAAAGGGAGTGATCAAAGATATTTGGGTGATACTGCTAAGCTAAAGATTGCTCAGGGAGTCGTGGGGGCAGTTGCTGATAGGGGTTCTGTGTTGAAGCATGTACCTTACACCATGCAAGCAGTCAAGCAAGGATTCCAGGATCTTGGTGCGTCCTCTTTGCAGTCTGCTCATGATTTATTAAGGTCAAAGACACTCAGGCTTGAGGTATGGGTCACCTTACGACATTCTTATACTTATGGTTTGGGATAATTTGGTGGTTTTGATGTGTAAAAATAATATTATCTGTGGCTATGTGTGTGAAGCTAAAGTATATATCCATCATCATATGTGTGAAATGTATGTTTTTATAGCTTTGTGTTTGAACATTCAAAATTACCTCTGTATATAGAGGCATAACCTTCTCAAACGATTAAAGTCGCTTGAGAAACAAATAAATGAAATTAGATTAAATACATCATCTTAAATGCTGTCCTGTCCCCGAACTTTTGATAATCTCCTCTCATATTTGCTGAAGGTAAAAATTGATGTATTGAAGTTATGCTCTTTTATTTTCTGCGTATTTGGTGTCTGGCCTTATGCCTCTGGCTCGCTGCAGGTTCGTACATCAGCAGCACAAGTTGAGGGTGGAGTTCATGGATTGGAGTCACATGAGAAGAAGGCCTTTTGAATCTAACCCTCCCAGCATTTATTGCTACTGTTAATGATCGGCTATAAATTCCAAAGTGATATTTGAGTACAAGTAGGATTTAATTGAATCACTTGAATCTTGAAGGAGCTTTGCCAATTCTACTCGGGTTCTTTCGTTAAAGTAGGTGGTTTTTGCTGGGAAAACTAGAAATGCCTTCATGGTCTCTGCCTCTTGTTGCCAGGCACAGGGTACTCATTTGCCTGTATTTTACCATTTGTGCTTTTCAAGTATAACAGTATTTTATGAATTAGTTAAGCAATCTTCTGAGTTGGTTTAACAACAAATAATAATTCAGTAACTTTATTGCTTATATATTGTTTGCAACTGTTTTTTAGTCAAACTAGCAATCGATTTGGCAAGTTAGGCTGACATTTGAGTGATCAAGGAAAGATTGAAAGGTGTGTTCTAAATCTAGTGGGTATTTCTAATGTTTGGAGGCTCTGCTTCATTTTCTCAAGCAAAAAAGCTTGGTGCAGCCCTTGATAGTGATTTCATGCACGATCAGCTAGTTTATAGAGGCAGCAGCTTTTGTATCTCCAAGCTGGGGCGCGGATATGTAGTACAACGACAGTGGTAAGCACACCATTTTTTGCCCATGAAATGTGGGTACCAGATAGTTTAGGAGAAAAGAGAGTTTCTGCAACAGCGAAGTAACAGTAGCCTTCCTTCTGCCTCGCAAAATTTAGCTTCTCCAGTCTCTTCTCTACAACCCACCTGTTTACGTATCGTGCAATAAACTATGCTGCATCTGTGATATCAAAATTTAAGAACTTCATAGAGATAAAGATGAAGGTCAAGTTGCAAAGCCAGCAATGAGTATCTGGACGAAAAACTGAGCCTCCGTCATGAAAAGGAAACCTCGAAACCTTAACATATCCTCCCGGTGAATTGAGGAAACGATCTTCAGAAAAGTACTTTAATATATCTACACCAAACGAGTTACTAACTAAAGCTATAGTGATTAAACATCGTCAAAAGATTTAAACATGAGATCTCCCATTTCAAGAAGGTACATCTTTTTTTGATGCGAGAAAATCATATTTTTCAAAAAATGTATTTTATGAGTTCAATTAAGTGAATAAAATATTGGTTGTTTCTGGCTTTTACAAAGATTACAAGCCTTAACTTGAACTCAATACTTATTATACAAATCACAAATCTTTGACCATCATATCACGTCAAAAGATGAACTTAAGAGACATGTATCTGTTCAAACGTAATATCCGACATGCCAAATGTTTGTTTGCTAATGTCATGGTTACAACAATACGACCCAGTCATGTTTCTATTAAGTTAACCTTAATGAAGAATTTTGTCCAAACACGAAGAAAATTTTATTCTCTGGAAAACTTTCTTTTTTTTTTCACCAGTTGTTTATTCCTGAAGGAACTAGCATGGCAACACTGAAAATGGCAATCACGGGCCTAAGTTACAAATTCAATCAAATTGAAATTTAAATAAAAAGTTTTTAGAAACAAGGCAATCTGTAAATTTTGGTGTCTTCATTTATTTGTTTTCTGCAATATTACCCTTATATTAGGGTTCTATTCGCTACTATTCTACCACAACAAACTGAAGCCCGCAAATGATGGTTCTTTCGGGGGCTTGTTGAACTAGAGTTTTGCAGGAAAAAAGAATTAAAATTAGTTTTTACATGTTTTAAAGTTATTTTAATATATTAATATTAAAAATAAATTTTAATAAGAATATATATATATATATATATATATATATATATATAATTATAAATTAGCCTCTTTATTGATGTTGACCATGCTTAATTTAATATTGTTTTTTTAATATATTATATCAACAATCTTTTGTATTATCTATTTATATTTTAAAATAATAAATTAAAAAAATGATAGAAAATGATTAAGTTACAAATAGAATATTTTTTAAAAAGGAATAATTGATTAGTTTCCTAAACCAGGACTATGTAATTTACTTTGCAAAACTAGAGGGATTAGTTTATAATTTACTTTTATTTTGGTTAGGCGTTTGGGTACTTGAAATTTTGAAACAAAGCTCGAGAAAACCCGACCCACATGCGGACAGTCCCATCACTTGAGGTAGGGATAACATTAGCTTACCTGTTGCTTCTCTGAACCCTCTCGTGGGTGTGGGTTTAAGACTTCAGAGCTCAAAGACATGCAGCAGTTGAAGCTTTCTGCCCGTCTCATAAAATCTCTTCCTTTATCTTCACTGCCCTCCACCCCCTCCTCCACCCTTCAACAAATTGCTTCTTCTCATTCTAAAGGTATCTCTCTGTATGTCAATGTATTATATATCCACGCGCGTGTTTGTTTGCGGGTGTTTTTGACGTGACAACGCTGCCCTATAAAGCTTCAATCTTTGAGATTTTTTATGGAAATGGGACTTCTTTGAATTGCTTTCTTGAATTTTTTCTGGTCAATAAGCTCTTCACCATTAGACTAAACAGGGTAGTTGTTTCTTTATCACTTTGTTTCTGCGTGTACAGAGACGGCAGATGATTATGAATTTGCATTTTCAGCTAACTAAAAGGACTAATTGGGCTATTAAGAAGTAAAACCATGGGTTGCGTCATTTGTGCAATTGAGCTTTGTATTGTTTTGTGTGCTTGATTTTATTTTCTTCTTGGTAAATGCAACATTTCGCTCTTGCCATTCATGTCATTTTCTATATTCTGTGCAACATGTGGAAGCTGTTGCAAGGGTTCTCCTAGTTATCATTGGCTGGTTCTATAATAATTTCTAAATCTTTTTTGGAATTGATCTGTGTTTGGTAGGAATTGCAAAGGTTGTGTTAAAAAAGGGGAAGACACAACTTTTTAAGGATGGAAGTCCAATGGTGTATAGTGGAGCAGTCGATAGAATAATTGGTAGACCGCCACCCAAGACGGGAGACATTGTGCTGGTTGCAGATGGAACAGAGAAACCTATAGGGTGGGGGTTGTATAATTCAGTTTCCATGTTCTGTGTTAGGCTCATGCAGCTAGAAGAGGAAGCGATGAGGTATCTATATAAAGATGGGCTTTCCGGTTTGATTTTATATCCTCCATCTTTAAAGTTCTTAATCCCTGTGTAGAGATCCTTCTTGTGCATTGGACATGAAGAAACTGCTTGAAACAAGAACTAACGCGGCCATAGAATTACGGAGGAGGTTGGGTCTACCCTCGTCTCATACAAATGCATATCGCCTTGTCAATAGTGAAGGAGACAGGTACATGATCTTGAGCTCTCCATAGCCTTAACTAGAACACGTCCACTGCAAGAGATGAAGAAATTCTTTATGTGCTTTTGTTTAGCGTTATTTCGGCCCTATTTGGCACTGCGTTTCGAAAACATTTAGTGTTTTTAGATCATTTTCAGATATCAAAGAATGGTTTTTTTAACAAAAAAAAATATATTATTTTGATGCATTTTTAAACGAAAAACATTTTCAAAAACAACCGCAACCACACTCCCAAACAAGTATTTCTTAATATATGTTGACCCATTAATCAGAAACATGGTTTGAGGTCTAGTTATTTTTTGAGACAGACCAGTATGCTTATTAGTAAATCACACATAGCAGCATCACTGCAGATTGTCTGGATTAATTGTTGATGTCTTCGGAGATTTAGCTGTGATAGCATCATCTGCTGCTTGGGTTGAGAATTACAAACCAGAAGTAGAGGCTTGCATCAATAGAATTGATGGAATTAACCATATAAACTGGAGACCATCTGTTGATATTTTAAGAGAAGAAGGAATGGATGTGCTGGATTTGAAAGAAGTGCATCCCTCTACTTGCCCTGAAAGAATAAAGGTAGAATGTGCCTCAAAAATTACAAATTATAAAATTCATATTTTTATCAGCTTTCTTATGGTAGCTCTTTTACTTGAATTAATTCATTAAATGTTAATAATTGAGATTCCAGATGAACTTTTCATGCTAAGTACTTTTCTACATCATACCTGTTACCCGCTTCCCATGAAAAACCTTTTTTGTCCTTACAAAATTATCAGCCCCTCTTTGCTTCCAGAGTTCTTCTTGCTCTTGACATTAATCAATTTACTGAGGTTAAAAAAAATGCACCATCAAAGGAACCCCACCGTTATGATTTTCCTTATCTCTGCGTGTAACTTTGTTCTGGTAATTTTCTGATCGCTACCTACAAATCCACTGTTTTGCTTGGTGAAAATTGAAAATAATCAATTTGTGTCTGTTGATCATGTGGTAATATTTCACTGCAGTTAGGCAACGGGGAAAGTAAATGACAATGTTATGCCTGAATAAAGTGTTTTTTGTTTCTAGCTCTGCCTGAGTCCCTGCTTTGGTAATCTATATTTCAATCACCGCCCATTTCTCAAGTGCTTGCCAATCTCTGGCTGAACTCCTACTCTGAAATGTCACTATCTATAAGTCATCTACCACCAATTTCCCCTTGCCTTACTGATCTAGCCTGTGCTTCTGCGTAAAGATTGATGCTTTTTTTGCATTGTTCATCTGCCAGGTTATGGAAAACGGAATCTCCTATGCAATTTCATTGGTGGGCCAGAAGACTGGATTTTATGCTGACCAGCGCGAAAACCGCCAGTTCATATCTACAATTTCAAATGGCCAGAAAGTTCTTGATATTTGCTGCTACAGCGGTGGTTTTGCTCTAAATGCAGCACATGGAGGTGCAATAGATATCACAGGTATTTATTTTATTTCTTAACATTTTTCATTTGGCCTGGTACGGGATTAGTGAAATGCTCCTGTCTATTAACCAGTGATCCTCGGGCTTTTACAGCCCCCACCAAATCTTCTAATTGTGACACAGTCTTGATGATTCTGGATTTCATTAGTAGTAGGCAGCTCAGATTCCTTCCATCTGCAATGTTAATTTTGTTCTGGTCATCTCTTGCTTTCTTACAGGAGTCGATACATCTATGCCTGCTTTGGAGCTTGCTAGAGAAAATATTGTTCTTAACAACCTCGATCCAGGAAGAATATCGTTTTTGAGAGAAGATGCCACTCAATTTATGAAGGGTGCCCTTTCGAGAAATGAATCGTGGGATATAGTGATTTTGGACCCTCCTAAATTAGCACCGAGCAAAAAGGTACAGTAACATCCGCAAGAATACAAAAGCTAGTAATCCTGTCCAATACAGTATTTTTCATTCCCTGAGGTTGTACGAGGAAATATTTCTCCTAGGTAGTTCTCATAAGAATTAAGAAATTTCTCTGTTATCCTGTCATATTAATGCATTTCTTTTTAGAAAAAATCAGTTTGAAAAAAAAAAAAGTTCTACTTGGGAGAATGTCCAAAGCATGAAACAATATAAGTGGAAAATGTGCTCCTGTTCCATCATCAATATAGTTCTTCAGGAAAATGTCCAAAACTTGTCTATGTTCTGGTAATTTTCATCAAAGGTAGCTTATGTCTACAACCGAGGCCAATGCCCTGCCTCCATGTTTTTTTTTCAGTTTGTGCTAATGCTGCCTTTCCTACCCAGGTTCTTCAAAGTGCAACAGGCATGTATAGAAATATGAACTCATTGGCAATGAGATTAACAAAGAAAGGTGGCCTTCTCATGACTTGCTCTTGTTCAGGAGCTATGACCCAAAGCGGGATGTTCTTGCGTGTTCTCCAGGCAAGGATTTTCTCTCTCCCGTGTGTATGGGAACGTAGAATTTATTTTTTCGGGTTGACCATATTGCAGAGAGTATTGGAGATATTTTAAACCATGTCATCGCCAGCAAAATATCTAGACACGGGCTCTTTTATGCGAGAAATGGAAATTTAGGGGGTGTTTGGAAGTCTTTTTAGAAAGTGTTTTTTTTTTTTAATTGAATTTTTTTATTTTAAATTAAAAAATTCTGTTGTTTTTAGATCATTTTGATGTGCTGATCTCAAAAATAATTTTAAAAAATAAAAAATATCATTTTGATACATTTCTAAATGAAAAATATTTTCAAAAATAACCGCAACTACACTTAATCACATTACACATTGGAGTTTGGCCATGAAGATCAGGCTACTTTAGGCATTTAAAAAATAAGCTCACTCCATGCTCATGCTTTTGTATTACTTCTTATTTGTTCCTTTTGTTTTGTGGAACCAGGGTGCTGCGTCCATGGCAGGAAGGAAAATCTCTGTTCTGCGCGGGGCTGGAGCAGCGTCAGACCATCCTATAGACCCATCCTACCCAGAAGGGGCGTACCTTTCCAACATTTTACTAAGAGTATCATAAATGTTAACAACAATGTACACAAACAAAAAAAAATGCAAATTTTATAATATTGAAGTGGTCTAGCACCCACAAGTTTTCGGGAAACAAATAAAAGAAATTGTATTCAATGCTAATACACAATTATACATAAAGATCGCTGATGTATAGCCTAGAATTCAAAATTTCAAACCAACAGAATCCTCCCCGAGTCAATGCCATGTTTTAAACATTCCATAGACATTGAAGTTACAATAAGAAGGGATGTGCCAGAGTGATGCAGGGCCTCTGTTCCAATAGGAAGGGAGGGATGTGTTTTAAACATCAAAAGAAAAAGAATTCCACAAACATTTTTAGTGCGATCCAGGACCTCTGTTCCATGATAAGAAGGTAGGGTCACCAAGTCGCCTAAGATGGTACAGTAAGAGAAAAGGTTAGAAAATATCAAAAGTTATCTATTTAATAGCATCTCACAAATAATCGAATACACAGCATATGAAAATCTTATGCTGCCGACTAATGGGACCATGCTCCACAAGTCTGATGCTGGGCACACTTGGAAATCCTCATTATAAAATGCAAGCCTTATGAAGGGCAATTCTTAACAGCCTCACTCTTTCAAGAACCCTAAATTCAAAATTGTGTTGTGATCAACTTACCTAGGCTTGACGAAATACACAATTGTGAAACCCACTGACAAAGCGAAGCTTATCATCCCGACAGTGAGATAAGCAATGCCAAGAAAGTCATTTCTTCCGCCAATCCAGCTTGTTGTTGAAAGCACGAGTTTCTTCTTGCCATTAAAACTGTATGTGTTATAGTAGTTCATCAGTGTCACGTTTATGACTTCTTTTTCCTCGAGATCCACCTCTATCTTCCCATACAACTTTCTAAAAGTTGGCAGAGCTGCAGTTCGCATCCACACCATGAGGTCCTCCTGCTCGTTCAGCTGTTACACAAAATCATATATGACCAAGTCAGTCAAGTGCCAATTTCTTGAAGCAATTTGCATAGAATAGAAAAGAAACAGTGAGAAAAATTGATGGTTCTCTAGTATATTTTCACATTTTAGCAGTAGAAGCGGGGAAATGACACGCAACAATATCCCATCATTTTAAGCATTTACGCCAAGTCTCTCACATCTCCAAGGTATAAGCCTAATACTCAACACCTTGGTTTAATAAAAATCAACTCCTTCATGAATGAAAGAATAACTGAGGTCCCACCTAAAATAATCCTGAAGTTGAAGTTAGCAACCTGAAAATACAACTCTAATAAACACAACAGCAACATAGTATTGAAATATACCAAATGTCCATAGTGTTATTAACATTATGAAAGCCTCTAAAGGTATTTTCCAGGATGAAGTTGAACAGTTCTTTAGTTTGTGATCAGATGAGTTGCTTATATATTAATTTGACCAGATGAGTAATAGTCAAGGGCGGCTTACTGGTATCGATTCATTGAGAGTTGCACCACCTACAAGACCTCCCCCCTGAAAGTTTTTAGGAAAGACATTTTTACCGAACCTTTTCTGCTTATCACTCTTCCAAGCAATTCCCTTCTTATTCACTGTCAATGACTGGTTCTGGCGGGAGAAGCTATAAGTATCATTAAACAAGCTCCAAGCTATCAGACCACAGGGTACAATTGCCCCCCTACCATTTGCAATATCTTCTGGCTCACAAGCACTTGTATCATTCTCTTTACTCACACTTTTCAACTGTTCATCACTTCGGCTCTTCACATACCTGATTTATTTGAGCAATCATTAATA
Organism: Salix purpurea; assembly: GCA_027405865.1. Lineage (NCBI taxonomy): Eukaryota > Viridiplantae > Streptophyta > Magnoliopsida > Malpighiales > Salicaceae > Salix > Salix purpurea. The sequence goes on along the minus strand of JAOWLH010000012.1, from coordinate 4,734,668 downwards.
TTAAGCCAAATAATCACCGCATATAAACTCAGTTACATGTGCTTCAAGTTTCAGTGAGTAAGCGTCCAGTTTATGATCATGATAATCATGACAGTTTCACAGCCTGTTCAATAGTTTTGACAATTCTGATTTGATCTAATTTTAGTTAGTATCTTATAAAATGATGGGTTGCTTTTCATTATTAAACACATGAAAGAAAGTAATTTTCTAGCATCAAAAAATAGTCAAACACACTATTCTGAGATGAGAAACATGATGTTGACCACCAATTAAGCATGCGCACTTCCTGAACCACATTTTATAATTGGTTCTCGGGACCGTCGCCTATGATCTACGTAAATTACACACCTGGACAGTCATGGATATCAATGCCCCCAACATGATTATATGAACAATATACCTAGAACCATTATGTAAAATTCTAGACATGATTACTTGAACCCATCAGAAATTACAAGCTGATAGAGTACACGAGGTTGATGACATACCTACGATGATTCTGGTAGAAGTTGTCAAGCTGATAGTAAACATAAATAGGTTGCTTCATACGCTTAGGGATCTGGCAAGAAAAACAAGAATACAGAATGGAAGATCGTTATTCATGTTTAGCCTCGGGTCATGGTAGTTAATTTCTATGATTAGCATTGAAGCCACGTTGTATGAGAGAAAAAGATACTGGTGTAGATTTTTTGTCAGAAGTAGCATGAAGTAACCTACTGGCTACTAATACACTACTGATACAGCACCACTTACAGCTCTGACAAAAAGGCAATGTCACTGGTCGATAGATAACAATAAAATGAAGGTATATTGTATAACAGAAAATAATACTGGCATAGGTCTTTCCTTGTTATCTTATAAATCGATTAAACACTGCTAATAAAGAACATAACACATCAACCATAATAATTGCAAGGACAGGACTTACCGTCATGGATATTGTGCATGTTTTATCAGCGTCGCTTTGTATAAATTGGACTTTATTGGTTCTATTTAGAGCCGGAATGCATTTTGTTTCATACCGTTCAACGACTTCAACGACCTGATAAAGGGAGAATAACCTATAAACAACCATAGGTGAAAATATAGCTAGGATTGCAAAGATTTAGGTGACACTCAAGCTCACATCTCGGGAACCAATCAAGCAAGCAATGCCGATAGGGATGAAGACAATGGCAATAAGCATGAATGTAGACACCACCTGTACAGAGATATATTTGGAGTTAATGACTCTAAGTGCTCATTTGCATCAGACGAAACCAGTTAAAAAGAATGATAAAAACTTACCCATCGTGGTGTGAGAATTGGCTTGCAAGCAGGAAGTTCTTGTTGAGTAAACTTTGAATCTGAAAGAAAACGAAACAATTTAGTTCCTTGAAAATCACACGTACACCCCATATGTGCTTGTGTGGTGAAAAAAGACAATTTGGGAGCTGCAATTGAAACATCAGATAAAGAAGCTGCTCAGCGGTGCTCTCTCTATTTTTACTGTTCTTGTTGTTTTTAACAGCTACATTACAATAAGATTACAAGTGTATTTTAATAAAATGAACAAAAATTGCAGATTTTTTGCTCTGGAAAATATAATGCATCCCTATAAATTTAAAATGTTTCTATCCCTCTATGTTGCTTTGCAGGATAACAATTACGCATTCAGGCTGAACACTAGAAACATTCTGTTTTCAATCTTAAAGTAGATCACATGAGCATTCATGCTTGGACTTGGATGTGTGAAATGTTAATACAACCAAAATTGCTAAGATTCCGATTCATGTAATGGGAAATGTCCAATTATCTCATGGCATGTTATAGCTGAGTTTCATTAATATCTTGTTATCAAACCCAATTTAGTTCATTTTATTGCCAACAAAGTTTAATAGCCAGCCATATTTCTCTTTCAAAAGGGGAATTTCCAAATATATCTTTTTGAGGAATAAAAAAAAGGCACGGATATTCCAAAAACGGGAAGACTTCATGATCAATATAAAGCAAATTAGATGCTTAATATGAAATAAAATAGTCAGAAAAGAGCTCACACAACCAATCTCATGCAACAAAACCAACAGCACCCATAAAAAATATACATAAACCTCCGCGTGGATGCCTATAAAACCCACTAGTGATCCCAAAAAAAAATCAAAAACCTGAGTCTATGGAACAGGCTAGCAAGAAATTTAGGACAAGGTTCAAAACTTTGCAACTTAGAACAAAACTAACAACATAATCACGAGTGGGCAGTCACGAGTTTGCCTAAAATAGCAAAAAATAACTAAAAAGTGAAGAAGTGAATCACATTTGGGTCGCTTTGAATTCCTTTTTGGAACGCCAGAATCACCCGATCCGTTGCCTCCATTACTGGACGATGCCGTGTGGCTACTCATGATTGTGTTGAAAGATGCAAACAAAAACAAACACTTGTAGTTTCTGTCTCTCTTTCTTTCTCTAAATAAAAAAACACAAAAACAGCCCAAGAAAGAAAAACCTTAAAAGAGAAAGAGAGACTTCAAGAGGAAGGAAATGGTGGAGATGGCTGTGTGATCAAAGAGATAAAGGCACCTTTTAAAGACTAAGAAAACAGAGAGGGAAAATATAAATAAATAAATTTTCTAAAGAAAGAGTAGCAGTATTAAAGAAGGTGAGTTTTTAGAGAGAGGGAAGCAAATAAAAAAATTGATAAACTTTATCTTTAGCCCCCCTAGATTCAAAAATGTTTCATATTGATCCTCATTGATTTAAATTTTCTAACACCAACCTAAGGTTCAAAAGGTTTCAATATCATTGTAAGTAGCTATTACCTATTAGCTAGCAATGAACATTGCCGAGGCCATCATGTTGAGTTGAGGGGTGTCGGTTGACCCCCTCAACTTCTCAAAAAGTACTGTGATTACGTGTAAAAAAAATATAAAAACTTTGTAGAGTTATATGTAATTGCCCTTGTTAAAATATTGAAAAATCCATAGAAGAGGGTTGGATTTATTTTTTTGCAGAAAAAAAAATTCAACTGTTAAATTGCTAAAAAAAAGGATATTATTTTATATTTTATTTATTCTCTTAAACGCTTTCATAATTTTAAGCGATCAACTTCTTCGTCCTATATACTGTTCTCCGTATATCTAATTTAATTTTATTCAAAACCCTCTCCTCATTGTCCTCATTTAACTTTTATTTTCCTCCTCTTATGTGTGTTCGTTTTTATTTCAAGGATTTTGATATGATATTACTTGGATTTAAATTATTAATGATCATAAAATCAAAACAGACTCGATTAGCTTGTATTGTTTTAAAAATAATTAAAAAGGGGTTTTTTTGGTTGTTCATCTGTAGCTTTCATGAATGGAAAATCTTATTATTCTGATAGGAATAGAGAAATCTCACCTCATTGGAGATGGCACCGGGGCAATCTTCACTGCTATCCGTTAATTATTACCATTAATCATGACATTTTAGACTTCATTTTCAGATTGAAAGCTGAAATTTCATCCGGATAGCACACAAACTGTATATTTATCGATGCGTTTCAAAAATATTTAAAAAATAATGTTTATTTTTGTTTTAAATAAAAAATTTATAATGTTTTTAAATTATTTTAATATAGATAAGAGTAGATTTTATTTAATGTGAAACGATAAAAAAAAAACTCGGGAGACTTATGTCTCGGTTAATCCAAGGCAAGTTCAAACAAAAATTGCTGACTATTTTCCTTCATTTTTTGAAATGATGTATTTTTTTACTTGACTGTAATTTTTTTTTTATTGACTTAGGTTCACTCGGACACAACTACTCGATTTAAGACTTTGCAACTAAGAAATGTATAGACTTTTATGCAAGATAAATGAGAGAGCAGCTGAAAATTTGAATTGAAGAAAAAAAACAAAAAAATCTAGAGAATGAGGGACCAAACTGGATAAAAAGTAAACAATCAGGATCATGGATCCAATAATTAGATTGGAGACAAATTAAAATGTGATAAAAGAGCTGGTAATGGAAATAAAAATCAAAACATGGAGGGTCAAGCACAGAATGTCATAAAATCTTGAATTGAATGGAAAAATCAAAAAGAAAAATTAAATCCACAAACAAATCCAAAACAAAAATCAAAATAAAATAAAAAAGCGAGAGCCAAATTTGAATAAAATTAAAAAAAAATCAAAACTCATGGATTTAAAGCCTTACTCAACCCAATGGATTAACTATGTAGTCCAAGGGAGTGAGGGGCAATTACCAAGCCTTGTTTCAAAACAAATTGAGGGATAACTGATATGATGTAAAACAATGAAAAAATCAAGTTGACTCCTGATGATCACGACACAAATGTAATCAAAGCCAAGTCAAATTCCCTTGCACACAAGATTCATTTCCTGACTTCCAGTGGTAAGTAACTCACTGCGAATTAGATATGAAACACAAAAATACCTCGACTCGAAGTAAGAGGTAAAAAATTATTAAATTGTGTAAAAAATTATATGAAGACCAATATGTCCCCAAATAACTCAAGAATACCAAGTGAATCATTCAAGAAAAATACAAAATTACCCTTCAAAACAACCGTAATAAGTTTTGCTGATAAAAACATAAACATCAAAACATTATTACATTGTCCAGGCTTCTAAGTTTATGGCTACGGTAAAAGCCGGGTGATTTTTAATTTTTAAATAACAATAACTAGATACCATTTTACATATTCATTTTTTCCATCAAATTGAAATGTCAATTGTTTAGTAATTATTTTTTTCCTCTCTAAAACAATTATTTGAGCTGAATAATAACTAAATTTTACTAACATAGCATGATAAAAAATTTCACCTTCATTCTTTATTTATTTATTAAATTTGTGAAGAATAAAAGGAATTTGAAGAATATAGTAGTGATTATTTTTTATAATATTGTTCACTTAAAAAAATATCAAAACATTGTCACTATTTAAATATTATTTTCAATATCAACATAACAAAATATGAAAATAAAAATAAAAATAAACATCCAGAGGCCTCCAAGGCTGAACTTGAACGCTTCCAGGTCACAGAGAAGTCCACTCATAGCAGCGTGTAATAAAATATATTTTTTTCTTCCTATTCCACGCGGCATGTCCAGCTGGCTGCTTTCAACGCTCCGTTTCTTTGTTAGCTACGATTTTTTTTATATATTTAGACAAAATTAAACAGACTAGCACTGTCCACATGCTTTAGGATCTGGATAATCATAGGCATCTGCCAGGTCATTACTTTCTACCACGGCGACGTTTAATCGCCAGCGCTGATTGATATTGTCATGGTAGTGTAGATGCGAATTATTAATCTAATGACAGAAAAAGTCATTCAATATATGAATGCTAGACGAGAGAGGGGTGGAGGCTAGCAAACACACATGCGAATATATTTGAAGTAAAGTAATTGAAATTTATAATAAAACACGCACATGAAGCCTGGTGATGGCCGCGCTTCATGCCACGCCTGTAACCCATGCATGTCTCGTCAATTTTGTCGATCCCTCCATTGCAAATTTGGAATGCTAGTCACCCTCGATAGACCAATTATGTAGACCACTAATGAGAATTTTATCATTGTCTGCCTGTCTGGTATTGAATGGAAAAAAATTATTATTTTTTATTAAATTATTTTTTAAATATTTTTAAATTATTTTCATGTTAACCATTTTCATAGGAGAAGCTTCGGTGTTCGTCAAACATCTCTGCGTGGAAGACCACGCCATGTTCGTGTAGAAAGATTGATGGGTGAACTACACGTGGCGCACAAAGTCAGAGGGATTTTTCATCCGCAGGGAAATAGCTACGATTAACACTGGACCAGGAGAAAATAATAAACTGGGCAGGATACAATTAAAGAGGGTGAAAAATGTTAAATCATCCTTCTCGGGATTTTTTTTTTATTTCACCTCGCGTGCTGCCATCTCTAGAAATAAGAGACAGCATGCAGGGAAAATATTTTTTTTTGATAATCATATAATGATTACAATTTTTTGAAATTGTTATATAATATTAAGATTATTAGAAAATTTGATGGTCCACATAAATCTAAAGAAACTTATTATGAAAGAAAAAGACTCATCACCTTAATGTACCATACATAAATTAATATTGTTATTTAATTCAATATATGTTATATATATCCTTTACCATGTATGTTTATTTTCAGTTTTTTTGAATTATTTCGAATCAAATTGTTTTTGAATTAAATTATGCAATTGGATACAAGTATGAAATGTTAACTTTATAATGTCCCAGGGGGTATGTCATGGTGTCAAAGAGCTTGAGATCTGTATAACAGGTTTCAAGTTTGAGTTAGGACATGTATTTTTTGTAAGAATCTGGGACATTAGAGATTTTACCCACTCATCTATACCCACAAAATACGTTTTTCAGGATGAAGTTTCCTCGAATTCAAAATTTCATCTTGGTCCTCAAAAATTAATTTTGTGCAATTTGATCATGGTTAAAAACCAGTTAATTGGATTCTTCAGGCAATGGTAAAATTGAAAGGATATAAACTATAATAAAAAAACACGGCAGACATGAGTGATGCTAAAAATTATATAAAAAATTACACCTAGGTGCTTGATATCTTAAAATTACGCAAAATATACAGTTTAGCTCCTCAAAAACCAAACATTTTTTTGTAAATAAAATAAAAATTATTTTTATTGTTTTTAGACCCCTTGACTGAAAGCAAAAAGATAGAAGAATCATTGTAATCTGATGATGACAAAAACATCACCGTTGAAGTAATTTTTTTACCATAAATAATATATTTTCCTTACTATCCATGTGCTCCATTGAATGTAAAGGGTTTGATGACAGTTATTTTAAACCTTGATATTTCATGAAAAAACATATACAATAAAGATAAATTTAACCCGATTTAATTTCATGTTCTTAAGATCGTTTCTTGGCACCTTGAGTTATTGGATTGATTAATGGGTTTTGAAAGGGTATTTTTAGATTGGAATGACTTTAAATTGAGTTTTTTTTTTTTTTTGATAAAAAAGGGTTGCTTTGAATTTACGGGCACCACCAAGTGCCCAAAAATTAGTCTCGCCGGCCACAAGTTCTCTTCCGTTGCCCGTTAATTTTTATAAAAAAAAGAGATGACCTGTCATCCATCTCTTAAGAATATATAAAAACACAGGTGTGCGAGCCAGGGCAAACGTGTGCCCGAGATTTTCCTTGCAATGTCTTTACTCTTTACAGTTTACACGCCTAATTGCTTTCACCCTTTTTTTTAAAGGTGAATATAATTTTTTAAAAACAGATTTATCAAATTCAGTAGAGTTTATGACTCGGAGCACAAGTCTAAGGCCCGTTTGTTTGCTGGAAAGTGATTTCCTGGAAAGTGAATTCCTAGAAAGTGGTTTCCTGAAAAGTGAATTCCTGGAAAGTGGTTTCCTGAAAAGTGAATTCTTGAAAAGTGAATTCCGATATTTGACAGTGTTATGGAAAATGAACTGGAAAACACTTTCCAGTGTTTGTTTGTGTTATGGAAAAGGAATTGGAAAATAATTTATTAATAAATTAATTTTTTTTTCAAGTTTATCTAATATATATAAAATATTTAATATAAAATATTTAATCACTTAAAATAAAAAAATGAAATCTAAAAAGTATAATGATGAATTTTTTTATTATATCCTATATTCATACATAGCTTATTTTATAAAATATAACAATATATGTCATATCATATTATAGAGAAATAAGCTTGTGAAATATTTTTTAAGTAAAACTTATTATTAATATATATTTTTTCCAATTTTAAAAGCTTAAAATAAGTTTTTTTTAATTTTAAATCAAAATCTCAATGCAAAATTTTAATTTAGGGTGATTAAAAAAAATAGAATTTTTAAGATTTAAATTATTAGTTTTTGTGTTTTTTAATTGTTAATATCAGAATTATTATTTTTTTTTTATAAAAAATAATACTTTAACATGTTTCTATTTTTTTTTTAAAAAAAAACAATAACTATTACCGGTCCAACAATTTATTAGTCAACCATACAAAAACCAAAAACCAAACTTTACTAGCTAGCTCGCGGAAAGTGTATTCCGGTGCTTAAAAGAGGAATACACTTTCCTTTTGTCAAGGGTTGTGTTTTCCTTGGCTGGAAAGTTGTTTCCGGTGTTTGGTAACACAGGAAACAACTTTCCAGGAAAGTTGTTTCCAGCAAACAAACACCGGAAACACAGGAAACAACTTTCCAGGAAATTTGTTTCCAGCAAACAAACAAGGCCTAACAACATGAAGTCATAACATTCAAGTATTTTATGATTTTTTTAAATAATATACTGTTTAATATATATATATATATATATATATATATATATAAAGAGAGAGAGAGAGAGAGAGAGAGAGAGAGAGGGAGATTCATGTATCATTTAATATCCCTTTCATATGATATTTTTTTTTATTTAATAATTTTATAGAATTTGTTTTTGGTGGCACTTTGTGTATTTAGTTTCTGAAAAAAATTATTAAGATTAATCTATATATATTTAATTTTGTATATAGATTAACTTTATTTTTAAAATAAAAAAATATTTATAATATATGCAATCTTGTATATTTTTTCATCAATTTAATATCTGTTAATTTATATTATTATTTGATTGAATAAAAAAATTATATTTAATGAACAAATTCAACAAGTATAACTCGATAAATATCATACATTGTAAGATTAGATATTCTGATCGATATTTACTTCTTAATTTTTAAAATTTTATTGTTAGTTATTATTAATATTTATCAACATATATAATTCTCTACTTATCTAAGTAAATTTATACATGAATTTTAATTTTTATATATAAAAACATGTCAAAAAAATATCATATACAAATTGTTTATATATATAAAAATATTTAGCGCGCGGCCGAAGCGCGAGCGTTGTTGAGTTAAGAAAGTTTTCTTTCTTTTTGTTTTTTTTTTAAAATGCTTTTTTAGTGAACGTAGCGGTGCGCGTGCATATCCACATAGGCTCCAAACCAGCACTTCCCTTCTCACTATAAGTCTCCACTAGCCCCTTCCAGCGTATCTCGGTGGTGGTTAGATAGAAGGAAATCATTGAAAAAGACGGAAAAAATGACGTTAGGGAGAATAGCTCTGGCACGCATCCCGGCGACCAGGGGCACAATACACAGACTCTTCTCTACAACACTTTCGTCTTCTTCCACGAATCGCACCTCTCCTCCACTCTCTCGCCACGTAACTACTACTCATCGTCTTTTACTAACGCATAAGCATCAATAGCTTTCATCTTTGTCTTGCTAATTGAATACAGCGATCGCGCTTTTGAATTTATTTACATCTTGTTTAATTCATGTTTTAATCGCTTTGAAATAAGTAGCATTTCAGCAAATACTGGTTCAATTGACAAATAATTTGTTTCACTAATGTAAGTATAATTTCTGTTTGATTTTTTTTCTGTCATTGTTAGTTGCGAATTTTGTTAATGTTTTCATGGCAGATGAGCATGAAGAGTGACAATCTGGTTTCAAAGCTAACTAGCTCTGGTCTATTAAAGACCCAGGGTCTTATCAATGGAAAATGGGTCGATGCACATGATGGTGACACTATTAAGGTTTGCCATTATTGTGCGTGTATTTGTTTGTGTTTTTCTCTACTGCGGCTACTAGTTTTGGGCATTGTTTCTTTCTGCCACCCATCACATGACATGTATATGTTCCTTTCATGGGACGGCAGGTTCTCAATCCAGCCACGGGTGAAGTTGTAGCTAATGTCCCATGCATGGGTCAGAGCGAGACGAATGATGCTATATCATCTGCCTATGATGCATTTAGATGTAAGAAACTTCATACTGAACCAACCGTTCAGTTCAGTAATGTATTACTGCATTTATGCTATTCACATCAATAAACTAATTAATTAACCTTCTCCTACTGGCGCTATCATTCCCTATGTTTTGAATTTTGTAAGAGGAATATGGTTTATTTTGCATGCGTGGATTATCTTTCAGTACTGGTAGGGGGAATTTCTAGTAGAGGATTGGTCATGGAAGTGCAGTTATTGTTGTGTTATCTTTGTAGGTTAGCATCCATACCTTCAGAAGGTAATGACACTTGGATGTCTCCTTTACAGTATGCCAACCTCATTACTGAATCGTAGAGCATACATATGTTTTTCACTGAACTTACATGCATCATCTTGGTTATTCCTTTAAAAGAATTTGGGTTTTATGACAATTGGGTGAAGTATTATTACCACATCAATCCACTATTATTGTTCTTAATCAGCCTGCAATTCGTACAGCCTGCACCACATGACTATTTGCTACAATACATTAAATACCACAACTCACACACAAAAGCTTGTGGCGTTTGTGATAATAATCACCGTAAACATGGCAGTGATGCACACTCTTGAAATTTTATTTCCAAGCTTCTATGTGTTGCATCTTTATTCCTCTTATCCTAGCTTTTCACAGCACAATTTGTTGGTGTTTTACTGCCTTTCAGCTCCCTATCTTAGTTGTCTCTTTGAGAGTTACGTGATACTCTAGACGCAAGGAGTGAATGAAATGGTTTAAATTGAGTAGTTTTTATGACTTACTAGTTGCTATACCCTTCAAAGAATTACATAGACCTTTGCATAGATATAATCTTAATAGGATCTACTCATATGACTTAAATATGGAAACCTCTTGTTTTTTACCATAAACTTGCTAAACTCCTCATTGTTTATACGTTTTTTTTCCTGCTCAGCTATAATACTAGCATATTTTGATGCACCTTTTCTGATATAGCTTGACATTTGTTTTTTATTTCTTTTGCTTGACTGGACTTCAAATGATATTGAAATTTGAAAAAAACTTCTTGCTGATGGTCGCAACATGTTCATTGTTTTTTATTTGTCCAGCATGGAGTAAACTCACTGCTTCTGAGAGGAGCCAACGTTTACGAAAATGGTATTTGATTCTTCCATAATGATCTTATTAAATTACAGGTGTTGTAAATGTAAATACTTCCAAATTAATCAAATAGTTGGAAATAACTGTGTTGTATCGGTACAGTATTATGGTTCTCTACCCTTTACCGAATCTCATATGATTTCCCCCTATTGTAAGGTATGACGTACTAATTTCCCACAAGGAAGAGCTAGGACAATTAATAACCTTGGAGCAAGGGAAACCTCTGAAAGAGGCCATGGGTGAGGTATCTCATCTGAACTTTGCTTTCAGAAATTAGGAGATAAGCGTTAACCCTACATCTTGTTATTGGTCATTGTCAAGCAACATGTGACCCAAGACTCCAATAACAGGTTATTTATGGAGCTAGTTTTATCGAGTTCTACGCAGAGGAGGCGAAACGTGTATATGGAGATATAATTCCATCAACTCTTGGTGATCGTCGGTTATTTGTTCTAAAGCAGGTGACTATAACTTTTTGTGATATTTGAAATCTTGTTTAATTGCAAATATGAGTAAATTAGTTCTTCCGACAGCCTGGCTACTCATATAGATCTCAACAATTTATCCTTGGTTTGAGTCTCTTTAACAAGGCCTTTTCAAATTGAGTTTTAATTTCTGGCACCAGCATGCATGTTTAATGCACCAATATTTGTTAAAACTACATAAAACTCGTGATTGGGACACATTCCTTACATGAATTGTGCTTCAGTCTACTTTATCCTGTGAGCAGTCCAGAAATGTATTTCTCAATGATATATCGTGATGAATAGTTCTTGCCACAACTTTTCTTCTGTGAGCTGTTTACATGGCTTTGATAATTTTTCAGTGCTGCTTGTTTCTGTGCAATCCATTTATCCAGCAATCTCATGAGTTTTTGCAGCCTGTAGGTGTTGTTGGGGCAATTACACCCTGGAACTTTCCTTTGGCAATGATTACTAGAAAGGTGTGTTCATTGTAGGATGATTTTGTGCAAAGAGAGTTTACTTTTCTGGTGCATGAGTTTGCTGTTGAAGAATAACATACTTTTTCCTCATTTGCATAGGTTGGTCCTGCTCTTGCTTGTGGTTGTACAGTTATTGTAAAACCCTCTGAACTCACACCTCTCACAGCTTTAGCAGCGGCTGAGCTGGCCCTTCAAGCTGGAATACCACCGGTGAGTCTCAAACTTTCTATGTGCACTGTGGAAGTTTCTTGATTTCTTAGGCTGTGTAAGATGCAAGTGTTTGGATATAATGTGGCCTTGGTCATCTATGTAAATTGTGTATTGTTAGACATTGAAGATAAAGTTGATACTTTATGGTTATTTCAATGATAAAGACTTATCCTTTGTGACACAATGAAGTTTTTGGAGCAAGTTTTGGTTGGAAACTAGGATACTTGTAATGTAGGATTTTAGTCTCAGCATCCAAAAATATTCTATTATCTGGTTGTGCAAGAAGAAGCTGCAGCAAGTTAACAATTAGAAATATTTACTAAAGAGTGCTTAAAAAGCAAGGAGGGATGAGAATGTAACAATTAATCTAAGCATCATCCCATGGTTATTAGATGTTTATCACAAGATTCCAACTAAGCAAAGCACTGAAGAAAAATGCTCTTGCTGACTGTTAAATTGAGTGGCTTTGTGTTGCATGCACACCTTCTATTGAAGAACCATAATTGACAAATTGAGTGTATTGCTCATTTGTATTTATATCACAGCATAATGATTGCTGACCTATGCTAATAGTCAGCTGAGCATTGAAACAGAGAATATCCATCACTGGCAGTCGTTTTTGCTCCATATTCTGGTTTAGCATGTCCTTGCATCACAGGACAACAGCAGGATCTGGTCTATCATCCTGATCAAACTGCATTCTGCTTCGAATGACATAATGATGGAATGAATGTAGCCTTTTCTGGCCTTTTTAGATGCATGTCATACACAATTGATGTGTTATATTAGCGAATATGAGTTCAAATTTGTGGAAATTCTGTTCATTTGCTTGTAATGATTTTAATTTTCAATATTTCAGGGTGTTCTGAATGTGGTTATGGGTAAAGCTTCTGATATTGGTGATGCTTTACTAGCAAGTCCTGAGGTTTTATATCCTTCCTCTATTTCCTTAAACTTTTCTTCTCTTTGACAACATGGCATTGTCCTGGACAGAGTAAATGGATATTCAATGACATAATGTTGATACTCTTGCTTTATACATCTGATTCAGGTAAGAAAAATCACTTTCACAGGATCAACAGCTGTGGGAAAGAAGTTGATGGCTGGTGCTGCTGGAACAGTTAAAAGGGTATGCATAGCATGCAAAAGGAATCAATGTGATGATGTTTCAGAAACTGTCTTATGGCTAATTGTCTTTTCCCTTAATCTTTGTAGCTGTCTTTGGAACTTGGTGGCAATGCACCCTGCATAGTATTTGATGATGCAGACCTAGATGTGGCAGTTAAAGGATCAGTAAGTTAGAGGGGTTCCCGGTGCATGCTTATATTGATCGTGGTATCGACATGGATATTTCTGAGTGCCATTCAATATTGTTTACTTTTCATGTTTAGACATATCAGATGGACACACACTAAACCTCCGATCTGACTAGGGTGGATATTGGTGCAGAGGGTTGTTAATTGTTGGTTAGACATGGGGGTCCATGCCTCCATATTTGGAAGTGTAACCTTTTGTGTGGATTACATTGGTGAAGCCATTTAATTTACTGATTTCAGGACAGCCTATAAGAGGCTTTGATTCAGGATTTTGAGAATGTGTCCTTCCTTCATGATATAGCTCTTTGTTTTGCATCCATTATTGGGTGGTCTTGTCATGGTGGTAATCTTATCAAATCATTTCATATCATTGCAGCTTGCAGCAAAGTTCCGTAATAGTGGACAAACATGTGTTTGTGCAAACAGAATAATTGTGCAAGAGGGTATCCAACTACAGAATTACAGCCCTGATTTACCCCTTAATTCGAATTCTATAAGTAATATGCAGCCATTATGATTTCTGATGTGTTGCGCCTTTATGTGCAGGTATCTATGACAAATTTGCAGATGCTTTCTCAAAAGCTGTTCAGAGTATGCAAGTTGGGGATGGCTTTAGTGAAGGTGTGATGCAGGTATGGGTTGCATTTTCTTCTTTAAAATATTTCGTAATTGTTCCCTTATTGAATAATAATTTGTGCAAGGCTAGTCAGTTACTCTATGTTTCCTAGATTTAGCAGTCTCTAAGGATGATGACATTCAGTGGTTGGTGACGCAAGCTAGGTTGCTTTATCATCTTTATCACTTCCTGATTCAAAGAGTTTGCCCACCTTCCCATTTTGAGCTGTCCTAAAACTATTTCTGACTATGAAAAGTTGAAATTATCAACAACTTGATCTTCTTGCTATATGATGAGGACCACATCACTATATCCTTAATTTAACTCATTTTATTTTATTTTTAGTTCAACTACTTTCTCCCTTGTAAAATTAGATTTAAACGAAACCCTTCATTTCTTTAGTTTTTCAAACATAATTCATATTAATTGAGGAGTAAATATATCAATGAATTTCAATGAAAAATTGTCTTAATTATACTATTTATTTTGCTAGAAATTATGCCTACACATGGTAGAAAAGTTGTGGTTAACATGTCTCTTAAAAAAAATGTTCTTTCTTTGTAGTTTCAAACCTTGATCAACTACTTTGTATATCAAACCTCTCACCACTAGCCCAACCACCTTGATATGATTGGTCTTGAAATATAATAAAAGGCTAATACTGGAAAGTTATGAAGGAATGGATGACATGCCATCCAATTAAATGTTCTTTTATAATCCTTGTGAAAAGTGGAAGGGTATTACACTTTGGGTAAGAGGGAGTATGTAATTTGTTTGGATGAAGATATTCTGATCACACATTCACACAGAGATGTAGTGTGTAGTGTTTATACATCTAGAACCTTTTATTAGCTACTTTCATGAGATTTGAAGTGAACATACCATGGTGATAACTATTAGTTTCCTCACAGGGTCCATTAATTAATGAAGCTGCAGTCCAGAAGGTTAGTTGCATTTTATACATACTATTGACCACCATCTTACTTGTGATAATCCTTGTTTATTAGTGAGATTTGATGTCATTTGGTCCCTTTGTGATTTGGGTTTCAGGTTGAATCATTTGTTGAAGATGCCATCTTTAAGGTTTGCCTTTTCTGCTTTACCTTGTTCAATGTACTAGGTTGAATTAACTCCACGCATTATATTGTCTTTAAATCTTTCAATATTTCCTCTTCCTCCTCACAATACACTCGACCTTTGATAGCATTATATTTTTATGACCAAGGGAGAATTTTTGTAGGCTGTGGTAAACTTTTGTATGTTTTGGTGAAACCTAGAAGTATTTGAAATATTTTCAACGCTCAAAAACTCTATAATGCAATTAGGCTACCTTGACATTATATGAAAAGCTGATGCCTTATAATAGACATGGTTACAGCGATTAAGTATCACTGACTTAATTATTTTTCAATTATTTGTTCTTTATATATATCATTTCTAATTAACCAAAATTGTACTTGAAGGGAGCAAAAGTCCTCCTTGGGGGAAAAAGGCATAGCCTTGGAATGACTTTCTATGAACCAACTGTAATTAGCGATGTCACCGAAGCAATGCTTCTTTCGAGGTAACTACATGAAGTTAATATATTGATCCTGCAAATCTCAGCTGAATAATTAAAGTTGTCCTTCAGCTTTCATACGACAGGTAAAAGGATAGTGGTGGTTGTTCCCTGCCACTTGCTGATGGGTATACATTCTTACCTTCAGTGCAGCTGGTTGAAACATGCAGCCATACTAAAAACTAATAGTCCAACCTTTAGGTTTTGGCATCTAATCATGGACACTCATGGTGGTTTTGTTTTTTTTACTCTTTCTTAATCATGGCATGTAAAGTTCAATTGCAAATTTAAGGTGAATGAGTTTAGACAAACCAAACTTGAGGTATTGGTTTCTGATTGGGGACTAATCCAGGTTTGCAGTAGATGACACAATTGAAGGCTCATTAGAAATGTTGCATCCGAAAACACTGCTGTTTATCAAATGAAGTTGAAGGGCTGGTCATTCCTATCAGTTCTTTTTATGGGGTTTTGGAGCTGGTATTTCATAATTAACTTGCACGGGTTCATTGTCAAATTATAGAACCTTATTAATCAGAGCTTAGCTCGAAGAGTTAATGGATATGTATAGGTTTATAATGGAGCATGCTGTGGTCTGCATTTTCTTTTTCGCTCTCTGAAGTATTTTGGTTTGCACAGTGTTGACATCAGTAGCATTAGCTTTTGGTTTGACAAATGTGACATCATTTATTTGCTTACATTAACATAACTTTAATCCATTTCATGAAAGTTCCTGCACTTTATATATACGGTTTGTACTCATTCAAGATGTTAATATGCTCTCCTCTGCCTTGCTACAGGGAGGAAGTATTTGGCCCAGTGGCACCTCTGTTGCGGTTCAAAACTGAGGAAGAAGCTATCTTGATGGCTAATAACACAAAAGCAGGTTCTTTCATCTGCCTTTCATGCATACATTCCCACATATTTATCTTTTTTGTTTCCTCATTACTATCATTTAACTTGCATTTAACAAATATATCGATTATCTGAGAGTATTACAGATGCCGTATGTGCAATGTACTCCTTAACCCAGTTTCGTTACTATTGTCTGTCTGTTGTCTTGGTAAACAGACTGATGGTCAATTGTAATAACAGGATTCTAGCTCATCTTTTCCGGTAAACAATGCAGGGTTAGCTGCATATATCTTCACAAACAATGTTCAGCGTTCATGGCGTGTCACTGAAGCTCTTGAGTATGGACTTGTTGGTGTCAATGAAGGACTAATTTCAACAGAGGTGGGACTCATCCTGTGCTCCCCATTGGAAACCATAGATTGGCTTCTTAAAACTTACAAAATGTCTGTTGCAAAACAGGTAGCTCCATTTGGAGGACTTAAGCAATCTGGTCTTGGACGGGAAGGCTCCAAGTATGGAATGGATGAATATCTGGAGGTAAAGTAAGATTACTTTTAATGCATCTTAGGAACCCCCGTTTTTTAGGGTTTTCAACCTGTGTTTATGTGCGTGAGAGATGATCTACTTGTTATACCCTGGTTTCCAATTCCGTAAAGATCAAGTTCTTGGTTTACATTGCACCTCTTTACTGCCATAACGAGGTACTCTTGCATGCCGCGCAGATGAAATATGTCTGCTTAGGCGATATGAACAGAAAATGAGGCTCAAGGTTTGTATATATCACCAATTGCCTGTTGTATCTGGAATCTGCCTTTAAACTTAAATTTTCAGCTAAAATGCTTGTTGTTCGGCTTACTCAGGCTATCAATTCGGCTCATAATCTTAAGGTGATCTGGATTGTGGAGAGCGTGCAGTCTCGACCTTTTGAATCTGAAGCGTAGAAGATGACCAGCATTTTGTACGTAAATAAATGCAAATTTGCACCATCTCCCAGTTAAATTAATGTGTCATGCTGTTGTCTGTTCTAAACCCTTTCATCGAGATATTTTGCTTCTGGGTAATACTTGCCAACCTTTTTATGCGCAAATGGTTAGTTGCCTTTTCTTTTCTTCTGGTAGTATTTTCTTTGGTACTAACTAATATTATTGAGCCTACCAATCTTGTTTCTCTATTTGCATCGGAGAAAGGAAAGATACAAGGCAGAGATGTGAAAATCTGCCACGACTTCCCTCTATATCTGGTGAAAATATTATTGATATCATGACAAGTTGGAAATTACGAGGCAACTCCCTTGTATGAGTATATGCTGCTGTTTCTTCTAATATAAAGATAAAGACTGTCAAATAAATCAATGTTTTTTTTCTATCTAGAACAAATACCGCTTTGTTTTTATATATAGTTATTGAACTAAGGTTTCAATTTCCTCCCAAGAAAATTAAGATTTCGTTTTTATTAATAAAATTAAAAAAATTAGTACAGACAAGTCCACTCTTCCGGGTCTTAAATCTTTTTTTTCCCCTTTCATTTTGTACGTAAAAGTTGTCTCAATTAATCGAGAAATAATAGGATTGATCTGTCTTCAAATTGAAAACGCATGTGCCAAGGTCACTAGAGGTGGTGTTTGAGAATCTGCTTTTGATCTTAAAAGTAAAATAAAGAGCACCGCCATCAAATTCTATTATCAATATAACCAAAAGAAAATTACTTCATTTTGAGGGGAAGTAAGTTTACCAAATTAATTCAGGAAGTGCATTCGAAAGTAGAAAAAAAGGTCCGTTCTGAAGCTCGATTCTTACAATATTGCTCGAGCTGCCATTGAAATGATTTTATTGTTTTGCTCTTCAACACTTGAAAATTCACTCGCCTGCTTCTCGTAATCTTCAACTGAAAATTATAAAACCCTTCTCTAATTCCAATCCATCTAATAAGGCTACAGTTTATAGTTATACAAAATCCAATATCGGAAATGTGATTATTAGGAGGGTAGCTATAAGAACATCGTCGCTTTAGCACATCGTAAAGTAAAAGGTAAAATCGAGTATCAAAATGAGAGAAAGAGGGGGAAATCTAAGTGGAGTAGACAGTCCTGTATTCCAAACAAAAGGTGTCTTGCCGATGGAATGTCATATATTCCGAGATCCTCTACTGCCAGCTTACTGACCGGTCCTTTCTCTTCTATTTTTAGATAAATCCTTTTATCTTCTTCTTCACCATCATCGTCGTCGTGTATATAGGCAAACTTCGAAGCACATTTCACCCTTTTTTCGTTTGCAACATGCATCAGAGCAATCTGCTCTTGGTGAAATAGAGGGACTCAATCTCAATTCCGGAGATTTTTCGGGGAATTTAGAACTCCAGAAATTAGTTTTTTTTTTTTGAATTCGGTTAATTAGCTTACAAATCATTTGTGGACCCTTTTTTTAATTATTATTTGAGGTAGAAAGCATTAGAACGCAGAATGAAACATCCCATCAATTCCCTTGGAAGAGCAAGATAGAAAAGAAACTATTCTAAAGTATTATAAGCGTACATAAAGACGGGCCCCTCAAATTCACCTTCAAAGGAATATATTCATTTTAGAGAATATATTCATTTTAAAGATGCTTGAAACTCAAGCTAGCATGCCATTAAAATTAAGCCAACCATTTCCCCACTGTTTTAGAGGCTTCAAGTATAATGAACTAAAAGTTAGACCTTAGCTTTGCTTGGTTATATTATAAAGGTACATATAGTGAGCTAATGTGGTAGTCCAAAAAGCTAGGAATCTTCCAATCTAAACGAAACGCCAGCCTTCCCATATGGATAGAGAGAAGCCAAAATGTAAAGCAAGCAAATGCATCGTAATTAATTAATTAATTATTGCAAAGTGTGGTGGGGGGCTGGCCATTACGGCCACCTGCACCTCAATCTCTACCCAAGCCAGCTTCATTTACATGCAATGGCTTGATTTGGACCAAATCGTATAGATGTGATGGTTGTATGTGTAAATTGTATGGGTTCCAAAAAGAAAAGAGAAACATTTGACAGTTTAAGTCTCCATGGATACGTGCTTGTAAGAACTCTAGACAGACACGATCACAGGTCTTTGAGCTTGAGATTTTTTTTGGGTGGGAGAGGAATCTTCCTTTGATTGTAAAAGACGAAAGCATCTATTCTGATTTATTAGATTTCAGTTAATAGCTTCCATTTCCCTTTTTTAGATTTCTCAAGACTTGCTTTCCTCGCATGGGCGGGCTACATGAGAGGAAGCGCGCTAATTATTTGCTTTGTTTTAAAATACTGAGTGGTACATTTTGTCATGAGTTGGATCGACGTTTCAAATTTTTGGAGTCTAATTGCCTGTTACGAATTTAGTATATTTGGTTTTGAATAGGTTTGAATGTAAACTGCCTGTTTGTTGATGACCATCTCAATTATTTACGAGTGATGGAATTTTCAATTCATATCGAGACCTCACAAAAATCTTATAGAAGCGAGTGGTTTTTCCCCCTTTTCAAAATGAATATGGAAACAAGATAAGAAAATCCATCAAATATACTTTTTGAATGAATGGTTTTTTTATATAGTAAGTTTAATTAATATTAATTGTCATCATTTTTTTAATATTTAAGTATATGTGTCAAAAATATTTGAAGTTAAAAATTGATATAGACTTAATATTTAGTTTTACTATGTGATGAATCACTTTTTTTTTTTTTTTTTTGCTTTTACTTGGACCTTTTTTTTCTAAAAGAATAATTAGGATTGTATAGTAATTCGATACCATTGGTTTTAACCAAGCATTAAGCCTATACATGCATGAGTCTGACGAACTGTCACACTTATCCTTTCTAGGCTCAGCCAAACGCTAAATCCCTTTTTTTAGCTTCAAAAAATCTTGGGCTCGATGATTACTCTGATGAGTCAAAAATATTTTACTATAATAAATCATAAATAATTTATTCTTGCGAGTCATATATATTTTACTTACACTTTAACGTCTTCTCTTATAAAGAGACGAAGGAACTATAAATAAACTAGAAATCCTTCATGCAAAGAGTTATAAAATTTGGATTCCCCGCTGCATAATTATTTTTAATCTTTCTCTAAAATATAATTGTATTTTCTCTCAAAAAGATACTTACTAGAGGTTCAAAGAGTTTCTAGATTCATCAAGAGATCTTTTGCAGGTATTAGATACCAGCCACCAACTCTATTAGCTAGAGAAAAATGGATTATAATTTCTCACTTTTGCCTCTGTCAGCTACAAGAGACAAAGACCCCACGGTAAGTTCTCTTTAATAGGGCTTATTGAACCTTCACATTCTCTTTCAACTATTAGTCCCATATAGACAAAAACAAAATAAAGATTATAAATAAGGAAATAAAAAAAAAGATACTCATTTTAAGTATCTCCATTGAATTTTAAAAAATGAATTTTAAAATTTGAACTATCCATTGTATATTTATTTTAAGTCTCTCTCTAAAATATGATGATATTTTTTATAAAAAGAGATAAACACTATAACATTATACAATTCTTAAATTCACCATGGAGATCTTTTGATGATACAGGACATTATCCACCAATTATCTTGCATAAGAAGAATGATTTAGATTGCTAGAACAGAAATATTAAGTGATTATTCAGAAATAACTCTTGCTTCCAAGCTACTTTGATTTTTTAAGACGACATCACTATATATTAATTCTTAGATGTTGTATTACATTTATAAAAACATATATCTAAATCAACTGAAAATTGTTTGAACTTGTTTAAAATTTATTAGAAAAAGCAACTCTCGCTTTTTCCAGCGGATTTTCAAAATACTCACCAAGTAAAATCATATCTGGACATATCAAAATAAATATAAAAACAATAATTGTATATTCTACCAAATCCCTAATCTTATTTGCTACACTTCTTTACCATGGGAGCGTGGGGCCCAGTGTCAATTTGGTGGCTTTGACCCTGTGAGGGAGCTTTTGTTTGTCATGCATGGTTTGGATGGAAGCAGAAGTGCATGTCAGGACATTCTTTAATTCCACAAAAGGGATAAGAAGTTGAGCCCAGCAACGAAGCTTTAGAGGAAGAGATCAGGTCCCCAAATCCTGTCGTCAAAAGCTCCATGCTCGAAACCCTAGCTTTATGCATTGATGCTCACTTCCTTCCTTAGTACCAGCCATGGCAGATACCCCAACGCTTAAATCCAAGCCGCATTGTTGAAGCTCGTTTGCTATCATTGTGTTTTTTTTTTCTTTTCTTTTTAGTTTGTTGTTAGAATTTTGAGGGGTGGGGGGGATTAATGGTGTAGAACCGACACTATTTGAACAAAAAGAAGAGGGAAAACTTAGCATGGCTGATGAAAATTTTGAAAGCAATTGATCATATTTACATGAATATCCGAAATCTAATAAATAACTTAAAAATATCTATATTTTTTTATCTAATAAATAATGATATTAAAAAATTAACCCATGTATACTTATTATCATCGCTATGTTTATATTATTATGATTTTTTTGAATTAATTACAAGTAACTTCAACACAGAAAATCCGTCCCACAGATCATATATGCGTGTGTGTGTCCATGTAGATAATGTGTGTGTGTGTGTGTGTGTGTGTGTGTGTGTCTATATATATATATATATTAAACTTAATCACCGCATGGAAGGATGTTTTAGAGAGCTAATAAGTGTTGATCTACGAGAGGTTAAAGTAAATTAAGATCATACGTACTTTGGGTTTAGCTACTTTAAAAAATAAACGATTTTATTCTGGGCGGTGGGGTTGACGTTGTTTCATGTGGGGCGCGTCTTCCTAATCTTTGTCAGTTATTCACTGGACGTATAGATGACCGGAAAAGTAGTAAGAACTGAGATACAGTAGTACTGGTAATTGCATGAGCACGCGTGTGAAAAAATCCTCGTCATGCTCGTACATCTGTAGATCCAAGATATTCCACCAGTTATCGTGAAGGGATCGATCGGCTGGCTTGTTAAGGATTTTGCCTCTCTTTTTTAGCATTTAGAATTGAAATTCTCACGGTAATTGTGCAAGTAGTCTATGTGCACAAGAGAAGTTTAGATAAGATCTAAAACTCAGAAGAATGTCAAGATAATTATTATTACAAACATATAAATCAGTTCTTTTGGCGGGCCAAAAAGATCTAGATGCACTTCTTGCAAAGAAAGTCTAAGTAAATTCAGAATCCAGGCAGGAGGATAATATTAAGGGTCAATTAATACATCCTCTACCTAAGATTTCAAGTCAATCTCTAGCTATATAATTATTAAATGCACATGGATTAGATCTCTCGTGGTCTTTGTAAACTATGAACGTATTTGAGAGTGCTTTTACCTGTATATGTTTTTCAAAAGTATTTTTGGCTTGAAAAAAAACAAATTAATTTTTTTAATGTTTCTTATGATTTGAATATTATGAAATTTAAAATTAAAAAATATATTTTCAATCAAATAGCATCTTATACCTTGCACTATATTCTAAAACACCCACAAGGGATATTATTTGTAAACGGGATTGAATTCTAAAGTTCTAAAAAAACAATTTTTATAAATCTTTCAATCAACTATATCTTCTTCCGGCCGGCTTAATTATAGCTGAAGTCACTCTAACTAGACCTGGGTATCAAAGACACAATATATTCCTTGGAGGTTTAAAACCATATATTTCTAATAACATTAATAACAATTGGATAACTGTAATATGAAGAAATATATACATATATATATATATATATATATATATATATATATATATATATATATATATATATATATTTCTTGACAACAAAAGGAGAACATTTCCAATAAAAGAGCTAGGTAACTACATAACCCGAAATGACAATCATTTTGTGCCAATATATATAAGCAAGAAACCAGGATGGAGACTGTCTTAATCATTTAAGGCATCATCGAGACCTTTTTGTTGGCGATGACATAGATAAAGCCTGTCTTGTGTTCAAAATCATCTTGGCAATTATAATCTTATTGGTTCATAATAAGCTAAAAAGTGGATTGTACTACGACACAGGAGAAATGATGACAGGTGGCCATCCATGCACATAATGTTTAGTAAGATCTAGGTTTATATGCCCGCCGAGCATGACTCTTTAAAAAAAAAAAAAAGTAAAGTACGAAACATAGTGTGGTCGTCATGATTGCGAAGAGGGCCTCCATTTCTCATATCTTGATAACAAAAAAGCTTCACATGGTAGAAGAATAACGCTGCACAAAGATTTTTGACGTGATTAACAAGTGGATAATTATTTTCAAAAGCATATATAGCTGCTAACTTGAGGCTAATTAGCAGTTGATTACACATTTATATTTGGATTGAGAAATGGAAGTTAAGAGATTTGAACTAGAAATACACGTACACCCCCAAAACACATAAAGATTCTCACGCTCTATCTCTATGAATGCAGATTTCTATTGAGAGAGGACACGATCAAGTAATTTTGCAAGGGTATTTCATCAATTTAGGGTAGATTGCTACAGTTAACACACAGAGATAGAGAGAGGGTATCTTTTGAAAAAGTTTGTAGGGCTGCACTTTAGGATAGAAACTTTATTTTATTTTAATGGTATTACTATACGTTTTCTTTTATGCAAGGTTAACCTGTCCCCCCCTCCATTTGCTTTCTACTAGTAGTCTGTGTGTGTGTGTGTGTGTGTGTGTGAGAGAGAGAGAGAGAGAGAGAGAGAGAGAGAAATCCCACCCTCTCTTCTTCTTCAAAAACGCACCCTATTCTTCCCTATTTGCATCGCATTTGTTCTTGAATCTCTTTGTATTCCCTGAGTCTCTTAGAGAGAGAGAGAGAGAGAGAGAGAGAGAGAGAGAGAATGTTCCATACCAAGAAACCCTCAACTATGAATTCCCATGATAGACCCATGTGTGTTCAAGGGGACTCTGGTCTTGTCCTCACCACAGACCCTAAGCCCCGTCTCCGCTGGACTGTTGAGCTCCATGAACGCTTCGTGGATGCTGTTGCTCAGCTTGGAGGCCCAGATAGTACTGAATCTCGATTTCTTTGACTAGCTACATAGTCTTTAGTTATATTTCTATGTACGTTCCTAATTTGTTTGTGTTGATCACTTGTTCAAATCTCTAATACGTGTTCTATTGCACTGCCCTCCCTCCCCCCGCTTGATCAAAAAAATTTGCAGAGGCCACTCCCAAAACCATCATGAGAGTCATGGGTGTGAAGGGTCTTACGCTTTACCACCTCAAAAGCCATCTTCAGGTTTGAATAGAACATTCTTTCATTCATCTTTTGCTTTTGCGCTGACACCTTTGCGACATTTTCGATGTAGGGCTGGCTTGATTTCATTCATTCTTTTCCTTCTATATTTAATTTTGCATTTCTTTAACGTTTCTTTTCTTTTTATTTAGAAATTCAGACTTGGAAAGCAGCCACACAAAGATTTCAATGATCATTCAATTAAGGATGGTAAGAGAGCTAAGCCATCTTTATATCTAGGGTTTTTGTTTTTGTTTTTGTTTTTATCCTTACGGTTGTTAAAGGTGGCAAGGAAAGACTCGGATTCGACTCCATTCGTTTCTTTTGCTTTACACAGAGAGTGCTAAAATTAATCTAAATGCCTACCTGTTCTGTTTTCTTTTTCCTTGATTTGATTCTTATACATGCACAATGTGATCAAATGATCAGATTATTTTTTTCATAATTTTCCATGGCAAGCAGGTTCGGCGTTAGATCTTCAACGAAGTTCTGCATCTTCATCTGGCATGATGAGCCGCAGTATGAATGAGTAAGTGTTGCATTCAAACATATTTCTCTCTTAAACCAAACAATTACGAATTGAACAAGCAGAAGTCATGCAATTTTCATTTCCTTAATTTTAAGGACAACAATGATGATATATAAAAATCTCTTAAGTTTCTCCTTTTCATTTCTGTGGAATATATGTGTGAAACTGTATATAGCAGTAACTCACATGATTGATACGATTAGGATGCAAATGGAGGTGCAGAGAAGACTGCATGAGCAATTAGAGGTAAAACACAGATCGATTGTTTCTCAACATGTACTCCACCCCATGTTTTTTTTATAATTTATTTCCTTAATAAAGACAGTCGGTATAGACTTTTTTTTTATGCACATATATAAATTAATTCCAGGTTCAAAGACACCTTCAACTAAGGACTGAGGCTCAAGGGAAATATATACAAAGTTTGTTGGAGAAAGCTTGCCAAACCCTAGCAGGTGATCAAAACTTGGCTTCTGTAAGCTATAAGGGAATGGGGAATCAAGGAATTTCTGATATGGGTGGAATGAAAGAATTTGGCACACTGAATTTCCCAGCATTTCAAGACCTTAACATTTATGGGGGTGACCAACTTGACCTTCAACACAATATGGACAGGCCATCACTTGATGGCTTCATGCCGAACAGCGACAACATTTGTTTGGGAAAGAAGAGGCCTAGTCCTTACGGTGGCAGTGGCAAGAGCCCTTTGATTTGGTCGGACGATCTGCGTTTGCAAGATCTGGGATCGGGACCGGCGTGTCTCGAACCTCATGATGATCCTTTCAAAGGTGATCAGATCCAGATGGCACCGCCATCAATGGATAGGGGTACTGATCTGGATTCCATGTCTGACATGTATGAAATAAAGCCATCGCATCAAGGTGATGCACTTGATGAGAAGAAATTCGAAGCATCCGCGAAGCTAAAAAGGCCATCCCCAAGAAGAGCCGAAAGGATGAGCCCTATGATCAATACTGGTGGCATGCCACAAGGCAGAAACTCACCATTTGGTTGAAGCCGAGCTATGATCTATGTAGATGTAAGTGACATGACATAAATTACTAAGCTTGATAAGTATGAGATGTAGGGTTTTTGGACTTGAAAGTTACTACGTACCTATTTGTTGAATTAGGGTCTGCTCTGGGCATAACACAACGCCATGCGTGGCAAACAATCCAGTGAAATTGTTGTGATCAATTGGCAATATTTACATTAAACTTGTACTTAATTTGGCACTTGGCTTCGTCTTGTATCCCTCGTGCGTATTATATTTCATGGTTTGGAATACAGTGACATATTAATTAATTAACACTTAATTTAGTAAGTAAATAAATTTCTTGGCAACTCCTTTACTACTATCAATATTATTTGCTTGTAATTAACTCCCACCCCATACGTTTGTTGTCATTACATATAAAAAAGTATGTGACTTTGTTCATTTTCGAACCATGAGAGGCATATTTAATGGAAATTTAAGGATAGAAGAAAGAAAGGCGAATTCTATCGTGTCCTTGAAGACTCATTGAATCTTGTACTGAACAAAAAATATAAAAAAAGAGATGCCACTGGATTTGCCATTAATTATTCCTGGAAAAAAATGAGCCCCCGGCTTTAGTTTTTCAATCAAGGCCCGAGCTTAGGAATGCAGGCATGAATTCTAAATCGACAATTTGCGTTCCTGACCTTCCTCAACATGGTCTAAGAAAACAAACTGAAAAGACAAGCAAGAAGCTTTTGAAGAGTACTCCTCTTGCATGCATGCAAGTTAAATTCACCAATATCATCACTAGTTATGGCCCCGATTTATGTGAGAACCCTGGGAATTTCTCTGGAAGCAATGAATAATTAATCCAAAAAAAAGAGCAACATCTTCCTTTTTTTTAATGAGAGAAAAGAAAATCAAGCAACACCTTATTAACCAGTTGCTAGACCAGACCGGGCTAATGCCCGCTAGAACAATAAGAAACGGAAAACAATATATATATATAAAGGCAAAAGAAAAGAAAAAATCCCGAAATTTGAAGTATATGCAATATTTTATGTGAAACTAAAACCACAAGAAAAAATGTGTTTCATGGAGGAACCAGGACCTCAATGCATTATAACGATACAGCTTATTTTATGAAATTGGAAAGTTCAGAATTATTATTTTTTCCTGATGGGGGCTTTTAAAACTCTGTAGCCCTGTCCAATGTCATGTTTGGTCCTTGAGGGTCAATGGTCAAGCCATCATGCCTGTTAATTACTAATCCAGAAATCTTTTTCTAACCGCTGCTTTTAAGTTAGTTGCTCTCAGTTAGTCCTATCATTGCAGACAAAACCATTGGGGAAATGAACATAAGAAATAAAAAATCCACTATCCCTGTCAACAAAAACATTCTAGGGTTTTGGGAAAAAGCGCGCTTGCAACAGAAAAACAATCCATATGATCTGAGTGAATGGAGAGATTACATAAATAGAAACTTTTTTTCATGAAGAATAATATTTATCCTTTGAGAGAACTCGACAGGGGGTATCTAGCTATTGCAGGTTCCGTTTCTCCTTTAATTACCACTGTGTTCCTAGGGCATCAAAAATAAGAGGACAAATTACTACAGGGCAGTACTCTCATCATTATGTTGGTATGCATTGCATCAGCATGACATGAAGAAAAACACGCATATCGCTTTCACCATATTCTCAAGATTTTGCCCCGCCCCACCTGATATCAAACCCTTTTTAGAACTATCATATGATCATTATATACATCGACAATGTATATGATTGTTTTTAATTAATTCGTAGATCTTATGGTGTGTGCTTTTCACTGATAAATTCTCTACCAATATTGAACCCGAACTCAAATTCTCATCGATCCCGGTACCATATTTTCATATATTCGTAGGCAAACTATATATTAACCGAAAATAATATCACCCTTTAGCTATATATCACTAGGCTGTTAGTGTAGCTAAGATGAGAAACATGCAGAGGTTTCTTTCTCTTTGTTGATGGCAAAAAAGATGTGGTGCTGCTACCTTTATTGGTTGCAGAGAAAAAAATTAGGGCACAGCAAGCTGTCAGGAAAGCTCCTTCTCTCCACACAGACACAAAGAGAAAGAAGAAAAGCTAATAAAGCCTAAAGGAGAGGCGGAATACAACGCACTTTCATGAGTGCACATATCGAGGAAGCTTCTACCTTTATGTGTACTGAGTGAAGGGTCTTCCTGGCCTCAAAATCTGCTGCGTGGGAACGTTCTATATTACATTTACACTAATTTACATGCATAATGTCAGTATTATGCTTTATGTGGTGTTAATGATCATATAATAAGATTATGAATCTGCCAAGAAAGAAAATAATGAGAGGGTGATTGGGGCACGGTTTTCGAAGCAAATTAAATAATTGTTTGCATCCTGGTTAAGGCACCTTGGATTCTGTTTAGCTTCCTCATTTGTGACGTTTGGGTTCTTGCTTTGAGTGTTTACTAGCAAAGTGCTGGCTAGAAGCTTCTTTTGTCCCATGTCTCTCATACCTTTTTTCGCATGTAGAAAATTTGTTCGAGGAGAATGAGCTGATAAGGTTGGAGATGTAGAGGTTACGCCAAGGACATTGACTGATGTTTACTGCCATTCCCGCTGTAGGTTTTTTTGAGCTCAGTTTCGCTAATCGTTGCCAAAAAATAATGTGAATAACATTCATTCCTTATGACATTTTTCTAGCTAGGGGAATTACAGTCATTATCTTCACTTAGATATTGTCAGGTTATTATCACCCTGATGTATCCATATTTTAACGAAGAAAAAAAATAGAGCCCATGTACAACTCTTCAATCATGAACATCTCTAATTGTTTAGTTTTTTTAAAATAATAATAATAATAATAAGATTGGTGTTTAATTGGTGCTTGAGAAAAAAATAGATAGATAGATAGATAGATACAAAAGAAGAAGAAGAGAACAAACATTTTTGGTTGAAAAAATTAAACGGATATATAAAAATAAAACTCTATTTATGAGAGTTTTAAAATGAATCAATGTATTTTTTTAAAAAAATAGAAAATATATGGATGATATGTCTTTAATGTCTCAAATGTATATCTATCTTTTGTTGACTAAATATTACCTAAAGTGATACAAAATAAGCTGGAATTTAAATGTCTATGGACAATAACAAGGGTGTTAAGAAATTATCTCACCTAATAGCTTAAGTTATTGGATGAGACTCCAGAACATGATTTATATTATTCTTTTAAGCACTCCCTCAAATAAAAGTTCTTTGGGTTTTAAACTTACACAGGCTAACACTATCTTGTGCTTGATTATTATCAAATAGAATGAGGTGATGTGTTTGAACTCGTGACTATCGAGTCAACAAGTCTCTGATATCATGTTAAAAAATCAATTCATCTAAAAACTTAACCTGCTATGTGAGGTTCCAGAATATAATTTATATTATTCTCTAACAAATGGGACAGTATTATTTTGAGATGGGCACATGAAAATAATAATGGTAGCTGATAATCTCTCCTTTAGTTTAACTTTTTCATATAAAATGATAATGAAAATTGACTTATATATATATATATATCCAATGGCCAGTAAATATTTATGAAATCAACTACTAAACTACGATGGGAACATGGATATAAGATAGTTTTGAGAATATTAAGATATGTCCTTAAGCTTAAAAAAAAAAAAAAAACTTACAAACAAGTATTTTGATGTGTGTGTGTGTGTTGTAAAAAATACTAAGTTAGGACTGGTGGGGTTTCCCTTACTCAATTATGAATTTATCATTGATAATAAAAAGTAAATTGTTTGACATTGAAGAAGAAGAAGACGAAGAAAAGGGGACGGGACATTCAATAGGCTTCGCCCAAAATAAGAATTGAAA
This sequence comes from Salix purpurea, assembly GCA_027405865.1. Lineage (NCBI taxonomy): Eukaryota > Viridiplantae > Streptophyta > Magnoliopsida > Malpighiales > Salicaceae > Salix > Salix purpurea. Next base: position 4,704,587 of record JAOWLH010000012.1, on the reverse strand, counting down.
ACCTTTCGGAGACGCTCTAAACTCGCCTATTTATTCATGGGCCTTACCTCGTCAAAATGCTCTTAGTGGAGCTGTTTTCGTTGAACGAGCTAAAGCTGATGTAATAGAATTTCTGTTTCAAAATACACGACGTCGTAATGGGATTACCCAATGCCCCCCCTGTGCTTAAAGTTTTCAAACTCCTCCTAAGTGCTACTTTTTAACTAGTAGTACAGTCCACGGCGTGATTTTTTATTACAAGCACCGCAATAACTCGTGTAACATCAAAATGACTAAATTATTTTTTAACATAATTATTTTTTTCAAGAAAAAAATAATTAGGAAAGGTTGCCAAACGCTACCTAATATTCAGCATATATTGGATTACACATGGCATCAAATCGGGCATCAAATTATTTTAATTGATTAAAACTTATTTGTGAAGGCTACTATATGAACAATAATTTTTAAAGATTTTTATTGAGGTATGTTTTTAAGTCTTGAAGTTGAACAAATATATATATATATATATATATCTTTTAAAACACAAATGGAGAAAAAATAATAATTCAGTGTCTTATGATGGATGTCGGTGACTCTTACATCATGTATCACATTTCCTTCTTGGATTTAACAATCTATCACTCTGCCTAAATTAAATCGAAATAAATGCCTACAACTGAATGATTGGGCTTTAAGGCCCAAAACAGGCTGAGACTGTCACTATGTAGTCACATCTCATCAAGCCCATAGAAGACATCAGGCTCTTCTCAGCCCATGCTTTACTACCCCCCTAAGAAGATCGAAGGGACATGATAAACCACAAATACTCGCGAGTGCCAGTGAGATTCCTTCTCCGATTTTCAATTTCTCGGCGGCAACTCAAAAGTAGAGCTGGGAAAACCATAACAAGCATGGATACAATTTTTCACCTTGCTATATATATTATAGATTTAACGCCCGATAAATTAAACATCTTATTCCATCCCAAGCTTGAATTAGTGATCTTGTTCTTCGTGGCTTGGGAACCGGTTACATACTACACTTGGAGATTAAATACACCACACCCCCCACCAATATTGCAATTAGGTCAAAAACACATGGTTAATGTCAGTTAATCATGGAGAAGCATCAAAGATATCAGCAGGAGGGATAAAATAATCCATGGAAAGCCCTGGCACGTTGAACACGACATCGTCGATCCGCCATACTTCTTCCATTCTAGTCCTACTGTGCTGCACAGACACTTCCTCGAATCGAAAGACTGTAGCAATCGACCTTCCCTGATGAGCAATTAACACGCCATCCACATCTCTGTAGTCGCCGATACTACTTCCTATGGTGGTTTCCCAGTAAATAGTTTCATTTTCTGGAGTCTGTACCCTTGTTAAATGGGAGTCTTCCAAGTACATCAAGAGGCCACTTTTTTGGCAAAAATAGCCGTATAGAACATGCCTCAGCACCTCAGCTGGCCCTTCGCTTCTTTCCATTACAGCTTCTCGATCAGCAGCTACTTTTAAAACGAAGCAGTCATCCTCGCCAATTCTTTTCTCCCCTAAGCACTGTGCCTTGGCAAATAAATTGGCTGTACACTTTGGATCCAGGCCCTGGAATACGTACCACCAGATGATTAGTTAAGTGCACGAAGAAAAGGTCCAGGTTATATGTGATATTTAGATGCAGGACAGGGTGGTACTAGTAACTTATAATTTAAGAGGTTTCATGTTTGAGCTATGATTAAAAAAAAAAAAAAAAAAAAAACTATGGAAGCATGGCAAGATACCTGAAATCAAATGAAAGAACCACAAATTAAATTCATAAATTTCAAAGAAATCAATGAAATATTGTTAGCTACATCGATCCTTATCTTTTCGTTTGAGATTGGAGGATAGATGATTTTAAGTCTCGAATTATTAATTAGTACAAGTACAAGGGCATGATGACGAGGGAGGTCCAAATATTTTGGTGCTTCTATACATATTCTACCTCAGCTTTGACATTATAACCTTGCAATTTCAATATAATACACGAAAATAAAGGAGGTACATATTAATATGCTTTCATTCAAGGTAGACATAGGAGTGTTTAGCGATGCATTTCAAAAGTAAAAAAAAAAAAAAAAACATAATTGTTCTTCCACGAGTCATGACTAATTCCCTAGTTTTTTTTGGTACGAAATAGGGCTTGGCCCAAAAACTCCAAAGGAATGTTCCTCCCTCCTTCACTTGGGGCTAGAGGCAAAGGAAGGAGCCCTGGACGAGATATTGGGATTTCAATTTTCAAGAGTGCCACGATAGTCTCCAACTTTGAAACTCACCATTATTCCAAAAAAAAAATGGAGAAAAGAGAGACGGAAATTGACGTGGGAACGGGTAGAAAATAAACAAGAAAGGGGGGAAAGGCAAGAAAAGCAGGGGCGATAATGCAATAAATAAATCAGGTTTTTATTAACTAAAGTGTCAAAAAAGGAAAAGTAAAGCGCAAAGTGATGATTACAAGCTGCAGTCCCAAAAAATATACGTGTATATGCTTTGAACACGATCAAAGATGACGTCAAAAACAAAATCACGTGCCATTCCTAACTCTATCAGTAATGCGAGTGTTCAAAAAAAGAAGGTAGTCTGTCTGGTAAAGCCCGGGACAGTTTCCCTATCATGTCAGCTGCTTGTACATAGATCCTACCATTTCTCGGGATCATGATATACAGGTTTTCCATTTTTTAAATTTTCTTTAAAGAAAACTTATTTCGGTCTTCCATCTCTATCCTTATGTCTGGTATGTAAATTCGATTAGAAGTAGATTAAAAATATATTGCAGAGTGAAAACAATGTTCCTGATCTTGTCTTATCATCTTCAACCAGGAGAAAAACAAAATATTTATCAGTTCGTACCTGGATTATGCGACGTAGAGGGCGTTGGGGTCCCTTGGCAGCATGAGTGCCGAGCCAAGGAGTATGACGCCACACAGTCTTCCCATCGCTGCCTGCTATGACTTTATTTTCTCCGACAACCAATTCAAGAGACCACATGCCCGGCAACATTTGCCAAAGAACAAAGCACCCATTTTCACCACTTCTAGTCCCCAAGCTCTTCACATTTTTCCCCGAGGAGATTTCTGTCTCGCAACGAATCATCTTCACACTTCCTGTTGAATACATGTTTTTCATACATTTCTGTTGCTTTAAACACCCTGTTGCTGCCAAATACTGCTGTATGATATAATGCGCGGCGGAGTTTTCCTATAAAAAAATCTGATAAAATGGAGCTGCCGAATTGAAAACAAAAAACAAAATGATAATTAAGGAGTGTAGAAGAACTTACAATAGGAGTGTTTTTAATGTGAATGCGATGGATGGGGTCGTTAACCAGAGGGATTGGAGCTAGAGGGCAACCCAGAACTCCAAGTAAAAGCCTTAAATCCTGTCTTTTGACTGGAACACTCCCATATAACGGTACTGAGAAATTGTTTCCTGCTGAAAGACCCTTTTGCAACCGAAACCATTCACGAATCACCTCCCATGAACCTTCCTTTTTGTTACCTTCTTCTTGCATGTCGGGGTCGGGACCTTCCAGCAGTGGAGTTAGGGTTTGTGCGCACCATCGCTGCTTCCTTCTAGCTCTCGAGCCCATGGTAATTGTAAGGAAATCAACGTTAAAGCTGAGCAAGTGAATATTGTTAAAGATGAAGAATGGGGTTTAAAGTTAAAGTGAACAGAAGCTATATATATAAAGTGATGATTATTAATTAGGGTTGCGAGTATGGATAAAAATGAGAAGGAAGAGACAAAAAGGGACAGCTTATCTGTCCAACGGCAGCTGATGGCTATTATTCTAATGGACTGATACAGACTCGCATGTTGCGATGTCTTTTGCTTTTTTCTTCTTTTTTCTTTCAGACTCCTCTTGTCGTCTTACCTGTGCAAGTATTCTCTTCTGTATATTTTGGAAATAAATTCAGCTCTCTCTCCGATGTCTCTGTGGACCCTGTGATCATACCTGCATTATCTCCTAATTACCCTTCTCTCCAGGGGTAATCTTCCTTGGAAAATGATATCACACCGCCATATATATTTGTATATATTATTACAATCACTAGACACACTGCGTACGAAAAGCAGTGAAGTCTTAATGATTGGCCCACAGCAACATCAACACTTTATTTCATTCATTTCTCGAGTGTTCATTCATCTGCTACTCGTTTCCTGGGACTTTTCTGGAATGGCTGTAGCCACGTCTGCGTGCACTCGGACGTACATAGATAAATAATGCCGGTAGGGTTCTGCTAACAAGGCCACTCTCCCTGTTTCAACCACCTCCACTGCGCGGTCCATGAAAATTTATTTTTATATAGTAAAAAAAACAAGAACTATTCAAAATTTGAGCTGTTCACCGTTCTTATTACTCTCCTTGAATCAAACTCTTTCAAGGACTCCTTTGAGTATTAAATTTCGTATTTCTTGACGCTTTCCATATATATATATATATATATATACAATTCAAATATTCTGCCTATATTTAGAAAAAAATTATTCTTATTTGTAAAATAACATGCCAATGATGTTTAAGTACTCTTCACTTTTATCGTCGATAAAAATCAGCTCGGCATAATAACTAGTGGGAGGTGTTGCCAGTACAGGTCAAAAGCGAACAAACTCGAGAGCATTTTCATCGGTGACGGTTTGAAAATCTATTTAATGTTATTTTTTAAAATGATTTTTGTTTAGAAATATTAAAATAATATTTTTTTATTATTTTTAAAAATATATTAAAATAAAAAAAATATATATTTTTTTCAAAAATATTTTTGAAACATGATGTCAAGCTTTGGTATATTCAATAATAATAATAATTTTCTTCAAGAAGTGGTTTTAAGATTTTAAATCAACAAATCAAGTAATTAATAAAGCAAATATTCAATAATAATAATAATAATAATTTTCTTCAAGAAATGGTTTTAAGATTTTAAATCAACAAGTCAAGTAATTAATAAAGAAAATATTTTAAATTACCAAACAAAACTTCATTCCTTATCATTTCATGGTAAAGCCTTTTGTGATTTTCTCTCTCTCATAAACTACACTCCTTCGGTGACTGGAATTGTTTGGAAAATTCATTGAACAAATACGCGAGTACTCGATCCTCTCCGGTCATTAGATCCAGAGCTTACACATGGCAAATGAGATTCAGTGCTATCACTAGCTTCCTGGTATCTTCTTCCATGGTGATAATTAAATCTGAATTTCCCAGAATGCCCCCCTCGATCGTATAATCTTGTCACCATGCGATAATTTTCCAATAGAAGAATTGTCAAACACAAGTCTACATAGTCATTTGCATTAATTGCACAATTTTTTTCACTGACAATTAATATGAGGCGAGTTTCGTTTTTAATTTTATAGCCACTATCAGCCAATTTATAAACCTTAAACTCCAGTGATCATGATTTATCAGTGAATCCAAAAAAAAAAAAAAATAGGATCCCACTTGCACTTATTATATTTGATGGTGATAGTAAAACCTAAACTTGTCATCTGGGATCCACGAAGAGGTGAGCCGGATATTGGATCTCAATCAAAAGGGAATTGATTAATGTGGTGGAGAGTCTGCATCAATGGCGGTGAGGCAGATGGAGTGGGATGAGTGATCTTCCAAGACGAGCTCTCTCTGTTTTGGTGAAAGGTTGAAACGTAACTTTCATTTGCTGGGAAGTATAAGCGGGGCATAGTCTGACCTCGTAACACATGGTAAAATTTATTCACATGGTTTCATAAGATTAGCTAGTCTATCAGACAACCATGCTAGCATCAATGCTTGACAAATATAGCGTTCCTTTGCGCTCAAGACAATCTCGTGAGACCAAACTCTAAGACTTACATCACAAGTATGGTTGTTTTTTATTTATTATTATTAATATGGGTGTCCATGTCAACTTGCGTCCAACTCGATTAATTTCATGAATCCTGAAATTAAGGATGATTCTAGAAAAAAAAACATAGAGCTGATCAATGAAGCTGCACCACGAAGAGTTAGTGTGCTTGTTATTTGTTTCGAAATGAACTCGTTTTGCTTATATAGTTTTTTTACTAAACATAAAATATTTTTTAAGAGCCTGGCATTAGGTCTACAATGGAGTCGTAACCCGTTCCTCATGCAGATATTAGAAGATGATGCGGTGATTTAGCCTCCATATCTCGGTAAAGATGGAATGTGAGAGACAGAAAGTTACCCGAGATAGCCCATTCATTTTGATTTTGATACGTTGGCCCTTCGCTATCTGATCAGCAAACTTTAGAAAGATAACATGAATTGGGCCTAGGCCACAATTGACACTTGCCCAACAAACTAGAAACAAAAAACGCAGGCCCAAAAGCCTTAGCTTAGCATTTCACGACACACCTTAGAGCAAGTCCAATGGTAAGAGCCATTTTTAAGAGCCAAATCTGTAAAATGGCTCTTGAATAGTGTTTATATGGCTTTTTTGTTGATGTGTGCTCCAATGGTAAGAGCCATTTTGGAGAGCCATTTTTTTTTTAATATTATTTTAAATATAGTTCAATTATTTTATATATAATTTAATTATGCAATTAATTATACAATTAATAGGAGTAAGTTATATAAATAAATAATTGCTTCTAAAAAACCTTCAAACAATATAATTATTAATTTATTTTTTTACTTTCTTGTTGAGGTATTTTTAAATAAAAATAAAAATAAATATTTTTGATATATTTACAATATATATATATATATATATATATATATATATATATATATATATATATATATATATATATATAAAAAAAAACGTAGGAACACACACACGTGTCAAAAGATTTTTGAAGCCAAAATTTTGGCTTCTTTGCATTTGAGCTGCTACAAATAGCAGCTCATGCAAGGGAAGCCAATTTTGGCTAGGCACATAGCTAATCCGTTGGAGAGCCTACAGTGAAGAAAAAAGCTAAAAAGGAGCCAAATTTGGCTTTGGCTCTGCATATAGATGCTCCGTTGGACTTGCCCTTACAAACCCAGCCAGCATGAAACACAAAAACAAAACGACGACGACCGCAGCTTCTCGTGGAGTAGTTATATAATGTAACGTGATGGGATTAAGACTTTAATGGAATGAATTTATTTTATAAAGTAACCGACTTTTATCCTCAGGTGAATATCGGAGTGTAAACTTGTGATGCTGTACCCTCGTGGCACTGCACTGATTTTAGTAATGAAGCTTGTTACTTCACGAGTTTTAAGAGTTGACATAGGTTGATTTTATTTTTCAAAAGGTTTTTTTTTTATTTTATCCTTGAACATTTTCTTCCATAAAAAATGACATTTTTTTAAGGTTTTTTAATTTTCTTTAAACTCCATTTTTTGCAATCTCTCAAACAGTGAATGGGCCTGGGATGAGCCAGCCAGCTCATCGATAGTTTCTGATTGGGCCCTTGAATGTGGCGTGTCAGCTATCGTCGGCTTACCGGCTTCAAGTTACTTTGCCGGCTCCCTAATAGGTGGATTTACTCTCGCTACGCTTGCAGATTCCTGGGTTGGTAGAAAGAAGTTGCTCTTCCTAACTTGTCTCGGTATGTCTACAATGACACTTATGATCACTGCCTTCTCCACCATTGTATGGATGTGTTCAGTTTTGAGATTTACTAGCGGACTTTTTCGCGCATCAATTGGAACGTGTGTATTTTGAGCAATTCTTCATCATAAGCAGCTACATTTTCGAATAGAATATGGGAAATTCATCGTGGGTAAGCTCTACAAAATGCGAACTCCTAAAGATTCTATAGCATATTTTCGAATAACATGCCCATCTGGGGCTTGCCCGCGTCATCGTTTTTCGTTGGCTGTATATTCGGTGGATTTACTATAGCCTCTCTTGCTGACATTGCTCTCTTAATTCTTATCTCGCACAACCATGTCTTTTGCAGCAGTTGCCAATATTTTCTCCCCAAATATATGGATCTACTCCACTTTGAGATTCATCAATGGGGTCGCTCGGGCATCAGTTGGCACTTGCTCTCTCGTGATGATTACAGAGAAGGTGGGCAAGAGATAGCGAGGATCGGACGAGCAAGCGTCATGGGGTTTGTATTTTTCACTTTAGGATACCTATCCTTGCCAGCCATTATTGCTTATATATAAACAGAGTTCTTCATGGAGAGCTCTTTAATGTGTTAGCGAGTCTCCCAGATGGGTTATTCATGCAAGGGCGTGAGGAAGAAGCAGTTTCGATTCTAGAAGGGACAGCTTCATTGAATAACAGAACCTTAAGCTTCTGCTTATTAAGCGTACGTGCCTGAGGAAATTAAAAAACTGCCAGCCATGATCTTTACTCTGCATTGAAGACCATGCATGGTAAACAGAAGATAGGTCTTATTTCAGCAAGTTTTAGTTCTTATGGTGATAGGCTTCGGCAATGGAGCGGTGTGCTTTGGAGTTACCTTCCTACTTCGTAACCTTCATAATCGATCGCTGCAACATGAAAGGTTCGTTATTGGGATTTTCTCTGCTCAGTATGTTATTTAGTATACTGTACTTTGTTGAAAGCGATTTTCACAGGGAAATCAGAATGGGACTAGAGCTGGCATCTTAATTTGTTTGGAGCATTGTATGGCCTCTAATGTGATAATAATTAATACACACAACAGAGCTGTTCCCCACATGCGTAAGAAAAGGACGAAGAAATAACACAATATCTTCCGTCTGTACAGCTAAATCGGTGCCTTTTCCTCTGTTTCTTGAATAAAATCCAGATCCAATTCAACCCAAAGAAAAACAATCGCACCATTAACATCTTAAATGAGTGTTTAGGATAGCAGTAATTTTTATTTATCTTGATACACAATAAATTAATATTTCTTTATAATTTTAATGTATTAATATTAAAAAAACAATTTTAAAAAACACTGTGCAGCATCCATCAAGCAGACTCCCTCTTCGAAAAAGGCAAAAATATAAGAGAAAAAAGAGGCACCTCCAACTATTGTGGAATTTCTCTTACATATTTTATTCGCAAATCTCAGGAACTCACATGCCAATTCAGAGTAAAATTCCCTGCTAGCTATATGTATTATGCTGTCACGATAAGTTTAACAATGGAGATTCCGGAAGGGGAAAAAAAAGGTTTGTCTGTGGACACTAACAGCAGATACTACGAGTCACCCACCATTTCTGTGATCTTATCCAGCTCTAGCGCTATTCCAGATTGGGATGGAAACAGGAGGTGAAACCAACGTAGCCGTCTGGTCTCAGCTACAGTCTTATTAGTGGTTTATAATACAGCACAATTATTGCATTTTAAATAATTGCCCACCATCTGTTTGACAGCTTTACTCAAAATTGCGGAAACATGATAAAAAGCTGCAAGCCACTGTTGTTGCTGGTTTTAAATGATTTGATTTTGCGATGAGGCTCCCTGCTGAACGCAAATGGGTTCTTCAGAGTGTATGCCATATCTTGCATAATTAAATTCACAGACTGCGGCATATGTGTGCCAAAACAAGTCACCATCGTAATATTCTTTCCTGATTTTTTGAAGCATATTGGTCCCGTGGAGCATGTAGATTTATGTTAATGGGATTAAAGATATTGATTGACAAGAGACGACGGAACAGTGGAACATGTGTTTATGGAGCTTCTTAGTGGAATTAAAGACGCATTTTTTTTTTATAACCGGGGTATCCGGGTTAGCTTACGCGCACCACAATTAATCCTCGGATTCACTGAACATCCTGCAAATTCAGTGAACATGTAAGTCTACGGGAGTGACAGGCGGTGTGTACAAAGGGCAGAAATGTAGTCAATGTGAGCTGATGACTCGCGCTTACTAGGAATTCCTCGTTGAAGACCAACAATTGCAATGATCTATCCGCATCACGATGAAATTTCAAAGATTACCCGGGCCTGTCGGCCAAGGCTATAGACTCGTTGAATACATCAGTGTAGCGCGCGTGCGGCCCAGAACATCTAAGGGCATCACAGACTTGTTATTGCCTCAAACTTCCTTGGCCTGGAAGGCCATAGTCCCTCTAAGAAGCTGGCCGTGGAGGGTCACCTCCGCATAGCTAGTTAGCAGGCTGAGGTCTCGTTTGTTAACGGAATTAACCAGTGAATCCCCGTCCCTTGGTAATTTTTTTTTTTATAACCGGAGTATCCGGGTCAGCTTACGCGCACCACAATTAATCCTCGGATTCACTGAACATCCTGCAAATTCATTGAACATGTAAGTCTACGAGAGTGACAGGCGTGCATGGTAGGAATTGAACCCTGGTTCAAAGAAAGAAAACAAGTCTCTTCAACTACTATGCCAAGATTAAAAAAAAAAAAGACACAGAGAATTGATTGGAAAAAAACGAAGGGTCATGAATGGATGTGGGAAGAATTGGAATTCTATGGATTTTCTTTTAAAATTATAATTTACAAATACCGAGAAAAATGTCTTTTGAATGAATCACAAATTAAAAATATCTAAATTCAATAATTAAAATTGATGTGGGATAAGATCCATGGCTTAATATGGCAGGAGAGTTGACTGCGTTGTTTATGCAATGGTCGATAACGTAGTATGATCTGGAAAACTCTATCCAAATCTCTGTAAAATAGATATCTTGATTATTTGTATAAAATTGTGAAAGAAAATTACCTCAATTTTTGCTATAAATGAAATGGTTTTTACGTATAAATTACATGACTGTTATATAAAATGTTTAATGTAAATATCTAAATTATAAGATAGAAGATATTTATAAAGATATGCATGGACATTATATAAAATATCAGTATTACTGCTAGATCTCTCATGTCTTCTAACCAGATGTGTTTGGAAGACTTGGACTTCGAATAACTGGGGATAAATTACTAAACTTATCCTTAACATTCCAATCTTATTTTCTCAAGGAAATCAATAGTTTACTTTACTAGAATGAAAAACTGTTAGAGAATAATATAAATTATACTATTGGGTTTTATTTAATAGCTTGAGTTTTTAGGTGAAATGATTCATTAACATGGTATCAGAGCTTTATTGACCCAGCGGTCACGAGTTCAAATCTCACCACCCTCAATCTATTTGATAAAAATAAAACACAAGGTAAAATGGACATGTGTGCAAGTTTCAAGTTCAAAGAGCTTTCACTTGAGGGGGTGTGTTAAAAAATAATATAAATCATATTATAGAGCTTTACCTAATAACTTGAGTTTTTAGGTGAGATGGTTATTTAACAAAAACAAAACAATGTAACAGGGTATTATCTGGTCCAAATTCAGATATTCAGGTGCAATTAATTTATAGGCACAGCTTGTCTAGCAGGCAAAAAAAACTAGATGTGATGGAGAGCTGCACATGGTACCGTAACTATGTGCCATATCAGCAACTAGATGTGATGCCATGGATTATTCTAGACAACGGGCAGGTTCAATCAACCTTCCCACCTTCACATACAATTTATATAATATATAGATAAATGTTTTTCTTACGGTAGTTGGTAGTCTGTTTTAAAAATATTTTTTAATAAAAATATCTTTAATTTTTATTTTATATTTTTAGATTATTTGAATATGATAATATTAAAAATAATTTATTTATTTATTTATTAAAAAAATATCGTTTTAATAAATTTTCAAATATAATATTCTCTACGTGTGTGTATGTATATATATGTATTAAAAGTGAAATTGGAGAGTGTTTTTTTAAAGAAATTTATAAAAATATAATATTTTTTTTATCTCAACACGCCAAAACAGTAAGAATATTAATATAAAAACCCCTCCCTCCCTCTTCTAAGCCTAAACCCATAAGATTGAGGTATTTGAGTGATTGCAACTAAAGTATGGCAGATTCAACACCACTTCTTCTCTCTCGGTCGGAGTCTTCAAATGAGTCAAAGCAGCCTCCTCCCTCCCTTGATGAAACCATTGAGCACTGTATTGGAGAGTTCGGTGTGGCCCAACTCTTCCAAGCCATCCTCGTGTCGTTTGCATGGGTGTTTGATGCACAGCAAACATTCATTAGTGTTTTCACTGATGCTGAGCCAACATGGCACTGCACCAGCGATTCATGCACTTCAGCCTCCGACATTTGCCATCTTCCTCAAAATTCATGGGCTTGGGATAACCCTAATGACACATCAATCATATCAGAATGGGGACTTCAATGTGCTAGTTCAATAATCAGAGGCCTGCCCGCATCTTCATTTTTCATGGGGTGCCTCATTGGAGGACTCATGCTAGCCACGCTTGCTGATTCCATGCTTGGTCGAAAGAACTTGCTGTTTCTATCATGCCTGGTGATGTCTTTCTCTGGATCATTCACCATCTTCTCCAACAACATATGGACCTACTCGGCCTTGAAATTCGTTAATGGATTCGGCCGTGCAACAATTGGAACGTGCGCCCTTGTGCTATCTACTGAGCTTGTAGGGAAACGTTGGCGGAGTCAGGTAGGAGTTATTGGTTTCTTTTGTTTCACGCTAGGGTTCTTAACATTACCAGCTTTCGCATATGTAAATAGAGGTTCCTCTTGGAGAAATCTTTATCTATGGACTTCTGTACCAACAATTTTCTACTCCATATCAGTTCATTTCTTAGTTCGAGAGTCTCCGAGATGGCTGTTTGTTCGCGGACGTAAGGATGAAGCTGTGTCTATATTGAAGAGTATTGCAACGGCTGGGAGCAGCGGCATCCTCATGAGCTTCTCGAACTTAGAATTCGGGAAAGAGTCATGGAATGTCGATACTTATTCAGCAATCAAGATTCTCTTGAAGAAAAAGTGGGCTTGCAGAAGACTTCTGACAGTCATGGCAGTGGTATTTGGCATTGGATTGGTGTATTACGGCATGCCACTAGGCCTTGCAAATTTGTCATTCAATCTCTACCTGAGCGTCACATTCAATGCCTTGTCCGAGCTACCAGCCTCATTGGTGACATTCTTCCTCGTAGACAAGCTGAACAGAAAGGATTCTCTCCTCGTTTTCACCACTCTAAGTGGGGTTTGTAGCATCCTCTCCGTCGTGACGGGCGAGAGATCTGCGAATCTGCAAATGGGGCTGGAGCTGGTGTCTTTCTTCAGTGCATGCACTGCATTCAACATCTCGTTGATATACACACTCGAGCTATTTCCTACATGCGTGAGGAACTCGGCAATATCAATGGCTAGACAATCTCTTGTGTTCGGCGGCATGTTCAGTCCAGTTCTGGTGGCGGCAGGAAGCAGAAACAGGTTTCTGTCGTATGGGATATTCGGGATGGTGATAGGGATTTGCGGGCTGTTTGTGATATGCTTGCCAGAGACGAGGGGCAAAACAATCTGTGACACCATGGACGAAGAAGAGTACAATAGCACAAAGATTGATCTACCTGTAGTGGGGTGACTCGCATGCATCTAGAATTAAAATTGGTTTTCGTGATGTTTGCTGGCTCTGAGAAGATTCCACGTGTATAATTTCGTCTTGTTCGTCAAGCAAATGGCCATCATTGAAATGATATTTGTCATATATGGAATATATAATGTATTGCTGCTCTTGCCTTATGGGCATGATCAAAACTTTTGGCTGGTAATTACAGAAAAGTAGTAATCATTGAGAATTAAATACAAAATCTCACAAGAGAGTTTTAAAAAAGGTGGCGATTTTCTTTATAAAGTACTGAAGCTTATCTCCTTGACGGCAGCCGTCACATGGCCAAAAAAAGACACCGCAACTTTATCTTTTCCTATCTGTTTGCTTTCGTCATCCAGTCGACCACTGTCAGACTATAAAATATCTCCGGTGTGAAGGGCAGGGTTCTCGTTGAAACCTGCAATATGATCGGATAATTGAGTTTCTTTATCGTTTGATTATTATTTTAAAAATATCTTAAAATAGTATTTGATATATTTTAAAACAAAAAATATTTTAAAAAAAAAAGTCACCACAAGGCAAGCACTGTAGAAATCATTTAATATTATAATAGTGGGTTTTTTTCATTGTTTGGAAATATATTAAAATAACATTTTAAAAATAAATTTTTTTTATATATTAAAATGTCGAAAACACTATAAAATTTAATTTAAAAAAATCAAATTTTATAAAATTGTTTTCTAGCAGCAAAAGTGCCGTGGTGGGAGGTGGGGAATAAAGAATGTCATGAGGTGGACTGAGCCCGGGTCCTCATTTCAAGTCCTGTGGATACACGGGCCTTGGTCTATTGGGCCGTTATTTAATCTGCCACGGGCTCGCTCCGTATGTGGGCTTCCGCTTTCACATTTAAACTTGTGCGATTAAGAATTTACACTTACTATAATTTGTGGGCTAGGAAAAATGACTTCCCCTCGCTCGTAAGAATAGATATTAAATTGGGCTTGTATGGTGAGCTGATCTGATCAGAAGTATTCATCGGGGTTAATGTTAGTTGGAAAACAAATATCATGTTTAAGATTTTAATATATGTAACTTCTTAGATTGGAAAGTTAAAAAATAATTTATATATATATATATATGCTATAAAAAAATATAAAGTGTAATGTATTAAATTCGAAACACGATTCATGTGTATGTATATTATATATATAGTTATCTTACATCAGAAAACTAAAAAAATAATGTATATGGACGTAGTCACATTTAATTATTTCACATTGAGAAATTAAAAAATAATACACGTGTAAGATTATATATAAAAATTATACGGCACGCTAAAAATGCCTGCAGGACATGTTAAACATGTTCGTTGAAGGGTTGTGGATTAATACAGTGCTGGTTGCCCACCTAAAATGACTGGCATGGATATATATAATGAAAATTAAAATTATAAGAGTTTTTCATTTTATCCTTTCAATGACAACTTTATCCTTTTCTTATTCATTATTCTATATTTTTTTATTTTTTTATAGGAATCTAGATCTTATAAGTAGATCTATGCGGTCACCTTTCAACCATGTATTTTCCTTCTTACCATTTTCTCCTTTCAAATAAAGATTTAGTGGTTGTTTTAGTTGAATGAAGGGTATTAATATACTCAATGAAAACATTTGTAAATGAGTTTTAAAGGCTGTGACGTGATGACAAAATCTATTATCTATATAGTAGGTTTTAAATTTGAGTTAAGATATGTAATTCTTGTAAAAATTTAGGATAATCAGAGTTGTACTTGTTAATGAAATATTTTACCTGAAAGTTTAAGCTGTGAGGTAAGATCTCACCCTCAAGTGAAAGCCTTTTGAACTTAAATTTGCACAAATGCCCCTCTGTTTTCCTTCCTCTCTCAAAATTCGCGCAATTGTTTTTTTTTCAAACTCAACATTCACTTGACACCTCTTTTTTCTAGTCCTGATAATTGAATCCCACCTTCACATATTATTTATTTATTCTGCTCTATTAATTATGATATTGATCCGGAAACATTGGGTCCCACAAGTCTCATTGCTGTAATTATTTTGTACACATTTATTAAACATCATTTGATATTATGCCATGCAACTATTTTCTTACAGCACATAACCTGTCATCTTCCTATCTCGAACCACACAGAATATAAGTTTATATTTGGGATGAGGATAATGTTAAGGAACCATCTCACCTAAAAGCTTAAGCTTATAAGTGAGGCCCCATAATATGATTTGTATTATTCTCTAACACACCCCCTTAAATGAAAGCTCTTTGGGCTTGAAACTTGCACAGACCCACATCATCTTGTGCTTGATTTTTATCAAATAGAATGGGGATGGTGAGATTCGAACTCATGACCGCTGGGTCAACCAGGCTCTGATACCATGTTAAGGAACCATCTCACCTAAAAGCTTAAGCTTATAAGTGAGACCCCATAATATGATTTGTATTATTCTCTAAGAGATAAAGGAGGTGAGAAGTTGTCCGTTTAATTTTTACATTCCTTTTACTGTACTTAAGTTTGGTACCTAGGTTTGGGGGGGAGGTTAACTTGCGTCGTAGGCCTCTAAAAGTATATTTATTAGTATTGAAGAAACCACTAAGTTTATATATATACTAGCAAATTGCCCGCGCGTTGTTGCGGGTATTTTTTGTATATAATTTAACATAATTAAATTTACAATGATAAATTTATATGATATAAAAAAAAAGTTATAAATTAGGAGATAAATGTTTAAAATTTTGCGTTAAGTTTGTCACGTAAGCATAGATTATATTTTTTAGAATATAGGTATCGCATCATAAACGATAAAAAAAGAGCGCACATTAACAGTAGAAAAAAGAGCAAAATATTTGAATAAGAAAAAAAAAACTACTGAAATCATTATTGTGCAGATTATAAAATTATAAAAATCAATTAATAGAAAGAGCAAATAAAAAAATAAAGGGAAAAGGAAGCAATATTAATTTAAAATATTATAACAATAGCAACATCGGAGCCTTAATATCTAAAATTATTATTGCCTCTAGAATAAAAACAAAAAAATATTAAATTATACCGAGGGGAAAAAATAAAAAGCATGAACAACACAGCAAGCAAGTAAAACCAATTAATTTTTTTTTTTATTATTATTCTTATGAAAGAATAAATAATCACTATTATTATAGTAATAGAATACATAATCACTATTATTATAATATCAATAATAATAATAATTATTATTATTATTATTATTATTATTATTATTATTATTATTATCATTATTATTATTATGTTAATAATGAAAGAAACAAAAGTAAATGAAAGACTAAAAATATCTCAGAAACTTTAACAAAAGAAAAAACAAAACAAAAATTCATTATACCGGAGGAGGCCTCACGCGCCACTTGAACAGGGCATGAGGCGGAGAACCGCCTGACGCGTGCTCCTCACGCCCTGACAATAACGGAATAAAAAATTTGAAAAATAGGGACAATTACCGTTATAACCATGAACCCAATTCAGTGTTTTTGTCTCATTAGAGGCTATAACCGTATTTAGCCATTTCCGAAAATAATAAACAAAATTAAAAGTTGCGGCGGACCGGACCGGGCCGGTCCGGCCGCGCGCACTTACATCGGTGCCCCTCCGCCAGATGCATTATTTTGTCTTATTACCGGGGATGAAAGAGTGATTACACTGTTCATCTTTGAATATTTTTTTTTTAAAAAAAGGAAAACCCGAAATTAGCCCCGTTTTTCACCGCGAATTTGCCGCGCGGCCGAGGGTCATTTTCGCCTGCACACTGCTCGAATCCACAGTGATTCTAGAGATAGTCTACAGTGGAAAAACCACGCCCTTTAGTGTTTTGGTAATATATATATATATATATATATATAAATATAAAAAGCCTATCGGGGAGAGAAGTTTGTTTTATTTTATTTTTACAAGCAATCAGGGCTCCTGTTTCTTAGCCGATAGAAGATGATGATTTTATTACAACCTTCTAAGTTGGTGGCTTAAATAGTTGCACATGACTAATAACATTTTCATGAATTGTCTCACCAATGAGATGCATGTGTCTATATTCATGTATCGTACTCGTCAAGAGTTATATTCATGTATCGTACTCGTCAAGAGTTATTATTATACTAATGAGTTTTGTCATTTAAAAAGCATGTCTTGAGAAGATTTGTTTCTTGTGCTTGCAAACAAATTATCTTATAGTATAAGTGGGATAATAACATTTTCCGTACAAAAAATAGTTTAAATGTTAATAGTGCTGCTAATTTTATTTGTATTACAAACTGTATATATGTTTGTCTGATACGACTCATCAAGGATTTTAAAAACTATACTAGTTTTCATAGGAAATAATAAACTAATTTTCATTAGATGCTGTGCATTTTTTTTATTTTTATTTTATCAATAGAAAAAAATAGTTTTCTGGTAGAAGCAGCGCTTGTACATCATAAATAGAGATTTCTCTGCAAATTGAGAAAAACATTATCTATTTTACCAAAAACTTGGCTCAGCGATGGGTTCTTACGATAAAATTCGATCCAGGAAAGACTAAGATAGTAGCTGATGATTTGCTTTCAAAAAACAATGAAGGAGCAAACAAAAAATCAGTTCTACCTCTGCAAATCTCTCTCCCACTTCTTCATTTTACCATTAAATGCTGATCTTATACGTGCTGTATATCATTTTCGATAAAATCTCACAACTCTTTTCGAACCTTAAATTCTAAAAATTAAAAACTTCAAAGGTATGTGTGCCGATGTGGGTGTGATTGTTACATGCCAAACTGGTTCCATCTATGCACAATATTTGATTTAGTCTTAATTGTCGAAATCTTATACAGCTCGTAAAAGCAAATTAGTCAAGTCATTGAAGATTAACGTGACCACCTAGCTCTATGTTTAAGTACAGAGGAGGCTGGTCTTTGAAGTGGAATCTTCTTTGTCCACAGCCACACTTCACTTGCAAAGCTTTCTTGAGCACAAGGGTTGAAAAACTGTTATTTTTGCATATAAACTAATGCACAGTCTATTCGTATTATATATATAACACTATTTCTTTGTCTAATTAAGCTATGTTTAATACCGTGTTTCAAAAATGATTTTGAAAAAAAAAATATTTTAAATTAAAAAAAATAGTGTTTTTAGAATGTTTTTATATGCTAATATCAAAAATAATTTTAAAAAATAAAATATATCATTGGGATGAATTTCTGAATAAAAAAATATTTTAAAAAACAACTTCAATCATACTCCTAAATACGTATAAGTTGCTTTCGAGGTTGTAGACCTCACTCCATGCACGTCGCTGTTGATTAAATTTATTTCATCAATCGACTGCGACAGGAGAGGATTTTATATATTAAAAGGGAGAAATGATGACTAAGAAAACCATAAAACAGCATTCTTGCTGGTGTTATTTGCTTGGAAAAATTACTAATCATTGTTACAAGAAAAGCGTTTTAGAAAATCAGGAAAGCCATATCACGAATAATCAAAGCTTACTAATTAAACTTTCACGAATAATCAAAGCTTACTAATTAAACTTTCCATGACAGCCATATACATTATCGAGAACAATCAAGCCAGCTCTAAGTAACGTTGAAGATAGAATTCTCAGTGGGATTTGAGTCTTAGATGATGACTAATGTAAGAGATAAACTTACAAACCACCTAAGTTAATCCCTTAAAAAATCAATTGCTGATGAATGGATGCAGTATAATTATTTTATGAATCCCTATTAGGGTTTTATAATTTAGTGAAGTTTCTTGGAAGATAGCTAGGTGACACAGCGACAATAGCATTTTTAGGACCACAGGAAGTAGTGTCGTGTATATGTTTTGTTTTGTTTTGTTTTATTATTTTTTTATGTGTGATAGGGATTACGATCGCTTCATTTGAAGAGAACTTGTGTTGCGGGAAAACACTACTTAATACCAAAACAAATAATTTGAAGAAAAACGAAAAGATACTTAATCATTCAATTTTTTTATATATATATTTTTTTTAAAATGATCGTGACTGTTGTATAAGTTTTTTAAGTATTTTTTTATTTAAAAATATAAAAAAAATATTATTTTTAAAATTTATTTTTTATATAAACACAACAGACTAATTTAAAAACATCTCTCAAATCCGAAAACACTTAATCGATTACACGCATCATATCCCATCAAGCTCGTGAAAAGGAAATACAAGATGGCGGCTAAAACATGAAAAAGAAGGATTCAAAATATCAAAGCTCTCAACCAGTTGGGAAAATTAACCTAAAATAAACGCATCGCTATTAATGTACTATAGCGTTGTAAACATCAAACGCGTAACGGGAAACCATGGTTGATTCCTCGTTTGGCTATAAGCTAAGGTAGTTTGTTTTTCACCACGTAGGACGGTGAACATTGCAGTGAAAACACTATTTGTTTAAAAATGGAATATATATATATATATATATATATATATATATATATATATATATATATAATAATATTTTATTGTTTTTCTTAGCTTAAAAGCATGGTCAAGATTTTAATAGAAATTGTTTTTTAAAGTGTTTCTTATTTGAAAACACACCAACTTGTTGTTTTTTTAAATAATAATATCTACACATAAAAAATAATTAATATAAAAAAATCAAATATTTTTAAAGATACAGTGTGCGAAGATATTAACGTTTGCTTGAGAAGTTGATGTTGGGCCTGGAAAAGAAAATCATACGAAGAAAACATGTTTTGTTCATTATAGGACTCCGTGAAAATGTAACGAGATGATGGAAGAGCGATGACCAAGTAGACGTACGTAGGGCCCATGAGTGCCCCTTAAGTTTAAATCACAGCGCATTTTCGACTTCTAGGTTCTTTTGCTGAATTATTCTTCCTATATCTTTTGTCTTCTTCCGAAGTCAGTTAGATGGAAGACATTAACATTTGAAATATCAGACAATCAGAATCCACGTCATTGGTAACGTAAACTGAACAATCAAAGGACAGCTCCTCCTGCCTGCTGACTGACTATTCTAACCAGATGAATGCCTACAAGTAACCATATACAATTCCTGGCAACTTGCCAAATACACTTTGAACTTTAACGGCACTACAGTGAGTACTGCTGAAATTATTTTTTTGTGTATAGAAGTATTACAATGATATTTTTTTAATTTTTTGAAAATTATTTTGATATCTAAAATCATCAAAAAATTTTAATTTAAAAATAAAATAAAAATTCTTTTTTTACAAAAATATTTTTAAAACATAATTATATACAGGGTGGTACTCTTTCTTTCTTGCAGTATCTTCTAGCCATTCAAACTTGGAAGCTTTTATCACAACGTAAATTGAAAAATGAGTTTTTATTTATATATAAAAAAATTTTAATTAAAATAATAATTCAGCAAACCACGTGTCGATTTATCTATCAGTCTTAAGACTAGGAAATGCATGGACCGCTATTTAATCTCCCAAAATGTGTTAGCGAAGCGCATTCACATGGACTACCCTCCAAACTACATGTCCTGCACCATACTCTGCCACCTGGCATGTATTGCTTGGAAATGAATGCACTTGTCAGTAACCGTATTTTCTTTCCCTCCACCTTAGCTTGTTATCCCCTCAGGATCGGGTAGATGTAAAAACAGGTCGTGCCTAGCTAACTAAAAAATAATCCTGTGTGCGGGGCTGCATACTAGTAGCAGCCAAACATATCGGATATAAATTGAGGACTTACGGGGGAGAGGAGTGGTGAGATTAGTCCCTCGACATTTTATATATGTTGAGGTAGCTAGCTAGTTGAAGGATGCAGGAGTAGCCAGCTAGCTAGCTGAATCAGCTGAAGAAGGGAGTACTGGAGAATATACAGAGATGGGCCACAGGTGCTGCAACAAACAGAAAGTTAGAAGAGGGCTGTGGTCTCCTGAAGAAGATGAGAAGCTTGTCGAATACATCACCACTCGCGATCATGGAAGCTGGAGCTCTGTCCCTAAATCTGCAGGTATACATACACGTGTGTGTTATTTTTGCTTGCATCAGAGATCAAAATCAAGCCGTCTGATCTGTTTTTGACGCATCATTGATTGCTCTGTGCTTGCAGGTTTGAAAAGGTGCGGTAAGAGTTGCCGGTTGAGGTGGCTCAACTACTTGAGACCAGAGCTCAAGAGGGGTTCGTTTTCTGCGCTGGAAGAACAGGTCATCATAGATGTTCATAGAATTCTGGGCAACAGGTAAGGATTGTTCGAGTCAAATTAAATAAGGAAGTGTATAAGAAGGTAGAAAAAATGAAAAATAAATAAACAAAACACTGTTTCTAGCAATGGGGAGTAGTCTGATTATATATTTTTTCACTGCATTTTGATTTACAAGCTAGAACTATATACTTGAAACAGATGGGCTCAGATATCGAAACATCTCCCAGGAAGGACAGATAATGAGGTGAAGAATTTCTGGAACTCGCGCTTGAAGAAAAAGCTCATGGCACAAGGCTTGGACCCGAAAACTCACAACTTGATTCCTACTCGCCAAAGGGCAGCTAATAAGGTTGCATGCAGCATGTCACCATCTAACCACGAACCCTTTTCAATTACCTCCAATGATTCAAAGATGAAAGATGTTTCCTTGGAGATAAACCCTCCTAATCTAACAATAGTTTCACCTGATTATCCTTCTAATTGCAGCCCCCAGCCTCCATTCTTTCAAACAACAACGAGCTTGCCCTTGCCCAAATCTTCTTACGATAACCCTAGTGTCATTTGGAATGCAAATTCTCAAAATTCTTATGATTCATCCCTTTTCACCTGCGTGTCATCCATTCATGAGAACTCACTCGCTTCCTCTTCGTCTTCGTCTTCAGCGAACCCAACTGGGTTTGGTCTCGTGGATGAAAACTGCTTTTGGAGTTGTAGTAACATTGTTGAGCCCTTTGAAGCCGCAAAAATATTCGAAAGCGTGCCGCCACAAGATCGAGAAAACCACCTGAACAAGGTTTGTGACACCCAAATCGTGGGTAAGAATAAAGGAGTTCATGACAATATGGAAGCTTCATTCGACACCTCTAGCTATGATCTTGGCTTGGTCGACTCCACATTATTTCCTGGTTCAATGTGTCATGATCTTAGCTCAATGGATGATCTTGCATGGAACTTTTAGGCCTCCATATGCGTGTATGTACCTAGTGCTACTGTAATAGATAGCAGGTTGTGCATCCCAAATATTTGAAAGGAAAAAATGTTCTTAAAATAATACAATAAGAACATGAACAAAAAAATAAACTTGTGAGTGTCAGCAAAAAAATGTTTTTTATTGTTCGATTCAATTTTACATGTACTAGTATACCATCCTTTCTTTATCGATCATTATTACATTATAAAGCTTGTTATATGAACACCTGATAATTTATTTTTTTATTTTCATATGATGAGATAAATATATTTATAGATATCTTTTGTTTATAGAAAATAAGTTATGTTTTATAAAAAAAACTTCTAAAATAGTTTTATTATTGAAAAAAGAATGCTTCCATTTCTTTCTAGAATTTGGGGAGTGAAGTTATTCGTGATATCTATTAATTCCAATTCATCTAAATTTGAGGAGCTGCTCTCGGATGTTGAGTCATTGATAGCCATCGCCTGAATCAATTTCTCCCACCGCATGTTCACCACCATCCCTTGAGTTTTGATGGTATGAGAACATTTTGATTAAGCCTAATTCTATAGTTGCCTCTTTATCTGTGTTCATCCATCAATTGTGTTTTTATATTTTCAATTCAATCAATTTATTAAATGTATAGATATAAGTTGCTGCTGAGAGAGTGTATACGAGGCGGTGATAATGATGGTTGATATTTTATATTAAAAAATATTTTTATTATATTTAATTGAAGTGAAATTTAATCTTGGATTGTCAAAGGATCGTCAGATAGTGTTAATGAAAAAAAATGAAAAAAAAAATTCAATGTTTCTTATCTACATTTAGCATCCGTAAATACAAATATTTGGAGTCTAGTAGGTAGATGGCAACTTAATTGGGCCTTCAGCTTACTCCCCAGGCCACTACCTGATAGATCGGTTCTAATCACCTAACCCGTGATGATGGTGCCAAAGTTAGCACCAGGGCCCACAATAACACAGCCATCATAAGGCCCATTATCTCGTTAATTTGATCTGGCCCATATAGCTTTCTTTCTTTTCTCTTTCCAAAGGGCCCATTATTTCGTTAATTTGGCCCATATAACTTTCTTTCTTTTCTGGTTCCATGGGCTTCTAGGCGGAAGCAGCCCGCATGGCCATGGCTTCTCTTTCGGCATTAAGAGATATAACTGAATGATAAGAGTCTCCGACCTCCCACGTCCAATATTTCCCCCCTTTCGCCATTTTAGCCAAAGCTTCGATCTTCTCTTCTCTTCTCTTTTTTTCTTCTTCAAATTATGGAGTCTCCAAAGTTACTGTGTGAGCATTGTGGGCTCACATCATGATTCTTTATAACAGAGAATTCTTTTGTGCTTTTACTTTGGCAGAAACAATTGGTACACGAGTTTCCTTTTCCAATCTCTTTTCATATATTGGCCCAGAAGTTTCAATAATTCCATGAGAAAAAAAAAGGAAATGATCTTGTAGCCAAAGCCTGATCATCATGTGGTTGGCAAAATAATCCCCGTTTTTTTTTATATATATATATAACCCATCACAATATATCCTACCTTCGTGTCAAATGAATTTTAGCAGTGATACAATGTCTGCAAGGAACATTTTCTTAAGAAAAAAAAAAATCTTTGTTACTTTGTGGTCATCCTAACTGGTGGCTCTTAGTATTGCATGGGGAGTGCAGTCTTGGAGTCATAAGTAGAAATTTTCTTCAAATATCCCGTTCATGCAATCCCTGTACATCATGTAGTCGTCGATTATTTCAGGCTTTGATGGCTCCATGCCCTCGGTGAAACCAATCTGTGGGAAATCCTTAAGTTCTAAAGGTGGGAACGGAAATTGATACTGCAAGCTCCAGCAGTTTGGCATCTGCATATCCTGCATCCACAATATGTTGTGTGATTAATAATCGGCCTCATACCGAGAGAGAATTCAGCGGGGAGGTGGAGAAAGCAACTCCACCTCCTTTTGAAGATTATTGTTGAATAATTAAATTAAAAATGTAAGCCCAGCAACATGTTTTGAATTGGAAATGATTTCAAAATGTGTTTCAAGTGGGGGAACATGTGCATTGGAAGTAGTGATATTTGTGGTGTCACATAGAGTAGACCCAGGGAGAAAAATCAGGAAGAAAGATGTTTGAACTTTGAATTATGTTCGAGTCAGTCAAAAGAAGTTATTGAAGATGGTGAAAAGAAAGCTAGTTGGAGTCAGTGAGAGAGATTTTTAGAAGGAAGCTTTAGGAAAAGACAGGGAGTTTCATGGCTTCCACCTTTTGCTGCTTTCAACTTAAGATCAAAAGAAAGAAAGAAACTCAAAGGGCTTGTGTCGTGGGCCATTCCCAGCACATGCTGGCCCGAGGATTGTACTTTCATTCTCTGCGTGAAGCACAGCCACGTGGTATTTTCCCTGGTGTGAACATGAAGCTCTCGCAACAGGGCAGAATATCGATGGAAATGTGGTGCTAGCAAAAGAGATGATCAGAAAAGGATGAGTTGGAGAAGATGATTATTGCATGTGGATCTAGGCGTGGCCCATGCCATCAATGGCCTGATGTTTTTCTACTGTCTTTCCATGTCACACCCATCTAGACATATTCTATATGCAGTTACCTACATATTTAGTTATTATTCATTACTATTTTTTGGACCGACATTAACTATTTATCAAAAGATCATCAAGCCATCAAAAAACTAAAACCAACGTGTAAAAGGAGCCTTGTTTAACGAACCAGAATTATTATGTCATAAAAAGTAACAGTACCTGAATTAGATTTGACGAGAAATCCACGCCCATGGAATAAAGGCTAGCTGAACTAATGGCCTCATCGGAAGGAAACGGGGGCTGTAAATCATCGGGCATCGCAGTTTCAATCGGAGTCCCTTGAGTGACATCGGAGGAAGATGTTTCCGATGGAAATTTACAGTAGCCATTGTTGAAATTTTCATCTCGATGATCAGCATTATCTCTCCCTTTAGAACTTTCAATGCCGCTAACTGTGTCGTCCCCTAATAATTGCACTTCTGATACCGCCGCCGCATCCTTCTCCCGATCATTTCCATTATTTTCTTCTTCTTTCGGTTTTGGAATATGTATTGTTTTCTTGAAAACACGGCATAATGCGTAGGAATCCTGTGGTGCGCGCAAGAAGAGCCAGAACTTGTTAAAGAGGCAGTGACAAAGATCTGTAAAAGCAAGATCACAAAGAGCAGAAAAAGAAACAAGAAACCAAGCAAAGATAGCGCAAGTACAAGTAAAGTCACTAAACAAAGACTCTTTCATCATCATATATGTTGATGATAAGGTGTTCTTTATTAAAGAGAGATGACATTTAGTAGGAAAAGGAAGATCTAAAAATGATTTGTTGGTGCACAAAAACAAGAGCAAATGTGACAAGATCTCTGTTCTATATATGTGTTTGCATATCTGTCATATAAAGAAGCATAATCCTGTATATAATATGCTCTTAAAAATATTCATGTTTTTCTAAATCATTTGATTATTTGAACTGAAATTAAGAAGCTACTTGGAGTAGCTAGTAAAATCAATATTAAAATTAATTAATTAGACATGGACCACTTTACATTCATCTGTCATTGCTACTAGGGTTTCCTGTGAGACCAAGAACTCTGATCTTGCAGCCGCGTGTGAATCCTATTGAAATATATCTCTTGTACACAATTAATCAAACACGTACGGCTGTCTCTTTGTAAACCCTAATTAATAGCCTCTCACTACTGGTCTACATATGAAAGCCACCAAAACCACCAGATCGATGGGGCAGATCCAGCTTCACCATGATATTGCATGGCTCATTGTTCATAATTAATTCACCTACATGACATTTCTGGACAAAATTAATTATGCAATGGGTTAAATTTGTGTCCCTACTTGATTAAACTTCTGTACTTACATCAATTAAGTACAATATATACCTTTAAACTTGATGATGCAGCGCCGCACAATGAGTCGATCAAGCGATACTCGTGCATTACCCAGTTGGTTCTAATACCATGGGGAGCTCTACCTCTATAGTACACCAATGTCTTCTTCATGCCAACCGGCCGCTTCTGCGAGCTCACCGGTCTGTCTTTCCCTGTGGCTTTCCAGTAACCAGCTTTTGTTGCCCTGTTCGTTCTTGATCCATTAGGGTATTTCTTGTCCCTGGGGCTTAAAAAATACCACTCCAGATCCTTGCTCGGTAAAAACGACTTCTCTGTTGATCGAATCATCACAGAAAAAAGAAAAAAAAAGTTGTCAGGTGCATATATGAGGTGATACTGAATAATAGCTAATTACATCTGTAAAGCATTTACCTGGCAAGTCCCATGGCTCACATTTATAGAGATCCACCTCCGGGATAATTTCAAGCTCAACTGTGCGGCCGTTGATTTTTCTATCGAGATAGTAAACAACGAGCTCTTCATCAGTTGGATGGAACCTGAATCCAGGAGGGAGGCTCACCGGCGCCATTGCTGCTGTGACAGTAATTGCAGAGATGTGGCGGGGGAGAGAGGGGAGAGCGCCAAGCTGATCGAAGAACGTCTGGATCGAGGATAGCATGTTAGTACTAATATAGGACACCGTTTTGTTATGACAGAGATGGTTGATTTAACTAGCCCTTCAACTTCTCTGTATATTACGTCGCTGCCATTCACTCAAGAGACCTGACATCTTTGATTAACCCCCCTGTCCCTCCCTTGCTGCACCTATCAGGAAATTAAAAAATGTTTTTTGTGGTGTGAAAAGAATGGTTAGATTTGGTATTTATGTTTTGATAAAATGAATTTGGGAGACGACAGAACAGGTCCTTCGACTTTTGAGGATTCTGTGTGAAAACCATCGGGGAGGATAAGGAGGTTCCCTGCTTTTGTCTGCTCACAAACTGGCAAAAACCAGAGGACCCCCCGAACGAATGTGGGGCCCAGCTGGACCGTCCATACCCTACAACACGCAATACCAGCTACCAGGCCTCCCCTTCTTATTTAAATAAATACCGCTGTATTATAATGATTTATCTTTCAATTTTTTTTCTTTCATAAATGTGTTTTTGTATTGTTTTGATATATTAATGTTAAAAATATATATTAGAAGGCATAAAAATATTTTAATACATTTATAAATACAAGACGTTTTGAAAACAACCACTGTCGTAATAATAAAAAATAAATAAAAGAGAGAGGGTGGCAGTCAGTTAGTAGCGTAAGAGAATCTGATCGGTAACAGGATGATCATGTGCCATTTACCAAAAAGCAACGTGATGACCAACTCATGTTCTCTGTTGCCTTGGATGCATACAGTGAGATGGTGTGTTTTTTGTGAGTTTCTTCAAACGTTGATTTCTTTTTTATTTTTTTTATTTAATCGATGATTTTTTTAGCAGTAATCTTAATACGATTAATTGATCATGGTTTTCTTTATGCATCCTGGTTAATAATTAACAGTTGTTAATAAAAACACTTTTTTTTTTGGATATCCTTGCGGAACGGGGGAACCACATGACCCGGAAAGCGCATTTTATGGGCCCAGGGCATGCGTAAACCTCCGGCTGGCCCAGGCTCTTACTAAGGGACCGGTGACTCTCAGAAGAAGCTTCGCCCTCAGGTTTCGAACTCAGGACCTGGGAGGAATACCCCACGCAAGTCCCAAGCCTTAACCGTTAGGCTAACTCCTTGGAGTCTGTTAATAAAAACACGATTCGACTTGTGTTTTGTTTTTTTTAAATTTTGATGGTCCAAATGTGAATGCCTTTAATTTAATTTAATTTAATGTGAATTTGATGGGCCATGAGATGGGCCCTTTTGAAAATTCTCTGGCCTTCTTTTATTTCCAGATAGAAAGGAACACTTTTATCATTCAACAGTTTGATGAATTGAAGGGGGCCGTAATCATCATCTGAGAAGATCTACCTGGCACACCGTCACAGCCTAGAGCCCTAGACTCTCTTTTTCTTTTTGTTATTTTTCGCTTTCTTTTCCTGCCATCCAAACGACTTGTCCTTTACTGTTTTATTCTGTTTCACCTCCCCTCCCTTTGATTCCTTTCCTTTCCTTAAAATATCATTTCCATATGAGTAAAGACACACTTCCTCCTTTAATGATTACAGACCCAAAATCTTTGACTGCGGTCTGGTCTCTCTCTTCTCTCCCACGCGCCACCGCAATATTATCGATCGATGCAATCCTATATATATACTAGCTAGCTATCTTCCATCAAAATATATAGCGCGACGGTACGTTCTGCATGCATATACACTCTTAATAACTCCACAGCTAACCATTTAAAATTTTAAAGCGCATCAAAACAGCATATTATCTAAGCTATTTCTTCCGGTCGACAGTAAAATCGTACTTGATCGGTAATTTATAGATGGCCAGACCCGAATGACCCTCTAGTTTCGAGGCCCACCGGGTAATATTTAGAGAGCGCAACGGGCCGGAGAGAACAACTAGTATATATTTATCAAAACGGAAGTTAATAACTTTGTTAATTTAGGGTTCCTTTATCTTTTGTATGGATGAGTCTTTATGGTAGTTACGCTCAAAGGTGGATGTAATTTGAATCAATCTCTGTGCAAGCCAATTACATCGAGAAAGAGAGAGAGAGAGAGAGAGATGTGGGGTTTCAAGGGTTTGCCGAAAGATCCTTTTGCATTCTTTACTGGCTAGCCGCACTCCACAATATTATTCACCACGTAATATTGTGGCATAGATACAGCAGCTAGCTTCACCCTGTGTATGAATCAACATGCATGAAGAAGAAGCTTTGGATTAGCGTAAAAGAGATTCCGAATTCTTCTTTTTCACCAATGGGATTGCAAAAACATGGTAGCTAGACGCTCCTACTTGTAAAAGAAAAGGAAAAAGCAACTTGATCCATCAAGCTCGAACTAGAAGTAGTACCCACATTTTGATTCTCCTATGCAGTTGCATAACTTGCATTCTTTATTAATTAATAATTTAATCTAGCAGTGTTTCTTTATTTTAGTTGATTTTCCCTTTCTCAAGAATGATAGACACTAGCTAGTGGTGTTCTTATGTTAAATGGGCTCTAAAGCCATGCAACCTTTCACACGATCTGAGTGAAGTAAAGCAATGGAAAACACAAGAGATCATGCATGGATCGATGCCTGGGTGTGATCGATTAATGTAGCTGTAGATCGATGACACGTAGTCAGCTATCCATAAAGAAGAGAAAGAGATTCTAAAATGTCGGCTCGATAATATATCTAGATGCCATTTCAGGCTGTGCATGCAAAAGACAAATGTTCAGATTCTCCTTCCATTACACGTAACATATATGAGGTGTCGCTTTTACGGTCGTATAGCTGCTGGGTTGCGACCAGTTCCTGAGGGCACGAATGTCATTTGGACATTAGTTTCTGACATGGCAGTAGCTTTGAAAGCATCGTAATGACCTCCTCGTCCATCCTTTTCTCCCCGTGCCCAGGAGTAGCCCTTTGCTAAACTAGGACCACGCATGTCAGCACTGGTGGGATTTGAAAGGGACCATTTTCGTACTTCCATCAGAAGCAGCAGCTTCTAGTCAAGAAAGAATATATATGGCGAATGGACAAGCAATCTAGTCAGTGTAATGATCTCTAGCAGCTGTAATGAGAACCTAGCTACTCGACAAATCTGATCATTCTCGGATTGTGGCTAACTAGCTATTCTGGAGTGGAAGAATCAATCCCCGGCAAACAAAAATACATTATTAATTCCTCGATCAGCAAATAAATAAAATTGCTATAATACAAAATAGTGAAAGTAAAAGAAGATGGCTTCCACAGTCTATTTTCTTATTCTGAAATGTTTTTTTGATGGTTGAAACAAATCAGGACCGAGCTTGTCTATCTAAACTGGCTAGAAGTGACGCCTGCAGTGCATTTCAATCGTGGCAACTTTTATTTATTAATGAGGTTAGTGTTTTCCTCATTCTATTGGATAACTTCAAGTTAACGAGGATCGATTTCTATCCTGTCATATTTTCTCTTTCATCTGTTGCTAGGTTCAAATCTCAGTGAGTCATTATGAATCTATAACATTTTCTCTTTATATATAGTACATCCATTTTCAAAATATTTAAAAAAAAATGATTTTTTTTTTATTTTTATTTTTTAATATTTTTAAATTATTTTGATATGGTAATGTTAAAATATTTTAAAAAAATAAAAGGTATAATTTTGATGCATTTATAAAAGAGTATAAATAAAAATACATTTAAAAAAACAGTATCAACTACACTCGTAAACATACCTTAAGTGTTATATTAGAATTGTGTTTTGAATTATTATTTTTTATTTTAAAATTTTTATTTTTTATCTTTTGATGTGTTAATTCTGAAAATTAAAATTAAAATTAAAATAATATTATTCTAATATATTTAAAAAAAAAAAACAATTTTGACCACGCTCTCGAACTTTATACCTCTTAAATATTGCAATCTTCTAATCCATTTTTATCAACCATTGGATTTCAAACTATTTATCACAATATTGTTAATTCACAGAAAAACAATACTACATCTAGTAATTTTATAGTTGGTTATTTTTTAAGTTTGATTTTATTTATTTAAAATAAATAAAGAGATACAGTCATGTGAAGATGTTATTATTATTATTGATAGATCGTATATTTTATATTTTCCCCTCTTATATATATATATATGAAATAAAATAGGTTGTAGAAAGTAATTAACAGATAAATAAGTATTTACGAGTATAGTGGTAGTTGTTTTTTAAAATATTTTTTGTTTGAAAATACAATCAAATAAAATACTTTTTATTAATGAAAATAACACTAGCACATCAGAATAATATAAATAAAATATTTTTGAAAATAAAGTTTGTTTTTAAAATGCTATTCAAACTTTGTCATTAAAGTGATTCTATCATCCAATAATCCTGGCCCACAAGTTAGTTGACATGTTTGCTGTCCGTTATACCGTGCCCAAAAATACCAAGAAAAAAACACTGGCCCAAACTAAATTACGCTTCATTCACTTTTCTGGGCCTCCCTATCTTCGCTTCAAACTGCAATGGCGAGCCCAGATAGAATGGCTCGTTAAGTGGAGTAAAGCTTCACCCAGTCGAACTCGGATTGAGAAAGGGGGTGGAACGTGGAAGATGTCGATACTGTGGGAGAAGAGCGAGGCCTGGAGGTGGATAGTGAGGAAGACAAGAGACTCAAGGCCATTCTTCTTCACATTCGCTACTGTATGCGGTGTCGTTCCAGGTGTGATTGGGTATTTCGTGATGCAAACCACCAACACCAGCAACCCCGAGCTCGAAGCCCGCCTCCGTCAGAACGCCCGTCCCGACTCCCTTGTACGTACGTTATATATATCTTGAATCACCATTGATTCTCTCCATTAAAACGTTTGATATGCAGATTTTTGGGCATGGCCCACTGTTTGTGATTATTGACATTTTAATTCCCAATTCTTTTGTTAAGTCGGTTATTTTAAGACCCTAACCCTATATTTACAAGTAGTTTAGCATCGAATGCTAGAAATTAATATATGAAAAGTATGTTAATCACTCATAGATATCAAGAGGAATAATGGAAGGGGGGCAAAGTTTTCTGAGGGAGGGGTACCACAATTAGCATAAAGTTGCAAACTAGTCACTGGAAACTTTTCATCTTGGTTAAGCTTCCAAATTTCAATATATGGCAGATGGATTTCACAGCTAAGGCCACTTCTAACTGAATTCATCGTTTGGTAATCACAGGAATGAAAGTGCATTGCAGTGACCTCAGAGTAGCTGCTCTAGATACCTAGGCTAGTTCCTCTTCAGTTTCTGTCTCATATCCTAGAGGTATATTGCCCCAAAATCTTGGATCATGGTTAAACAATCTTAAACTACTTTATCTTTCCTTCAATTTAAGCAATGTTAGACCTATTATTTTGTGATGAATTCATATGGTAGAACTTGATTTTTAAGTAGTCTCGACATTGAAACGGCTGTTTTTATTTTAATAAACGAGTTTATTTCTGCTGTGACTGTATAAAGCCTTCTCATCTTCAAATGGAATCACTTGTTGACAAATTTTGCTTGCTCGACTTTCTCAATCAGATGATGGGTAGAGTTAATCGAGAGAGACTAGCAGAATACCTTGGCGAGCTGCAGCGGAAAGAGGATACAAACGATCGATATGTAGCTGCTCTTAGAGGGGAGACATTTACAAGAAACCCATATGTAAGAATCCAGTCAATACCCAAGCAGAATAGCACTGAAGCTGACAGGGGGCAGAAACTTGGTAACGATCAAAAGAAGCAGATTGTTTGATGGTTCTCGCTGATGTGCCAATTTCTATATTCGGTATATCAATGCCATGGCTGCACAAGAAATGCAAAATGGTCCCTTTTCTTCTTGTTACGCAACAGCTTGTAGCCTGTGTTTTATTTGGAATATTTCTGCCCTGGTTTGTTTTTTTATACCCGCTGGGAATGACAACAGTGCATTTCATATTGTGATGTTTCTGATTTGCTTTTGGTTTTGCATCTTGAACCGAAAATGCTTCTCAGCTATTTGCAGTTTCTTGGTAGTTCATGGAAAAGATGATGTTAGTGCCAAGGCTTGATTCCAGGCCTGGCTTTCGAGGCTTGGAAAGAAGTGACATGTTTTAATTTCAAGGTTTAATGCTGGCAAGGAAGTTGATAAAAACAGAAATTCATACAGCTTTAGGCTGAAGCATCTGGGCACATTCCTAACTTCGGGTCAATAATGAGGAGGTGTTTCCCTCTTTTAGAAAAGCAGGTCAATAATGAAAAGCAGGTCAATGATGAGCAGGTGTTTCCCTCAATTTGAAAAGTTGTTAGAGAATAATATAAATTATATTCCGCTGTTAGAGAATAATATAAATCATATTCCAGAAATTTACCTGATAATTTAAATTTTTAAATGAGATAGTTCTCTAATATGATATCAGAACTATGTTGACTCAACAATCACGAGTTCGAATCTTAATACTCTCATTTTATTTAATAAAAATCAAACACAGTATAGAATAAATCAGTATGCAAATTTCAAGCTCAATGAATTTTTACTTAAGAGTATATGTTAGAAAATAATATAAATCATATTTTGAATACTTAACAAATTAAGCTTTTCGCATATGATTAGTGCAGTATTGAGAGGTTAAAGCCGTGCAGGGGTTGGCTTTTGACATGGGGAATCGCTTCCCAGTGCTGTAAATAATATTCTAAATTTATTGGAGATGAAGCGATTCCACAAGCTAAATTTTGCAGCATTGCAAATATACATCATTCTCAACCTAAAAAAGAAGTCCTGCATCAAATTTAGAAACAGAACAATATACAGAGCAGAGAAATCTAACCCTGCGTCCACACTCGAACACGCGCTCATGAGCTTACACAAACACACATTAAAAGGGAGAAAGACAACCACATGTACAGTTAAAGATACAATTTCCTTGATCCAGTCGTTAAGCATACAGCCTGATACGACTGGTGATTGGCTGGCGGCAGATAGGGCAATTGGATACTCTCTGTCCACAGTCTCTACAGGTCTACAACCCAGCAACAGTTATTAGTATTTGACACTGTATTTGAAAAATAATTTTGAAAAAAATAATTTTATGTTTTATGTTTTATTTTAAATTAAAAAAAATTTAATCTATTTAAGTCATTTTCATGTTCAAATTAGAAATAATTTTTAAAAAATAAAAACATATTATTTTGATATTTCTAAAAAAAAAATATTTTTAATAACAACTGTAAACACGTTCTTAATCAATCACTAAAAAAACAAAGCTGGCAATGTTTAGGTGGCAGCTCACCATGTGCCCACAGCCAAAGGCCAAGTCCTTTCCATTAGTCAGGCAAATAGGGCAGGCCTGTAATCAAAATGGAAGATTGAAAAACAAATATTTCTAGTTATAAATTATCGACGAGCTACAATGTTCCAGACAAAAAGACAGAATTTCACGAGATTATTTTCAAACCTGGGTTCTTTCATCGAGGACCGGAGAAGAAACATGGGATGGTTCACGATCTAGCACTGGACGACGGGAATAAGGAACTGGAGGAGGGCGTGGTACTACTGTCCTTGCTCGTCCCAAAGAACGTCTTTTCTCCGAAAGCCATTTGAATGTATGAGACAACACGTAAGAACAAGTGGATGGTATGCAGAAAAAAAATGGTCAGTGCATTAGGATGCCGGGAAACGTAAAAATGGAAACTCTTCCATTGTTGTTTTCTCATTCGAAGTGAAAGGACAAGCCAACCAATTTTATTTATGCACAGATTCAAAACTAAGACGTGCTGACCAGTTTTGGAATTGGCTCCACTGCTGATGGTTTTTATTTTGAAATTTTCAAATGCTGGCAATGCTTTAGTGTGGAGCAGTGAATAAACAAGTTTATCAACCTACCCGATAATACAAAGCTCGCCAGCTGCCTTATACTGGACGGGAATCTCCATCAGAGCAGCTAGAGCAAAAGCAGTTTCTTTCTCAGAGATAGTTGTGTTTTTTGACATTATTGCAGTGAAATTAACGAACTGCACACAATACCGAAACATGTTGATAAAGAGCTAATATGTATAATAAATTAAATCAGAATGTTGGATGGAATTTGAGCTTAAAATTCATTTTGTTATCACTGTACCTGAAAATTGTCAAATTCACGTGCTGGGATTTTGTCATCAAATCTCTGCATGTCTTCCCATGGTCCATCACCAACTCCAACAAGAATTATTGAAAGCGGGTATGAACTGGTTAAGAATATCATAAGGTTACACAATGTAATAGCTTTTCATAAAAGAAATGGCAACACATTTCAGTATAAACACGTCACCATTTTCTGGCATTGTTAAAATCTGATGACTGATGTCATCAGATTCAACTTTACACTCCCTTACTGTTGATACAGGTTGACTGACATGTTCGGACACTAAACAGGTAAACTCGTTGCAATAAAATTATGTTCTGTGTGGACCGAGTGTTTTTCACATACAAATGCAATATCAGGCTGGCATGACAAACAAATAATTGAATAACAAGCTGGTTATCATGCGATGTAAATCTGTATACGTACTAGGACCTAAAGTAGATTGTTAACCCCTTATGATTCATTTGATATTTTACAAGTGCTTGACATCACTAAATGGGATCACTTCTCAATAAATAAAGACAGCCATCAGTTGACCACCTTCTTTTTATGCAACTGCCCAAGTCATATACATCTATCTAGGCAAGTCATGTAACAACAGAAACTCTAAAAAGTAATAGTTCTAAGTTTGTCATTTTAATTAGATGAAAGTTATCATATGACCATAGGATATATTTTCTATGAAAGTTAGTCTAAGCAAGTATAAATGATTTGCATTTATCTTTAAGGCTCGACCTTGCATCAACAATTGCCCTGATTGTTTGCTCTTCTTGTGGACTCATTTCTCCATCGCCTGTATTCACACTTCTTGTGACCTTCACAGTAAAAGAGACTATTACTTCGATTACATATGCATCCATACATACAGAAACAAACACATGCAAGCATGCAGGAAAGGAGAGGGGATTTTAAATTTCAAACCTGGCCATCTGCGATGATGAGCAATACATGATATTGACCTTTACTTTTGTCCACAATGTCGATTGCAGCCTCAATCACCGGTCCATACGAAGTGGGCCCTTAAAACCAAAACATATATATTTGTGAAGATTTATTTGACTCGAGAAATAAGTAAAACACAAGAATCTTTGTAGAAGTAATGTTCAGCCATCATTCTAATTAAGTAAACTAAGGAGTTGATAAAAGACCAAATCCAAGCATCAAATAATCAAAGAGCAAACCTGAAAGTCGCAAGTTTGGAACAATCTTTTTGTAGCATGCCAGGACTTCTTCAAAACCATGGCAAGATGAATGATCGCTGTGAAAGCTAAACACCTCTTGATCATGAGTGGTGGCTGTATAGATATAATAAATAAATAAATTCAACAGCTGAATTATAAGGGGCAAAACTAGAAACAACATTGTTAGAACTCAATTTCCAGGGACTGGACCTACCATCGCCAAAGCCAAAACAAGGAATTAAGTTGTCTTCATCAAAAGGAGCCAACGTCTTTCCAATAATAGAGATGGCTTTCTCATATGGATTAGGCGTGTCTCCGATGGCATGAAGGCAGCGTTTATTGAATGAGACTTTGCCTATAAAATGAAAACCAACACATTGACATCCATGAGAGACAAGCCAATAAACAAGCACAATGCTTAAGGTACAAATCGACGATAGGATGACTTCACTTGCACATACCTGTCCATTCATTGCTTTTAGTGAAATCAATTCCAACAATGAGATTCGATGATTCCAGTCCAGCTTCCCTCAAGGCTTTCGTAACCTGTAAAAGAGGGGGAGGGGGGGGGCTGTGAGAATTCAACCAGGTAGCCATTTTTATTCCTATACTGAAGCAACAAACTTCTGTTATGAAAATTACGTACATTGCTAGCAAATGATTTCCATGCTTAATAAACAAGCACTTCAAAACAATACCTAACGTTTAATGCCAGAACACATGGTGAACGTTTACAGAAAGCTCTGCGTGTTTGAAGTCGCAACTTGCACCTCACCGCTTAACTAGTGACTCGACTAGTGGATTTTTTTTCTTCGATTGTATTTCTTTTTACAGGATACCGGTCTAAAATGACTATAAAGTTAATAAAAATACAATTCTATTATTATTATTATTATATAAAGGGTTCTATATTAAATTTGTTGATGGTGTGAGTTATTTTATGATATTTTCGTAATTTACCTAACTTTTGCACTGTATTTATATTCAAAATGAATCGTGAATTTTAAATGATTGGCTTCTCCTATAAAAATAACTCTGAGAAAAAAATTTGAACGAGAAATTTGACTGTAAAACAACATGCGAAGAACAGAAAAATAATTGATGAAATTTGAGAATAAAAACGGACTATTTTAATTATTTACCCTGTTTTTTATTTTATTAATAATATAAAAAAAATCAGCCCATCAATTACTTGAACAGTTTCAGTACTGCCTGGGTGGGGTCACCAATAATATTTGATGAATAAAAAAGCTTGCTTTTCTTTATTATCTCATCCAACTTCCACGTTTCCGTTGAGTGAAGAGAGAAACCGTGTTGACGACGTGATGACCTACAACGCGTTCGCTTTATTGCCAGTCGTGGTCAATTATGGCCCCTCTTCTCGCAGGGTTTCAAAAAAATTATATTTTTATATTTTGTTTTAAATTAAATTATTTTAATGTGTTAATATCATAAAAAAAATTAAAAAATAAATATTATATAATATATTTTTAAATAAAAATCAATTTTAGAAACAAAATTAATCACGCAATTAAACATATTCATTGATCACGTGAGATAATTATTTATCGAGGTAGCGAGAGGCCTAGAGTACAGTCAAAACTTTGAATACGGCCACCTAAAAAACTTCAAGACTGGGTCAAATTAGCATACATCGATATTATTATTTATTACTGAAAATATATATAAATATATTTTTTTTATAAAATAAACACATTAAAATTATTAAAAATATATTAATTTAATATATTTTCAATTAGAATATATTTTTAAAACACACTTAAACAAACTTCCAAACACCAAAATAAATAGTGGCCAAGTAGTTATATCATTTTTTTTTACTTTGGTTTAAAAAGATTGTGCTCTCACCGTGATAATTGGGAGTTATTTTAACAATGAGTGTTATTTTTATATTTAGTAGTAATTTAAGAGTCGGTCTGATTATTTTTTTTCAAATTTTTGTTTTCTTAAAAAAAAACCTTAATTTAATATTGTTTTAATGTTTTTTAGTGTTTTAAGATGTTGATGTAAATAAATAAAAAATATTTTAAAATAAAAAACATTCCACCCTAATTTTAAATACATAATCTCCACGTCCAAAGATGCATAAGTCGTGTTTTTGTGTTTGAAAAAAAAAACATGTTTCATCAGTGATGGAGTGAATAGAAATGATTGTTTTTTAAATTATTTTTTTAAAATACAAAAAAAAATAATATGTTACCAGTTTGAGTAAAATTAGAAATATAAAAGCACCTGGCAATACTTTGATATGTTGAATTATAATTTTTTTTTTGAATAACAACCGAGTAGTATTTGAAAAGCAAACGAAACTTTTGGAGTTGAGTGGAGTGCGCAAGCTGGTAAAAGAAGATTCCCCCGAGATGCCGTCAGAGAAAAGTCAAATCAGAAAAAATTGACTAAGCTTTTTGTATTACGGTTTAAATTGACATCAGCGAGAATTTGAATTTAAAAAAAAAAACAAATTGTAATTGTATCCGACAGATGGGGGGTCGGATACAATTATAATTATCTATTCTTAAAAAAAAAATATAAGCAAAACTTCCAGGAAATGAAAGAAAATAGTTATGAGGCTCATACCTGTTCTAGGGAAGAGAAATTATCAGGGATGAAACTGTATTTCTGCTTGATGGATTGCTTCTTATCCAATTTGGAACCAGTCTTTGCTTGACTTCTAGAATCACTGCCAGTGGCACTAGCAGTATTACACAGTGACGACGGTGGTTCGCTGGACATTATTCCTGGATGATACGGATACGAGGATGGATGATACGGATACGAGGATGAAGATGATGAAGATATTCCT
Organism: Salix purpurea; assembly: GCA_027405865.1. Taxonomy (NCBI): domain Eukaryota; kingdom Viridiplantae; phylum Streptophyta; class Magnoliopsida; order Malpighiales; family Salicaceae; genus Salix; species Salix purpurea. The sequence goes on along the minus strand of JAOWLH010000012.1, from coordinate 4,665,476 downwards.
CTTGTAACTATGCTTCTATTTCCGCTTCTCCCACGACGGCGATGGCCTCTCCGCCCAGACTCTACACGAGAAAATACCCCACCCATATCATCTTCTTCAATCAAGAAAGGGGCGAGATGAAAGAAAATATAGTATAAAAAATGTTAGCTCGCAGGAAAGATCGTGGAAGCACGGATAAGTGGATTGTTTCCAGGGGAGAATCGATGCTGTGTGAGTATACTGTAAAACAAAATCAAAAGGAGTCGATTAACTTGCTTATGGAGTTTAACGGGCAGATGCTTAAAGCAGCAAAGGATCCTAAAGGTGCAGGATTGCGTGGAAAAAATGGAAGGCACAAGATGCAAAGGGAGAAGCCAAAACAAGAGCTATTAATTACCCTTCGTTTTCCACTTTTATTACACACTAGTGCAAATTCTTAGTGTGCTGAGTGCTGAGGGGTAGCCATTGGATAAAGCTAACTCCACCAGACGAGTATTTATAGCGTGATACATATAAAATAGTGATAAGAAAAAAACGTTTTGCGTTTCTTTTCACACATGATTGTTTATTTTTCTATTTTAAAAATAATTTAAAAAAAACTATCTAAAATTATTATACTTAGCTTAAAAACAGATTTTAGACTGTGAGTACAGGGAAAGATTTTTAAGACTTGTTGATTATTTGATAAAATCATGATGTTATATATATATATAAATGTTTTTTTATATTTTACATTATTTTTTATATATTTTTAGAGTATTTTAATATGCTATATAAAAAATAAGTTTTTAATAATAAAGATAAAACCAAAGCCCAGTCAAAATATAATTTTCATATATGATTTTTTTCAAAATAATTTTTTTAAATTATATATTTTTATATTTAAAAATATTTTATTATGTCAATATAAAAAATTAATTTTTATTTTTCAGGATAAGTACAGAAAAGAGGGAGAACCGGAGCAGGTCACGCGGCTTTCCATGTCTTCGTTGTTCCGCTAGATTTCTCGCGTGAAGGTCACTCTTTTCGGTAGAAACGGGCGATTCCCTCACCAGTCGCCAGTAGCTGCACGTAACGAGGCATGCGACGAGAATGGATGGCGGGCAGACACTTTTTATCTGACCTGTATTTTTACTGGTTTATATTTTTATAATATATAGTTGTTACAAATCCTGTGAACAACCTGACTTTTATTTCATAAAGAAAGTTTAGTTCATATACCGCTGTGACGTGGCCAGTTATTACACGCCCTGTGAAACGATCCAAGTACCCGGCTTTCTTTTTGTGATTAAAGTTTGCTTTCTAAATACAAACTACTAAATAAGAAGGTGAATAGTATGTGTTTTTAACTATAGCAGTATATTTGCACATTGTAATAGTATAATTTATTGTTTTGACTCTCACGATATAAAATTTTATTTTTTTAGCTCGGGGGTATTTTAAACTTTTCCACATGACCGATTGGCATTTTCTAATTGTATTGGAGGTATTTGAATCTTTTCCAGGTTTTTCACACAGTCAAACTATATTTTAATCCCTGTTAGTAAATAGTAAACATTTTACTATCCATAAGTGTTTTTGATTTTTTACACTGTCATGAACAGTAAAATCATCATATTATCCTAAAATGAGACAAAAATAAAGAGTTGTGAGTGGATTGTTATGATATTTCAAATTTTGCTAGACATTGAAACTATGAATATGCCCTCATGAAATACAAAATTCAAGAGGTAATTGTAGAGGTATTTAAGTAATTTTATATTTTTTAATTATTATTTTTTGCGTAAAACAGTCAGTGTGTTAGACTGACATGCCAACGGTTTCTTCATCGTGTTCCCTTAAGGAGGTGTGTGCGGCATCTTACGCTGGTTAAAAATATCCATATGGTTTGTCATTGGATGTGCAGTCCTGCCCTCTTTTCCATGGTGGTGCACGTGTTGTCTCATAGTGGTCGGAAACGTGGTAATGATCTGTTGATTTCTCTCTCTCCCTTTTCTCTCTCTTGTAGCCTAAATTATAAGGAGGTCCTCTTGGTTTATATTTTTGTCATTTCAAACATTGGTTTTTTTGTCATGATCTTTGCTATAGAAATTTTGATTTGTTTTAATTTTGCCTTTTGATCATTTGGCCTTTATTTTTTTTAATTTTAGGTTTGATTATAAATCCCTTGATTTTTTTGGTATATAAGTTTAGATTATTTTTAATTTTGTCCTTCTATTGAAATTAATATTTTTTTATTTTTTGGGGTAATTTTGTTATTTTTATTATTTACGCAATAACAATAATAATTTTAGTTTTTTTCTTGCTTGCCTTTTTGTTATAGTTTTTGAGTTTTTTATTCCTCGGAGTAATTTAATAAATTTATTATTTTAGCAATAATAGTAATAATAATTTTAGGTGTTATAATCATAGTAATAATAGTGACATTATAAATCATAATGATAATAGCAATAATAATTTATTGTAATGATTATAGTGTTTACAATGTCAATAATTATGATTTTGATGATAATAATAACAATAACTCATAAAATAGTATGAAAATATCAATAAAAAAAATCATGACAATAATATTAATAATGATATTGATGCCAATTATAATTTAAATGATATTAATAAAAATAATGTTGTTGATTATCGTATTGATTATTATCGTAATAAAAACAATAAAGAGAAAAATAGGAATACTCGAAGATAATACACGAAGAACGGGGTGCAAAAAATATGGGTGATTTTAGAAGAATATAAACTTGAAAACAAATAAAAATTAAAATAAAAAACAAAGAATATACAAAAATTGCAATTGAAGTACAAAATTATAAAAACAACAAAGTTTGCATTAAAAAATTCAAATGAAATAAAAATGAAATTAACAAACAACAAAACTAAGATAACAACTATATATCTCGGCTGTTATGAAAGAGAGAGAGAAAATAATAATTGACCATATGTGACAATTTGACAATTAAAAAACTACATGCTTTGTCTATATTGCGTGAACGTCTCCTAATCGCTAGCGTATTCGGAATACACTTCAATAATTTTTTGATTTAAAAACACTTAAAAATACAAAAAACACTCTCAATACCCCCTCTTAATTGCATAAAAAACTACATGATAAATACCAAAAGACAATTTTATTTTTGTCTTGTATAAGGCTGGAATTATTATTTTACTACCCATAAAATTTGAAAAACATGAAACACCTTGTACATCAACTCAATATTTTTTAATATCAAGGGCAAGGGCAAGGGCAAGAAATGTTTAAACTTTTATAAATTTATGAAAAATAAAGAAAACTCTTGATAAATAACTTTAAATTTTGTTGACTATAAATGCAAAAGAGTATTTTTTTCTGTGAAAAAAAATAGAAAACACTCAAGAGCAGATTTTTTTTAAGATAATCGGGTCAGGAAAAAACCATAAAAAATCTCCGAGTCAAAGACTTAAATTTTAACAACTAGAATATATAAAAATAATTACTAGCAATCAGTAATTTATATAAAAAGCTACAATGATTTATCCGCATAATTTAGCTTTTGATGTAATAATTGCAAATCCAAGTGCCAGTTGTGTTGCGAGGTGGAGGTGCGGTCCCACGACAGCCGAGCTCGCACGAGAGGGAAGGCTCACGCGAGAGGGAGGTAACGATTGATGATTTGTTGCTGAAAATGATTTTCTTTTATAAATATATTAAAATAATATATTTTTTTAAATATTTGTTTGAAAAATATTTTTGTTTATAAATAAATTAATAAAAAAACATTTTATTTTTTTTATAAATATTTTTAAACTATCGTGTCAAACACAAACTTTGTCCCCGTCATTTTCTTGAAAATTTTGCTGAAGGGCAAGGCATGTGCTCTTAAAAAAAAAATTAAAAAAATATATATATTTTTTTCTTTTTTCAAATCGATTATCTTAAACAAGATGATCTCGATATAAGAATTCGATAGCTGATGTTAATCGATTGTCTTAAATCACAAGCCAAAGGAAATCAAGGCAAGCAGTTATAAAATTCTTAATTTCTTTAAAAAAGATAATCCAAATAAAAAGAATAATAAAAATACAATTTCTTAACCTCAACATTGTCCACTACACTTACAGATAATTTACCCGTTTAACTTTGAATATATCTATCACTTGAACATAAATATCATTACGAACTTGGTTTTAAGTCATTTTAAATTTAATTATATTTAATTAGCACCAAGACAAGTCCCATAACGGGGTGTTTGGAAACCATTTTGAAAGGATTTTTTTCTTTATATTTTTTTACTTTAAATTATTTTTTATTAGTTTTAGATCATTTTAATATATTATTTTCAAAAATATAATAATATATTAATACATCCTTGAACAAAAAAATATTACAAAAGAGCTAAAACAGCTCGGTCGATCACTGTACACCAAGACTCATTTCCACCATGGACTAGACATTTGCTCCCCTGCTTCGCGCGTGCATGTGCTTTTTTTTTTTTTGGGAACAATGTAATAACAAAATTGTCCCTCGAAAAGGACAAAAAACATCGCCTGGGTTGAAGGTCTTAAAGGTAATTGCATGTTTTCGGTCCGGTCCGGTTCGTCTACCCGATTTTTTTGTTAAATAATTCATGGAACAGTGCAATAACCATTTTGTCCCTCGAAAAGGACAAAAATCAGGCATTGATAGAAGAGGCGATCTGGTAATTAACCAATTTTTTATTCTTTTCTGCGTTGGTTACTGTTAGGCACATCGTCGGACACGCCATCTATTTTTGCACTCACGCGTGTTTCGGACGGTGCGTGCGGCTCACTCCGGCCACCAAAAATACCCAACCGGAGTCTAAAATGTTTTTCAGGCATGTTCTCTTCCACTTGGTGCGGCGTGTGTGACTATATGGTGTCCGGAGACGTGTCAATGGTCGTTTGAATTTCCCCCATTTCTCTCTCCTGCCTGTGTCAGCTGATGTCAGTGCAATTGTTTTTCTGTCAAATTTCATTTCAGTCCCTAAACGTTCAAATTTGTTTTTCTGGCCTTTAGTGCTATTATATAGGTTTTGATTTGTTTCAATTTCGTCATTCAATTGAAATTGATTATATATTATAGCTTCAATTAGGTCCTTAGTCTTTTAATTTTGCGGATTGGTTTGGAATCCTGAATATTTTTGGTATCAAAGTTTTGATTGATTTCAATTTCATCATTCCAAACAAATTTATTACAAATCCTTAATATTTTTTTGTATCAAAGTTTGATTTCTTTCAATTTTATCCTTCTATGCAAGTTAATTATGAATTTCAGTTGCATTTCGGTCCCAATTATTTTAATTTCTGGTTTTGTTTTAAATTATTTAATTTCAATGTTTGGATTTACTTTAATTTTTTCCTTTAAATTAAATATATTATTTAATGTATGTCAAATTAATTATATATTTGTATATTTATATCAAATTAAAGTATGTGAGACTAATTATATGTTTTAATATTTATTAAATATTATCACCTAAAAATATATATAGAGAGAAAAAAAAATGACCTAGGATTTTTTGAAGAAAAAAAAATATCAGTATTCTTAAATACATTTAATATAATAATATGATGAATAAATCTTACAAAATAAAAAAAAAAATTGGCTCTGAATTTTAATTTTGTGCTCTTTTGTTTAAGTTTTTTTTTAAATACAATATTTTTATGTATAATATTTCAGATCTAGTATTATTGGGGAAAAAAACTCAAAAAAAAGAGGTTGACAAATTTACCTAGGTTATCTATAATTAAAAAATATACGAGTCACTTCCTGTTTCGATTACACTGTTCCTTTTAGATTGCAAATGACTAATTATAGCACACACACAAAAAAAATATTTCTTAAAAAAATTACAATATTTTTATTTATAATATGTTAGATCTAATATTACCGGGAAAAAAAGCAAATCATATTTTTTTTTTGACAAATTTACCTAGGTTGTCTATAATAAAAAAATATACGAACCACTTCTCATTCCGATTACACTATTCTTTTTAGGTGGGGAAAATATTTATTATAATTTTACTAATTAAATAGTAAAATAACTAATTACCACATGTAAAAAATCAATTGCTTTACTACATAGAAAAAAAAAATTCAATGCAATGCGCGGGCAAGCATACTAATTATAGCTTGCAAAAAACTTATTTGTAACATATTTTATCTATTGTAATTTTACTAATTGAACATTAAAATAACTAATTATAGCACACAAAAAATTGAAGTTTGTTTTTTAAAAAAATTACAATATTTTTATTTATAATGTGTCATATCTAATATTAGTGGAGGGAAAATGCAACTCATAAAAAAAATAGACAAATTTACCTAGGTTATCTACAATTAAATAATATACAAACCACTTCCCATTTCGATTTTACTATTCCTTATAAGCGGGGAAAATATTATTTATTATAATGTTACTAATTAAATATTAAAATAACTAATTACAGTATGTAAAAAATCAATTAGTTTTCTACATAGAAAAAAGCCCAGCGCAACGTGCAGGCAAACATACTAATTATAGCACGCAAAAAACTCATTTCTAATATATTTTATCTATTACAATTTTACTAATTGAACATTAAAATAACTAATTATAGCATGCAAAAAAATTAAGTTTTTTTTTTAAATTACAATATTTTTATTTATAATATTTTTAATTTAAGTTTATTTTATTTAAAAAATATACGAAGCACTTCCTATTTCGATTACACTATTCCTTTTAGGCGAAAAATAAATTATTTATAATATATTTTATCTATTATAATTTTACTAATTAAATATTAAAATAACTAATTATAACATATAAAAACATCAATTAATTCTCTATATAAAAAAAACTCAGCACAACACGCGGGCAAACATACTCGTTTTAACTATATTACCAAACACCTTGTCCACAACTATCCTTGGTCTAGTTGCTAGTATAAATAATAAAAAAACCTAATCAAGTTAGTATAATAATTAAGGAAGCTTATTTGATTTACTGATTTTCGGGTCTAATTGAAAAATCAGTGTCTAGGAAGATTTATTTATTAAAACTATACCTAGTTTTGATTGATTAGCAAAATGATTTAAATTTCAAGGATAATTGTACACTTTCCGGCTCCGAATATTATCTTACCTGACAAGTAAAACAACCTGCTCAGAGATTAAAAGTGCGGTTGCGGTAGCTTTTCAAAATAATTTTCGTGCCAAAATATATTAAAATAATGTTTTTTTATTTTTAAAAATAATTTTTGATATCAACATATTAAAATGATTTAAAACACATAAAAAAATCATTTAAAATAAAAAAAAGAAAAATTTTCAAATTTTGGCCAACGGCGGTGTAGCCGCTTGGCCAAACAGCTATAATTCCGATGGGAAAAAAGTGCTTCTCCCGATCACGCGCAATGCGCGTTCAGTTATTCGTCCACTACTCCCCCACAGCGAAATATCATTTCCTGGAATAATAAAAAAAACCGAGATAAAAAAAAACCTTCTAACCCCCAACAGAAACCCCTTCGCGCCCCAATCGCCATCAGTTCCACTTCTCACACCACCACTCACCTCCCTCCAATCAGTAAATATCATATTATGACCCAGCCATCGGCACCACCGCCGCTGGCAACACAACCATCACCACAACCTCACTCTGCAGGCGGCAGCGTCCAGGTCCGCTGCGCTGGATGCCGTATGATCTTAACTGTCGGACCAGGAATCACGGAATTCGTCTGTCCTTCATGTAAGATGCCACAAATGCTGCCGCCTGAGCTCATGAAAAAGGCGGTGGCTCCGCCGTCTCATAACAATAACAATATGCTCAATAAAATTACGTCGCCTTCGCAACTGCAAGCGCCGGCTCACGGTGTCGATCCGACCAAGATGCAACTGCCTTGTGCTAATTGCAAGGCTATTTTGAATGTTCCTCATGGTCTGGCTCGGTTTCAGTGCCCTCAGTGTTTTATCGATCTCGCTGTTGATTTGTCGAAGATTAAACAACTCTTTCATCCTCCTCCTGCTATTCCTCCTCCTCCGCGAGCGTTGCTTCCTCTTCCTCCTCTACCGCTACCGGTTCCTCCTCCCCCCGAAGAAGTCAACGAGGTTTTGCATCAATTGTTCTCTGATATTTTTTTTTCCGTGTATTTATTTAAATGAAGTAAAATTTATTTGAATTGTAAAAATTTAGGGCTTTCTTCCGAGTGCCGTGTCTAAGCAGTAGTAGCCGTAGTTACTAAGGGCAACACTCATAATTACTAGAAATGTATGCGTGCTAAGTGCTAACAGAAGGTTTTTTAAATTTTTAGTAGTTGCATTGTAGCTGGCAATGTACTAGAGGGTGGAGGACACTGCCGTGTCACAGTTGGGTGACGTAGTGGATTATTTTGGTCTTCTACTTCTAAATTTCAACATCAGGAGTTCTTCGTTTCTCGTCCTACGTTGTGAGGTTCTTGTACATAGTGAGACTGGGAATTAAAGAGAAGCGGCTGTGTTTTTTCATTTAGTTGTCAAAAATCCATTAGAAGTAAGTATAAGACCTTATTGCTCTTACAAGGTTCTCTGGTGATTTTTGTTAGATCCTGAAAGAGTGATTGAAAAGTCAATTTCTGGGTTAATTTATGAGGAAAGGAAAGAAGAATACGCACAGTTAAGATCATTCCCAGGAAGGAAGCGTGACACTTTGTGAGCATGGAAAAAAGGTTGTGAAGTTATTCACAGAACTTTCCGATGGAATTCAAGGATTACTAGCATGTTTATTAACAATTTCTAGCAAATATAGAAATAAGCCTGTCTCCACGGACAAATTTGGAAAATTGTAGAAATACTGTTTCTAACAAAAATTATCATTACCATGACTGAAAATTGTTTGGTATCAACCAGCTTTGTCATCATTCCACCAGATCAAAGCACAGGGTTTATAAACTGGCATCCCTTCTCTTATCTAAAACTAAAAAAATGTTTTTCTCACCACCATATGCCAGACAAAATTCAAAAGATCTCAGATGCATACCAGAGTGCCCTGTGGTGGGATGTCTCGTGGAAGCTGGTGATTTGAAAACATATTAACTTTCTTGTTCATGTTCCTCTTTGTTTCATCTTTTTTGACATTAAAACTTGTCAGGTAGCCATTGAAGTGGAGAGAGAAGAAGATGAAGGTGGCACTGTGGGAGAAACTTTTACAGATTATGTGAGTATTATTTCTAAAAGCTTCACATTAGAAGTTCTGCTATGATATACTCTGCATTTATGAACTCTTGGCTTGTGTATAGGTTTTGGTTACTGAGCGGTAGAATTTATGTTTACATGTTCCTATGTGCAGCGACCTACAAAACTATCTATTGGACCACCTCATCCTGATCCTATCGTGGAGACTTCTTCCTTGTCTGCAGTGCAGCCACCTGAGCCCATTTATGATCTAAAAACCAAGGATGATTTAGAAAGTACACGGGCTTTGTCATGCTTGCAGATTGAGACATTAGTCTACGCATGTCAGGTTGTTTTCTACAATAGAACTTATGGTTGATGATTACGAGTGCCACTACTTACAAGTTACTGATGATTTGATGACAGAGACACCTTCAACACCTTCCAAATGGTGCCAGGGCTGGATTCTTTATTGGAGACGGAGCTGGTGTGGGTAAAGGTAGAACAGTTGCGGGCTTGATATGGGAAAACTGGCGCCATGCGAGGAGGAAAGCATTGTAAGTTCTGGGTTACACTCACTGATTTGCGCGCAGACCTTCAATCTATCCTCATCCTCTGTTCACTTTTTGTGTCTATCTCTGGATTGTTAAGTTATCAATTTGCATTTACAGCTAGGAAGAATGCTATATTTCAACCCATGTTCTATAATGTTTTTTATCCTCTCTAATGTTCTTACACAGGTGGATTTCTGTTGGTTCAGACTTGAAGTTCGATGCGAGAAGAGATCTGGATGATGTCGGTGCAGCACACATTGAAGGTAAATTCTTAAGTCTTTGCTATCTTATGGGATGATTTATTGCAACAATAATATTCTGTGTTAGCTATTCAACAGATGGGATTAATGATTGAAGTAGCATACCATTTGTTCAAAATTGGGTTGGGAAAGGTTTGCTTTAGTGTATTGAGTTATTGAAATTTGGAAAACAATAGTTTAGGGACCTGAGAGGATATCTGTCTTGCTTTGGTGGTAGAAAAAATGTTTGTTAATTAAATCTTCTGCAATATTTCTACATGGATTAGAGGAGCAAACATGTAAATGTCAGATGTGAGTATACAGTAAATATATTTGGGTTTAGTTTTTCTCTTACTGTCACTATTATTTTTGATGCTGTTATTTTTCCACATTAGCTTTTCTTTGTGCCGCTGAGCACTTTTGACCTTGCCTTGTTTGGATATTCATAGTAGTGATCATCTCATTGTATGGCATTTACATGAATGCAAATGTTTTATTCTATCTGTAAAGCAGAGTAAAGTGGATAGAAAAGTTTCTCTTAGTAGGAAATCCATGTAACAGTAAGAGTTTTGATTAATTGCCTTCTCTTTAAGTTTTGATAATGAAAGTTCTCCCTCGTTCTGTTGTAATAAGTGGACTATGGTTCTGTTTCAAGTGTTACTGGTGATTGGTTGGATGTTTATGCCATTTTAAATTGCAATGAAATCATTTGATTTTTGGAAAATCTGGTTTGAAATACTTGGAAAAGCTAAATTATATACAGGACAGAAAAATTATAAATATGAACCAAGTGCCTTTTTGTTGCTCAATGTTTTCCCAGTGACCTGCAATAGATAGAACACTGCTACATATTACAAACTATCATAGTGTGAATTACTCGGGCAATGATTATAACATTCTTCTTTAACAAGGTTCAAAAAATGGAATATCGAAGTTCTGTTTTTAGTGAATTATTATTATTATTTTTATAAAAGAAACTGTGTAAATGTTGAAAAGAGTAGAAGTACAATCACAAAATGGTGGATAAGACAACGTCCAAATTAAGGGTGCAGCAAACAAACAAAGCAAAAGATTACAAAACTAAAGCAGCCAAATCTCAGTTGAGTGTCAATTAATGATACTTCCCTAAACACGCAAGAAGCATGACACCATAAGGATGCAGGGAAAACTACTCTATCCCATAACAAATTAGTGGAAGTAAGTCGATTCCTGAAAATTCTTGCATTTCTCTCCAGCCAAATCCTCTGAAAGAATGCATTCATTGTACAAATTCCATAAACACACCTCTGCCCAAATGAATGAAACCTGCAGAAAATCTTCCACCCCCCGACCGGGATACCCCAAGACTCGCCACCACAAGCCATCAATATTTGTCACATTTCCCAAACCAATGGACAAAGTAAAAATAAGTGACCGTGAGACTTGGTGATCCATTACGCAAATATTAGGAGATAAGGTCTTGTGAGGTCCTCTAATCTGTAACAATTCATTATTATCACCTTGAGAAACAGTCCAGATGAAAGCATTAACTTTGTTGGGAAGTTAGCTTTCCAGATATGATGTAAAGGAAAAACTAATGAGTTCATTTCAGGAGAGATGGCATGAAAAAGACTTAGCAAGAAAATTTCAGACCTCTCCAAGGACCATCGGAGTGAATTATATCAATAAAGTGTACTAAAGCTGTGTTGAATCATATTATTTCAACATGGCTAATTTAAATGTTAAAAAGTTGTGTTTTTTGATGTTAACTACCTTTGTTGGAAGTAAGAAGTTTGATTCTAGTGATTTTGGTAATCTGTTGGCATGGTTGAGCTAGTTGGGGTGTTACAATTTGTAGACGTAGTTTGATAAAGAAGTGGTAGAGGATACTGAATTACTTAAAACTGAAATCCAAACTTGGGAGCTGCTGATAAACTCCTTTGCGACAAATTATGATTTGCTTATACTTGGCTTTTGGCTGCAAATTTGAGAGTTTTAAATACAATATGCTGTTATTATCTTGTAATCCATAAACTGGAAAACCAACATTATACTTCTAATTCTCCATGCAGTACATGCTTTGAACAAGCTGCCCTATTCTAAGCTTGATTCAAAGTCTGTTGGGGTCCGAGAGGGTGTTGTATTTTTGACATACAGTAGCCTCATTGCATCTTCTGAAAAAGGTCGTTCTCGTCTGCAGCAGCTTGTCCAGTGGTGTGGACCAGAATTTGATGGTCTTTTAATATTTGATGAGGTAGTCTACTTCATTTGGAAGCTTGTCTTATGTTTGTGCTTTGACAGTCAAACCTTGCAAAGTTTTTGTATTTGACTGACTCATTGAGTGCTGTGTTTCAATACATCCTTATAACTTTCATCGCTAAGGATCAATGGCTTTATTGTAGTGCCACAAAGCAAAAAATTTGATACCTGAAGCTGGAAGTCAACCCACACGGACAGGTGAAGCCGTTCTTGATATTCAGGTTTGTCCTTGAAACTGAATTCCGGAGAAAATGTTTTCCTTGCTGTTCTGCACTTCCTTTTTACTAGGTGTGTTTGAGATATGCTCATTTATGTCTCTGTTCACTGTAGGTATCATCATTCTTCTCTGTAATCTAATCATGTGGATACCTTTCTGGTGGTATTTAAGATATATATATATATATATATATATATATATATTTTTAAAAAAATTAGAGGTTTCTTCTTACAGTTCTCACTTCCTTTAAATAAATTATAGTTATTTAAGCTATTAAATTTTCCTATATGTGAAAAGGACAAGTGTACACAGGAAAAGTTTATGGTTATGACATGACCATGGAAGATGGGGTGTTATGGAAATTGTTATTCCAAGAAATCATGGAATAAGTTTGCAGTTGCCAAGTTTGTTTCACTCCTATTTTAAAAGAACTTTTGGTTTCTGTTTATGAAGGTGTAATGGGAACTATTAGGTGGGGAAGGAAGAAGGGCTTCTTTTTCTTCTTCTAATCCCTCCTCAGTTGGGGCTTACGACGGCCATCCACATTCAGACTGATGAATTCATAAGAATTATTTTCTTATGCTCTCTCCTAGGATTCAAATACTAGAGGATAATGTGGGGAGCAAAACCACTTGCTAATCGTGTTAAGCCTCCAAGGATCTTTTTCTGTTTTGATGATTTCTTTTCTTGGATTGCATGCAATGCATTTCTATTTATTTCTTCAATGCTTCTATTCTCATGTGCATATGTGCACACAAAAAAGCTGACATGCTCAGGAAATCATGCTGGTGGATGTGCATGGACACGCCTATGGTCACTTGCCATGTCATATATCACTCAAACATTCACAAGTTTCGTTGATGCTTCTATTATTTTAAAATATTTTGGAGCAGTTATCATAACTTTCAATATGCTATTTGTTATGGCAATGTAGTTTTGGATGATTAAACCAGGTTTCCCTGAGATCTTAACTTTCAATAATCATGTTCCAATATAACAGGCCCGACTTCCTGGAGCACGTGTTATCTATTGCTCAGCGACCGGTGCATCTGAGCCCCGAAATTTGGGTTATATGGTCAGGCTTGGTCTTTGGGGAGATGGAACATGTTTTGATGTTTTCCAGAAGTTTCTAGGTGTGATAAGTTTGTGCATTTTAGTCTTATCTCCCCTCTCTTATGTTCCTCTATGATTTCTGTATTCATACTCTGTGCCACATTTTCCCCTTTGTTCAGCTTTGGTAAGATGGTGTTTGAGTTGGAAGAATTCCAATTATAAAACAAAACTGGTTTTAGTCGGAAGCAGTAGAATAGTATAGGTGAGTAGATAAATGATAGAGGCCAATTGGTCACCCACCAAAAGGTATAGCTTTGTAATGCTAACTCTTATAGGAACATTATTCATAAATCATATTAATACTTCTTTCCTTCTCTATTGGATAATTGAATCTGCTGCTGTTTACTTTGTTGAAAAGTTCTTATGCCCGTGTTTCAAGACCCTCTTTGAAAGGAATGAGTTACTTGCTGAACGCTCTCCCTCCTCTCTCTCACTTTCATACACGTGCCCATGCAGACAAATAAATCTGTTTGACTGTCAATTGTAAAGGCTGTATAATTGAAATGCTCGTGTGCTCCTCTACATGTCAAGCTGAGGTTTAGAGGACTGTCTTTAGTAGGGAGGGTTTCTGGCAACAAAGCAATATGCTTTGTGCATAAGCCAGTACTCGTTCCTTTTAATCCTATAGTTTCTCAATCATAATTTTTAATACATGGAGATAGAGACTTAAGTAAGGAGCTATAATTTGTTTAGTATTGAATTAACCTTGAACAAAATGGACATATAACATATTGAACTTGAGCCACAAAAAGCTCCTGAGAAAGATTTAAGGATATCTGAAACAATCATCATAACTCCCTAGGTATATAACATTAGGTACAATTTCTAGAACACCACTGAATATAATGAAAAAGAATGAAGAAAGATCTAGCTTCTTCCATAAGATTACATAGTAAAGAGAAATAAATATTTGTCATATCTAGAGCTATTTATGTTTTGATATATTTGTGTCGGGACTCTGGAGGTGACCATCAAAGAAAGTTTTTACATCTTAGATGCTAGGATGTGTCAAGATACTACATATTATAATGATAATAAAGAACTTATAAGAAGAGAAAATAATTATAACACACCAGGATATTTGCATTTAGTTATCAAGAAACATATTGTTGAAATTACTAGATGATTTAACCATAAATTTCTGAATCTGCACGCTGCTGCTGTTTGATTTGCTTGATATTATATGCTCATTGCTTCTTGTTCTAGAACTCATTTATGTGTGTGTGTGTGTTAGGCTTCTATAAATCTCCACTAAGGGCATTTTCTCTGTGACTTCTTTTTGCTGCTTCCATGTCGCTAGTTAAACACCAAGTTCACCATTCAAAGTTGGAAAACCAGTTTTCTAAATAATATTTTTGCAGGTGCTCTTGAAAAAGGTGGTGTTGGAGCATTGGAACTTGTTGCCATGGACATGAAAGCAAGGTTGTTATGGTTGAAATGCTTTTGTAAATCAGATTTATTTTTTAAGAATTTATTATATAATTTGTCATCAACTTCTGATTTTCAGGGGAATGTATGTGTGTCGTACCCTTAGCTATAAAGGGGCAGAGTTTGAAATTGTTGAAGCGCCTTTAGAACCTGAAATGATGGTAAGAAGCGTCAAGTGGCTTTCCATTATGATACATAGGAATTGATGGTTGATATTGTTGCTGCCTTCCAAGGATCTATATGAGCTATGATTATTATTTTGAACCTTTTTTTATACTTTACCTCCTGGTATTCACTTAACTACAGTTGGTTTTTGTCTTCTTCTTTTTTCCTTCTTTACCCATTGCACCACAGAGCTGTCCTGGTTTCTAACCCCTGTAACATGCCCACATAAAAGCACTGTGTATGGTATTTCCATGCCAGATATATTGTTTTGAGCAAGCTAATGTTTGCTCACCTTGAATTTTGAAATTAGTCTGATGCCCCAAACCACGATCTGCTGGATGTTTTCCTTTCACATTGCTCCACGAGATGTTTTAAATAGCTGGGCAGTTCGACATTGCTTGTGACTTATTCAATTTTGTTTGTTATTCTTAAATATGCTGATAGCTTGGACCCCGTCAGCAAATCATTTTAGCAGATGTTTTTTTTAGTGGTCAATTTTATAATCTTAACAAACCATGTAATGTGGAAGGTAAAGAGAAGTTATATTTAGGTAACTATGCTTAGGTCAGTCAATCCCTTTTCTGGACAGAACAACCTTTGATCTGTTACCCTGCAAACTGCCCTGCTATTTTACCTATTTACCTGCTTGGTTCTGGTCTTTGTTCCTTTTTCCCAGCAGATTGACCCCGTACTGCATGTGACCAGGAATGCGATGAACCCACCAATTTTATGCACTAAGATTGTAGAATCACTCCCATTAGGATTTATTAATGGCCCCCCTGTCCTTTAAGTGCCTTGTCAAATATTTGGGCGAGGCTGCTGTAGCATTGTGGAAAATATCTTTTTGTTAATATCAATTGATTTGAAATAGCTGTCCACTAAAAGTGGGTATTTGTTTAGCAAATTACTTTCTTATGTATCATTGTTGACTTCCCACTTGTGGGGAAGGATGAGAACTTGTTCGAAGTTTCTGACCTCATCTTGGATGTGGTTTTTGAACGTTCCTTTCTGTCATTCATCCATTCCTTAGTTTTATAGGAGCTTTAGTTTTTCCTCTGATCCCTACTAACTGGACTCAAAATCTCCTAGGTGGGGGCTATAAGCACCCAATAAAGCATTGCTTTTTCCCTGTTTTCATTGCACCTGTAGTTTCCCTAAATCTCATGATTTTTCTCTTTCTTTTTTTTGATAAATAATTCCTCGAATTTTCTCATAGTGGATTCTGAATTGGTTAGGACATGTACAAAAAAGCAGCAGAATTTTGGGCAGAGTTACGAGTGGAGTTGCTTTCAGCAAGCACCTTTCTCACCAATGACAAACCTAACTCTAGTCAATTGTGGAGAGTATATTGGTCAAGCCATCAGGTTTGGCCTTCCCTTGAAATTTCAATGTTTTTTCATTGATCCTCTTTTTGTAAAATGCTTATTTTATTGCTTGACAAGTTATTCTAATTCATTTTTATTTATTCATTCATTTTCTGGCAGCGCTTCTTTAGACACATGTGCATGTCAGCTAAGGTGCCTGCTGCTGTAAGAATAGCTAAGCAAGCATTGACAGAAGAAATGTGTGTTGTTATTGGACTACAGAGTACTGGAGAGGCTCGAACCGGGGAAGCTGTTTCAAAATATGTGCGCATGCCATTTATTTATTGATGTGGTGCACACATTTCCATGTGATTCTTCCATTTGCATCATTTAGTTTCTTATATGAATACCATTTATACTGTCTCGAGCAGGGTTCTGAACTTGATGATTTTATATCTGGTCCTCGAGAGTTGCTGCTGAAATTTGTGGAAGAAAATTATCCTCTGCCTGAAAAACCAGAGCAACAAGGTAATTACGTGGTTATGATTTGCATTAATTGTACCTTATGCATTTCAGCTTATATGGATTATGGAGTTCACTTTCTTGTTTTATGCAGGAGAGGAAGGAGTAAAGGAACTTCAACGGAAGAGGCACTCAGCAACCCCTGGTGTTTCATCAAAAGGGAGAGTCAGAAAAGCTGCGAGATGGAAACCTGAAAGTGATGATGACTTTGACGAAGGGTTTGGAAGTAAGTTTTCTGCAGTCTGACATTAATTGATTTATTGCAGTTAACCATGAACCAAACATGACTCTCTCTTTTGTTATATCATGGGTTTGCAAAATGATGCTTCCTGCTTTTCTTGGTACATGGCTGATCTTCATTTGTTGTAACAAAAAGAGAAAAAGAATATAAATCTAGTGTCTGAACCTCTTAATGCGCTCATATGGTTTTATTCTTATGCATCCTGTCTTTTCCTTTGAACTTCCTTGTGTCCTTGTCAAGTGCATTATCCTTTACTTATTGACCAGCCAAATTTATTGATGCCATTTTTTATAACTACCTTTTTAGCAATATAGGGCTTCACAGCTTAATCAGGAGGCATTTTCTCTTGTATGCTATGATGCAAACTTTGAAATTGCCTTTTTTACCCCTTATTCTTTATCGCCAATGCAGCTGATTCTGGAGGCGAATCCAATGGATCTGATGATGAGTTTCAGATCTGCGAGATATGCAATTCAGAAGAGGTAGTTTCTGATTATTTTTTTGTGGTTTTGATATCAGTAAGGTGTTGTTATTTACAAAATTTCAACTGTAGGGAAGGAAGAAATTGCTCCAATGTTCTTGTTGTGGACAGCTGGTCCATCCTTCATGTTTAGTGCCACCTGTTACAGATGTAGTATCTGAAGACTGGTCATGTCATTCGTGCAAGGAAAAAACAGAAGAGTTTCTTCAACAACAGCATGCCTATCTTGTTGAACTTACAAAGAGGTAACCTATCTTGTGGAAGCTAATTAGTTTTTCATGTTTCCTAGTAATTTTATTCCTTCTATGATTACTTTCCTCATCTGGGCTGCTGATGGTCATGGTGTTTCTAAATCACCATTTTTTAAAGGCATCATTATATAATTTACGATCTTGATATTAGGTATGAAACAGCTTTGGAACGCAAATCAAAAATTTTGGAGATAATTCGATCTTTGGATCTTCCAAACAATCCTTTGGATGATATTATTGATCAGGTAGTGACCACATTCTGACTCTCCTCTATCTCTAATACACACTCACACCCATACTTGCATGTATATTTATGGTGTGCTGTATGTAAGCATATACTTGCATACATTACTGATTAACAGTTACCCACATTCAACATGTTGTAATAGTTTTTTATAGCTAACACCTACTTTCCTGACAAGTTATCCAATCCTGTAAAAAGTTATAATTTGTAAGTATGCTTTGCTTTTATAACCAAAATCTCCCCTTGTATTGGGCTCTGGGGGCATGGATAGTTACAGCAAACTCTTTTAGTGTATTTTTATTGATGTAGCATTACTAAATGGGCATCAATTTTTGCTGCGTTGCTGAGTCACAATGCAGTGAAATTGTGCTATAGTTGCAAACTTCAATATCAAATGTTACCTTAGTTATGTAGTCTCATGTTAATGGTTTTCGTCTCCTGTTTGTTATTTTTTGTTTTTTCCCTTCTGGAGATAAAAGGAAGTGTTTTTTTACAAGTGTTATGTTTTGTAATTGCCTAAGAATATCATGTTTCCTCTAACCTGTGGAATATTATAAGCTCACAGATGTTTTCAAATAACTTTACATAACTCAGCAAGCTTTTCCAATACCCTGGTTGATATGTAAATCTGTTAGGAAGCTCCTTTTTATCTCGTTCTCTTATTCTGTTATGGATGATGTATTCTGCATGTTGCAATCTTCTTTTCACTTTGATCTAATAATATTTTCTTCATTTGGGAATAAAGAAACCCTTGTTGACTGTGCATTTAATATTTGCAGCTTGGAGGTCCTGATAAAGTTGCTGAAATGACTGGGAGGAGAGGCATGCTTGTAAGGGCCACCAATGGAAAAGGTGTAACTTATCTGCCACGAAACTCGTAAGTTTCTGTGCGTTTCCCCTTTCACTTATTGTTTGATTTCATTCCACATGACCTTTTTGCTTCCTTTTTTTTAACTTTAGAAAGGATGTCACCATGGAAATGGTCAACATGCATGAGAAGCAGCTTTTCATGGATGGTAAGAAATTGGTTGCTGTCATTTCTGAAGCGGGATCAGCTGGTGTGTCTTTACAGGCAGACAGAAGGGCAAAAAATCAGGTGTGCCCAATGCTCTGAATTTTTTTTGTTTGCCTGGTATTGTTCCTTGACAATCTCAAAAGTTGATTTTCTTTGCATGATTCTTTGGCATTTCTATCCAAAGCAAAAAAATTATTTCTGCCTATGTAATTTGCACAATTTGTAAGTAATTGTCCCATTAAGTGCTATATGACATTTCTACCAACAGAATAGAAGGGTTCATTTAACTCTAGAACTTCCTTGGAGTGCTGACCGAGCAATTCAACAGTTTGGAAGAACACATCGATCAAATCAAGCTTCTGCACCCATGTATAGGTAGGCTGGGCCATGCATGTTTAATTCTCTTTCATCCATTTGATTCTCATTGCATCATCAAACAAGTGTAAGATTAAATACTCAACTTTTTGAATTATTATTTGACTTTATTTTGTTTTATATTAAATGTAAATTTCCTAAGCTTCCTACCCCCCACTTTTTTTATAGTTGTCATGTCTTCTAGCCATCTGGCTCTTCAAGAGTGAATGATTTAAAAAAAGCATATTGTTCTTAATTTTATAAATATTAAGATAGTAGTTGGGGACTTGGGGATCTTTGGGTGTGGGCTTAGATTAGTTTCAGTTGACAAATATCCAAGCACAGGGAGGAGGGTTGGCATGAACTTCAAATTAGGTAGGTGAGGTAGTAAGTGCTTATAAGCTATGCTAATTTGTCAGAATAACAACTGGATAAGCCTTCTTCTGAGCTACTTGAGGTGATTCCCTTTTCATACATACATATGACTACATGGTGAGTATGAAGCTGGGAGACTTATTGCATGGTGAGTATGAAGCTGGGAGACTTATTGCAGTATAGTGCTTGACAATGCGCACAAAATTAACCATGGCATTATGATATATTAAATGAAGATCTAGAAGGAAATTATGAAATTGTGTGTGTGTGTGTGTGTGTGTGGCAAGTTAGAGGTCATATCAGATAACAGAAGATAGAAGTGGCTAGCGAGGGACTTTGTAGAGGTTGAATGTGCTACCAAAACAAAGACGGGACAAAGTTATCATCTGGGTGAAGCCTTGAGAAAGATTGTTATTTTAGACAATGGATGAGTATAAATTAGGATTCCTTTGGATAGGGTTAAGCTGCAGTTTCTGAAACCATGGTTATTTGATCTGATCATGATTTTTTGTCATTGCTGATGTTTGTTTCCAGAACAATAAAACTGTTGTCTTCAGTTTTGTTTGAAAGTAGTAGAATTAGCGTATGGATGCTTAAAAGTTGCGAAGCTTAAAGTTGACATCATAAATTGTTGAGCCAAAGACATACCTCTTTCTCTCTCTCTCCCCCCTTTGGCAGGCTATTATTTACCAATCTTGGTGGAGAACGCCGCTTTGCATCTATTGTCGCCAAGAGATTGGAATCTCTTGGGGCTTTAACACAGGGAGACCGCAGGTAACTTGGATATTTTATCCTCTGGGGAACAATAGCAGTTATCAATGATGTCTTTTATTTGATTTTATGCCTCATTGTGTGTAAATGCTTTGCAGGGCAGGGCCTTCATTGAGTGCTTACAATTATGATAGTGCGTTTGGGAAAAAGGCTTTAATGGTGATGTATAGAGGGATTATGGAGCAGGTGTTCATCACCTTTTTTCATGATAATATTTTATAATTTCTTTTCATGCTAGATTTATTGTGGAAAAATGGGGTGCCAAGTATTGTTGGGAATAACTAAAATTCAATTTTCAGGATACTCTACCCATTGTACCTCCTGGATGTTCATCTGAAAATCCAGAGACAGTTCAAGATTTTATAATGAAGGCAAAAGCTGCACTTGTGTCTGTTGGAATAGTTAGAGACTCTGTTCTTGGTATTTTGTTTTCTTGTGCATTATTGTTTCACTACTTTTTCTTGAATTGAACTGTCAGAATATACTTCCCATAATTTTATTTTTGTTTTTATGCCATCGTTTTTACTGTTTTATCATTATAATCATCATTTTTTATGTAACAATTATAACTCTAAATTCGCACCTTTTTTTATAGGTAATGGGAAAGACTATGGAAAGTTGTCTGGACGTATAATTGATTCAGACATGCACGATGTTGGGCGTTTTCTCAATCGAATCTTAGGACTGCCACCTGATATTCAAAACAGGTTTCTATTTTGTTGATTGAGAAATGATTACTTGCTGCAGTCAGAAATAAATCCAATCTGCTAAACCGCTTTTCATTGCAGGCTGTTTGATTTGTTTGTCAGTATCCTAGATCTTCTTGTTCAGAATGCGCGCATTGAAGGGAATCTTGATTCTGGGATTGTTGATATGAAAGCTAACATTATTGAATTACAAGGAACTCCCAAGGTATACTTTCTTGTTGTTCCTTTACTGGCTTTACTCAACCATTGATTTTGACTTTTATCTTACAGACTGTTCACATTGATCACATGTCTGGGGCACCAACTGTTCTGTTTACTTTTACTCTGGACCGTGGAATCACATGGGAGGTGCTTTTCTTCTGTTTTCTTTGTGCATGTGATTTAACTCTGAATGGTGAATGCTAGATTACATATTGATAAATATCTCTGAAATTTGTAAATGTTCATTAATGCTAGTCTGCAAGTACCATGCTCGAGGAGAAGCAAAAGGATGGGCTTGGTTCTTCGAGTGATGGGTTCTATGAATCCAAGAGGGAGTGGTTAGGAAGACGTCACTATGTTTTAGCATTTGAAAGGTATTTACTTGATTTAACTGCACCTATATGTTTATATTCGGGTGTTTGTTTATTATTTGTTAATTGTATAGTTTTTACTATGTGAATCCTGAATTTTTATGACACAAATCAGTCGATTCCCTTGAAAACATTACTTCTTTAATTAGTGAGAGGATGAAGCCAAAGAGGGCAATAATCATGGTCATGAATCCAAAGTGCAGTAGTCCACTGAGGTTTAAGGAAATCAACTCTAGCTTGAGTTTCTGGATGTTTGACCACTGTAGCTTGGAGAGGAAATGATTTTCGATGAAATATTTCCAATTTCGCTCACTATAAAAAAGATAGGAAAAGGGGAGAAATGTAAATGAAGGATTGGACTGGAGGCATTAATACAAGTCCATAGTGGTAATTTTGCCACTAATTGAATACCAACTTCTCTGATCTCCATTTCACAATGCTAGGACACGTGTTTTAGAAACTTCTGCTGCAATTTTGTTGACTGAAGGCATTAATACAAGTCAATAGTGGTAATTTTGCCACAAAATGAATACCAACTTCTCTATCTTCATTTCACAATGCTAGGACACGTGTTTTAGAAACTTCTGCTGCAATTTTGTTGACTGGAGGCATTAATACAAGTCAATAGTGGTAATTTTGCCACAAAATGAATACCAACTTCTCTATCTTCATTTCACAATGCCCTAGGATACAAGTATTTTAGAAACTTCTGCTGGTATTAATATTAGGTGCTTTGCTATTTTATTGTTCTTGTATTCATCCTTTCAGTGTCTTTGTTTATTTCATTGCTTCAGCTCTGCTTCTGGAATGTTTAAGATCGTCAGACCTGCTGTTGGGGAGTCGGTAAGGTATCAAATACTACCGGGCTTAGTCAAAGCTTATATTGAATCTATTATGTTAACTAATCTCTTCTCTCTCTCTCTCTCTCCAGGGATATGCCTCTGGCAGAGTTGAAAAACAAATATAGAAAATTGCTGTCGCTAGAGAAAGCTCGTAGTGGCTGGGAAGATGAATATGAAGTTTCATCTAAACAGGTACAAAAAGGTGTTGAATATATGTTAAGATGACATCCTGTTAGCATTGGTATTTTGAAATGTCAAATATTGCATAACTGCAAAGCTAACATGATAGATTGACTTTTGATGAAAAATTAATTGCATTTTATGTTTGTGATCAACCATTTTAGGACATGGAAAGATGAGTTTTGTTCTTTTTCTTCATCTTATGTGCTCAAATTGGTAATGAATTTGATGCAAGCTTAGACTATCCACCTTCAGTTTCAGCAGTTGGAGACAAGTTTTGTGTGAATATTCAAATTAACTTCTTCCTTGCAAACTTTCCAGTATGTGATGTGTTCGTACTTGAATGGGGTATTATATACTGGAGTTAATTGATAATACCATGTGGAAAGTTTAGGACTCTGAAACAAGGGAGGTGACTTAGAGAATGTGGTGGAATATTGTAACTCTGAATGATGAATGTTATTGATAATCCTTGCTGATAGTATCCCACTGTCCCCTTGTAATGTAGTCAAACAGAATCATGCATAAGTAAAATGTGCATGTCTTGTATATTCTCCAACATACTGTGTGACTTCTTGAATCCCATTTTGGTTGTGATGCATTCATTATTGTTTTGATCAATCTGGAATCTAAATAATTTTCTTCTTGGATTGACTATTTCCTCCATATACACTTGGTGTGTAAATATTTTGCTAATTCTTCAGTTACCCTGCAGTTCTTACCTTAGCTTACTTTTAATTTTTCCTGCAGTGCATGCATGGCCCCAACTGTAAGCTTGGAAACTTTTGTACAGTTGGCAGAAGACAGCAGGAAGTAAATGTTTTGGGTGGTCTTATTCTTCCTGTTTGGGGCACTATTGAGAAAGCGCTTTCTAAGCAGGTAATACAGGGCTTCTTAATGATTTCCAATTCCCATGACCATGATGTTTAGTAAATGCTACTTTGCTCATTTTCAATTTTGTCCTTTCTGCTATAGACCACGCTTGAGCCAGGAGTGTCAGTTTTACATATAAAGATACTCTTCAAGATTTTTGACTTTGTGGCACTTTATCACTGAAATCTAAATTTTCTAACTGCATTCTACTAATTATGCAGTTGCTATTTTATTCCATGAGTTTCTTTCTATGGGCAACACTTTTGAATTTGCAAGAGGGTCGTTTATTATGTAGTGCTGAAATTGCTTATGTTCGAGTTAGGCACTCTCTTGATGGATCTAGGTTTGATCAATAATTTGGAAAATGCTCTATTAAGTCTGATCTACCTGTCTGGACGAGAGATATACATGAGGAATGAGGTGGAAAGATAGGTTAATTTCTTAGTTGATGCTTAGCTTGGGGCAGTTTTCTTCCTCTTTTTTTTGGATAACTTTGAAAAATAGTTGTTGGTTATGAAGTGGATCTTTTTTAGGTATTACAAATATATGCATGTTAACTCAACTTAGTAATGCTTCGCATTGGTGACACAAGTTCTAGAATGTAGTGTGGGAAGAACCATAAACAATGACACTGAAGTGTGCTTTGATTTCCATGCATGGTCATTTCTTTATTTTACTGCCTTGTGTTAAAATTAAAATGGAGATTTTATGAGAATTGATTTTTTTTATGGGACTTCTACCAAATCATTTATTGTCAGGATTTTTTACCTTGTCCCTGATTGTATTCCACAAGAAGAAACCGAAACTTCATTTTGTTTCCTTTTAGCATTGCCTGTTAATACAAAGGGGTATTTTTATTAAGTGTTCAAAGCATGTCACTGCAATTAGTACTTGCAGCAAAGAAATGTTTGATCAAGGAATCATCTCATGGAACGAACTTTCAATCTGATGTAATTGCCATTGAGATAAATTGAAACCTCAAACAATATTCTCTTCAGGCTCGTCAAAGCCAAAAGCGGCTCCGTGTTGTGCGATTAGAAACTACTACAGATAA
The DNA here is from genome assembly GCA_027405865.1 of Salix purpurea. Classification (NCBI taxonomy): domain Eukaryota; kingdom Viridiplantae; phylum Streptophyta; class Magnoliopsida; order Malpighiales; family Salicaceae; genus Salix; species Salix purpurea. Next base: position 4,640,624 of record JAOWLH010000012.1, on the reverse strand, counting down.
CAAGCGAATTGTTGGGCTCCTTGTCCCGAATGCGGCTGTGGAATCTGTACTTCAAGGTCTCTCTATCTCTCTACCTTCTCTCACACATGCAGAGTCTTATCCTGCCTTGATGCACACATGCAATTAGCTGCCTCACCTCTCTCTCCCTCCCTATATATATGTATATGTACAAGTGTGGATATAATTTTTTTTTTTTGTAATTTACATGGATCTAATTCTAGTGTGATGTCGTCTTGGTTGCAGATTTAGCGTGGGTCCAAGAAATTGATGATTAAGATGGTGCAATCTTTTGTTCAAAGGTGCGTGTTGAGCAATTCGGAAAGTTAGAATGGTGCTTTGGAGACTTGAGAATGTGATTCAAGTCTGAAGATACAAGCATAAACCTCGTAAGGGAAAAAAATTGAAAGTCATTCCCTGCACCATGAAAGGAAACTGTGCAGGCTCATTCATACTTGATTTTTTGTCTTTTGCTTAAATGCTCCATTTTTTTTGGCACATAATTTTGTATATCTCTAACAGTATCGCAGAAGGCAGTAAGTTATAGGTGCCATGTTGTACGAGTCGTAGTTCTGCTCGAACTAATTTGTATAAATCTCTATACAATCATCATTCTATTGCTGATAAAGAAATCCTTCAGTGTTCATGTTGATTTTGTCATCTATTATGCCGCATTTTAATTGGATGGCCAACAATAAATGACATTTACCAATTGGACTACCTGCTGTTACTAACTGGGCTGGATCGGCCATTGCACCATTGTTATGTTTTAATGAATAGAGGGACACAAATCAGGATATGAATTTCCGGCATCGTTGGATGTGAGGGAATCCTTGTGGTGCAACTTCGCAACTTCGTTACACTAAAAGCCCCCAACACTAAAATCCCCCATTAATAAGTTATTATGGAAAGCAGGGTGTCTTGATAAATTAGAAGTGTCATCTTCAGGCGACCGCGGCCGTGATGTGGTGGGTTCCTCTTCTCCATCTGCGAAGCACAGGCAAGAGCTTCATTTTTTTATTTTTTACCTGTAACTACAATTTATGCAAGTTATACGTTCAGTCTTCTTTACTATAACAAGCATGTGAAGTTTGTGAGCGCACCGATGCATCATTTTTTCTTTTAATTTGATTTGCTTGATTTCTAAGACTTCTCACCGAAATCCATTCTCACTGCCGTTGATTAAAAGGAGGGTCATTTTGGATAACATGTTAGGAAAAGAAAGGGTTGACTCGGCAGTATGGTCTATGTGATTTGTACCGGCCTGCATCAAGCTTCAGGCGCCATAAACCTTGAATATTACCATTTAGGTCCAAGGATTTATTGTTCAGGCGGAAAGCACAATAAAAATCATCAGTCCACTCAAAAATACACGCACACGCACACGCACATAAAATTTATTTATCTCTTGGTACTGGCGAAACCATTCAGGTCAGCACACAAATGGAGCTTCAACATGATGGTCCCCGCAGTAGAGGCCAGGCATCTTGGTACTGGAGAAACCATTCAGGTCAGCACACAAATGGAGCTTCAACATGATGGTCGCCGCAGTAGAGGCCAGGTTGCTGAGTGAAACCCTGCTTCTTCAGAATCTTTCTAGCCCTCAAAACAAGCTCCTGGTTAGAAATGTCACCATCCGCCTCAGCAAGTATAGTCTGGATGGCATTGCTAAGAGCTCCATATGCTTCGGCTGAATTTCCTCCTGGACTGGCATCAGCAGAAGTTTGGTCAGTTTGGCAGCCACTGATCAAAATCCCACCATGAGGTAGTGCACGCTTAGTTGCTCCAGCATAAACTTCTTGCTTGCTACCCACCTCAGTCTCCAGGGCAGGCTGAGCATATCCCTCATCATTCTCCAGTTTTTGTTTGAGAAATTCCTGAGCCAGATTCCCAACCATTCCAAAGAGTCCACCACCTCCACTTTCCCCATCACCAAGTTGGAGTTTATCCATGATAACCTTCATGAACTTCTTCACCTTAGGGCTTGCATCTTCTCCAAAGACATCAAAAAGGGCTGGCCTCAGCTTCCCAACTTCAATGTCATCTTTACCAGTCTTTTGCTTGAGTATTTCTATGAGAGTTGAGAGAGGCAGAGATCTACTTTTCACGTACTCTCGCTCACCATACTCTCTTTCAACTGCCGTGTCATCAAAATCTTCCTCCTTGCCATGCCGTCCGTGGCGCTGTCCAGAAGGGATGTGAACTCCACGAGATTCAAATGCATCTTTCACGGTCTGTTTCAAGAAACCTTTAAATCCAAACCCAGAAGACCCCTCCTCCTCCTCCTTCTCCTCCTCTTGGCGCCTTGTGCTCTCCCCTATCTGCTCTTTAGTCTCATCAATGAGGCCACCACTATGGCATGAATCAGATACAATTGTTATGCGGCAACCTTCTGGGATCCGATCCACAAAATCTTTGAAATCATCATCTGTTCACAAACACCCGAGTTGAAAGTTAGAATGGAATTTGCTTAAGCAGCATTTAAGACGAATCATTCTAAGAACTATGCAGTCAAGGGAAACAGATAATTCCGTAAACTCATTTCCATTTACAAACAAGTTGTCGAGTTTTATCAACTAGATTAATAACAACAGATACAAGAGAATCAGATGGTCAGTATGGTGTTCAGAAAACAAAACGAACTATAAAATCCCCTTGGCTCCGATGTTTTAATTATTTGGTTGAAAAATTTATGGTACATGCTCCTCACCCATCAGTAATACTGTTTGCCAATGAATTGATTCTCTTTCAACAAATGTATGGACCATCTCCAAATTATTTCAGAACGCAAAACTGGATTATGTCCTACAAACACTCTAACATGGGAACATGTAATATGATGTAATCATCGTGCCAAGAAACAATCAAAGAAACCTATATTTATCAAAAACCTCATGATTAAAGATCCAAAAATTTGTTTTTGGTATAACAAAGACTTCCGCGAATAATCTTGTTAGAATGGAGAGGCTACACAAATTATATCTTCAACAATGCCAATAGCTTTGAACAATAACAGCTCCGCCACAACAGATATTAAATTATTGAAAATGAAAAGGTCCAAGACAGTTAACCGATCAAGATTTAAAATTGACAGTCGCAACCACAGAGATCAAGAGCCAGGACATTCCACTGACAACAATCAACAAAACTCAAAAGATAAAACTAGCGTTATTTTCTTAGAAAACCAGTGTAGCGCGGCTCCTTAGAATCAATTTCCCAGAAAGCCAGCCTAACAAAGAGCAAAGGCCCCCCCCCTTCAAATTTCCTATCCACAAAAAGATCTAAAACAATCCACCAAGATCGCAATTAAAAAGAAGAAATAACCCCCATAAGCATATAAGGTCAAACCAAAAAATTGATTTTGATCAAATCAATGAAAGAAACTAAATGGATCACATCAACCAAAACCAATCTTGAGAGAGAGGGAGAGATGAACCACAAAAGACAGGAGAAGATAAAGACAGTACCAGTGATAAGATTCATATCACAAGGGACAATGCACTCATCGTAACCAGTATCATCATCCTCTCCAGTTTCAGCTGGCAACCTTGTCCCATGTCCGCTATAGTGGACAAACAAGAAGTCTCCAGGCTCGGCAGAGCGAACCAGATCCTTCATCGCCTGGCGCACGTTTTTCCCAGTTGGTTGCGTGTAAGAGTCATCCGTGTCTATCAAGATAGTGATGTTATCTTCAGAAAAACCATAACGATCAACAAGACACCGGTACATTCTCTTAACATCATTTATACAGCCTTTGAGTTCAGCTTTTGTTGCTGGGTAGTTGCATCCTATCAACACTGCCTTCTTTGTCATGGTTTTCTCTTCTGTTGCTGGCAACAATCAACTCAGTGGGTCTCAATTTGATTCGGGATCTTCCGGTTTTGGAGAGTAGTTTCTTTTCTTTTTAATCCTGATCTTTTGGACTCTGAAAAAAACTGGGATTGTCAGAGAAATGGTAATGCTGAGCTGTAAGGAGGATTTATTTATTTCTATTTTTGAAAAAAAAAGGTTTTAATTTAATATTAATAGCTCACTTCACTGTCGGCAACAGTAAAAAAATTGGATTAATATAAATTCTCATTAAAAATAAGGAAAAAAACCATAAAATTCTTTTTTTTTTTTTTGCAAAGTAAAGTAGTTGGTCCAATATATAATATTCGTAAAGTAAATAGTATTAAATATTGTATAAAAAATTGATGATTGGTGTCTCGGATATATACAATTCGACTCAATTATAAATGGATGGCAAAGGAAGAGGAGTAAAAACTAAGCATGAAAAGTTATAAAAAAGAAAAAGAAAAGAGGAGGATAAAAGGGTGGGTTCCTTGAATGGAGCACCACGATTACAGGATAAAGAATAAATAAAATATTCGTGAAGCTTTGAGGAGATAAAAAAATGAAAAATGTGGACGGCCTTTTCTTATAATAATTTATTTATTAGTGCTATTTAAACCGCTTAGAAACTTGTATTGTAAGCTTTAATTTAAGAAAGATATTTAATATTGTTCTTATTTAAAAGCAAAATAAGAAGAAGAAAAAAAGGAAATCGTATTTATGTTGGATCCATCCTTATCAAATCTTTGTGATTTTTTTTTTTTATAATAATGTATGTGTCATGTTACATTATTATTGTTTTCTCTTTTTTTTTTTTTATTGCGAGGAAGCCCTATTCTTAAAAAATATATTTTATGGGTTCAGGTGAGTTGAATAAAATCTTAGTACTAAACTCGAACTTGAGATTTGTTGTGCAGATCATATATATATATTTTTTTTTATCATAACACTGTTCCTTGGGGACTATTATTGTTTTCCTATTAATTCTTTACTAGCAAAGTAATGAAACCATGCTCTACAATTTTGAAATATCTTTTTTTAATTGAATACGCATGAGTAGAATATATTATATATATAGATCCATAAGATTTTGTTTGTCTATTTTTTTCATGAATAAGCATGTTTTGAGTGAATAATTGCAATATAAAATATATGTTGAGACAATAAAAACAATAATTTAGATTGTTAATATTCCAATATATATCTTTTAAAAAACGGATATGCAAGCATCGCTGCTATTGTTTTTATTTAAATCAACAAAAAATAAGAATAAAGATAATTACATTAATTAGTAAAATATTTTAATAATATTATTATGATAGATATTTATCTATGTATAAACACTCCACTTGCCAAAACCCAACCACCCCACATCACGAGAGCTTCGCTAAATAATATAGTTTAAGAAATTATAGAATAACATATAAATGTATAACTTTGTAATTGTTCATCATACAGTTATAATAAAATAAAAATATAAATGATTTAATTTGAGAATCTACTATTAATAATAAGTTAATTCTAAATTAAAATAAATAAATGATAATTGAACACCCATCCATCATGTGGGCCTTAGACTTTTAACAAATTGACAAGTCAATAGTGGGTGTAATGATTAAGGTATGTGAACGTGTACTCCTTAAACATTTAGCCGAAAGTCAGCCATTTCTTGTACCAATTATCTTTTGAGGTATTTGTTTTTTTTAAATATATATATTATTTTGCAGATAAAAACGAAATATATATCTTTTTTAAAAAAAGAAGAAGTTAAAACTCACCTTTTAGTGCCAAACTGCGAACCGATGTTTGACCAAAATTCAATTTTTTTTTATTTTAAATGATTTTTTATTAGTGTTTTAGATCATTTTGATGTGTTGATGTCAAAAATAATTTTTTAAAAATAAAAAAATATCATTTTGATGTATTTCTAAACAAAAAATATTTTCAAAAGTAACTAAAATCATTCTCTCAAACAGACACTTACTCTCAGCAATCTCGCATTATTGGCTTCCGCAACCAACCCAAGTTTTGTGACATTTAAGAGTGTGTTGAGTAATCTAAGAAAAAAAAATTTAAAGAAATGAAATTAGTAATATAAATTTTTAAATAGTATAAATATAGCTTATTTTGTATATATACACTCCAATAAAAAAGTTATTTAGAAAAACCAATTGTATTTTAATATATATATATAATATTAATATAACTATTTATTGATACTAACTAACTAATACAAGTCTAATCAAAATTATTTTTTTTATATAGAAATATATTAAGTAAATATTTGATTTTTTTGATAAATATGTAGAAATAGGTCTTTTTAAATTTAAAATGCAATTTTTACTTTTCAATATATTTTTTTTCTTGAAGCTATGAAAATGAAGTTATTTGTCTTTTTTTGTTAGCTATTTTCTTGGATGCTCTTAATTTTCTTGGATGCTCTTAATAATAGACATTTTGTCAGCCATTCACATTTTTTTCTTTACAAATAGGTCAGATAATGTCCAAAATTATAGAAAAATCCACAAAATTGACTTGCAATAAAAAAAAATGGTAATGTCCAAAATTACGGAATACAAGCCAGCATCATTTATTCATTAAACAACTTTATTATTTTTTAATGTAAAACCCTGAGAAAAATCATTAATAAGCAAATAGCATTTAATAACAAATCGATCTTGAAATCACAAAGTCAAGAATGGAGTGGTTGGATCTTGGAAGGATGATGGAGCGATGACAATGGAGGTTTAGGAAGTCGTGCCCCATTTTAATGAGAGCTCAAGCCATATCAGCCATTTATGAGTTATGACAGTGAATCCTTATTTACCAGCTAACTCCAAACTCCCAGGAGATCAAAGCACAAATAGGGAGTAAGGAGCATGGCATCTATCTGGAATCCAAATTACAATTCATGAAGGGGCGAGAATAATTATCGATCGAAATATAATTAAGGGAATTATCTTGGATAAAACTGATCATCGTACAAACTACTTCTTCAATATGCGAGAGCCGAGTATCAGTTTATTTAAATAAAACCAGAATCATTAATTGTCAAGGAATAAGAGCAAAATGTTGTGGAAAAACCACAGTAATGATTGTAACTGCGCCGAGCTGGACAGACATTGATTCGTCGCAGATTCACTTAAACGCGTCGTGGTGGATTGGCCGTCTTGCGAGGTGCGGGATTAACGTAATTACAGTTCAGTCTGATCTCGCTTTCATTTGGAGCAGTGTGGAAAAGAATGTTTCCAAGGTTCACCATTGACGCAGCAAACTGGTTAAAGAAAAGATCAGGCTGCTGACTTGTGAATGCCGAGACGAATGGCTCTGTTCTTGGATCCGAGTAGAGTTCTTGATCTGTTGACAGCAGTCCCATTTTCTTGCCAAGGTTGTTGTAGTACTCCATGTCAAAAGTCTTTGGAGTTGTTTTATCTAGATAGACCACGTCAGAACTCCATTTGCAACTTCTTGTCAGGTTCCTCAGATAATTCCTGTCGAGGGTAGGATCCGGCCGGCCAGTTCCCTTGTAGTTACCGAGTCTGTGCAGGAATGAACGGCAGCTGCTCCTTCCAATTGTGTGTGAACCTGATAGAACAACCAAATCAAGAACGTTCAAGCCTCTTTCCCGGAAGAAATCAATCAGAGCCGTGACATTTTCGCGGCCCTGAGGAACAAGGTCAGCCTCTTTGGCAATGGAAGTTCTTCCATCTCTACGCCCATATGGGACTTCCCAGAACGGGCCGCCAAGTAGAAGAGTGGCCTCCCTAGCCGCAGCAGTGAGAATGTCCGCGCATGAGACAGTTTTTGGACACCTCCTCTCAATTTCTGCTTTAATATCATCAATCACCTGGAAACCTCTCAGTGTCTTGCTAGCATAAGCTGCCCTTTCACTGTTTCGATGGTTCAGCAAAATCGAAGCATCACATCCCTGCATTGCATGTTGCCAATGTTTTTAGTCTCATATGGCTCATACGAGACTGGCAATTCTATAAAATCAGTTAAAAGAAAAGGTAAAAATCAATTAATGGCCATCAATTAGTGCTTACCCTAATAGCACAATCATGGAAGTGCAAGCGAATGATGCTTGCTGCCAAAGTGTAATCCTTTCGAAACCAAGCTGTCATTTTTTGGTTAATTATTTCTTCAGCAGCAGGGCAAGTTTTATGATAATAGCTCAAAGACAGGAAATCTTGAGGAGACAAGATCGATGAAGCTCCAACTAAATCCTTGACAGGGTTCTGTGGTAACATGGCTGACACCACATACAACTCAAACTGAGCAAGGAGGAGAAAAGTGAAAAACCACCGCTTCATGTTGCTTTTTTTGATCTCCTGTCAGCACTGGCATGTCACACTGACAAAAATTGTTCCGAGTATTTACCGATCGTGTTCTCCGCATTGTTTTATACTTGATTCATTGTTGATTTTTATATGTTTTAATGAAAGAAATACGTGAGGAGCACTCTCTAATTCACCATTGTTATGACTTGCAAGCATGTTCAAGCAGGGACTCTCAGGTCAGCGACACGTACTCTGTTCCAGAGAAACTCGACAGCCCACAACAAAAGGGTGCCTGTGCCCACATCATTTCAGGGAGGACATCCCTTCCCCCAAGCTCTCCAAATTCATATCCTCCACTTAATAAAGTCTATATTTTTATCAGTACATCAAACTATATAAAAAATAATTTAAAATAAAAAGAATAAATAACTGGTTTTTAAGCTGCATTTAAACCCTTTTTTATCACATTATAAAATAAAAATCAATCCAATAAAATGGGATCCCAGAATTGACCTCCACCAGTCAATACTCAATAGCGCAGAAAATCCTGGATCTAATAGTGGCTATATTTAGCACAATCCTAATTGGAAAAAGCATTGACCTTGCTGGGTCAAGTCATGCATCGGCAAATATGGGTCCTTTATATAGACCAATTTATCCAGCTCAGAAAGTAGTGCTGGACACGTCCAGGGTTCAAATGTTGGATCACCATCAAAATGAGGAAATTCTGTGTAGCCTCCGAAAAGAAAAAAAACTTCGAAATAAAAATATGTACTCATTCTGATTCAGCTTGAACTTTAACAAGTACAAAACAATTCACAGCATACGTAACATTCATATTCTCAATCACACGACAACACAAAATCTTGAAACAAGCCTGATTTTTTTTTTTTGCACACCACCTAGCTACAATAAACACAAGATTTAAGCCTTGCAGCAAATAAAACGACCTAATCCCTTGGAAACATGTTTTTCACCATCATCTCCAGAAATTTCTACGGCCTTGCTCTTAGGCTTCGTTTTCAGTTCATCTTTAGGCACTGTCACCACAAGAACACCGTCATGCATTGACGCCTTAATCTCATCAATTTTAGCATTTTCGGGCAATCGAAACCTCCTTGAAAACCCACCGCGTGGCCTCTCTTTGCAGTGCCACTTGTCTCCTTTCTCTTCGGCTTCTTCTTTTCTCTGTGCAGCACTCATTTGAAGCACTGTTCCTTCATGAACTTCAATCTTCACGTCCTCTTTTGTAAATCCTGGGAGATCGATTTCGAATACGTGGGCACGGGGAGTTTCCTTCCAGTCCATTTGGGTTTCTGGGTTTTCGATCAAGAAACCCCGAAATGGATCGAACAAGCTGTTCTGGTTCAAAAGAGAGTGAAGGAGAGACATTTAATATATATTTGGCTGTGCGGGAAAGGTATTTTGGCTTAGGAATGTGAGAACGTAGTGGTAGCTAAAGACTTCAGATGTTTTGTTTGCTTGCTTGTTTAAGGTTTTGCCATTGAAGGTATTTATATTGGATTATGTGGAAGAGATTGGCGAGTTCTTGAAATTTCTGGCGATAGATTTTGCAAATTATAAGGATTTTTTACTCCAGGAGAATAAATGTCGGAAGAGATCACACTCAATTTGTTAGTCAACACAAGAAGGGAAGTTTCTGGGGGAACCTGGAAATGGAAACAATGGTTTTTTTTTTTTTTTTATCAATTAATCATATAATCACAGACGTGGATTTTTATTAGAAAATTGTTGAACATACCCAGCAATAAAAAACTGTGATTTGACAAAGTTTATCGGGAGGTTAATTTAACATCTAGAGCCCCACAACATTGGTCTGGAAGTAGAGGTGTTTGTTAATTTGTTTTAAAAATATTTTTGAAAAAAAAATATTTTTTTATTTTAATTTAAAATATTTTAGTATTTTTAAATTATTTTAATGTGTTGATGTTTTTAAAAGATTAAAAAAATATAATTTTAATGAATTTTTAAACAAAAATTATTTTCAAAATTAACCACAATCAAACTCATAAAATAACATTTATAACACTTTAACTTAGCTTTTGTTTGACATTGTGATGGTATTTTTTAAATTAATTTTTTATTTTAAAATATTAAATTAATATTTTTTTATAATTTTAAATCTCTTCTTCCTCCCAAAGAGGGATTTTAGAAAGCACAAGAATAATTGATCGTTTCCAGGGGAAAAATAAATTAAAGATCCGATTTCTGGGTTAAAAAATATGGGATAAAACTCGTCGGTTTCTGGTCCGATTTGGCACTATATTTAAAATATAAAATTGAAATTTTTTATTTTTTAATTTTAATTTTTACTTTATTTTTTTTAAGATAATTTTCATGTATTAATATTAAAATTAATGACTACACTCCACAGTAGTTTTCTGGGTTATGGCAGATTACTGTAGAGGGATCCAGACACATACTGGATCAATTCACAGGCCCATTTTCCGTTAATTATTTCCAAAAAGGCAAACGATAAAACCCCCCTCCAAAATACAAAATTACATTAATCACCCAAGACTCGCCTTCACGTTCAAGGGAGCTCTACATAAATAAAACCCCTTTTATATCCAACATATTTTTGTTAATCCCCCCTAACATTAAGGGTGTTTTGGGTATAAAAGAGGAGTTCTGGTAATATTTCGAGACTTTTAGATTGTCGTTATGATTTTAAAAACAAACAGCACACATTACGCAACACGCATAGACCAAGGAAGCCCATGCTTCATTATGAATTCATCGAACAAGAAGAAGAAAAGGGAAAGGAAAAAAAACTGAAAAATCAAACGTAAGACTTTCAATCATATAATACATTAATTTATGAGCAGGAAGACAGGGGCATCTCCGTACACATTTCCTCGTCAATACTGCTCCATCGGATTCCGGCCACTGCTCATCGAGTTTACAAATCAAGCAGTACGCATTAGATCCACCTGAACCCATGCAAATTCTTTTGGAACCTGAGATAATTTAGAAAGATTATAGAGCTAAGGGATTGTTAGCAAGTATTGGTAGATTTTTTAAAGAGTTTTTAGTGAGAATAATACAGCCGTTGACTTCAGGCAATCATACTTCATAAGTTTGGTGAATCATCAGAATTTATGACACGTACATGACATTTTTTATTGTGAATAAAAAAAGCTCTATGATCTCATTCATGCACTGAATCCATACGAAGCCAAACCGTGGCTTTTTTCTGGAACCACAGACTAACTGTATGATCATATACCATGAAAGACTCCATCGTAGCTTCAATTTGTAAGAGAACTCCCTGGCAATCCTTTTTTTACATTCTAGATTATTATTTTTTCCTTTTTTTTTTTTTTTACGCACATTTATTGGATCGAGAAAAGGGGCAATGGCAAATGCCAAAATTACAGCCCAAGGCCAGGAAAGGGGAGAGGTGCCACGTACCGGACTCGGCCGAAAGAGAGAGCGAATCGAAAGGAAGCCGGCCAAAAAAAAAAAATGCAGAGAAGGAATGCGAGACCCACCACATGGCAACACTAAAGCTCGACCAATTAGAGAGAAGCATCTTTAAAGTGGAGAGCTTATTTTTATTCATGCAATAATAGATGAGATGTGTACTGTGATATATGATATTCTTACATGTGTTTTTTATTAAAAAAATATAGAAAAATAATTTTAAACACCAACAAGTCAAAATTATATATAAATAAAAACAGTAAAAAATATTATTTGAAGACAGACAAATTTTAAAAAACATTTAAAAACAAAAGCTAAATAATATCCTGTAAGCAATAACTCATCGTTTCAGATCTGATTTTGATAGGGTGAGCGGGGATTTTGATTTTCTTTTTTAACTAAATTGTTTTAGATCTTAAAATATAAAATAAAGGTTAGGCCGCGGTCTAGAGTTCTATGTCCATGAATACAATTCTACAAAGAGAAAAAAAAAAGAGTAATGAAATAAAATAATATTTTTTTAATTTATTTTTGAGATCGACACATGAAAATGATCTAAAAATACAAAAAAAAATATTTTTTCTTTTCTTTTCAAAAACATTTTTGAAACGCAGTGTCAAACATGGACCGACTTATTTTTTCCATGGCCTAATATTAAAAAAATCAATTCAAAATCAATATATTTTAATATTTTCAAATAAAAATTAAAAAAATATATTTTTTTGATATATATTTTTTAGAATATTCACTATCGGTCTTGACAGGTAACTTCACAAGTTGATTAACGTAATATTAATCAGGTATTAACTATATATGTAAATATATAAATTAATCAGAGAAGAGAATAAAGAAGAATCAAAGTTCACATTAATTTTCTCAAAAACCCACGAAAATGGAAGAACTTGTTTTCGTAGATATTTCAGCTCTATAAATTCAATACTTTCAACCTTCTAACTTATCTTTTATTTTATTTTCAAAGAAAAAAATATATTCTCGTGAGGTTTTGTGTGAGTGAATATTAGGTGCACACACGTGAAGGATTAGAAGCCTCTAGGAAACGAGGAGTGAATCACATTCACATGCGCGTGTGATAAAAAAGAAGATAGCAATGGCAGTAGCAACAAGAAGACATGTGCACAGGTAGGTTGCAATATTACAAGCTATAGTTGCCTGATTTTGCCTCAGTTGTGTCCGAATATTGGCTCTAAACTTTGATTATAGCGTCGGTTGGATCACATGGGCTGTCTCTCTCGTGTCAAGATATAAATCATCTAGTAGAGTAGACGAGTTGATCTGCCCGCTCCGCTGGGCTTTTTTATCAATGTAGAAAATTGAATGATTTTATAAATGTTGTATTTTGTTATTTTAATATTTAATTAGTATAATTATAATTGTTAAAATCTGTTAAAAATAGTAATTTTCAACCAAAATGTGATTGAATATTGCTGGTTTTTTTATGTATTGTATTTTATTATTTTAATATTTCGTTAGTATAATTATATTTAAGAATACTGATATGAATTTTTGTTTTTCAAAAAATCCAAAGTCATTTTTCCTCTCTCTCAATATATTTTTAGGCGATAATATTCAATAAATATCAGAACATATAATTAGTTTTCCATATTTTAATTGGACATAAATATACAAATATATAATTAATTTGACATAATTAAATATTGCTATTGTGAAAAAACTTTTGATTTTTAAGCTAATTTTCCCGCTTTGCTGGCCTTTTTTTATCTATGTAGAAAATTGATTGATTTTATAAATGTTGTATTGTACTATTTTAATATTTAATTAGTAGAATTGCAATTGCTAAAATCTGTTAAAAATGGTTTTTTCCAACCAAAATGTGATTGAATATTGCTATTGTTAAAAAACTTTTCATAAAATTTGTTAGAAAATTTGCTAAGAAGGTTAAATTTTGTTAGAAAATGTGATCTATTAGAAATTTGTTGTAACGGATACTCTGGTAAAAAAAAAAAAAAACGCTGTAAAAAAAGAAAAATAAAAAGGATTTTAAGTTTTTTAACAAAAAAAAGAAACGCTGTCAAATGATCTATCGGGAAGCCAATTTTTTTTTATTTTTTAAGATTTATTCATTATATTATTATATTAAATTTATTTAAGAATGCTGATATTAATTTTTTTAATGAAAAAAATCTGAGGTTATTTTTTTTATCTCTTTATATACTTTTAGGCGATAATATGCAATAAATATTAAAACATATACTAATGGCTTATTTGCCGTTTAAAAGGAACAGTGTAATCGAGACAAAAGTGATTTGTATCGTTTTTTAATTGTAGATGACCTAGGTAAATTTGTTAATTTTTTGTTCTTGAGTTGTTTTTTATCCCCAGTAATATTAGATATAAAATGAGTATTGCTATTATTGCAAAAACCATTAAAATTATGAAATTATCCCGAAATAAAAAACACTCATAAACATTAACAAAAGAGTAAGCAAGAAAAAGAATATATTATTATTATTATTATTATTATTATTATTATTATTATTATCATTATTATTATTGTTATTGTTGTGTTAATTTTCATAAAATAAATATAAATTTTTTGCGTGCTATAATTATTTATTTGCCGTAAAAAAAGAACAGTGTAGTTGAAACGGAAAGTGCCTCATATATTTTTTAATTGTAGATAATCTAGGCAAATTTGTTTACGCTTTGTTTTATTGAGTTGTATTTTTTCCCGGGTTATATTAGATTTTAAATATTAAAAATTCATTTTTTTGTTATTTTTTAAGAAATAAACTTTAACAAAACAGCATAAAATTAAAATTTAAAGACCATTTTTTTTATATAAAATTTATTCATCATATTAGTATATTAAATTTATTTGAGAATTTTGATATTAATTTTTTTAATGCAAAAAATGCGAGGTCATTTTTTTATCTCTTTATATATTTTTAGGCTATAATATGCAATAAATATTGATATAAATTGTTTTCCTTCAAAAAATCTGCGGTCTTCTGTTTTCTTTCTGTATATATTTTTAGACGATAATATTAAATAAATATTCAAATATATAAGCAGTTTAAGAGAATTTAATTTGATATAGATATACAAATATATATTTAATTTTACACACTTTCAATATATTTTTTTATTATTAGGCGATAATATTCAACAAATATTCAAAAAAGTAAATTCTAATTATTAAAAAAATTTACTGAATATTATTATTATCATTATTATCATTGTCATCATTGTTAGCATTTAAAAAATATTTGTGATGTAAAAAAAATCAATTTTCAAATGATTACTACCAGGAATAAAATTTGAAGACTAAATAAAAAGAAACCCCAACAAAATAAAAGATAAAAGAAATATCCAAAACAAAATTCAAGAAAAATATATATATGAAATTGTACAATAATAGGGAATAATGCATCCATATATAAATAATAATAATAATATAGGAAATGAATTTCAAAAGAACAATTAAAAACATAAGGCCCAAAATAACAATAAAAGATATAATTAATTTAAAGTGAAGGATTAATTTGACAATAATTTATACTTTTGTACCAAAAATATTCAAAGATTTAAAAGGAAAAAAAATTAAAAGAAAAGGGACTGAAATTAAAGTGCAATATATAATAAATTTGACATGAAGGACAAAATTGAAAATAATAGAACCTGCTGTATTAAAACAAATTTCGGGATCTAATAGCAAACCGAAAAATTCAAAGAAGAAGGACTGACATGCAAATTGTATATATATCGATTTGATTGAAAGGATAAAATTAAAAGACTTTGAAACTTGGATGACAGAAATCAAACAAAACCCAAGGGACTGAAATGCATGCACAATAACTCGGGGGACTGAAATTGATTTTCAGCTGTGAGGAGAGAGAAAAGAGGACATAACCTTTCAACCGACTATATGAGCCTCCACGTTGACATTTGAAGATCACGCGCCACACCATGAGATTCCGGGAAGGGTTGCGCATCGGAAACAGTGGCGGAGGAAAAATTTCCACCGCATAAGAACGCCGCACGCGCCTCCTGAAGCGCCGGAGGGACAAAAACGCGCCGACGCGCCCGTACGGCGCCCTCACCGCGCTGACGCAAGCGCACAGTACCGCCGTTGTCAATTACGAAACCACCCCTGACTTGAATTCCGGCTTTTGTCGTTTCGGGGGCTACGAACGTAATAGCACAGATTAAAAAATTAAAAAAAAAACAACGGTTCCGGCGGACCGGACCGGACCGGACCGGTCCGTACGTGTACAATTACAACCTCAGCCCTCAGAATAACCCGTTTTTTGTCTTATTATCAGGGTTTTTTTCGCCATTACACTGTTCACAAACGGTAAAAACAAAAAAAAAAAGGCAAACGTACGCGTGCGATGTATAATTCGTAAATGTCCAGTCCACAGTGATTTTACACTCAATGTACAGTAAGACCCCGAGCTGTTTTAGCTCTTTTGTTAATGTCAGTGGAATTAAAGAATTTGTTTTTTCTATTGTATCGGTTTTGATGAGGAATGATTACTAAAAATTTATATAGTCATTAATTTCAGAACTTGTAAAATTAATCGAGATATATGTAAATTAGTCTAGACATCCGCATTAATAAAAAAAAATCAAAATATAATAAAAAGATAGTTCGAACCACCCAGGAAAATGGGGAGTTGCCTAAGTTGCTCAATCATTCATGACGAGAAAAATCAAGAGGTGGTCGGTGATCATTGATCAACGAATGCACCAAGCTATCATGAAAGTGAAAATGGAGAGTACAAGTTACAGGAACGAGTTATATACATATATAAAAAGAAGAAGCAAGATGCCACGAATGTTTGAGAAAAGGGTTTATACATCTGACTGCACAGTAGAGCTGCAGAGTCTCTCACATGCATTGTTGGCAGGTGGTAACTCTTTTTTGCATGTGGAATGTTTCCTCTGTGCAAAATCGGAATAACAATCAATCAATCAATCAATCGACATTAGGGGATGATTGTGTTCATTTTTACTGTAATGGGATTAGATAGAGCATAATTCTCAAAAAGAAAATCAGATAGAGCATCTTTTTTTTATGTTCAATGCACATGAAACAGTTAAATCATGAAAAGACTGTTCGAATCTTGGAATGTTAAGGGAGAAACAGAAACTAAGTAGGTGAGAGTTCACAGAACTTGTCATTACAGTCTCGCAAGGGACAAGGGGTTAGTTAATTGACAAAATTCATTACCTGTAATATTTCCAAAGAACAAGGCAAAGGACACACAGCAAAATCGGATTAAAATTACAGGGCAAAGGACGAACTTGCTATGATTTAACAATGTTATGCATCAGGTTTGTCTGTCCACCAATTTAACTGCAGGATCTTCTTAATTGTTGAAAAAACTCCCATTAAATTTGAAAAATGATTTTTCATCCAGTTCAATTTGGTTTTAGATTGCTTTAAGGGTGCACCTGACAGCTGACATAGAAGATGAACGCTTATGAATCTAATCAACTGGTAAATGAGACATATCCCAAAACTAATATGTTTCACTCTCGCATGAGCTGTGGATATTTCTGGCAATTTTATGCTAGAAGGTTCAGTTTACAGATTTTTGGGCGGACAAAAGGAGCAGAGTTATATGTACTCATTTCTTTCTTTCGGGGATAGCATAGCCTGCAAGTAAGGTTTCCAGCCTGTGACTCTGCAACAGTATTCTGAGCAGAAGAGCTCAGTTGAGGGTCCACATTCCACAACACATGAAGCTAAGGATCAAAGTCAAGGAGAGGTCAGGAAAGGATCCTTTATCTTTGAGGCAATCAAAACTTGCTGACTACAGAGAGCACAAAAGTAATCAATTCCAGCTAGCCACCAAAGTGGCCTAATAGAATGACTTATCAGCTGTCAATAAAGAAATTTCAACAGTTATTGCTGCTATCGATGATAGCACTTCTTACCATGCTATCATGGTGGATGAAGTGGCAGTAGCTTCCCCTTTGTTCAGATTTCACAGGAATTAAGTTAACCAGGAAATGCATGTGAAGTTCAACCAAAAAGATATGCAATCTATGGTTTTATGAAGGTTGGTTCAGGGAAAAAATTATCAGGAAAGTTTGCAGTAGGGGGAACTGTAGAATTGTTGCCAAGTAAATCATAACCAACCGAGTAAGGAGTCTACTGGGCTAGTGCTTGCAGGTGCTTCAGGGGCCAAGCAATTAGGTGCTATAAAATGTGAAAAACAAGGGGGGAAATAGGGAGAGCGGGTTTCAAATTATTGGTGCTCTTCTTATGCTGGAAAATATTTACTTGAGACCTCCTAAAGGGAAACAGATGCAGTCCCCAATCGGCATGATATGGTGGCAAAGAGTTTGAGCTCTACATTACAGGTCTCGAGTTCAAGTCACAACTGGGGTTTTACTAACTTTTTCGGGCCTGCAAAGAGTGCCTAGAGTCGGCATAAAAAAAATTGAAATAGATGCAGTCCAATTTGACTGAACCATTTACATGACAAGCCACTTCAAGAGTTTGCATAAACATGTGAACTATTGTTATATTAATTTCATAAAGGTCTTGAATGGACTTCTAATCCTTTTTGTGTTTGATTGGTTACAGCAGCTAAATCATAACCAAAATCAACCTCTAAAAGGTTCTTAATCTTTGCTCACATCAAAAGTTTTTGATTTTGAGCTTATAAAACTGGAAAAAAAAACTTGCATGTTACCTTCCAATATTCAATCACCAAAACAAGGTGAGAGAGAGAGATTCCCTCCAGCTAAAAAGAATAGATCAATGATTGGTCTTTTTCTTGCTTTGTTACCTTCCTTATCCACCACTCCAGCCTGATATCCTGCGAGGTGTGATCATGTATTTCCAGTTATGCATCGCCAATAAAGTGGCACTAGGGGAAGTTCCAAGAAAAAGCATTTCTGTATATTTTGCATGCCATCTCAACTAAAAAATCCCTCTTTTTGATTCTAACAATAACTCATTTTTAATATAAAAAAGCAGCAAGTACTAACAGAGAGATTAGATTAATTAATCAATGGCAATTGGCCAAGTCAGATGCGTGTGTCATGGTCACCCTCGTGGTCTAGTTAGCAAAAAGTAATGCCCTTCGCTAGATGGTTTGTATTGCAGACCCCAACCTCGCCATGTTACAGCTTATACTTTATATGTCCCCACTCCTTCACTTTTTCATAACCTCACATCCCTTCCCTTGCCCTCCTTCAATCTCTCATCAACTCTTTCTTTCCCATCTTCATCGACTATCCCTCTTTGTTCCAATTTTTTCAGAAGCCCTCTTGCCACTTACCATCCACACATTAACTTGGCTAAAAATCCCTATAACACGCATTTTGTAGAAAAATGTGCAGCTCTAACGCTAAGGTGACCATGGGAGTTGAGATAACACCAGCAGTGGCTAGGATCAATGGCCGCCCAGTTCTTCAACCTACATGTAATCGTGTTCCTACGTTTGAAAGGCTTAATTCTCTAAAGAAAACAGCATCAAAGCCTCTTCCTCCTCCTCCACCACCACTACCTCCACCAACTTCTGCCAATAAGACTAACAAGGCCTCGCCTCCTTTATCACCAAAGTCAAAGTCCCCCAGATTATTAGCTATTAAGAGAGGAAGTGATGCTAATAGCTTGAATTCAAGTTCTGAGAAGGTCGTGATTCCAAGAAGCAATACAAAGACACCGGCTTTAGAGAGGAAGAAGTCGAAAAGTTTCAAGGAAAGTAGTGGTGGGAGTGGAGCACTTTCTTCTTCTATTGAGGCATCATTGAGTCATTCTTCTTCTTTGATCGTTGAGGCACCAGGAAGCTTTGCTGCCGTGAGGAGAGAACAAATGGCACTCCAACATGCACAAAGAAAGATGAGGATTGCTCATTATGGAAGATCGAAGTCTGCCAGGTTTGAATCTAAAGTGGTTCCTGTTGATTCTTCAATCACAGCGAAGACTGACGAGGAAGAAAAAAGATGCAGTTTTATCACAGCAAATTCAGGTAAGGAAATATACGAAATGAATTGACCAAATGTTTGTTAGGTTCCTGTGGTTGAACTTGGTCAAAATAATTTTAAACTTGAACGAGACATCCTTTAATCATGTTCCAAACTTCCAATGTTTTTGTGCTCAGATCCCATCTACGTTGCATACCATGATGAAGAATGGGGAGTTCCGGTCCATGATGACAAGTAAAGACTGTGCCTTGGCCTCTGTCCCTTCATTTCTCTGTCTCGTTCAATTGCAAACGAATAAGTTTTTTAACACTCCTAAATTTCTTACAGGATGTTATTTGAATTGCTAGTTCTAAGTGGTGCTCAGGTTGGTTCAGATTGGACTTCAATCTTGAAGAAACGCCAAGATTTCAGGTGGGTTGTTTTTTTTAAGAAAAAAATACACCGAATTCATTTGTCTCATTGTTTCTCAGAATCAGCACAAGCTAATGTTTCCTCTTCTGCAGGGATGCATTTGCAGGATTTGATGCAGAAATCGTGGCCAACATCACTGAAAAACAAATGCTGTCAATCAGTGCAGAATACGGGATAGAGATTAGCCGAGTTCGAGGTGTTGTGGACAACTCTAAAAGAATTCTTGAGGTAGCCAATTAATCTAGCATCAAAATCTGCAAATCATTTTGTCCTTTTCATAACCCGCTCCGGTCCTTCTTTTCATGGCATCCCTGTTGAATATTTAAACGTTTTCTTGCATTATTCGAACTTCAAAAGAACCTTTTTTTATTCGGTTTAAAAAGAACATGTCTAAGAGTTCATGATTAAGAAAAGATGCAATTTCTTGATTAATGTCAACAGCTTGCTATTTAGTCTTCCCTTTTTTTGGTGAAAAGTAGTTGGCAAGCAAGCTCCGATCTCTTCCTGATTTTAAATTCATGGTGTACCCCACATTTTCTGTTGATAACCATGCAGCAGAGGGTCCCGTTGTTATTCAATTAGACTCTGTTTTATTTGAAAATTGATAGTCTCAACTGCTAAAAACCATGGCGTTGCTAAGGTTTCTTGACTTCGTTTCCTTACAGATCAAGGAGGAATTCGGGTCATTAGACAGATATATATGGACATTTGTGAACAACAAGCCTATCTCCAACGGATACAAATTCGGGCACAAGATTCCAGTTAAGACATCAAAATCCGAAACTATAAGCAAAGACATGGTAAGGAGGGGGTTCAGGCTGGTTGGTCCAACCATGGTTCACTCTTTCATGCAAGCAGTAGGGTTAGCCAATGACCACTTGATCACCTGCCACAGGCATCTTCCGTGCACCTTAATGGCAGCCCGCAGGCCGGCCGAGGCTCAAGCTGATCAATAGACTCAAACTGACATTTAAAGGGAGGGGGGTTACAAAAAACTTACAATGCATATGCAGTTAAGCTCATTTTCTAACTTGGAATGGTTGTGTATAGTAGCAGATAGGGAGAAATATTAAAAGGGTTTGTGATTAGTGACTTTGCGAGATGCCGTGAGATTTTTCTTTTAAATTTGTTTCTAATTACAGTTTGAGTGTGATGGAATAGATCAGAGAGAGGAGAGGGTGGCGTAGTGCGGTTGTGGTGGAGGAGACAGGCAGCATGTGCGGGTTGCCACTTACTTTTGATTCCATGTGACCCGTCGGCTTATTCGAGGGGTTTTCCTTTAACAGGCTGTATGAGATCCACGTTGAAGGAGCACCTGCCATCATCGCCTTCCTCCTCTCTTTCCATGTGTTTTGAGCTATAATTCTCCTGTATTTCTAATAACCTTTTCAGCTTTTGAGAGAATATTATACTCCAAATGTGAAATGTATCTCTTGGATTTGGTGTGCCATTTTTAGTGTTGTTCGACCCATTTGTCATTTGCTTGCCTTTCAAATTTATCTAGCCAAGGATGGATGAGATATCTTCTCCATGAGCCCACTGTCTATTTCACACCCACTAAGTTCTATCATGGAAACCCATTTTCCTATAACCAGTACTGTGCAGAGAACGAAAATACGACGTGGCATTGAATAGATTCACCAAGCCATTCTTGAATATAACAGGGGAAATTTATGAATACAACAGAGCAATGAGGCCCTCGTTTATTACAAGGAAAGACTGTACATGGTTTTAGAGTGCGGATATGTTTGACACGGTTTTTGAATTATGACATTTAATTTAAAGTTATATGTAATTAAATTCTTAATGCGTCATTTTTACTAAATATTTTAAAGTTGAATTCAAAAATGACGCATTAACTTTTTTGAAGAAGGAAACGTAATTTATAAATGAGAAGTTAAAGATTTTAACTTTTGATTGAATCTTGATTTTGTAACAAATCTTGATTCAAGATAAAAAAAAAAAAAAATTCTAACCAAGCATATTTTTAAGTCAAAAAAAAAATGTTAGCAGAATACACGCATACTCTGTTTCGTATAGTAGACACTGATTAGCAGCAAAAAGGATACGAGGTTTAGGCTAACTAAGCGGGCGTCGGTAAAGCTGAGATTAGCGAATGAGCCACAAAGGCACAAACAGCAATTGCCACCACAGAAGTAGATGCAACACCTCAGCTGCAGTGAATTTAGCAGAGAGGAAGGCGGAGGGCTATGCTGAAACACGGTGGAGGTGGAGCTCCATCAGCGCTTTCTCCTCAAAAAACTAGGCCGTGGGAGAGCTTTACGTGGTCGACCAGCACGTGGACAAATTCCCAGTCAACATGGTTTGGATTTTACATGGATTTATTAAACCCGTGCTTGCAGGTTTTTTTTGCCCTTTTTGGGAAATTATTCAGGAAGTACAGATAGGACCGAAGCGAAAGTGAACAGAATCACATAGCCTGGGATAATTTTGTATGAACATAGAAAATCACTCGCATTTTGAGAAGGGTTAACAGATTTAGCCGCTACCAAAAACATCCTTAATTCTAATTTACAATTTCTTTTTTTTCTTTTTTATTAATGTAATAATCATTCCTAAATATAAGCCTACCCAACTCTTCACCACTTAGGAACCAAATCCCAAGGGCATAACCACATTAAGAATTTCCATCATTTTACAAAGGGTAAAAAAAAACCACAAGAGAAAAGGACAAAATCAAATAGAAAAAGAAAAAAGCTACATAATACCCCACTGTTAGTGGGGGATGGGCTTTCTCATATGATACAGACAAGGAACCACTACTGGAAGAACAGAAGTAACTCACAACAAAGGATCTTCGGGTTCCCCCCCCCCCCCCCCCCCGAACGTTCCCCATTCAGGTGGCTTTTGCATCAGCAGCATTGGCTGTATTTCCACAGCTCCGAATTCAACTGCTGTTTTTTTGGAACAGGGTTTAACGGGCTTTTAACCGTCATTCTGTTCTGCTATCTCCAACCCGAGTGTCCACCTTGTTTTTTGTAGCAGATAGATCTACTGACTGAAAACCAGTGATCCATTCATTTGTTTTCTGCTGCCAAATAGATGAGGAAATCACAACATTAATAAACCACCACTATATCAAATAAAAAATCATGTTAGAATAATACAACCAAGCGAGAACATGTCTGAAGGAGAAGAAAAACTCGACACGATCACAATACGTTTGAAGAATAGAATAAAGCCAAGTCCCAATTTCATATTTTTTTTGGCATAACATTGTCCACTAGCTTGTTGTATGGAGAACCACTCTTTATCTTCTATTATTTCACGGGAAGAGAATCAGATACAGAATCTTAAAATGCACAACGTCACGCTATTAGCCATTGATTTTGACGGCAAATATGATTCTCGATCCTCAAAAGATTATGATGACAAGATGGTCTACTAATGAATGCACTCAACAAAACAATCCATAGAATTTGAAGGGAGAAACACTAAAGAGAATAAATACACAAATACATAATAAAAAAAGGAGCAACGGTAGGAAGTTAACCTGTTTGTGATCAAAATGGGATATCAATGGCCTTGGTCTTTTCTCGTGCATCTTCTGGCGACTTTCATAAAAATCAAAGTCATCCAATATTGATGTCTTTGAAACATGGTTCTTGAATATGTTCAGAATTTCAATACCTTGAGGAAATTTTACCTGGAATGGGAGAGATATAAAATTGGTTAAGAGGGAGCACAGGATTCACACGAGTACAAAAGACCAGCAGCGAAAAAATGGTTAGTCAAGCACACCTCCTGTGTATCTCTGCTATTTGTTACCGGCTTGTTCTCATTATTTTCAAGTATTATATGTCGTAGATGCAGGTTTGGAACATCCTTAATGATATGCCACTTGACTGGGAAACAACCATTCCACTTGTCCTGTTGCCAGAAATCCATGCGTTTATTGAAATCAACACGACCAATCATTTCTGCAACTCCACAGAACTGGCCACTTGCATTTACCTTAAATAGCCAATAAAACTCAAATAGAAATGCATTAGTACATTAACAAGGACAAAATAATGGAGCACAGAAGGTAGTGCCTGAAACTCAGGTGCCAAAATTACAGTAAAATTCAAGTGTGTACCGAAAAGAAAAGAAACACAGGGCAACTGCAGCCTTTCTCTGCTATCTTCAGTTGCGAATCTATATATGCATTATCCAGCCTCTTATTTCCATTAGGGGTACTGGCCCACACATTGTACTTGATGCTTTTATGAATATCATCTTCACTGTAAGATTTGATAACAAAGAAAAATGCATGATCGTAGCTGGTTGGAAAGTCAGTATGGTTATACTGATCCCTGCTAATAGCTGAAGTTATGCTGTTACTGTTTTCGTTCCCATCAGGAGCCAAAGATTCGACAGCAGTACCTCCAAATGCCACAGAACCTTTTGCATTGGTTGTCCTGGGACCATGATTCTGCTCATTAAGCAATGCATCATTGATGCCATTCATCTTGCTTCGTGTTTTCACCTTTTCATTGCTTCCCCAACCCCTTGCATTTGCCTTAATAGTGTTATTTGGGTAGAGCATTACACCCTTCTCTGGATTATAAGATGGAAACTTTGAAAACGGAAAATACCCTTTGCCTAGTACATCTGACTGGAATGGAGAGGCATGCTGTGAAACCTGAAAGTAGAGGGAAAAAGAATCATCAAAACAACCTCAAAAGGAAAGGACACGAGGATATACTACAAAGTATAAGAACTGAAATACCTTGCCCGGTAATTTTAACTGGTTGTGCATGCCATGACCAGGTGAGACATCCAGTGCTGGAAGGGAAGTCTTAGTTTCTAACGATTTGCTTAAATCGGAAGGCAGTGCCTTTTTTGATTGAGGACCACGAGGGTTACTAGGTGAAGACCTGTTAGGTTTGGTTCTAGGAATTTTCAGAACTCCGCTGTAGCCATAATTCCCTAATGTTCCATCTCCAGCAAAAACAGATGGGTCCCATAGGCGTGGTAAAGACTCTCCATAGGGAATAGGTGTTGGAATATATCCAGGGGAAGGAATGGATGGTTGGTACATGGAGCTTGGTGAATATGGTGATTGAGCAACAAATTGTCCGTCAATGCCAATCATGCTTACATAAGGGCTATAAGAGCTGTAATTATGGTGTATCCCCGGCGTGAAGTAGATCAAAGACCCATTATCTGCTTGCATAACCTAGGTCAAGCATGCGTGAATGTCAGCTAACCTGCTTGCATGATTTGATAAAAAAAGAAACATAAATGACCCCTTTGTTGCCCTTGAAATCATGCTTTCTATGCTAAAAAAATCTCCAAAAATTCATTTAACCACCTTGACAGTGATTACCAAGTAGGGGGGAAAAAGACCTAATTTAAGAAGAAAATGAATGATAGTTTCCGTATCGTTAATGACCAGTACAATTAAAATTCCTTACGGGGTATTGAAGTTCTGTTCCATCACCAGCCACATAGTATACTTGGTCATTAGACCCTCCTCCAAAAGTAGCATCATAACCTGGTAAAAAGCTACTGTAAGAAATGAAAACATAGATGCATAATCAATAGACATACACGAAAGAAACAATTGATTGTACTTCTTCATCTGTTATAATGAACGAACCTGGATAGTAATATCCATGGTAGTAGTTCCCAGCTGGATATGGCAAGGCCTGGTCTGTAGCCAGGGGATCATGATCAGACACGTCATCTTCTTTGACACTCCCAGTTGCATCTCCTGCCGAAGAAATACACGACGTTGCATCTGATGGTGATGGGCTTCGGTCCTTTGAAGGGACCT
Organism: Salix purpurea; assembly: GCA_027405865.1. NCBI lineage: Eukaryota > Viridiplantae > Streptophyta > Magnoliopsida > Malpighiales > Salicaceae > Salix > Salix purpurea. The sequence continues at coordinate 4,614,944 of JAOWLH010000012.1, read as the reverse complement.
AAATTAAAATAAACAAACAAACAGATTCATAAATTACTTATCTCGATCGTTATTTAAACATATAATTCAAATTCAATCAAGGGAAACAAGGGATGGGGAAGTAGGCATTAAATTACCGTATTGGATTCGGATAGTTCTAGAGAAGGATCAACATTGAGATTCCTCATCATTTCTTCAATTGCTGGTAATCATTAATTAGAAGAAAAAAAGAGTCAGAAATTAAATAATTAACAGCAGCAATAGCTACCAAACCTATACAATACAATATATACAATTACAATGTCAATTATATATATAAAAAAATGCACTCGGATTTGCACAGTTACTGAACACTAAAAAGAGAGAAAAACACTTGATATACAGCAGGTTGTACTCAATGAGTCTTTCGAAAATATTTTTTTTAAAAAAATACAGATAACAGAGAGCATAAAAAAAAGCAAATTCATAAACTCGGTTTGATATCTTTTTTCTTTCCGGACAAAATTAATTAAAGTTAAAACTCGTAACTCTATCATAATCCGACGAAACAATACAATACACGCATACAGAGAGAGGATTACGTTTATGAGGAGATTGCTGCTGCTGCTGTTTTTGATCCATAAATTGAAGTCGATAGCAGGAGCAGTGAAACGGAAGGTCCAAACACGGCCTTAAAAGGCAAGGCAAGGCGGCCTCTTCCTATATATCAGAGATCCTGAAGCGGATAAAAAAAAAGAAGAAACAAACTGGAAAGATAGCAAATAAATCGAAGGACCGAAGATCACGTTGTGTTGTTCGAGCGGACTCTGATTTTTGGATATTTTTACTGGGCGGAAATATCGGGATTATGATTGTACTCTGGCTCCTCTTTTTGCAGAGCGAACCCGAAATATCGGGCACCAAGAATACACTGTAATGACAATGGGAGAGAGTTTGCTGAAACGGTGTGTTTTTCCTGTGCGAAATGAAGGGAGAGTGAAATGCTTACAGGAATATTAGTAGGGGAAAGAGACGGCGGAGAGGATGACACGTCAGTTATGGGTCAGATAAATCAAATTGACAGTTCTTTTTATTTTAGTATTTTTAATATGCTATTATTTCATTTAATAAATTAATACTTGTTATTTTATTCATAAAAAAATGTAATTGACCTATTTTTATTTGAAAAGAAAAGGACTATAGAATTTATTTTATTTTTATTATTTTGTTTTGATCTGTGTGGGCCCTGTCATTCGAGCACGATTGTTAAGAACTATTCTATACTCTCCCCACTCAGTTTTTTTCATGCTCGTTTTTTTAAGCGTTCATCCTGCTTCCACTATGGGCCTGTGGAGGGTTGGTAATGCCCATCTCTAATGAGACATCTTACCAAACAATGTCCTAATGCCTATGGTCAATAGAATAAATATATATAAAGAGATATTTAATGTAAATATCTTAGATATTTATAGAGATTTTTGATGAAAGTCTATATAAATTCATCTTTTTAAAAGTCGTAAAGCATAAAAGAATCCAAGACTTCTCTCTGTAATTCAAGCCTAATGCAGCACAAATTTAATACATGGTTTAAAAGAGTATTTAAATCTAATAAAAACTATTTATTTTTATTTTTTAATGTTGTATAGCTAATCAAGTTTTCCGGGTCCAGTTGTATCTCTCCACAAAAATCACCCCAATTTTTTTACAGAGATATTTTCCAGCCTCATCGATTGACATCGTTCATCAAAACTAAACAAAAAAAAAAAAATGTCCATTCTTGTTTCTCCTCAACTTTTTTCATGGTGGATGAATTGCTTGTTATTGTATTGTAAAATATTTTAGAAAAATTTGAATTTTTTTATTTTTTATTTTAAATTAAATATTTTTTTTTGTATTTTTAGATTATTTTTACATGCTCATATCAAACATTTTTTAAAAGATAACATTGCTGTACATATTTTCCTCCCCACTTAATTTAAAAATCTGAAACCACATAAAAATCAAATCTTTTAATTTAAAACTCGTATTATTAATCACCTTAATAGATGACGAACCATATGATTGCATGCCGATGAAGGGCACGCGACAGTAGATTCCACTTATCTGTACTGATCGACAATTTTATAAGGTGCATGTTTATCCATTGTACTTCTGACAACAAAGGGTTGAATTTTTATTCTTGTATATTCCATAAAAATGTCAAGATATTACAAAATAATATTTTTATTGCAATAATTGTTTTTCACTGATTTTTTTCTCTGACTTTTTTGTTTACAAAAATATATGTTTTATTTTATAAAATTATCTTGATTCCATGATCTCTTGTCGTGAGTTTGACAAATTTATCATAATTAACTTGTATTTTTTGTATTTTATCATTTATAATTAAATTAATTATAAATTCTCTGGGTTATTTTTAAATCTGTTAAATTAATCGAGTCATGTTAAATTAATAAAGTAATTATATATTAAGAAAAAAATTTCAAAGAAAAAAATTATTTGAAAAGTCTAAAATGATAATTTAGTTTTTTTAAATAATATAAATATCATAGCATCCTTAACCAACAAAAAAAAATATTAATTCCCCTGTACAACGATAATAAAAGTGAAAAAAAAATAATTGAAAAAAAATTGGTACGGTGGAGGGTATTTTTTTCGGTTTGTTGTAAATAGAATTTCAAGATGGGGACAAAAAGAGGATAAAACTTCCAAATCGTTAGGTGTTTCTTGTTTAACTCGGACCTTGTCAAATATACCAAGGACAAAACGAGTGTTCTAACTTCTAACCGAATCGTAGGAGAGCATGAGCTGCCACGTTTGACCCCTACAGTGACTGCACGTGTCAGGCTTATGGAACACTTAGGGGGTGTTTGACATTGTATTTCAAAAAAAAATTAAAAAGAAAATTTTCTATTTTTTAGAATAATTTTTTTAATCATTTTTATGTGTTGCTATCAAAAATAATTTTAAAAAAATATTATTTTAATATATTTATAAAAAAATATCACTTTAAAAAATAATTTCAACCATGATCTTAAACCATGCATGTCATGCCTTTGTGACACTCATGCCGTGTGTGGCTATACGGTTTATTTATTTATTTTTTAAATTTATTTATTTATTTGTTTGACAGGTATTAAAAATGATTTTAAAAATTCAAAAAATATTTTAATATATTTATGAGAAAAAAACACCTTGAAAAATAATTATCACCATATTTCCAAACACCCATTTAATTATCTAGATTTTTTTTTCAAAAAATACAAATAATGCTATTTGAAGAGCGTAATTATTTAAAAAAAAATCAAGATTTTGTTGTAAAAAATAATGCACTCTTTATTTTTTACAAAAATAAATTGAGTTCCATCATCTAATAAAAAAAATCAAGATTTTGTTGTAAAAAATAATGTACTCTTTATTTCTTACAAAAATAAATTGAGTTCCATCATCTAAAAATACAATCTATATAAATTATGTTTTTCTCAACAAGACATTATATGGATTATATCGACTCAATAAATAGACTTCTAATATCTCTTCAAATATTTCTTAATTTTTGCCTTGGCAGATTCAGGATGCCATCCAGCAGGCATCAAGGATGCGATGCAATGATGAGTCGCTGTGTCGCCCCTGTGATTCTTACGAGCAAGATAGCCTTAAACTTTGTGGAAATTCACAGATCAATGTTCATATTTTTCTAAATTTCGGACCTCCTTAAATTTTGAAAGAATGAGAGAAGGGGCAGGAGTTGTTAAGACCATACACAGAGCACAAGTCTGTCCGAAATAAAATGATCACATGCTCATCAATCCATTAACAAATTATAGCAAACTCTTCGTTGTCAGCAGTTCTTCACAACTCAATTTAGGATTTTACTGTCTGCTGACAAACAGTAATTTACAAGACAGCACTTTGAGCATTTAACGATTGCTTGAAACAGTCAGAGCTTCTTGAGCAAAGCCTTCAGATGTGGCTGAATACCAGTTAGGTTGGTAGCCATTTGAACTACATATGACAAATCTCCATCAATCAATTCAAAAACTCGTGTTATCTCCTTCACCTGCCAGGGAAAAACGAAGGAGATTCTCAATTGCTTGCAATAAAAAACAACCAGAATTGTTTTTATGCTTCTTTAAATACATTGCTTTATAATCCTCGTATATTCTCTTAAGATCAAAACATAGAGCATTTGCACAATTCCTCCTTTCTTCAATGGGACAAACTATGCTTCCATATCTCAAGTATTCATTTCTAGTTGTTACTCTGTAAGAATTGTTGTAATTCTGTCTTTCAACCCGTACATGCTACAATCCTCATCCTTGTAATATAATTAAAAGCAATATAAATGTCTATCTATATGTTTTTCTTTTGCTCATGACATGCTATAGCAAAAGAAACCGTTAAATGGTTACATTGCACAATGACAACATACTTGTGTGGTATAGGAATTCAAGCAAAGGCTTCTCTAATTATCTATGCTGAGATCTGAAGATCAAATGCACAAATTTGAGGTAGCTTTCGTCTAATGATCAGGAGAATGAGGTTTACACTTACCATGACAAGAACATTCTACCATCCAAGGTATAAAATCAGCAAATGTTTGCATAAAAGCAAGCTCCTGCGCATCACAGAACAAGTCTGCCGGCATATAATTTGAAATATAAATGAATTTGGTTTTGTCTTAGGACCACGAACCAGCTAATTATCAAGAATGCACCCAACTAGTTATTCTCCAAATCCCAACTTAATTTTGTACACAGAAACAGAAAATTGGCAAGGGTAATGGATACAGTGTCCTCTTTGCAGTACTAGCGGCAACAGAAAGGAAAGTTTCATGCTTCACAGATCAATAGTGAAGTACTCTTTAGCTAGTAATGTAAAGTTAAGCAAAAGTTAATGTTGAGAGTGCAAATAACCCATCGAACAAACAATATGAATGGTCGTGAAAAAGAAAAATCACCTTGGAAGCATTGCCCACCAGTTGACTCTGAAGCTTGATCGCCTTATCTTGTGTATTATAAGTCCCTTTCTAAAAACAAATTACCAGAATATAACTCACCTGACACCAGCAATTAAGGCAGGAAGCCAGAAAAAATAAACAGATCCATGTAGTTTTTATTTTCAAAAGCAAGACATGAAAGTGAGATTTTTTAAAAGAGAAACCTGGACTTCAACGAGGCCAGTGCTCTGAGCAATGACAACTTCAATAGTACCATCAGGCTTGGGTCTCCAGTAACCACTCTCGGCATGCATCGGCTCTCCAGAATTGAGTTTCCAAGTCTTTTGAGTATAAGCTATCACAGGCTACAAGAGACACTGTACTTAGAATTTGCTGATTTATTTTCCATCTTTTAGCGGCGGGTCAAACTCAAAACTAAGGGGAAAGAAATATTGAAGCTATACCTTGCCAGGATTGGAAGAGAAATGGAGCTCTTCTCCATAAGCGAAAGAGTTGATAGTTGGATAGCCACCTTCTCCTTGCCCCCTCCATGTCCCCAGCAGATACGAGAGTGGTACGATTACTGGATGCAAAGCTACCGCTGACGGTGGCGTGACAGAGTCCATCCTCCACTACCGCTACCGTTCTTGATTTCTCCGCCGAAGACTTTATTTTCGAGTCAAATACCTTTTTAACTGTGTGTTGCAGTGGACAAAGTTATGAGGAGGCAGGGAGTGCCAGGCTGCTCTGCTACTATCCCTGCCTTCAGCTGTCTCCACTGACATGGTCATGGATGGGCTGTCGGAGACCCAAATTAGAGGGTGCAAGACCATGTCCATGGGCCCTTTTTTCCTGCGCAATATTTGCCGTACCTTTATGGCCCATTTGTTTTGCCCACAAAAATCCAAACTTGTTTTGCAGTGTATACTGTATACTTTTCGAAGACTTTTTAAAGTTCCGTCTTTTACTAAAATAGAAGGGAGGCGGCCAAATATAATTTTCAGGTTTAGATCGACAGTGACACTGTCAGAAAACGTGATAGCGAAGTTTCAAGGAAAGCTGAGCGGCGTGATTCATTTTTTATTTAATTTTTGTAGATATACACTATTATTATTATTTTTAAGGAAAACATTCCCGGGTATAAGAGAGTTGAAACATGTTTCTAAAAAGAAAACATCATTAACAGCTAAATATTTATTTTTTGATGAATTAAGAAGGCAGGCAGTTTCTTTTTCACTTATGAGTCGATAAATATTATTTTAAAAATTATATTATAATTATAAACTATTAATTAAATTAAATTCAACTGGTAGTTTAATTTAAAATGTGCAAAGCATTTCCATAGAAGAAACAATGGTAGAATAAAAAACAAGGCGAGGGTAAGAGTGTAAAAGGACAATGAGTCAATGATCTACAAACAAAGCTCCATTTTTCAGAGCTTGTCCGCTCGTTTCAGCTTCGTCTCCAAATCAGAAGAGCTTCCTTTCTAACTCCGCAGAATCACTTCACAAATGGGAAAGAAATTAGTGAAATACTTTGTGGTGGACGCATTCACTGAATCGGCTTTCAAGGGAAACCCAGCTGCTGTATGTTTATTAGAATATGAAAAGGATGAAAAATGGCTACAAGCTGTGGCGGCTGAGTTCAATATCTCCGAGACATGTTATCTGACACCAATAACTACTGATGTCGCTGTCACTTCCAATCCTAGGTTCCGTCTTAGATGGTTCACCCCTGTTGCCGAGGTGACCGCTTATTTTTCATCTTTTCTTGTTAGTTTATTTTTATTTTTAACGTATTCTTAACTAGTAAGTGATTGATCTTTTTGTGGGTGATTAATCTTTATTGCTGTTAGTTAGTGTAAACTACTGCTGGATCAATCGGGTGGCGTGGTTTTGAGTATTTTTGTCCAATTCGATGGGTTCATCCATTTACATTGAAGATACTAACAAGTTCATTACTTTTTAATGGCCCTTGAACAAGCTACAATTGTTAGCTACAATTTGACTGACTGTATTTTACTGTTTTACAGATGCTAGTTTCCCTGTTTGTATTTTGAGGTGGATGATTTATAATATAGATGGGTTCTGAACTATTATCCTTTCCCCATTTACAGGTTAAGCTTTGTGGCCATGCAACATTAGCTGCTTCACACACACTATTTACAAATGGCCTGGTCAATTCTGACATTATTGAATTTGACACGCTATCTGGGATCCTAACTGCTAAGAAAGTTCCTGAGAGTGTCTCAAATGGTGAAGCGAAAGAGAGCTTTCTTATTGAATTAGATTTCCCAACTGTCCCAATGACGGAGTTCTCCGTAGACGCCTTGTCGATTTCTAAGGCACTGAATTCTGCTCCAATAATTGATCTCAAGAAGACAATCTACGGTGACCTCTTCGTAATACCTCCAATTCCTTTTCTCTTTCATGTTTTGTTATTTACATTTATATGTCATTTACATCCTAGCATGAATGGCTCGAACCTTCCATGTTTGTCATTTTTTGTATCTGGATACGACACGAAATGTATTTGATTGAATGCTGAGTTCATATGTGTACCAAAAATAATAGCGTGTCCTTTTTTGCAGGCTGTCTTCCCTTCTGGCAAAGATGTTACAGAATTCAATCCACAATTTGACGAGATACTTAAATGCCCTGGAAGGGGGGTAATTGTTACTGGAGTTGCTCCACAAGAGTCTGGATTTGATTTTTATAGCCGTTTCTTCTGCCCAAAACTAGGGATTAATGAGGTAATTTTATTGGCATTTTGTCTCGTTCATCAGAATGCTCATGTATCTGTGAATACTTCCTCATGTTACAAGTTCGAATTCTTCAGGATCCTGTTTGTGGGAGTGCACATTGCGCGTTAGCACCTTATTGGAGCAAAAAGCTTGGAAAGTGTGATTTTATGGCATATCAGGTAGTCCCTCCCCTTCCTCTCTCTAAGATAGTAGCAGTCCTAGAAAACCATATATTGCTAACATTGTTATCTTCTTCAGGCATCTCCTAGAAGTGGGATATTGGACATCCACTTAGATGAGCAGAACCAGAGAGTGTTGCTGCGGGGGAAAGCTGTTACTGTGATGGAAGGCTCTATACTGGTTTAGATTTGACGTTGGATTCCATTGTGCATGTATTGGAAAATAAATGGCAATTACTGAATTGAGTATTTCCTCTGTATTTCAATTAAACCTTTTGATTTGAAACCTGGTATTGTACCTTTTTACTACACTTATTTTCTCCTGAAGTTTTGATGAACCAAAACAATATTGATAACAGAGGTAAGAGAGTGCAAGATGCACTTTTTGATGCTGAAAAACATGGAATCGATCTGGATCAGCTGGCTCAACTGCAAAAACTCGCTAAGAATAAAGGGTAATATCGGTGGTGGGAGCAGCAGCAGAGGTCCTGCTCCCTATGGTAATGGTGGTGGTGGATGTGGTCCCACAACGAAAACTTTACATCCTTGCTGCCATGCTTTTGAGTTCAGCCGTGGTGGCAATGGATGGGGCTAGGAGAAGGCTCAAAGGCCACTGCTGCCACCCAACTGTGATCCTACTGGTCCATCCCACCATACAACCATGGTCCTTACGGTGCACCACCACCAAATCACCACGCTCCTCATGGATCGCAGCAGATGAATACCCTACACGCAGACGTAAACTGTGGTGGGGGTCATTAAACTTGCCGGGCGATGTGAGCTCCATCTTGTGTTGCAGGCTATAACAATGTTAACGAATAATAAACCCTGTTCTGCTGTTGCAAATCCACGCGTGAATTTGGCATTGACGATGCATTATTTCTTACAGGGAAGCAATTTCATTATAGTCCCCAATATTGGCAAAGAGTAGCAATTTCAACTTATGAAATTAACAATGTTGACATATTTTTTAAGCAGGGCTGCGTTTTTGTTTACTTAATCGGGTTGTGAAAACGAACGTTGCCAATGAGGCAATGACGATATAACAGCAAATCTCAATTAGAATGCAAAGCTGGAGAGTAGTGGTGGGCAGAGAGGATGTGACATGAAAAGGGACCTCTATTTTCCCTATTTTTCACAAAACAACAACAGAGGATTAAACGGATATCCACCCCTTATTCATAGCTATGACTGTTTCCCCTTCTCTTTATTTCCTCTCCCCACGTCCTTTAGCAGTTACAAAGCTTGAAGAGCTAGCTAGAATAGAATATAGTGCTCGGGTGTTCCTCTCATTTTATTTTCTTTTATATTTGCTTTATTTATGGGAATTTGTTTCCACAAAACTCTCTGTATCTTGAAAAACCAATACTGAAATATTCAAATAAAGACTAACAAAATCCACTCCTGCTATGTTGATGATGACGATGAGTGGTGGTCCAAATAAAATCCAACTCATTCTCATTTGCTTTCGTTTTTACATTTTAACTTTCTAACCACCACCACCATTTATTTATTTAGACAGTTTCTCTCTTTGTAGATTATCTAATGAAATAACCATTTCCCTTCCATCTCAAGCCATATGCAATCGTAAACAATAACATGTTTCTTTTGATAATGAAATTTTGAGATTCCTCTGGTTGGTCTGCAACCTCTTCAATATGTATTTTCATTCGAGTTTCTTTTTGTTATGGAATTTTCATTGATCCTTTGTTTTGTTTACAATCCCTCTGTTCCCTTTTTATTGTACATTGTGTCATCCTATGCGACAGAATGTTGTCAATCCCGCGTTGAGATACATATATTTTAATCGATGGAATATTCTATTGATGATCGAGTTTGTATATGCTGTCCCATAATACGTGCACACCACACACACAGATTATCGGTGCCTTGATCGTTTTTTATGAGCTGCATATATGCTATGATATTCAATGCAATGCAACCTTTAGGATCGAAATTGAAAATTAACATTTAAAAATGTACAATTCTTTAGCAGCTCGCAGAAAAACTATTGTTTTAGATGGTAACCGTCTACCATTGTTGCAAGAATAGGAGCAGGGGTTTCCTGTTTTTGTTGTTGCTGATGTATGTTTGAGAAATCGGTTCTAAAGCATTGGTCTATTGCGTTGTGAAACTAATGGATTTGCATTTCTTTTCTTTTTTGGCAATCAGGAATTCCTGCTAAGGGGTGGTCTCGTGTTGCGCCATCAATGTCATCTAAGTCTGACAGAGGGCCTGACTCATCCGAGGTATGTTTAAGCTCATAATTGTTGTCCTTGCGGACTGTGATTTAAAATATGGCAGATTTTGCATCTCGTTGCATTCTTTTGTGATTAAAACATCATTCTGTGTACTTTTGCAGATGAGTTGCATGCCACCAAAAGTAGTAGAAAGCGAAACCAAGAAGATGGAGGGGTTTGGCAACAGTATTGATGCCAATATAATCTGTAACAATCCTCTATACCAAGAACCCAAGAAAACGGATCCAATAGGAAAACACAGTGCAAGTTCAGGTTCTGGTTCACCAAGGGAAATCAGATTTTCCAAAATTACTGAAAATGTAACTTTTAACCGTCACATGGATCCCAAAAAGATGGACCCATTAAGCAGATCTGCGATTCAAAGCCCAAGAACACCTTCAAAATCTCAATTTTCGACCACTCCAGCAGCAGGAGCAACAGCTACAGCAACATCTGCATTGCCTGCAAACATGAAGACAAATGAAGCAAAGACTTCTAGTTCCATTACCAACCATGCCAGTTTGAGTGGCAGAAGCTCTACCCGTTCCAACAGTTTAGAGAGCTCCGGTGGGTCAAACAAGCCCCACACAGGGGGTGATTTCAGATGGGAAGCCATTCAGTTTGCCACTGCCAGAGGTACAATCGGTCTTAGCAACTTTAGGCTTCTCAAGCGCCTTGGATATGGTGACATTGGTAGTGTATATCTTGTTGAGCTTAGAGGGACTAATGCCCATTTTGCTATGAAAGTAATGGACAAGGCTTCTCTTGCAAGTAGAAACAAGCTATTAAGGGCACAGACAGAGAGGGAGATTCTTGGACTTCTTGACCACCCATTCTTGCCCACTTTATATAGTTATTTCGAGACCGATAAGTTCTACTGCATTGTCATGGAATTCTGCAGTGGAGGTAATCTTCATTCTCTTCGGCAGAAGCAACCCAACAAGCATTTTACTGAGGAAGCAGCACGGTGAGTACTCATTTTCTGCTATGATTTTTCTTTCTATCATCAAAAACTTGTGATATTGCGCTTTGTAGTTGTATTCCAACAACTGTTATCTGAATACTGGCCTCCAGTCTGCCAGTATGATGATGTGTTAATTATATGCTGATATAAGATTCTGCCACTTCTGCAATAATGGAGGCTCAGGTTAGATCAGCAGCAGTTATGGACCTTACATTCCAGCATTGTTCACAATCTGTGCTCGCTGGTTTTTATTTTTACATAATCATGCTGCTTCTTGAGTCTTTATGTTGCATAACTGGACCTAGAAAGTTACATTTTACAAGGTATTTCAAGCACAGTTGAATGGAAAGATGATGCTGTTAAAGATTGATCGGCTACATGATTATCATAATTCTCCAAAATCCAAGCCCTCCCCCTTCTCCATTTAAAATGGATAGAAATTAAACCATTGCCCTTGACTTCGCTGTTGGTTTTGATAGTGATTGGATACATAAAATACCAATATCATAGACATTAATATCAAGAGAGAAAAAAAAGAGAAACCATAGACATTGTGGCTATTCTCCTTCACCCTTGGTAGAGAAATTTTTTCTATATTTCTGACAGGTTCATCAGATGCAAGCCGATATCAATGGTATCTTTGATCCTAGATTTGTTGGGAAAGAAAAGCTGAATCTTTTCTTTCATGAATCAAATGATCAAAATTGTCCCCCCCTCTTTTCATGCAACAGATTCTACAGTTCTTGTGCAAATGGATGTAAGATTTCCTATGTTATTTTGCTGTCAACAGATTTTATGCATCAGAGGTGTTGTTGGCACTTGAATATCTGCACATGTTAGGCATAGTGTACAGAGATTTGAAGCCAGAAAATCTGCTAGTAAGAGACGAAGGACATATCATGCTCTCAGACTTTGATTTATCGCTTCGTTGCTCGGTTAGTCCAACCCTCGTCAAGTCTTCATCCGTGAATGTAAGCAGCGGCGGCGGTGGTGGAGGCATTTTGGATGATGAATCTGCAGTGCAGGGTTGCATGCAACCCTCAACATTTTTCCCACGCATATTGCCTGGTAAAAAGAGCAGAAAATCCAAATCAGACTTCGGACTCTTCGTCGGAGGGTCGTTGCCGGAATTAATGGCAGAGCCTACAAACGTCCGATCGATGTCATTTGTTGGCACACACGAGTACTTAGCCCCTGAGATCGTACGCGGAGAAGGTCATGGCAGCGCCGTCGACTGGTGGACTTTCGGCATCTTCTTATATGAGCTATTGCATGGAACGACGCCGTTCAAAGGACAAGGAAACAGAGCTACATTATTCAATGTTGTTGGGCAGCCATTGAGATTTCCAGAGAATACACAGGTCAGTATGGCGGCTCGTGATCTGATCAGAGGTCTTCTGGTGAAGGAACCCCATAAAAGAATTGCATACAAAAGGGGTGCCACAGAGATAAAACAGCATCCATTTTTCGAAGGGGTTAACTGGGCTCTGGTCAGAAGTGCCCTGCCTCCACACATACCGGAATCCGTCGACTTCTCGCAGTATGCTAGCAAAGAACCAGCCCCAGCTGACAAGAAAGGGCCGGGCGTTGGAGGTGATAAACACGATGTTAGTCCTCCTGAAAATAAAAACGAATCGTATATAGAGTTTGAATACTTTTAGGAACAATTCCATTCCATATTTTGGCCGATCCATAACTCGCAATCTCTGAGAGAGAGACTGAAATTGTACAGAGAAAATGTCCTGAGGGTGTGTCTAGCAAGACTTTTTGCTCTCCATAGTTGCATTCATCAAAGTTAACCTCTTTTCTTTTTCTTTCCCTCTACCTTTATAATTCAGAGAAGGATTCCACTTTGTATGATTTTTTATTTTCTTTTTATTTCCAAGCCGTTTTAAGCTTAGCCTAACTTTCAAGAATTCTTAATAAGTGGTGATACAATACATCTTGAATTGAAAAGTATATTTGTAAAAATACCTTGCATCACATTATTGATCACGAACTCACGGATTATTTGTTTTTGTAATTCAATAAGCTTTTCGAATTGTTTTTTATATGAAAAAATATTAAATTAATATTTTTAAATGTTTTTCAATAATGATAATGTCAAAAACTAAATAAAAAACAGAATTATAATACTTTTAATTTAAAAGAACTTTTTTTTTTAAATCCCACATAAATATCAAATACACTATTATCTTATCGTATGATTTGCCAACCACCATGTTCGAAAAACTAAACTTGTGGCAAAGACACAAACGTGGTGACGTGAATGCTTAGCAGCCAAAAAAGAGATACTTGCTAGGAACCATTCCTCACTCGGTAACCTAACTGTCTCCCCCGTATTCTTCTCTATTTTTTTATTTTTTTTAAAAAAAATCATAAACTTGTTGAGTTTTGTGTTATCAAAGCATATAGCTTAAGGATTATCAATCATTAAATAAAAAATATCTCAGGATAAACCAGGTTTGTTATTGCATTTTAAAAATATTTTTGAAAAACATTGAATTTTTTTATTTTAAATTAAAAAAAAATTAGTGTTTTTAAATCATTTTCATGTATTGATATCAAAAATAATTTTAAAATAAAAAAATATCATTTCAATGTATTTCTAAACAAAAATCATATTAAAAATTAAATTCAACAACAATTCCAAACGGTCACTAAATTACAATGATCAATAATAAACAAAAAAATTACTAGATTTTTTATTTTTATTTTTTTACTTTAAAATAATTTTTTATATATTTTTAGATCATTTCCATGTGTTGATGTCAAAAATAATTTTAAAAAATAAAATAAAAATTATTTTAATATATTTTTGAACAAAAATTACTTTCAAAACAAATTCAACTTCACTTTCAAGTTACCATTAAATTACAATGATCAATTTGCACCCACATGACATGAGCCGCATGACCTTCCCTCGATGCGGTTGCTCCACAATGAGCATCCATACAATACAAAACAAAAGTAGGTTTGGTGGCTTTGAAGTGAAGAGCCCGGTGGGCTATGGAAGCTACTAAAATCTGGCAGCTTTTAAATCATTCCTCTTTAGTGGCAAGGGCACCGAGAGAGAAAAAACAAACTCACTCACGCAAGGACACGCTCGACCCAACAATCATTTTGCCTCGTTTTTCTGACGTTTCTTAATTTCATTCAAGTAGTTGTAGTTGTTTTGTGATTGCAGTGATCACGCAGAGACAGCAAGTGAAAATGGCATTCGATAAAATTAAAGTTGTCAATCCCATCGTTGAAATGGACGGTTTGTTCTCTTCAATTTTCTTCTTCTTCTTTACATTCATTGCGTGGGATGATGCTATAACTATCAAACTGAGTGTCTCAATTTCAAAACCCAGTAATCCTTTTCTGGGTTTTGATTATGATTTTCTGCTATCACCCACTTCGGATCACTTTGTCACTTGACTGACCATAATGTTAAGTTGGGAAGGTCAGCTTATAAATTTGCAGCCTTGCTTTTGGAATTATAAATACATGTTTGTTATGATCTCTTTTTCTTATTTACACAGGAGATGAAATGACTAGAGTTATTTGGAAATCAATCAAGGACAAGGTTTTTTTTTGTCTTCTGAGTACTTTTTGTTGTTTTTGTAAAAACCACATGATGCCATATTATTTTAATCCTTTCTGTTTTTGCAACTTGGATTTCATGTCTTACAGCTTATTTTCCCATTTTTGGATTTGGATATCAAGTATTTTGACCTTGGCCTGCCTAATCGGGATGCTACAGATGACAGAGTTACCGTAGAAAGTGCTGAGGCGACTCTCAAGTAAACGATATTTCTTTGTTTTTTTTGTTTTTATGAGTTCATCGTCAACAAGATTATGCTTTGCTAACTACCATCACCATTCTTCATGTTGATGTTATTATTTAATCTTTTTTCATACCTACTAGCTAAATCGACTCAGAATTATGCTAAAGACTGAAACTTTTTTCTATTCCCCCCCCTATTTGCTGTAGATATAATGTGGCAATTAAGTGTGCAACAATAACTCCAGGTATACTGAGATTTTCTTAAGGATCGTGGACAGGCTTCTACGTGGTTTTTGTCGTTGATCATTGCTGAACTTAAGGTAGCTTGCTTTGTTGTCTGATAGATGAAGACCGTGTCAAGGAGTTTAACTTGAAAAATATGTGGAAGAGTCCAAATGGGACAATTCGCAACATTTTAAATGGTGGATGAACTTGCCTTATTTATGCTTTACTGCTTCTTTAATATCCAGTATTTTCTATTGATTGCAACTGGGCTTAACTTTTTTTTTTTTTATATATATATATATATATATATTTTATTTTGGCTATACTACAGGTACGGTTTTTAGAGAACCAATTATCTGCAAAAACATTCCAAGGCTTGTTTCAGGTCTGCAATGACTTTTTGATTTTCTGTTTGATTTGGGATCATAATTCTATTGATTGAAAACAATAGAAAAATCAACTTTCTATTGATTGAAAACAACACTGCAACACAAGCTTCTTCTTTTTTTCCCTTTCAGGTTGGACCAAGCCGATCTGCATAGGAAGGCATGCCTTTGGTGACCAGTACAGAGCAACGGATACAGTTATCCAAGGACCTGGCAAACTGAAGTTAGTATTTGGTAAATTTCCTGTTTCCAACAGCTGGCTCTCAAATTCACTACTTCTGGGTTCATGCAATTGCATATTATTTTTGCTTTTGTGGGAGACTTGCAAAACTGCTGCAAGTTTACATATCTCATCATGTCAAGGTTATTGCAATTTATGCAGTACCTGATGGACACAAAGAAAAGACAGAGTTTGAGGTTTTCAAATTCAAAGGAGCTGGAGGTGTAGCTCTGTCCATGTATAACACTGACGAGGTTCTGATTCTTTGTTTCTTCCTTTTCCCTTTGTTTTTCTTTTCTTCCTTTTCCTTTAGAAGTCATTAACAACTGTTACTGTTCCATTTGATTTGGGAAACAGTCCATCCAGGCTTTTGCGGAAGCTTCAATGAATACTGCTCACTTGAAAAAGTGGCCACTTTATCTTAGCACAAAAAATACAATTCTTAAAAAATATGATGGAAGGTAATATGTTGGGATGGATGATTTAGGTCATGAATCTTGAACTTTCTTCTCTTTATGAGAAATTACATGGTTGGCTTTCATCTCCCTTATTGACATTTTCCCAATATGACTTTTCTGAAGATTCAAGGACATATTCCAGGAAGTTTATGAAACTCAATGGAAATCCAAGTTTGAGGCTGCAGGAATTTGGTGAGAATTTTCGTGCAGATGGTGGTTAGTTTGGCCAATTTGAAGAACTTGTCATTTACTCACATTGTTGAATTTTAGGTATGAACATCGTCTCATTGATGATATGGTTGCTTATGCTCTCAAAAGTGAAGGAGGTTATGTATGGGCATGTAAAAATTATGATGGAGATGTGCAGAGTGATTTCTTAGCCCAAGGTTTGGATCACATTTGCAGATTACCCTATCAACAGTACCTACCTATCTTCTTTTGTTGCCTTTGTGGTTAGCGAATTGTTCTGGAGGGTTGACACTGAGGAATTCAGTGCTTTGTTGAATCTTTGTAAACAATTTTTTTTTTTTTCGGTACAGGATTTGGATCTCTTGGGTTGATGACTTCAGTATTGGTATATCTGCTGTGCATGTTTTTATCTTTTTATCTTTGTTCAACTTTCTTTTATTGTTTTCATCTCCTCTCATTTTTTTATATATAAACTTCAATTGGATTCCAGGTGTGCCCAGATGGAAAGACAATTGAAGCAGAGGCAGCCCACGGTACAGTTACCCGCCATTTCCGGGTTCATGAAAGAGGAGGTGAAACCAGCACCAACAGCATAGCATCAATTTTTGCTTGGTCAAGAGGTCTTGCACACAGGTAATTTGATAATGCCTGATCAGACAAAACAGTGCTATGCTGACTATATTGTTTGCATTTCTAAGAATGGGATTATCTACAGCCATTGAAACCTTGGATGACAACTTGACCATGATTATATATTATCAGGGCAAAGTTGGATGGCAATGCCAAACTATTGGAGTTTACTGAAAAACTAGAAGCATCCTGCATTGGAGCTGTTGAATCAGGGAAGATGACCAAGGATCTTGCACTTCTTATTCATGGTCCCAGGTAAGGAGCTAAATAAAAAAAAAAAGGTTATTATATTTTAAAGTTTCGCTATCGCCCTCGAGCTTTCACGTGTCTAAAAGTCTTGTACCCATGCAGAGTTAGCAGGTCTGAATTTCTGAATACAGAGGAGTTCATCAATGCTGTAGCTGAGGAGCTTAGGGCAAGACTGTCAGTCAAAGCAAAGCTGTAAAATTATAGCCTCTAACTTGGCAAATAATATTTACCCTGAAGTGTTGGTTCAACTCCCATAACGTATGTTTTCTTGTTTTTTTCCTGCCCTAATCTATTTCCTCATCCGCTATCTATGTTCTGGGTTCCTGTTTCATTGCCGCATGAGGGAATGGGATACAATTAAGTTCTGACATTGCTGATTGATTGTTCTTACAGGGCTGGAAAGGAAGGGGCTAGCAAAGACTGGGGGGAGAGATTGAATGGGGTTATTATTTAACTTGAAATTATGTTTGAAGTGAATTAGAATAATATCTTGTGAGAATTGATGATTGCTCCTGCGGACACTGCTACTGTTACTTCTATGAATCGAAGTTTCTTAAATTTCATTTCCTTTGGCCTCGAAAGAAGGACATGAAACTCTTCTTGCCTTGGATGGTGCGATCATCTTTCCAAGCAATTGCTTCGGATAACTTATATGCTTTGAATTGTCATTTAGTGTCTGTATTTGGGAAGCGTGGAAAAATATTTTTTCTTAAAAAAAAGTGAAATTGTTTTTATTTTAAATTATTTATTTTAGTATTTTAAATCATTATATTAAAAATATTTTTTAAAAAAATAAAAAATATTATTTTAATATTTTTCTAAGTAAAAATCACTTTAAAAAATTATTTCTTAACCATGCTTCCAAATACCATAAGAATGGCATCAAGTGTATATATATATATATATATATATATATATATATATATATATATATAGTATTTTTGTTTAGGATTTATTGTGAATATTTAAAAATATTATTATATAAAATAACATTTATTTTATGTTTTTAATAAATATCATTGATTTATTTTATTTAAATACTTAATTTTTAACTTAAATCGACAATAATATAATTTAATAAATTCATTCAAATAATGATTCAGGGGTGTTCTGAAATTACTTGCTAGCGATTTCTTATTTGAAAACTTGGTGGGCATAGTTGTGCTTTTTTATGCTGATGTAAATGTGTGTTTCAAATTATGTTGCTAGTTTTTTTAAATAATTTTTTTGTTTGAAATTGTATTAAATATTTTATATTTTTAAATTAATACTAAAAAATATATTAATTATTAAATATTTTAAATCACATATTGAGTCTATATTTGGTATTGTGGTCCAATCAAAGGTGGACTAAAATTTGAATTATTAAATTATTTTTTTGTTAATATTATATATTATTATTATAAAAAAATATTTTTAATTTAAAATCGTTTTCACAAAAGCAATTGTTAACTGCACTAAGTGCATATTTGAGAATTAATTAAATAATAATTTTTTAAATGTTTTGTACTTGAAAATATATTAAAATAGTTTTTTAATATTTTTTTAAAAATATTTTTTGGTTTTAAAGCATCAAAACCAAAAAAAAAAGACTTATTTGAAGAAATGTTTTTTTCCAAATAATAATAAAATAATAATTCAACCACAATTTCAAACAACCATACAAATCAGATACCGAGTCTATAAGGGTGTTTGATACTGCGTTTCAAAAGTGTTTTTGAAAAAATTAAAAAAAAAATATTTTGATTTCTTACTTTAAATTAGAAAAAAATGGTGTTTTTAGATCATTTTCATGTGCTGATATCAAAAATAATTTTATTTTAAGAAAATAAATTATTTTGATATATTTCTAAATAAAAAAACAATTTAAAAAATGGTATTGTGGTCCAAACAGAAGTTGACTAAAAATTGATTATTATTATTATTTAGATTATTTTTGATATTTTTAAATTATTTGGTTTATTGATATTTAAAATATTTTTAAGAGATTAAATAAAGATTATTTTAATTTATTTTTAATAAAAATAGTCATTACCCTATTCTCAACCCACTACATGACATTGAGAAAAAAACACGTGCTTTGTTAAATTTACATTAGACTTTATCTGGGGTGACCCGGGCACCTAACCCGTGACCACCACTACTCTACCACGAGGAGGATTATTTTTCCAATTCTCCTTCATTATGATCGAGGGACCATTAACAAAAGGGTAAGATACTAACCAAAATATCAAAGTGGAAATTGAGACCCCCCAAATGGGTGGATGAGCTTCATATTGTACGGCTGACCCAGCGAAAAGAGTGAGACGGGATAATGGTGTTGCAGTGTTGGAGCTCTGCTCCTAACCTGACAAATCCAAATCTAAGTACTCTCTTTTTACATTCTAAACCTTACAATTTTCCTCGTTTTAGAAAACCCAGAAAGCCAGCCACACTCACTTGCATCCTCAAACTTGGTGTCGAGGATATTGCGGAAATAGCTAGCAACAAGGCACTTTCTTCTGGCATAAAAGATTCTTGCTTTTTGTTTTGGTTCTTTTCTTATTTGATGATGTTTACGTTAATGTGTAATACAACACAATATAGGTAGTGATTGCAGCTGGTGTATCAGCGGCCATTGGCCAGCTCTCAAAGCCATACACTTGTGTGCTTTTTTATGGCAAAGATTTTGATTTCAAGACTACTTTTCAAGCTGGTGGATTTCCTTCAACTCATTCCTCTGTATGTTCTTTTCTTCTTCTTATTTTACCAATACTTTGTTCTGCTTGTTTTGGGGGGGTTATGTTTTCCTTATTTTGCTACAATTTTTGTGATTTATAGTCAGTGGTGGCTGCCGCCACATCTCTTGCTCTTGAAAGGTGATTAATCAAATCCCCTTTACTGCCATTGCGTTTTTCTGTTTCAAATCTTTTTTAATTTTGTGAATGGATGCACGCTAAGCAGTAAAGTTTAATTTATTTGACTACAGGGGTTTCTCCGATTCGATTTTTGGCCTCGCCGTGGTTTATGCCTGCCTTGTCATGTATGATGCACAGGTGTTCAGTTGCTCTTCTTTCTTTTTTCATTTACTTTTTGACTGAACGCCTCAAGTTTGAGCTACAATCTAAAACCCTTGACCTTGTGAATAAATGAATGGTGTTTTGAAAAATGTTATTCTTTATCATTTGTTCAAGAGTAATGTGTAAAATATGGATCAGAACCAAGGTTCTTGTTGTTTTTTATGGCTTTCACTTTTGAGAAATGATTTTCATTTGGTCTGAATAAAGTATAGGTTACAGAAGTCCAGAATGCTAGCCATGCAGTTTTCACAGTATCTTTTAGCATACAAATCACACCATGGAACATATCTACAACAATAATGTAATCAAATCTTGATTGATGGTTTCTTGGAGGGCCTATGAGGTAATCCCCTGTAGAAGTCATGGGTTGTCGCAAAACTAACCTTATGTCAACAAATATTTGTTTACCCTATAGACTGGGATTGAATCTCTCTAGAACTCTGACCTCAAGCGTCCATTTTATTCTGGTGGAGATGATATGCTCGATAGCTTAGAAGAAAATTCGATGGTGACCAGAGCAATTGTTTCTTGGTTGTTGATGTTCTGGATGTTAATTGAACTTATGCTTTTTAATTAACCATGAGGACACCTTTTATAAACTTCCAAATTAGGGAAGCAGCTATGACAAATTTTTGCAGATAATTTACTGAAGTCAAGGCGAGGCTTATTTTAACCCAATGATGGATCGGTTCCTTTCAGCTTTGATTTTTGTAGGATTCCTCAGGATCGAGTATGCTTTCAAGAATATTGGTAGTTTCTCAATGAATGTCTACAGTGGTGGGATGAAACCTTTCTCGTATGCTAACAAGCCTATTCTATCTGACCAATCGTTATTGCAGTGGATTATAAATTAGTCTAGCATATAAACTAGTCAGGAAATTTTGGTTGAGGGTCTTACTCAAATGAACTGATCTCTGACCAAACACAAGCTATCGATTAGGACCTTATTCATCCATGAAACATCTGGGTATAGACTCGAGGGGGAGAAAACATTTGCTACGTTTGGATTCTTGATTTGGGATTATAACTTTGCCGAGTACATTTTACTTCTAAACAAATGTTTTCTTATGCTGTGGATTCCGCCTCAAGCTCTAACTGAAGTGGGGAAAGGGAGCACCGGATATGATTAAACTCAGAAATCTTATTCTACTGGTAAGAAAACGTTCACTTGGATTGCCTGGTGTGGATTGTGGTTTTTTGCTGTTCTGCATCCATGTGAAGAGGCGGGGGATAGACTTTCTCACTCTAGATAGGTTGACATGGATATCATAGGGAGAGATCTTGCTTCTGGAATTCTTTTCACTCTCCAGTCTTTGATTTTGGTTGAGTTTGGGCTGAGACTTGGCGTTAAGAGTGCCTTTGTTTTGTGTTTCTTCCATAAATTGTTCGTGAGGGAAAAAGCAAATGAAAACAGGGTGACACCCCTGCTACATGGCCATTATGAGGCTAAATTTTTTATGTGGTCATTTTTTGCAAGGAATCAATTTATATTTGGACCTTTTTTTTGCAAGTCATATATATTTAGAACATCACCTGTAACCTTCTGCAAAATCATTTGAGTTACAACTGATTGGTAACATTTATTTGTTTTATTTCCTAATTCTAACGTGCAAATAAACATTTACCTTTCCTTTTTGAGTTCTTTTTTGCAAAAAAGTTGGATCAATTCAGTATGATTTGTATCTTACCGTCCAAGTGGAAGGAAGGGTGATGAGATTTTTGTTTGTTTAGTCAGAAAACGAGGTGTACTTATTGGTACTGCTCAAAATTATACCCAGTTCTTGGAGGACCGACTTCATTTGTTCCTCCATGATTTCTTTTCTTTTCTTATCCTAGGATCTTCATTTGATTTATAGATTAATAATGTGGTTGGATTCAGAGCTTGATCTGAAGATAGATGCTTTTACTTTTGCAGGGGGTGAGAAGAGAAGTTGGAAATCATGCGAAAGCACTAAACAAAATGCTACCCAAGACTGAAGTCAACTCAATGGTTTGCAGTAGAGATGATCTGATCGGGTCTAAGGAAGGACCTGAGGAAAACCTCGGAGCCCTTTTATCCAAAGAGGAAAGGCCTTTTTTGTCAGATTCCACGAACTCTCCTGTATTACTTGAAACAGAGAACAAAACAAGACAATCTAGTCAGAGATTGGCATTTTCGAGCTTAAAAGCTTCTGAAGAAGCAACAGAAAAGATCCCCAGTAGTTCAGCTCCTCTGAAAGAATCAATTGGCCACACAGAGTTTGAAGTTATAGCCGGTGCTTTGTTAGGCTTCTTTGTGAGCGTCGCAGTTCATACTATTTTGTGATATTTATATTTCAATCCATTGCTTCATTCATAAATACTGCTAGAAAATCATCTATATTTACTAAGATCATAGTAAATATGTAACATTATGTTTTTCCTCGATGGAACAGCATCTGTAACATTATCACCAATTAATAACAATTTGAAATATTAATGTGCTGGTGGGACTCGACGCTCATGCATGCCCTAGTTGATCTAGTAGATATCGGACTTGTGTCGAGTGTTGCTAGTGTCTACAAACCTAGAATTAATGGCAGCCTGATCATTTTTCTATGAAATCTTCTCGTTTTATAAAAAAAAAAGAAAAAAAGATCTAGTGATAACTTGGTGCTATAATGATCTGGGTATACTGCTGTACCTTCTGTTTATCATAGAAACAGGATCACGTTGCATTAATTCTAGGTTTATTGCTGCCCTCTGAGTATTTTGTAATGGAGTTGTATAAATGGTTAGATCTGGATGCAAGAACTCAAGAAAACTAAAGCACATTGCTTTACAACAGAGCCAATGGCAATCTGTTATTTCATAAAAAAAAAAAAAAAAAAAACAGAGATAAGCTACAGTTGGCAGTTGGATGAGGATCATCAAAATTTAATTTCCATGTCTTTTCTATAGACCCATCACCCAATGAACATGATCTAACGGTAACCCTTAAGAAATACAGAAGCCTATTAACCCTAACGGTGACACTGATGATCAAATTCGGCTATCATTAGACGGGAAAGAATAGACATCAACCTTTAAAATCTCTGCAAGAATCCACTCAATATCATCGTCAATTTCCCTTTGTTTGCAAGCTGCTTCGAGATCTTCTAGCAGATCAGCCATCAATCCCTCAAGAGTGATACCTTTGGAGCCCTTAGATAACCCATCATTGATCTTGGACTCGTCAACAGTTGAGTCTGTGTCCATCAAACATTTTTCCATGTTTTCTTGATCTTCTTCATCACAAGGAGGTAACGCCAAACGGAAGGGACGCATTGATTCTTCAGCGGGAACGTCGGCCATTGAAGAATCTATCGCTTTCTTGAATAAAGAAAGTGGTGGATCGATCGATTTGGAAACTTTGGTTGCAAGGAAAGACCCGTGATCAGGGAAAACTGAGATCAAGGGCTCTTGCATTATGCTATATTTATTGAAGTTTAAAGGCGGTGAGTGTATACTTCATAAACCGTTTCCAATATGGAAATACGTTTTGGATCATACGATCATTATTAACGTTGGGGCGTTTTATTGAACATTTTACTCATTTGTAATATGATATGTATATCTTATTTATTGGATTTGGACTTCAGGTGTGTGTTCTTTGTGAGCGTCGCAGTTCATACTATTTTGTGATATCATCTTCCTTGTTTATATTAATTTCAACCCATTGCTTCATTCAGACATACTGCTAGAAAATCATCTATATTTACTAAGATCATAGTAAGATAAGATTGAGTCTCTGGTTTCAAATTAATTTCACTACACGTACCAATTCAGTGCAAGCACGTGTTTGTTCCTCCCCTCTTGAGGTGAGTTTCCTGACGTCAGCTGCAAGGCTGGTGGTGCCAGGTAGTAAAATTGCAGGTGCCACGTGGAAGAACGGAGTGCGTATTTGATGGGGATTGGTGGCATGTATGCCATGCGGCCTCGCTTGCTATAGACGTGTTTTTATTTGGCTGGACCTCCATGTTTGTCAAAATCCACCAGACTTGTGTGTTTATGAAGACGACGTCGTGCCGTCTTAGTGCATGCATATACAAGTTCTTGACGCTGCTATAACTGCATCGAAACAGAAAGAAGAACGAAAGAAAAGAAGGCAATAAGAAATGTCAGGGGCACAGGGAGCACAGCCGCCGGGCAGCACAACAGCAACAACATACGAGTCAGTGCCGGGAGGAGAGAACAGGACCAGAGTTAAGGTGGACTCAAAGGAGGATCAGGGCGTGATCCAGATCGACAAACTCCAGGACAAGGTTCCTGATGCTGCTGGCAAAGGAGGCCCTGTCTTTGGCGCTGGCAAAGATGAAAATAAGAAAGACTTGGGAGTTACTGGCACTGGCTAATAGCTAGCCTAGCTTGGTTTCCCTACAAGTTGCTGCCTTCGTTTGTTAAAATCGAACTTGTGTTTCTTCTTCTTCTTCTTCTCGTCGTTGATTTAACTTGCATGGATACTGAAGTGGGCTTTTCGTGTATCAATCATGCATGTAATTAACGTCTCATTTCGGGTGTGCTGTTTTAGTCTCAAAATCTTTATTTTTATATTAATGATGTAGAAGATGTTTGATTTATGTTTCTTTTATTTTAGAATATTTTACTTTCATAATATTATGGAATTTTAGAAATGTTTCGAATTTTGAGATTATGTTTGTTTGACTTTGTGTTTGTAGTGTATAATTTAAAGTTAATTTATCTTAAATTTTAATTATATTTGTTAAATTAATATTTTAATTTTGTTCATATATAATCAATTATATATGAACAGTACAACCCCGAAACGGCACGCCAAAACACTCCGAAAACCGAAATCTTCCGTACCAATAGAAAAACGGAATGGCGACCGGAACGGTGATCGGAACAATATTGACAATCTTGTTTTGAACCGTAGCCCCTATCCCACCATAGAAAAAAGAGCCCAAATAAATTTATTTTTGTTAATCTCATAAAATTTATTTTTTATATATACTCATTTTTTTTTAAAAAAAGTAAAACATATTTAGACTTTTCATTATGTTTTAAATTGTAGTTTTGTAGAAACTAAAATAACGTGTTTTTTTATTTATTTAGAAATACATTAAAATAATATTTTTTATTTTTTAAAAATCATTTCATTAATCTCAAACTCAAAAACAGTTTTAACCAAACACTTCAAAAATTATTTTGAACCACAACTAAAGTGTTTTTTTTATGAAACTATTTTTTTGAAATCTTAACCACAAAAGCAAAAGCAATACCAAATACACCCTTCATCTCGATTAAGATTCGGTTAAAATGTAAAAAAAAATAATCTAAATTGCAATTATTTTTTGGTATTACTATCACTCATTATAGTAATTTAAATTTAAAATTTTATAATTTAACTATTTGCCGAGCTTAAATTTTAAATTAAATTATAAAAAATTCAAAAACAAATCATGTTAACTCTAATTAACTGTCAAAACATCAATTCAGTTAGAAATTTTATTAGATCATTTTTTATGATAAAAAAATAAAAAATAATATATCATTGATTTTATATTAAAAAATAATGTTCAATTAAAATTTTATATTAAATATTAAAAAAAAACTAAACGATGAATAAACCCCAAAAACCAAAGAGCCAAATTATTGTTTTTTATTTTATTTTATCATGCAATAAAAAATATTTATTACCAATCAAATAATAATAAAAAATTGTATAAAAACATTATATAATTGAAAAAAATAGAAAAATGAAGCAGTTGTGTTTTTAAAAACTTTGTTTTTTTTTAATATGTTAATATCAAAAATAAAATTTTAAATAAAAAAATATATATTTTAACATATTTTACAAAATAAATACTTTTAAAACTAATTGGTTAAAAACGTGTTAACCTATTTTCCGCTCAAAAAACTTACAATTTCCAGTACACGGCGAAAATCAACTGGTAAAGTATTATAAAAAATTAAAGCCATCACAAAACAAACAAACGAAAAAAAAAAAAAATGTGCGTCACGTCACTTCGGGATTTCGATAAACGGCCAATTACGGCTACGGTGGCATAGCGACAACGACATCGGCTCCCCGTTCCCTAACTGGCACGTATCTCACAGACTCAGTCTTGACCCGATACTCAGGCACCGGGTCAGGCCCTCTATCTTCGGACTCTTCGAACTCGGTGAGTTCCTTCATGTATCTTAAACAGAGAGATACCGCACTCAAATACTCGGTCGACAGAGGTGTCGCCTCAGCAGCTTCTGCTGCAACTTCTCCGCATTTGTCGTATTGGCCACCGCCGCATGGTGTTGATGTTTCTTCCGCCGTTGAATCGCTTGTTCCTGGCCTTAAACGCACTCCTGAAGGTTAGTTTTAGGGTTAAGGTCTTCTCTTCTCACTTTCTCTTTCTCTTTCATTTTTATTTTATTTTTTTCTTGTCGTTCTGTTCTGTTAGCTTAGTATAATTAATTTTTTCCCTGTTTCCTCTCGTTTGCCATTAAAATATAATTTAAACTCAAGTTTCTTCTTTTTTTTCCTCTTCTGTTTGCTGTATGGATTTGTTGCTTTATTAAGATTTTATTATATGCATATGCTATTGATTTTTTTTGCCTCTGCAATGCTATTGATTTTTTTTTGCCTCTGCAATGCTATTGATGCGAACTTCTCTGATATTTAATCGTTAAGCTCGAGAAAAAATGTGCAGAGATGTTCTGATTATATTTTATCTGCTTATGCATCTGTGTGGTTTTTGTTATTTAAAATCTAACTTATGTTGTGTTTTGCTGTTATAAATGGAAAACAAGCATGGCGTGTGCTTAATACATCTACGTTGTGTAATGGCTGTGAAACTCTTTAGGTGTGCATTTATGGTGTTCTAGTTAAATTATAATTCCTAACTACTATAAAAAAAAAATATAAGGGATCACTTTAATGCGAGGCATAAAAACACGACTCGGGAAGTTGCTTGAAACTTCAGTCGATGTATGACCATATTATCATCATGAGATGTTATCTGGCTCTAATTCTATTTGCTTTACTGCTTTTTGTAAAGCAGGCTTGTGGTGCTATATGAACGAATCAGTAAGGGGCCATTCACGCATACACTGTCATGTGTGGTTTGGCTTGAAATGTGCCCTTTTCTACTTTACTTGATACAATGAGGTTTAGTCATAAGCTAAGTTATAAATTAGAGGAGATCAATTTCATTTGACCTGCTGTTTATAAATATTGGCAGATGCTTCACATTATCCAATACATGGGAAGTCATCTCAATAGCTTTAGCTGTATATTTAAAACTATCACTCTAATTGCTGAACAAGTTATTTTATCACCTTGTTATTGATCTGACTTGCTAATCATAAATGTGTACAAGAATATTGTAAAATTGAAGCTTTGCAATATTTTATCTTCATTTTGTTTGTTATGAAAGTGTTATAGTATCTAATCTTAATACTAGTTTTTTTAAAGTATGTTCTTAGTCCCAAAATTAAAGTGTTAAGCATACTTATATAGTAACTATAACTTCCTTTCTCTTTTGTGTATGCTTGTACTACTATTATAGTGCTCTATCATCCGACTCTTTTGGGTGCCCATAGCATGATTGGGCAAAGTGAAGATTGGTATTCTACCAATTCTTTAGCCAAGCGTCTTAGATTCAAGACTACAAGTCATTTTCCTATATATCCGCAGAGACCAGGGGAGAAGGATTGTGCCCACTATATGCTCACCCGAACCTGTAAATTTGGAGATACCTGCAAGTTTGACCATCCTGTTTGGGTTCCTGAGGGTGGAATCCCAGATTGGAAAGAGGTGACCATTTATTGCTATCTTAATGTATATAATATGATTATCTTATAAGGTTTCTTTATACAAATATCATTATGCAATACAGTGGTATCCTAAATATATAATTTGATGGGTATGAGCATAAAGGTTTGGTCATTGACTAAATTTATAAGGTGATTAATTTTCTTATTTGGTACTTTAACTTGTGAACATATTCTTTATAACACTATTCTAGCTCTACCTGTTACTTTTAGTTTGTTCTACATCTTAGAAAAATTCTAATTTTTATAATAGTTTGATTCTTGCTGTATGCTTATGTTGGATGTAATTGATATACTTGCCCCTTAATTGTTTTTAATGAATATGATATGATATATCCCTTTAAATTGTACTATTCTTCTGTACCTATGAGGGGCTCCATTTCCTGTCTTTGGGAAGTCAGTTGTATTTTCTTTAGACTGCCTTTATTTACAATATTTTCTCTGTGAATATTCCATATTTAAATGTTTATGATTTGGTATACTGTTTATAGACTTCTCTCCTCTATTAATAAATTCTTCTATTGTCTGGAAAAGGTTCATAGTACTGTTTTTCATTTATTACATAGCCTTTTCCTAAACCATGCTATTTTCTTTTTGAGGTTTCTATTTTGTATCAAGGGTATTCCTGAACCATAGAACGCTTATCGGAAGATTGACTTGCCATTGTTATCTGCATGGAGTGGATATTTTTATATCAGAATTTGACTTTGAGACTATGAAGCTTATCTTAGAAACTTAGTAGTTACTTTATAATTATTTTTGTATCTGTGATTCATTTACAAGCTAGCAACTAAATAGTCTGGTAATGTAGAATGGTTTAATATATGTTTCACCATAGCTTGCTTATATTTCCCTATCTTAATCTTTGCATTCGTGCATTTTGCATGGCCAAAACCTCTGTCCATGTTCAGCATGATACTTGGATTTGTGCTCACAAATCTTTGGTTCCGGGTGTTGATTTCATCTGACATACAACTGACATCTATTGAAAGCTTTTTTTGCTACATGATTGCTAAATTCTAGACCTTGTCTGCTAGGAGATCAAATTAGATCATATAACAGATGATGCTCATGTACCATATGGAATATAGTTTGCATTGTTGAGGCAGGCAGTATGGAAAGATAGCCAACTAGAATTATCTCTAGTTAACAAAAATTGACTCTGATATTTTTATGAATGTGTGTAGAAAGAAGCAGTGTATATTGGTACATGGCATCTGCATCTGCTCTGCTTGTTCAAGCAAGCATTGTTTCTCATGTTTTACCATTTTGATGCCTATTTATTTGTTTTCCTATTTACCAACTTGAAAATGATTGTTACATATAAGTAATGAATGGTATCATTGTGCTTCGTTTTTTTCTTTGTTGTTTAGATTCCCCTCATTGCTACAAGCGAAAATTTTCCTGAGAGACCAGGAGAACCTGATTGTCCTGTAAGTTTTATAACTGACAGTCTCTTTTCGTGCAATTTTCACTAAATTAATTTAAACATTTGATATGTTTTCTAATGATGTAGTGTGGTTAATTATCATTGCAGTACTTTATGAAAACTTATAGGTGCAAGTATGGTTTGAACTGCAAGTTTAATCATCCCAAAGAAAAGTTGTTTTTGGTATGTGTTATTATCATCAAATTCTACAAAACCTTTATTTGGATAGCTCCCAGTTTATAATTAGATGCCTTACTATGGTTCCAGGGTGCTTCAGAAAACTCCAGTGTTTCTGCTTTGCCAGAGAGGCCTTCTGAGCCCCATTGTGCAGTAAGAAGCCATTCACCTTTTCTTTTCTTTCTTGGAGCATTACTGTCTAAAACTGTCTTATTAGTTTGGTCATCTGTCATCCTGAATATTATGGTTCTTGTACAGTTCTACATGAAGACTGGGAAATGCAAATTTGGTGCAAGCTGCAAATTCCATCATCCAAAAGATATCCAGATACCCTTGTCAGGATTAGGGAATGATAATGGAGTGCAAACTGACTCTGTAGTTAAGAATGAGGAAATAACTGGAGATTTCAATATGATAAACTCCCCTGTTACCCCAGCCCTTCTTCACAATTCCAAAGGACTTCCAATAAGAGTGGTAATGCTGCTTTAATTCTTGGTGAAGGGTTAGTTGATGTGATTAATGAGGCATTTAGCGTTCCTTTTTGTTTCAACCATTAATCAGCGTTGTGTGACTTTGGCAGGGTGAAGTGGATTGTCCCTTCTACCTGAAAACTGGCAGGTAAGCATGCACCTATTTATGCATAACTTCTGTAATAGTTTGGTAGGAAATGATCAAACATTTTACTTAATTTTTCTTTTCCAATCAGTTGTAAGTATGGTGCCACATGCCACTATAATCATCCTGAGAGGACGGGTATGCAAACACACTTGTGTTTTTAATTTAAAATTGAAATTCCTGATTCAAGTATTTGGGGCCTTATCTTCCACACTTAAGCTTTATAATCTCATTTCTGCTATTCTTTTGCAGCGATCAATCCACCTGCAGCTGCAATAGGCCATCCAATTATTGCTCCTTCTATGGCAAATCGGAACTTTGGAGTTTTCAATCCAGCTGCCTCTATATATCAAACTATTGACCCCAGATTGTCTATGGTAAATAAAAAATTATCCGCATGCATATTCACTTCACATTTGCTTATGTTTCTTTATAAGATCAATATAAGACAATTTGTGTGTGACTGTGTGAGAATATCTGTGCATGTTGCCAAGGGCCTGGCTGCAAAGGTTATTTTGGTTGAGTTTATTAATAGTGATTGCAGTGTAAAGAGTGCTCTCTATCATATCTCATGGTGGTTTAGTGAGAAATGAAGCCATATGTTTGGAAAATTTGTTTGAACTTTGAAGATAGCTGTGTTTAGGCTTAATTCATCAAAGAAGCTTTCTGTTTGCGCTTATCATTTGTGTTTTAATTTGATTCTAAAAAAAAAGTTGTTTGTTTCACTTAACTATAGTTTTGCAGTTGGTGTATTTTGATTTTGAAAGATTCTTGACCTTCTATATGATTTATTTTTTACCGATTCATCGGTTATGAACTATTATTGTCAGATTAGATTAACATTATTTTTTTGCGTCGTTGTTGATGTAGAAGTTTATTTAAGGACACAATACACAATAGCTTTCCCTGGTTTGTGGAGATAACTTTAACTTATGCTGCTCGCGCTGTTTCTCCTGAGAAATCTCTTGGCATTCTTGTGGTTACAGAAAGTATGGACATTTTGGTTTAGTACTAATGCCTTTTATCTGTCTGCTACTGCAGCTGGGTGTGGGACCAACCTTCTACCCTCAACGACCTGGACAGACAGAATGTGATGTGAGCATCTATCTAAGCTTGTTCTTTATTTTCTTTACTTCATTTGTAGAGCTGAAATTTATTTACTGATTTTGTTTTAGAAAAATCTTTTTAACCAACATTACACGAAACTAACTATTTTTACTTCTTCTTCATATACGTTCCTTCAATTTTTGTTGAGGCAGCTTGTTTCTTGGTTCAAGGAATCCTTGATATTTAGGCACATTGAAGGTGTTATGTTTTCCATTTTCAGTTCTACATGAGGACTGGTGAGTGTAAGTTTGGGGTGAGATGTATGTATGATCACCCTATTGATCGTTCTGCACCAACAGAAAAGCAAATTCAACAGCAGACTGTAAAGCTCACTCTTGCAGGATTGCCTAGAAGAGAGGTATGGATTGGTGCTAGAAATTCAGCATGACATATTTACATAGTTTGCACTGAAAGGAGTCTATTTCTGTGAGAAACAGTGTGTTGTCCTCCTTTCTTGTATTGTGATGCTTATCCTTCAAATTTAAACACTGTTTGCTCATTTTTGGGTGCTTGCTATGATAGACTAACATGTGAAGCACATTAAGATGGTTTTAAGCGGTCTCCTCTTGTGGTTGAAGATATTATGTGTCGTATATTATGTGACTTGTGAGAGCAAGTTGCATAAATTGATTTGAAGAGATGGGGGTTCTGTTTACACATTGTTCTGGCCACTAACAGCATGGCCTGTTAACAATTTCACCTCGCCCGGAAATGAGAAATTTCTTAATCTTTGCGTTAATTCAATATTTAGCATTGGACCTGCCATGGTGTTTAGATTGCTTCATTTCGTATTTACTCCATCAGCAGTTAATAGTTCTGTGCATGAATGCTGGCACTTCAGGGCTCTCTTTTTTCCTAAACCCACCGATCACAATTCTTACTATCATTTCTCTCATAATAAAAACATTGAAATGGGCCCCATTTGACTGCCACCTTTTAGTCAACTATTCAGGCCGAGGGCTGATTGGTTGCCACTCGGCTAGCCAAGATGTTTCTTGTGATGTGCATGTGCAGTGGTATTTACCTCTTGTGAAACCTTTGACAGGGCGCGGTTCACTGTCCATACTATATGAAGACTGGGACATGCAAGTATGGTGCAACATGCAAATTTGACCACCCGCCTCCCGGAGAGGTCATGGCTATCGCCACATCTCTTGATGCAGCAGTGCTAGGAGCTGAGGCTGGAATTGCCCATGCACAGTGGGAGGGAGGTTCCAGCCATGGATAAAAGGGAAGAAGATCCTCCCACCGGCCTTTGTTCTCTGCACCAAACCTAGCGGAATATGATGAAAAACAGCTAGTGTAATTCAAGTGTTCACTGATGAACTGGAGTAGCTTTGTTGTTGTTGTATTTCAGTTGTATGGCAAGTCTTCAGTTTGAGTGGTTTTTAGGCGATCATAATTTCTAAGTTCCCGTTGGAATATTATTTAGTTTGTTTTCTAGAAAATCAGCAATATTTAGTTAGGCGCTTTTTTTATTTATTTTTTTCAGTTGGATGAAAGAAATGGAGTAGAAATCACTGGGACCTTTGGATCTGTGGATGCGTTTTGGCGGGATCCTTCACTGTCCGGATACAGGCGGGTTTTTTTTCTGGTCTCCTTGGACTCAGCCCGACCTGTATGAATTTGATACATGGTGCACTTATATACTGGTTGCGGAAAAAAATTCGTTTCTTCCCAGTGAAGAACTGAAGATTGAGATGAATGTAAAAGAATATAACTGCATGATTCTCCTTTCCCTGTAACTTATCTATTATTTTCCTGAGTGTGACTTATCTTTAGCCTAGGAAATCTTGGTAGTTTATTCCTAGAAAAAGTATTCTGAAAGCAAATAAATTCGATAGAAAAATAAATAATTTAATCTAGGAAAATTGGTTAGATTTATTTGAGAATATTGGCAGTTAATTTGAGAGAGAATTAGCTGTCGTCGAGTTTATCTCCGATGGTGCATTAAAGTTGATCGGAGAGTATCGATAGTTGAAATTGAATGGGCATAAATATGGTGGTAAAGAAAAAAAATCGTATTGGTGAGATGGCAGATGTGGAAGAAAGAAGCCACGTGGCATGACCTTGATCGCCAAAATTAAGCTTCCCTTGCAGATAATTCAACAATTTAATTTAGCTTGTTCATAGACACACCATGCATTCCAGAAAACAGAGAGCCGTAGAGGTGAGCAGAAGTCACAGTTTCGTGCTCAGCAAAAACTTTCAAAGAGAAAAAGCCATAACAGAAACTTGTCTGCAAAACCATAACCCCGAAAAAAGATGAAAACGACGATACTAGTAGACACAAAACCGCTCGCGCTCTTTGTCACTCCCAAGAAACTATGTTATACCACTGCTAATAACTTCCCTGCTGTTCAATTTAGTATACAAAATCATAAATATTCGTCCACGATGCCTCCTCTCAAAAGGAAAATGAAAGGCTACTCTTCTTCAAAAAATTGGAATTTCAAAAACAGATTCAGATCTGCTGCTGCTTCTTCTGCCTCGGAGTCGACGAAACTAGATAAGGTAGCCGAGAGTTTCAACTATTATTGTATACGCTTATTGAATTTAATGCTCTCGTTATTGTAACTGTGCAGGGGAGTGATAATGGTGATGGTGATGGTGATGGTGATGGTGATGGACAAAGAAAAGTGCCAGGGCTTAACACGCTATTTAGAAGATTCTGGAAAGTGGCTGCACCTTATTGGTTCTCGGAGGACAAGGAGCCAGCTAGATTGCAATTGGCTGCTGTTTTTGCTCTCACTTTGGGTACTACTGGTATTAGTGTTGGTTTCAGTTTCCTCGGTCGCGATTTCTACAATGCGCTTGCCAGTAAGTGTAAAAAATTACTAGAGTATTCGCTTTTTTGGTGTGATTATTAATGCTAACGAGAGTGTAATTTGATTAATCAATTATGGATGGAAGATAAGGATCAAGAACAGTTTACGAAGCAGTTATTGTACTACCTTGGAGCCTTCGCTGGAGGAATTCCGGTGAGCTCTCAAAATATAACATTTTAGGTAATAGAACTTTTGCTGGTCTTTCATTTTCTTGATTTTTTCATTAGTTATTGCAAATAACACCAAAGCATTGTTGATAATGGGCTTTTTATTGCTGTGTTGTAACTTGTAATATTCAAAGGAAAATAAATGGCGAGAGAAGGTTTTGTCTTAGCGATAGAGAGTAACTTTTTTTTCCTTCTAGTTGCCATTGGTATTTAATTATTTGGCTAATGTTTTGTTACACCCTTGTTTGCAGTTCTTTGTATTGAGAGATTATGCAAGAGAGATACTTTCTTTGAGATGGAGGTCTTGGATGACTAAATTTTACATGGAGCGTTATCTGAAAAATCAGACGTTTTACAAAATTCAATCCCAATCTATTATTGATAATCCGGATCAGCGCATTGTTGATGATCTAAGTTCGTTCACGGGGACAGCCCTTTCCTTTTCGTTGACACTTTTCAATGCTGCTGTAGACTTGATATCATTTAGTAACATCTTGTACGGTATCTATCCACCACTGTTTGTTGTTCTCCTTGTGTATTCTATTGGTGGGACAGCTATTAGTGTTTTTCTTGGAAGGGTAAATTCCTTGTCTTTCATAGCATCATATTCTGTGTTATACAGGAAAAGAGAAGACAGGTTGAACCAAAAGTTTTTCTATTTTCATTTTCAGGAATTAGTGACTCTAAATTTCTTTCAAGAGAAAAAAGAAGCAGATTTCCGTTATGGGCTTGTGCGTGTTCGAGAAAATGCTGAATCAATCGCTTTCTATGGGGGTGAAGAAAATGAAATTCAACTTCTGCTGCAGCGGTTCAAAAGTGCCTTTGAAAATTTAACGGTAAGGATATATTTTGATTGTCACTTCTTTACATATTTCTCGTTATTCAACTCTCATGTGGTCAAATGACCTCGAACCAAATAATGGTTGCTCTTGAAGCAGCTGCTTTTATTCATTCCTTTGAGCAGTGCTGTCCCTTGAAATTCAATGATACCCAAAGAGCTGAAGTTGAGTGTGAATCTTTTTTGCTTATAGACTGAAATGATAGTATGAAGAAAAAAGGATGTTATTGGATAGTCTCAAGTGATGATTTTCCAATTTAATAGTACAAATGGTGCACAGATGAACTTAAATTCTTAAGTCTTGAAATGTAGATCTTAAAAGAATAAAATACATCACAGATACAGTTTTGCCACAAGCTCAGTTTTTAACTTTTGAAGACCTCAATTTTTTTCTTCCACATGTGCCCTGATCTAAAGGTTGGCTCTTATTGTTAATACATTGAGATGTATCAGGCTGACTAGGGCAGTGTTATCAACCTTTGAAGCATGGCTATGATAAACAAAACAAAGATGTTTTGTTCTAATCATTTTGAAATATTTTTGTTCTCAGTTGTTCCCCTCTACCAGTCCTGAAAAAAAGGGTGCAGTGCCTTAATTGACAGCTTTATTTTGTGAGATGCATTAAATCATGCTGTCTGATATTTTTATGGTTATTCTCCATGCAAGTTTGTCTCAACATAAAATTTAATAAATAAGACCTAATATCTGGCATTTTTTTTTGTTTAATTTTCAGAGGCTGTTGATATCTTCTAGAAATCTAGATTTCTTCACAAGTGGCTACCGGTACCTAATCCAGATTCTTCCTGCTGCTGTTGTTGCTCCTATGTATTTCTCAGGAAAAATTGAGTTCGGTGTCATTAATCAGTCTGTATCTGCTTTTAATCATATCCTTGGAGATTTTTCCCTTATTGTGTACCAGTTTCAAGCCATCAGTGCCTTTTCAGCTGTCATTGACCGGTTAGGTACTTTCTCTGTCTTTTCATTTGAACCTGACCATCGACATTACATGTGATTCTATAAAATTCTCATGTTTGTCAGATGTCCGCTTACCATTTCTAACCACTGTTCATTGGTTCTATTCAGTTGACATATGAAACTTCTTATACAAAACGTGTTTTTGTCTGCATGTTTGTGCTGAAATGGTTTTAATACCCTGATGAAGCGAAAGAAATCATGTTGCTTTATCAATATCCTTTTTGTTATCTCTTCTTGCTGCTACATTAATTAACAAAAAGTATAGCTTTGTAATTGTCACGTGAATGTGATTTGCCCCATCTCTTACTGTGTCATGTTTCATGTTTCTGTATAAAGTTGTCTATCTGGCTTTCAATAATCTCCTATTCCTACTTCATAAATTTATTTGTGGTTTCATAATATGCTTCCATCTTATGATCAGTCATGCTTTGTGTAACAAAACTGGATAAGCAGATCCTTGATGTTTTAGATGTTTTACCGAGGAATTTGTTTGAATTTAACACCTACTATGTGCAGGTGAATTTGATGATGTTTTGGATAGCAGCAGCTCTAAATATCTTTCCAGCTCCGTGGAAGAGATTTCTCTTACATACTGCAATGAGAGAAGTTCACTTTTATTGGAGTCTAATGGTTCCATAATAATGGACAGGTGCCAAAAAGTATTGGATATAGAGAATTTGACTCTACAAACACCAACGAGCAAAGCTACGCTGATCAGGGACTTGTCGTTGGTTATTAACAAGAAAGATCATTTACTTGTCTGTGAATTAATTTGTATCTTCATTTCATTGAATTTAACTGGTAAGCCTGTACTGAGAAAATAAATTTGATGGTGTTTGGATGTATTGGCAGGTAACAGGACCTAGCGGGAGTGGTAAAACGTCTTTGTTGAGAGCTCTGGCTGGTCTTTGGAATACTGGACAAGGGAAAATCACTTTCTATGTTAATGAGAGAAATGATACTCAGGTACCCACTTCTTCAGAAGGACCTGCTCTTAAAGTAAATACTGCAGATGATACAGCTGAGGAACTTGAAGGACCCATTAATAGAAATGACAGAGGCATATTTTTCCTTCCTCAAAGACCATATATGGTTTTGGGAACACTTCGTCAGCAATTGCTTTATCCTACATGGGCTGATGATGTAATTCCTACATCAGATGGTGGTGATCCAGCTGGTATGTTTTTTCTAAAAAATTTCCTTTCCACATCCCCTTAATTATTATTCTCTCGATTGGGGTCCATGACCATTGTTTTTGGGAAACCATATTCAATATTTTTATGAATTTTGAATGTAGTAAGCAATGTTGTAAGCAATTCCGAGACTCTTGTGTATGATTTAGGAGAAGGGAAGTTGGGAGCAAATTTTGGAGCATCTCTGGGAAGATCCAGCATCATTATAGAGATTGTCGGCTCTGATGTGGCAATTGTCTTTTGTAAAATGTTCCTACCTGATGATGCAAGTTTTGATATTTATATGAAATACCAGGTCGTTTGTTCCTTAAGAAAATAGGATGGAGAAAAGGATTCCTAACTACTTTAGGACTGATTCAATTGAGTTGATTTGAGTTTTGTTAGATTTAATCATTAATGTTAAAACTCCCAGTGATTTTGAGTAGTTAGTTCATGCCACTTACTAGCATTCTATGCCTGTAGTTTCTTGTGCATTTGCATTCGTAGGATTATTGATATTGCAAAATCAGCAACTATAAAAGTCTGCAAGAATTAGAGCTAATAGATTTATTTAACAGGCTCGGTGCCTTTCTTGATGCGGAATTCAAGCTCTGGGACCAGTGGTGGAAAGCCTATTAAGCCCACTACAGATGATTTAATACAGGTTTTAGAGAATGTCCGGCTTGGCTACATATTATCACGATTTGGCAGTCTGGATTCAAAAAATGAATGGTCTAGTGTTCTGTCCCTTGGTGAGCAGCAGCGCCTTGCCTTTGCACGTCTGTTGCTTTCAAAACCAAAAGTGGTTCTATTGGATGAATCTACTAGTGCTTTGGATGAAGCGAATGAGGTATTTTTGAATAAAGATTCATCTTTATCTCTCTATTCATGCTTTTGTAACCAATGTGCCAAAACTGAAACTGCCATACACTCTATTCAAGTAACAAAACACTCCTTTTGCCATGAAAATGCTGTGGGTACCTCCAAATAAAAGCATTCTACTCATCTAACAGCTTAGAGTAACCACTCCACTGGCTAGACATATGGAAAGGATTGGAAGAAACAAGCATACAAGATGTGAATGGCATTTGATTCTAGTATTATTGTCCAACCTTGAGATCCAGAGCGCACTTGGTTCTCATTAATGGCTGTTATTTTGCATTTTCTAGAAGCAATGATCATCAAAGATGCTTTCCTGCATATTGTTTGATTAATACTGGAATTGCTTGTGTTGAGTTATAATTTTATGGCTCTGGTGTACTTCTGCAGGAACACCTGTACAGGCAGATTGAAGCAGCAGGTATAACATATATTAGCATTGGCCATAGGCGAACTCTCTTTGACCACCATAACAGGAACTTACATATAACCACAGTGGATCCCAGCAGCAACGAGCGCAATTGGCATATTGAACCCATCAATCGTGATTCCATGTATAACGTCTTGAATCGTTAGTCAGAGCTAATGTGCTGTAGCTGTCATAGAATCAAATGCGATGGTTTAGCTGCATGTTTTTGTGAAGTCACCTTTTTCTCCACATAGGAGAGGATAGAGATAGAGACACGGTATGCATCTTGTTCAGAAATACTTGAAAGCGCATTACTAATCTACAGATCATGATTGCCTGAAATATATTGCTCCACCAAACCCCCACCTATGTTTCTTCTGTAGCATATAGAAGCACTGTCCCATAATTTCAAGTGTTTCTTGGTATGAACTGATGCCGTTGCTTCACTACAGCAAAATGTGAAGCTTGTAAATTAATAGTTCATCAGCAAAAGCGCTCAGTCAATTCCATTGCAGTAGGTGCTGGCAAAGTGCTAGTGACTTTTCATTTCCTACTGGTGTTTAGAAATTTTGATTGTTAAAGCTGGCAATGCTCGAGTAAGTAGCTACTTTTGTTGACACAAGAGTATCCATTTGGAAATGTAATTTCGTAGAACTAGACCATGTTGTAATGCTTGTTAATTATTACAAGTAATGTCACCTCGTTTTAAACGATGAAGATCAGTAACCTGTTGCCTGATTGATAGTTGATGGTGGCAGGTACGTGGTGCCTGAGACTTTTTCTTCATTCCATGTAAGGGTTTTAGAATTCCAAGCTTTACCCGAAGGTTGTCATTTTATGCAAGTGGGTTGTGACAGGATTTAGCAGTTCCTCCACTTCGTTTTCTGGGTCAAGACAAAACCCGATGCTTGCGAGCTGTGTTCCTGACCTGTTATTTTTCTTGCTAGCGTGCTAACTGCTGAAATATTATGGCGTGGAGGTTTGGAGCCATTTTTTAAAATACGAAATATATTAAAATTATATATTTTTTTTTATTTTTTAAAATTATTTTTGATATAGCACATAAAAATTATCTAAAAATATAAAAAAATTAATTTCAAATAAAAATTAAAAATATATATTTTTTAATATTTTTAAAATACAACGACAAAACACCTCACCAGCGCACTCTAAAACGGGCAGGGTTCCAAAGTCTCGCAGTGTTGACGATTTTCTAGGATGAAAACAAGGAAATGCAGATGGATCTTCAAAGCAGAAACAGTCTCACTTCTCTCCATAATTGTAGTCTAACATGTAAAACGATTATACAGCTAACCTGGACTAATTAAAATTTAAAGCAACTCCGGACATTCGGAGGAAAACAGGCCGAGGAAAAAGAGTCACATAGCTACATGTTATTTAGTACAATTATCATTAGTTTTGTTAAAAGCTAGGGTGTCCTGTGATGGACATAATCATCAAAAGCAAGAAAACTCACCAATTGCATGATATATATATGTACAATGCATTCACTGAGATACAATGCATTCTAAACGAGAAAAATATAATTATCCTTTTGCTTTTCTCCAGAAACAAAATCACGAGGCAAGCTACTGGGGATTTAATAAGGACCAAATGATCATTATTACATTGATCATTCTGCTTGTTTTTGTTTTGTATTTTTACACCAGAATGTACAAGGTAACAAGTTAAAAGGACGAGGCAAAGTTGAGCCAAAATCAGACACAAAAATTATAACAGTAAAGAAAGCAACGGGGATGAGGGGAAAGTCTTTGAATAACCCCGGTTTGAAATTGTATTTTAAAAATATTTTTGATAAAAATATTTTTTTATTTTTTATTTTTTATTTTAAATTAATAAATTCTAGTGTTTTTAAATAATTTTTATATACTAATATCAGAGATAATTTTTTAAAATAAAAACATATTATTTTAATATTTTTAAACAAAAAAAAAAAAATTTAACCACACTGCTAAACAGTAATCTAAACTAAGCCGGGGATAATGTAAGCTAACGATAGAAATCAACATCATTCAAAGTCCCAGTTGAACTCGGTCGAAGTTTTTTAGCATATCACCATGCCCTGTTCCTGGCATGTTCATGCATGCATAAGACTCAGATGGAAAAAATAGTACAAAAACTCCCTTACGTGTTGCTGTCTTCTGAATTAAAAAAACCCTAAAATATTTTTTTTGTCATTTTGTATGGGGTGGGAGTGAGTCGGAGTCCACGAGCATAGCCATTTCTCTCTTTTTTTATTCGTCATTCAACGTAGAAATGAAAACCTTTTATAGAAACTGCAATTCAAAGCAAAAGATTCTCTCTTCTTCCTTCCCCCCCCTCTCTCCATATCACCCCGAGTGAAAAAGGAGCAGGTAAAGAAAACTAAGGGCAAGAGCAGTAATAACCTTTTCTACTTTTTTTAAACGGAAATAAAAATAAAATACTATTTCTACATGATATAAGGTGCGGAAAGAACGCCTCTCGGAACCCGCCGGCCCTGAAGAAAAAACCCAGGAGAGGAGAGAAAGCCCTTTGGTGGGTTTAAGGACGGAAGGCTTTATTAGCATCCTTCTATCTTTCTTTTGATTTTGATTGTTTCTATAATCCCATTCGTGGCTTTTGTTTGATTTGAAAGAGAGAGAGAGTTCTCTTTTGCTCATATCTTTCTTTTCATAGACCAAGAAAGGAAGAAAGAACACTGGCATTATTCGCTTAAAAGCAGAAGCAAATAAAAAGAAAAGAGGAAGTGAAGGTTGGCTTTGTAAAGACCGTTATCGAAAACAAGGTGGCTTTCTCATATTCACACCAAAACCCATGCCACTTTGGGCACAATATATGTGTTTCTTATCTATTCACCTTTGATTAACCTCTCTACTTTTTATTCTCATTTATCTATTGGTTTTGTCAGTACTAAGACACCCTTTATTTCTTTTTTAAGTTTCATCTTTAACCATTCTACCTTGCCAGCTTCTGCTACTTGATTTCTGGTGCATTTTTGTGTTTCTACTTCTGTGAG
Source organism: Salix purpurea (assembly GCA_027405865.1). NCBI lineage: Eukaryota > Viridiplantae > Streptophyta > Magnoliopsida > Malpighiales > Salicaceae > Salix > Salix purpurea. The sequence goes on along the minus strand of JAOWLH010000012.1, from coordinate 4,573,330 downwards.
TTTTTGGTATTCAACTACAAAGTTCTGTTCTTTGTATCAGAAAGAGCATTGACAATGAAGTACGTATTGGTTACTGGTGGTGTGGTGAGTGGACTTGGCAAAGGTGTTACAGCCAGTAGTATTGGTCTTCTCCTCAAAGCCTGTGGCCTTCGAGTTACTTCTATTAAGATTGGTATATTTTGTTCTTTTAATAATTTCTTGCTGATTGAGATTGTACCGATTTTATGTTGGTTTTCCATTTAAATTTGATTAAGTTTTGGATCGATAGTTGTTCTTTTTCTTTTTTTTTTAACTGGTTGGTTTGTTTTATTTAAGGTTTTTATGTTTGCAAGTCTTGAAGCTTTTTAGATTTTGGGTGAAGGTTTTCATTTGTGAAAGTTGGCCTGCAGTTGAAATTTTGTTTCTTTTTAACACTGCCTCTTAACTTGGTTGGATACCATTGTAAACTATTCATCTCATACCTTTTCGTCTCTGATCCTCTAGTCTCCGACTCCCAATTCAAAAAGAAAAAAAAAATGAAGGGTGGTCGCATTGTTTGCTGTAGCTATCATATGATTCCATCTTGGAATTCGTTATCATGGGATCCCTTCAATATCTTTCGATGTTGATGTTAGTTGTTTCAATAATCTTACCTTGTGCTTTGTTATATTTCCAGACCCTTACCTAAATACTGATGCGGGCACAATGTCTCCTTTTGAGCATGGGGAGGTCTTTGTCTTAGATGATGGCGGCGAGGTAAGTTCACTGAATGAATTAATTTCCACTCGGTATTTCTTGACCACCCTCTTCAGTGTCAGTTCCATTCTTCCATTATTAACATGCTTCTCATGTAAAGAAGATTAATTACTTCTTTTTTATGTAAAAGGTGGATTTGGACCTTGGTAACTACGAGCGTTTTCTAGACATTAAGCTAACCCGTGACAATAATATCACCACCGGAAAAATATACCAGGTAATGAATGTCTCCAGGATTGTGAATAAAGTGAATTTTATGAATCGAATGCAGCCAGCTTCTATCTAGTTTCTTGCTATCCTGAAATTTGTGACTTTGATTAAACAGTCTGTTCTCGATAATGAAAGGAAAGGAGATTATCTTGGAAAGACTGTGCAGGTCTGTTCCACATTCTGTTGTTCCACAGGCAGCTTATCTTGACTGAAGTCTGTCATAATTTACCATGAAGTTAATTTTTTTATTTTGATTGTTGTTCTGCAGGTAGTTCCACACATCACAGATGCCATCCAAAAGTGGATAGAGCGTGTAGCCTTGATACCAGTGGATGGAAAAGAAGGTTCAGCTGATGTTTGTGTCATTGAACTTGGTGGAACTATTGGTACTCAAAATCCTGTTGTTGCGGGTCAGATAAGCTGTTTCCTTTGTTATTTTGTTTACTTAAAATGAACCTTATTTCATGCAGGGGACATTGAATCTATGCCTTTTATTGAGGCACTTGGCCAGTTCTCTTATCACGTGGGTAAGTTGGTGTTCTCTGGGACTATTTTACAGGTTTATAAAAAGAGTTTTCTTTTAGATGGGTTTCAGTACACACTTAGCTGCTGCTTGTTTCTAGGCCCTGGAAATTTCTGCTTGATCCATGTCAGCTTGGTACCTGTTCTTAATGTTGTTGGCGAGCAGGTACTTATAGAGTTTTGTCTTCCTTAACATGGTTTTGTAACTTTATATTTTCTGGTTTGACACGCATGCAGCTGACGACAGCAATTTCTAATGTATTGTATTGACTTGTAAGTTGTTTGGCTCTAACTATTGCCGTGTATGAGTGTTGACTTGTAGAAAACGAAGCCTACCCAGCATAGTGTTAGGGGACTTAGAGGACTTGGATTGACACCAAACATTCTAGCTTGTCGCAGCACAAAGGTTCTCCTCACATTTCTCGTTGCTCATTTCTATTTCATACTTCCTTCGTGGTCTGTGGTGTGGGTGCCTGATTCTAAACTTTCTTTAACAGGCACTTGAAGACAATGTTAAGGCCAAACTATCCCAATTTTGTCATGTGGCAGTAATGCAAGATAAACACTTTTATTGTTTTGTTTGGATTTTAATAAACACAGTTTCTGGTTTTGACAATTTGGCTTTATGCACAGGCTGAAAACATACTCACCCTATATGATGTCCCAAACATCTGGCATATTCCTCTGCTACTAAGAGTGGGTAGTTTTCTCTGGGGTTTCTGAATTTTTTATAATATTATTTTTGTTTACTAATTCTTCGAACAACTTCCTCTGATTTCCCCCCTAAATTCTTGTCTTAACATAATTAGGATCAGAAGGCACATGAAGCAATCTTAAAAGAACTGAATCTTATAGGGTTGGTGTTATGAACTCACTATTTGTTTCCTGTATAATTTCTTTTCCTTTTCCTTTGCTACATGATCTCTCTCTCTCTCTCTCTCTATGTTCATAATGAATGTTGTTGCATCATCCTTGTAGTATTTTTAACCAGAGTGTTGACATTTCAATAATCTTTAGTGTCGCCAAGGAGCCTGATTTACAAGAGTGGACTGCTAGGACAAGAGTCTATGACATACTGCATGAACCTGTGAGTCACAAAGACAATCCCTGATGTAAATTGATATTTTCATTTGTGTTCCATCTTACCATGCTTTTGTTGGTTCTCATAGGTTAGAATTGCCATGGTTGGAAAATATACTGGACTTTCAGATTCTTACCTCTCTGTTTTGAAGGTGAGTTATTTCGTACCTGTTTTTCCATTTTCTGGATCATATTCTCAGTTACAAGCTTTTTCTGCATTATAAGTTAAAAGCATGTTCATATTATTTCCAGAGCTTAGGAGGGCTTCAAACATCCAAAGATTATATGTGCATTATGCACTTTGATGAATAGGCTTAATCTCCATACTACTAATTATACTGAACATAGAATCTATTAGAAATGCTATGCTGCCATTCCTCATTCTAGAAGAGGAAGCATCACCCACACCATTTATGATAAAAAAAAAAAGGTTGTTTTAATGTTGTATTCTGGGTTTTGTTATATTGCAAGGACAGAACTTATGAGATTTCATATCTTATGTTATGGGTTATTGTTGCAGGCTCTTTTGCATGCTTCTGTCGCTTGCCGGCGGAAGCTTGTTGTAGAATGGGTTGCTGCAGGTGATCTTGAAGATGTTACTGCTAAAGAGGTCAACTAAAATCCAACTTCTGCATTGCAATCTTAAGATCTACTCGCACCATCAACCCCTCTCTTCAAAAAAAGAATAAAAAATGATTTCTTTTTTAATGAATATAGAACAATAATTTATGCTGCCTGTTACAATTTAGTGCTTGCAGGATTTGATTTTTGACTACTGTTTTTCCTTGCAGGCACCTGATGTTTATAAAAATGCTTGGGATCTTTTGAAGGTAATCTTAGATCTGTGTTTTAAGTTGGTGCTCCACTGGTTGGTTTATTTTTAGCTCGTTTCTTATTTATTTTCTTAATTGGCCTTCTGAGGTTGTATTCAATGCAGGGATCCGATGGTGTTCTAGTTCCAGGAGGGTTTGGTGATAGAGGGGTTCAAGGAAAAATTCTTGCTGCTAAGTATGCTCGTGAAAACAAAGTTCCATTCCTGGGCGTTTGCCTGGGGATGCAAATTGCTGTTATTGAATTTGCACGATCTGTTCTTGGTTTGCATGATGCAAACAGTACAGAATTTGATCCTGGAACTTCACATCCTTGTGTCATTTTCATGCCAGAGGTATTTAGTGCTACGGTCCTGACTGTACTTGTGGAACTAGGTCAGTTGTTGTTCTGTATGTTGAAGCTATTTCTATAACTTTGTTTTATTTGACAGGGTTCAAAAACCCACATGGGGGGAACTATGCGTCTGGGGTCAAGGAGAACTTATTTCAAAGTTCCGAATTGCAAATCTGCAAAGTTGTAAGATTTATGACTTTCATATTCATGAATGTCCACCACACTGCATGACTTGATTTAGAGCATGCCACATATATGCTTTCTTCTTAGTATTATCTTCCTATGCACAAATTCATATTTTTATTTACTGAGAAGACCTCATTAGATGTTGATTCACAACCATGAAACAGAAAAAGGATGGATGAATAAAACAATCTTTTTTCTTTTGCTCTAGCTCACCTAACTGATCATATGCACGTGTTTAGGTACAACAATGACAGTTTTGTTGATGAGCGCCATCGGCATAGATATGAGGTAACTGTTTCCCATAGGCAAATATGTGAAAGTACCTGGCCGTCAGATTCCTAAGAAATTGTTTTTTTTAAACAGGTCAATCCAAACATGGTACAACAATTTGAAAATGCTGGTCTATCATTTGTTGGCAGAGATGAAACTGGTCAGCGCATGGAGGTAAGTTTCTGTGAAAGAATGGCAAGTGATGTATTCTACAAAGTTTGTATTACATTGGGTGTTAAATGGTTATGAGCATTTTACTGTCATTTTGACCAGATCATTGAACTACCGAGCCATCCATACTTTGTTGGCGCTCAGTTCCATCCTGAATTCAAGTCAAGGCCAGGAAAACCTTCGGCTCTTTTCTTAGGTATTATATCCACTCATCACAACTCTGTTCATTGGCATTTTATAAAGTGTTGTTTGGCATTGATGGGATGTCAATAAATTATTTGACCTTATGTTGGCTGCTCTTATTCCTGATGAGCGTCTGTACTTTAGTTGATGATGCTTCCTGCCGGAAGCTAAATTTTGAAGGATGCTGTCTGGATGTCATTACTGGAGCTGGGCTCAACCTTGATAACAAGTTCATCAGAAATTATTTAATCTAGGGGGGAAAATCTTTCCTGTCTTCGCCTTTTGTTTCCTCTTTTGAGAAGTTCTATTTTAGTTTTGATACCTAATATTGTTATCAACTTCCAAGGTGATGGAGTAGTCACCACCATCATTTTCACCTCATTATTATTGTGCATTTGGCTTGGGCAATCTAAGCACATGGAATCCATTCCATGTCATGCCTGGTCAAATGCATGTTTGAGCATCTTCCTACTCGGGTATTTCTTAGTTCCTTTTCCATGTCACATGCAGGACTTATAGCTGCAGCAAGTGGGCAATTGGATGCTGTCCTCCAAAATTATGGCCATGCGAGCAAGCTATTGCCAAATGGAATAGGCAATGGAAAACCAACAGTGAAAACCTACCAAAACGGGAATGCCATCAAGTCTTCCAATGGATCACTAAATGGTGTATATAGCAATGGCAATGGCGCCCACCATTAAGGAAGTGCTCTTCTGATTATGGTTTCAGGTTTTGAAGGGCTTTCAATAGTCTTCGGTTTTTCTTTGTACAGCCGTTGAGTATGGGTTAGATTATTTTAGTTTTCAAGTGACTTGGCTTAGGAGAAGGTTGTGGAGTCTGAACTCTAAAATATGGGATTGAGTTGCAGCATCACCCTCTTGTTGGACCGAGTGTCTTGTTTAAGTGGGAATTTTGGCTGTTTGTCTTTGAAGAAGGAATGTGTTTTTTTAAGTCTACCCTTCTATCACCAGTATAGGAATTGATACTGGTTGCAGTGATGCACCATGACTGAAGCAGCATCTCCGGTGATGACTTTTGGCAATCAGTTGATTGGTTCTCTCCTCACGCACCGACCCTTCCCCTTCGCTTTCGGTCGCTCTTCTAGCTGTGGAAGGCAATGGATGTGTAAACTTCTGTTGCTGGGAGGCATTTGCAGACTTTCCATTTTCTTAAATATCTGTCTTGTATGACACGGACAAGTTTGATGTTTTTCAATAGTTTTCCCCTCAAATGCTCGCAAAGACTGAGAGACAAGGAAATCTCTTACCTATGTTGCCTTTAAGCATACGAGCATGACTTTTGCAAGGATGAATAGTAAATATACTGTGTTTTATGGTCTATCCAGGTCTTATTACTTTCTAACTCAAGTGAATTTGAAAGTCATTCTTGTATCACATCAACCATTTGATGATGAACTATTAGGATATGGCTTTGTTTTACTCTAGCAATTTTAAATTTCATCCCAATGTGGTTTTCCTTTTCACAAGTTTTTGATGAAATAACCTTTCTGGCTCTTACAATCTAGGCATTCCGAACTTTCAAATTAATAATGATTAATCCGGTCGAGAAAAGTTTTGTTTTACTATGGAGACGAGCTGGTTTAGGGCTATTATTGGTGTGCATCTCCTAAATATTAAAGTACTCGCGTTCAAGGTAAAACCTCGGTGAGTCAATGATTTCATGATGTTGTGGTCCGCAATTTTCCTGAACTGATATTTATGTAGAGTGAGTTCTTGCTAATTGATACCTACTATTTCGTTTGCTGCTCACATATTACGTGCAAGAATTTATGCTGTAAACTACTAGATGAGTTGCTGTCGGTCACTGATAGGAATGAGGAGGGGGATTAGAAAACTGGGACGAGAAAAATGTTTTCTTTCATCTGTCCCTGATTAATTATGCTGTAATTTCAAGAACTGAAACGTTGCAGTTTATCCAAGAGGTTGCCTGCGTTTAAGACTGTGTGCTGTGTTTGTGTGTTAAGATTATTTTATTTTATTATTGATTAAAGGTAGATTAGTTTCTTTGCTTTGACTTATATATAATATCTTTTTATTTAAGCTATTAATTAAACATTAAAGTTATTCAATATTGATAAAACTCTAGCCTCTTTTTTTTTTTTCTCTTTTTTTTTATTGTTTAATAATATACATCCAGGTCTTAGGGTAAATCTCTTATAAGATATAAGAATCTAGGGTTTGTAGGAGGACCGCCTTTATCATGTTTTGTTGCAGGTAGATTAGCTTCATTAATTATATAGCTCAAGATTTGTATGAGTTAACTCTATCTGTATGGATTAAGAATTTCACGATTTGCATCTTCTTTGTTCTATGTTCGAGTTTTAACATATTAGATTAGATAAGAGTGGAGGGGGGGGGAGGTAGTTGTTTTCCATCGGTTAACACTCATTTTCCTTGACAAAAAAGAAAAAAGGATAAAAAAAGGGGGGGATAATTGGATGAATTAAGGATCTAGTCCTGAACTTTCTGTATATACATTTTTATAATAAAAGACCAGCTCATAAAATAGCAAGAACAGAATTTCAACTGCATAATCGATATGGATTCCTCATCCCTATTATGATTAAAAATATATGCTCCCTCCAGTTTAAGAGACAACGTACGGCTAATGACTTGGAACGTCACAACTCTACTTGGAAAATCTCAGAATGTCAGAGTCAAAGCCAAGGTATTGAAATGGGAATTTCTGAGTCGAAGTACCCACATGATCCACAATTTGGGATGAAGAATTGCCTTTGTTTTGGTAGTGCTGCTGATGATCCAGGTTTTGCTGAGAAGCAAGAAGCTTGTCCAGAAACGACCAATCACCATTGAACCTCCCTGCAGGCTGCACAAGTCCACAGCCAGTAGATGTTAACCTCAACAAGTTCTGCGAGCACTCAATCTCGTCCATGTTGTTCAGAGAGAGAGGCGATACAAATGCTGGGGCGACAGCTGATTCCGGGCTGAATAACTGTGGGAGGTGCATGGACCCATCGAAGGTGTAGTCATCGTATATTGACTGCATATGGTTTTGTTTTGGCTCCGGTGGAAGAGAAGAAGCGCTAGCCTTGATTTGAGAGAAGTGTTCTTCTTGATAAACTTCTGGCAGGAAACCTCTAGCTTGACTCTTCTTCTTGAAAACCCTACAGACAACCCAGCCATCTTCCTGAAAAAATAGCAACTTTATGTCAGTGCTCTATTTTCATTTAATTTTAACCAGTAAACTTTGCAAGAATCTGAGATCCCATTCATCTTTTAGAGTAAATAAACTTGTCTAATAGAAGGAAACCAAGATCTTGGGACAATGGTGGACTATATATACCTAATATTTTCATTTTTATTGAAAAAAGAACTCTTGATCCTAGCTAGCTGGTGTATTATATATTTACCTGAACCTCAGAGTTGTCATCATCCAAGCGGTATTCATGCATGATCCAATCAGTCTTTTGACCATGAGGAGCACGTCCAGTGTAGAAGACTAGGGTTTTTCTCATACCAATCCTCTGAGAGTTGCTAAGATGGATGGCCTTATCCCTTCCCGTTGCTTTCCAAAACCCTGCGGTGGTTGCCCGATTTGTTCGAGTTCCGGTTGGATATTTCTTGTCCTTGTGGCTGAAGAAATACCACTCATTTTGAGGACCCGAACCAATCCTGCATTTGTCTGTATTTCCACAAGAAGATGATGATTATTGATTTGGATCCGATGAGACCGGTTTCATGCTGTAATATTACTTATAATCACCTAGTGAGCTCTATAACCCTTATAAACTCGTATATAATCATGTCAACTCACCACTAATTAAGTGAGTACGTGAGTCTTTTTTTAAAAAAAAAATAATCATTAATTAGATTCAAAAAACATAAGTTGTAAGACGAGCTTTTCATCTTGGGTTACTTCATCGGAAACACCCAATATACACAACCTTCACGTGTAATTAATGACAGAAAAGTCATTACGCGCGTATGTAAAAATTATTCAGGGTTCCAACCTATCACTCTAAACTGTAATTAAGGAGAGTTTCAAGCTGAGCAAGAAGAAATAATCGTCTAACCTTTGAGATCCCACGGCTCAAGTTTATTGAGGTCCACCTCCCTGATAACATCCAGGTCAATGGCTTCATAAGAGACCTTCTTCCTCAGATAATAGTACAGAAGCTCTTCATCTGTTGGATGAAATCTGAAACCTGGAGGAACTGATAGCTGTCCGTTTCCTGCCATCATTCTCCCTTAAATCTAGTATCTGTTGTTGCGCTGAAATTTCAAAAGCATGACAGTAATTAAGAAAAATGTTTTTGTATGGGCAGAAAAGGACAGAAGACCTAACATAAAGAGGACATTTTATGGTAAATAAAAACCTTAAATTAGGGTTCCTGTAAGAAAACAAAAAAAAGGCTTAAGATACCTTAACCCTAAGTCAAAGATTAGGGAATATGTTCCATGATAAACTACCGAGCATGTTTTTAAACACGCATGGTGGGCCGTTAGAAACCTTAATTAGTTATCTTGTCAGAAATAAGTATAGAAGATCCATATCAGAAATAAGTATAGAAGATCCATGAAATATACATATCATGGTTCATCATTTCTCTGAAGAAGGAATTTATAAGAACGTATATAGCTTCGTAAATCTTGAGATCAGTACGAGACTCGGACTCCTGTCTATATCATTGTAGGTAAAAGGAGCAGATCAGATCAGATCAGTGGCTTTATTTCTGGTTATGCATGTAAGCCCTAGCTACTTTTTATGGTAGCCTTTTCTTTCTTCTTTTCATTTTACATGGGAAATAATTAAAGCGTTGCTTCTTCCATGGAAAACTATGAAAAGTTCTTTTAGTATAAAACTGAACAGCAAGAAATAGGTTAAAGCAGGATCAGCTCATGAGTTTTCTTCTCAAACACATCACAACTGAATTCTGACCGGAAACCACTTCAAAAATATTCCTTAAAAACGAAAAAAAACTTCGCAAAAGTGCAAAAAGATGAAAGATGACGGCAATAAAGGAAACAAGAAGGCAAACAAACCAGACCTTAATTAGCTGTTGGAAATTAAGAGCTCGATCGATCTGTCAGTGACAAAGGAAAGAAGACAACCTAAACGGCAAAAAGCAAGCGGCGGGGGCGGCCAAGTCCTTAATTTACTTCGAGGGCAAGGTGTATGTATGCATGCGCGTGGCTTTTTAAGAGACTTTGAACTAGCTAGAACGAGATAGAGATACAAATTAAGAAGATGTGTGGATCGGTGCAAGGGTTAATTAAAGAAGAGTGGTCATCAAAAACCTCAGATGGGAACAGAAATAAAGGAAAAACAATTAAAAAAAGCAGAGAAAGAGAAAAAACGAAGAGGGTAATAGTATGGTGGCCATGTCTTTTGTGATTAGGGTACGATAAACCTCTGGTAAATGTCCTTTGAACGGGAGACCTTATCCCCAGAATTGCCTCATTAAAATGAAGAAAATCTGCTAAACTGTCAATCGCTAATACCAACAGATTTTTTAATGCATGATCATCCCCATGTATCTATTTGTCAACAATTGTGCACATAAACACATGCACGGAGTCACGAGTCAGAGAAAGAGAGAGGAATGACGGAGAATTCTGCTTCTATTCCTGTTTATTCCACCTTCTATTCTTCTATTCCTGTCCGTTTGTCTTACTTTATTTATTTTACTTTTAAAATAATGATTTTTTTCCTTCTAAAAAAACCCAGCTAGGTATCTGAGCTGAGAGCTTCCAAAAGAGAAATCAAAGTGTCTCCCGCAATAAATTATTATAAAAGGTCACATCTTGTGTAGCTAGCCAGATTGTATATCTACGTGAATCCATTTTTAGGCATCTTGGCATTTTGTTGTTGAATGCTGACCACCTTTTTCGTTTGAACACTATTTATTTATTATCGTTTGAACAAAATTTTATCATTTTCGTTTGTGTTAACAAAGAAGATCACGATAAAAAAAGGGGGGGGGGGGGGGGGGGGATCGGGATGGAATTAAGAGATTGAGAAAAATGAGAGTTAATTAAGTATGGTTATGCATCCAGTCCAGACTGTGATAAGAAATGGAATATTTTTATTTAACATCCTGCCAAGGAAAAAGAAAGATAAATAAAAAAATAGAATTGGGTTCAATATTTCTGAATAAATTCCAGTCAACTCAGGAGATAGATTCCACGGCCCTTGATTCACGTTCAATGAAGTGTGGATTTGCATCAAATTCAGTGCAACTGAGGGTCCCTAATTATTTAGTTCTTCAAAAAATGTGACTCTATTTATTTTCTAAGTATATAATAATTAACCCTTTTTTCTGTCTTAATTAACATATTGTAAATTTTAATCAAGTAGTGGAGGCTGTTGTTTTAAAATATTTTTAATTAAAACAATCTATTTACATGTCAAACTCGACTTAATTTCAGATCGAGAACTTAATTTTATAGGATAATAAGAGTTATTTTACCACTCCCTTTGATTTTATCTTGACAAGAGAGATATCTCGTGATTTTTTTTTTCATGAACCGCAACCTACTCCTCCTCCACCTTGAAATGGGTGCTGCTGGTGGTGGGGTTAGAGCTCCGTTAACGGGAGATCTAATTGCGTGATCACACTTTATGAAAAAGATGTAATTTACAAAAAAAAAAAAAAAAAAAAAACTGTACAAACTAATGAACAGGAAATCTTTCAGGAAAAGAAAAAAAAAACACAGGGGGCAGAAAACATGAAAAAGCTTCAGGCTTTAAGCCGGATATAATGTCAGAAATAGACAACATTAATTGTAAATGTAAGATTGCAGATGCTGTGGCCCATATGAAAGCATGTACTCATAATAATGTCAATAGATGAGCTTTTCTTTGTGATGAATCGGGTTTGGAAAAAATGAAAGAAAGGGCAAGCAAAACCCTGAAAGTCCGTGGCATTTACACGTGCTGATCCAACACCTTTTACTCGATCAATGCCTCGGTTTCATTAATTTATTGCAAAAATCTTCCGATTTTTATTGCATTATTTCACTCCCATATGGATTCCCACGCTATCTCTCTCTTGTATAGCTAGTAAACAGCATTTACACAGGTACATACCACATATATATATATATATATAGAGAGAGAGAGAGAGAGAGAGAGAGAGAGAGGTGGGATTCCTGGTCAAACACGGTGAAGAGGAAATACACCAACCAAAATTATAATTATGGCTCATTGTAAGCACATTAATTTGCATTACATCCATATGCATTAATTTTTTTCACAAGTTTACCCAAATGGAATATGGTTAATTAGTGTGCCGTTGCCTTTACGAACACTACAGCTTCTGCTGCACTTGCATAACATTAATGTGCATGGGGGGTGGCTTCATCGCGAAGGAATCCTATGCATGTCTACGTGTTGCTTCAAAGTCAGCACCAGTCCATTTTGATATTTCAACGTACAGTCGACACTAATAATTACCGAGTTCTAATTATTATTTAAAGGTGAGGTTCTCATCGAGTTAATCAATTCACTACAAACACTAATTCATTGGATTTGATTAATTATGTTCTTATGTGGTTTGAGATATTTTATTTTGTAGCTTCCAACCTTTTGACTTCCAAATAACTTTCTAAAGTCAGAAAAGCTTCCACAATTTTGCCAAATTCTTTTTTTTACGAAACCATTAAATTCTATCACTTCGGATGATGAGTGTAATAGAAGAGAAGCTACTGTGATTCGAAGTGCTAAAAAGTATTATCACCTTCGTTTTTCTCTGGGAACGCACGCGTGCTTGTGCACACAACAGAGGGAGGGAGTTCGAAATGTGAGAAATTACTATTATACCCTTTACGACGCTACTGTATGTATTTAGTATTCGATTATATTAAGTCGTATAGCAAACAAAGATTATAGATCCAGCCACTCTGATTCATATGATGATTGAAATCCCTTCGTGACCTTCAGGCCAGGAAAGCGTGCACACCCATACAGAACCTGAAGCCCCCAGTTAGGTTGATAAATAAGAAAAATGGGACCGAGGCTGTCATATATTGGCAAACACATGTTTACTCTGATTTTTGCCTCTGCAATTAGATTAATTGGAGTCTCGATAAAATTCTAGAATTGTCTGCTTTTGCAGGCTGATGATTCAATGCAATTACCCTATCAGCATCCAAATCAAACCTCTAGCTCTCTTGACCACAGTCTTCAACAAGTTCGCACCGGTGCTTCAAATTGTCAATTTCTAGTCCGTTGACTTTCTTGACCTGCCCTTCAACACAGTTACTTGTCAGCAGGTGTTTAACTTTAAGCAGCAATAACCATTGCATTTAGTGCAGTATTATTATTTAACGGATAAAAACAAATACGACCACTACCCAGTTATGTCCTGACAGAAACAGGACCGTAGGAAGAAGAGACAGCCCTTCACTTCAGCATCTTCGCAAGAAGCGGTTGCTCTTAATAACCGAACCAGATACCTAATGATCCATTTTTTAGATTGTTCACAGTGAAAGCATATTTGCATCTAAATTGGAAATGTGATGGCACCTGTAGCTCTGCAAGACGCCCATGCCCTGCATTTGTATTATCCATGAGCACCTGAACCAGAAAAGTGCTTGTCAATAAAGATGCACTCAATTCAATATAGAAAGGACGTCCTGGCTTTATTTTGCATAGAAGTCTCATCAATTTGTAGCACCATGAATTTTCTACCAAGAGGGAAGGGAAAACATGATTTCATTATGATAAAAGCTGACTCGTCAAACTAATTTTTTTAAATGGGAGGTGGGGCTGGTGGGTTGCACGGGGTGGGTTGTTATTATTTTGTTATTAATTATATTTGTTATAAGTTTATTATTAATTATATAAATAGTGTTAAAAATATAATTTTAATATTAAAATAATCTAAAAATAAATTAAAATATAAATAATATTTACAAAATATATGCTTATTAATATAAAAAATATAATTTTAATATTAACATAATCTAAAAATTAATTAAAATATAAATAATTTTTACATAAATAATGTTTATTAATATAAAAAAATATAATTTTAATATTAAAATAATTTAAAAATTAATTAAAAGCAATATGAAAAACATGATAACCAAACACAAAAAACTGTTTTTTTCAACCTCAAACTCAACCACAGTTTTAACCAAACACTTCACAACTTATTTTAAACCGCAACAAAAACATTTTTCTTGAAACTGTTTTTTTTCAAATCTCAACAACAAAAGCAAAAGCAATACCAAACACACCCTAAGTCACATTCATGACCAACAGCTTGAATTTCAGCTCTGTATTCGGTGGGGGACCCATGTTTTCTTACAAGTACAAACATATGATCAGCCACTGCATGAGCATTTGTAAGAATTTTTTTTCCAGCAATAACAAATCCTACCAAAAAAAAAAAACAGAAATAAAAAACTGACTTGGTGGTCAAGGAGCAACTTCTTATGATTAGAATTTAGAGCTGTATTCATCAGCTTCCAAGTTTTACCATGAATGTTTCATGGTTTAGTAAGAATTTCTAGTTATGCATCAAAAGTTCATACTCAATCGAGAAGAATTTGAAAGCTGTGACAAAAATATAGATATCATTAGTGACATTAAGAATGACCATCAATTCTAGCCACAGAAGAGAAATTATATTCATAGAATAATAGTAAACTTGACGCTGAACACAGCTTGTATCTCCGAATTTCAGCAATATGATCAGGGATTGCAGTTAGCAAATGAAATGAGAAGAATTGGGCTAATTAGGGATTCTTTGGATTTTGCAAATAAGTTAGAATCGATTATCATTCTTAAAACACTTCTGCAAATTCAATCACAAATTAAAAAAGAATATAAGTTTGTTTGCTACAAATAGAAGAAGAATTAAGAACTCCAATAGAAAGACAGTGAAAGAAAGACAAAAGCAACACTTCTAGTTGTAATTTTCACAAATTTGCTATTAAACTTTAACGGAGAATCCTAGAACCAAACTTGGTAAACATACCATGTTGCTGTCTTAGAATGGCAAATGGCTAGCTTTTTCCTGAACACACTTAACAGGATTTACAACTCTAACAGCTCTCATTGTCTCAAAAAGAAAACTTTCGCAAAAAATACCCAAGTAACAAAACATTTTTGCTGACACAAACATGAAGCAACAAAAAATTGTAACTTCGAAGAGAAACCCATTAACAAGGAGAGTAAATTGATCCATATAACTGGTAAATGAACTTAATGGAACTATAATAGTCTACTATGGTTCTAAATAGATAGAAGACAAAGGGCCAGAATTAAATACCAGAACCCATGGTTTCACGCAGTGACTTATTTTGCTATGAAAGGAAGTGATCGGGGCAGCTTCAAACAGTACGAATCTTGACCACCGAATCCAATGCAAGATCTATTGCAGAATATGCATCGCTCAGTTTTGGCTGTGTTGGGTTGTTTTCGAATATAATTTTTAAAAATTGGTGACACAAAAGGGGAAATATATCTTTCTTTAAGCAACAAGTTATGGTTTCTACTACCAGAGGCGGTGATGCAAATGGAGGAGGAGCTTAGCTTCCTCAATGCACGAGCTGATCAGGATAGCATAGTTCCTGCTTGCCCTTTGCCGCAACCAAGTTTTGTCCCTGTTCAGAGAAGGGGAAGGAGGTTGTCATAAATGGTTAAAGGTTTCTTCTTTTTTTCCGATTACGAGAGCTGATGATGGTTTGCGGCCCAATAAACCAAGACTATTGAGCTGTGCACAGCTTTTTTTATTTGAGCCCGTTTTAAGAAGCAAACCTATTTTCCAAAAGTGGGCTTTTTGTAGGCCCATATATATATGGGCCAGCCCTTCTCCCCTGCTTAGTTAGTTGCATACAAATCATTAAAATTCGGTCTATAAAAGATAGGTTGTTTTACAAGAAATAATACATTATTCATATGTATAATTTGAAATAATGATTTTAAATTAGACTAATTAAATTTAAATATACTCCAAGAGGGTTAGACTAATGGCTTCTCTTTGCACGACCCAGCCCAGATCTGTGAAAACAATTTAACCATAATTTTATTATCATAAACTACTCTACAGCAAGTTGGACTAGCATGTTTAATTGTTCTATAACAGGCCAGTTCATAGTAATCAACATTCATCTGGAGTAAAAGTTATACCCAAAATAAGTTCAGAATATAATGTTTCAGATTATTTCTCTTGTTATTTTGGGATTATTTTTCATTTTCAACTTAAATCTGTTTAGCACCTCTTTAAACAGTTTATAACTTATTTTGAGAATAGTTTAAACAACTCTTAATTTAAAAAAAAAAAAAAAAAAAAAACATAGAAAACAGAACCCAGAACCCAGAAATACTATCCTCAATGTAGTTTGACTTTCCGTAACTAATGGAATCAGATTCAACTTGGGTTGGAACAGAGATTCAAGTGTCTGTGTTCTCATTTCATTTTGCCCTTGTGTCTTTGGGGTTAGGTCACGACATGATCCTATAGATTTCTAGACTTGAATTTCTCAAACGGGGGAAAAAAAACATGAATCAGACCAAACTGGGCGACCGGATGTTTCCCATTACCCTCCTAACATTCCCTCATAAGTATGACAGATTGAGAACTAGTTTTCTTCCTGGATAGGAGTTTATAGTCATTATTATGACATTGTGAAAATGGTTTACTCTGATTTTTTTTCTCTAAGCTCGCAACCATTTCTAAAATCTAATGTTTCATTTTATAATTAAGCGTTAGTAATCAAAGCGATAAATGATTTAAAACAAGCTGTACCTCTGCTCTGACGAGTTCAGAATCTCTATAGTGTGACTTTCAGGTAATTAAATGTGTTTTTCTAAGCAGTTTGCAGACAATTCAGAGGCATTGAAGAGAAGCACTGTAACACTAAGGACTCCAAATTCAAAACCTAATAAGATCCCTCAAAGATCAGTAACCCAAAGTCAAAAACAAAGAAACTCATCATCAACTGAAAATAAGAACAGCAAGGTAGCAGCACAAATTCTGAACCAGAAAATGGCCCAATTCACAACAGATTCGAATGGGGGGGGGAGTGTGATTGCAAACTCGGCCAAACCCACTAACCAAAAAGCAAGTCTAACAAATTTCCTGTCCTCGAACCTTTCCAGGGATATAAAAACAAAGACTGAAACTAGAGGCGTCTCGCCTTCTGTCAGGTCAACAATTCCATCTCAAATTCCAGGATTTTCCAATGACACTCCACTTAATCTTAGGACAGATCGTGCTACTTCTGCTACTAGGGGCAGACTGGCTGCAGCCAATCCAACAGCGTCAATTAGTCAAAAACAAGACCCCACTCCAAGGCCAAGAAGGCAATCCTGCTCACCAAGTGTGACAACGGGTCGAAAAGAGAGCAATGAAGAAAACTTGACATCTTCAAAAGGGAAAACTGTAACAGGAAATAACGGAGCTCAAATTTTTGGAAGCAGAATGGTAGACAAGGTAATGAATGCTAGAAAATTTGGAGATGAAGACAGAGAAGCCAAGCCAAGCCAAAGTGCTACTAAATCTGCTAATAGTAGTGCTAATGCAAGTCCTGGTCAAGGTTTTGGCAGGATGATGATGACCAAGAGTCAAATGGACATGGCTTTTAAGCATATGGTATGGTCATATATCACATGGCAGGATTTCTATCTCAGGCAAATCCATACTCCGTATACTAATGTAATACTTTGCTGGTTTGCAGGTGATAGCAAAAGATCGGATCAATTCTCGTCACCTTGGCATTGCCTATGGAAGAAGCTCTGGTCAGACTGAGCTCGACTAAAATTAAACGTTTGCTATCTGCATATGTATATGTAAAAGCTAAGAAGAGATGCAAAACTTAAAGAATTATGAGATTTTAGGAGAATTTGTTAAGTACTGATATACTTTACAAAGCTTCTTCTTTCTGTAATAAGTTTTCGGAGCCCTAAACTCTTGTTCTTTTGTTTTTCTACAAGTCCATTCATTTGTGAAGTGGGTTTTGTTGCGGCAAATATAACCTTGAAATTTTGATATCAGTTGCAAAATTCATTTCGTAATCCGGATTGCTGCCCTGAAGTCACTTGTGAGTTCTTGAAATAGCAAAAGGGTAGGGAGGCAGGCCTAATAGCTTCTGTAAATCATCCCTTCAATAAAAAAATTGTGCCTACTCGATCGTGTTCCTGTAGTCATCAATTGATGTGCAGTAGCGACTTCATAACAAATACCAAAAATCCTCTCCCCCCTTATTTTCTTTCCTTTTCACTTTATTTTGTATTCGCCAAAAACAAAATCCAATTTAATGGCAAGGAAATCATTTTGATATAACCATAAAAAACTGCAGGGATGCATGAGCAAAGATATGGGAGATGAATTCCAATCATAATTTTTTAAAAGTAATTAGACTTTAAGCCACAAAAGAGCTAGTCTTCCCCCATTACACATTGAAATCACAGAACTCTAACCTATTTCCATTGAAAAAAGTATCATATATGTATTTCATTAAAGCTTTTTTCTAATGGTTAGCTACCAACTTTTGTAGAGAAGATTCTGGGAATCCCTCCTCGATGAGGGTAGAAATTATACAGCGGAGAAGAAAGAAAATGAAAGGCCTGTGTATAAAGATGGGGGTGGATGATCAGTTGACATCATTTATTTAAGATGATAACTAGCAAAATTAGCCCGCGCGTTGCGCCGGGCTTTTTATATATAGCAAACTGATTATTTATGTGGTAAACAAAGAATTTTTTAGTTGATAAATAGAGAATTGTAAATTTTAAATCATGCTATAATTTTTTTTATGTATTGAATTAGTTGATTATTGTTATAAGATCAAATACTCAGATAATAATTCAATTTAG